>OX463240.1:86305636-87505636 GCA_949820135.1 Sylvilagus floridanus
GACACAGCACATTAAGCTGCCTGTTGGGACGCCTCATCCCATGTGGGCGCCAGTTTGAGTCCCGGCTGCTCCACTTCTGACCTGGCTCCCTGCTAATGCTCCTGGGAAAGCAGTGGAGGATGACCCAAGTGCTTGGGTCCCTGCACCTACATGGGAGACCCAGATGGAGTTCTTGGTTCCTGGCTTCAGTCTGACCCAGTCCTGGCTGTTGTAGATATTTAGGGAGTGAACCAACAGATAGAGGACTTCTCTCCCCCTCCTCTCTCCTCTCCTCTTTTCTTCTTCTTCTTCTTCTTCTTCTTCTTCTTCTCTCTCTCTCTCCTCTCTCTCTCTCTCTCTCTCTCTCCCCCCTCCTCTCTCCCTCTCTCCCCCTCCTCTCCCTCTCTCCCCCTCCTCTCTCTCTCTCTCTCCCCCCTCTCTTTCTCTTCTTCTCTCTCTCCCTCTCTCTCTCTCTCTCTCTCTCTCTCTCTCCCCCCTCCTCTCTCCCTCTCTCCCCCTCCTCTCCCCCTCTCTCCCCCTCCTCTCCCTCTCTCCCCCTCCTCTCTCCCTCTCTCTCCCCCCTCTCTTTCTCTTCTTCTCTCTCTCCCTCTCTCTCTCTCTCTCTCTCTCCCCCCTCCTCTCTCCCTCTCTCCCCCTCCTTTCTCCCCCTCCTCTCTCCCTCTCTCTCCCCCCTCTCTCTTTCTCTTCTTCTCTCTCTCCCTCTCTCCCCCTCCTCTCCCTCTCTCCCCCTTCTCTCCTCTCTCCCTCTCCCCTCCTCTCTCCCCTCCCCTCTCCTCTCCTCTCCTCTCCTCTCCTCTCCTCTCCTCTTCTCTCTCTCTCTCTCCCTCCCTCTCCCCTCCTCTCTCTCTCCCCCTCCTCTCTCCCTCTCTCTCCCCCCTCTCTCTTTCTCTTCTTCTCTCTCTCCCTCTCTCCCCCTCCTCTCCCTCTCTCCCCCTTCTCTCCTCTCTCCCTCTCCCCTTCTCTCTCCCCTCTCCCTCCCCCTCCCTCTCCCTCTATGTTTCAAGTAGATAAATAAATCTTTTAAAATAATTAAATGGTCCTGGAATTCGTTTCACCTGTTTCTTTGGGTCCCTTTCACTTGGCCACTGGAACAACTCAAACCCCGTGTGTGGTTCACACTGGCAGCTTGTCCTCCTAGTTTGGGACAGTGCTGGAACCTCGAGGACCGGGTGCAGCCAGGGGGTGGAGGGGCCGTACAGGAAGGTAGCAGGCAACAGCGAGCCCTCTCCACCCAGGCCTGGTCTGATGCCAACAGCACTTCCATCCCTGGCCATGGGTCTCCCCATGCTGGGCGGGGCCTGCTCTCCCGGGAGCCTAAGCCCAGTCCCTCCTGCTGCTGACTGGGGGGAGCCTCAGAAGAGGGGTCCCGGCTCCCCTGCATGGTGCCCGCCGTACCTGAGAAGGCTGAGAAGGAGATGGTGGTCTCGGGGGCGTTGTACCTGGTGAAGGCGGCAACACTAAACCTGGGCCAGAGAAGCAGGACCTGCGGTCGGGGAGGGGTGGGCACCAGGGCAAAGCCCCCTCCCCCAGAAGGGCGGGTCCTGTGCCAGAGACACTGGGACAATGGGAGCATCCCTCCTTCACCTGTTCAGAGGCGAGAGTCTTTCATGGAAAATGAGATGAAAAGGTAGTTTATTTTGGTGCAAAAAAAAAAAAAAACCTTAAAATCCATGCATATGAGAAGAATCCCCCAAAGTTCATGGAAAACGCATATTATGAAACAATGATGCATGATTGCAGCTTTTTTTACCCCAAAATAAACACCTTTCCATTTCCATTCAATTTCAAATAGTTCGTGGAGCTTCACAGCACCTGGGAGCAAAGCCCCCCTGCTTCCCTTCCACCCTTCCAGGGAGCGAGAGGCAGCTCTAGGTGTGGGCGCTGGACGTCCTTGAACCTGCCCTGGTGGGCAGAATGGAGTCCACCCCCATTGTTCTTTAAAAAAAAAAAAAAGCCACGTAACAGCCGGGTGTTCCCTTCTTTGGCCAAAATAGCAGTTGGCACTCGTGGAGCAGCTTTGTGGAAAGAACGCGCCAAGAACCCATAGATGAAGCTCAGGACAGCCCCCTGCTCCCTGCAGTCTTAGCCCTTACCTGTACTGGGCACCCGGCTTGAGCTGCCCATTACATATGTCCTGGGTGTGGCCACAGTCATCGGCACCCATGGGCACTGTCCAGGATTTTGGCACAGCCCAGGGGCCCGGGTAGAAGGGGTTGGGAAGCAGGATGGCCAGGTAGGAGTCACATCCTCCGTAGTAGTGGTCGTACCACGTGCGGTTGATGGCTTTCCGGGAAGGCTGAGCCACTGGGAGAGGAAGGCGGAAGGGGCAGAGCAGGGTGGGCAGTGGGGCCGAGGCCTCTCCAGCATGTTCCCAGCATTCCAGTGCATCAGCAGCCCTAGCCTCGAGAACATTCCGGGTGCCCCTTCCCCTCCCCCTGCTGCCAGGACTCACGTGACATGTTGGTGGTGGCGATGACACCGTACCACTGGATCTGCCCGTCTTCCTTGCCAAACATGCCTGGCGTGATCACCACCCCCATCCCTGTCTCGGGCTCCAGCTGGGGGGCGGCAACCAACTCAGGAGGATGCCAGTCTGGGTGGGGGGAGGGGGAGGAGGAGACTGAGGTTGTGACCGGGGCCTAGCCATCCATCTTCAGGAATGGTGGTCCTCCGAGCCCTTCCCAGTGCCTGGATGCTGGACATCCAGAAATACAGTCTGGAGGACTCCCGGGCAGTCAGCGACATCGGGACCAGAGGGGAAGGCTGAGGTTGGGGGACAGAGAGAGCCCCAGGCAGCCAGGACCCAAGTGGGGGTGACAGAGGGAGATTGAGGGAGCAGAGGAGCCTCCAAGGCACCGGAAGGCACCTACCCTCAGCAGAAGTGGTGCACACCAGGGTGACCGTCCGGCTCTGCAGGCCATTCCCGCCCAGCGCGGTGAGGCTAAGGCGGTAAGATGAGGCAGGCACGAGGTCAGGTAGCAAGAGAGTGTCCCTGGAGGTGTTGGCCTGGAACACGGGGTGGGCGTGGCCTCCTGCAGCCAGCTGCTCTGCCAGCACCAGACAGGCGCTCACGTCCCCGGTGGGCAGTGTCCAGTTCAGGATGAGGTGGGTGGCATGGGCCTGGCACTGCACGTCCTCCACAGGGCCCGGCTCTGTGGGAAGCAAAGGCTCGGTGTTGGGTGGGGTCAGCAGACACCAAAAGGATTGCCTCCGGGCCAGGAGCTCTCCAAATCGGCAGGTGCAAAGGGGCGGGGCACTGAGGGGCCAAGGCAACTGCTTCTCCTTTGGACCTCACAGCCCAGGGCAGGGGCGGGGGTGTACAGCATCCACCCAGAAAGGGCAGGTGGCCTAGGCTGGAATGGGCGGTAGCGCCAGCCTGGACAGGGCCCCCGCCTCTCAGGACACCTCCCACCTCCCCGGTGGGCTTCGACATACCAACTGGCAGCACCACGGGGTGAGTGGATGCCTGGAGTGGCCCCGCCTGGCACAGCACGGACAGGGAGAGGTTGCGTCCCGGCGTGAGGCCCTTCAGCACCAGGAGGCCTTGGCCGAGCACCAGAGGCTGATCCCAGGAGGGGTGCCCGGCCTCGGAGAGCTGGGCGCGGCACGCCCCCCGCCCCAAGGGGCCGCTGGCCCAGGCCAGGTTGACTATGGCGCTGCCCGCCTGCATGGACACCAACAACTCCCTGGGTGTGAGCGGGGCTGTGGAACAAACAGAGCAGATCAGCCAGGCTGCCGGCCCTGCTGCTGAGAGCTCTGCATGTGGGGCCAGGGGCCGGCTGACCCCAGGCTGGGCCATCAGGGTGGGTGGGAGGTAGGAAATGGGGCCCAGATGCCCCTGAGGGCAGAAGCCAGGTGAGTCAAAGCCGGCCCTGCCCGCCTTCCCCACACCCCACTCACAAGTCCAGCCCGAGACATTGGCGGCCGCAGCGCGCAGGGGCCCGGCCCATGAGACAATCTCCACCTCGTACTTCGTGCCCGGGGTCAGAGCCCAGAAGTTTGTGCTGTTCACCTCGGCCCCCAAGGCTCTGGTGCCCACCCGGGCACCCGCCTGGTACAGGGTCACTTGGTAACTGTCCCGGCCCCCGGCTGCATGGGCCCAGGCTGCCCGGAGCTGGCTGGGGCCTTCGCTGGTCACGTGCACCAGAAGTGGGGCAAGAGGGGCTGCCGGGAGAACAAGTTGTCAGGGGATGGATAAGAAGAGAGAAAAAAATCTAAACCCAAAAGATCTCCCACTACTCCCTCCATCCTCGGCCAGTCAGGAAACACACAGGTCAGGAAGTGCAGTGTGCCCACAGCACTGCTCCGAAGGCAGGGCCGCCAGCCCCCCAATGAGTGGCTCGGTGTTCCCACCCCACGGCCCCTCTCCCTGGCTGAGCTGGTCGGGAGCCTCCTCCCTGGCCTCCCAGGATGGGTGGGGATCCGCCCGCCTTCTTCAAGGAGGGAAGGGCAGAGCCCCCGGGAGCCGCAGTGAGGGCAGTGGGGTTTGCCGGTGCGAGGGGAGGGGAGGGGAGACTGCATAGGCCCCACAGTCAGTCCAGCTGCCCATGCGTGGGGCCCAGAGGTCAAGAGGGACCCGCAGCCCCTGGGAACATGGAAGGCAGAGGGAGGGCACTCACGCGTCCAGCCTGAGGCGTTGCTGCTGCTGCTGCTCGCGTCCGGCCCTCGCACGGTGGTCAGCTGCACCAGGAACTCGGTGCCCGGGGGCAGCTGGGGCCAGGAGAAGTTCTGGGCTTCTGGAGCCAGCGTCTCCTGGCTTTGCAGGCTCAGGGGTCTCCTGCGGTAGAGGCGCAGCTGGAAGCCGTCCCTGCGGCCCGGCGGGGCGCCCCAGTGAGCCCTCAGGGCGGGCGGCTGGGCAGTGAAGCCCAGGCTCAGGTTGACAGGCGCCGCAGGCACTGTGAGGACAGGGGAGACTCGGTTGGAAGCGCACGAGGTCCTGCCTCCCCTGACCGCCCCAGGCCCGGCCTCTGCAGAAACTCAGCTTGCCAGGGGCTCAAACGAAGCCACACCTGTCCTGACTCCTGCTCCCCAGCCCTCCCAGCTCAGCCTCCGCTCTCATCTCCAGCAAGGCCTCTGTCCAGCTGTCTGTCCGTCCACGTGACTCCTCTCTCTGGCCCCTGGGCTTTGGTACATGCTCAGCCTCCTCCTGAAGCCGTCTGCACCCGCCCTGCCCAGAACCACCCACTTCCCGCTCAGTTCACCTCCCCTCTGGGACCCTCTCTGATTTCCTAAGCAGGTGTTCCCTCTGTGAGTCCAAAAGGACTAGATTGAAAAAAAAAATCCTGAGAGTCATTTTAATCTACCTGAACACAGTTTCATACAGCATGCATATTCCTGTGGATGATCTTACATTGACTACAATGCGATCTATAAAATCACATGCTTGATTTATAGCTGTGTGTGTGTGTGTGTGTGTGTGTGTGTGTGTGTAAGTTTATGTAAAATATGAGTATAAACCATCAGTTCGGGGCTGGCGTTGTGGTGCAGCCGATTAAGCTGCCACCTGTGACACTGCTACCCTGTCTCAGGGTGCTGGTTTGAGTCCCAGCTCACAGACTCTGATCCAGCTCCCTGCTAATGCACTAGAGGATGGCCCAAATACTTGGACCCCTGTCACCTGCGTGGGAGACCCAGCTGGAGTTCCTCTCTCCTGGTTTCAGCCTGGACCAACCCCAGCTGATGTGGCCATTTGGGGGAGTGAATCAGTGGATGGAAGATGTCTCCCACTCTGTCACTCTACCTTTCAATTAAAAAAAAATTCTTTCTTAAAAAAAAATCTGTCCATCAGTCTTCCTTCCTAGACTGTCAAGCTCATAATTTTTAGCTTCAGCATGTAGCTACACACCTAGAAAACCAGGGGAGGCATTAGCAACTCATGGGAAGGAGGCAGGGAGAGGGAGGCAGAGCCCAGTGGCCGGATGGCCAGACAGCCAGATGGCCAAACTCACGAAGGCCCCACCCTGGATCTGTGCCCTCCATGCCAGACCAAGGCATGAAGAAGGGCAGAGAACGCAGGGAGCCAGTCCCCCACCCTAAGGCCCCAAGGCTGCAGCCAGGAACTCACAGGTGCAGGTGCGAGTGCTCTGGACGGTGGAGCTGAGGTTCCCTGTCCAGGCCCAGATGGACAGGGAGTAGCAGGTACCGGGCACCAGATCCCTCAGAGTCAGGCTGGAGTTGTCCGGGCCCAAGTGGACAAGACCGTCCAGGGTCCCCTGGCTGTCCTCCCCACGCCAGGTGACGCTGTAGCCGTCCCGCTGCCCTGGTGCTGGGACCCAGCCCATGACCAAGCTGGAGGGACTGCCCTTGCTGGTGACCTCCAGGGACTGTGGTGCCAGGGGACCTGAAGAGGAGGGCAGTCTGGCAAGGTGGCCACACAGTGTCAGCTGCCCTGGGGCGCCCCCTCCCCAAGGCCAGGCCTTCCAGCCCCCAGGGCCAGGGACACGGGGGCTGGTCCTCACTCGTGTGGCCCTTGAGGCTCTGAGTGATGGCTCCCAGAGAGGAGGCCACGTCCACGCGGTAGCGGGCTCCAGGCACCAGCCCGCAGAAGGTGACGTGGGTGGCACCAGATGGCACGGAGATGTTTCCGAGGAGGCCGGGGGTGCCCTCAGCATAGAGCAGTGCCCGCCTGCCGGGCTCCCTGATGGCCTCCAGCCCCTGCAGCTGCAGTGTGGCTCCGTGGCTTGGGCTGGGCTGGGCCGTGGACCCTGCAGAGGAGGGAACCCCTGGACAGTGAGGACCCTGGGCGGAATCCTGGGTGGGACCCGCCTGCCCCCACCAGCCCAGACTCACCAGCCAGCCAGGCGCTGGCCTGGGCCCAGGCTTCATGCGGTCCGGCCAAAGTCTTCAGCTCCAGCGCATAGTGGCCACTGGGCAGGGGCCCTGGGAATCTGGCGTTGAGCGCTTCGGGGCCCAGAGCGGTGGTCTTCTCCACCGGCCCACTCAGCTTCAGCAGGTAGCCATCGCGAGCACCCGGCCCCGCCTTCCAGCTTGCCTGGAGCTCGGGGGGCGCGGGGGTCAGCACCAGGTCCAGGGGGGCAGAGGGATCTGCGCAGGAAAGGAGCAAATGTTTACAGAAAGACCCGAACAGCAGACGAGAGAAAGCCTGCTCTTCCCACGCCAGCTTCTCTCTCTCTGTGCGCTGGGCCGCCTCTCACCCAGATGCCCCCTCTCACCCGGATGTCTCCTCTCACCCGGATGTCCCCTCTCACCCAGACGTCCCAGGCCACCATGGGCCTCGTCTGGGATGACTGCTGCCTTGGGACCAGGAGCCGCGTGAGCACAGGGTTCTGAGCATGGGGGCACGCAATGTCACACACTCGCGACACCAGGAGGGGGTGCTACTGTTCCCACCCCCTTCTAAAGATACAGATGTGAAGGCACAGAGACGGCCAGCACCTCCGTCCAGGGACCCACAGTCGGAGGGTGGAAGACAAAAAGCTAGGGCCTCGGGCAGCCTGCATCCTCTGCTCTTTACCATGGCACAATAGTACTTCCCCAAGGAAGAACGCAGCAGGGCTGTGTGGCTCTGCAGGCATCCAGCCCCGGTCCACAGCTGCTCAGCCCCTCAAAAGTCACGAGGCCCTGGGTTCCTCCTCACTCCGCACCTCTGTTCCCTCCACTGTAAAGTGGGGACCCCACAGTTGCCCCAGAGCTGTTCTGAGGAGGAGATAGACTACACACAGGAAGTGGATGCAGCCCAGCATGGATGGGATCAACTCAAGCTAATGGTCATCACCGCCAGTAGGCACCGCCTCTAGGCTCCCCTTCACCCCCAGTCGCATCCCAGCTCCTTGGGCAGAGGTGCTGAGCAGAGTAGTCCCTGGGGGCTTCACCCTGCCCCAGGCACTCACAGGTCCACTCGGTGGCGTTGGGCCCCGCTGCCCGCTGGAGCCCGGCGGCAGCACTCAGTGTCAGCTCATAGCAGGTGCCGGGCGAGAGGTGGAGGAAGGTGTGAGTGGAGACGCCCCGTGCGACCACTGCAGTCAGGTTGGTGCCTCCTCGGAGGTCTGTGAGCAGCAGGTGGAGCCAGGCAGCCCCCTGGGAGCTGTTCCAGGAAGCTTGCAGGGCACCGGTGCCCAAGGCACGCAGCACTAGGTGATCCGGGGGCATGGGAGCTGGTGGGAGGATGGAGACAGCAGAGTCAGGTCTGGAAAGGGGCCCCGGAGCAGGACACGGGCGCTGACCCGGCTCTAAGGGGCAGAGCAGAAGCCCAGCCACCTTGGGACATGGCTCTAGCCGGGGCCCTGCCCAACTGCCAACCTCACCTGTCCACTGGTGGATGCTGGTCTTTGCTTGGAGGGTGCCAGCCCAGGTGGTAACCTCCAAAAGGTACTCGCTACCTGGCAAGAGGTCACTGAAGTTGTAGGCCAGGGCTTCTGGGGACGTGGAGACGTTGTGAGCCACGGTGCGGGACTCCAGGTGGAACAGGAGGAGGCGGTAGCCGTCCCGCTCCCCGGGGGCTGCACTCCAGGAGGCCTCCAGGCGGAATGGGCTCCCAGGGCTGTGGAGCTGCAGCCCAAGCACCGGTGACGGGGCTGCAGCACCAGGGAGAGAAGTACCAAAGTCAGCGCCTAAGGGACATCACCCCTCTGCTCGAGCCTGCAAGTGGCCCGCTGTGCCGGACGCCTGCTCCCTCCACCTGCGGACCTCGTACCAGTGCGGGCAGCCAGGGTGACGGTGACATTCTGCCCACAGGGACGCAGCGCTGTCACATCCAGCTGGTAGCGACTCCCTGGCACCAGGTCCTGGAACTCAAAGCTGGACGCGTTGGTGTGAGCCTCGCGCTGTGGGCCTTCGGGAGAGCCAAGGGGACTCAGACGCGTGAGACAGAGGACGTGGGCCTGCCCGCCAGGCTCCGGGGCTGTCCAGCTCACAAAGAGGCTAGGAGGCCTCCCCTGGCTGCTGATGTTCACTTCCAGGGGTGGGCCTGGAGGAAGGGGCTGCACTCAGACTCTCCCAGGACCCTCCCACCAAGAGGGGAGGCCAAAGAGGACTCCAATCCTGTGCCCAGCCAGCCCGACCCCACCCCCCTGAAGACACGTACCTGTACCCTCCTCGGCTGGGCTCCCCTCCTGGGAGTGACATTCATCTTCCTGTGGGGTGTGGGGAGAGAAGAGGGGATGGGAAGAGGCCTCCGGGGTCCAGG
The DNA here is from genome assembly GCA_949820135.1 of Sylvilagus floridanus. NCBI lineage: Eukaryota > Metazoa > Chordata > Mammalia > Lagomorpha > Leporidae > Sylvilagus > Sylvilagus floridanus. The sequence goes on from OX463240.1 coordinate 86,314,782, forward strand.
CCTCTGGGACAGTCAGTGGGGACAGGGCCGAGATCACAGAGGAGACTCCCCTATTGGGCCCTCCCCAGTACGTGGCCAGAGGGCATCTCCCCAAGTGCAGGAGGCAGCCCGGCCAGCAGCTGCCTGGAGCCGGCTCTCCTCCTGGGCTGGCCCAAGCGAGGAGAAGGAGGCATACACCCTCCTCACCGAAGGCAGTCCAGCCGTGGGGCCCTGGGGGGAGGTGGGCAGCGGGGGACCCCCATGGCCACCTTACCTCGGCCAAAATGCCCTGGAGCCAGAGGAGGGTGGCGAATAGGACCGGGGTCCTCATGCCAGTGCTGTCTGCAGAGAAGAGTGGGGGGAATAGGGGTGGGGCCGTCCCCCACCCTTCCCTCGCCCCGCTGGCTGGCAGGCAGGCCGGCAAGGGCGGGACGGAGTTTCCAGCAGGCAGCAAAGAGCAGGGGGCTGCACCCACCCCGCCCAGCCTTGGCAATGCTACTGGAGGAGAGAGAGGAGGAGGCTGGCCCTGGGCCCAGAAGGTGGAAGGAGACTTAACTCTGGGCGGGCAGGCCGGCCACCTCCTCCCTCTGCCGCCCCCACCTCCACCCCACTCCCAGCGGCTGGCTGTTCAGGGAGGAAAACTCCAAGAGGAGAGACAGCCTTGCGCGTGGACACCCCCAGCAGAGGCGGCTGACTCCCCCGGGCCCATCCCTGGCCGAGGCTATGGTGTCCACTCCACTAACAGAGTCACCGAGACAGATAGGGAGTTTGTTTCCGGCAGTGGCGGGGGGAGGGGGTGGCTCCTGGCGACACTGTGGATGTGTTCCAGGAGAAGAGCCCAGCTGAGCACCCCCCAGCCCCCCATGTGTAAGGAGCGACCCTGAACTTGAACCTGAACTTCGGACTGACAGAGCAGAGATGGCAAGCGGCTCCTAACCCCCCAAACAGGGTGATGTCTGCCTGGCGCCTCCTGGGAGGGAGCTGTGCTTGCCTCTCCGCCCCCCACCACCTCCCCATCAGTGATGCCCATCCCGGCTCCTTATCCCTGACACCTCACCTGGCTGCGGGCCCCGCAAAGACCCAGGGAAGCCTTCATGAGGCCTGGCCTAGAAGACATCGAACCTGAGGCTTTGCTGTCCCCCCGGCCCAGAGCCAGCTACTCACCTTGGTGCGCCCACCCCAAGACAGCGAGGGAAGGGAGAGTGGAACCAGCAGCTCCAGCCCTGATGACAAAGCCCAGGACCCAGGGCCGCTCAGGGAGTGGGGACGGGGTGGGCAGAAAGCACACAGCTGGACAAACTGAACTCCAAGACTTCTGCAGGAGCCGGGCTCTCACGGCTCAGCCCTCCTCCTCCGCGGCACCCAGCCCCAAACCTCAGAGCCGCCTCCTCGGGCCCTGGATGGGGGCCTAGGAACTCAGTCCTGCAGACTCATCAGATTTTCCAGGCTGCGTGTGCATGTGTGCGCACGTGTGTGTCACACACATACACGTGTGCTCTTATGAAAGAGGTGGGGGCTGAGAGGGTGGCAGTTAGGGAAATGGATGTGAAAAGGCTGAGACCCCCCGAGGCAGGGGGAACCCCCGTCCTGCCCCTCCCCAGCCCAACTCACCTGGGCACGCAGCACGTGCTTCTCTCTGGCACAGCCTGATCTGCAGCCGGTAGCGCAGAGGTGAAGTGGAAGCATTCCAATCCGTAACCTGAATGGTTTAGAGGCAGCAAAATGTGGGCTTGGGGGGAGTCTGAGTCCCCAGAACACGGAGGCCTGTTGGGGCAGCACAGACTCCATGGCCAGTCCCTGCCACTGAAGGTACAGCTGCCAGGCCCCTGCCCAGGCCAGGGCAGCCTTGGGGATCCGAGGGGTGATCCAGAGAGGGTACAGGAGGTTCTAACACGTAACACAGCCTCAGCCACCCAAGCCTCTCCGTTCAGCAAAAAAATGCAGATCCCCCTGGCACCAGCCCCAGACAAACCCACATCCTCTCCCTAGACAGCCTGGGGTTCTCCCCAGGTCTCAGCACCTTGTAGATCTCGTCCACAGAGAGCCAGCCGGGAGGACAGCAGGCAGGTCCCGGCGGCCGGGCTCCCAGCCAGGCACTGGCCTGGTGGCTCCCTGCAGCTGTCCCAGGCGGCTCTTCCGGCCCCTCCCCTGCTCTCCCCAGCCTGAAGCCAGGCCTTGGGCATCCCCCACGCTGGAGGAAGATAATCACCAGGCAGGAGAGGGGCAGGAAGGCTCAGGACAGCCGCGGTGCCCACTCTCCCTCCCACACCCTAGGGAAGGGCACCAGGGCAGGTGGGGGGGCTAGGTCCTACCAGGCAGGATGGGAGGGGCTGGTGAGGACACATGGGGGTGCATGCATGGTCCATGGAGGTGCACATACCTGTCTGGTGAACGCACCAGTGGGCATCCAGGGTCAGCGCGGAGGGGCGGGGGCAGGAAGCTCCTGGGAGGAACAGGCCATTGTGGAGCTGACATCCATGTCCCTGGCTCCAGGCTCGGGAGAGGAGGGGATCCCTCCCCTCCCAGGTCCTGGCAGGATCCCGGGTGTGGCGGCAGCTAAGACCCACTCTTCCCCGGCTCCGGCAGCTGAGCCAGCTGGCTCCCTGCTCCCCTCCCCCAGGGTGGGGGCGAAGGAAATCCCCCTGCACCTGCAGGCTCCAGAGGCAGCAGGAGGGAAAGTGGGTCAGGGTGGGCGGTGGCATCCAGAGGATTCCGCACGGGGTGCGGCTCTGAGCTACACCTGGGGGCTCCCTCTCCCTCAGAATCCAGGCTAGCTGGCCCAGACCCCTGCCCGCACCCCCTACAGCAGCCCTCTTGGCCCCACTCACTGCGTCTTCCTGCCTCTTCTGAGGGGAGGTTCCCAGATCCCAGCTGTGTCTTTGTCTCCCCCACACAACCAGGGCAAGCCTAGGCCCGCATCCTCGGGGCAGAACAGGCTGGCCCAGGCTGGCTCCAGCGTGGGGGTGGGGTGGACACAGGAGTAGCTGCCTGGGAGCCTAGGGCTCCTCTAGCTCGCGGAGCTGGGGGGTACTGAGACGGACAGGGTGTGCAGGACCCGGGGGTCCTGGCACTCTCCCGAGGGTCCCTTTCCCTGGAAGTTAGCAGGGTAGTAAGGAGCTCCCTGCTCCTGGGGGCTGCCAGGGAACAGTGGCTTCTGGGAACTCAGATGTAAGGCCAAGGGGCTCCTGCCACCGCGCACAGGGCACTCACCTCCGATGGGACCAGACATGTATCTTTGTCCAGCCTGGCCTGATGGCCTGACACATCCCTCTGCCCTCTCTGTAGCCGTCTCTGCCCCATCCTGGCGGCTGTGAGACCCCTGGGAGGGACCCATCCCCTCCAGAGCCTCCCCACTTCTGGCCTGAACTGTCCCGGGCAGCCCTGGCCCTGAGCTGGCCGGAGAGAGTGGGCAGAGAAGAGGAAGGGGGAGTTGGGTGACAGGCAGCTCCGTAACCGTGACCGTGACTTCCTCCACCGGCTCAGGCCCACCCTGCAGCTGGTGCTGGCTTCTGCCTACACCCCCTGAGCACTGAGCCGTGAGCCAAGCCCTGCACGGGCCTCGCACCATCTGAAGGACACGGCAGGCCCCAGCGTCGGCCCCCGGGAAGCAGGAAGCTGAGGAGTGGAGGCTGAGTCGCTTGCCCAAGGCCACAAGGTCAACAAGCAGCGTAGACCCTCGCGTGCGGCCTCTCTGGCTGCCCACCCCCCACCCCCACCCCTCCACACCCCAGTACTTTCCCTGGACTCCAGGGCCTCTGGAACCCAGACCCCAACTCAGGCGACAGGTGCTGGGAGTCAGAGCTGCCTGGGACAGCTGGAGGGGGAGGGACTCACTCCCAGCAGCCAGCCTGCTGCAGAGGGGGCAGAGGGGCATGCCAGGCCCCCAGGCCAGACAGAAGAGAGGCAGGTAGAGGGCACGGACATGTGTCTGCTCCCACCTGAGGCCGTGGTCAGCATCCTTGGCCCCTCCGAGCCCTGGCCACACACCTCCGTGGCTGCCAAGGCACTTTGAGCAGAAGAGGAGGAGAGGGTGAGTAGGAGGCAGGAAGTCGTTTCCACTTCATCCCAGGGCCACCAGAGGTGATGGGGGAGCTCGTCCACTGCCCTGAAGTCGCCCCCACCCCCACCCAGGGCCTTCCCAGCATCCTCATCGCCTGCCCAAGAGCTCAGCTTCCAGCCTCTGGGACTCCCGCCGGGCCCTGGCCTCTGAAAAGCAGGGAGTATGCTCAAGCCAACAGGGCCGAGGCCTGGAAACCTGGGGGCACTGGGCCGAGCAGTGGGGGGACAGCCTTGCCACTTCCTCCTCCCCAGCCCTGTGGTGTCCTAGCTTCCTGTTCTCGATAACCATCGGAGGCTTGGCCCTCTTTCCAGGCCCTCCTCTCTCCCCAACTGCCCCACACACAGTGGAGACACTGCCTGGTGGGGGTCGAGGCAGAAGCCAGACTCGGTCACCGCCACAAGGATGCCAGGGACTCCCAGGCCCCTGCCCGCCACCCTGACCTGAGCACCGGAGTCCGGGCCGCCCCAGCCCTAACCAGCCGCCTCCTTGGGACATGCACCTGCTCTGCAGAGGGGCTCAGGCCCAGGGAAGAAGGAGCCAGGCCCTGTCCCTGCTTCCAGGAGCAAGGGCGGATGCTAAAGACCTCTGAGCCCCAAAGCGGCGTCCTTGTCCTTCCCCTCAACCTTCTCCCCCACAGGCGAGCAGAGGCCAGCCCCCTCCCCACCGCCCCCTCGGGGTGCCCACCCCCTGAGCCTTTTATACATCATGTCTTTGTTGCTGTCACTGTGTGACGGCTGAATCAGAGAAGTGGGAGGAGGAGAGAGGATGCGGGTTGTGCCTGGCAGGGGCCGGGCCGGGAAGTGTGTCGGGAATGCTGCAAGGAGCGAGCAGACGTGCGGCCATCATGGGCCTGCTGGGCTGCTGGCCAGGCTGGGGCAGGAGTCAGTGGAGTCTTGGCCTTGGGGGCTGCTCCCCAGGCTCCAAGCGTCCAGGTGCCCCGGCAGTGAAGAGGACGTGTGGAGACGGCTGGCGTGAGTCCAGGCTGTCTACAGCGTGTAAGTCTGCTGGGTGGATGTCACAGCTCTCTGAGGGGGTCTGGCTGGGACTGGGCCCCGGGGGACACCTCTCAGACTCTCCCCAAGGGGGTCTGCTCTCTGCTCCCCCGTGCTGAGGAACTCGGGGACTGGAGAGACCTGGAGAGGCCCTTGTCTCTCGTCATGGAACCCCAAACCCCTGCCTCTGCTTTTCCCCACACCAAGTCTGCGCATCGCCGCTCTGGGGGGAGGCGGCCTATGCTTGGCCCAAGGCTTACAGCGGCGAGGGCTTCCAGAGAGAGGGCTCTGGGCAGGAGCAGAGAAGTAGAAAGAAGCCTGAAGCCAAAGTCAGGTGACGCAGGAGCGAGCTGGGTCCTTGGTGGGACGGAGTGGAGCTGGGGACAGGGCTGGGCAGGCCCAAGACCCAGAGGAGAAACCCCCAGGAGTGACGAGGGTATGGGAGCCAGAGGAATGGGGTGGTCAGGGCCTGGGCCCAGCAAAGGAGCTGAGACACAGCCTGGCTGCCCTGGGCAGGCGCAGGCAGGAGGCACGGGACCCCTGGTGGTGACAGCAGCAGGCGCAAGAGGGCAGCACACAGCTGGGGTATGCGTGGGTGGCAGTGCGGAGGGGCGGAGGGAGGAAGCTGGCTTCCTGGAGCCTCCCCAGTCTCAAAGACAGACCGACAGACAGATAGCTGGCAGGAGGCAGCCTGGTGGACACGGCTGCTTCGGTGAGTACCAGAGGGGCACCTGGCAGTGTTGCCGCCCTGGGGTAGCGTGGACCACGAGGGACCTCCAAGGTGGGTGTGCACAAGGGTGAGTCGGGGGCTCCTGTGTCGGGTGGGGACTGGGTGCTGGCACATCCGAGGGCCCAAGGCTGGGAGCGCAAGGCAGCCACAGGTAGCTGCAGGAGAACAGAGGCCAGAGGATCTGCACCTGCTAGGGAACGCTCCCAATGCACCACACCTGCCTGGGGCCCACGCTGTCCCCTCACCTCTGTCCCTGCGGGCTCACCATTCCCACCCACCCCCGTGCTATCTCGCAGCTGGGACCCTGGCTTGGGGAGATGGGGGCTGCCCCGCCAGGAGGAGGTGGTCCCATCACCTCCGTGCCCCCTTCTCGTGCCCCCGGCTGTCGCCTCACCACGCGCTGTCACTCAAGGGCTCGGTGAGGCCATTTCCTGTGACGGTTACAGAGGCGGGAGATGGGGGGGATGGGCAGGAGGAGGAAGGAAACATCCCCAGCCGACCTCCCTGGACAGAGACCCCAGAAGCCAGAAATGAACTTGGAAGTGGAAGTGCCGGCGGTCGGGGGAGGATCCTGCTGGCGGCCAGCGGCGGGGCTTGCTCGGGGTCCTGACTGGCCCTCCAACCGCCAGAGGCTTCCACCACCTCCTGCAGGAGAGATCTGGGGCGCCCTCCCCTCTGCTTCTGCACGGAGCCCAGCTTTCCTATGTCCTCCCTCGCCTTCTCTCACCCAGACCCCAGCTTCCAGCCCCGGGCTCCTTGGTCTCCGGCCTCTGCTCTCTCTTCCTCCTTCTGCTGTCTTTCCTACCTTCACCCGTAATCTCCAGCCCTTATCACACCCCAAACCGCCTGCTGCCCTGGGTCCTACCAGAGAGGTGCGGGCCCTCCCATGGTGACAAGGAGGCCGCGTGCTGGGGGACACAGACCTCCCACAGAGGAAGCAGAGGCACTTAGAGACAGAAGGCAGCCAGAGGCCAGCCACTGAGGGGTCCCATCTTTCAGGGGGACCTCCTGGCCGACCGAGCCTCCCCTGGGCCCGGCACCCCACCCCAGCATGGTCCAGGCCCGCGGCAGCAGTGCTCCAAAACACAGCCAGCAACCTCGCCGCGGGGGGCAGTCATGACCCAGCCTCTGCCGGCCAAAGCACCTGCCAAGAAGCATGTGCGGCTGCAGGAAAGGTGAGTTCTTCCCCGGGAGGAGGGGGCCCCTGCCTCCGTGAGCCTCCGCTCAGCCGTGGGCCCCAATCTGGACAGGAAACCAGTGACGCTCATTTGCATGTCCTTTGCATGTCTGGGGCATAAGGCTTCATGTCAAACCTGAGCCACGTCCCTACATCCAGGTGGGGCAAGGCCAGGGGCCCTCCTGGTGCCCGAGCCTCAGGGCCTGGGGTGGCAGTGGAAAGGGGCGAGCTGCTAGAAGGAGCAGTCGGCTTCGAGGCTGAGCAAGGCAGAAGGGCGTGCAGCAGGCCGGGCCCCTGGCACCCACTGGGCCCCTGGGTCACGGGGAAGATGCGGAGCAGCTTCCTCCCACGTGCCCTGTAATGACAACAATCGCAAGGGAAGCCAGTACCCTGGGGTGCTCACTCGGCTCCGGGTGGCTGTGCCTGCAGACGGGGCTCCAACGTGGCTCTGATGCTGGACGTCCGGTCGCTGGGGGCCGTGGAGCCCATCTGCTCGGTGAGCACCCCGCGGGAGGTCACCCTGCACTTCCTGCGCACAGCTGGACACCCCCTGACCCGGTGGGCTCTGCAGCACCAGCCGCCCAGCCCCCAGCAGCTGGAGGAGGAATTCTTGGTAAGAATTTGGGGCGCGCTCTGCCACTCTCTGCCTTCCTGGTGCAGAGCAGCCAGCCGGCTCCCTTCTCTGGCGGGTATGGGGGGCAGGTCCTCCTCTTTGGGCTCCGTAGGAAAGAGAAGTCCAGGGCTCCGGGCTGGAGGCTGCCCGCAGGCTTCCTCTTCTGCCCTCCCCCACGTCCGCACCTCCATACAAACGCCAAGAAGGCACAGCCAGGGCCCCGCTCCACCAGAACAGGGTGCCAGGGGAGCAAAGGAGGCTGGGAAGGTGGTGCCGCTCACCCACTTCCTCTCACCCTGCCAGAAGATTCCCTCCAACTTCGTCAGCCCCGAGGACCTGGACATCCCTGGGCACGCCTCCAAGGACCGCTACAGGACCATCCTGCCAAGTAAGGGCTATGCCCAAGACCCAGGGAGGAGGGCACCGTGCTGGGATGGCAGGTGCACAGGCTGACCTCGCTGGAGCACCTCCTTCCGGCAGACAAATAGCAGTACCACCCCTGGCAGGGGGAAGAGGAGGTGAAATCCCAGGAGCGACAGCAGTCGCCTTTGCAGGTGCTTGCTGTGGGCCAGGCACTGCCTTCATAGTAACTCATGTTCCTTTTTTAAAGGCTTATTTTTTTGTTTGTTTGAGTGGCAGAGTGATAGATGGGGGGAGGGAGAGAGAAGATAAAGAGAAAGAGAGATCTTCCATCCAGTGGTTCACTCCCCTAAGGCCTGCACCAGCCAGGTCTGAAGCCAGGAGCCAGGAACTCCATCCATGGGTAGGAGGGGCCCAAGGACGTGGGCCGTCTTCTGCTGCTTTCCCAGGAGCACTCGCAGGGAGCTGGGTGGGACGCGGAGCAGCCGGGACTCCCACCAGCACTCCGCTATGGGACGCTGGCATCGCACGGCAGCTCGACCCATCGCCCACCACACCACAGTCTACACAGTAACTCCAGGGAGCTGGCACTTTTACAGGCGAGGGAACCGAGGCGCGGAGCAGTTGGTGGGCCCCGGTCACGCAGCCTCCTTCCATGGGTTTGCAGTGGGAGAAGCACTGCCAGGATGGCTGGTCAGAGAGGACTGTAAGAGAGGTGGGTGGGCGTGGGACCGCAGCGAGCGGGCCGTGCCGTGACTGCCTGGGATCGGCGACTCTGGGCAGTAACAGGTGGACCCTGCAAGCTGACAGCCCAGGGCTGGCACCGCTAAGTCCTGGGGGGCAAGCCATTAACCTGGGAGTGCAAGCTCTGACAGTCTCCCCTTCCTCCCTCATCTCCACACAGAGCAGTCGAGCCCGCAGGCCTCAGCCCAGCCCAGCTCACCCATCCATCCTGCTCCCTGCCTGCCCTCTGCGTGCATGGGCGAAGCCAGGGGCCCCTGGGCCTTGTCCAGGGGCAGGAGGGGCAGCCTTGCTCTTCGCGAGAGTCCAGCAGCCCTGCAGCCAGCACAGAGGGCACAGACCCCTTTGCCTGAGACCCACCTGCCTGCCGGGGTTCGCTCTGTCTACAGCAGCCTGCCAGGGGGAGCGAGAACAGCCACCCCCTTCCTCCCAAGCCAGCCTCTCTGCTTCCCTGTCTGGGTCTCTCACCCAGAGACCGCCCCCCACACACCCCGAGGAAGAGGCAGACACGCTGGCGGCCGAGTGAAGTCGTGGTTCCACTCCCCGGTCAGCACGTGGCCATGGCCCACACGCCATTCACCAGAATCTCATCTTCACTCCTTACTCGTGCCTAGTGGCACAGCCTCTTGCCCACTCTCGCTGATCTTAAGCCTACAGCCCCGGCCCACGTGGTTGCCCCCCTTCCCTCCCCTCTGCTGCATCCCACACACTCCCTGTTCAATCAACCTCCCCAATTGACTGCTTTGTCTTGGCCTTCACCTGCTCACGAGCATTCTGTGACTCCCTGTTGTCTACACATAAAATCTTGCATTTTTAGGATGTATTTATGTTATGTGAAAGGTGGAGTGATTCGTTCTCCTATACACCTACATGAGTTAGGACTGAGCCAGGCCAAAGCCAGGAGCCAGGAACTCCATCCGCCTCTCCCACGTGGCTGGCAGGGACCCAAGTACTTGGCTCACCTTCTGCTGTCTCCCAGGTGCATTAGTAGGGAGCTGGATCAGAAGCATGGAGTATCCAGGATTCGAATAGACACTCAGATATGGGATGTGGGCACCCAAGGCCCCACCATGACGTCCCCCCCCCGAAATAACTCAACCGGCACCAGGCCACTGTGACACACCAGGGACTGGGATGCGCCTGGAACTCTCCTCCCTCTGACCCTGTGGGAGTCTGCATTTGTCACCTTATGACCTCTGACCTCTGCTGAGTTTTACTTTCTAGATCCGCAGAGCCGTGTCTGCCTGGGCCGGGCACAGAGCCAGGAGGATGGAGACTACATCAATGCCAACTACATCCGAGTGAGTGGCCCAGCCCCGCCCCGCGGCGGTGCACACAAGGGCTGGGGCTGTGTCTGGAGGTGTCTGGTCCTCCAGCCAGGAGGGTGGCTCAGGTGCCGGGTTCCCTCCCTGCCACAGCTCCGTCACCCTGGGGGAGAGGGGGACACTGAGCAGGCCCTGAGACACCAATCCAGAAAACAGAGAGGGCATCGTGGTTTCTGGGGGAAGAGGCTGCTAACTCTCCCCCACCCCCACCACCAAAACACCAAAACTTCTAACTGGGCAACAGAGTTGGTGCTGGCAATGCTAGACTCGGGATGACCCGCTAGGGAGATCTGCAAGCCTCTCTCTCTCTCTCTCTCTCTCTCTCTCTCTCTGATGGTCTGATTGACGTGTAGCTATGGGAACCATTCAACAAGCCTGCTCTACCCCCAGCTTCTCACATCTGTGTATTGGGCCTGAGTGGGTGTAAACCAGTGTCCTCTAGTGGCTAGAGGCGGGCAGCACAGGTGCCCGGAGGGAAGCCGCGGAGGAACGAGAGCTTCCGTTGCCGGCTGAAACCGCGGGAAAGCCGCTGAATCGCACCGCTGGAGAAGCAGCAGTCAGGGATCCCAAGGGGAGAGACACAGGTTGGAGACAGCGTGCTCCACTGTGCTGCTGACTAGGTAAAACAATAGGCAAAATGAAACGTTCCTTCAACAGACATGGAACCCTGTTACGGTATTTTGTGCTGGAAGAAAGCCGCAGGACAGCAAGGGAAGCAACATCTATGCAGCACCTGCTGTATGCTGTATTCTCAGTCTATCGCCCCAATTTTAACCCATGATAGATTCCTGCAACATAGATGTTATGATACCCAATTTGCAGATGAGAAAACCGAGGCTGACACTGGCACAGCTAGGAAATGGCAGAGCAGGGGAATGAACTCATGTTCCTCACTCCAGAACTCCGTGGCTTCTGGGGCTGTGTTGACACCCCTGCATCTGTCTCTGTGCATGTTCGTGGTCTCACCTCGATCCCAGCACCTGCAGCCTGGACTTGTTCTCCCCAGGGCTATGGCGGGCAGGAGAAGGTCTACATCGCCACCCAGGGCCCCATGCCCAACACTGTGGCCGACTTCTGGGAGATGGTGTGGCAAGAAGAGGTGCCCCTCATCATCATGCTCACGCAGCTCCGGGAGAGCAAGGAGGTAGGAGGTGGAGCCGGGGAGAGCAGCTCCAGCACACGCGCATACACGCTCACACATACATGCTCACACAGTGACACACACATACATACATGCTCACACAGTGACACACACATGCTCACACAGTGAGACACACATACATGCTCAAACAGTGACACACACATGCTCACACAGTGAGACACACTCACATGCATGCTCACACAGTGACACACACATACATGCTCACACACTCACACACATTTGCACATTCTCACACACATGCTCACACAATGACACACACTTGTACATTCTCACATGAACACTCACACGCATGCTCACACAGTGAGACACACTCACACATAGATGCTCACACAGTGACACACACTCAAACACACTTGTACATTCTCCCATGCACACTCACATGCATTCTCACACAGACACACTCACACATACATGCTCACACAGTGACATAAGCACAAACTCACACAGGCACTTGCATACACTCACATGCACTCACTTGCGCAGGCTCACACAGACACCACACACATACTTTTACACACTTGCACACTCAATGTACACTCACATACATGCTCTCTCACATGCACTCACGCACACTCACACACACACTCACCCCAGCCCTGTGTGGGTGGGAGACAGGAAAGGGACGCCCCCCCTCAGCTGATGCCCCTCCCCTTCTGACTCCCAGCCCCTCCCTCCTAGAAATGCGAGCACTACTGGCCCACAGATGAGGAGACCTACGGGCCCTTCCGCGTCGGCCTCCGGGACAAGAAGGAGCGGGCAGAGTACACTGTGCGGCAGCTCACCATCCAGGTAGCAGCTCTCCGCGGGGCGGGGCGTGTGCTCACCGGCATCCTGCACCACATTTAAAACAGAAAAGAGAGCAGGGACCCTGTGCCCAGGGGCCTCTAGTCTGTGGGGGCAGAGGTGGGTGTGGGCACCAACAGGGAGCACCGCCCACCGCCCATCTACGCAGAACCCCCCACCCTGGTGAGGAGAGCGGGCACTGCCCAGTGAGCCGCAGGACCGAAAGTGGCTGGCAAGAGCGGCGCACTAACAGGTGCATGGGTGTGGCACCTTGCGTCCAGCTGCGCTGGGGGGCTCCGAGCCCATATCAGAGGGCCTGATTTGAGTCCCAGCCGCTCTGCTTCCAACCCAGCTCCCTGTTAATTCACGCTGGGAAGGCAGCTGACGGTGGCCCAAGTACTTGGGCCCCTGCCACCCACGGGGGAGACCCAGCTGGAGCTCCAGGCTCCTGGCTTCAGCCTGTCCCCGCCCTGACTGTTGTGGCTTTTGAGGAGTGAACCAGTGGATGAAAAACCTTTCTCTGTCTCTCTCTCTCTCACACTCTGCCGTTCGAATACATAAATCTTTTTTTAAGGTGCTATAAAATGTCCTCTGTTACTGAGTATTGTTTCACAATTTTCAAAGCATCTATCAACTCATTATTCTCCGGGTATCCTGAGAAATAAACCAGGATACGACTGGCACCATTTTCTTTCTCTTTTTTAAGGAAAGATTTATTTGTTTGTTTGAAGGGCAGAGTTAGAGAGAGAGAGCAAGCTTCCAACCGCTGGTTCACTCCCCAAATGGCTGCAACAGCCGGAGCTGGGCCAACCCAAAGCCAGGAGCCAGGAGCTTCCTCTGGGTCTCCCTCGTGGGTGCAGGGACCCAAGGACTTGGGCCATCTTCTACTGCTTTCCCAGGCCACAGCAGAGAGCTGGATCAGAAGTGGAGCAGCCAGGACCTGAAGAGGTGCCCATATGGGATGCTGGCACTGCAGGCGGTAGCTTTAATTCTCTTTTAATTTTTATTTATTTGAAAGGCAGAGAGAAGTAAGAGACACAGAGAGACCTTCCATCTGCTGTTCTACTCTCCAAATATCTTTACTAGCCAGGGCTGGACCAGGCTGCAGCTAGGAGCCCAGAACTCGATCCAGGTCTCCTGTATGGGTGGCAGGGACTCAGCCACATGAGCCATCACCTGTTGCCTGCCAGGGTTCACATTAGCAGGAAGCTGGAGTCAGGAGTGGAGCTGGGACTCGAAACCCAGACACGCAGAGAGAGACTGCAGCATCCCAGCCAGCATCCTAACTCATCTGAACTGATGCACTAAATACCCAGCTCGACCCATTTTTTAGGTGAAGAGAATGAGATTAAGGGGCCGGGCCAGTCACGTGCTAGCTATAGGCAGAACCAGGACGTGTACATGGGTCTCCCCCTGTTCCAACGTCCTGGGGGTCAGTGCTGGTGCGCAATGGGCAAGGGAGCCAGCCCCACCTGCTCTGAGTCACAGTCCCCCACGCGTGGGGTCACTACAGTGCCCCTGACCCTGGTCTCACACCTGCCCCCCCCCCCAGCACCAGGATGAGCGCCGATCGGTCAAGCATGTCCTCTTCTCAGCCTGGCCTGACCACCAGACCCCTGACTCGGCCGCGCCCCTGCTCCGCCTGGTGGCCGAGGTGGAGGATGGCCCCGAGACAGCCGCCAAGGCAGGGCCCATTGTGGTCCACTGCAGGTGCGCGGCCGCTCCCTTCCCATGGGGCTCCCTGGGGAAGAGTCTGGACAGAGCAGCGGCAGGCAGGACAGGAGTGTGGGTGGGCATGGTGAGCCGGGAAACGGGCTGAGCATCTCTACAGGATGAGGCAAGTTCACGGTTATGCGTCACCATCAGGTAGCTGGGCTCAGAGGGCCAGCCAGCCCACAGCTGGGGACGGTCAGCTATAGACTGAGAGCAGAAATGTCTGGGGACCAGAGGCGACCCAGAAGAGGCTTAGCGCAAGGCCAGTAGGGAGCCAGGACTCCTGCAGAAGCGCCAAGAGGGTGGGGGTGAGAGGCGCTGCTGCTTCCTTGCCCCGTCCCCAGGGCCCCACAGAGAGCTCGTCTGGGTCTTCCGTTCCCAGCCCACCTGCTCCCACGTTCCCCCACCCCCTTGTCTGTGTGCAGTGCAGGGATTGGCCGGACCGGCTGCTTCATTGCCACTCGCATTGGCTGCCAACAACTGAAGGCCCGAGGGGAAGTGGACATTCTGGGCATCGTGTGCCAACTGCGCCTAGACAGGTGGGTCCACGGGCGCCGAGCACAGGACCGTGACACGCGTGAGGGGGCACCGGTGCCTGGGGGCATCAGAGCATGGCTGGGCATGGCGCCATCAAGCCAAGTGAAGGACACCTTTTGCTTAAGGAGTTGTTTTTCATGCAGCTGATACCCGGGAAAAACTTTCCAGCTGGGATTTTAGCTTGGGGGCCTAGAATTAAGTGTGCTACTCTGTGCATTTACCCTGAGCCTTCCATCTTTCTTCCTCCGGTTCTCTAGCGTGAGCTTGGTTCTGGATTCCAGGCAGCCACGGGTCATGCACGCAAGCTCAGCGGGTTTGCAGGCCCAGGAGGCCCGGGGCTCAGGGTCTGACTTGGATCGCACTGAGCTGTCTCCATAGCTCTCTACATCCCCTGTTCTCAGCCCACTGCATGCATTTTAGTCTTGAGCCAGCCCTGCCCTTCCTCTGTCTCCACACCTGGTCCTGAGTGTGGGCTGCAGGGATCGGAGGGCAGCGAGGCACGGGAAGTAGAGAGGTCAGCCTGTAGAGAAAGTTGGGACTCTCCCAGAGGACTCTGGGGACGTGGACCTGAGCCACCGGGCAGCCGCCCTGACCCTCAGGCCCCCGTCCCTGTGCATCTCCTTGCAGAGGGGGGATGATCCAGACCGCGGAGCAGTACCAGTTCCTACATCACACTCTGGCCCTGTACGCCGCCCAGCTGCCCGAGGAGCCCAGCACCTGACCCCTGCTGCCCTCAGGCCTCCGGGCGCCCGCTGTCCCCTGGGCCTGGGGAAGGAGCTGTGGGGGAAGTGGGCTGCGTGATCCAAAGACAGCCCAGGCCGGCACAGGGACAACGCCTCCCCAGTGAGTGCTTGGCTCACGGGGGGAAATGTATCCGCAAGGATGAGGGGCCAGGCTGCAGCGGCTTTCCTCTGCTTCCCTCTGGCCGCCCCAAACCCATAATAATGAACTCGACGCCCGGAGCTGGCACTGGGGACAGACTCCGCAGCCTGCCGTCCCTGGTCCCTGGCTGCTCCAGGAGGCTCTCTGCGAGCTTCCGTTTCCTCGCCCATGACATGGGCCCTACGTGCTGTTGCCATTACGGAGAGCCACCAGAGAAGCTCCCAGAAGCCTTCCTGGCTGCACCTCTTCCCAGGGCTCCTCCCCTCCCCCACAAATGCAGGCCAGGAGCAAGCTCTGGGAGAGTCAGGTCCTGACCTCAAATTCTCAGCGGCTCAGTGAGGCTCTCTGCTCTCCGGGACCCATGTTCTCCTGCGTCCACCCTTGCGTCAAGGGAGCAGGTGCAGAGGCGACCGGGCCTGGCCGTTGAAATCTCTGCAAGAGGGAAAATGTGGGGACCACGGGGGGCCACCGGGGCTGCCCAGGCCTCCTCAACCGCCGGCCACTCCTCTCCACTCTCTAGGGAGGCCCAGCACCGTCCATGCTGCTTCCATGACCTCAGGACATACTGGGGGTATCCAGGGAGGACGAAAGAGGGGAGGGGAGAAGACGGAGAACCCAGTGTGGTTTCCGATGAGCCCTGCGGGGCCCACCCGCACAGGCCCATGACCACCCCCCCACCCAGAGACTCACACCTCTCGCCTGCCTCCCATGGGCACAATGTTCAGGGCACCCAGATCTGTCTCAAACCACACCCCCCAGGAGAGCATCCACTCCCCTCGCCCTCCTTGAATCCCAGCCGTGCTGCCCATGGGGGTGAAGGCAGGGCACCACCTCTCCTGCCAGTCAGCCCGGGATGCTGCCTGCGCTGGGGCCCAGAGGACAGCCCGGCCGCTGTCACCTGCAGAACACAGGTGCTAACAGGAACCTCACCTCTCAGCGCTGCCGCCTGGCCTCACTGAGGACTTGGCACCTCTGTCCTGGAAGCCCCCGGGGCGCAGCTTGCCCGCTGTCAATGGCTATCGCGCTGCTGGAGGTGGGTGGAAGGCTCCCGGGTGCCTGGTCCTGCCCTGCGCGCAGACCCCAGCTGCAGAGCCCACCCGCTCCCCTCCCCGCTCCCCAGCTCAGAGCACACAGCTCTGACAAAGCAACCAACAGGAAAATAAAGGCTTCCGGATGGAGAGTCCTCGCTTCTCTGCAGCTCTTTCCCAGGCCTGGGGGACCTCTCTGGAACAAGGCAGACACCACCCCACACTCCCGGAGCAGGCGGCCAGTCTGGACTCCTGGCACATGCCGTCTCCTGGCAGCTCCAAGGACGTCAGACAAAGCGCAACTGAAGCGAACTTGGACAGGGAGGCGGAGGTGCACCGGCTCAGCCTGCTGGGGCCGCCATAGCAAAAACCCAAACACCCAGTGCCGGTGAAGTGCACATAGCTCTCACAGTTCCGAGGGCCGCGGCGTTCACGGCACCTGCCGAGTCAGTGCCTGGAGGAGGCCTGTGGCTCACGGGTAGAACCTTCTCTGTGTCCTCCTGTGCTGATAGTGTCCTCTCGCTTGCTGCTCGATCGCGCTCTCTCTCTCTCTCTCTCTCTGCATCTTTTGTAAGGGGGAGGGGTAATCCCCTAATCACCTCTCCAAGGCCCCTCCTAACACCGCCCCCTTGCAGGATTGGATTTCCAGCAGGAGAATTTCGGGAGGGTCAGGGACACTCAGACCCTTGCACCCGCGCTGGAGCGGGAGAGAAGATTCTAAAGGGCAGAGGCCGCCGGCACCTGACCCTGACGCCGGCCGAACACTTCCTGATTCTTCCACTTCGGGAACCGTTTGATCACTGGGTGGGTTTCAGGGTTAGGGTTGGTGTTGAGAGTTTATTCCACTGCTGAGTTCACTTGAAAACCAAGTCTTGCTGAACCCCCAGCCTAGGTTGGGGCTCCCAGGCCCTGGGGCTGCCCCCTGCGGGACACCGCCCACTATCAGCTCTGAGGCTGCAGAGAAGTCGCAAAGGGGACAGGGCTTTCCTTGGGAAGGACGCTGCTCGCCCGGGGTTACGTGGGCTTCGGCGCCCACGGTGGAGTTCTAGCACCTGTTTCACTTTGGGGCGGGGCATGGTTGTGGCTATGGGGGGGGTCAGTACCCAGAGACGCTCAGGGGCGAGAGTTCGGGAACAAAAAGCCTCGGTCGCCTCGCGTTGGTGGCGCTCGCGTCTTCGCGTCCTGGACACGAGCGAGCGGCCCCACTCCAACCTGGAAGTGCCCCCGCCCGGCGGCCCCCACCCACCCCGTGCCACTGCGCCCTGCGAAGCAAGGGTGCGAGCGGGGACGCGAGGAAAATCGCCGCTCCGTCTTTCTCCCCACGTGCCCCCCGGCGCCAGCCTGCGCGTCAACGCCCACCCACCCGCGGCGCCGGGCGGCTCCGGGCGCGGGAGGAGCGCGCGCTCGGGCGCGAGCAGGACGCGGCCGGCCGCGCGGGAGGGCGGCGGCGGCGGCGGCGGAGGAGGAGGCGCCGAGGCCACACCCATCGGCGAGCGGATCCGGGGCCAGCGAGTCGTCGGCCGCCGCGCTCCAGCCTCCGCCCGCACCGAGCAGCGGGACCCGGGCCGCACCGGGAGGGGCCGCTCGGGGCCGCAGCGCGAGGGCAGCGAGGGGCGGCGGGGACCCGGCACCGGGCGGGGCCGGCGGCGGCGACCATGATCGCTTTGTTCAACAAGCTGCTGGACTGGTTCAAGGCCCTGTTCTGGAAGGAGGAGATGGAGCTCACGCTGGTGGGGCTGCAGTACTCGGGCAAGACCACCTTCGTCAACGTGATCGCGGTAGGCGGGCCGGGGCCACCGGGGGTGCCGCCTGGCATGGCCGGGCATGGCCGGGCACGGCCGGGCGGGGGAGGAGCCGGCCCGGGCGCTCGGGGCCTAGCACGGCCCTCGGGGGGACTCGGGAGGCGCGCGACCCGAGGTCCGGCCCTGGGGCGGAATGGCACGGCCCGGAGCCGGCGAGGGGGAACAGAGAGGCAGGGCTGGTGCCCCTCGGGGGGGTTGGCGGCACCAAGGGGGTCTTCAGCTGGGAGGGACCGGCCGCGGGCTAGGCCAGGCCCCCTCCACCCCGCGGGAAAGGGGGCATGACTGGGCGAAAGCGCCCGGGGCCTGCCCGCCCTGCGCCTGCAGGATGGGGCTGCCATGGTTTGGGGAGGGGTCCTGGGCCAGCCTAGCCCCACCCTGAGGGTTTAACCCCTCCTGGCTGCAAGAGGATGGCCGAGCCCTATTGAGGAGGAGGGGAGGCGTCCCCTGGGGGCCGGGAGGTCAGCTGAGGGCCTTGGCTCCCGCCCAGACTCCTCCTCTGGCGTCTCTCCCCCTGCTGTTGCGAGGTCCAGCAGGGGTCCAGGGACAGTGGCCTCCCAGCACAGACAGTGCTGCATCAGAAGTTGCCACCGGGGTGCAGAGGGGGAGTCGGAGGGGCACTGCCCAGGCCGGGGACAAGGGACAGGGGGGCCGAGGGCCTCCCTCCCTGGCCGAGGTGTGTGTTGGCAGGAGTCTTTCAGGGGCAGGGCCTGGTGAGCAAAGAGTTAAAATCTCTCTTTCAAAAAGGGGAAGATGAGCCCCCTGGGTGTGAGAGCCTGAGGTTGCCATCATGGCTGCGGCCTGCGGCCTGCGCTTCCCAGCCCAGCGGGCCCAGGCTTGTGGGGCTCAGGAGGGTTTGGGACAGGGGCTGGGGGTGTCCGCTTTGCCAGAACCTGAGAGTGGTCAGAGGTGCTGATGGGAAGAGTCAGCAGGACTGGGGGCTGGCCGGCAGAGGGGCCACCACCTGCCTGTGTGGTTGGCCGGGATGTCACCGGGGCACTGTGTCACTCTGCAGGCCAAGGCTGAGGGTGGACAGGAGGCTGGAGGGGCTGGCACCCACGGTCACACGACCGGGGACCAGCTTCCTTCCTGAAATGGCCCGAGCAGGTGCCCCCCCCTTCTTCCTCCCGCTGGCTCCTGGCTCCTCCTCATCTCCAGGCCCAGGCTGAGGCCCGGATGATGCTCTGAGCTAACCTTTGCCCCTGGGTCTTAGACTTGGCATTGACTGGTGCTCCCACCTGGCTCGGCAGGCCCCGGGGGACTTGTCTGGGGAATGTGTGCAGGGTAAGGCTGGGAGGAGAAGCAGGCTCAGCCGTGGCTCAGCCCAGGGAGAAGGAAGCACCCTCTTGTGCCAGGCAGGGGTTCACAGGGATTCAGGGGGATCCGGTCTCCCCCAACCCCAGAGCGGCTTCCCCTCCAGTCAGCGGGGGCCTCCCGCAGGACAGACACTGAGAGTCCCGAATCCCACTGCCAGGGTCGCTGTTGGCATGCAGGGGACGGTCTCCCTGCCGGGCCAGGCCGGGCCTTCCCTCTTTTAATGTGAAATTGGCAACTTCAGCTGGCGTGTCCTTGAAGGGCAGGCTCAATGCCCCTTCCCTGAAGAGGCCTGCAAAGAAAGAGCAGTGCCTGCGGTGTGTCTTGGACTCCAGGGCTGTCTCGGCCGCCGCCCCTCTGCCCACCCTTTGTATCCTCACAGCCGAACGCCTTCCAGAAAGAAATGAGCCATCAGGCCCCCCGGGCACTGTTCCCATGCCCACCCCTGACTCTGCAGCCCCGCGGTCCACTCACATGGCCTGTGTTTGTCTCTGTTTTTTCCCTCCTGGGTTCTTTTCTGTTCATCCTATGAGATCTGGCTGTCCATGGAAACCCAGTTTGGCGTGTCTGGCTGCTCAGCAGGTGCATGGGAGCTGGGAGGAAACTTTACAGAGACCTTATGAGGCTTCGAAGCACCTAAGACAGACCTTGTGACTTCTGAAAAAGTTTCTAGCAACAAAGATGGGAGGTGTCTTGCCCCAGGGGAGAGCAGGGGTCATTGTCAAATATTTAAAAATGGAGAGGGCTGCCCTACAGTGCAAGTTAGAGAAGGGTGGGGTTTGGGCTCTTTATCAAGAACTCCCTGATAGCTGGAATGACAGAGGGAATCCCAGTCTGAGAAGAGAGGTGGGGCTGGGTCTTACTGTGGCGCCAGCCCCCTGCGGAGCTGAATGCCATACAATGCAACGGGAAGTAAAATCCCAGCTCCATGCCACCTTAGCTGTGATGCACAAATGAACTGGTGCCAGGGATCTGGGCTCCCTGGAGGTCTCCCCTGCAGCCCCCTTGCCATGGTCACCAGTTGGGGCTGGGGTTGGGGCTGGCGGAGGCGAGGTGGCCAGGCCAGGTTCCTCACTCACCTGGGAGCCTGTAGGTCCTGTCATCGTGGAAGACCAATGGTGGTTCCCTGCACTCTGGCAAAGCTGTCTCCAGCATTTGGGGAGCCTCTGTCTCCAGTCCTAGGGAACTAAAACCTGCCACCGATTTTGCAGCCAGAAACTCTAAGGCCTGGAGAGGGTGAGGGGTCTCATCTCAGCTCCTGCAGACCAGGGATTCCATGTTCTGACCCAGCCCGGCTGCACATGGCACATGGGGGCTGGGCGGGACTTCAGTCCAGCAGGTGCACCCACCCGGATGTGCCAGCAGTCTGCTGGGACTAGGGGGGCTGTACCACATTCAGCCCCAGCCCCTCCACTTAGCCAGAACAGCCACACTGTTGCTCAGTGGCTCCTAATTTCTGGGGACCTTTGAGTGTCTTGATCTCTAAGAAAAGTTATGGACCCTTTCCCCCAGAGAAGCGAGCAGTGCCTCTTCGTGTCTGCCGTTTCTGCGTCCCCAAGTCAACAGCTGTGGATGGAAAATATTTGCGGGAAAAAAGTTGCATCTGTACGGAACATGCTCAGACTTTCCCCTTGTCATTTTATAAATGGCACCGTGGAAGCCCTGTTGACAGAGTCTTCACGTGGCATTCAGTCTTGTAAGGAAGCTAGAGGGAAAGTGTACGGAGGGCTGTGCCACCCACGCAGACCTCAGGCCCCTTCGATGTGGGACTTGAGCCTCTGTGGCTTTTGGTATCCCAGGGCAGTCCTGGAGCCCGTCGCAGTGGACACCCAGGGGGCTGAAATTTGCATGCACCCATCATGTGCACTCAGAGGCTCGGGGCACACAGAAGGCCCACCGTGGGCACCAGGTTGGGTACGCCTCCTGCCGCACCTTGTCACTGGCCATCAGCCACAGGTGCCCAGTGCCCACCTCGCCCAAGGGCGCCTCCCACAGGGAAAAGGCAGTCATGCGCTTCTGTCCAGGTGGCGCCTCCCCCCCACCCCGCCCCAGTCTTCAGGTAGGCTGTCTATGCCGGCAGAACAGAGGATGGTGGGATAGGCTGTCGCCCCCAGCCGGCTTCTGGAGGGTAAGCAGAAGTGTCCCACATGGCAGCATGGAGGGGCCCCGGGGAAGGCGTTGGGCATCGCCCCATCCGAAGCCTGCAGGTGCGTCGGAACCATCCAGAGATTCGAGACGCTTTAGGGGAGAGAAGGGAAAAGCACTGTGTGCTTGAAGATGAGCGATGCTGCGTGGAACCGAGGTCCGGGCAGGCACCTGCTCATGCTGCCACGTAGCTGCGCTCCCTCAGTTGCTCCCGGCCCCGGGGCAGTCCCTGGGGAGGACCCCGTTATCCGGTTACCTGTCCCCGCCAGCCAGTGCAGACAGGCACAGTGGGCTAATGCAGAGACTGGTGGGCCTTGAGGGTGGCCAGTTTGGACTGGCGTGTCTGCTTCCTGTGGGATCCCCCTCGACCTCCAGACATGACCTGCTTGGGGTGTGCTTCCTGACCCCAGTAAAGGGGCTTTAGGTAGGGAGAGCGAGAAGGCGGCCCCTGTGACCCCCTGCCAGGGCTGGCGCGTCTGCAATTCTCGCTCCTCTCTGCAGTCCGGGCAGTTCAATGAGGACATGATCCCCACCGTGGGCTTCAACATGCGCAAAATCACCAAAGGGAACGTGACCATCAAGGTGAGGGCGGGGCCAAGCGCCAGGCGCCAGGGGGCGTGGCCTCCGTGGGTGTGCGGGGGAGGGGAAGCTGTGGGTCTCCTGGGAGGAGCACCCTCCAGGAGAGGGAAGCTTGGCTCACACTGTCCCACACGGTGACAAGGGTGGGGAGATGGGAGGCGGGGGTGGGGGTGGGGGAGGGTGGGAGGGGCTGCCTGCCAGCTGGGGGCCATCTTGCCGTCTTCTTGTTCAGCTCTGGGACATCGGCGGACAGCCCCGATTCCGCAGCATGTGGGAGCGCTACTGCCGAGGAGTGAGCGCCATCGTGTAAGTCCTGGAGGAGGCGTGGCCCAGGGCACTCGCTGCCTCGCCCCGCTTCCCCAGCCCTGCCACCTCCACGCACCGGAGACGCACAGAAGTGGGTCAGACGTAATCCTTGGTTCACAACTCACTTCACTGCCTGCCCCTTTAGTCTGCGTGTCCTCCTGGCTAAATGCCAAGGGCCCGGCCACCCAGGCTAGAAACATAGCTTCCACAAACAGGTGCACCTGTGCCTTCCTCCACACTGCCTCCCAGTGGCCCAGAGCCACCACCGCTGTCTTGAATTTTGGGTGGTTTCAATGATTCGTTCCCTTGCTTTTGAAAAATGATTTTATTCTTCCAACAATAGGTTGTTTTGTTTTCTGGATACAATAAACAATAGGGTTTTCTGGTGTTTTTTTTTTTTTTTAAGCCTGATTTTTAAAGTATCTTACTGCAGGGAAACGTTCTGGGGTTTCCTTTGCTTTTCTCATTCTAAATTATCCGGGCTTTCCATGAAACCATAAGAGGCTCACTTTGGGAGGGGGCAGGGGGGACTGTCAGTTAATCCTGCAGGGCCAAGCTTTGCCTGGGAGTCACAGCTTTGTCGTCACAGGCATTGGGAGGCAGGATGTGGCCGGGTGCAGGAGTCGCTGCCGCAGATACAGAGAACTGCACCAGCATCAGTCTAGAGTCAGGCTGCGCAGCCTGGTGGGGACAGGCTGCAACGAGAGGTTTCCCGCTCCAGGCGGCAGCTCCCCCCCTTGCTACCTGCCTGCCTGCCTCCCAGCCTGGGGTGTCAACATGCGTGTCCCTTCCCCAGGTACATGGTGGATGCTGCCGACCAGGAGAAGATCGAGGCCTCCAAGAATGAGCTCCACAACCTTCTGGACAAACCTCAGCTGCAGGGCATCCCGGTAGGAACTAGAGGGAGTGGGCAGGGCAGGGTGGGGCATGCCTGGAGGCAGGGCAGAGCCAGGCCTGGGGGGCTGCACAGAGGACATGGGGGTCTCAGAAGCCAGCTGGGGTGGGCGTTTGGTGCTGCAGTTAAGATGCCACTTGGTGGGGCCAGCATTGTGGTGCAGTGGGTTAAGCCCCCTGGGATACCTGCATCCCATATCCGTGTGCTGGTTGGAGTCCCAGCCTCTGATCCAGCTTCCTGCAAATGCATCCTGGGAAGGAAGCAGAAGATGGCTCCAGTGCTTGGGACCCTGCCGCCTGTGTGGGAGACCTGGGTGGAGCTCCTGGCTCTTGGCTTGTCTGGCTCAGCCCTGACCATTGGCAGGCATTTGGGGAGTGAACCTGTGGGCAGAAACTCTCTCTTTTTCTCTTTCAAATAATCTATTAACTGATTTTAACAAGACCTAACGCTCGTCTTCCCACTCTGCAGGTCTTGGTCCTGGGCAACAAGCGAGACCTCCCAGGAGCACTGGATGAGAAGGAGCTGATTGAGAAAATGTGAGTTTGCTGTCCCTTTCTGCTTCCTACACCTGAATTAACCCAGCCACCTGCCCTGGAGGCCAGGCTTGTTGCTGTTCTCAGTATCTGCCACACGGTGGCAGCAGAGCCTCACTCTCCCCGCGGCAGCCCCCCACGGCTGTCCTAGCCCCAGCACACACCACCCGGGTCTCCCTTTTAGGAATCTGTCTGCCATCCAGGACCGAGAGATCTGCTGCTACTCCATCTCCTGCAAAGAAAAGGACAACATCGGTGCGTGGGTCTGGGGAGAGGCTGGCATCCGGGAACAGCGGTGGGGGAAGCAGGCGGGAGGCATGCCTGGGTGTGGTGGCTCAGGACCCAGAGCTCTGTGGCCCTGGGGGAGCTCCGTGGAGGCCCAGGTTCGGAGCATCCTCCCAGCCCGGCCCCTAGCAGGCCATGCCACCTGCTCGGCACTGCTGGGAGCGTGGCGCTCTGGGCCTGACCCCTGGGTGCACTTGGGGAAGCTCTGGGCCTCCTGCCATGTCCCCAGTGTGCCCAGCGTGAGGAGGCCTTGTAACCTTGTCTCTTGTCCCCACCCAGACATTACCCTACAGTGGCTTATCCAGCACTCAAAGTCACGGAGAAGCTGAGACCGCAGCCCTTCTCCCGCCCCAGGGACCATGGTCATGAAAACCTGAAGCCGAGCTCCCCGCCCATCCCCGCCCCCCACGCCCACCCTGCCTCCCTCAGCGTGGGGGGGCCTGTGGGGCTCCCAGAGTCCTGTTCTGCTGAGGTCTGAACTCCTGTTTTTATTGTAAAATAAATTGCCCCCCCCCCTTTCTGGAGCCCTCGCCTCCTGCCGCCATTGTCCCTTCCCCCAGCCCTGCTCCCCCCCACACACAGCCCAGGCCCCCAGCCCGCACTGCTCGCCCGTCCCATCCCCCGCTTCCCTTGGCAACACTCTCTGTTCTCGTCCTGTGTGTACAGTATATATATGTATATATATTTTAATTTTTTAATTTAAGCAAAGACTAAAATCAGCCATTTGATGCTGCAGGGGCCACGCTGGACCGGGGTGGAGGGGTGCAGTCTGGAGAGGAGGAAGGAGATGTAGGGCTGGCCTGGGGCACGTTCAGGTCGGGAGAGGTGGTGGCTGGCACGGGGTGGGGGGCAGGGACTGCCCTCCCCCACCCGCCGCATGTTCCTGCCCCGGCCTGGCCCAGCCCCTCGGTGCTTGAGTGGCACTGGCTTGGCAGCCTCTGCAGGAGCCTCCTGTCCACCCCCAGCCTCGGGGGCGGCCACGGGGCACAAGCAGGTGCCGGAGCCCCACCCCACCCCGGCCTGGCCGGCGTCCACCCCGCCCAGCACCTCCCTCCCGCCTGGCCCTGGCCCCCGGCTCTGTGGCCTGCCTCGTTTTCTGTTCTCGTTTCGCAGAGTTGCACAAGGAGAGAACTCAGCGTAGGGGGCTGGTCCTTTGGGTTTTGTTCGTTCGTTTGTTTAATTTAATGATTTGTAAAGTGATGTTCCTCTTCCTTTTTTACACTTTTCAGCTCACATTTAACCTCTGTTGGGAAAACGATCTTGTAACTGTACATTTTTTTGCCTCCTAATAACTACAGAAACAAAATAAACGACCGATTTTGTGTTGGGGGTGTGTGCGGTGATGGCTCTTCTTCTGCAGGTGGCGTGGGGCAGCCGACACGGGGCCCCGGCACGGAGCCACGGCCACTGGGCAGGTGCAGGCTGGCACCACAGCAGGGGGCACTTCACATGTGGCCCTGACCGCATGTCCGTGCCGTGCCGTGGCATCGCGTTCTCTTGTCAGCGCTGTGCCGAGGGGGCAGCCGCCACATGGCGCTATGGAGATCTGGGGCTGGAGCTGAGGCTGGGGCTGGGAAGGGGTGGGGGGGCAGGCAGGGGTGTGGCCCGCGCAGGGACCCATTGGCGGTTTCCCTGCAGTCAGCTCCTTTCCCCCAGGCCCAGGAGCTCACCTGTAGCCAGATTGGGCCAGAACCAGAACTCTGTCCCTGCCCCCGAGCCCGAGCCCGGAACCTTTCCGTGGTCCTCATGGGGTAGCCTGGGCCTGCAGAGCCCGGGCCTCCTCCTGTCAGCTGTGGGTGTCCCCGGGAGAGGGGGGGCGGGGGGACCACCCCGGCACCTCTCCCCTGGCCCCCAGAGCCTTGTGGGGCTGCTCACTCCGATCGAGGCCATCTTGACCCAGTTTTAGAGGAAGTCCCGCCTTCTCCGCTCCGCCGCCCCTCCACCCTGGAAAATGGAGCAGGCCCCAGCAGAACGCCCGGCCCAGCTCCCCACTGCCGCTGCAGGAGGGTCCCAGGACAGGACCGCGGGCAGCTCACGTGGGGACGGCCGAGGGCGAGCTGCCTTCCCCAGGTCCTGCCGTGCCCCCAGCAAGGGCGCTGTGGCCAGCAAGCCGACGGGCACAGGTTAAGTCCCTGGCTCACAGCTCCCCGCGTGAAGGAGGGGGCTGGGAGTGGGACGAGGTGATCGCCCCAGGCAGGGGCGAGGCTGGGGGCGGTGCTGCTCGCCCACCACCTGGCACCAGGGCTGCTGTCTGCCCCCAGCGGGGTGGACCTCAGTGCCCCCTCTGAGCATCCGTATTCAAGTCCACCACCCACCACCGAGCCGGCGCTGCCCCACGGCGAGCCTGGGACCCCTGAGCAACAAACCCCACATTGTGCCCAGCTGGCCTGGCTCGGGGACAGTGGCCGTTTTCCAAGGCCGCCTCGGCCTGCTGACCGATTCTGTAAGCCGTCCGCGTCGGCAGGACTGGGAGGCGGCGGCGACGGCAGGGCCTTGCCTCCTCTGCCTTCCCCCACCCTGCCAGCCCGCAGGAGGGAGGGTGGGGGGGTGCCCTTGTGCAGAGGCCCCCAAACAGGATGCGCGGGCGCCCCTTCGCTGCCCCTCAGCTCCCACCCCAGCTCCCCACAACCCCCCTCGCTGCTTCCAGCAGGAAGCGGCTGGTGCACAGAGGACTGGGGGACGGGGGGGGGGGGGGGGGGGCGCAGCCCTGGCCACTTCACAGGGCAAGCCTTGGGCCCTCTGCGGCCTGTCCCCTCCCCAGTCAGCTTCTACAGGCAAAGCTGGGGGCTTTGGTCGCCGTGGCAACAGGGTGGGTGTCATTCCCCAGCACAAAAGGGTGTGTGCATGGCAGCCATCACCTAGCAACAGCCTCCTCTCTCTTGGCGTCACCCGGCCCTGGGGTGGGTGCCAGCGAGAGAACAAGGCTGTTAAGATCTCCAGGAGGGGGCAGAGGGAGTCTGAGGCCAAGGGGTGTGGGCGGGGCACTCGGAGTCCCCTGCCCCCCAGCCTGGCTCCTTCCTGTTCAAGGCAGGCTCTGCACTGGGGAGGGGGCTGGCGCAGGGGAGCTGGGCTTGGCCAGGCAGGTGCAGCTGGAGGCCGTGGGGGTTGGGGTCAGCCATTCGGGATGTTCAGGGCCCCAGCTGGTGAGGTGGGTCTGGAAGAACCCAGAGGGGGGTGGGCCTTCAAGGGTGGACCAGCAGGAGGAGCTGCAGGGTCTGTGCAGATGGGGGCAGGGGCTGGGGCGGCTGGGGGTGGGGCAAGCGGAGGACGGGCAGCTGCGCCTTGTGCAGAGCGAAACAGGCCGCCCTAAGAGCGAGAGGCTGCGGGCACAGGACAGCCGCGGGGCTGCCTTGAATGGGGGCTTTGTGGGGAGCAGAGGGGCTCCACACCAGACTGCTGGGCAGCCTGCTGACTTCCGGGGACTGCTGGGGTTGAGCCACAGTGAGGACTCCCTCCCCCAGCTCCCCAAGCCCTCCATCCTCTCTGTCCCTCAAGGGCCACAGGGCTGTGCAGGGCATGAGGCCGGGCCAAAGGTGGGCAGGGGGGCGTGCCCCCGGGGTGCATGTGGGTGCTGCCAGGACACGCCCCAGAACGTGCGCTGGGCACCGGGATAGTTCTACCTAGTTTATTGCTGATCACGGATTGCCTTCTAGAACAAGCACCTAACGAGGGGGCTAGGCAGCCCAGGGCACCCAAAGAAAGGAGGGAGGGGGGAGGGGACAGAGATGGTCCTGCCCCTGCCCCCCAGGGCCCTCCATTCCAGAACAGGGCCCGGGAGTAGCAGAGGGAGGTAACACTTGGAGAGCTCACAGCTAACACAGTCAGGCTCCATGGCAGGGACAGGGGCATGGGGCTGGGACCAGGGCGGGCAGGTGAATTGCGGGTTCACAGCTGGTGGGGCTGAGAGCTTCCAGACAGTTCTCAGGACCCAGAAGCATCACCACCCACCCGTGGAAGCCCCCACGAGGGACAGGAAAGGCCGAGCTTGGGGAGGGGCTTGGACATCCCCAGGCCTCGGTGAGAGGAACCCAGGCCCCCTTGTAGGAAACGCCCTGCAGCGGAGCAGGACCCACAAGGGAAGACACAGCGCCTTCCCCACGCCCCCCCCACCTGATCCCGCTCCTCCGGGGGCCTGGCCTCAGCACGGGGTACCCAGGGGCAGGAGGGGGGGCGACTCCCTGGGCTCGTGGAAGTAGAGGGAGGAGGACGCCTCCGCCTTGAGCCTGTCCGAGCCGCCGCCGGGCGCCGCCGAGGCCTCGGAGGCGCCCGCACACTGGTCGCAGCAGCAGCAGCAGCAGCAGTCCAGGAAGGCCTGGCCCAGCGGCCTGCAGAGGCAGAGCAGCAGTACGGGCGTGATGGCGCCCTTGAAGAAGATGGAGAACTGGGTGACCAGGCCCAGCAGGCCCAGCGTCTGGCGGCTGAGCTCCGGGGAGAGGTAGGCCACCGTCACGTTGCACACGTTCTCCGGCAGTGCGCAGAAGGCGTAGACCACGGTCAGGCCCACCACGGTGCGGTTGAGCTGGCTCTCACACTGCTCGTGCTTGCGTCCCGGCGGGCCACGCACCCGCCATGTCACCAGCTGGCAGGTGACGGTGAAGAGGATGGGCAGGCAGAAGTAGCAGCCGAAGTACCACCACATGCGGGCGTTCTGGTAGGTCATCACCAGCGAGTACAGGGACTCGGGCAGGCTGGCCGAGGGCTTCATCACGCACGAGTCCTCGGAGCCCCAGGCAGGGGAGGGCTCCTGTGCCAGCTGCCACAGCAGGAGCTCGGGCACGGCCAGTGTCATGGAGCCCACCCAGATGACTGCCAGCTTGGCCAGGATCGACTGACAGCGCTCGATGGGCCTCACCTTAGGCAGGGTGCTGGTGGCCACGTGGAAGCGGTCGATGCCCAGGGCACACAGGCTGAAGGTGGTGACTCCCAGACAGGACACCTGCGGGCGAGGACGTGGGGGCGGGGGAGGGGCCCCTGGTCAAGGCGCACATGCACAGGGGTGGGGGGGAGAGCCCTGGGCTCCAAGGGGTGAGCCTGGGACTCATAGGACGGCTTTGCTGCACAAACCCTTGCTCAGCCGTCCCACAGAGGAGGACACTGAATGGCAGAGCTGAGGATGACACACGCCGCCCCCTGGCCACTGCTGACTGACTCGCTGCCTCCCAAGACCCCGAGACCCCACGAAGGGCCTGGGAGTTCCTCTCAAAGGAAGAACCAAGACCACGACGTGGGAGAGCCGTTCCCTGCCCCTCACCATGGGCATCTTCCCTGCCCCCCACCATGGGCATCGACTGGGTGGGTGGTCTTGGGAGCAGGGCTCTCACACCCTCTTACCCTCCCTCCCCTGTCCTGAGCAGCCCCAGCCCCGCAGCAGCAGGAAAGTCTCCCTGTGAGCCAGAGGAAGAAGCCAGGGGAGCAGGGACAGAAGTGCCAAAGAGCGTGGGGTCGGGGGGTGGGGGAGTGGGGGAGTGCCCGCCCCCTCTGGAGCCCTCAAGTGATGTCCCAGCACACTGGGGGCTGCACGCCCAGGCCCCGCCAGGCCAGACACTTCCTCCTCTGCAGGGGGGGAGGGGCGGGAGCCACACAGTTCCCCCCTTATGATCTCAGCCTCCCAGTGTCCTTTGTGGGAGCCCTGCCGGGAAGCCCCAGCCAGCAGCGGATCGGCCTGCAGCCCCTGGCAAAAACACTCGCCTCTCTCCTCCTTGCCGACAGCGCCAGAAATGTCCCAAGTTTTGCTCCAAGCTGCCTCCTCCCATTTCCTCCTGGGGCCACCTTGTGACTCCCACCCACCCACCCCCAGCCCAGAGGGAGGACCTGACGGGCCTCTGGATCATCTCTGTCCTCCGGGGGGCATGAGCAGGTGGCCTGGGAGGCCTGTGGGGACCCACGGTCACTGACCTGCCAGCCACATGCAAGACAGGGCTCTTGTCTGCCGTCCTGCCCCCCGCACCGTGGTCCACTCCCAGGTGTAGACCACTGCTAATATTCATTCTAAGCACTTTATAGAAATTCCCCCACTTAATCCTTCGAGAATTCGTTCGGATCGCTATCATTACTACTAGCGCCAATTTACAAATGAGGAACTTGAAACTCAGGCAGGTTAAGCAACTTGGCAAGGTCTCTTGGCTAGTTGGGGCAAAGCCCACTCCAGATCCAGTCTGCCTGACCCAGAGTCCCGTGAGGAGCCCGCCCGGCCCCTGGGCTCTGAGCACGATGTGAGGGACCAGGACCCCAGGCTGCTCCCACATGGAGGGGCTTCTTGTGAGGTGGAGCCCCCTTGGGCCACCGGTAGGTGGTGGTCTCCCTGGGTTGGGAAGCAAAAGATGGCTCCAACTGTGGAGCTGCCAAAGGCCAGTCCACTACGGTGACCGGGAACAGGGCTGGGAACAGGACCTGTGTCCCAGCGCCTGCCCCTGACTGCTCCTCATCAGGCAGGTCCCCTGCATCACTCAGCGCGCCCCAGAGGGACACCAGCCTTCAGAGAGAGGCCGCAGCCGCAACAGTCCCCATCCTTACCCCCACAGAGCTAACCTACGAGGCTGCCTGCTTGTCCCGTGTTCTTACGCAGAGAGCCGTCTTGCTGTGTCTTGCCTCCTCGCAGACATTGGTGTATTTTTGCCATGTTTTGGTGAAGGCATCTCTGTGTGGTTTGCACACGCTCTGACACTCTTGTGTTCATGTTAACATGGAAATGAAGGTGCTGGGGGAGACTCAGGAATCATAGAACAGGCTGGCTGGAAGGACCATCTGGTCTACCCCAGTAGGGTGATGGGGAAACTGGAGAGGAGAGGTGAGTGACAGGGACAGAGCTCAAACCAGGTCTCCCCCTTCAGAGAGGTGTAACTTATTGTCACAGCAAGGAAGGGCCTTTCCTTCTGGTGGGGGCACTCACTTGAGTGGGGAGGGAACATGGGAGGGTAGGGGGCTCCCTGCGGAGAGACAGGACACCAGGCAGGAAAGAAAGGAGATGTGGGCACTGGGCAGCGGCCATGGGCGCACAAAGGGTGGGGTGATGTCTCGGTGTGGACACGGGGCAGGGTGGAGCAGGGAGAGCCAGTGCAGGGTCTAGAGAAAGGGAAGATGTGCACAAGGCCAAAGCAGGGGAGCAGGAAGGGCTGGAACATGGGACCCTGCACACCTGCCCGCCAGGGTCTGCTGAGAGCCCCCAGAACCAGCGCCATGCTCACCCCACCTACCCCCCCCCGAGACAGGAGGGGCAGCAGGTCCAGGCTGCAGCTCCGCTTCCCTGGGGCCCCACACTCACCTCCACAAAGGGCACAGCCCGGCAAGAGATGTCCCCCAGCAGCCTCTGCTTGGTGACTTCATTGAAGACAACCACAGGGAGGCAGAAGAAGAGGACCAGGAAGTCCCAGAGGGCCAGGCTGGCGAGGATGGAGTTCCAGGCGCTCTTCAGGTAGTAGCTGTGCCACACGATGCACATGACCGACAGGTTGCCCACGATACCCACGGCAAACACCACCAGGGCCAGGAGCATGACGGCGTAGGCGCTGTAGGAGCTCTCGGTCACTGGGTACAGGAGGTTCTGAATCCGCAGCCTCTGGCCCGGGGACCCCGTCAGGTTGGCCCTCAGCTCCTGCCCGCTGCCTGGCGTGCCCCTGTCCTTGTCCGGGCGGGGACTGGTGGCCACCAGGGGCTCGGTGGGCTGCAGGCCAGCAGGGCGGATGGGCCGGGGGTACTCAGCCCACTCCTCAGGCACGTAGTGCTGCACACTCTTGGCCTCCTCATCCTCGGTGCCCCTCCTGGCTCGGCCCTGCTGCTCCTGGGCCTCCTCAGCTCTGGACCTTCCCAAGACACCATGCAGGCCGGTGGCCGACGCCGCAGCAAGAGAGACGGCCAGGGGCCACAACCAGCGCATGGCCGGATGAGCAGGAGGCAGCCGCTGCCCGGGGAGAGCAGGTGAGGCAAGGGCTGCAAGCGCTGGACAGAACGGAGAGAGACAGCTGGCAGCTGGTCCGCCCCTGGTCAGGCGTCTGCTGTGGCTGGCCCTCCCTCCCACCCTCCCGGCCAGGGGCTGGGCAGGGCCCTCTGCTGGACACTGAGCAGTCTCTGCTGCCCTCACACAGCTCTTCCTCCCCAGCACACCCTTTCGGGCCCCACACGACCGGGGCAGCTTGGCCTGCCCCAGGGTGACCCCCCGAGGCAGGGGCAGAACCAGAGTGGGGCACAGGTGCCCTGGTGCTGCCTGACTCCAGGCAGCACCCACATGCAAAGCCGAGCGATTCCTGAGATTTTCTGGGTCCCAGCACTCAACTGGTTTCTCGGTGGACCCCTCGCCACGCTCCCACTTGTCAGATTCAAAATCTGAAATTTCAGTTTACTTGAAAGGCACAACAACAGAGGGACCTTTTGTTTTCTGGTTCACTCCTAAATGTGCGCAACAGCTGGGGCTGGGCCAGGCCCAAGCCGGGAGCCAGGAGCTCCACCCAGGCAAGGGCTCACCTGCTGCCTCCTGGGCTGGGCTGTAGCAGGCAGCTGGATCCGAAGCAGAGGTGGGACCACGACATGAGTTCTCCAAACAGCAGCCTCACCACTGCACCACAGAGCCCACCCCCAACAACTGAAATTTACTTTTTTAATGTTTTTTTATCTGAAAGGCATATGGATAGGAGAGGGAGAGACAGAGAGTTCCAGGCCCTGCTTCACTCCTCAAATGGCCACAAGCATCAGGTCTGGGCCAGGCTGAAGCCTCGAGCCAGGAACTCCTTCCTGAAGTCCCAGATGAGTGGCAGGGGCCCAAGGACTGGCTTTCCCAAGCACATTAGTAGGGAGCTGGACTGGATGCAGAACAGTCAGAGCTCCGGCCGGCACTCCGACACCGGATGCCCGTGTTGCAAGCGGTGCCTGAATCCATGTGCCACAACAAAAATGTTAACCACAACTGAGGCAGACACAAGGTGGATGGACATTGTCAGGAACACATCCTGGCTGAGTGCCTGCTGCGCGCGAGACACTCGGTTTGCAAAAGTGCGAGACACCTGTCCAGCGACTGGCTTCATTCCCAAGGAGTACTGAACAGCTCCAGCTGAGCATGGTAGATGCACTAGAACGCGAGGGCCTGGGCCGGTGCTGGGCCTAGCTGGTGGGACCACCGCCTGCAGTGCTGGCATCCCATATGGGCGCCGGTTCGAGTCCCAGCTGCTCCACTTCTGATCCAGCTTCCTGCTGTGGCCTGGGAAAGCAGAAGATGGCTCAAGTCCTTGGGCCCTGCACCTGCATGGGAGACCTGGAAGAGACTCCTGGGTCCTGGCTTTGGATAGGCACAACTCTCGCCATTGCAGCCAATTGGGGAGTGAACCAGTGGATGGAAGACACCTCTCTCTCTCTCTCTCTGCCTCTCCTTCTCTGTGTACTCTTTCAAATTAATTAATTAACTTTAAAAAAAAATAAATAAGGCAATGGCCACAATGGCGAGGGTGCCCAGAGGAGCCTGGAGGAACCTGCCAGTCTGTCACCACCCAGGGTGACATTTGAGCTTGCTGGACAGACCACAGGGAGGAAGGGGGCTCCAGACTTGCCTGCAAAACAGCGAGCGTGGCGAGGAGGCTGGAACACAGAGGACTCTGGGAGAGTCCTGGGCACTTAGGGCAAGGCACTTGCAGAGATCAGCAGGGGAGGAACCAGAAGAGACCTTGTGTGCCAGGCCACAGAGCTGAGGATCCCATCCCGAAGGCGATGGAGAGGAACAGGGGCGTGACCAAGGCAGGCTCTGGGAGCTGAGCAGGGGATGCAAAGCAGGCTAAGAGAGGCCGAGATTCCAGAAAACCAGCAGCATCGACGCCTGCACCTGCGCCTGTGCCTGCGACTGCGCCTGCGCCTGCGCCTGCTGTGGAGGGCGTGCTCACGGCTGACCCCGGCATGGGTGGATACCCGCCCCGTGCAGGGAAGATCTGGAGCCCCTGGTGTGTATCTGGGGACTCTGCTCTGCACGTAAAGAAGTCTGTGTGCCGTGGGTTCCTGGGGTTGAGTCGCAGGGAAGAACTGCTGGGCGTGGCGACGTGGGCTTCAGCATGTGTGCATGGCGGGCAGCAGGGCAAGGCCTTGTTCGCCCACCTCGCCCAGGCAGCAGAGGGAGGGGCGCTGGGGAAGACAATGGAATCCAATGGGAAGGGGGCAGGCAGCTGTGCTCTCCGGCTTCTTGCGACAAGAAAAAGAGAAGAGAAACTGGGCCTGTCCAGCCAGGGGTGGGAGTCGCTCACACGGGCAGATGGCAAACGTGACCCGGGGTGTCCCCCAGAGTGGACGCAACTTCCACAAGACACTTCCCACTGAAGAAGGCCCCAGCCTAGCCGGAGGGGCCCCGCACCCAAGAAGAAGAAAAGAGAGTTGGTGAGGCCTGTGTCCGCCTTCCTTGTCACTGCCCCCATGGCCCCTGCACCGTGCTCAGGAGACACTCTCGTTTCCCAAACCCCCAGAGCCCCCAGCAGCCCGGCAGCATTAGGCTGCGGGCCTCCTGCCTCTTGGCGTGGCTGTTTGGGTACAAAGTCGCCATTAGCACCATCAGCTAATCACCATTAGCACCATTCCTGAGCTCTCATCCCGGGACAGTGCTGTGTGAACACTGGAGGCTTCATTATTTTCCCAGGCTCAGAGAGGTAAAGGGACTCGCCAGAGGACACACAGCTGGGATCCAAATACGGCTTTGTCCAGCCCCAAAGCTGAGACTCCTAGACACTGCTTTGTTGTTTGTTTTTTGTTTTGCTTAAGATGTATGTATCTGAAAGAGTCACACAGAAAGACGGAGAGAAAGAGAGACAGATCTTCCATCTGCTGGTTCACTCCCCAGGTGGCCACAATGGCCAGCACTGGGCCAGGCCAAAACCAGGAGCCAGGAGCTTCTTCTTTTTTTTTTTAAAGACTGATTTATTTGAAAGTCAGAGTTACACACAGAGAGAGAAGGAGAGGCAGAGAGAGGGAGAGATCTTCCATCCACTGGTTCACTCCCGGAATGTCCTCGATGGCCAGAGCTATGCTGATCCAAAGCCAGGAGCTTCTTCCAGGTCTTCCACACGGGAATAGGGGCCTAAGGACTTGGGCCATCTTGTACTGCTTTCCCAGGCCATAGCAGAGAGCTGGATCAGAAATGGAACAGCCGGGACTCAAACCAGCGCCCATATGGGATGCCGGCTCTGCAGCTTTACCCACTACACCACAGTGCCGGCCCCCTGGAAGCTTCTTCTGAGTCTCCCATGTGGGCAGACCAAGCCAGAGCTTCCTCCAGGTCTCCCATGTGGGTGCAGGAGCCCAATACTTGGACCGTCTCCCGCTGCTTTTCTCAGGCCATTAGCAGGGAGCTGGATCAGGAGTGGAGCACTAGTCCTGGTTGGGGCGCCGGATTCTGTCCCGGTTGCCCCTCTTCCAGGCCAGCCCTCTGCTATGGCCCGGGAGTGCAGTGAGGATGGCCCAGGTCCTTGGGCCCTGCACCCCATGGGAGACCAGGAGGAGGCACCTGGCTCCTGGCTTCAGATCAGCACGGTGCGCCGGCCGCAGCGGCCATTGGAGGGTGAACCAACGGCAAAGGAAGACCTTTCTCTCTGTCTCTCTCTCTCTCTCACTGTCCACTCTGCCTGTCAAAAAAAATTTTTAAATAAAATAAAATAAAAAGAAGTGGAGCAGCTAGGACATCAACCAGTAGCTGGTTGGTGCCCATATGGGATGCCAGTGTCGCAGATGGTGGCTTTACCCTCTACGCCACAATGCCAGCCCGTCACTCTTTGTGACGCCTTAGAAAATGTTAACACCTCGAGACCACTTACACCAGCCTTCTTACTTTGCAGAAGTGGAAACTAAAGACTGGAGAAGTCAGGGCCAAAGCCAGGTCTCGGCCACGCCACCTCTGCCGGGGGTCTGTGCTCCACAGGCACCTGCCCCCGCAGTGTAGACCCTCACGGAGAAACAGATAGAAAGGGAGAGAGTCCTTCATCAGCCGGTTCACTCCTTAAATGACTGCAAAGGATGGGGCTGAAGCCAGGAACACAGGGCTCATCCGGGTCTCCCACGGAAGTGGCAGGGGCCCAAGGACTTGAGCACCTTCCACTGCCTTCCCGGGTGCATTGGCAGGGAGCTGGATGGGAAGCGGAGCGGGCAGGACACAGTGCCGCATACTTGCATGTTTTAAAGGGATGCAGTGCAGCGTTTCGACACATAGACCCAGTGCAAGCTGGGCAGCCACCCTCTCCACGGCTTCATCTTTTCTCTGTGTCTGGAGCCTACCAGCCCCTCTCTTCCGGTTCCTCATGCAGCGGATAACACCTTGCTGTGGTCTACAGCCGCCCCTCCTCTGTGGAACTCTCCCATCTGCTACCCTACCCCCATGTTGGTCTCTGTCGGTGCGATGATAATACCAGAGGCCACTAGGTGGAGCCAAACGTCCAGTGATTCACCCCGACCCCAACCCATCAGGCTGCACCCACGCCCCACCCACAGACTTCCTGCCCCGAGGCCATCGAGCAGAGCTGAGAGGTGTCCTCAGGAGCAGAGGTCAAAGGGGCTGGTGGGATGTGCCTCAGTTCCCCTCCTCCTCTCCTGGGGTGACCTGCCGGGGTCCCCAGGGAGCTGTCGTCGTCCCCCACCCCTCCGTGAGGACAAGGCCATTCTCTGTGCCCAGCCGGAGGGACCGGCCTTGCTCAAAGCAAGCCAGGTCCCAGGACAGCCTCCCCCGGCTCCCAGGAATTCCCCACTCTTCCCCTGGGAGTTTCCCCAGTGCCTGCGACGGAAACGGTGCTGGGGTGGATAGGGTGGGAGACGGGCGGGGGCTGTCCCTGGTGCCCGATGAGGTGAGGGTTCTGGGCACACATGGACAGGCTGCCCATGAAAGTAACAGGAGTTAGTGCTTTACGGGACCGATGCCATGGACCGCGCGTTCTCCCGCCCAGAGCTCCTGCCGGCTCTGCCGCTCCCAGGCTGTGTGTGTGAACCTGGCCAAGGACTTGGCTTCTGTGCCCCGGCGTCCCTGTCTGGGACATGGGGCTTATGTCAGGCCTTCCTGTGAAGATCAAATGAGCTCTCCATGCAACCATGGGAATAGTATCTGGGGCACAGGGTGCCCAATGGATGTTAGCGCTCGGCTACAATTAACTCACTGGCCTCTCAGCTACCCCAGGAGGCAGTGCGCTCTTCCAGTGTTCATGTTATGGATTTGGAAACTGAGGCACAGAGAGGCAGGGAGGGCAAAGTCCTTCCAGCTCCCAGGGTTCCAAGCCTGATCGGGGCCGTGACTCAGACTGGTGCTGGGGCGGGTGGTGCAGACAGTCTGACCTGCAGGCTCGCCTCTGTGGTCTTCCTCCTTACTCTGGGCTCCTGGGCCCAAGGGGACAGCAAAGAGTCCCTGGGGAGAACATGCATGACCAAAAGCAGATCAGAGGTCTGCTCCCAGCTCTGTCCCCCATTAGCCCCAGGAGTCACTCCCATGCGTAGTACACAGATTTGTTGAACACCTACTACGTGCCAGCCAGCCGTTGTCCTAGATACGCGGGAAACAGCGACTGTAGCTGTGAGTAACAAATCTGTTCATTGTGACAATGGGGCCAGCAAAGGAGCTTCAGCGGTAAAACCACCACCTGGGACACTGGCATCCCATGGGGGCACCAGGTCACCTCCCAGCTGCTCCACTTCCACTCCAGTTTCCTGCTAATGCACCTGGGAAGGCAGCAGATGTGGGAGACCTGGATGGAGTTCCAGGCTCCTGGCTTTAGCTGGCTCAGCCCCAGC
This sequence comes from Sylvilagus floridanus, assembly GCA_949820135.1. Lineage (NCBI taxonomy): Eukaryota > Metazoa > Chordata > Mammalia > Lagomorpha > Leporidae > Sylvilagus > Sylvilagus floridanus. Next base: position 86,352,445 of record OX463240.1, read on the forward strand.
TCTTAAAGACACTGAGGAATGAACCAGCCGATGAAACAGCTCGCCCTCTCCCTCCCTCTCCATCACTCTGTTTTTCAAATGTCTTAGTAAAATAGAACAGACAGTGACATGGGGCATGGAGGGTGAGAACAGGCTGCCATGTGTTCAGGGGCCTCGTTTTGCTTTGATTTTCTCCTTGGTGAAAAGTATTGCACATCACCCAGGGCCTGAGGTCTGGAAATGAAGAGGTCTGGTGAGAGGGGTTTGGAAAAGGTCGCTGAGGTGGTGGTTCCCCTGCGCACCTAGGTCAACGCACCCGGAGACTCATTCAGCACACTGCGTTCTCGTGCATGCGCGTTCTGCTAAGTCGGAGGGTGGGGGCAGGCCCTGAGCGGGGTCCCACTGCAGGCTGGGGCTTCAGGGCCAGTGCCTAGGTGTTCCCGCTGCAGGTTGGCAGATGTCCTTCCTCCACCCAGCCTTGAAGAGACGCCTGAGGGAGGGGACACGGCCCAGCACTCCGGGGCCACAGACAGCCCCTGACCCTCTGGCAGCCAGGCCCAGGTCTTCTTCGCTGCCTCCCCAGTGCCTGGCATTCTGTGGACGCTTGAGGTGTTTAAGAAAACAACAACAACAGGGGCTGGCACTGTGGCATAATGGGTAAGGCCACCGCCTGCAGTGCCGGCATCCCATATGGGCACTGGTTCGAATCCTGGGTGTTCCACTTCCAATCCAGCTCTCTGCTATGGCCTGGGAAGGCAGCAGAGGATGGCCCAAGTCCTTGGGCTCCTGCACCTGGATGAGAGACCTGGAAGAAGCTCCTGGCTCCTGGCTTCAGATCAGCCCAGTTCTGGCCACTGCAACCATTCTGAGAGTGAACTAGCAGATGGAAGACCTCTCTTTCTCTCTTTCTGCTCTGCCTCTCTATTACTCTGCTTTCAAATAAATAAATGGGGGTGGGCATTTGGCACATCTGCCTAAGACGCTGCTCCTGGTGCTGCCTCCCATACTACAGTGCCTGGTTCGAGACCTGGCAACTCCACTTCTGATTGGGCTTCCTGCCAATGCACACCCTGGGATGGCTCAAGTGCCTGAGTCACTGCCACCCACGTGGAAGACCCCTAGGGAGCTCTGGGCTCTGGGTCTCAGCCTGGCCCAGCCCTCGCTCATGTGGGCATTTGGGGAGTGAGCCAGAGGATGGAAGATCTCTGTCTTGTCCCTCTGTTTCTGTGTCTTTCAACTAAATCTAAAAACCAAGTTACAGGTAAACAGAGGCGTCAGACTGCTCAGGGAACCCTACCTGTACGTGACGTGGGAGGGAGGAGTGCTGGCTTCCTTAGTCTAAGGAAAGCCCACAGCTTCCAAAGCGGTTGGTGGAACGCACCAGGCATCTTTGGTCCCCAAAGTGCTTGTCCCCCTGGGGTCCCTCACCCTTCCTCCTCCCCAGGCTGCTGCCCTGGGCTCCACAAGAACCCCCATGTTCCAAGCACATCTCACCCCCTTTCCCCATTACCCGCAGCACAGCCAGGCAAAGCTGGTGCATCCAAAGGCTAGGCCAGGCTCCAGGCACCAGCAGCCCGGCTCCCAGCTGGCCCTCCCTGCAGGCGCCGACTCAGCCCCCAGTCCAGGCAAGGGAGGGGCCTGGGGCGGGCCCCCCAACCTGTCCTGCCCATGGAAAGACTGCAGGTTGGAGCTGCAGCAGGATCCCATCAGTGCCACAGCGGCCACGGGGAATGGCGTGCAGGCACAGCTGGCGGGCCCATCAGAACAAAACCTCTGATTTTATGAGCTGCGTGCAGACTGTAGGCGAGGAGCAAGTCACTGGCTTAGCAAATGTTTATTGAATGCGTAGTGTGTGCCAGACACAAAACTCTACTCAAAAGCATTTATGCCTAACCACTCCATCGACAGATGCCACAGCAAGTCAAAGCAGCCCCTCCCACCCTCCGCTGTTAAAATCAGTGGGAGCTAAAATCCCCTCAATGCTTCTGGAGCTGTCCCCTGGAAGGGACAGAAACCAGGGTGCGACACCACCCACTCACAGGAGCAGGGACCAGCCCCAGCCACAGGTGGAGGAGTGAGAGAACAGGAGCGCTGGAGGGCAACCAGTGGGCGTGGGCGACTTCCTAGAGAGAGATCGCTTGGGAGCAGAGAGCGGTGGGAGTGAGGGAGCCAGGCGGGCAGAGAGGAGGTGGGCCAGAAATTCCTGGCAGCGAGGTGGCAGGTGGGGAGGAAAGAGCCCGCAGGAGAGAGCCTGTCCCCCAGCCTGGGCCCCGCCCCCCAGGCTCAGCCGGAGCTGCAGCTGAGCCAGGGAGGGGAGAGGAGACCCCCGAGGGCTGCCCCCGGCCCTGTCACATCTGCGCTCCCCTGCTTCCTGACACCTGGCCTCAGCCCTCCAGACGCCTTCGCTGGATTCGCAGCCCTGGGCAGCTGGAGGCCACCTGGAACTCTGAGGCCTGGGATAAAACCCTAGGGGAAGCTCGGCCTGGAGCAGGCGGGGTTGAGTTTTCAGAGCCGGAACGGGAGGGGAAAGCGGCCCGCGGTGGGTCCCCTTCAGTGGGGACTGTCTGGGACACGGAGGAGTCTGGCCCCTGCCACCCCAGGGCCTCGCCCCCAGGTGTGGCCCAGCACCAGCTTCCCATTCCCCTTCCCGCCCCCGTGTCACACGCCACAGCCCACAGGGCTGGGACAAGCAGACTGTTCACTGCCAGGTGCCCTGGCCTTGTCCTTTCTGCTTTCTTGCCCTGATGGCCGGACTTGAGCAGCCAGCCCAGGAGCTCAGCGTGAAAGAATGCAGCTCAGAGCCGAAGGGGAGGTTTAACCCTTCCTTGGGCGGCATCGGTGCAGCTCGGGGTGGGGGCGGGGCAGGCTAGGGGGCTGTGGAGGGAAAAGGTGGTCGAGCTCCTCCTCCGGATTCTAAACCAAAAGCCTGCACCTCCTTCCCCCTACCCCACCCTGTCCTCTGGAACACAGCATGAGATTGGATTCGCGGAAACGCGTCCCCTCCCTTCCTAGCTGTGCAGCCTTGGCCGTCACTGAACTTCATTAAAACACGCACCTCCAGCGTCGTCGCTCTGAACAGTAATGATGTAACAGTGCCACGAGCCTGCCACAAAGAGGGTGACTTTATTTATTTTTTGAGAGGCAGAGTGACAGAGTTCCCAAATGCTGGTTCACTCCCCCCAGATACCTGCAACAGCCAGGGCTGGGCCAGGGTGAAACCAGGAGCTGGAACCTCCATCCGGGTCTCCCACGTGGGCAGCCAGGACCCAAGCACTTGAGCCGGAACCTGCTGCCTCACGGAGTGTGGAATTGGAGCAGACCGGATAGCAAGCCCTGGGCCTCTGAGCCTGGACAAGGGCCTCCTGCCCACCAGGCTAAGTACCCACCCCGAAGCGAGTTCTCAGTCCATGTCAGTTCCTTCTCTGTCTCCCTCCATTCCCTGCCTTGTTCCCTGATCCCATGAAGAGCGAGCGATGCTCAGATGCCCTGCACCCCCAGGGCGCGCTGTCCTCCCACCCTGGAGGGCCGCCCTGCCAATTGCAGACTGCTGCCAAGAATGTGGAGTTTCCTCTGCCCCTCCTGGGATGGAGAGTGCAATTCTATCCCCCCCAATGTCCAGGATGGAGAGCTTCAAAGGAAGGGAGGACAAAGGTCTCTGGCCACGCCCCCTATGGAAAGAGGGGGGGAAATTCCCGTATGTAAAGGAGGCTAAAGATAGACACAGAGACCCCACCCCTGCCAGGCCTGCCCCGCCCTGGAATCACAGCCCCGCCTCCGTTCCTGGAACGAGCTGGACCCAGCCGGCTGCCCTGGGTCGCGGGTGACACTAGGCCTGTGGATCTAGTCACTAGCAGAGCATCCTTGGCCCGTCGGGGTCTTGCACCCCTTCAGTATCTTCCTGGGATTCATTTCTCGGCTGTCTAGACCAGCGCAGAAGCTCTGGGGGTCAGCAGAATGGAGCTGAAGCAGCAACCTCGCTTGGGGCTTTGCGCCTGTGGCCCTGGTACCAGAGCCAGGGGCCTGGGTGAAGCTGCCGTGCAGAGCTGTAGGTGCCAAGTTCTGTGGCACCGTCTCCCAGGGCCTGACACCAGGCCTCACAAGGCGTGCCCTTCACACCTGTCTGCTTGAGAGGGTGGCCGTGTCTAGGGGCTCAGCCCTGGCCAGCAGGAGTGCCCTGCTTGCAAATGGCAGTGTGGATTTCCACAGATCCAGGCCTTCCCCCGCACGTCTCTTGAGCCCCCCACTCTCACCCTGGCACACAGCACTGGACTCCAACATCCGTCAACTAACATTCTTCTTGGGACACCCAGGACTCAGGCAGGTGCAAGGGCAGGAGGGCGGAGGGCAATACAAGCGCTTTGCCCCTTCCCCAGGTCTTCCTCAGGGACTGCCTGGTCCACCCGTGCCAGCTGGGGGGCCCTTGCCTAGGAAGCCCTCCTGGGTGGGACCAGGGACGCCAGCCTCTGGCCCGACTTCTGGAACTTTGTCGATTTTCTTAAGACAGCACTCAGGCGGTCTGGCCCTTCCTCTGCACAGAGCAGCCTCTCCCAGGGTCCCGCCATCATTTGTGAGATTGACTTTGGTTGGGGGCTTTCCAACCCCTCAAACCTTAGAATTCCCAGAGGAACCCCTATGCATTGTGGCCAACAGATATTTCTATTTATTGTTTTTGTTTTAATAATGCTTCTTCTTTTAAAAAATTATTTATTTATTTGAAAGAGTTGCAGAGAGAGAAGGAGAGACAGAGAGCGATCTTCCATCCACTGGTTCACTCCCCCAAATGGCCATAATGGGTCTCCCCCCTGGGTGGCAGGGATGCAGGCACTTAGGCCATCTTCCACTGCTTTCCCAGGCACGTTAGCAGGGAGCAGCTGGGACTCGCAGTGGAGCCGGCAATGCACAACGCCAACCCCGTGGTTTGTTTCTTGCAGAGAGTAGAATTCCCAGACCACTGCTGGCCTAGGACAGCTCCCCCTGAGTGCTGGGGAAACACACCCAGCTCTGCTGAGCATCCTGGGCCTTTTCTCCTTTGCGTTTCTGATGCAGATGGTAGAGAATGGATGGAGGTGGTGGTGACCTTGGCAGTGGCAAGGAGGAGCGGGCTCTGAGCAGGTGCATGCTCATGCATTTCTGTCTCTTGCTGAGTATGTACCAGTGCGCATCTCCCTCCACACAGAGATCTCCATGTGCAGCTGTGCAAAGAGATTTATATTCCTTTCTAGAATGTCAGGGGCAGGGGTGTGGTTCAACAGATGGCTAGCAGGCTGCAGGTGTGTCTGGCTGAAAAAGGTACCTGCTGGGCCTCCTGGTTGGCTGTCAGTGAGTCACGGCGGTTGGGTTCCTGGAGCGTAGCTAATGGGCTGTCATGGAGTCGGGTTCGTGCCCTGCCTTATCTTTAGGGCCTTCTCCTGTCGGCCCAGACCGACAATGTTCCTTGTACCTGCAGTGACGCTCACAGGCTGCTGACTCCGGGTCAGTGGGACGTGCCCTTTGGGTAGCTTTCCCAGAAGTGTGCGGGTTCACCTTGACCTTGCCACACACTGATGCCTCGGCCCTCCTGTACCCGACAGATGGGGACCTCCAGGGGAGAGACGGGGGATGAGGGGGGTCAGCAGACTATGACCTGGCAGAGCCGCCCGCCGGAGCTGGGGGGGGGGGGGAGGGCACTCAGTTCACTGAGTGGCAACTTAGCAGTGTTTGTGGGTAAACATCTGTGAAACCAACTCCACTCCTGGTAGGTTGCCATGGTAACTCAGGGTCTGGGATGGGGGGGAGGAAGGGGAGAGGTGGCAGAAGGGGTCCATGCCCTGGCTTTCAGATGCACAGGCCCCCGGATATGCACATATCCCCGCTGCCCTCACACATGCCCCCAGCCCCAAATCACAGGGCCACAAGGAGCTCTTCACTTCTCCTGGGCCTTGCCTGGGGTTCCTTCATGCCCATTGCTGGGGTTGCAGTGGGCTCAGCAAGGCCTTGTGGGGGGTGCACAGGCGGCCATCACAAGGAGGAGCCGGGCAGCCAGCAGGAGCCCCAGGGGCTGTGACGTTGGCCCGACCCCCGCCCCAGCAGCCGGCGAAGCTCCTTCCTCCACCGAGACAGCTGCAGCCCCAGGCCTCCACTCAAGGCCGGGAGTGCCCAGCACAGCCGACCCAGCTCGGGGCTTCGACTTCTGAGAGGCTCCAGGCTGACCAGCCGACAGCCCCGCGTGGCTCCGTCCCCTCCTCCCCTCTGCCTGCCTACCTGAGGAGAAGACTGTGGTCTGGGCCGCGGGGGGCAGCTGAGAGGGGGCGGCCTTGGCAGGCCCCTGAACTCCCAGCTCTCGCCCGCCCAGGCTGGCACTGTCGCCATCCAGGGTGCCCGGGCAGAGCGCCAGAGGGAATTTTCCACCTGCCTGGCTTTGTTGTCTGCGCTGTGGCCTGGAGCCTGGGCTGGGGGCGGGGGTGTGGTGGGGAGCAGGCCCCCCAGGGGGGAATCTGGGGGTGCCCACACGTCCCCTGTCACATGACCCAGCAGGGCCTCTTTTCCTGCCTGTGGGGGTGAGGGGAGGGAAAGTTGGGCCTTGTAGGGAGCACACAGTGCCAGCATTAGGAGCCTTGACTTATCCCCCGAGCCCTTCCATCGTACAATGGGGAAAGTGAGGCACCAGGGGGGCAAGGGACAGAGCCAAGGTGACAGAGAGAGGAAATAGGCAAGCCAGGTTTCCAGACCCACCATGTAGTGTCCTCACCGTCCCCTCAAGTCCCCCAAGGGCCCTCCCTACCCCGTCCACTGTTCCACCCCAGCAGAGTGTGCTGGCCTCCCGCCCCCAGCACAGGGGTCAGCATTGACCCTGCTGGGGCGGAAGACAACTTGGGAAGAGAGCAGTGGGTTAGCTCATCAAAGGCTTTCAGAAACAGACCCAGAGACAGGGAGAGAGCTTCGTGCTCCTGCTCGGGCGTGACCCGGGCTGGGCAGCCACGCAGAAGCCCGACAGGACTTGGGGTGGTGGACGGAGGATGGCAGCAACCTGTCCGCTCAGATTCCGCGCTGCGCTCCTTGCCCGCCCGAGGGGGGTGGGGCAGAACCCCGCAGAACGAGGGTCTTCCCCTGCTTTACAGCTTGCTGTGGGGTGGATGGGTGCAGGGGTTTCCAGAGCCTGCCCTGGGGAGGATGATGTGAGGGGTGCAATGGTGGCATGGGGGGGGGTTGTGCTCTGAGCCCCACACGGGCTGCCAGGCTGCCGGGCTGCCAGCCCAAACCGGCCCCTCAACACCCTGTCCTCCCTCTGCACGTTCCTGGGGGCCCGGGGCCTGCCCTGCTCGCCGCTGACTCCCACCCCCTCCAGGCTGGCTGAGCTCTGTCTGCTGGCCTCAGGCTGAGGGTGGGGCTGGGCTGCTCTGGAGCAGCGTGAGTGACGTGAGTGATTGAAACCACTGATGACCGCGGGAGGCCAGAGACTCCTGGGAGATTAGAGCAGGCGGCTGGTGAGGGGTAGGGGGCGCACTTGGAGCCCTTTCCATGTCCTCCAAACTGTTGCCCCGGCTGGGCAGCACCCACACCCTGTCTTGGCCTTGGGCCACCTGTGTGGGGGTGCCCCAGAGTCCCCAGGCGCAGAGCCTAGTGTCTCTCCCCGCTGTGGTGAGGTGACCCAGGTGCACCTGCTCCCGAGAGTAAACAGCAAATGGAAGGCCTAGGGCGGGGGCGGGGCGAGGCTGAAACTGGGAGCCGGGAGCCCTGTGAGTCACGTCCTCACTCTGCAGCCACCGGGGAGGACAAGGCGGGTGGGGGAGGCGGGAGGAAAGCGGATCAGGGCCACACCGCGGCTGACTCAGGCCCCACACGGCCCCCCTCGCTGGAAATCTCTCCTCCAGCCTAGTCAACTTTACAGCTGGGAGGCTGTGCCCCAGGGCCGGCCCAGAGACAGCGAGTGACACAAGGCACGGTAGTGGTCTGGCGTCTCCCAGGCCCGCCTTGGGTCCCAATCAGAGCCAGGAGACCTTGCTGGTCTTGCAACCCGGGAAAAGGTTTGAGACAGTTTTGTAATCACAGCCATTGCTAAGGCGCCCTGGGGACAGGGGACACCTGTGGCCCCCCCACCTCCCTGACATCACCGGCCCTGTGAGGCCAATCCCTGGAAGCCCTGCCCAGTGGTGTAACATCCCGGGGCTGGGCCTGCTGTGCTGGGAAGAGGGTTCCACCCTGGAGAGGACGGTGGGGACGGCTCAGGTCCTGTGGCTAGGATCCCATCGGTAAGCAGCCTGGCTGCAGGGTGCCCACCTGCTGTGCCCCTGAATGCGGGGTGCCCCGGAGCTGCAGCCCCGGGCGACTGAGTCAGCTCTCTCCCGCAGCGTCAGCCTCCTCTGTCCTCTGAGTCCCGTGGAACTGTGGTTGGGACGGTGGAATTTGGAGAATCCGGTATCAGTCAGCCCAGCAAATCTGCTTGTCACCAGTCAGCTGTGAGACAGGGCAGGGTTCTGACCTCCCTAACCCCTCCTCTGTCAGGCGGAGAATTCCTATCTCACAGGGTTGTGGCAAGGATTAAGTGAAGTGACCTGTATACGGCTCGGGCACAACGCCTGCCCCATAACAACATGGGCTCAATCCTTTTCTCACGTTTACGTATTTGTTGTTCAGTTATGTGAAAGGCAGAGTGAGAGAGAGAGACTTTCTGTCTCTGGTTCGCACCCCAGATACCCACAAAAGGTGTCTAAGCCAGGAGCCCAGAACTCCATCCGGGACTCCTCCACGGGTAGCAGGGGCCCAAGTACTTGAGCCTTGACCTGCTGCCTCCCAGGGTGTGCCTTAGCAGGAAGCTGGATCCTAAGCGGAGCAGGGACTTGAACCCAGCCGCTCTGATACAGGATGCGGGCAGGCGGACACCTGCCCCTGGACCCAGCTTTTGAAATGCAAAATACAAATAGGCAAGAGAACTGAATGCTAGTAATATTAGGGGTGCTTCACAAAGTTCGTGGAAAATGTGCGTCATGAAAAAGCGAGGCACAGATTCTAAACCTTTCTGCACCAAGATAAGCCTAACCTCTGGTTTCATGCATGTCCCACAGACTTTCTGCAGTCGCCTGCCTAGTAAACAGCCGTTCGAATCCTTGCATTTCCAGCCCAGGGGACAACGCAGGGGCCTTATGTCACTTATTCTACACTGCTTGATAACGTCAAGGCAGGGGACAGGCGCCCTCTGACCCACACAGTCAATGGGAGGACCCACAAGGGAGCTGAGGCAAGGTCAGCAAAATCCTGGAGCTTTGCTGGTCACCCCCTGGCCTCCACATAGTCCCTGCTGCTCAGCCTTTAGCGCCCGGCTCAGGCCGGCTCTCCCACAAGAGGCTGTCCCGGGGCAGCACTGGCTTGGGGCAGGGCCCAGTCCCTATGGCGTGCTCTGTAGGACTCACTTCTGCTTTCTTGCTGTTTATCCCCACGCTCTCCTAGCCTAGTGTTCTGCACTTTAAAAAAAATTTTTTTTAATTATATTTGAAAGGCAGAGAGACAGAAAGAGAGATCGCGTATCAACTGGCTCATTCTTTAAACACCTACAACGACTCGTGCTGGGCCAAAGCCTGGTCCCAGCACTCCATCTGGGTCTCCCACGGAAGTGGCAGGGACCCAACTATGTGAGCCATTACCTGTTGCCTCTGAGAGGGGGCATTAGCAGGAAATTGGAGGCAGAGTGCGGATTTGAACCCAGGCACTATGATATGAGATGTAGGTGCCTGAGGGACCCCTTAACCATATTTTAAAAAAGATTTATTTATCTACCCATTTATTTATTTGAAAAACAGAGAGGGAGAAACGGAGAGAGATCTTCTGTCCACTGGTTCACTCCCCAAATGGCCACAATGGCTGGGCTGAGCCAGTTTGAAGCCAGGAGCCAGGAGCTTCTTCCAGGTCTCTCATCTGGGTGCTGGGGCCCAAGCACTTGGGCCAACTTCTACTGCTTTCCCAGGCCATGAGCAGGGAGCTGGATGGGAAGTGGAGTAGCCGGGACTTGAACTGGTGCTCTGCTGAACCTGCAGCAGCACAACGCCGCCCTCCCCCACTCTTTGGTAATGAGCTCTCTCCTCCATTGAACTGGCAGCTTCTCTGGGCTGGGCCCTCCTGCTGCCATGCGTTCCCGGCAGAGGCACAGTCAGCCTGTGTGGAATGAGTGACTGGCAGCCGTGGGTCCTCCCGGGATAGCTATTTCCCGGGGTCTGTGTGCTTGGATGGCACCCGGCTAACTCCGTGTCCCATTGCACCCAGGACAATCTCTGGAAGCACCCTCTCTCCCCAACAGAGCACCCAGGTTGGAGGGACACCCTCAGCAAGAAGCCCAAAGATCTCATTACTGTTCTCTGTTATTTCCCGTTTTACCCCTTTGTGTCTTCAGCTTTGCTACAGATGTGGATGGGAAGTATTCTGGCCCGGCCTGGGCCTGGGTTCTAAGGGGAGTGGGCAGAGGGTGGGCGGCACCAGAGAGAGCCTTCTGGAAGGTGGGTCTGTGGCACAGAACGCCCGCACCCCATATCTGAGCACTGGTTGGAATCCTGGCTGCTCTGCTTCTGATCCAGCCTCCTGCTAATGTGCATGGGAGGCAGCAGATGATGGTTCAAGTACTTGGGCCCCTGCCATCCACATAGGATACCTGGATAAAGTACCAGACTCTGGTTTTGGCCCAGCCCAGCTCTGGCTGCTGCATTTGGGGGAATGGAAGATTCTGTGTGTGTGTGTGTGTGTGTTGCTCTGCCTTTCAAATAAATAAATAAATCTTTTTAAAAAATAAAGTAAAATAAAGAGATCCTTCTGGGAGAAAGCTCAATACGAGGTGGGAGGCACGTACTGCTTCCCACAAGGTAAGCTCCCCTCGGAGAGCCCGGGCTTCCAGGGCCCATGAAACTGACAAAGTCAAAAGGAAAAGGTACTAACCGTGCAAAGAAATCAGCAGGCCAGGTATGGTCAGAGGAATGGCCACACAGTCCAGCTCTCTGTGCTGGGGCGCCTCTGTGGGGACCTCCGTGGGCCTGGGCTAGGCTACAGGTGTGGCAACCTCAGAGTCAGTTTGTGCCATGGTGATCGCCAGCGCCCCCACTCCCACCAGCCCAGGCCTCCCCACTGCTCACACTCCCAGGGGCCCGGCCTGGAATGAGAGCTGCCTCTGTTTCCCCACAGCCCCCACTTGGGATTTCAGGGGGGGCAAGGGAAGGGGGAGGAGAGGGAGGGAGAATAGGTAACCATGGCAACCGGTTCATAAATGGAGACTCCTCAAGAAAGCTGGAAGAGACCCTCGGAGCCCTATGCCCACGTGTGTCACTGTTCACCTTATTCTGCAAGCATTTATTAAGCCTCCCCCTCCCACCACACACTGGGCTATGCCCTGGGGGCACAGCACTGGACTGCTGGCCCCAGGGGGGGCTGGTCAGGGGTGAGAGGTGGCCCCAGCCTCAGGCCCGCCTGAGGAGTGGTAGGTTTAAGGAGGGGGAGGCACTGTGGGCCAGGGGGAAGCAGCTCCTATGTTGCAGCGTTTGTACAATCTGAGTATCTAGTGTTCCTTCACAGTACCCAACATTTCAAAATAAGGCGGAGGCCGGCACTGTGGTACCGTGAGCTAAGCCGCCCGTGCAACACCAGCAGCCCGTATCTGAATGCCAGTTGGAGTCCCGGCTGCTCCACTTCCCACCTGCTCCCTGCTAGTGCACCTGGGAACGCAGCCGAAGACGGCCCTGCACCCACGTGGCAGATCCAGGTGGAGGAACAGGCTCCTGGCTTCAGCCTGGCCCAGCTCTGGCTGTTGTGGCCATCTGGGGAGTGAACCAGCCGGTGGAAGATCCCCCTGTCTTTCTCTCTCTGTCATTCAGCCTTCCAAATAAGTAAGTAAATCCTTTCTTTAAAAAGACAGTGTGAAAGCATTGTCGTCTCACAGGACATGAACAGTTGTTACCCAACACTGCCATCGTAGTCTACGATCTTTTTTCCTGCTAACTGCACACACCCCCTGTGGAACCAGCTTCTCTCTGTCCTGTGCTGCCACGTAAGACCCTGCAGACTGGGTAATTCACCACGGCCGGAAGTGTGCTTGTTTCTCCCAGTTCTGGGCCTTGCACCATAACAGGGCGGAGGGTGAGGGGCGTCCTGCACAAGACACAGAGTGAATCAGGCAAAGGCATCTTGTCGGGAACCTGTTCTGTGCTCGCTAACACACCCCCGCCATGATGGCCTTGACCCTGAGAACGGAGCTCCTAGCAGTAGCACGTTCCCACCTGAGCCCGATCACGGCCCATCTCATAAAGCTTCGAAGGACGCTGGCTATTTCTGTGTGAGAGTCCTGTTTTTGACTGTGTGAAATGATACTTTGATGGGGGCCACCCGAGGCCATGGTGGAAGGGCTTTGTCCGTGACATTAGAAGGACGCGTGTGTGTGGACTTCCAGAGGGCAGTCACTCACTACTGTGCATTTGCTTCCAAGCCACGCAACCTAGCATGGCCATTCCTACTGTCCACTCCAGGGAATGAGGGCATGCATCCCACAGCCACCCATACGGGAATGCTCCTAGCAGCTCTAGTCACGTGAGCCCCAAGTTGGAATCAACTGCAGAGTCTCCCAGCAGTTGGATGGGTGAGCATATTATGATGTACTCCTCAATGGAACATTCCTCCATGCTGGAAACGCCACGGCTAGGGGCAGGCCGTTGGCACAGTCATTAAGACACTGCCTGGGTTGGCATTGTGGTCGAGGCCGGGCTGCTTCGCTTCCAACCCAGCTCCCTGCTAATGCACCTGTGAGGCAGCAGACGGCGGCTCAAGGACTTGAGAGCCTGCCACCCACGTGGGAAACCTGGGTGGAGTTCCCAGCTCCTGGCTTTGGCCTGGAGCAGCCCCCAAAGTTGTGGCCATTTGAGGAGGGAACCAGCAGAAGGAAGACCCTGCTCTGTCACTCTAACTTTCAAATAAATAAAGAAATCATCTTTTTTTAAGTGTTGCTTGCAGTGCCCACACCCCAGATCCTTGTGCCTGGATCCACAGTCCAGCTCCTGATCCCAGCTCCCTGCTAGTGCGCACCTGGGAGGCTCCAGTAGCTGAGGCCCTGCCACACACCGGAAGAACCAGGGGGAGTTCAGGTGTCCTGGCTCAGCCTTGGCTCTGTGGGCATTTGGGGAGTGAACCAGTGGATGGGAAACCTCGCTTTCTCTTTTCCTCTCTGCCTTTCAAACAAACAAACAAATGTTTTGAAAACCATCTTGGGGGGATCTCAGACACATTACTGAAAACAACCAGGGGCCGGCACTGTGGCTCACCTGGCTGATCCTCCGCCTGTGGCGCCAGCACCCAGGGTTCTAGTCCCGGTTGCTCCTCTTCCAGTCCAGCTCTCTGCTGTGGCCTGGGAGGGCAGTGGAGGATGCCCAAGTCCTTGGGCCCTGCACCCGCATGGGAAACCAGGAGAAGCACCTGGCTCCTGGCTTTGGATCAGCGTAGCGCCGGCCATAGAGGCCATTTGAGGGGTGAACCAACGGAAGGAAGACTTTCTCTCTGTTTCTCTCTCTCTTACTAACTCTTCCTGTCAAAAAAAAAAGAAAGAAAGAAAGAAAGAAAGAAAGAAAGAAAGAAAGAAAGAAAGAAAGAAAGAAAGAAAGAAAGAAAGAAAGAAAGAAAGAAAGAAAGAACAACCAGGCGTTCCATTTAGCGTCTGGGTGTGTCTGGGACTGTCAGTACAAGGTCAAAGGTCAACTTCCATGGGCTCTGGGGGTGAGGGTGACAGAGATGCTCCCGACTTGGTGGTGGTCACCAGGGCAGGCATGGGCCCAACCTCATCAGAATGTGTGAATTCTACAGCCTGGAAATGAGGCTGCCTGGGAGGGGAGGGAGGGGGCGCCCTCAGGTGGGAGGGTTCCAGAAACCACAGAAGGGAGCGTTCTCTTTCCTCCTTTCCGCTGAGCTGGGTGAGTGGAATCCACAGGTGTGCGCAGGTGACAGGCTTTGGCTGGGAGGATGCACTCTGCCAGGTGCCAATCACCGGGCCTTCCACCCCCTGCTCCCCCATCTCCCTGCACTCTGAGGGTGACCCCTCAAGCCATGGAGGAGCAGCCTCTTCCCCACCGGTTGTCACAGGTTGTTGTGAGGATTAAAATCAGTAAATGGTCTATAAACAGTTTAACTGCAGGGGCCGTAAATGGCTCAGGTGAGAGGCATCCTGCAGCTCTTTTTTATGTTTCTTTATTTGGAAGGAGAGGACAGAGAGTCCCTCCCCACCCTCGCCCTGAGCTGCCCTCAGGAGGGGGCTCCTGGCTTCTCCCAGGACCCTGGCATTCTGTTCTCTTCAAGGGAACTGCTGAAGCCCGTCCCCGCCATTCTTGAGCCTTGAGCCTCGCCCAGAGCCTGGGCCCCTGCTTCCTCCCATCAGTAGTTCTGATCCATTCAACTCCCACACTCTCCCGCCCACTTCAGTGCCTGCAGCAGGGCGCAGCCTTGGCCCTTAGGTCTACCCCGGGGCAGCAGAAGCTGGACAAAAGGCCCCAAGCCAGCTATCACCATGGTGACGAGCTGCCGGGGAATACAGATCTGTCTCTGCCTGTCTCCACTGCTCTCTCCCCTCTGTCCCGTCTTCTTACTCTGTGGTCCACCCCACACAATTTGGCTTCCTCTGTCCCCATTGGCCTCCTCGGGCTCCATTCCACCTGTCCTTGTCTCTTTTTGGAAAGGGATAACGTGAAAATATTAAAATTCAGGGGTGGGTGGGAGTGCGTCACAGCAGCTGAGATGCCCACTCGGGATGGCCGAATCCCCCTATCGAGTGCCCTGTGGCGTGTCTCCTCTCTGCTCCTGAGGATTCTGGTTTCCTGCTAGTGTGCACGCTGGGAAGCAGCAGTGACAGCTCAAATTCCTGGGTCCCCGCCACCCACCTGGGAGACCTGGATGCAGTTCCAGGATTCTGTCTTCAGTCTGGCCCAGCCCCGTTGTTGTGGGCATTTTGGGAGGGAACCAGTGGAGGGGAGTTCTGTCTCTGTCTCTGTCCATCTGTCTGCCTTGCAAATAAAATGAAAAGCAAAAATTGGGGAGGGGGTGTGGGTAGTAGTTTTACACACGCACATTATCCCTAAACTCTCCTAGCTTCTCAGCCCCATCAGTCTCTGACTTCTCTCCCTCTCCTCCCCAGGTCTCTTTCTGGTTGTCACCTCCCACTTCAGAGGACACAGGAGTGATAGGAGCCCCCCCCCCCCCCAGCCCCCGTGTGGCCTTGGTAGGAATGAGACGCCTGCGCAGCCCGGGAGGCGCCGCCGAGTGGCACAGCAGACTTGGCTGAGGAGGCCAGGGAAACTTGACTTCAAAACCCATCCCATCTGCCGACCCATCCGCTCTTTCTCCATACGGTGACATGTGATTGCTGCTGATCTGATTCCAGGTCCATAAAAGGCAGTGACAGCCTGCCTATGTCCCCAACCCATGTCTCCTTTCCCTCTGCTTGGTCTGCCTGGGCCACCAGTCTGAGACCAAGAGGCCACTCCTCGGTTGTGACATCCCTCAGCCTTGGCCTCAGCCGTTGAGCCCAGGTCCCAGCTCCCTCCGGAACTGTCGCCCACCCCCAAAACATGGAGTCCTGGGCCAGGGCAACTGCCGCCCGCCACCAGCCTGAGCAGGACTGGCCTGGGAACATCTCCAGCCCCCAGCAGGGCCCGTGTCACTTTGGAGCCTTTCTCTGGTGGGAGGAGGCCCAGGGTGGAGCTGCCAAAGTCAACACAGCCGGGACCTGTTTGGCACCTGCAGGCCTGGTTTCCAGGCCACAAGCCCAGGGCCTGACCTCCGCTGGGGTCAGCTGGAGTTCCTGTCTCCCCAGCCTGGACGCCGGGGCAGTCCCACGTGCCCGCGTAACACCAACTACCTGCCCTCCCACAAGGTCCAGCGCCATCGCCAGGGCTCCGCCACTCCCTGGTGCCACCAGCCTGGCTTTAGTATGCCAGCACACCTGCTCAGGGAAAGGACTTGATCGTTCATGCTGGGAACTCCCCCCAAACCCAGCGCAAGGCATCAGCAGAGGGTCTGCTCCCTGAGTCTTGGAATTCCTTGCTTCGAAACCCCCTGCCTCCAAACCCTGGGATCCATTACCTGCTCGTACCCAAAGCCCCTTGCACTGAAAGGCCGTTTTAGACAAAAGTCCCCATGCTCGGCCGGCGCCGTGGCTCAACAGGCTAATCCTCCGCCTTGCGGCGCCGGCACACCAGGTTCTAGTCCCGGTCGGGGTGCCGGATTCTGTCCCGGTTGCCCCTCTTGCAGGCCAGCTCTCTGCTGTGGCCCGGGAGTGCAGTGGAGGATGGCCCAAGTGCTTGGGCCCTGCACCCCATGGGAGACCAGGAAAAGCACCTGGCACCTGGCTCCTGCCATCGGATGAGCGCGGTGTGCAGGTAGCGGCGGCCATTGGAGGGTGAAGCAACGGCAAAGGAAGACCTTTCTCTCTGTCTCTCTCTCTCTCACTGTCCACTCTGCCTGTCAAAAAAAAAAAAAAAAAAGTCCCCATGCTCATTGCATCCTCCTTCCCCGGGGTAAACAATGAACTCTGGGATACCAGGGGGCTACACTGGCTGTGTGGCCCTTCCTCCCAAAATGAGCCACTCAGGTCTCTGCAGGTGCAGCCCCCCAGGTCAGATGCCACGCCTGGCCCTCAACCCCCTGGGACAGATGTGACTCCTGAGATCCCCAGGGCCAGAGCCAGCTCCCTGGCCTACAGCTGTCTCTAACAGCCCGGCCAGTCAGTCTCTCGGCCAACCCCAGGCCACCTGGAATGTGGATAGAAGCGACGGTGGGAGGGGAGGGGCTGGATTTAACTAACAAATAGTGAGGGGTGTGGCTGGAGCTGGGCTGAAGCCCCACCAATCCGGACTTCTCCCTCTGATCTACAAGGACGGCAAAGCTCTCAGACTCTCCAACAGCCTGATTTGTTTTGCAAAATCGAAGAGAATTTCATGCTGGGCTTCCAGCAAGCTGTGAGAGCAGGTGGAGCCGGCGGGAGGCAGCCGCGGCCTGAACAGAAGCCGCCGCATTCAGAAATGCTACCTCCTCCCCAGCCGTTCCCACCTCCACAGGTTCTCCACGGCCCCCTAACTCCCAGTCTGGGCCCCAAACCCCTCTCCCTGCCCTGCTACCTTTTGCTCAGATGAGGAAACCTGGCAATGAGGAGCCAGGCCTTCCCCCCACCCCCAGCAGAGGGGCAGCTGGGTACCCTTCACAGGCACAAGCGTGCGTCTGAGCTGCAGACTGGAGCAGTTTCGACAGGAGCCCCTTCCTCCCTGACCCAAGCCTGGGCGGGCCCCTTGGGCGGGCAGCGGGGACGTCACCGGTGCCCTTTGCCCTACGTGGGCAGGCTTGGTGGCAGCCATGCAGCTGCCTCACCCAGCACTGCCCTGCCCCAACCCCAGGCGTTCCTCTCCCCCAGGGAGGCTGGGGCTCGGGTCCCAGGGTGGCACAAAGAGTCCTTTGTCTGGGCTGGAAACAATCATTCTCCCCTTTATGTGGCTCATAATCAGGCCTTGGAGGCGGGATCAAAGAGCACTGCTTCGTGAGTGCGGGGTGGGTGCGGGGTGCGGGGTGCCAGGGCTTGTGGCGCCTTAGATCCAGCTGCTGACAACCTGTCAGCGGCCCCTAATCCTCGTCTGTCCCGAGCCCACTGAGAACACCTTCCCTTCCCTGGGCTGGGCCTGTGTGCACCTTGCAGCGCGAAGGCAGCTGGGGGAGGCCGGCGGAGGACAGGGTGGGTCTCTCCCCCTCCTGGCACCCACGGCTCAGGTTCCAGCCCCTGCCAGCTCGGCGTTGGGTGTGAACGTGCCCAGAGGCACTGCCTGGTGAGAAAGGGTGGTGCCTGGTTTGGCCCAGGGCCACCCCCCATCTTCCAGAGACACCCCCTGAGACCTGCAGGGGCCTCTCTCCCTGCTGGCCTTGGCACAGGTGGGTCTCCACCCAGGCACATGGGCCCAGACCCCCTGTTTGGCTCACATCTCCTATTGCCACCCCCCGCCCCTTCCCAACTGCCCATTCCTCTCTCCTCCACCCACCTTGGGCCTCTCCCCCCACCCTGTCTCCCACCTGGCAGTGCCTGGCCGGGGTCGCATTCATGTGGGCATTTTCTTGCCTGCCAGCCTGGAGGTTCCAGACCACAAACACCTTCTTCACCGCCAGGAGTGTAGCCCCCGCACCTGTTACTAGAGCCCAGCAGAGAGGGATGGCTCCTAAGTCACTCTCACAGAAACCAAAACCTGCCCTTCCTATGCCGGCTTTGTGGCACAGTGGAGTAAAGCTGCTGTCTGCAACGCCAGCATCCCATGTTGGATCACCGGTTCAAGTCCCGGCTGTTCCACTTCTGACCCAGCTCCCTGCTAAGGCACCTGGGAAAGCAGCAGCAAATGACCCAAGTGCTTGGGCCCCTGCCACCCACATAGGAGACCCCATGGAGTTCCTGGTTCCTGGCTTCGGCCTGGTCCAGCCATTTGGAGAGCGAACCTGCAGATGGAAGAGTCTCTCTCTCTCTCTCTCTCTCTCTCGCCCTTTCTCCAAAGTGGGAGCCTCCCCAGTGCGTGCTTCAATCAGAGCACAGATCACCTTGTCAGAGCTGGAGGCGGCGTTGGGGACACCACAGAGCAGGTGCGCCTGCTCCTCCTACTCACACACAAAGCATCCTTGGCCTCAACCAGTCTGCCTCGCCTTCCAGATGGGGAGGCTGAGACTGAGCAGGGAAATAACTCAGCAAGGTCAGCGGTGGCGCTGGGGCTGAAGTCAGCTCCCCCCGAGCTGGCGAAGCCCTGCCCGTCCCTCCCTGTGCCAGGGCAGGGTTAATTCTGACATCTAGGGGACCCCGTGCAAGCAGAGGTGGAGGGATAAGAGTTGACTGACACAGGGGTTCAACACCATGCAGAAAACATGCCCGCAGCAGATACGCCCCGCGGCCTCTGTGCCATCCTCGGGCCAGGCCGGCTGTGGGCGCCGAGAACCCAGCGCAGCAGGACCCTGTCCACTCTGCACACCTGCTGAGCTCCAACGGCCAGCAAGGCGGCAGGCCCTCAGGGGCCCCTGGGTCGCAGGCCAAGTGTCACCCCTCAGAGGGGGGCTGCACTGACCGCACCTGGCTGCCTCTTCGCCAGCATGGGTTTTCTGGTTTCATGCCTGGACCCCCTCCTTAGCAGGTGAGCTTCCCCCCACCACCACCACCAAGGTAGAGCTGCCCTGGGGCACAGTAGGTGCTCAATAAAGACAGGTTGGACGCAGCCCTGGTTATAGGTATGAGAAGCATGGAGAGGCTGGGTGGCCGGCCCGAGGTCTAAGGGACAGCGCGTGGTGGGGCTGGGGCCCGGGCCTCATGCCTGTTACATCTGCCCTTGTATCGGGGTCTCCACACAGCAGCCACTGTGACAGCTCCACTGTGAGAATCGGGGTCCTGCTCAATCCCCTTCCCTTGGCTTCCTCCTCTGCAGCCCATCGTCATCAGCCTCGCACCTGGGCCTGCTGCTGTCCTGGCCCCCTGCACTCCTGCCCCCTGGGCCTTTGCATCTGCTTTCTGTTCTCCAGGAAACTCCCACCTTGGCCCTTCTCGTCCCCCTGAGTGTCCTTGGAAAGGCTGCCTTGAGCCCTGGAATGCCGCCCGGTGGCGTCCCCATCGGTGCCCTCCAGCCCCTCAATCCTGTGAGGGCAGAGACGGTGCCCAGCGCCTTCCCCACTCTGTCTCAGTGCCAGACCGTCCTGCTCAGAAGCGGGCTCCCGTGGAAGTCCTGCTGAGTGAACGCCCTTGGGAAGAGGCAAAGCAATGGGGCTGGCGAGGCCGGGCAGCTGCTGTGGTCAGAAGGGCCACCGCCCAGCTCACCAGCGGGGGACCCTGGCAGGGCTGGGGATTCCTGCACGGCGGGGAGGCAATGGCATGGTTCTGGTGGTTCAAACTGGCAACAGGTGAACAGGCAAGACTGGTGAGCTTAACCCAGTGCATCTCCCAGCTCTTATCAACTTTCTCTGAAGCTCTTATCACTCTGGACTTCAAACAGCTGCCTCTTATCTCAGGCCCAGCCCAGGTAGTTATCAGGTTCTAGAATAACAGCTCTCAGGAGCCCAGTGCCAGATCTGCAGCCAAGCAGGGAGACGGCCTTGTGTGTCTTCCCTCATGGTCCCCCTCATCCAGGCCTCCCCACGCCCAGCCCTCAGGGTTCCCATCCCAGGCCCAGAGACAGCCTGGCTTCCACGAGGCCACTCGGGTTGGGTGACCAGCAGTCCAGGAGTCGGCTGCTCTCACCAGCCTGTGGGCTCAGGACTTAAATGGCCCCCAGGGACCCCCAGACATGCCCCTGATGTTAGGGCTCCTCCAGCAGCTCCCAGCCTGCAGCACCTGTCCATGCAGGAAGACAGGTTCACCGGGTGCCCTCGGTCTCCCCTGCTCTGGGAAGCCAGCTGCCACCTGCCCAGGACCGTCACCTTTAGGACATTGACGCCAGGTGGGCCCTCGGCGAGACAGCCCCGGCCCTCAGCCCCGACAGGACACAGACTCCCCGAGCACAGGAAAAGTCCAAGAGTCCATGGGCTGACCTCCACCTCGGCTCGCTTCACACTGAGCCCTGCACTGGCCCTGGCCCTGCGGGTTCAAGAGAGCTGACACCCTGGCCGGGGTGGGAGATGGGGCAGGAGAGCAGGCATTTCTCGTCCTGGAAGATCATGCCAGCTGCCCCCTCCAGCAGCTGTAGAACCGTGTATCAGACTGAGGCATCGGGAAGCTTCATGATGCACCTGGAAGTGCTACCCAGAACCCCTCACTCCCTTGCTCTATCCCACAGGAAGCAAGGGGAAGCCAGTGAGGGGAAGGGGCCCGTCCCGGAGGCCGAGGGCACAGCGCGTCAGCAGCGGCACTGCCGCCTGCCCGGAAGGAAGACACGGGGACAAGGGGCGGCACGTGGTGCAGTGGGTCAAGCTGCCACTGGTGACTCTGGCATCCCATATCGGAGCGCCTAGAATCCCGGCTGCTCCACTTCCGACACAGCTCTCTGCTATGGCCTGGGAAAGCAGCAGAAGATGGTCCAAATGCTTGGACTCCTGCATACACATGGGAGACCCAGATGGAGTTCCTCGCTCCTGGCTTAGGCCTGGCCCAGCCGTAGCTGTTGAGGCCATTTGGGGAGTGAACCAATAGATGGAAGATCCCCCTCCCCTTACTCTGCCTTTCAAATAAATGAAATACATCTTCAAAATAAAAGTGTGAAAGGCCAGAACAACAAAAGCAGGGAGAGGGAAACGGGCGGGTTTAGGTCATCTGTGGCCAGGTGAGCTGGGTTAAGAAGCTTGGACTTGAACCCAGGGACAAAGGGAAGCTGTCCATGGGCTTTTTTCTCCCCATCTGCTTGAAAGATAGAGTGATAGACAGACAGAAAATGAGATCTTCCATTCGCTGGTTCACTCCCCAAATGCCCACAAAAGCCAGGTCTGAGACAGGCTGAAGCCAGGAGTTCAGAACTCCAATGGGTCTCCCACATATGGGCCAGGAGCCCAAGCATTTGAGCCACCCTCTGCCACCTCCTAGGGTGCATTAGCAGGAAGCTGAATTGGAAGTGGAGGAGCCAGGACTTGAACTGGTGCTCTGATGCGGATATGGGCATCCCGAGTGGCGGCTCCTGCACTGTGCCACAATTCTCGGGCCCCAGAGGCTTTACGTAGGGGTTGGACAACACCCGACTGGTGGATTTGGCCTTGGTGGGTGAGGAAGGGACTCCAACCAGAGGGTCAGGGACCTACGGAAAGAGCTGCTAGCTGTTGGGCACAGGAAGGGACAGTCCCTGGGAGTCCCCTGCTGTGTCTTGTCCTCCCAGCATAGTCACTGAAAGCCGCGCTCCCAGACCTGGCTTTGGCAGATAGTCTTCCTACTCGAGAAGGCTGGGCCTCCCTCATCTGTAGGACATGTACAGACCCCTTCCCTGGCCTGCCAAGCCTTCCCTGCCAGGGCCCAGCCTCGTGTCCCTGCCTCCCTGTTTGCACCCCAGCGTCCAGCCTGACCCTCCTCCCCGCGGTGGCCACCGTGACCCCGGCCGCCTTGGCATGCAGGGTGCCTGCTCCCTCCTGCACCTTGCTTTCTTCTTTGTGTCCTCCTGGCCTGGCCCATCGTGAGCGCGCTTGGCCACTGTGTCTGCCACAGACCACACTGAGCACAGAGAGTCCTGGGAAGAAGGTTACGTTGGCGCTGACACTTGCGTGTATTCAGATCTCGTTCCTACTTACATGGCATTTAGATTGCACAGGTATCATGAGTAACCTGGAGGCGATCTACAGTCTAGAGGAGGAGTGGGTGTTCGGCCTAATGGTTAAGATGCTTGGGGGCCAGCACTGGGGCGTAGCAGGTAAAGCTGCCGCCTGCAGTGCCAGCATCCCAAGGGACGCCGGTTCAAGTCCCTGCTACTGCTCTTCTGACCCAGCTCTCTGCTATGGCCTGGAAAAGTAATGGAAGATGGCCCAAGTCCTTGGGCCCCTGCACCCACGTGGGAGACCTGGAAGAAGCTCCGGGCTCCTGGCTTCAGATAAGCACAGCTCTGGCTGTTGTGGCCATTTGGGGAGTGAACCAGCAGATGGAAGACCTCTCTCTCTCTCTCGCTGCCTCTCCTTCTCTCTCTGTGTAACTCTGACTTTCAAATTAAAAAAAAAAAAAAAAAAACTTAAAAAAAAAATAAGATGCTGGCATCCCATGCTGGACTCCTCTGTTCAACTCCTGGCTCTGGCTCCTGACTCCAGTTCTTGCCTCTGTAGACCCCGGGAGGCACCAGTTCAAGTAGCTGGGTTCCTGCCCCTGTGGGAGACCTGGACTCAGTATCTGGCTCCTGGCTTTGGTCTGGTCCAGCTCTGGCCATTGTAGGCATTGTAGGGGTGAACCAGCAGATGGGATTGCTGTCTGTCTGTCTCTGTCTCTGTGTCTCTTTCGGTCAACTTTTTTTTAGGAGTTATTTAAAAATTGTATAGCCGGGGCCGTGGCTCAATAGGCTAATCCTCCGCCTTGCGGCGCCGGCATACCAGGTTCTAGTCCCGGTCGGGGCGCCGGATTCTGTCCCAGTTGCCCCTCTTCCAGGCCAGCTCTCTGCTGTGGCCCGGGAGTGCAGTGGAGGATGGCCCAAGTGCTTGGGCTCTGCACCCCATGGGAGACCAGGATAAGCACCTGGCTCCTGTCATCGGATGAGCGCGGTGCGCAGGCCGCGGAGGCCATTGTGGGGTGAACCAACGGCAAAGGAAGACCTTTCTCTCTGTCTCTCTCTCTCACTGTCCACTCTGCCTGTCAAAAAAAGAAAAAAAATTTGAATAAAATCCATGGGGGAGTTGTAGAGGTTCTATGTAAACACCACACTGTGTTGTAAGGGACTTGAGCATCCACGGATGGTAGCGTCCAAGGGGCGAGGGGAGGGGAGGGAAGAAGAAGGAGAGGAGAGGGGAGAGGAGGGGAAGGGAGAGAACAGGAGAGAGGAGAGGGGAGGAGAGGGGAGGAGGACAGGAGGGAAGGAGAGGGGAGGAGAGGGGAGAGGAGAGGAGAAGGGAGGGGACAGGAGAGAGGAGAGGGGAGGGGAGGGGAAGAGAGGAAGAGGGAGGAGAGAGGGGAGAGTGGAGGGGAGAGGAGAGGAGAGGAGAGGAGAGGAGAGGAGAGGAGAGGAGAGGAGAGGAGAGGAGAGGAGAGGAGAGGAGAACAGGAGGACAGGAGGGGAGGGGAGAAAAGAGAGGAAAGGGCTGGCCAGGGTGATGACAGGATCGGGAGGGACCTTGGGGCCGCTGGGAGTGCTGTGTGCATTGGTGTGGCAGGGACAACCGTCAAGGTCCGGCCAGCAGCTGGGCTCAGGTGCAGCTTTTCTGGCCCAGGCTGGATGAGCTGGCCCCACCCCCTCGGGCTCTCCTTCTCCAGCTCTGTCTCTCTGCTGACCTGCTGAGCGTTTCCTGGAGTGGACCTCCAGGTGGGGAAGGGGGCCCTTGGCTATGAAAGACCAAACCTTTGTCAGGAACCCACACTGAGCACCCAGCAGCTTAAGGTGCTCCCTGAGCCTCGCCATTTGTAAATTATTAAATACTTGTAAACGGATAGCAATACTTATCTCGTACAATTTTTTAATTAATTAATCTATTTATTTTTACTTCTTTGGAAGTCAGGGAGACAGAGGGGAGGGGAGAGAGAGAGAGAGAGAATCTCATCTGCAGTTTACTCCCCACATGCCTGCAACAGCCAGGGCTGGGCCAGGCCAAAGGCAGGAGCTTGAAACTCCAGCTGGGGCTCCTCTGTGGGCAGCAGGGACCAGGTCCTTGGGCCCTAACTGGCTGCCTCCCAGGGTGTCACTAGCAGGAAGCTGGAATTGGAAGTAGAGCTGAGAGCTGAACCCAGACCCTCCAGTAAGAGCTGGGGGCTTCCCAAGCCCTAATTCCTGCACCCAGCATCTGCCCCTGCTTCACAGAATGTCCACACTGATTGAATTAGAGCATGTTGCAGTGGCCGTGTCATTTATCATGCAAACCACGGAACATTAGAGAGTGAAAGGGCGCAGCAGGCACCCCCAGGTCTGGTGCAGGGGGACTGGCAGGCACCGGGCAGAAGCACTTTGATAAGAACCGCGATAGCAGCCGGGCATCGGCTCGGCTCGCAGAGCTTCCCCTCATTTGATTCTCACAATAGGTGGAAGGAGCGATGTTACAGGTGCTATGCACTGTTTTACAGGTGAGTAGGTAATGATTGAACTAGAGATGGGATCCGGCGTCTCGGTGCTGCTCTGAGCTGTGGCCTTGGTCCAGGGAAAAGCTATTACTCTGTTTGCTGTTCAGGCCATCCCACCCCGATTTCCAGGGGTCAATGAGCTTTAGGCCCAGTTGCAGTGGGCACCTCCCGGGCGTCCTTCATGGCAGGAGCCACTCCTCATGGTCTAACTCCACTCCCAGAACTTCTGGGTGAGGCCAGCTCCCCTCTCATGTATTAGCAGGGAACTGGATCAGAAGTGGAGCAGTGGGGACTCGAACTGGCACCCATCTGGAATGCTGGTACTGCAGGTGGAGGCTTAACCTTCTATGCCACAGCACCACCCTGCTGTTCCACTTCTGATCCAGCTCCCTGATGCTGTGTCTGGGCAGGCAGCAGAAGACGGCCTCAGCCACATGGGAGACCTGGTTGGAGGTCCAGGTTCCTGGCTTCAGCACGGCCCATCCCCAGCCATTGCAGCCATTTGGAGAGTGAACAAGCAGATGGAAGATTTCTTTCTCTCTGTCTCTCCCTCTCTCTCTTTCATAAAATAAATATTTCTAAAAATCTAGTGGGTTGGTTGGCGCCGTGGCTCACTTGGCTAATCCTCTGCCTGTGTCACTGGCACCCCAGGTTCTAGTCCCGGTTGGGGCACCAGTTCTGTGCCGGTTGCTCCTCTTCCAGTCCAGCTCTCTGCTGTGGCCTGGGAGGGATGACCCAAGTGCTTGGGTCCCTGCACCCGCATGGGAGACCAGGAGGAAGTACCCGGCTCCTGGCTTCAGATCGGCATATCTCTGGCTGTAGCAGCCATCTGGGGGGTGAACCAACAGAAGGAAGACCTTTCTCTCTGTCTCTCTCTCACTGTCTATAACTCTGTCTCTGTCTCTCTCTTTCACTGTGTAACACTGCCTGGCCAAAAATAATAATAATAATATAATAATAATAATCTAGTGGGTCTTCTTTTATTTTGTATTTATTTTTAAAGATTTATTTATTTATTTGAAAGGCAGATTTACCGGGAGAGAAAGATGGATCTTCCATCTACTGATTCACTGCCCAGTGGGCCCAATGCACCCAGGCCAGGCTGAAGCCAGGAGCCAGGAACCCCATCTGGGTCTCCTACGTGGGTGCCAGGGACTCATGCTCTTGAGCCATCACCTGCTGCCTCCCAGACACATTAGCAAAAAGCTGGAATTAGAAGTGGATCTGGGACCCACGCCCAGGCACCATTACATGGGACCCCAAGTGCCGTCTTAACGACAGCAAATGCCCACCCCTGCCTTCCAGTGTATGCTCCAGCTCTGCACCAAGCATCCTCGGACTCTACTTGCACTCAGACTCCCCTGGCCCAGCTGGCACTGCTGACCCCTCTGCAAGCTCGCTGGAGCTTTTCTCTGTCCAGAAAGACAAAATCGGGCCCAGTGCCTCCCAAGCTGGACCACCTGAAGACCTGCTTCTCTAGCAGCTGTATCAGGCGGTGGGTGGGTGGGCTCTGACGGGCAACAGCATCCTGTGGGGGGGAGGCCTCCAGGCAGGGCTCGGTAGGGGGCAGTTCTCACTCTCACTCCAGAGGGGGCTCCCCCTGCTCATTCACAGGAGTTTGGGCCGTCACAGTCTTTGCGGGGTCTTCACACAGACGTCTGCATCCACAGATGCTCATCCCATGTGGCAGGAGGTTTTTAAAATTTTTTTTTTTTTAGGATTTATTTATTTATTTGAAAGGCAAAGTTACAGTAAGAGAGAAAGAGAGAGAGACATATCTTCTACCTGATGGTTTACTCCCCAATGGCCACAACAGCCGTAGCTGGGCCCATCCAAAGCCAAGCGCTTCTTCCAGGTCTCCCACATGGGTGCAGGGGCACAAGCATTTGAGCCACCTTCTACTGCTTTCCCAGGCCATAGCAGGGAGCTGGATAAGAAGTGGAGCAACTGGGATTCAAACCAGTATCTATGAAATGCTCACATCACAGGCAGAGGCTTACCCTGCTACTCCACAATGCTGGCCCCTAAAATTATTTTCTAGAATGTCTACTTGTTCATTTGAAAGAAGAGTTTTTCCAGCCACTGGTTCACTCCTCAAATGCCTGCAACAGCCGAGGCTGGGCCGGGAACTTTCTCCAGGTCCCCCACGTGGGGGTAGGAGCTCAAGTACTTGATCCATCATCTGGATATCTACCCCCGGCATTTCTACCCCGGAAGTCAGAGCCCCAGTGGGGAATATCTGGGACCCTGGGCTGGGCGTTGTGTCCAGCAGGTTAAGCCACTGCTTAACCTTATCATTCCTTATCAAAGTGCCTGATTTGAGTCCCAGCTCCTTTACTTCCAGTCCAGCCTCTTGCTAAAGCACCTGGGAAAGCAGTGGAAGATGGCCCAAACCCTTGGGCCCCTGCCATCCATGTGGGAGACCCAGAAGGAGCTCCTGGCCCCTGGCTTCTGTCTCGCCCAGTGCCAGCCATTGCAGCCATTTTGGGAGTGAATTGAAGCCCAAAGCTATGTTCCATGTAGCAAAACTTTTTTAAAAAATTGTGTATTCAGTTATTTGCGAGGGAGACAGAGAGGAAGACAGAGAGCATGAGCTCCATTTGCTAGTTCATTTCCCCAGATGTCCGCAATTGCTGGGGCTGCGACCCAGAAACCCGAGCCATCACTGTGCCTCCCAGGCTGTGCCTTGGCAAGACTCTGGAGTCAGGAGCCAGAGTCAGGTGTTGAACCAAAGTGTTCCGGGATAGGATGCAGTGGTCTTAACCGCTAGGCTAAATGCCCCCTCCAATAAGCATTCTTTCAAACAGCTCTACCACACAGCTCCTCTATGTAGAATATACAATCCAGATTTTTTTTTTTTTTTGGCCAGGCAGAGTTAGACAGTGAGAGAGAGACAGAGAGAAAGGTCTTCCTTCTGTAGGTTCACCCCCCAAATGGCTGCTACAGCCAGAGCTACTCCGATCTGAAGCCAGGAGCCGGGTACTTCCTCCTGGTCTCCCATGCTGGTGCAGGGACCCAAGCACTTGGGTCATCCCTTCCAGGCCACAGCAGAGAGCTGGACTGGAAGAGGAGCAACCGGCACAGAACTGGTGCCCCAACCGGGACTAGAACCCGGGGTGCTGGCTCTGCAGGTGGAGTATTAGCCAAGTGAGCCATGGCGCCGGCCCTCTAGTAGCTTTTAATATACCCATAGTGTTATGTAACTTTCACCACAATTCTAGAACATTTTCTTTTCTTTTCTTTTTTTTTTTTTTTTAAGATTTATTACTTGAAAGTCAGAGTTACATGGAGAGGGGAGGAGAGGCAGAGAGAGAGGTCTTCCATCTGCTGGTTCACTCCCCAGATGGCCACAATGGCTGGAGCTGTGCTGATCCAAAACTAGGGGTCCCCCACATGGGTGCAGGGGCCCAAGGACTTGGGCCATCTTCTACTGCTTTCCCAGGCCATAGCAGAGAGCTGGATTGAAATTGGAGCAGCTGGGACTCGAACTGATGCCTATATGGGAGGCTGGTACTGCAGGCAGTGGCTTTACCCGCTATGCCATGGCACGGGCTCCTTCGAACACTTTCTTCACTCCACAAGGGAACACCAGGAAGTCAGTGCTCACTCCACTTGCCCTCGGCCACCGAGGCAGCCACCAGATGTTGTGCCTGCATAGACTTACTCATTCTGGAAATTTCATACACATGAATCGTACACTACACGGCCTTTTGTGGTCAGCTCCTTTTACCTGCCATGGTGTTTGCCCCGCCTGCTCTATTGGAGCGTGTGTATTCCGTTGCGTGGATACATGCCACGTTGTGCGAGTCACTCAGCAGTTGAAGAACTTTTGGGTTGCTTGTGGATGTTTTGCCTACATGAAGACTACTGCCATGGCCACAACAGCAGGTGCCGGGCCAGGCCAAAGCCAGGAGCTCCACCTGGGTCTCTCCGATGAGTGGCAGGGACTCAAGGACCTGAGCCGTTGTCTGTGGCTTCCTGGGAGCTGGACTGGCAGCTGAGCAGGTAGATCACTTGTGCACAGTTCGTGTGTGGACGTGTTTTCATTTCTCCATACCTAGGCGTGGAATTGCTGGGTTGTGTAGTGATTATTTACTACGTTTTTACATTTTCCTGTAAATCCAAAACTATTACAAAATTTAAAAATTCATTACACAAAAAGAAAGAAAAAGCCTTGTGTTACTTTCTTGTTTAACACCGCTAAGGACCTTCCATCACACTTGGAATAAAATCCATACCCCTCCTCCTGGCCGGCGAGTTTGTGTCTTTTTTTCCTTTTCCTTCAAGAGGCAGAGAGCGCTCCCGTGCACTGGTTCTCTCCCCACACGCCATCAACATCGGCTGGGCCAGATCTCCTGCACGGATGGCTAGGACCAGTCACTGGAGCCATCATTGCCACCTCCCAGGTCTGCACTGGCAGGAGGCTGGAGTCAGGAGCCAGAGCCAGGAATCAAACCCGGGGCCTCTGATGTGGGACGCAGGCCTCTTACCCACCTCCCGACGTTTGACGCTTTCAGGAACTGCCAGAGTTTTCCAAAGTGACTGCACCTGCCAGTTCTGACTGGTCTTCCCTGCACCGACACCTGGTGTTTGCACCCTTTTGCTGGAGGCCGTCCTGGTGGGTGGGAACTGTTATTTCATGGTGGTTTAATCTACCAAGGATACTGGTACCTTTTCATGTCTTTAGTGGAGGCCTCAATATTTTAGCCTGAAATTTAAACATCCCTGGTCAGGCGTTCTCACTCTTCCTCCAGATGCGAGATTATAGGAGAGTCTAATCCATCATACACTGCCCAGTGTCTACCCCAGGGCCCACCCCCGACTTGGATAGAATGTGAAGCTCCCGGCCGGCGCCGTGGCTCAACAGGCTAATCCTCCGCCTTGCGGCGCCGGCACACCGGGTTCTAGTCCCGGTCAGGGCACGGGATTCGGTCCCAATTGCTTCTCTTCCAGGTCAGCCCTCTGCTGTGGCCCGGGAGTGCAGTGGAGGATGGCCCAAGTGCTTGGGCCCTGCACCCCATGGGAGACCAGGAAAAAGCACCTGGCACCTGGCTCCTGCCATCGGATGAGCGCGGTGCGCAGGCCGCGGCGGCCATTGGAGGGTGAACAAACGGCAAAAGGAAGACCTTTCTCTCTGTCTCTCTCTCTCACTGTCCACTCTGCCTGTCAAAAAAAAAAAAAAAAAAAAAAGAATGTGAAGCTCCCAGGAATTGGGACCCGTCACAAGGCAGTGACAAAGCCCCCCAGTGAATACTGGGGAGGGGACAGATCCGTCTCAGGGAGTGGCTGGCATTCGGGTCAACCCGTTTTCCTACCAAAAAACCCCCAGAGCTGCAGGAGCTCCTGCATATTTGAACCTCAAACATTTTCCTGAAAAATCCCATTGTTATTCACCCAATGTTAATGGAGTACTTTTATCTGCAGGTCCTGAAGAAGATCGGCCCGGCTGGCCGGAGGGTGGGTGTTTGCACAAACAGGAGTACATCCCAAGGAGACTCAGTTAACCCGAGGGCACGAAGACAGCGGAGGAGTGGCCCAGTGCCAGCGCCTAGGACAGGCAGGAGACTGGAGCCGTCGCTCCTCCCGGCCCAGGAGGAGGGGTTTGCATTTTATTCCAAGTGTGATGGAAAGTCCTCAAGGGGTGTTAAACAAGAGAGTGACACAATGCTTTTTCTTTCTGTTTATATAATAATATTTTTTTATTTTGTAATAATTCTGGATTTACAGGAAAATTTAAAAAGATAGCAGTACTAGCTGGCGCCGCGGCTCAATAGGCTAATCCCACAGCTCTCGTCAAAGAAAAAAAAAATCACAATAGTTTAGAGGTTCGTGGGGTTTTTTTTTTTTTTTTTTTTTTTTTTTTTTTTTTTTTAAGGCTTGCTTATTTATCTGAAAGGCAGAGTTACAGAGAGAGGAAAAGACAGAGAGAGAGGTCTTCTATCCACTGGTTCACTCCCCAAATGGCCACAACAGCCAGAGCTGGGCCAATCCAAAGCCAGGAGCTTCTTACAGGTGCTCAAGTACTTGGCCCATCCTCTGCTGCTTTCCCAGACATTAGCAAGGAGCTGGATCGGAAGTGGAGCAGCCAGGACTCAAAATGGCCACAACCAAATGGCCACAACCATCAGGGCTGGACCAGGCTGAAGCCAGGAGCCAGGAATGCCATCTGGGTCTCCCACGTGGGTGCAGTGGCCCAAGGACTTTGTCTGTCACCCCTTGCTTTCCCAGGTGCCTTAGCAGGAGCAGCCAGTACTTGACCCAGTGCTCACATGGGATGCTGGCGCCGTACGGAGTGGCTTTACCTGCTGCGCCACGACGCCGGCCCCTTGGCTTTATTTTCTATCTGCAGCCAGGCACCACTGCACGCTGTAAAATGCAGTAGTGTTGCAACAAGGCGGGTCTAGGAGGACACTGACAGACACAGGAGCCCAAGGGAGCAGACACAGAGGCAGAAGGCAGGGAGTCACCTCAAAGTCACTTTGTGAGAGTGGGACAGCGCCACGTGGGATCTGGCTGGCGTCAGCCGACTCCAGGTTCCCAATTCTGGGTAAGGTGCAGGGAGCTTCGTTATCCTGCCGGTTGGAACTGGTCTGCCTGGGACATTGCCTGTTATCTCTCGGATTTCTTGGAAGGTCGAGATAACAATTGGTTTCAGTTTGGGGACGTGGGAAGTTAGCATAGGTGACTCCATGTGTATTTATTTGTTTTTTTAACTGACTTCTTTGAGAGGCAGGGAGCGCAAGCTCTCGTTCACCCTACAAATGCTTACAGCGAGTTGGGACCAAGCTGGGCTGAAGCCAGGAGCCAGCAACTCCCCCATGGGTGGCAGGGACCCAGCTACTTGAGGGTCTTAATTAGCAAGAGCCTGGAATCAAGCTTGGGAGCGAGGCCTCTAGCCCAGGTATTCTGATGTGGAACGTAGGCATCCTAGCCAGTGTCTTGATTTTTTTAAAGATTTTATTTATTTAAAAAGCAGAGACAGAGAAAAAGAGAGAGAAAGGTTTTTCTTTTTCCCTGCTGGTTCACTCCCCAAATGCCTATAACAGCCAGGCTGGGCCAGACTGAAGGTGAGAGCCTGGAGCCCAGGTCCCCCATGTGGGTGGTGGAGACCAAATTACTTGAGCTGTCACCTGCTGCTTTTCAGGAGGTACACTCGCAGGAGCCAAGACTGGAACCCTGGCACTGCGATTTGGGATGTGGGTGTCGCTGGCAGCATCCTAGCGGCCGGGACAGATGCCTGCCTCCAGGCGCTGAGATCCGGTGGTTGAGGAATTTACACAGACCTCTCCTAGGGCACGTATCACAGACTTGTCTTGTAGTCCATTGCGCATTCACTTACTCATCCGCTGTCACTGAGCACCTCCCGAGCGCCAGGCACCGTGTTAGCACTGAACACACGAGGGGCCCAGGACACAACCCCCGTGACTCGAAGAGGGGACAATGGGCACTCTCCCGTGGTGACCGCCAGCAGTGGCTGGGACTCTGTCTTGGCTTCCCCAGGCTCTGAGCTCCCCAAGGGACACAGCTGCATCTGATTCTGCTTTGCCTTTGTCTCCAACATGGAAATGAAGGCTGCACAGCTGTTTGTTGAGTGAATATAAACTTGGTGCCTGTCTCGGTCTCTAACCAAGACCTTGCTGGCCCTACACCACCGAGGCAGACCAGAACCCCTGGGCTCCAATGTCTCCCTCCAGGCCCGCAGGTCCACCTGCCCCGCATCCCCGGCCAGGAGTCCCTGTCAGTTAACCAGGTGATATGAACAGTGGTCTTGCAGAGAGCCTGTCTGCAGATAAGCAGAGGGAGAAGGAACCAGACCAGGCAGTTTTACTGGCTCCCCACCTCCTTCATTCCCCAAGGATATGTTTCCAGCCAGGATCACAGGGTCCCCCAGGCTACCCCCACTAATCTGGCTAATCTGCCCTCCCTAGGAGCCTGTCTCCTTGGGTAACCCTGCCAGGCCCGGCAGGGACGCGCTGGTCAGCACGGTTGAGCAGGCTCCACCCTCTGCAGTCAGTTTCCCTGGGCACTGGGGCGCAGGATGACAACCCAGCTGAGTGCTTGCTTGGGTGCGTGACTCGGTCTGTTTACAGAGTGCTGGCACCTAGCGAGGCAACCAAGCTGACGTTCTGTTCTTTTCGCTGGCCCTGGGCCCACGCGGCCACACCTGCCCATACACAGTGAAGCCAGCTCAGGTTACACCTGCACATCCATGGTTACAGAGCAGGCCTCTCATGGGGAGGGAGGAGCTCACCCCAACCCCCTGAGAAGCACAGCAAGGCCCTGCCTGAGGTCTCTGGGAGGTCATGGGGTGGGGGTGGGGGTGACCTTGGTTGTCATAGATGCCGGCCTCTGGGGCAGCCCCGCTTCCCTATTCCCAAGATTCTCTGTGCAGTGCCTCCTGCAGCCACACTGGGCTTGTCCACGCTTGCCCGGTGCACCTAGGTCCACACTGGTGCCTGTCTCGGCCCTTCCCCATCCCCATCACGGGGCCTGGGGACAGGGTGTCAGCCCCTATGCCATCTGTGAGCTGTTTCCACCCCTGTGCCCACACTGCCACCCTCATCGCCCTGACACTGCAGGGCGGACTCTGCTTCTGGCATCTCACAGCGAATTCGTCAGATGTCCTTTCCAAACCTACGCAACGCCCGGTGCTCTCCAGTGCCACCAGATGCACCCTCCACCCTCGGCGCCTCCCTGCAGAACACATTTTTTTTTTTTGGACAGGCAGAGTGGATAGTGAGAGAGAGAGAGACAGAGAGAAAGGTCTTCCTTTGCCGTTGGTTCACCCCACAATGGCCGCCGCTACCTGCACACCGCGCTCATCCGATGACAGGAGCCAGGTGCCAGGTGCTTTTCCTGGTCTCCCATGGGGTGCAGGGCCCAAGCACTTGGGCCATCCTCCACTGCCTTCCCAGGCCACAGCAGAGAGCTGGCCTGGAAGAGGGGCAACCGGGACAGAATCCAGCGCCTCCACTGGGACTAGAACCTGGTGTGCCAGCGCTGCAGGGTGGAGGATTAACCTAGTGAGCTGCGGTGCTGGCCTAGAACACATTTTAAAATGTACAGCTTTCATTTATTTGACATTTGGAGAGACATCTTTAGTTCACTCTTTGAATGTCCCTAGAAGCTGGGCCTGGGCCAGGCCAAAGCCAAGAGCCAGGAATTCAATCGAGGTCTCCCACATGGGAAGCAGGAACCCAACAACTTGAGCCCTCAGCCGCTGACTCTAGGGGTGAACACCGCAGGAAGCTGGAATCAGAAGCGGAGCTGGGCCTCAAACCCAGGCACTCCTGTATTGAACGTGGGTGTCCCTAGCGGCCTGACCCAGCCTCCACTCTTGCTCCCATCTGCACCTGGCCACAAAATAAGCTTTTAGTAATGTGCATCAGGTTGGATGACCCCCTGATGTAAAGCTATGGACTCCGGGACCCTTAGAACGACACCCAGCTCCTTGCTCTGCCTGCAAGCCCCCGTGCCTTCGGGTTGTTCGGTGCCTACTTCCTGCGTCTCAGTTAGTGGCTTTAGCATCAAAACACCCAGTTTGCACCTCTCTCAAAACTCACCTGCCTCTTCCCCTTGCTGTAGCTCACGGCTTCTTATCAGTCAGGTACTGGCTCCTCAAATCTTGCCTACTCCAGGGAGCTGCAAGGGTGAACATGGATGTTCTCTGAAACAGTGCTCCACAACCAGAGAGCACAGCAGGTGCACTGCATGCAAGACCTGCCGATCTGGGTCCCACCCGCCAGGAGCCCATCAGCAAAACCCTGACGTCTGGGCGCAGGCGTTTGCTGCAGCAGCTGAGGTGCCTCTTAGGACACCCCACATTCAGGGCCTGAGTTTGAATCCCAGCTCCACTTCCAATCCAGCTTCTTGCTAATGAGCAGCCAGGGAGGTGGTAGAGGAGAGTTCAATATCTCAGTCCTGCCACCCACATGGGAGATGCAGATTGAGTCCCTGGCTCCTGGTTTTGGTGTAGCCCAGGCCCACCTGTTCTGGATATGTAGGGAGTGAATCAACAGATGGAGGATCTCTCTCTCTCTCTCTCTCTCTCTCTCTCTCTCTCTCTGCCTTTCAAATAACTAAAAATTAAATAATACAAAAACTTAAGTCCCGGTGTTTCATCTGTCCCCAGCCTTTGGTCTCAGTCTGAGCCCCTGGGGTTACAGAGTAGGACTGGGGCTCAGGGCTGGGCTGGTAGCCTTGTCTCTCCTCCAGTGGCTGCTGAGTGAGGACCATGGAGCAAGGGTCTCTTTAAGCAGTGTGATGTGGGCCCAGACCACTGTTTTGCGTGTTCAGAAACATAAAGAGGCAGGCAAGGGACCAGAGGGTCAAGCCATGGTTTCCACCCTCTTCCCATGTAGGAGCGCTGGTTCAAGTCCTGGCTGTTCTACTTCCAGTCCAGCTTCCTGTTAACACATCCTGGGAAGCCCAAGTGCTTGGACCCCTGCCGCCTATGGGAGAGACCTGGATGGAGTTCCAGGCTCCTGGCTTGGGCCTGGCCCAGTCCTGGCTGTTGCCAGTATTTGGGGAGTAAGCAGCAAAGGGAAGGTCTCTCTTCCTCTCTCTCTGTCTACCTTTCAAATAAACAACTCAATACATCTTGTTAAAAAGAAACTTTTATAACAAATTGACCAAACATTTTATATCGATATCGACTGAACCCAGTAACAAACAATAATAACAGTGTTGTTCTTTTCAGTTTTGAATAATTCATCTTTATTATGTTTTCACAACAGTATGCGCAGACTTGTGGTGGGATGGTGGGTGATGGTGTCCTTCAACAAGGAGCACTGAAGACAAGTTTCAGTGAGCATTTCTGTTTATTAACAAGCAAGCATAAGCTTTTAAAGGGCAGGCAGAGGGGGCGTGGCTAATTCAAGGCAGCACTGATTCTATAGGACAAAGCGGATATTGGCACTTCTATGCTTCTCCAATCAGCTTGAAGGTCACATAACCTATGATAGCCTTCCAGGTGGTCCTAATGGGCCTGGGCCACACCCAGGAGCTGTTTACCTGATTGGCAATTACAAGGCTCTTCAGCAGAAGGCAGGGGTGGGGGAAATGTGCCTGGGGCGTCTGCCGCCTGCCAGCAGTCAGGTTAACCTCCTGCGTGGACCAGGCAGGCAGCCTCCCAGCCAGGCACAACCCACAAGTTTGAGGTTGGAAATTATGCACAAAGCAGTGCAGCTTAATTCACAACAGCTAAGATACGGAATCAACCCAGATGTCTGAGAACTGAAGACTGGATAAAGAAATTATGGAATATGTACACCA
This sequence comes from Sylvilagus floridanus, assembly GCA_949820135.1. Taxonomy (NCBI): domain Eukaryota; kingdom Metazoa; phylum Chordata; class Mammalia; order Lagomorpha; family Leporidae; genus Sylvilagus; species Sylvilagus floridanus. Next base: position 86,388,344 of record OX463240.1, read on the forward strand.
TGGAGTACTACATAACAGTAAAAAAAAAATAAATGAAATACTGTCATTTGCAACAAAATGGGAGCAACTGGAAAAAAGTTATACTTAGTGAAATAAGCCAGTCCCAAAAAGACAAATACCATATGTTCTCCCTGATCTGTGGTAACTAATAGAGTACCTAAAAGGTAATCTATAGAATGAAATTGACACTTTGAGGAGCCATGACTTTGAACAGCCCTTGTCTTGACTGTTGAGGAACAGTTTTTTTTTTTTTAATATGATTTGTTGAACTCTTTACTTAGTGTAGAGTTAATCTTATGTGTATAAAGTCAATTGAAAATAGATCTTAGTAAAAAATAAGAATGGAACAGGAGAGGGAGGAGGAAGCAGGGTGGGAGTGCAGGTGGGATGAATCGCTATGTTCCTATGTATCTATGAAATTCATGAAGTTTGTATACCTTTAATAAAAGGTTTCTAGATTAAAAAAAAACTAACAAAAAAAAAAAAAAAAGGAAAACAAACTTGGTTCTTTGTCACAGACAGTGAGGGAAGCTCCAGAAACCCAGCTGGAGTCCAGGCTGCACCTCCATGCCACTTGGTGCCTCACCTAAGCTGTGTGATCCTTCAGTTTCCTCTTGAGGTATCTGAACGGCAATGGTGAGCCTGCGTCAGACAGTGCTGCAAGAATTAGATGAGAGAGCGGATGTGAAACACTGTGTGACAGCCGGCAGCTCCCCCTCCTCCCCATCCCCTCCCCCTCCCTCTGCTGACTCCAGGATGACAGACCCCAGCCAGAGACTGAAAACAGACAACGACGGCTGGAGACAGGCAGTCACGGCTTTAAGCAGGGGTGGGGAATCCGTTTTCTGCCAAGAGCCATGTGGATACTTATAACATCATTGGCAGGCCATACAAAATCATCAACTTAAAAATTAGACTGCAGTTGCTTTGGCAAGACCAGGCCAAAAGGTTTTGCAGACCAGATGTTCCCCACCGCTTCAAGGGTCAGGAGGACACAAGCAGAGCTGCTACCCATATAGGAGTGCTGGTTTGAGCCCTGGGCTGCTCCACTTCCCATCCAGGTTCCTGCTGATACACCCAGGAGGTACAGAGATTGGGCCAAGTTCTTGAGCCTCTGCCACCCACCCACGAGGAAGGCCTGGATGGAGCTCCTGGCTCCAGGCTTTGGCCTAGCCCAGCCCCAATTGTTGCAGCCATTTGGGGAGTGAACAAGCAGGTGGAAAATCTCTTGCAAATAAATATCATTTAAAAAAGAGAAAAGAAATATGTCTTGGAGCGGTTAAATTTCCAGTCCTCAGCGATAAAATGAAAGATGGTAGGGGAGAAGTCGGTCACCCCTATGCCCATCTTAATTACACCTGAGCTCCTTCTTCTTTTTTTAAGAATTAAGAATTTTTTTTCATTTACTTTAAGGCAGAGTTACAGAGAGGGAGATAGGTCTTCCATCTGCTGGTTCATTCCCCAGATGGCCACAATGGCCAGAGAAGCAGCCAGGAGAGAGGAGCTTCTTCTATGTCTCCCATGTGGCTGCAGAGGCCCAAGCACTTGGGCCATCTTCCACGGCTTTCCCAGACCATAACAAGAAACTGGCTGAGAAGTGGAGCAAACCGGTTCCCATCTGGGATATTGGCGTTGCAGGTGGTAGCTTAACCCAGCGGGCCACACGCCAGTCCCACCCTGAGCTCCTTAAGAGCCAATATCCTACCTGCACTCAGCTCCCGGTCTAGTCCTTTGCCTGTCATTTACCATCCTGGAGTCCCCTGTAGGAAGCCGGCAGCTCACTCAGTTACTGCAGGCCACTGGGGTACCCGAGGAGCTAGGGGTGGGTTAAGGCAGGGGCGAGGGTGCCGGGGCTGTTGAGGGGTGGTCGCTGTGGGCTGTGAATACAGCAGAGGGGAGGCAAGAGACCTGGAATCCGGGGCGGGGGGGTGGGGGGGCTGGAGAGGCACGGCAGGCAGCTTTCTCAGCTGTGGTGTGTGCGCCACTGGGCTAAGACGCCATGTGCTTGTGGGCCTTGGACTTGGAGGACTTGAACAACGCCTTCTAGAGCTGAGGAGTAGGGGCGACAGCAAAACGTGCACTAGGTGCCTAGGTGGACAACAGATGGTGTGACCCAGGCTGCAGCCCGTGGGCAGCCCATGGACAGCTCTCCATTTGGGTGTTGTAAGCCCAGCCCCTGGCCTGGTCTGTGGCCATTGTAGAGATGAGAGAAGCTCGTGCGGAAGTCCCACCGTCCCCAGGATACGGGTCTTTGACGAAGGGCCAGAAAAGATGGAATTTGTGAGTTGGGTCAGGTGTTGGGACTGCAGGACCTTGGTTCTCGTCCCAGGCTCAGCACACTGGGCCTCGTACCGGGGGCGGGGCTGGCACCTGGTTCACCCTGGGGTCCTGGAGGGTGCTCCGTGCAGGTTTGGCAGGACCGGAGATGGAGACGTCCTGCGGGAGACCCTTCCATCCCGGAGAGAGGGACAGCATCGGTGAGGAGATCGGGAAGCAGGCGCAGGAGGAGATCGGAAAGCAGGCACAGGAGGAGATCATGCGAGAGTGATGGGGAGAGGAGGGAGGGGCTGGGTGCATGCCACGCAGGGGCAGAGTCCCCTGAGGACACAGCCGTGCCCTGGGCTCCCAGCGAGGGGCTGGGCCTGGAGCAGGCAGGCAGCACATATGTGGTGACTGAGCGTCCCGTCACTGCGGCTGGGAGAGACGGAGCCGAGAGCGGGTGGAACGCGTCTTATGTGAATCCCGTGGTGGAGGAGGAGCCTCTGCTCCCAGCAGTCACACCTGACCAAGGCCTCCTGGCCCTGACCTGCCTGCAGAAACCCGGGGGCTGCACGTGCCCTGCGGCTGGACGGGCAGAGGCGGGCTGGCCTCGCCCGGCACCCTGGGTGCTCCCCTCCAGCCCTGCCCAAGCCCACCTTCTCCCCTAGCTTCCTCCATTGACCCATCTGGGGAGTGAAGCCCAGGGCCCCCAAGGTGCCCAGCGCAGCCCCCTGTACCCAGGCCCCACACCACGGTCAGGTGTCTTCACAGGGCCGGAGCTCCAGAGTGGACCCTATTGCCAGCTCCACGCCGTCTCTAGATCTCAGTTCCCCGCTAAGAAATGCCCATGTAGGACACAATCTTGCTCCTTCTGTCTCTGTAGAACAGGGTCATAACTTCTTGTCCCTCCCCAGACAAGAAAGCCCCCCACCCCCCAGGCTTCCCGTTGGCCAAGAATCCCTGGCCCAAGCACCAGCGTTGCCAGGGGCTGAGCTTGCTCCCCAGGGGCCTGCATCTGCAGCGCTGCCACCCGCTCCCCGCCCCCAGGAGCTCACTCCGACCCGTCCAGCAGGTGTGTCTGGCTGGGGGCCAGCAGGGCCTGGCGCCGGCTCATTTACGGGAAGAGAGGATGTAAACAGAGGACAAGGGGTGGGTGGAGGACAGAGGCGACCTGGCTCTGGTTCGCTCCACCCTCAGCTCAGAGGCTGCTTGCCTCTGGGGGGCTGGCACCCCAGGGCCTGGGACTCGCCCTTCAAGTGGCCACATGCTGTCTCCAGGTTTCTCCACGACTCCACCAACCCCCGGTGCCTGCCGGCTGGGGCAGCATTTGACCACCCGTCCTCCCTCACAGCCCCAGTCTTGGCCTCACGCAAAGAGCTACCTGCCCAGCCTATGGCAAGCCAGGAGCGCCAGGTGCTAAGCCGTTGGCCGGAGATTGCCGTGTGGCTGCTCCGAGGGGCGGGGACACGTTAGGTTTCGTTTTCCCACTTCGGGAGTGGGGAGGAAATAGAGGCCAGTAGGCCAAGAACTCAGGCGAGCGAGGCTGCCACTGCCAGCCTCACGGCTTAACCCACACAGATGCGGACGGGCACTCAGAGCACAGGGTTCAAGGTCGTCCATGCTTTCAAGAAACGTTTGCCGGCCATCACCTGTGGAGGTCCCAGGCACACTTCTAGGGCTTCAGTGAGCTGCCCACTCGCATCAGCCTCAGTCCAGGGGGAGACAGACGTTGCAGGGGATGAACACCCAGCCCCAGCGCCCGCCACATACCGCGTCACCGCGTCACTGCGTCACCGCAGGGCTGGCCAGGGGCTGCACGGGTACCCCAAGAAGAGACTGAGGAAGCACCTGAGGCAGCAGGGGAGACAGTCGGGTGTGTCTCCAGGGAGGGGCATTCTGGCAGGCAAACAGGCCCCATGAGGGCCTTGAGGAGGGAGCCCGAGGCCAGCCCCAGGGGGCCAGTGAAGAGGCCACAGCTCTGAGTGTGCTGGGACGGCCAGGCCAGGTCCCCCAGGGCTGCAGGCTCTGTGTGGGTGCCCCAGAGGGCTGCTGGGAGCTAAGCTGGTCCCACAGCTCTGAGTGTGCTGGGATGGCCAGGCCAGGTCCCCCAGGGCTGCAGGCTCTGTGTGGGTGCCCCAGAGGGCTGCTGGGAGCTAAGCTGGTCCTAAGCTAAGGATGTTCATGAGTCTGTCTGCAATTTAACTCCTGCACCCCTCCTGCACCCCTCTGGTTGTGGGGCTAGAGAATACATTTATTATTCAATATTATTATTCATTTTTTAAATTTTAAAAATTTGTGTTGGAACAGATGTAGTGTTAGCATCCCATACAGGCACCAGTTCAAGTGCTGGCTGCTCCACTTCTGATCCAGCTCCCTGCTAATGCGCCCAGGAAAGCAGTGGAAGATGGCCCAAGTGCTTGGGCCCCTGCACCCATGTGGGAGACCCAGAGGAAGCTCCTGGCTTCTGCCTGGTCCAGCCCTGGCTGTTGTGGCCATTTGGGGAGTGAACCAGCAGATGGAAGATTTCTCTCTCCCTCTCTCTCTCTGTAACTCTGCCTTTCAAATAAATACGTATTTTAAAAATAATAATAAAATAATTGTGATGGGACATCTATAGCATAAATCCATCATTGTCACCATTTTCAACTGTACAGTTTGCTGATATTAAGTATGGTCCCATGGCTCTGCTGCTACCAGCATCCATCCCCAAAACGATGCATCGTCTCCCACTGAAACTGTTTACCTAAACTGTTTTCCAGATTCATTCATTTCCATTTGAGACAGAGAGAGAGCTCCCAGGTGCTCATTCACTCTCCAGATGCAAAGCTGGGAGTCAGGGGGCGCCCCAGGTCCCGCGTGTGGAGGCAAGAACCCAACCGCTGAACTCTCCCCGCCGCCTCCCAGGGTCTGCATTAGCAGGAAGCGGGAGTGGGAGCTGGAGCTGGGATTCGAGCACGGGGACTCCTATATGGGAGGTGGGCGCCTTCGCAGCCCGCTCTCCCTACCCCAGCCCGGGACAGCCACTTGCTGCTTCCTGCTTTTATGAATGTGACCTCGAGTTAGTGCAATCACAGGATTTATCTTTGCACATCCAACTCTTTTCCCATAGCTCTTAGGTTTGCTTTATTTTGTTTTGTTTTTTTCTTCCTGGCTTTGACTACCTCACAACTAGTGTGAAGACAAAGGGCACAGTGTGTGTGACCAGGTCTCACAAATGGTAAGAGCCAATTCCATGGTTAGGAGTCTCCTGGTTATTCGTCCCGGCATCTGCCCAGCTGGAGGTGGATGGCACCAGGGGGGGACTCTGGGGCTTCCTCTTGGACACGAAGGGACAGGTCAGGGTCTTGAGGTCCTGCTCTTCCTGGACCTGCAGTTTGGAAACTCCTGCAGAGCCTCTGTCTGCTGTGCTCGGCAGGGGGAGGCGGCCTGGGGTGCTGACTCTAATGAGGGGTGGGGAAGGCTACTTCCTACCAACACACACCTGACATCCACGCCCCCTCCTGTCAAATCCCCGTTACTCACATGCACCCCTGCCGCCCTGCAGAAGACACGGTGCTGCCCGCTGCTCGGGTCCCTACAGCTACTGGCCACCCTTGTGCGAACCTAGGGTGGACATCCCCCAAGCACCTCTCCCTGCCCCTTGCTCCTAGCTGCTCTTGGACATGAATGCTGTGTCAGGATATTCCCTGGGGATCTGGGGAAATCGGTGGGGACCCGGGGTAGGAGGCACATGGACAACATTTCCTGGAGGTGACCCAGTCTTGCTCCACGCCCTGCTCAGTAATAGCAACAGAGACAGCAGCCTAAGTAGAGAAGACAGATGCCATCTTTACTAAGGAAACCGAAACCCAGGAGGGTTCAGCCACCTGCTCAAGGTTACAGAGATAACTCATGGCAACACCAACGTGGGCTCCAAGATCTGCTGCTCCCATGGCCACGTTCCAGTACAATGCAAGGTGTCTTCCGACAGGTGGGGTTGTCCAAGGCATGGTTCAAGGTCATTTCAAGGGGAGCTCAGGTGGTACATGGACAGACACTTCTGAAAATATAATAACAGGGCCAGCCCTGTGGTGCAGCGGGTTCCTGGCATCCCATATCAGAGCGCCAGTTCAAGTTCCAACTTCTCTGCTTCCAATCCAGCTCTCTGTTAATGTGTCTGGGAAAGAGGCAGAAGATGGCCCAGGGCCCCTGCCATCTTCGTGAAAGACTGGATAGAGTTCCAGGCTCCTAGCCTCAACCTGGACCTGCCCAGGCAGTTGCAGCCTTTTGGGGCATGAACCATTGAATGGAAGATTTCTCTCTCTTCTCTCTCTCTCTCTCTCTGTCAGCCTCTCTCTTTCCATGTCTCCATAACTCTGCCTTTCAAATCAATAAGTATTTTAAAATACATATAATATATTTGAATTTAAAGAGGTTTATTTGAAAGACAGAATGACACAAAGAGATACAAAGAGATCAATTTTCTAAGCACTGGTTTACTTTCCCAAAGCCTGTGGCAGCCAGGGCTGGGCCAGGTGGATGCCCTGAACCTGGAACTCCATCCAGGTCTCCTGTGTGTGTTTCAGGGACCCAAATGCTTAGACCACAACCATCTGCTGCCTCCAGGGTGCGCATTAGCAGGAAGCCAAAGCAGAAGCAGCGCAGCTGGGATTCGAACCAGGAGCTCTGATATAGGTCGTGGCTCCCAAGTGGCAGCTTGATCTGTGCCACCATAGCCGCCCCTGGATTTGCTTTAATGTACGTGAGGAAAATAACAGCCAGCACCTCAAACCCTTGAAGAGACATAGAGATTTTTTGAACTAATTAATTACTTTTGAATGAAATGCATTACAGTAAAAAGGAGAGCCCCCTCAATTTGCTTTTTAAAAGATTTATTTATTTATTTATTTGAGAGATAGATGAGGTGGGCACTGTGATATAGTGGGTAAAGCCACCACCTTCAGTGGCAGCATCCCATATGGGAGCCAATTCGTGTCCTGGCTGCTCCACTTCCAATCCAGCTCCCTGCTATGGCCTGGGAAAGCAGATGGGAAAGAAGATGGCCCAAGTCCTTGGGCCCCTGCACCTGTGTGGGAGACCTGGAAGAAGCTCCTGGCTCCTGGCTTCCGATGGGTGCAGCTCCAGCGTTGCAGCTATCTGGAGAGTGAACCAGTGAATGGAGGACCTCTCTCTCTCTCTCTCTCTGTAACTTTGACTTTCAAATAAATAAATAATTTTTTAAAAAAAGAGGTGACACAGAGAGGGAGGCAAACACAAACACACAGGGAAAGAGAGAGAGAGAGAGAGAGAGAGAGAGTTACTTCATCTGCTGGTTCACTCCCCAAATGGCTACATCAGCTGGGGCTGGGCAAGGTGTAAGCAAGAAACCATAAAATCCATCGGGGTCTCCCACGCAGATGCAGGGGCCCAAGAACTTGAGCCACCGTCTGCTGCATTCCCAGGCGCATTAGCAGGGAGCTGGATCAGAAGTGGAGCAGCCAGGACTCTGATACAGAATGTCGTGTCGAAAGCTGCAACTTTATCTAATGCACCACATTTTATGCCCTCAATCTTCTCATTCAGCTTCTCCAGGTGTCACACCAAAGCGCTGTGTATATCTTTTTTTTTTTCAATTGTGGGAAACACATGTACCACTTTAAGTCACATTTTTCTTTTTTTGAGAAGCAGAGATAGAGAGAGGGCTCCCAGCCATTGGTTCACAACTCAAGAAGGCTGAAGCTGGACCAAGGCCAAGGTCAAAGCCAGGAGACAGGAATCCAATCACTTGAGCAATCACTGTTGCCTCCCAGAGTCTGCAGGAGCCGGGGCTGGGACTTGAACACAGGCACTCAGATATGGGACTCTTTCTCTCTTCCTTTGCAGATCATGCAGCCAGGGGACATGCAGCCAGGGGACACTCCTCAGGCTGGGCGAGCACCGGGCTTCTCCCTCTTCCCTGTGTCGCAGACCAGCCCGCGACGGGACGGGCTGTGCTGGGCAGTAGAGGGAATATATGGGGAACAGAGGAAGAGGAGGAGGTGATGGAGCTGGGCAAGGGGTCAGGTGCAAGCTCCTTCAGCAAAGAAGCCACTCTGGGACCCTCTGTGCTCCCAGAGCCCTAGGCCAGCCGGCCCACCCTCTCTGTAAATGCCTGGTGGGCAGGGATCTGTGGCTTTCTCTGGGGTTCTCCTGCAGAAAGGGCCCTGGCTGCCCACCATGCCTCCTGGGGCCGTTTTCTCGCACCTGTTTGTCTGGGCAGGGCCCAAGCAAAGGCATCCAAGGGACTTTGTACTGCTGCTCAACCAGGTAGCGGCAGCCCGTGACTGGATGTCTTGTGTCTCAGGGTCTGAGTCAACAGGGAGATAACAGCCGGGGCAGGACCCAGCACGGAGACAAGGCTGAGGTTGGGAAATCCCCGGGGCTCTGGCGCCCCTGTGACTTATTTACTTATTTATTAAAGATTTTATTTTAGTGGAGAGGTAGAGCTACAGACTGTGAGAGGGAGAGACAGAGAGAAAGGGTCTTCCTTCCATTGGTCACTCCCCAGATGGCTGCGACGGTTGGAGCTGCGCTGATCCGAAGCCAGGAGCCAGGCACTTCTTCTCGGTCCCCCACGTGGGTGCAGGGCCCAAGCATTTGGGCCATCCTCCACTGCTTTCCCAGGCCATAGCAGAGAGCTGATCGGAAGTGGAGCAGACGGGACTAGAATGGGTGCCCATATGGGATGCCGGCGCCACAGGCGGAAGATTAACCTGTGCTACTGCGCCACTGTGCTGACCTGCCCCTGGGATTTAAACAAAGGGATTTTTCAGAACAGAGGGGGCTGGTTCGCCCCTGAGAGTGGAGACTCTCGGTCACTGTGGGCAGCCTCCTGGCTTCACAGTCTCCTGGCTCAAGGAAGCCGAAGAGTCAGGAGGTGAGGTTTCCCTCCAGGAGCCTTCGCATCAGCACAGGGCCTGTGCCATGGGGCACTTGCTGCTGGGTGGCCATGTGTACCCCAGGCCTCCGTGGGTGCTGTGGCTCCATCTATGCTCTGCGTGCTTCTGTCAGCCCACCAGCTGCAGCTCCTGGCTCAGATGAGCTCTAGCCAGCAGCTGCGCCTAACCCCCATGCAGTCTACCTGAGAATCTCAAGACTAGAAACCCATTGTGGCCAGCACCACGACTCGCTAGGCTAATCTTCAGCTGGAGGCGCCAGCACCCCGGGTTCTAATCCTGGTTGGGGCGCCGGATTCTGTTCCGGTTGCTCCTCTTCCAGTCCAGCTCTCTGCTGTGGAGGATGGCCCAAGTGCTTGGGTCCTGCACCTGCGTGGGAGACCAGGAGAAGCACCTGGATCCTGGCTTTGGATCCGCACAGTGGACTGGCTGTAGCGGCCATTTGTGGGGTGAACCAATGGAAGGATGACCTTTTTCTAGTACCCGGCGCCCCAACCTCGACTAGAACCCAGGGTGCTGGCGCAAAAGGCAGAGGATTAGCCAAGTGAGCCACAGTGCTGGCCAAGACCCAGTTTTCTGAGACATAATTTGCTTTCATGTGGCTGCCCATTTCTAAGTCAGTGCAACTACTTCCAAAAACAGAGCAGCTACATAGAACTGTGCCTTAGAAATAGTCTCCTTGGGGCTGCCCCTGCAGTGCTGGCATCCCATATGGGCACTGGTTCAAGTCCCGGCTGTTCCTCTTCTGTTCCAGCTCCCTACTCATGGTCTGGGAAAGCAGTGGAAGATGACCCAAGTCCTTGGGCCCCTGTACACATATGGGAGACCCGAAAGAAGCTCCTGGCTCCTAGTTTAGGATCGGTGTGCAGCTCTGGCTGTTGCAGCCATCTGAGGAATGAACCAGCAGATGGAAGACTTCTCTGTCTCTCTCTCTGCCTCTCTGTAGGTCTCTGCCTTTCCAATAAAATAAATAAACAAATATTTTTTAAAAAAGAAAGAAAATAGTCTCCTTTTAAAATTCACAATAATATGAGAAACCTTTCTAAAGTTTTTTATAAACTTATTCATATAAGAGACAGAGACACAGAAAGAGAGAGAGCACTCCTATCGCTTGGTTCACTCCCCAAATGCCTGCAACAGTTTGGGGCTGGGCCAAGTAGAAGCCAGAGCCAGGAACTCCATCCAGGTCTCCCACGTGGGCGGCTGGGACCCAGCTACTTGAACCAACATCTGCGGCCTCCCAGGGTGTGCATTCACAAGGAACTGGATCGGGAGCGGAGCCGGGGCTGGAGCCCAGCGCTCTGATACGGGACGCAGGCGTCCTACACGGTGTCTTCCCTGTAAGTCCAAGTGCTGCCCTGAGTGAGCACAGAATTTAACTTAGGTCTCGAGATTACCCTTGGCCAGAACCCAGTTACTCACACCATCACCGCTGCCTCGCAAATAAAAAAGTTTAAAAAAATTTTTAAACATTTCTGATTGTTGTGAATTTAAAAAAAAAAAATTATTTTCCAAGGCAGAATTCTGTGTGACCATTCTGTTTTCAGAAGCAGGTGTGCTGCCCCAGGAGTCGGTCCCCCAGCGTGGTTTAGAGCAAACACTGGGAGGACCCGAGAGGAAGAAGCAAAAAACTGAGGTCGAGCAGGCGCTCTTCCATGGGATGTGGGTGTCCCAAGCACGGTGCCAAGTGTGCATGCCCCAGTTCAATGTCTGATAGCAATTCTTGGGTCCACTTCTGGGCTGGGAAGTTCTACTTGTGGAATCGATAACGTGAAGACTGATGAACAAGTCAGACAGATCTTAGGTGGTAAGAAGTTTCAAAACATACACCTCCTTTTATTTTTTTTACAGGCAGAGTTATACAGTGAGAGAGAGACAGAGAGACAGAGAGACAGAGAGAAAGGTCTTCCTTCCATTGGTTCACTCCCCAAATGGCCGCTACGGCCGGCGCGCTTTGCCGATCCAAAGTCAGAAGCCAGGTGCTTCTCCTGGTCTCCCATGGGGTGCAGGGCCCAAGCACTTGGGCCATCCTCCACTGCCTTCCCGGGCCACAGCAGAGAGCTGGACTGGAAGAGAAGCAACCGGGATAGAATCCGGTGCCCTGACAGGGACTAGAATCCGGGGTGCCGGCGCCACAGGCGGAGGATTAGCCTAGTGAGCTGCAGCGCCGGCCAAAACATACATCTTAATGCAGGCACGTAGCACAGTGGTTAAGACACGGCTTGAGACAACCCCATCCCCTTCCCATATCGGGGTGCCTGGGGTTGCAAGTGGCCTCTGCTCCAGGTTCCAGCTCATGCTCACCCACGGGGGCAGCAGGTGATGGCTGCTCCCCAGGTGGGAGACCCAAATTGTGTTCCCAGCTGTTTCAGGCGTTTGGGGAATGTGCCAGCACATGGGAGAGCCTTATCTGCTTGTCTCTGTCTTTCAAACAAATACAACAAAAATAAGCAAATGCTCATCCTCATGGAGAACAGGTGTATACTTTGGAACCATCCTGGATGAACAAGAAGCCACACAAGTTTATGGAAAGTATCAAGTGTCATTTGCTTGGGCAGTCCTTCGTGCCATGTGTCCATCCATGGCTGCTACGGCCGCGTCTTTACCACCCTAGTGAGCCGCCAGGAAGATGATAAGGCAGTGACCAAGGACGGAGCCACCACATATACTACAGCTTGGCCAAGTCCACTCTGCCTCCTGCCCTGTGGGTGTGTGCCCCGGGCCGGGCCTCTGAGGCCCTGTGGGACGAGCTGGTTAACCATTCTCTCTGCTCCTAGGATGAGGTCATCCGATCTCCCTGGGGAGAGGTGAGGCCTTGTGGGAAACCAGCCTGGCCTGCACTGTAGGGTGACGTCACCCTGCCCCCACCCCCGCCGGCCCAGGGGCCAGGTCACGAGGGCCTGCAGAGCTGGAGCTCAGGTCAGAGGCCTCTCCTGAGCTCTTGTCCAAGTAAACTCACCCCCGGGCCATCCTGGTGGAAGCCATCGGCCAGTGCCAGGAGGCAGCACAGGCCGGAGGAGAGACTGCAGGGGCCAGCCCGTGAGGCTGGGCTGAGGATGCATGGCGGTGGGACAGCTGGGTGGCAGGACAGTGATGCCGCAGCAAGGGGGAGCACGGTGGCTGTGCAGAAAGCCCTGCCTGAGGAGCACCCACGCCCCAGGCGGCCACCCATGGGCTCCTGGCCTCGCCCTGCTTTGCGTGTCCTCCACAAGTGGGGGGCTAGATGCTGACGATGTCCTTTCATCCACATAGCAGCCCCGGGAGAGGGGCGTAAGCACTGGCCGCGTTTCAGAGATGGGCCAGTTGGGACAGGGACGGGTAAGTACAACCCCAGAGTACCCAGCAGGCAAGGCTGGCGGGAGCTTGGAACCAGAAGCCGCCTCGTGGGGTCCACAGCCGTCCTCCCCTCCACCTGTCCCCCGTCCCAGCACCCCACCCCACCCCATCTCCGTCTCCCTCGGCCTTTACGGAACTGATTCTTTGCAAACTCCAGAACCCTCTGGGTTCTCAGAGGGAAGGCTTGTGAGCGCTGACTCTTCTCTCCCAGTCCCAGCAAAGCAGAGGAGTGAATCAATACCAGAGGTCAACCTTTCACCTTTGAATACAGCTAAAGGTCTTCAGCCTCGCCAGAGGTCACCAATTAAGGGCTCAAAGGTGGTGACTAATGGCTGTCACCTTCTCTATGAACCACGAGGTGGACAATCATTTGTTCCATGGATTGTTTCTGCAACGTCTCCTATGGCACAGGCCCCGTGAACAAAATGAGCAAAGTGCATGCCCTCCGCCGCTCATACTGGGGAAGGGGTGGAGATCATTAACCAAAAAAATAGGTAAACATGTGACATTTCTGATCATGATTAATACCACACATAAAAACAAAGCAGAGAGAGCGCAAGGCGTGCTGGCAGGGCTGGGGCAGAGGGTGGGTTGCAGCTCCGGCTGGGCTGCTCAGGGACTTCACAGGGGAGCTGATTCAGGAGCAAGGACTCGAGGGAGGTGAGAGACGGAAGCATGCGGATCCTGGGAGGATTCCGGGCAGAGAGGAGCAGACGTGCACAGGTCCCAGAGCAGTGACAAGGCCTGCGTGTGGTGCCTAGCAGAGGCACGGACCGATGGCCCTGGGCCGCAGACCTCTGCGAGCACCTCAGGTGGCCCTCTGCACTGGAGGGAAGCAGGAGAGTTTGAGCAGAGGCGGGACTCGGGCAGAACAATAGGAGACGTGAGTGCCCACCAAGAGGCTGGAGGGGTTGCAGCTGAGGCTGGTGAGCAGGTTGGATTCTGGGTATATTCTGAGAGCAAAGACTGCGGGACCGAGGACCGCTGCCAGCTGGGCGAGGGAGTGGGAGGGAAAGGCAGGCGTCCGGAGCACAACTCTAAGGCTTCATCTTAGGACAGGAAGGAAGACGCTTCCGGTTACCGAGGGAGAACCATCTCCAGGGGGAGCCGGAGTTGGAGCTGACGCCGGGCTGAAGGGCAGGGGAGCCCTTGGTGCACAGATGGTAGTTTAAAAAAAATTATTTATTTATTTGAAAGGCAGAGTTGCAGAGAGACAGACAGAGAAAGAGAGCGAGAGCGAGAGCGAGAGCGAGAGCGAGAGCGAGAGCGAGAGAGAGAGAGAATCTTCCACCCACTGGTTCACTCCCCAAATGGCCACAACAGCCAGGGCTGGAAGCCAGGATCTGGAAACTCAATTCAGGTCTCCCACACGGGTGCCAACGACTTGAGCTGCTGCCTCCCAGGGTGCATATGAGCAGGAAGCTGGAGTGGGAGTGGGGCTGGGACTTGAGCCCAGGCGCTCCGGTTTAGGACGTGGGCACCCCAAGTGGTGTCTTAAGCACTGTGCCCACGGCCACCCTGTCAGTTACTCCTTTGAGAACCCTGGAGGCCCTGTGTCCGGCCCACACCTCCCTGCCGAGCCTCTGCCAGGAGCACTCAGGCCCCGGAAGCCCAGCGAGCCTGGCCATCAGCTCAGCACTTCCTGCACGGGGCTGGGGCTACCCTCTTGCAGGGGTGCCTGCCCCATGCCCCGACCAGGCCCCGCCCTCTCCGCTCTGCTCCCACATCAGCACATTAGACCCCAGAATGTCTCCTGATGCTTCAACTGCCCTGACTTGTCCATGTCTTCAGCAGGATCCCATCGAGCCACCCTCGTCGCTGCCAGCAGTGGGACGTTGTCACAGCTGTGACAGTGTCACCCGGCTGCAACCCCCAAGCCCCTAGTGGATGCGAGTCACGACCCCATGACCTCCACACCTCTAAGCCTCATTTCGGCCCTGCCTGCTGTGCTGTGCTCCCCTCCCACCCACTTCTTCCCCATTCTCAGCTGCAAGGTCCTAGTTCATGCACTGTGACCTTTACCCTTTGCCCTGGATGCTCTTTCTGACTGGATGACCCCATCTCTGTGCCCTGGTGAGCTCCTACTCACCCTCCCAGAACCCACCCACACCAGCTTCCGAAATCGGGTTCTGCCTGGTGGTTTCAGGATCCTGCTTCCTGTGCTTGCAATGCGTTGTGAATCCCATGTGCAGGAGGCGTCGGCTCAGCATCTGGTTTCAGCGGGGAGAATCCTCTCTCTGCCTCCTCTGCATCTTCAGTGCTAAGCTCCTCAGTGTGTTATCCTTGTCAGCAGGTGCATAGTATCCCACACTAGAAAGAGCTGAGTCTAGGGTTGACACTGTGGTGCAGCAGGCTAAAGCCCCAGCCTGCAGCACCAGCATCCCATATGGGCGCTGGTTCGAGTCCCAGCTGCTCCACTTCTGATCCAGCTCTCTGCTATGGCCTGGGAAAGCAGTAGAAGATGGACCAGATGCTGGGGCCCCTGCACCCACGTGGGAGACCCAGAAGAAGCTCCTGGCTCCTGGCTTCAGATCAGCTCAGCTCTGGCTGTTGCATCCATTTGGAGAGTGAACCAGTGGATGGAAGACCTCTCTCTCTCTCTCTCTCTCTCTCTCACCCTTGCCCTCTCCTTCCCCCTCTCTCTCCTCTTCTTTCTCCACATAACCTGCTTTGGAGATTGGCCCACATAAATGCATGCAGAACTGCTTCCTCTTTAAGACACCATAATTTATTTAACTACTTCTAAACTGGCAGACACTTCGACGCGAGCCTTGGGAGTCCAACTGCCTGAGCTTGAGTCCTGGCTCCACAACTCCACCTGTGACACCGTGAGCGGCTGACCTAAGCCCCTGGCGCCTTGGCCTACATAGACCTACGGCAAGAGGCAGTGGAGAAGAAGCAGAGTTTGCGTATGTAAAATACTAGCAACAACTGGCACATAATAACCACTCAATAAAGTAACTGGTTTTTTGTTTGTTTGTTTCCAATATTTTATTATTTTCCCCGAAATGCTACCTTGATTATCCTTGCACCAACAGGAAGGTCTATCTGGAGGCCAACTCATGAAAAAGCACACACTTGTGTCCAAGTTAAGTCGGGAACCTCCCTCCAGAGCCTGCTCCAGTTTATTCACCTGCAGAAAACTTTTATCTGCATTCCTAAGACAGCCCAACATGCTATCCAACATTTTTTATTTTATCAGTACAATAAGAGAAAAATAGCGTCTCAGTGTTGTGTCAGTGTGCATTTCTTTAACTTTTAGTACATTAGAAGGAGTTAATTTAGCGGAAGCAAAGAAAACAGGTGTTTTCGGCGCCTGGAGAGGAGCCACTGCGCGTCGATGTTTTGTGCAGGTGGCCAAAGTGTTTTCATCTTTCTCAGGATGATCAAAGAGGGGCCCAGGGCCGCGCTGTGTCCAGTAGAGCCAGCATCCCACGTGGGTACCAGTTCCTGCCCTGGCTGCTCCACTTCTGATCCAGTCCCCTGCCTGGGAAAAGCAGCACAAGAGGGCCCCTGCCACCCACGTGGGAGACCAGGATGAAGCTCTTGGCTCCCGGCTTTGGCCTGGCCCAGCCACTTGTGCAGTGAACCAGCCAATGGAAGATCTGTCTGTCTCTGTCTCCCTCTCTGGAACTCTTTCGAATAAATAAATAAATATTTAATGATGATGATGATGATGATGACGATGATAAATGGATGATCGAAGAAGTCTGGGACTCCATTGCCCAAAAAAGAACCAATAAACAGAGCCCATGATAGAGGCAAAGCACCATGTGGGTGAGGAATGAGTGGGGCTGTGTCCACAAGGGAAGGAGACAGTGGGACTGGGTGGTGCGCTGCCCTCAGGATGAGAAGTCGAATGTGCTAGAATGTGCTAGATACTTAAGATTTTCCACAGCTGAGGTCATGGCACAATCAGGGAACCAAGAACCTACGGTAGGCCCCTCCCAGGAGAGAAGAGACACAGGACCCACCCTAGCAAAAACCATCCAGGAAAAGGCTGAGTGAGGGCTGGCACCACTGGGTCCCCGGGAGCTGCCACCCGAAGGGCATCAGCAGTCACCCAGAACCCTTGTCCACAGACCTCCTGTGGGCTCAGGAGAGACGGGCAAAGCCCCTATGAGGGTGCAGCCTTGAAGGGGGGAGCCGCTGCCTGGGGCAAGAAGCCCCAGCTGGAGCCTTCTCCCAGGAAAGGAAGAGGGGGAGGAGAAGGAGGAGGAGGAGGAGGAAGAGGAGGAGACGAAGCCTGGCTGTGCTGAGGGAGGGTCTGCAGATCCCCTTGCCCCCAGGGCACCAGCCAAGGTCCCCCTCCCACTCTGCCCCACCTCTGGGGAGGGGCAGGAAATGGTCCCAATGGTGACTCTGGGGACGGGGGATGCCCCCCACCGCCCTGCCTCCCACACATTTGGGGTTGTGCCAGTCTGGGGTTGGAGAGGAGGTTGAAGTTCAGGGCTGCTTATGGAGCATCCCACAGGGGCCTGGAGGGGCCTCCAGCCCAGGACGGGGAGAGCATGGGGCCGGGGGAATGACCCTATGCCAGACCTGCCAGTCACACTGGCTGAGCACGGCTACCACGGGAAGCCAGGACAGGGACCTTGAGTAGTTCCCGCCTCTGAGACCCAGACACGCAGAGCCTGGACAGGACCACAGGAGCAAGCATGGTGTTGGCCGCGGCCGGGGAGAGCGTGGAGAGCGCGGCACAGGTGCACAGGGGAGACCAGCAGTTCAGGGTGGAGCAGGAACACGGAGAAACCAGGGCCTTGCATGCAGTGATGCTGGCGGGGCGGGCGGGGGGGGGGGGTAACCAAGCATAGCAAGAACAAAGGTCCACTGAGCTCCTGACCGCGCTGACCCGGCCCCCGCACACTCACCGCCTCGCGGAGACTCGCCCGGTTCCAGCCCCCATGCTGGTGATCTCTATCGGCTGTGCAACGCAGAAGCCAGCAGCTAATACATAATTACGGAGGCGGGTGCTGTGGCGCAGTGGGTCCGGAAGGGCCTGAGTTCGAGTCCCAACCCCACTCCAACACTTTGGGAAGCACAGATGACGGCTCAAGTGCCTAGGCTCCTGGCACCCATGTGGGAGACCCAGAGTGAGCTCCGGGCTCCTGGTTTCAGCCTGGCCCAGGCCCAGCTGTGCCAGCATTTGGGGAGTGAGTGAAGGAGAAGAAAAAAAAATTAATTTTTAAAAAGTATTGTAGAGATGTAAATAACAGTTGTTACTAATTCCATTGGTGCCTAATGCTTTTTCAAAATGATAAGGAGCTATATTTTTATATATATGCTCAGGGCCGGCGCTGTGGCATAGCAGGTTAAAGCCCTAGTCTGTGACGCCAGCACCCCATATGGGTGCAGGTTCTAGTCCTGGCTGCTCCACTTCCAATCCAGCTCTCTGTTATGGCCTGGGAAAGCAGTAGAACGTGGCCCAAGTGCTTGGGCCTCTTCACCCGCATAGGAGACTTGGAAGAAGCTCCTGGCTCCTGGCTTCGGATTGGCACAGCTCCAGCCATTGCAGCCAATTGGGGAGTGAACCCATAGATGGAAGACCTCTCTCTCTCTCTCTTTCTCTCTCTCTCTCTCTCTGCCTCTGCATCTCTGTAACTCTGTCTTTCAAATAATAAATAAATCTTTAAAAAATATGCTCAATTCAATTTTTTCCAGAAAATATAGATTTTTTCATGATACCACCCAAAAATAGCCACTAACAATTTATGAAAGTGGGAACATTTTGTACAAAATTAAGGCAAATCTTTTTTCCACTTAATTGGGTATCATGGAAAATACGACATGTCAATAAATGTGGTCCCCGTCTCACCTTAACGGGTGCCTTATTGGCATCAGTTTCTCCACTGGCTTTGACTTCACTCATCCTCTTTTTTAATGATTTATTTTATCCATTTTAAAGGCAGAGAGAGGGAGAGACAGAGAGAAAGGTCTTCCATTTGCTGATTCACTCTCCAAACGGTCACAACTCCAAATACCACAACAGCTGGGCCAGGACAAAGTCAGGAGACCGGAACTCCACCCAGGTCTCCCATGTGGGGCAGGGGCCCCAAGCACGCGGGCCAGCTTCCGCTGCCTTCCCAGGTGCGTTGGCAGGGAGCTGGGACAGAAGCAGAGCAGCTGGGACTAAAGTTGGCACCTACATGGGAGGCCACCGCCGTAGGCAGCGGCTTATCTCACGGTGCTCCAACAAGGGTTTCGTCCTGTTTTTTTTTTTTTTAAGGTTTGTTTATTTATTTAATTATTTATACATTTATATTTAAATATTTATTTATTTGAGAGAGAGACAAAGAAGTCTTCCATCTGCTGGTTCTCTCCCCAAGTGGCCATAATGGCTGGAGCAGCACCAGGAGCTTCTTCCGGGTCTCCCACGCGGGTGCAGGGGTCCAAGCATGTGGGCCATTTCTTCTGCTTCCCCAGGCCATAGCAGAGAGCTGGATCAGAACTGGAGCAGCTGGGACCCAAACCAGGGTCCATGTGGGATGCTGGCGCTGCAGATAGCGGCTTTACCCACTAAGACACAGTGCCCGCCCCAGAGGTCTACTTTTATTTGAAAGGCAGAGTGACAGAGAGAAAAAGAGACTGCGAGAGAGACAGAGAGAGAATGAGAGACCATCTATCTGCTGCTTCACTCTCCAAATGGCTGCAGTAGCTAGGGCTGGGCCAGACCATAGCTAGGAAGCGCATGGCAGCCCAAGCACTCGGCCATCCTCCATCCTCCGCTGCTTTCCCAGGGGGCACCAGCAGGGAGCGGGATTGGAAGCCGAGCAGCTGGGACTGCAACAGGGCTGTGATACAGGATGCTGCTGGTGTCCCAAGTGGTGACTTAACCCATTGGTGCCACAACGCCGGCTCCAAAATAGGCATTTCTTTAAAAAAATTTTAGCCCATGAGCCAGGTTGTTTTACAAGCGTCTCCCAATTCATGCCCACTCCGAAGATTATGTCAAGGTTGAGTTTCCTCACACTGTACTAACTCCACACGTCAGAGACACTCTTTTCACTCTTGGCCAATCTGATGCATGAAAAGTGGTCTTTCCCAGAGTGCTAAGCCGCTGGCATCTCACACAACAGTGGGGCAAGAGCCCAGGCGTCCAGGGCAGCTCCACAGAGATCCCAGGTCTCAGCACCACAGCCTGTGCCCCAGCAGGAGCATTCCCTCTTGGCTCCAAGTCAGCCAGGGAACCAAGCCTGGAAGCCAAGGACTCGACATCCCAGCAAGCCTTGCAAACATATGCAGCGGCTAGGAATGGACCAAAGGATGCTGGGACTTTCCCCTTGGCACTGTGGCTCCGGTCACCAAGGCTGGCAGGTGTGGAGGCGGGCAGGTGAGGCTGAGTCATGCTCTGGGCGTGGTTTCCTGGATCGGCCCCAGAGTTGACATGCTGGTTCCAGTAACGGGCGGCTGAGCTGGGCGAATTGCTGCTGCTGCCCGCCCAGCCCTGCACGTAGCAGGAGGAGGAGGAAGAGGAGGAGGAGACGAAAAGCAGGTGGCAGCGCTCCCAAGGGATGGCCACCATGAGACTCAAGAACTGAATGCTCACTTCCCACCCCTGGGGACCCGGGAAAGCAGTGCTCGCGGATCCACTCCCCACCCCCATGCACTTCCCAGTCTGCAGGTCTCCTGGCCAGGCTTCCGCACCTGTGCTGCCGTGAGACCTTGGGGCTGCTC
The DNA here is from genome assembly GCA_949820135.1 of Sylvilagus floridanus. Lineage (NCBI taxonomy): Eukaryota > Metazoa > Chordata > Mammalia > Lagomorpha > Leporidae > Sylvilagus > Sylvilagus floridanus. The sequence goes on from OX463240.1 coordinate 86,408,527, forward strand.
AGCTCCTCTGAAACCAGAGCCAGTTGCAGCACTGGGGAAGGAGGAACAGGAAGCCTGGTTTCCTCAACTTCCTAGCTCAAGAAAACCCAGGCTGTTCTTGAGCCCTCCAAAGCCTCAGTTTCTCATCTGTGAAATGGGTGCACACTCTCTACCTGGCAGACTCACTGGGAGGTTTCTACAAATGTCTTTGGAGCCTAGGTGCTCTGCTCTGCCCTGGTGATTTCTTCCCTACTGGGTCACCCGCACCCTGCACAGAGCCAGGTGCAGGCAGACAGTCAAGGAAAACCGAGAGTGAAGAAGTGATGTGTGTAAAGTGAGAGTTTGCTGCATCTCCTGGCGCTGGGGCTCAGGCTCTGGGTCGGACGCTGCGTGCCCTCCTTTTCTGAGCTTGTTCACTCATCTCTAACATTCTGTTGTTGGGGACAGTGCTGTGGCATAGCAGGTTAAGTCTCCACCTGCAGCCCAAGCATCCCATGTGGGCACAAGTTCAATTCCCAGCTGCTCCACTTCCAATCCAGCTCCCTGCTAATGCATCTGGGAAAGCAGCAGAAGATGGTCCTAGTATCTGCGCCCCCGAAACCCACATGGGAGACCTAGATCGAATTCCAGGCTCCTGGCTTCAGCCTGGCCCAGCTCAGCTGTTGCAGCCATTTGGGAAATGCAACAGCCTTCCAAATAAATAAAATAAAAAATGTTTTTAAATGTAAAAAACTATGGTAAAATTTAGTTGTTCTTTCGGATTCATTGCTGTGTTCTACTGATCATTGTAAATGTTCATGCTGGGCGCCGGCGCTGTGGCGCGGTGGGTTAAGCCACCACCTGCAATGCTTGTTGGGCCCTTGGGTCCATGTGGGAGACCTGGAAGAGGCTCCTGCTGCTGGCTTTGTCCTAGCCCAGCCCCATCTTTTGCAAGCATCTGCGGGAATGAACCAGAGGGTGAACTCTCTTCTCTCTCTCTCTGAAACTCTGCCTTTCAAACAAATAAAATATTTTTTTTTAAAGAAGCCTGTCTGGGATGTGTAGTATTTGTCTTTTTCTTTCTTCTTCTTCTTCTTCTTCTTTTTTTTTTTTTTTTAAGATTTATGTATTTACAGAGTTACAGAGAGATGGAGAAACAGAGAGGTCTTCCATCCACTGGTTCACTTCCCAAATGCCCACCACGGCTGGAGCTGGGTCATGTGAAGCCAGGAGCCAGGAGCTTCTTCCGGGTCTCCCACATGGGTGCAGGGCCCAAGCACTGGGCCATCTTGTGCTGCTTTCCCAGGCCATAGCAGAGAGCTGGAGGGGAAGTGGAGCAGCTGGGACTCAGATCAGCACCCATACAAGATGCCAGCACTGCGGGCAGATGCTTCACCTACTACACCACAGCACAGGCCCCAATAAAATATTTTTTTATTTAAATTTTTTTTTGACAGGCAGACTTAGACAGTGAGAGAGAGACAGAGAGAAAGGTCTTCCTTCCATTGGTTCACCCCCCAAAATGGCTGCTACAACCGGCGCTGCGCCAATCTGAAGGCAGGAGCCAAGTGCTTCTTCTTGGTCTCCCATGCAGGTGCAGGGGCCCAAGCACTTGGGCCATCCTCCACTGCCCTCCTGGGCCACAGCAGAGAGCTGAACTGGAAGAGGAGCAACAGGGACAGAACCGGCGCCCCGACTGGGACTAGAACCCCGGGTGCAGGCACCACAGGTAGAGGATTAGCCTAGTGAGCCACGGCACTGGCCTCCCAATAAAATCTTTTAAAAAATTGGTTATAAAAAAAAAAAGATAGAGGCAGGTTATGCTGATATCCCACATGGGCACTGGTTCAAGACCTGGCTGTTCCACCTCTGACCCAGCTCCCTGCTAATGCACCTAGGAAAGCCGCAGAAGATGGCCCAAGTGCTTGGGTCCCTGCACCCATGTGGGAGATCCAGATGCAGTTCCATAATTCTGGCTTAAGTCTGGCCCAGCCCTGGCCATTGTCTCTCTTTCTCTCTGCAACTCTTCCGTTCTGGTCCCCAGCCCAGGTGCTCACAGCAGGAAAGGGCTGGCCAGGCTCCTCCCTGCCCCATCACTCATTTACTCGCTGGCATCTTCTACAAGCCGTCACCTTGCCAGGGAGGGAGGTGCACTTGCCCCTATCTGGGAGCAGCAGGTGGGGGGCCACAGGGAACTGCATGGTAGCAATGGTGATGGCCCCGGAACTCACCACTTCTGCAGAGGGTGTGGGCCGGTGGGACAGCTGGCTCACCTCAGTCTTACCTGAGACTGATTTGAAGAAGGCAGAGCTCCAGTTGTGCCCTAAAAGTTGGCAGCGTCTTTGCTGTGTGGTGCTTGCTGCTGACATCCGCAGCGGCAGGTGCAGCGAGTGGCTCCGTGGAGCCCTTGGCAGGCCTGAGGCGTGTGGAGGCTGGACTGGCCTCACCTTTGGGGCATGAGCCTGTGCAGGGGTCATTGGTTGCCTTTTAAAGGTTTATTGATTCATGTATCTATTTGAAAAGCAGATTTACAGAGAGAGAGGGAGACAGACAGAGGGGGAGACAGAGGGGGGGATCTTCCATCCGCTGTTTGACTCCCCAGATATCTGCAAAGGCCAGGGCTGGGCCAGGCTGAAGCAAGGAACCTGGAACTCCATCTGGTCCTCCCAAGTGGATGGCAAGGGCTCAGGCACTTGGGCCATCTTCTGCTGCTTTCCCAGGTGCATTAGCAGGGAGTTGGATCACAAGTGGAGCAGCCGGGACTCGAACCAGTGCCCAGTGGGATGTTTGAGTCAAAGGTAGAGGCTTGACCATTGTTGCACAACACAGGTCCCATTTTGTTGTCATTTAGAAATTTTTAATTTTTAGGCAGAGCCTAATCTCACTTCACCCTGAGCCCCGCCAATCACAATGCTGGCCTGGCTAGAGGGAAGGGTGGGCTGAACACAGCCACCAGGAGGAAAGAGGAAGGGTAGGAGGGAGGGGCCAGTCGGACCCCACGGGGGAGCTGAGCCGGGGCCTGTGGTAGATCTGGGAGCGTGAGACTGGGTGTGGTCTGTGTGAGTATGCATGCGTGGTGTCTGCGTGCACGAGGGAGCACGTGACTAGGCACACATGTGCAGCCCGAGCGGGAGCAGGTGCCGTGTGGGTATGTGCAAGAGCGGAGGACAGGAGTGTGCAGTGTGGGGGGAGGCAGCCTGGGAGAGTCACAGGGCAGCTTCACAAATATTTGTCGAGCACCTGCTCTGTGCCAGGCGCCATGCAAGGTGCGGAGATGAGTAAGCCGGGCACTTGCCCAGGGAGAGCCATGTGTACACAGACAGCTGGCCCAGGGAGCAGGCTGAGCTCAGCCCCTTGGTGACAACAGGGACAGTGCCACCTCATTCACTGCGCCCAGGAGGGTCGGCCAGGTTGGAGTTCCTTGACCCCTGGGGAGGGATAGGGTGGGGCAGGATTTCGGGAACTGTCCTGGGGGGAGGTCCAGGGGACAGCCCAGCCCCCGCCTTGGGCACACCCAAACAAGGGAGGGGTGACCTCCCTCTGACCTGCCCAACAACACACCCCAGGTCCCACAGGATTTGATAAGAGGTGACCAGGAGCTTGAGGCAGGATATAAACAGCCCAGCCCCGCCCCCAGCCTAGGACACACCCGAGGGGGTGAGAGGACCCACCTCTGGGTGTGAGCTCATTCAGGGTCCCTGGGCTGCTGAGTTGGGGTAAGGTGTCTGGCTCCAGTCAGGGGGCTCCTGGGAGAGAGGGGTGGGAGGGCACAGAGAGGACCCCCTACTCCAGCCCCAGGGTCCCCTCCCCAAGGCTGCTTCTGCCATTCTCCCAGAGCCTGGGCAGCAGCCTGGCTCTGGTCCCCACTCTCACCTGGCCAGTGACCTTGGGCCAGTCCCTGGCCTCATCAGTGAAATGGGGCCGCCCAGCGCTCTCCAAGGGCTGTGGGGTGGACCCAGTGAGATAATGGGTAAACAGTGGCACAAAGGTCAGCATGGCCCCACCTGGCCCTACAGCTGCCCTCCCCCCCACCTCCCCTGAGCTCCCTGCTGCCACCTGCCCCCACTTGGGGCTGCAGACACTGAGGGTCAAGGCAGGTAGCAGGTGTGTGGCAGGAAGGCAAGACTGGGTCGCTCTCTTAAGGCCCCCAGCAAGGTGTGGAGCACAAGCTGACTTCCACGAACGAGTTCTTTGTTAGGCTGAGTGGCTGCCAGTGACGCCAGGCTTCCAAGTGTCCGGGTCAGCCGGGAAGCCAGGTCTGGCTGGAGAAGCCCACAGCCTTGCCCACTGCCCCCTTGGGCTGACTTGCTCCATTCCAGAAGGGAACGGTGAGGAACAGAAGGCTCTGGGTGCTTCCAAGACCCTGCGATTCTCCTCTCCCCTCCCCACCATTTGTTGTTCTTCCAGAGCAAGCCCCGCCTCCATCAGCCCACGCCCCTTCCGGTCCCCGCTCCACTCATCCACAGCCCTCCAGAGAAGACTCCCAGATGTCCAACTTGGCTCTTACCTGACACCTCAGACTCTGGAGCTTTCCTCCTGGAGGATCCTCTTTGTCAGTAACCCTCAAAACAACTCACATCAAGAACACAACCCCTCTAAAACCTAGGCCCCGGGGCGGGGGGTGCTGTGGCACAGTAGGCTGCCATGCAGGCATCCACATGAGCGCAGGTTTGAGTCCCGGCTGCTCCACTTCCAGTCCAGCTCCCTGCTATGGCGTGAGAAAGCAGCAGAAAGCCCAGGTGGGAGGCTCCTGGCTGTTGCAGCCATCTGGGGAGTGAACCAGAGGATGGAAGATCTCTCTCTATAACTCTGCCTTTCAGAGGAATAAACAAACATTTTAAAAATGAGGCGTATTGTGGCGTAGCAGGGTGAGCTGCGGCCTAGGATGCCAGTGTCCTGTATGGGTGCTGGTTCGAGACCCGGCTGCTCCACTTCCCATCCAACTCTCTGCTCATGGCCTGGGAAAAGCAGCTGAAGATGGCCCAAGTATCTGGGCCCCTGCACCAATGTGGGAGACCCGGAAGAAGCTCTTGGCTTTGACCTGGACTAACCCCAGCTGTTGCAGCCATCCAGAGAGTGAACTAGCACATGGACGATCTCTCTGCTTCCCCGCTTCTGTCTGTCACTCTTTCAAATAAATAAATCTTGAAAAGAAAGAAAAAACATCCTCTCTAGAACCTGGACCCACCGTCACTGAAAACAGAGCAGTCCACTGAGGATTAAATCGAGGAGCCCGAGACTGGGAAAAGGTCCCAAGAAAAGGCTTCAGGACAGAGCCTCCTGGACCTCACTCTGCATCTGTAACATCTCCTCTCCCCGGGAGAGAATGAAACGATGTTTTTCCCATTCACAAGATCTTAACTCTGCTGTCATGTCAGACTCGAAAGCTGGGATTCATGTTACAATATTCAGCTCACAGCCAACTTGGCTGGAAGCAAAAGCACCATTCCACGAGGCCAGGCACGCAATTCTAGACTTCTCCAAGAACCTCAGGTCCAAACCCAACCTTACAGGAGGGCGCAGCCCCAGAGGACACCCTGGGCAAGGTCACAGGTGGTCCCTGCAACCCACTACCCAGCCCCCAGACGAATCCTCCCCCTTATAGGAAACCCACACCCTGCCTCTGCCCTGGGGGAGACCCCCTCCTCCACCTCCATCCAACTTAGGGGCTTGCATTTCAGGACGCGGGAGCTGAGACAAAACTAGAAAAAGCCCAGAAGGCACTTTATTGGAGGGCTCCGCCTCCCTGCATGGGGGGGAAAGGAGCCAGAGCCCCATCCTGAGGGTGCTGGCATCACCCCGCCCCTCGCCAGCCCAGCCGAGGGCACGGTGTAACAGTCAGTCTGCCCGCCGGCACTCGGTTGGAGAGGAGCAAGGGAAGGGGAGAGGAATATTCTAGAAAAAATAGATCTCTATGTACATCTGACATATTTATAGCACATAAATTAGGGAGTGCTCTGACCCCGCCCGTGATGCCCAAGCACGGAGTGTGGAGGCCAGGCAGATAGCCGGCGTCTGAGGATGTCACTCGCCCCTCTGTGTCCCGGTGCTCCCAGGGGCCTGCCGCGGCCTGCTAGGCTCAGCCAGGCATCCGCGGGAGGAAGGTGTGGTCTGCAGCTCGCTCATCTTGGGCTCCCAGGAGCCATGCTCACAGGTGTAGAGTCAGCAGCCAAGGCGCCGCATCAAACCCCAGGGCTTGTAATTCCAAGAGGAGGCCAGGGAGGAGGCCGCCGGCTCCGACTCAGAAGACAAGGGTGCATCATTCCACGGAGCGGGGCTGCTCACCACTGCACAGCGGGGAGCGCGTCCACGGAGAGGGACGCCCGCCTGGCCCGCCTTTCCTCCCCACGAACGGCCGCGGGCCTCCAGTCCTTGAGTTTGGTCCCGGGGTCTGGCTCAGACCTTCAGTTCCTACTCTCGACCACCTCGTCCTCCTTCCAGCCACTGGAGTTCTTGCCAAACTTGTAGACGAGCCGCCGCCCGTCCACCCGCTCCAGGATCTCCCGTTTATAGTAGTACCTGGGTAGGAACAAGGGGGCTCAGAGCTGCTCAGCCAGGAATCCGCCCCGCCCCCAGCCCAGAGCCCGGCTCAGCCGTCCCCACGCGGGCCTCTAGCTGTGTGGGGGCACCTGCTCCTGCCCTCGCTTCGTCCTGGGGCTCATCACATTCGCATGTGATCTTAGGGCTGCAAAGGAGCTTACAGGTGATCCAGCACACCCTGGCACCAGGGAGCAAACGGAGGCCACATGGCTTCAACATCGGGCCAGCTGGAGGTTGGCGTGGGTCTGGCTCACCGCCCTTTCTATACCACCCTGCCAGGGCCTTGCTGAGGCCCCGCCCCTCGCTGAGAGCACAGAGCAGCATGCACTCACGGGTGCCCCCTGGCCCGGCTCGCCCTTTGCCCACGGCCTCGCCGGGCCTCCCACCTCATGGCACGGCTCAGCTTCTCGTAGGTCATGTTGCTGTTCTTTTTCTTCTGCCCCCACAGCTGTGCCACGGCCTCGGAGCGCAGGAACTTGAAGACGCCCTCGTGCCGGTTCTCCCACTTCATGAGGCCCTCATTGAGCTCCGGGTGGATGAGGATGTCCCGGATAAACTCCCACAGGTGGGTGCCCCTAGGAGCTACAAGGCCAGATGCCGTCAGCCGGCAGCGCCGAGGGAGCCTCTCAGGGCAAGCCCCAGCCGTGCCCTGGGTGCCTGTCCTGGTGCCTCCCTCCTCGCCTCCCCTCTAGCCAGGGAGAGCCCCAGGAAGACAGATGGATCTTCATGCAGGCCAACGTGGACTGCGCTCGCTGCCTGTGGGGGCGGCGGTCAGAGGGTCAGAGCCAACACCCCAGCAGGTGTGGAGGGCTGGGCAAGTGGCCCTAGCCTGGGGTGGCGGGGAGGGGCCAACGTCCTGCAGAGCAGCCCCTGAGGGTGAGTTCAGGCCTGGGGTGCCGGTGTGCGAGCCTGAGCTGTGTGTGTGTATGAGAAGGGCACAGGCAAGAAAGACCTTGGGCAATCTCCCAGGGGTGCACACAATGCCAAGGCCAGTGGGGACAGCAGGACAGGGTGGCCGGAAGGGCCGCCCCCCGCAGCCCTCGGCTCTGCCCTCTCTGCTGCAGCTCAGGCCCCGCCCATGCTCTCGGGGTCCACCGAGGCAGCCCCCCACCCCAGCTGCCTCCTCACACCTCCTAGCAGGCAGCGCAGTGGCCCAGTGCACACAGCACTGCAGTGGGCGGGCGGGAGACCCCCACTCCCGGGACGAGCAGGCCAGGGTCAAGGAGGGCGGGCCCGCCGAGCCCCTTACTCTCACCATGTTTGCTCTTCTTGCCGTCCAGGCACTGCCAGTACTCCTTGCTCAGCTTTCGGGGCCGGCCGCGTTTCCGCTTCCCGTGCTTGGGGTCCACTTTCTTACAGTCGGGATAGCCATCTGGGGGTGGTGGCAGGGAGATGGAGACAGGGTGAGAGGGGCGTTTCAGGGAGCAGATGGGACGCCCTCCTGGGCCCGGGGAGCCACCGGCCACTCACCTCGAGGGAAGAGCTTGTTGTCCGGGGGATCCAGGTCCACGTCACTTCCACCAGAGTCCGAGGAATGTGAGCCCTGCGAGGCACCGGTCCCTGGCGGGGTGAGGGGACAGGCAGAGTGAGTCCCCCAGCCACCGGGGCTGCAGGATCTCGGGACAGGCTGCACAGCCAGCCCCTCCTAGCAGGCCCGGTTCTGGAGCTGGGAGCCAGGGGTGCACCTCCTTCCCCCCACTCTGCTCGGGGAAGCTGGGGCCCCATCTCACCTGCGGTGGAGACGTCGGAGTTGCCTGGGGAGGGGGCTCCCGCGCCGTAACTGCCGGGGTAGTAGGGGCTGGCCTGCCGGCAGTCGTCCAACAGCTCCTGCGCGAATGGGCTCCCCTGGTCTGGGGAGAGGAGGCGGGGGCTCAGGGTGGGCTCGTGGACCCCGTGGGGTGGAGCAAGTTAGGCTGGACAAGGGAGAAGGGGACTCTCACCGAAGGGGCCTGGGTCGGCCAGGGCGTCCTGGAAGGCCGCGCCATCTTTCTCCAACAGCTCAATGATCCAGCCGAGCTCGTCCGAGGCGCTGGAGGCTGACGTGGGGTGAGGTGGGGGGGAGACGGTCACATTTAGGGCCTCCCTGCCCGGAGCCTCGTGCGTGGCTGCCCTTGGCATGGGGCGCCAGCACCCCCCAACCCCAACTTACTGAGGTCTCGCAGCTGGGCGTGCAGCTGGTCCCCCAGAGGCCCGAAGACCAGCCGGAGCTCCTCGAGGGCACAGCTGCAGAGCGCCGCGCCGTCCATGTCACAGCGCGAGAAGTCGATGGCACTGGCGTCGTACTTGTTCTTCTCTACCTGGTAGCTGATCCAGTCCAGAACCTGGGCCTTCGACCACAGCTGGGGCTGCTCCCCCAGCCAGCTGGCCTTCTCTGCAGGGGCCAGGCACAGCCACCATCGGCAAGGGCCCTCTCGCCGACGGCAAGGACCCTCCTGACTCTCATCCCTCCAGGGGTCTTTCCCCACAGCAGCAGCCGGAGGGAGAATTCACAGCGCGCCTCACCCCGAACAAGCCCTAGCCCAACCCCAAGGCCACGGCTCAGCCCCTGGCCTGGAATTGGCTGGGACAGCCTCCCCCTGCCCATCCCCCATCTCTCCTGCCTGCTCTTAGGTGGTCTCCTCCTGCCCCTTAGGGAGCCCGCCCCACCCGGGGCAACACCCACCTGTGCCCTCCAGCGACATCTGGGGGTTGCTCAGCGTCAGCACCAAGTCATCAGCTGCCGCGAAGGAGGGAGCGGAGGGGACTGAGGCCAGGGCGGGGTCCTCTGCACTGTACATGGCGCTGAAATAGTTGCTAAAGACGTTGCTGATCTCACAGGTTGCAGCCATGAGGCCTCCTGGGGAGAGTGGATGTGTCTGGTCAGGGGGGCCGAGGCCTGCCCTCATGATCCTGGCTCCTCCGCTCCAGCAGGCTGGGGACGGGTACCCCCCAGGCACGGAAAGGTCAGTCTTGGCGGGCACCCGTCTCCCAGCAGGTCTCCAGGATCCTTGAGCGACATGAGTCCAGAAGACCCCCTGCTGGAACACCCTCCTCAGATCCCCTGGACCCTCGGACAGGAGGGGTGGGGTCATGGCCACTGTCTGTCCCAGCAGCAGGCTCTCTGTGCCGGGACCCTCAGGACACCCCCACCGGCCTACATGCCTATTGGAACATTCTGGACCAGAGCGGGCAGGTTCAGAACTGCATATCTGCTAGACCCCCCCTCCCAGCTTCTCAAGGCCCGAGAGAGAGAGAGAGAGAGAGAGAGAGAGAGAGAGCGAGCGCGTGAGCGCGAGTGCAGAGCGAGCGCAGGACAGGTGGAGGGGGTCCTACCTGAGTGGCGGAGGGGGTGGGGAACGAGGCAGGCAGACAGGCAGGCAGCTCGGTGGGCTGCAGGCGGGAGAGAAATCCCGGCGGCTGGAAGCTCCGCCAGGTAGCGCCGAGGAGTGTGGCCACCGCACTCCCCCACCCCGCCCTAAATAGAGCCAGGCGGCAGCTCCTCCCTGCGCCTGGGCCTTTATAGCGTGTCCCTGTTGGTAACCTGAGCTGGTGGCTCATTGGACGGAGGGGATTTCCTGGCCTTTAGACTGGGCTCCTGGCCCCAGGTGATTTGCATATTCCATGCCACTTGGCCCGGATCCTAGCAGGCGGTGCTGGGAAATCAGGCCGGGCTGGTTTAATGATTGTCAGAGTCTGTCATCCCGCACCCTCTGGGGCTGGGCGCTGGGCCTCGGCCTGGCTAGGTGGCGGGAACGGCGCGGGAGCGGGCATCTGCACCTCGTGCCGCCCTTGGGCCGAGGAAACTCCTCCCAGGGGCCAGGCCAGGGATGGGTTGGGGAGGAAGAAGGCCAGGCTGGGGGGGGGGGGTGGAACCTGAACCTCTGGACGGACTGGGTCAGAAAAGCCGCTGGACCTAAAAGTGGACACCTGGGGACAAGGGGACCTACCAGGGAGGTAAGTTCCTAGGGTCTAAGGCTTTTTCCCAACACACAGGGACATGGGCTGGGAGGCTCGACTCGACGCCAGGCAATCAATACTCTTGGCTTCCCCGGGCCCAGCCCCCCCCCCCCCCCCCCCCCCCGCATCTACGCAGTGGTTAAGGTCTCAGCACTCCCTGCTGGCCTGGCCCCCACCCAAGCATCAGGGCTGCAGCAGCCACTTCGGGAGAGGCCTGGCCCTGCTTAGAAGTTCTTCCCTGCCCAGGGCTGCTGGAGGTGCTGGAACCCACGTGGACACGGCGATCCGCCGCTGTCCGGTCTCCCAGCTAATCTCGGGGTCACTCTGCCTGGTTTATCTCTCTGCTGCCCTCTAATGGTCGCAAGCCTGAACAACTGGAACTAGCCATTCAAAGAGGAGCGCGCACCGCTGGAGGCTTACAGGCACGCGGAGCACACTGTTCAGAGTATCTCCTAAGGCACACACTGGGCGGGAGGTTATCCCGCTTTCATAGATCAGCACTCCACAGCTCAGGGGGCTGAGCGGCCGCACAGGGCCAGCTCAACGGTGATGCTAGGGCACCCACCCAGGTACATGGGAGTCAGTGTCTCCAGCTTGGCCGGTGGCCAGCGCCCCAGCCGCCCTGTAGGCAGGGTGAGTGCCTACATGTCTGTCATGTCTGTGGCTCTCTCTCAGGGTGAGATGACAAGGGCGGCTCAGATCACGGGGTCTGCAAGAGTGGGCTTGGCCCAGGCACTTTTTCCTCCACGGAGGCCATCAGGACAGAATTTGATCCGATATCTCCTCTCGCCTGGGTTTACTCAAGCATCTAAGATGGGCTTGGTATCTCTCCTCCCACTTCTTGGTCCAGGCCCCAAGCCTGGGTGGTTTGCGGGTTACTCAAACAAAAGGTGACTCCACCCACCCAAAGTTGCCCCTTTCTTTGAGTCTGTAGCCTAAGGACAAAGAAGGTCCTTCTCAGAACCCTGCTTCTGGTCTCCCTGGGGTCTCAAACTCCTGGGTGCCAGGGTGGGGGGAATGGGCAGGGTCCCCTCCACTGGGCCAGGGGTGGCAGGAGAGCCTGGGGCTCTGGGCGCAATTCTCCCCAGCCCTTCAGGGGGCCTCCCCCAAGGAGCCCAAGGCGGGCACACCCTCTCCCAGTCACTCACCCTGGAATGTGGGAGAACCGGCTTCCAGCCCTGGGGCTGTGCACGTGCTCCTTCCCCTGACTCCCTGCCCCAGAGAGCAGCTGGCTGAGGCTCCAGACAGTAGGGTGAGGAGGAGGAGGAGGGTGATGGAGAATATAGTCTGCCAGCTCCTTGCCTTCATGGGCCTCTTCCCAGGAGAAGCAGAGCCAAGATCAGGAGACCCCATAGCCTAGCACCCGCCCTCCAAGGGTTGGTGCCTCCAGCGGTCAGATGGGGAAGCTGAGTGGGAGAGACTTGGACTGGAGGCCAGTGCCTCAGAAGGGTGGGGCAGGGGTGGTCAGAGGAGCCGGGGACACTCCCGGAGCTTCCCCCCAGAGCTGTCAGCCTTGCTCTCGGATGGCAGAGGCCAAGAGAGCCTTCTCCCAGCCCGCCCTGAAAGGCACATGCGTGGTCGCCGAGGAGGGGACTAAGGCAGGGTGCCCCTGTGGTGAGAAGCGAGGACACCCAAAGTCAGCAAAGTCTGTGCATGGCTCTAGAGTGTTTTCTGGTTGTTAATGGGCTGGTGGATGCTGCAAGGGACAGCGGCTTACTGGTCCCAGAGCTGCTGGGCTGGAGAGCAAGGCGGGGAGAGAGATGGAGACTGGACAGCCCCGTAATAGCCCCTGCCTTCGACATGTGGCAAGGCCCTCCGGACAGAGGTGAGAACAGTGGGGCCCAGGTAGCTCCCATCAGCAGCCCCCCCCCAGCTCTCCCCAGGGCCCCCGCACCCTCTCTGTTGGCAGAGCTCTGAGCGTGCAGAGGCACTGTCCTGCCTGCCAGTGGGCACCACCCTTCCCTTGCTCCTGCTCAGACTGAGAACAAATGGACTTCAGTTCTCCTCCCAGCACCTGTGTGGCAGAGACGGGGCCTGGGCTGGGGACAGAGCGCCAAGGACGGCCACGAGGAGGATGGCTCAGGGGCACCCTGTTGTTAAGAAGGACAACGTATTTTAATTTAGAGTTTGTTTTATTTTTGTGAGAAAAAAAATGTTATGGGAAAATGGAGGCAGAGAACATATTATTACCTCGGTTCTTTGTCTCACATGGAAGAATTTCCAAGCAGACAAGGCAAAGAGAAAAGTAAGATTTTACCTCCTCTAGCCCATTCCCAACCCCTGTTGCCCACTGCCGGAGAAGCCCCTGGATGGGAGAAGGTTGAGAAAACCCAAAAACACAACAGTGAGGGGAAGATGAATGGGATTCAGAGGCTGGGGGCACAGCTCCCTGAAACAGCCCAGCCATGTCTGTCACATATTATATACAGTATGCAGTGTATAGATAGGGACTCATTCATTTATCTGAAATGCAGAGTGAGAGACATTCCATCTGCTGGTTCACTCCCCAAATGCCAGGCAGAAGCCAGGTGCCAAGAACTCCATCTGGGTCTCCCCCATGGGTGGCAGGCGTTCAAGCATCTCCTGCTGCCTTCCCAGGTGCATCAGCAGGGAGCTGGATCAGAAGTGGAGCAGCTGGGACTGGAGCCAGTGCTGCCATATTTGATGCCTGCATTGAATGAAGCAGTTTAATTCACTGCTCCACAACACTGGCCCTGCCATACATATTTTCAGATCCATGTGTAGGGCCCCTTACCCCTACCCCATCCAGGCGGTTCTCTAGGGACAGGGCAGCAGGTCACCCTCTGGGTCCCCCCCCAGCAATGTGTCTCAACACCTGCATGCAAAGGGATCACTGGGAAGAAACTAAACAGTCACTCTACAACTCCAGCTCACTTTCTGCTTAAAAAAACGTTTATTAAAATGAGGATTCAAACCTGAAAAAAAGAATGACTACCAATTGTTTGTACAGTATTTGAAAAAATTAGCAAAAAAAAAAGGCAAAATAGGAAGAAAAAGGCAAGAAAAAAGGAAAAACCCATCTACTTCTGAAGCCACGCTGGACGCTGTGCGAGGGTGCAGACCTCAGGACCCCAGGGGCCAGGGAAGTTCTCCCAGAAGACGGATCCTCCTGGGGGGATCGGCCCCTGGTGGCAGGTTTGGGACACTCATTCTGCAAGCCCAGGAGGTGGGAGGGCGCAGGGGCTGAGTGTAGGGCTGGCCTCTAAGTGCCCTTGGGCGCCAGGATCTGCTGGACATAGTGGACGACATTGCTGTGGAGCTGTGGTGCGGTGGACGCGAAGGTCTCCTGGGCGAGGCTCCGGGCCACCTCGCTGCCGCCCATCATGGCGTGGTACAGTGGAAGGGTGTACTTCTGCTTCCCCTGCAAGACACACACACATGCACACAGTCCCACGGCCCCGTCCCCTGCCTCTGCCGCAGTCTGGCGCAGCCACAGTCAAGCATCAGACGGCAGGAGGCCGGTGTTGTGGCACAGCAGGGTGAGATGTTTGCAAATACCAGCGTCCCTTATGGGATGCTGATTCGTGTCCTGGCTGCTCTGCTTCTGATTCAGCTCCCTGCTGTGGCCTGGGGAAAGCAGCAGAAGATGGCCCAAGTGCTTGGGCCCCTGCACCCATGTAAGAAACACAGGTGGAGTTTCAGGCTCCTGGCACCCCCATTTGGGGAGTAAACCAATGGATGGAAGATTCTCTGTGTCACTGTGCCCTTCAAATAAATCTTTTTTTTTTTTAAGTGCTCTAATTCTGGTATCTTCTCAGGGGGCCAGAGACCCACAGAGAGAGATCTCAGTATGCATCCACCCACATGATGACATGGGGCTGTCTACACTCCACAAGATGAGCGAGATGGACACAATGGGACTCTGGACTTCTCACGAGCTGGGGGTGGTGGCCAGCACACTGCCAGCAGCTATCAAAGGCCACGGTGCAGACAGCTTGGGGCCATGTCAGGTCCAGCAGCTGGCGAGCAAAAGGCAATCCACAAGTGAAATGCATGCATGCAGAAGCCGGCTAACGCACAGGTTCCTACCCTCGTGAGGCTGGGAGAAGCCATCAGAGGGCTCAGGACACCTCCAAACAGGCACACGGCACCTGAGCACGGCTCTGCACCCAGTTGGGGCCCTGGGTTCTAGAATCAACAACAAGTCAGCCCCTGGGGTTGTTCCCTGCCAGGCAAACTCTCACCAGTCAACAAGGGATCCAGCCGGCACAGGTGCTGTCCCGGCTTCCCCAGGGAGCAGGTCCCAAGAATCGCGGCCTTTGCAGATTCTCCCTATTGTGTTTGCCCCCTTCGTGCACTACCCTCCTTCCCAGGCCCAGGTCAGGGTGGCCCGGCTTCCTTCCCCAACCCCAGGGGCCTCCTCTTCCCGCGGGAGAGGGAGGGGCTGCCCACCTGGCTCTGCAGGAATTCTTTCACCTTCCAGAAGTCCTCCTGGTGGTCGTTCTTGAGCACGATCTGGCCCCATCGCAGCCGCAGTTCCGCGTTCTGGGCATTGGAGATCTTGGGGTATGTCTCCCCAAGTTTCTTCACATTCCCTGGGAAAAGGAAAGACATGGGCTGTTCCCGGCTGCCAGGGGACAGAGAGGCCCCACTCCCAGGCTCGGGAAAGCACTGGGAATAACTCTCAAGGAGACCCCCTCTCCGCCATTCATTCTGTTCGCCTCACGGGCTGACAGGGCAACGTGCCTTCTTCTTCTCTTTATGTATTTCAAAGGCAGGGTGGCAGAGACAAAGGGAGAGACAGAGAGAGACAGGGAGAGAGAGGGTCCATGTACCGGTCCACACTCCAAATGCCCACAACAACCAGGGCTGAGCCAGGAACTCCATCCAGATCTCCTGTGTGGGTAGCGGGGACCCCTACTTGTGTCCCCCTGCTGCCTCCCAGGGAACACACGAGCAGGAAGCCGGAGCTAGAAGCAGAGTCAAGGCTCAAAGCCAGGCACCCTGCTCTGGGACGCAGGCATCGCAGGCGGCACCTTAACCGCTGCACCAGATCCTCACCCCTGAAATGGTAACGCTACTGGTTCATGTCCCAAACTCCTGCAACAGCTGAGGCTGGGCCAGGTGAAGCCGGGAGCCAGAAACTCCATCTGGTTCTGCCACACGGTGGCAGGAACTCAAGCACCTGGGCCATCAGGTACCTCCACGCAGGCGCGTTAGCAGGAAGGGGGGTCATCAGCACAGCACTGGGACTCAGACCAGGCACCCCAATATGGGAGGTGGCTTAACCCGTTTTGTCATAATGCCCACCCCTCTCACACTTATTTCTAAGGCTCTTCCACCAATTGTCCTTTAATATTAGGACAAATCTTCTGCTTTTTACCTCTTCAGATTTATTTATTTATTTGCAAGTCAGAGTTACAGAAAGAGAGAGGGAGAGACACAGAAAGAGAGAGGTTTCCATCCTCTGGTTCACTCCCCAGATGGCTACAATGGCTAAATCTGAGCCAGGCCAAAGCCAGGAGCCAGGAGCTTCTTCTGGGTCTCCCACATGGGAGCAGGGATCTAAGCACTTGGCCCATCCTCCACTGCTTTCCCTGAGTCTCCCCTGGCCCCTGGGGTCCAGCCCGCTGAAGCGACAGCGCTCTTTTCTCACCGGCAGGGAGAGGCGACTTCTGGAGGATCTGATCCAGGAAGTACACCAGCTGGTAGGTCCTCCAGGTGGCCACGGCCACGGCGGCGATGGCCTGCATGTCCAGCTGCTCGCTTGCCCACAGCCCAGCCAGCTCCTCTGCTGGCTTCATGAGTGAGTCCCCAGGGGAGAGGTCGGGGAGGTAGGGGGGCCAGCCAGGCGTGTTCAGCCAACGATCGAACTCAAACCCTGTTTGGTAGAAGAAGAGATAACTGGGGTGGTATTCCCGGGACCTCCTCCTCCTGCTCTCTGCATCCCAAACTCTTCCCCCAGTGTCGTTGTCACTTTGCCACACATCCACCTGCCCCTGCAGGGTCCCAGCTAGGATAAGGTCTAGACCGGACCGGACTATGCCAGTTTCCTTCCACGGCTTCGACACGACAGCATGTTGTCCCAGCAGAGCAGACAGAGGCCTTCACGTTCTGCGGGCCGGCACTGTGGCCCAGTGGGTTAAGCTGCTGCTAGCGATACCAGCAATGCCAGCCCATATGGGGCGCCGGTTCAAGTCCTGGCTGCTCTTCTGATCCAGCTCCCTGCTAATGCACCTTGTAAAGCAGGGGAGGACAGTCCAAGGGCTTGGGCCCCTGCACCCATCTGGGAGACCAGGATGGAGTTCCGGGCTCCTGGCTTCAGCCCAGCCCAGGCCATTGTGGTCATTTGGGAAGTAAACAGCAGATGAAAATTGGTGAAGCTCTCTTTCTGTGTCTCTGTCTCTTCCTCCATTTTTCTCTGTCTCTCTGTGCATGTGTCTCTGTGTCTCTGTCACTCACTCTCTCTTTTTGTGTCTCTCCCTCTTTCTCTTTCTCTCTTTGTGTCTCTGTCTCTCCCTCTCTGTGTCTCTGTCTCTCTCTCTAACTCTGCCTTTCAAATCAATCAAATCAAATCTTTAAAAAATTCATGTTCTCGAATCAGCTGTGTTCCCGACTCTGCCCCTATGTGGCTGGGACGCCGTGGGCCTGTCCCAGCACTTCTCTGCCTGTGCTCTGTCTGTACGGGGGTGTGACAGGCCCTACCTTAGTTGACAGCTGTGAGGGTTAAATGAGCAAATACACATTAAAAGCTTAGCGGATTGCCCTGTGCGCTGTAGGCCCCGAGGATCAGCTCTCATTAGCTACAGTCCCGTGACCTGGAGAGGCGGGCCTCCAGCCCGACAGCAGGTGCTACCAAGGCCTGACTTGACCAAACTGGTGAGACAGTGACTCAGAGTCCGCGGCAGGAAATGGGGTGCACTGTCTCGCAGATCTCGCGGACAGTCCCGCCCACGGCAGCCCATTCTCCGCTCCAAGGAGGCAGGGCCTCCCCTGCTGAATCAGGGTGGCCCCGGCAGCAACGCCCTGAACTTCCTTTTTTTTTTTTTTTAAGATTTCTTTATTTATCTGAAAGGCAGAGGTACTGAGAGAGGAGAGACACACAGAGAGAGGTCTTCCATCTGCTGGTTCACTCCCTAAATGGCCTCAGTGGTCAGCCAGGAGCCAGGAGCTTCATCCAGGTCTCCCATGTGAGTGCAGGGGCCTAAACACTTGAGCCATCATATACTGTCTTCCCAGGCGCATTAGCAGGGAGCTAGGTTGGAAGTGGAGCAGCTGGGATTTGAACCGGCGCCCATATGGGATGCTAGTGTCAAAGGCGGTGGCTGTACCCACTGCACCAAAACGCTGGTCCTGAGCTTCTATTTTTGTTTTCTTTTAAACATATTTCAGCAGTAGAGAGAGAGGAGATGCCATCCACGGATTCACCCCCCAAGTCATGAGATGATTGTACTGTGGCCACTGCTGGGCGCTGGCAGCTCAACCCAGGTTCCCACACGGGCGGCAGGAGCCCCATCAGTGGAGCCGTCACCTGCTGCCTCCCAGGGTCTGCTGCATTACAGTAAGCTGGAGCTGGGTATCGAACTCAGGGATGCTGCTACGGGACGTGGGCGGCTTAACCAGCCTCCCGCTGCGAGACTGAACACCTGCGCCAGCGCCAGGGTCTTCAGGCAGCGGCTGCAGCCCCCACGACTGCCCTGTGACTCTCAGTCTGGGACGGTGGCGACAGCGGCTCTGATTACTTGTGTCCAGTGCGAGAAGAAAGAGAAAGGTGACCCTAACTCCACGCGCCCCACTCCCCTTCAGCCTCCCGAGGCTGCTGCGGACATCGCTCTCTCTCTCTCTCCCACAAGCCCCTGGGCCGGCTCCTCTGCTGACCTGGAATGCAGTCCACTCTCTTTTCCTTCAGCTCAGGGAAATACTCCAGGTAGAACTCCAGGAAGTCGTCAGCTAGGATGCTCTGGAATTTGAACTCATCCACGTAGGCCTGTGGGGAGGGAAGTGCTGGTGAGCCCCTCCGCAGCCCCTGAGGGGCAGACCCCCCAGCTTGCCGGCCCTCTGACCCCTTACCTCTTGTGCCCCCTGCCGCCACCCTTGCACTCTGCCCAGCCGCTTTATCTGCTTCTCCTCCTTGTCCCCTCATCAGAGTGTGGACCGTACCTGCAGGAACTTGTCAAACTGATCCTGATCACCCGCCAGGTGGGCCAGGTATGAGACAAAGCAGAAACCTTTCTCGTAGGGCGTCTCGTTGTACGTGTCGTCTGGGTCGACACCTGGCCGAGGAGGAAGCAGACAGGGGCTGAGCACACGCGGCCTCTCACACGCACTTCTATCCTCCAGCGGGAGGTTCAGCTTAGCTCTGGGTGAGATGAGAACCCCGCTGCCCGGATGGCAAGGCTGAGCTTCCCAGGAAATCCAAGAGGGCCACTAACCATGGACCTGACCACTCCTGGGCACCTGCTATGTTCCCTTGGTGCCGGCTTCGGGGAGAGTCCCTCAACTCTCGGGACTGAGCGCCAGGTTCTTGTCTTTCCCGTGGGCCACCTAAAGGCTCAGCCTCCCCTCCCACAACAATGACCAAACCAAAACCAGCCATCGGAGGGCGGAAGTTCATCTTCACAGCCAACAGCACCAGGGAATGTGAGTTTCAACTGCACAGAGGTTTCACCGTGGCCACACATGGAGCTCAAAAAAATGTTAGGAGGTAAAACGCTCTGAGCTCAGGGAGGGGACGTGGATCAGAGCTCCTGTGGTGCCGGGAACAAGTCCCAGCCTCTGCAAAGTAAGGCCTGGCCTGATGTGCAGAGCCACACATGCTGCACACGTGCAAAGCAAGGGTGGCCGAGAAGTGTCGAGAGCTGCCCGGAGCTGCTCACACTGGCGGCAGGAGAGAGCCTGGAAGCCGCGCTGGATGGCCGTTCCCTCCCAGAGAAAAGTTTCTCAGTGTGCACTGATCAACATCAGCCTCCAAGGAACGCGGGGCTCCAGGCTCAGCCTGGGCAGGGTGGGGTTGGGGTCAGACCTGGCTCGATCTTCACCCGGAGCTTGTTCAGCGGGTGTTCCTCTCCGGTGAGGTCCATGTGCTGCCGCAGCAGAGCCCGCCCAGTGGCAGCCTCCAAGCACGTATAAGCAGCCCCTGGGGTGGAAACAAACCCGAGCCCCGGAGTTGGTCTCCACCTACATCCAGGATGCTTTCCTGTTAGTGGACTCTGTGCTGCCCCCTAGTGGCCTGGAGCTCAATACCATCACCACCACCACCACCACCACCTTGTTCCAGCTGGCCATCCAAATTCAGCCCTAGCCTGAGGTTGCTCAGCCCCAGAGGCCTGGGTCCACCTGGCAGCTCCCACAGCTGAGGGTGGGGGGGAGAGGAACCATACCTCCTCTCTGAGTTACCTATCCCTACCAGCGTGTTTTCATTTTTAGATACTAATTCAGTCTTGTGTGAAAACTTGGGATATTTTCACTGTGCCTCCTCCCCCCACTCCACACACTTTAAGAGCCTCTAAGTCTCCTTCTGTCATTGAAAATAGTGACTGAGGGGACAGCAGAGAGGAAGGGGGCGGGGTTTTAAGCCAGCCAGCTGTCAGGTACTGGATGTTGACTCTGCACAATGGGGTAATAGTTAAGACTTTCACAAAGAGGCTCCTGCTGTAGCCATGCTGAATTAAAGCATAAATTCATAAATTTCCTGGGCAGCAATGGACAAGATGTACTAAAAATGCTTTAAAATGTGCACACGCAGAAGTAGTGTTTCTAAGAATTTATCCTTTTTACCCTTCTTCAAATCATTTGAGATATGCTATAATGTTTATGACACCATCTCAGTGGAAAACTAGAAACAAGTTATGTAACAACTGGAGAGTGACTAAATTAGGAGACAGCCATTCTATGAAGCCATGAAGGGAATGTAATACTTGGTGAAATGTTTACTGCTGTCAAGTTTAAAACAAAAAGCCAGTTGTGAAATCAAGTCTGGGGGCCGCGCTGTGGCGTAGCTGGTAAAGCTGCCACCTGCAGTGCTGGCATCCCATATGGGCGCCAGTTCTAGTCCCGGGTACTCCATTTCTGATCCAGCTCTCTGCTATGGCCTGGGATAGCAGTGGAAGATGGCCCAAGTGCTTGAGTCCCTGCACCCACGTGGAAGGCCCAGAGGAAGCTCTTAGCTCCTGGCTTCAGATGGGCTCAGCACCAGCCATTGCGGCAATTTGGGGAATGAAACAGCTGATGGAAGAACTCTCTCTCTGCCTCTCTGTAACTCTGCCTTTCAAATAAATAAATAAATCTTTTTTTTTAATTTTTGACAGGCAGAGTGGACCGTGAGAGAGAGAGACAGAGAGAAAGGTCTTCCTTTGCCTTGGTTCACCCTCCAATGGCTGCCACGGCCGGCGCACCACGCTGATCCGATGGCAGGAGCCAAGTGCTTTTCCTGGTCTCCCATGGGGTGCAGGACTTGGGCCATCCTCCACTGCACTCCCTGGACACAGCAGAGAGCTGGCCTGGAAGAGGGGCAACCGGGACAGAATCCGGCGCCCCGACTGGGACTAGAACCCGGTGTGCTGACGCCGCAAGGCGGAGGATTAGCCTGTTGAGCCAGGGCACCGGCCTAATAAATAAATCTTAAAAAAGAAAAAATCAAGTCTGCTTTCATGGTTCACACATACATGTGTGTGTATGTTTGGAAGGCTGTGCACTGATTATCTCCAAACAGGGAAGTCATGGATGCATTTTTCTCTTCCTCTCTGTGCTTTTCCATGTGTGTCAAAGAGATCTTGAGCAAAGAACAAAAATAATAAATGCTGCATTTTTCAAACTATCCCCAAACACAGTGAGTTATCACAGGGTAGACAAAGTTTTTCCAAAGCACACTTGAAAGACGAAAAAAAACAAACAGAGGAGGGCGTTTGGCGTGATGGAGACGCTGCTGCGCGGACACCTGCATCCTGCTCCGCTCCTGGCTCCAGCAGGTCAGGGCTCAGGCAGCTGGTCCCCACCACCCACATCCCACATGGGAGACCTGGATGGAGTTCCACCCTCCTGGCGTTGGCCTGGCCCAGCCCTGACCACTGTGGGCATTTAAGCAGTGAACCAGCAGATGGAAGATCTCTGTCTCTCTCTGCCTTTCAAATAAATAAATTTGATGAATTTTTTAAAACCACACTTGGGCTCAATTCAGCTCAGCCCTCATCTGCTAAGGGCCTTGGGCACATAAAGAATTTCTTTATGCTCTGCGAGTTGTGGGGAGCTCATATGTGATATAGGACAGACCTGACAGTGTCTGTCTCACGGGCTGTTGTGAAATTGTTCAGTGGTGGATTTTTTTACAAGATGCCCAGGAAAAAGCGGGCATAGAGATAATCAGAGAACAGGAACGTGGTGACGACTACATGATTCATCCAGGTTAGGAACTCTCCCCGTGGGTGCTGTCTGGCTCGGAGCACAGCCGGCCTGTGGCTTCAGTGTAGAGGAGGGGCACTTCCTTGCTGTGAGCTCACCCCTGAGTCCACGTTGTCAGTGTAAACCACAGCCCCCACTCATCCTCGTGGCAGGTGGTGGGTGGGAGTCACCCATTTAAAAATGACGTTTGCCTATTGGTCTGGGGTTGTGGTGTAGCAGGAAAAGCTGCCTCCCCCACTCCCTACCCCATGTGGCTGGCATCCTATATATGGACGCCAGTTAGAGCGAGTCCCCGAGTCCCCGCTGCTCCACTTCCAATCCAGCTCCCTGCTAATGGGCCTGGGAAAGCAACAGAAGTCCTTGGGCCCCTGCACCCACATGGGAGACCCAGAAGAAGCTCCTGGCTCCTGGCTTCAGATGGGTCCAGCTCTGGCCACTGTGGCCATTTGGGGAGCCAACCAGTGGATGGAAGATCTTTCTCTCTGACTCTGCCTTTCAAATAACTTAATAAATATTTCTTAAAAATAATGACCTTCGTCTAGACAGCCCCCCAGGGCATCCGCCTGGGCCCTCTGCTCCATCTCCTCCCTCCATGCCCAAACCCTCACAGGTAGCAGGGGTCTCGCAGGGCTGGGGGTGGCACCTTACCGAACAGGATGGTGGAAATCCTCCTCTGGGCATACATGGTGAAGCCCTCGTTGAGCCAGAACTCCCCCCAGTTGGCGTTGGTGACCAGGTTCCCAAACCAGCTGTGGGAGACCTCATGGATGATGACGTCGGCCAAGGAGCCGTCCCCGGCCAGCAGGCAGGGCGTGACGAAGGTCAGGCACGGGTTCTCCATCCCTCCGAACGGGAAGGAGGGCGGCATGAAGAGCACGTCGTATCTGTGGAGAAGGCGGGGCCACGCTGCCTCACTCCCTGAGGCCCTGCGAGACGAGCCGCTCTATGGAACCTGGGGCCAGCCCCCCGCCCGGCCACGCTGCCCCTGCCCGGCAGGGGCACTCCTTGTCCCGGTGACCTTTGCTCTGATTGAGCAAGCCTCCCGCAGAACGGGAGCGTGCCTGCAGCTCTGTCAGTGCACTGGGTGTTGTCAAGACCAGGGAAGCTGCAGGCGGGGTATGGCGGGGAGCACGGACCAGCCAGGCTGTGACTGTGTCCCCATCTCTCCCTCTCTCCCAGGCCCGTTCTCAGCCACCGCGAGGAGCCAACCCCAACCCTTCCTCTTGCCCGCGCCTTCACCTCTGGGCCTGGGACACCTTGTCTCAGGAGGCAGAGGAAGGCCAGCAGCCCAGGCAGGGAGCGTGGGAAGCAGGGCCGTGGTTTAGCAGGGGGCGTCCACGGGGTACCACACCTTCCCCACACGTAGGGGCCGAAGAGTTTCTCTCCTGTTGCCAAAAATTCTTCGATCACCCCGTCGTACTCCTTCTTGGCAGCTGCTATGAGGCAGGGCTCAGCCCACACCCGGCTCCTGGAGATCAGAGCACAGAGACGGTAGGGTGGAGCTCAGCCATAGCCACGCTCACCCAACCCGGCCTCAGTGCCCCATGGGAGACAACCGGAGGTGAGCGTGTGGTCAGCCACAGAGACGGGAGACGCAAGGCAGGAGGGCCAGCTGGCGAGGCCCAGGAGCATGCTCACGGCACCTGGGAAAGCAGGTGCAGGTCAGGCTTGGGGAGAGGCAGCTGCCTCCTGCAGGTGACAGAACCTAAACCCTGTGCTACAAGTCGGCAGCCTCGACACCAAATGCTGTCCCGCAAAAGTTGTCTAAGCTCTCCCAGCCTCGGCGCCTTCATCCATCAAATGGGTGAAGATGAAAGAAGACACACGCAGACCTTCCAACAGTGACCTACACGGTAACTGTTAGTTTCCTTCTTCCTGCCTGTATGAGAGATGAAGAAAGGACTTGAGGGGCTGGCATTGTGGCAGAGCAGGTTAGCAATCAGCAGTGACACTGGTTGCCCATATAGATGCTGGTTCAAGTCCCGGCTGCTCCACTTCTGATTCAGCTCCCTGCCAATGCTCCTGGGAAACCAGCAGAAGACAGCCCAAGTGCTTGGGCCCCTGAACCCAAGTAGGAGACCAGGCTGGAGTTCTGGGCTGCTGGCTTCAGCCTGGCCCAGCCCTGGCCATTGCAGCCATGTGGGGAGTGAGCCAGCAGATGACAGATTCTGCCTCTGTCTCCCTTGTTCTCTGTAACTCTGCCTTTCAAACAAGTAAATAAAACTTAAAGACAAAAAAAAAGGGGGGGGGTTCAAATCAAAGAACCTTTGGAATTGAAGGAACTTTAAGTGGGAAACCTATTAATGCTAACAGAAAACTGTTAGTGGCCTTAGGCGCAACAATGGTGTCTTTGTTCCTCACGATAAAGAGAGACCGTGTTTGCTCATTTACACGGCCCGGCGCAAAGTCCACACCTGAAGACACCACAGCTACGAAGCAGGTGGGTGCAAAGGGCATCGCCATCGCCCTCAGTCTCCTGTGCATCTGAAATCATCCTCACAAGACGTGGGGCGAAGGTGAGAGGGAGAATCAAACAAAACAACAACCAAGAAGGTCCCGTACAACGCGACGCCATGGCAGAGAGGGCGGGTGGTTAGCGGAAGGCAGGGCACCCACGGCCAAGCACCACACCTGACCTTGCACAAGCCTCTGCCCCAGTGCACAAGCCCACTGTCCACCAAACCGAGAGAGTGATGTCGCCGCCCAGGGTGCGTGTTGGGATTAGAAGGAACTGAACAGAAAAGGGCCCCAGGGCCCCCGGCCTGTGCCCTTGACACTCTTGTACCCAGCGTGTTTCCCCCATGGTCACGGGGCTTGGGACCATGGCACACTGTGCCAGAAACACAGTCCCACCGAGACCCTGAGATGTGACCCATGAGGCAAGGCCCATCGGACTGGGGGAAGCACTTAAGTGGATTCTGCCGCCTTGCTTGGTATACTGCGCTGTCACTTACTGCCATGCCTTCAGATAACCACTATGACCCAGTGTGTTTAGAAGGTACTGTTCTTCCATGTCCTGTTCACACTCTTGCCAACACAACTATACTAAGGGCAAACAAATTCTCCACAACGACCTTCCCGTGCTCATCTGTCTTCGTGCTGACCGCAAACACAGCATCCGCCTGCTCACCTGCCGCCCTGCCTATGAGGGAGACAACCCTGGGTGAGAGGACGCCGCCCCGTCTTGCAAGGCTGGCATGGTCCCGAGTGTGTGGCTGGGAGCAGGCGCCGATGGAACCCCATCCATTATGTCATCAGATGCCTGGGAACTGAGCCATGATACCAGCAGCGCCACGGAACCGGTGATGAGCTCAAGGACACTGTCACCCCCAGGGACTGCGTGCAGGGCCAGAGCAGGGGTCACAGCTTGGCCGTCCAGCCTCCCACTCCAGAGGCAGAGAATACATCCGCCAGCAGAAACCTAGGCTCCCGGTCACATTTCTTGTCCTGGGAAACCTGACAAAATCCCTTTCCATCTCTGGCAAATCCATCTCACTTCATGGAGGTACCGTGTGACCGTGGGTTTCGGTTCGTGGGTCTGTAGCGACAGAAGGCAGAGGCCACCTCCCCGCCTAGAGGGAGAAATGAGATCAAAGCTGTTCCCAGGGATCCGGGGCTGGGAAAATGCGGAGACCTGGCACAGACACGCACAAGTGACTAACGGGGCAGGCACTCAGCAGGCGCACAGCACAGTGTGCACTACTGATGCCGGGTTCTGGCTAACGCAGGCCTGGGAGGCAGCAGGTGATAGCTCAA
Organism: Sylvilagus floridanus; assembly: GCA_949820135.1. Classification (NCBI taxonomy): domain Eukaryota; kingdom Metazoa; phylum Chordata; class Mammalia; order Lagomorpha; family Leporidae; genus Sylvilagus; species Sylvilagus floridanus. Next base: position 86,434,075 of record OX463240.1, read on the forward strand.
GCAGTTGGGTTTCTGCCACCCATGGATTGAGTTCCTGGCTTTGGCCAGGCCCAGTCCCAGCCATCTGATGCCTCAGGGGAGTGAACCTGTGGCTGGGTGTTCTTGCTCTCTCCCTGTCTGTCTCTGTCTCTCAAATGAATGAATGAATGTAGTTGCTAGAAAGCCACTTAGAACTTAACAATCCTAATAACGATCGATCTTCCAAAACCTCTGCCCAGCTCCCCCTCACTCCACAGGTGGCCAGGAGAGCAGCTTCTGTCAGAAGGAGGAAGCTCAGATTCCACAAGGCAGGACTGGGCTGGAGGTTGAGGGCTGAAGGGAGAGGAGGCAGGGGGAGGAGCACCTGCTCCGGCAGTGCTTCCCGGCTGGCGCTCAGAGGATGCGAGACTGTACCCAGAATCCTCTCTGCCTCCTGCCCCAAGAACCACCCCGGGGAAGGCTCACTGCTCAGGGTCCTCGTTGCCTCTGAGGTCACCCCAACCTTGCCTGGGGGGAGGGGGCTTTGTCTCCTACCTGGGTCCAACTTCAGCCGAAACCAGATCTCCGATGGCCAAAGCTATCAGATAGGAAGGGATGGGGTGGCTCATCTCGAAGAAGAACTTATTGGGGCCTCTATTCTCCCAGGTGTTGGCACTCATCACAGCCGTGAAGCCATCCGGGACCTGATGACAGAAAAACTCGGGAGATTTCACCTGCAGAGGGCTTCCGGGCAGCCAGCAACCTGCGTGGCTATGCCAGGGACCCAGAGCCCACCTATGAACACACAGAGGTTTCAAGCGGCTAAACCAGGGTGAAACTGAAGGGATTTAGAGGAAGGCTGCATAAAATTTTCATGGGTGGACGGATTCAAAGCTAAGGAGTTTCTCAGAGGTGCCACTGGGTGGCCATACCCACTGATCCCCGGAAGTGTGACCTGGTAGGTCTGAAGGCACGCGCTAACCCCAGAGGCAGGTCCTCGAGCCCCAGCCCCTCACCTCCACGAGGGCTGAGTACGTGTACTTCACTGCGGGCGTGTCGAAGCACGGGAAGAAGGCCCGGTTGAGGACAGCCTGGCCCTGGGTGTAGACAAAGGGCTTCTCCTTCCCCGCCGTCTGCTCTGGAGTCAACCAGCACACCTACGGGAACACAGAAGGCGTCAGGACCCACATCCCCTGTGTGAGCCCAGTCTAGCCAGAGGCAGGCGCTGACTCCAGGGAAAGCACTGGGTAATCCTCCCAATGTTTCCGCCAGCCAGTGTGGCTCTGAAGGGAAAGTTCTCTCCTGTTGTATATTTAATCCAGCGTGAAATCCGTGCCACGGCGTGACGGCCATGTCACAGGGCAGAGTCACCCACACAGTGTCCGCTCCTCCCTGTGTGCCAGGCTCATCTCCGGAAGCCCAGACCAGCTCTTTTATTTCTTATTTCCTTTTTTTTTTTTTTTTTTGTGTAAGATTTTATTTATTTGGGGCCAGAGCTGAGGCACAGTGGGTTAAAGCCCTAGTCTGCAGTGCCGGCATCCTATATAGGCACTGGTTTGAGTCCCAGCTGTTCCACTTCTGATCCCGCTCTCTGCTGTGGCCTAGGAAAGCAGAAGATGGCCCAGGTCCTTGGGCCCCCACACCCATGTGAGAGACCTCTCTCTCTCTGCCTCTGCCTCTCTGTAACCCTGCCTTTCAAATAAATAAATAAATAAATAAAATCTTGGATATCTTTTTTTTTGACAGGCAGAGTGGACAGTGAGAGAGACAGAGAGAAAGTTCTTCCTTTTGCCATTGGTTCACCCCACAATGGCCACTGCGGCCGGCGTGCTGCAGCCGGTGCACCATGCTGATCTGAAGCCAGGAGCCAGGCGCTTCCTCCTGGCCTCCTACGCGGGTGCAGGACCCAAGCACTTGGGCCATCCTCCACTGCACTTCCGGGCCACAGCAGAGAGCTGGACTGGAAGAGGGGCAACCGGGACAGAATCCGGTGCCCCAACCAAGACTAGAATTCAGGGTGCCGGCGCCACAGGCGGAGGATTAGCCAAGTGAGCCATGACGCTGGCCCCAAAATTATTGATTATTGGTGGTGCCGGCCAATAAATAAAATCTTTAGAGAGAGAGGTCCTCCATCTGCTGCTTCACTCCCCAAGTGGTCATAACGGCCAGAGTTGTGTGATCCAAAGCCAAGAGCCTGGAGCTTCTTCCAAGTCCCCCATGCAGGTGCAGGGGCCCAAGGACCTGGGCCATCTTCTGCTTTCCCAGGCCATAGCAGAGAGCTGGATAGGAAGTGGAGCAGCTGGGACTCGAACCAGTGACTATATGGGATGCCAGCATTGCAGGTGGCGGCTTTACCCGATATGCCACAGTGCCAGCCCCTTTTTATTTCTTTAAATGTTTATTTTTCATTTACTTGAGAGAGAACCTCTATCTGTGGTTCACTCCCCAAATGCCCACAAAACTAGGGCTGGGGCAGGCCGAAGTCAGCACCCCAGAACTCCATCTGGGTGTCCTACATGAGTGGCAGGAACCCAATAACTTGGGCCATCACCTGCTGCCTCTGAGGATGCTTTAGCAGGGAGCTGGATGGGACGAGGAAGAGCGGGGACCCTGATGTGAGATGTGGCCTCCCTAGCGGCGGCTTAACCCGCTGCACGACACATACATTCAGACCTGCTCTGTCCTGCTCTGAGTCCTTCTACTCAAGCAATTTCTCATCAAATAAACCAACTCAGAGACGCAGTAGCTGAGAGTTAGTGATATGTGTATGTCCTCCATTCCCAAAATTCACCTTTTCAGAATCAATGTAGCTTACATCATAGGCATTGGCTATGTGATTCTTAATTTGTTTTCTGTCAGCCCTTAAATCAAGGGCAAGCTTGAATGATTAGTAACAAACCCAATTTAAAAAATTATTTGAGAGGCAGAGAGAGGAGAGGGAGAGAGAGAGAGAGAGGGAGGAAGAGTTCTCATCTTCAGGTCTCTCCCCAAACACCCACAATGGCAGAGGCTGGGCCGGCTGAGAATCAGGAATTGGGTGGCAGGAACCCAATTCCTTGAGCCATCACCACTGCTTCCCAGGCTGCACATCAGCAGGAAGCTGGATTGGAAGTGGAGCTGTAACTTGGTCCAGGCACTTCCAGATGGGATATGGTCATCTTACCTGTTGCACCCATGCCCACCCCACACACAGGTGGCTAAACACCCACTCACCCCCAAAACCCAATGTTTGCCTACAGCAAAGTGGAGATCACTGACAACATAGATAAAACTGGGGTGGGAGGACTCTACATTCACACCAAAAACCACATAGAATTTAGAAAAGGATTAGAGGGGCTGTGGTTAAAGTACAGCAGGTTAAGCTGCTGTCTGCCACACTGGCATCCCATGTAAGCATGGGATCAAGTCCCGGCTGCTCCACTTCCTACCTAGCTCCCTGCAAATGTGCCTGGGAAAGCAGAGGAGGATGGTCCAAGTGCCCATGTCCCTGGCACCCTCGTGGGAGACCTGGATGGAATCTCAGGCTCCAGGCTTCAGCCTGGCTCAGCCCTGGCCAGCTGTGGCAGCCATGTGGGGAGTGAACCAGCAGATGGGATTAGATAATTCCAGGAGAGTCTCACAGGTGAGAATCACAGGGGATTTAGATGGCTGGGAAGGAAGGGAGGAGACATGAGGCAAGGTGGATGCAGATGTGGCTGGGGTGGGGGGAGGGGAGCATCGGAGGTTTGGATGGAGTGGCAGGAGGCGTGGTCAGGCAGGTGGGATTTGGAGCCTGTTTTTAAGCAGCACAGGGAAGCCACGTTGGGGTCACGAGCTTTTCCTGCCTACGTGTTTGTGAGTGTGAAAACTTTACCCGGTCTCCTTCTAAGGAGTACAGCAGGTGTGGAATGGGGGGCACAGCGTGACTTCCCATGGAAGAAGGCTGGCCACCACCAAACAGCCAAACTGACTGAGGTCACCCCCCAGGGCCCCAAACTGCATCAGTCCCAGGCAACCTCAAACGACGTGAGGCCAGCGGCACTTCGTCCAGGGAATTTCCACTAAGAAATCACAATGGCAGGCCAACCATGAAAAAGACATCAGGCAAATTCCAACAGCGGGGCATCCAACAACACCCGACCAACACTCCTCAAAACGGTCAAGGTCAAGGTCATCCAAGATAAGGCAAGTCTGAGAAACAGTCACAGACCCAGGAGGAATCCAAGGACACACAAAGCTACACACGGCCGGCCGTGGCATTCCGGAAAGGATCCAGGACAAAAATGGAACTAAGTAAAAATCAAAGCAAATCGGGAAAAAACATTGCTGACTTTAGTTAATAATGTATCAGTAGGGGCCGGCACTGTGGAGTAACAGGTAAAGCCCCTGCCTGCAGTGTCGGCGTCCCATATGGGCACCAGTTCAAGTATCAGCTTTTCCACTTCCAGTCCAGCTCTCTGCTGTGGCCCGGGAGGGCACTGGAAGACGGCCCAAGTGCTTGGACCCCTGCACCCACGTTGGAGACCAGGAAGAAGCTCCTGACTCTGGCTTTGGATCGGCGCAGCTCCAGCCATTGCAGCCATCTGGGGAGTGAACCAGTGGATGGAAGACCTCTCTCTCTCTCTGCCTCTCCTTTCTCTGTGTAACTCTGATTTTCAAATAAATAAATAAATCTTAAAAAAATAAATAATCCATCAGTATTGGCTCACTGGCCCCATGGCTCATAAAATTGTAACAGGGGTCAGCATTGTGGGCCAGCCCCTGCAACACTGGCATCCTGTATGAGCACCAGTTCAAGTCCCTGCTGCTCCACTTCCAACCAGCTCCCTGCTAACATGCTTGGGAAAAACAGCAGAAGAGGGTCTGAGTGCTTGGGCCTCTGCCAGTGGGAGACCTGGATGGAGTTCCTGGCCCCCGGCTCCAGCCTGGTTCAGGCCCGGCCGCTGCAGCCATCTGGGGAGTGAGTGAATTAGTGGTTGGAAGATCTATCTCTGTCTGTCTCTCCCTCTTTCTCTGTCATTCAGCATTTCAAATAAATCATCTCTTAAATAAACTGTAACAAAGTATCATACTAATGTAAAATGCTAACATGAGAAACCATGAGTGTGGAGGGGGTGTATGAGAACTCTATACTTTAAAAAAGTCTTTAGGCCGGCGCCGTGGCTCAACAGGCTAATCCTCTGCCTTGCGGCGCCAGCACACCGGGTTCTAGTCCCGGTCGGGGCACCGGATTTTGTCCCGGTTGCCCCTCTTCCAGGCCAGCCCTCTGCTGTGGCCCAGGAGTGCAGTGGAGGATGGCCCAGGTACTTGGGCCCTGCACCCCATGGGGAGACCAGGAAAAGCACCTGGCTCCTGGCTCCTGCCATCGGACGAGCGCGGTGCGCTGGCCTCAGCGCGCCGACCGCGGCGGCCATTGGAGGGTGAAGCAACGGCAAAGGAAGACCTTTCTCTCTGTCTCTCTCTCTCACTGTCCACTCTGCCTATAAAAAAAAAAAAAGTCTTTAAAAATCATCTCTCTTTTTTAAGTCTGTTTAACAAGCTGGCTGGGACCAGTGTTGTGGCACAACAGGTTAAGCTGCCTCCCATATCTGAGCTCCGCTCAGAGTCCTGGCTGCTCTGATTCCGATCCAGCTTCCTGCTGATGAGCATGGGAATGCAGAATGACGGCCCAAATACAGGGGCCCCTGCCACCTGCCACCCACGTGGGAGACCTGGATGGAGTTCCAGGCTCCTGGCTTGTGGTCATTTGGGAAGTGAACCAGCGGATGGAAGATCTCCTTCTCTCTCTCTCTGCTTTTTAAATCAATCTATTAAAAAAAAAAAAAAAAAGCCAAGTTGGCAATAAGAGCGAACACAAAGTACTCACTGCCTACCAGGCACTTATAGAGACAACTCATTGAACTGTGAAGTGCTTAGCCTGGTGCGTGGGGCACCTTAACGAACACTGGCCATCATCCCTCCACCAAAATGCCTTACTCATCATCTTTGCTTGAGGTTTTAAATAAGCGATGTGAAGAGAACGGAATGAAGAGAGCTGGCAGCCCATAGTCTGAGCCTGGCTCCGGGAAGCATGTGGGTGAGGCCAGGGCCCCCACCAGTTCCGTAGCCAGAAGAGAAGGCGTGAATTTTGTCTCCTACGAAAGGCTGGAGGGCCCGGCTTCGTCTCCACTGCTTGCCCAGAACCAGGAGCCCAGACCTAACACCATCCTGGGCGGGAGGCTTCTCTAGCACAGCGCGCTGCCTCCCCCTTCCCTCCCCCTCCCCCTCCCCCTTCCCCCGGAGGCTAGCTTGCATCCTGAACTTCTTCATTTTTGTATGCAGGGTCTGCCACAAGGTCCATTCCCTCCCCTAATGAAGCAGAGGGGCTCCGGGAGCCCCTCCGACCCTGGCGGGGGTGCGGTGGGGTGAACTAGAAGCCAACCAGTGGTCATCGGGCAGGCAGGGGGTCGGTAACCTGGCAACTGCCAGCCTCCCCACAGGGCCTGGCTGCTGCTCTGACAGCTGTGGGCCACACAGCCTCCCACCCTCTTACTCCCAACATCGGCCCCCTGCCCAAACTCAGAGTCAACCAACAAGGAGCAGGCCCAGCTGCTAGCGTGCCTGGGGCACCCCTAATTCCGGTTTGAGCAGAGCTCCCCAAGAGGACAGTCACCCGGGCGTAGGGACTGTCGAACAAAGGGCCGGGCCAGCAGCAGGCAGCGTGTCCAGGCCCCGCAGGCCGCAGTCCAGCCGCCACCGGCAGGGCCCGGACTCCGAAGCCCCAGGCTGCCGGACAGGATGGGGAGCAGGAAGGGCGTGCGGGCGTTCCGGGAGGCCAGGCGGAGGGTCAGGGCCCGGGCCCCGGTCCGGGGCGGGCAGGAAGCACTCACCCCGGGCCCCTCCCCCACGCGGAAGGTGAGTCGCAGCCGGAGGCGCTCGGAGGCCCGGCAGGGCTGCGGGAAGGCCACGCACAGCGCCTGGCCGTAGTGCGAGAAAGGCCGCGTGTGGAAGGGCACGGGCTCGGCGTGCTGCTCCTCGGCGCCGGCTGGCTCCCGCTGCAGCGCCGCCGCCGTCACCTCGAGGCACGGGTGCGAGTCGAGCCGCAGCTCGGAGGCGCCCTCGGCCACCAGGCAGCGCAGGCTCAGGGTGGCCGTGCCGCGCAGCACACGGCTCCCCGGGCCCGGGCCCGGCGGCCCGAACTCAGCGCGCAGGTCCAGGTGCAGGTGCAGTATCTCGAAGTCCCGGAAATTGGAGGCAGAGGCCACGTCCACGGCTTGCGCCGAGTGCAGCGGCCGCCGCGCCGCGCCGCTGCCCGCCGGGACCCGGCCGCTCGCCATGGCTGGAAGCACGGTTGCGGGTCCGCTGGGAGAGCCGGCTCCGCGGGCTGCCGCACAAGCCCCGCCCCGCCTCCCAGCCCCGCCCCCAGAGGCCGGCCCCGCCCCGCCACACGGATGAGCCCCCAGCGACTTGCCGGCCACGCCCCCAGGGGCCGGCCACGCCCTGCCGTACGGTTACGCCCCCATAGAATCCAAGGGGCCACGCCTACCTCGTGGTCACGCCCCCAGCGAATCCCGCCCGCCCTGCGGAAAACAGGGGACCCGACCGCACGCTGGGCTTGAGGTCCGCAGCCCGATTCCAGCTTGGTGTGGGGGTCAGGACTGGACGAATGGGGAGGTTGGGACAGTGAGGTCCACTTGCCCAGATGTGCTCTGGGCTGCTCTTTCCTGACCCTTCGCCTTCCAGGCAGGCCGCGGATGTGGTCGGGGTGGGACCGGCGGAGCCCGGGAGGGAGGGCTCAGGTTTGAGGTCTCCCGCTCTGCGCCTCCAGCGATCAGGGCTGTGTCACCTGCACGGCGGTCACCGAGCACTCGGTCGGGGCCCGTGGCTGACGCTGGGCGTCGAAGGCCCGGGGCCGCCCTCCGCCGCCGCTCTGGGTCCGCTGTGCTCTCCCCGCCCGGGGGTTGCAATGGCCCAGATTCCCCGTCGGCCTCGAGGGCAGATCCTGACAATGAACCACGCAGGCAGCTCTTCTTCCCTCTTCTCCTTAATTGACGTGATCGGTCTACTTACTGTGCCGTCAGGTGCGATGCTGATATATGTGTGCACATATAATGACCACACCAGGGTTATTAGCCTATCGACATTGCTCAGATGTGTATCACTTCTTTGTGATGAGAACAATCCAGGACCCTCTCTCCTGTTTTGAAATTCACAATAACTCTAGTCAGCCCACTGTGCAACAGGACACCAGAAATCACTCCTCTTTAGCTTTGCAGCCTTGACTGCCTCCCCTCTGCCAACCACTGTTCTCTTAATATTTTGTAAACATTCTTCTTTAAAATTTTTTTTTTATTTGAAAGGCAGAGACAGATCCTCCATCTGCTGGTTCATTCCTCAAATGCCTGAGGCCGCAGGGGCTGGGCAGGGCTGAAGGTGGGAGCCAGGAACTCCATCTGGGTCTCCACGTGGGCGGCAGGGGCCCAGGGCTGGCACCACCACGCCTCCCAGCGTGCGCATTAGCATTCTTAGGATCTGATACACCACTGTCTGTTCCTCTAACGTAGGGAACCCCTGCAGAATGCCATCAGCCACTGAGGTGCTAGGAATTTGTTTTTATGGCAGCAGTGCTGTGTCTTTCCTTTGGTTAGAGTTGTTGTGGGGTGCCGCTCTTAAGCGCTCAAACATAGGAAAGATAACTCCCCTCTCAGAATCCCATGCAGATTACCAAACATAGTGAATCTGTGAGTGATAAGAGCCTGTCACTCCAGGCCTCTGCCTCACAGGCAACAGTTGATGACTTAGGGAGAGAGAGCTCCACAGTGAAAATGACATGACAGCAGACAATGTAGCAGTGCCTAGTCAGCCACCCCCCAAATACCCGGGGGATAAACCCAGACCACCTCGAGGGGATAACCCACACAAGGTCATCTCATCTGCACCCAGTGAAGATCCCCACATTTGTGGCAGTCCTCGGGCACCCCAGGCTCTCAGGGTAGCTGCTAGACCCCATCTCACCCGTATGTTTGCCATTAATGTAGGAGCGGATACAGAATTCAGGCCCTGGATTCCAATGTCCGTAGAAAGGCCTCTGCTAACCAAGGGTCGAGGATATTCTTGTGTCTTTCCAGAGAATGCAGGACAGCCCACTGGGGTACCAGCCGGAAACATCAAGCCTACAAATGACAGCCAACCAGAACCAGCTGAACAAGACTGAGAGCCCACCTTGTTAGCAGATGCACCCGCCCTATCATCCTACCCTGAGAAACTGCCCACAGCCACATCCGCTACTGCTTTATACCTCACTAGCTCTGGTCAGCCACTCAAACGGCCCACAGCCTGTGTCGGTCATGCCATTCCTGATTACCATGGCTCCTCATTCCTACCCCTATCTGAGCAAGCACTTCTGTGGTCTCCCATTTTGAGTGCTGGTTAGTCAACAATGGGTAAGATCCCCTGGGGGACAACCTAAGACAGGCACAGCCGCGTACAGAGACCACATGGAAACGGGGTCAACAATGGTATGGCCAAGAATCATTCCTCCCATTGCTCAAAAATAAGTGAAAAGGGGGAAATGTGGTGGAATGAGAAGGCCATGCCAAGATGGCCATTGGTAAGTGAGCATCAGTTATTCAGGGATGGCCTTGAAACCCACCTGGCAACAGAGCCTGCCTAGAAACAGGCTGTGATTGGTTAGAACATAGACCGCCCCTTGACTGGATTGGCTGCCTTGGCTATTTAAGCTGCTGTACCAACTGAAATAAATGAGTCTGCAGGCTGCTCACCTCTGGCCCACTTTCAACCAACTCCCAGGGTCTGTGTGGTGACTCCGCGCCTCTTGTCCCCACCACGCTCCTCCTCTCAGAACGAATCCACAGCAACAAGATGATGTCTTCCTGATGGGCATTTCAACCTTGAAATTGAGAAACTCCACTACTCCAGGAAAGACCTAGAGAAAATCTTCCTATCTGTAGGTTTTTCCAATTATTTCAGTAATTAAAATAACTGATGTTTTACCTTTTATCCTAGGCTGTACTCCATTATACCAAACTTAGTTTTACAATAGTTATTAAGCACTTCCTATCAGTATTTTTATTTATTTTTTTTAAAGATTTACTTGTTTGAAAAGCAGAGAGAGACAGGCAGAGACAGAGGTATCTTCCATCTGCTGGTTCACTCCCCTAATGGCCACCATGGTTAGGGGTGGGCCAAGCCAAAGCCAGGTACCAGAAGTCCATCCCAGTCTCCTTGGGCTATCACCTGCTGCTTTCTAGCAGGGAGCTGAATCAGAAGCAGAGAAGCGAGAATTCAAGCTGGTGCTCCAATATGAGATGTTGGCATTGTAGTCAGCCGCTCAACCCACCGTGCCACAGTGCCGATCCCATCAGTATGTTTTCCTTTATTTATTCAATCTAAACTGCTGGGTTTGGCACAGCAGTTAATAGGCCCCTTGGGGGTGCCTGGATCCCATATCAGAATGCCTGGTCTAAGTCCTACCTCTACTCTCCATTTCAGCTTCCTGCAAACGCCTACCCTGGGAGGCAGCAGGTGATGGCTCAAGTAGTTGGATTCCTGTCACAACATGGGAGACCCAGATTTAATTCTGGGCTCCTGGCTTTGGCCTGGCTCAGCTCTGGCTATTGTGGTCATCTGGGGAGTGAACAGAGTAGATTTCTCTGTCTTACAAATAAACAAAAATTTACAGCAATCCACCTAGTTTCTTTTCCATTATTTGCTAAACTTAAAGAAATCAGACTTCTATAAAACATATCAATGGATTTTATGATAGATGAATAGGTGTCTGATAAAAATTGTAAACAGTAAAACCTCAATGGTGGTATATGGGTGTTCACTGTAAAACTCAACTTTACAGGTCTGAAAAATTTTAAAGACAGAGTGAGAAACTGAGAGAGACAAAGATAGATCTTCCACCTGCTGGTTTACTCCCCAGAGCCTGCATCAGCCAGGGCTGGGCCAGGCCAACGCCAGGAGTCTAGAACTCATTCCAGGTTTCCCAAGTGGCAGGAGTCCAACTACCCAAGCTATCACTTGCTGTCTCCCAGGGTGCACATTAGCAGGAGGCTAGAATTAAAAGTAGAGCCAGCACCCAACCCAGGTACCCTGACATGGAACGTGGGCATCCTAACTGCTGCACAAAATGCCTGCCTCAGTTTGTAATTTTTCCCTTTAAAATGTTGGGTCCTTGCTTCCCACAAAGGAGAACAGAGTTCCTGGCTCTTTGCTTTGGCCTGACCCAACCCTGGTTGTTGCAACATTTGGAGAGTGAACCAGCGAATTAAAGATCTCAGTTTCTCTGCCTTTCAAATAAAATAAGTTTTAAAACTTTAAACAATGTTGGGAAAAAAGGGACAGGACTGAGGAGAATAAAGAAAAAAACCCTCAGGATCTGCTGTGCTTGATGTGACAAGAGAACACGCAGGGCTAGCGCTATGGCTCAGCAGCGTAAGCTGCCTGAAGCACTGGCGTCCCACGTGGGGGCCGTTTTGAGCCCGGCTGCTCCACTTCCAACCCAGCTAATGTGCCTGGGAAAGCAGTGTTAGATGGCTCCCGGCTTTGGCCTGGCCCAGCCCTGGCTGTTGCAGCCATTTGGACAGTGAACCAGCAGATGGAAGCTCTCTCTCCTCCTCTCTCTGTAACTCTGCATTTCAAATAAATAAATAAATCTTTAAAAACAACAAAAAAGGTGACAGAAAGAAGACCTGGCCCAGGGCGCGCACTCAGGAGGCACCTGAGGGGTCTCAGTCTATGGCGCATAGCCAGGAACAGAGGGGCTGTGCAGAGGAAACAGCACCAGCCCTCCTGCCAAGAACACACAGATGGTACTTCCAGTCTCAAGCGTACAGCTAAAGGAATAAAGCTTTGGTTTTCCTCTTTACCTCTCCATCTCCCTCGTACTGCAGATGGAATACACCAAATTCCACTGCCTTCCAGACATGTTCCAGTGCTGAGGCAGGTGGCCAGCCACTCGGCACAGCTTCCCCTGGGTGCAGGATGGGGAAGGGCACTGTCACCCAAGCAGAAGCAGGAAGCCTGGGAAACACAACCAGAAAGGTTTTCATGGGATTTCCACGTAGGCTCCTGCTTTCAGAATGAAGACTACTACTTTCAAGGACAAAGAAGGAGATCCTCCATCTGCTGGCTTACTTCCCAAATGCCTGCAACAGTCAAGGCTGAGCCAGGCCAAAGCCAAGAGCTCAAAACCAATCTGGCCTTCCATGTGGGTGGTAGGGACACAAGCCATCACCTACTGCCTCCCAGGGTGCTGATTAGCAGGAAGCTGGATCAGAAGCAGAGTTGGGACTCAAACCCAAGGACTACAATATGGGATGGAGGTGTCCCAAGTGGCAGCTTCATGGCTGCAACAAACACCTCCCCAAATAACATTGTTTTCCATCTTTTTCAACTTCACTCTTCTACCCGTAACTCGAAAAAATTTAACTGAGTATTCAGATACTCTGAGTTGAAGACAGCAGAGTTAACCAATAAAATGGCAAAACCACATCAGCTTCATGTACACACAGGCCAGAGATCAGAATTCATACACAGAGAACTTTCTTTCCAAACTGATCCACCATTTAAAAAAAAAGGATTTAGGAGGCTCTAAGAAGGTTTTGTTCTATAGTCCAACATATTCTTAGTTAACAACTGTTCTTTTTATATCTGACTTCCTGTATTTATGACTCAAAGTTGAAGAATTACAGGCCTAAAATTCCAGATATACAAATGGCCATAAACACATGAAAACTCAGTATCCTTAATCATTAGAGAAGTGCACATCAAAACCACCAGAGCCCGCCAACACTGCTCCTGGGATCTAAATGGTGTAGCCACTTTGGAAAGTCTGACCTACCTAGGACCCAGCAGTCCCACTCCTAGGTAAATACACCAAAAAACGAAAAGTAGGGACTCGTGTCGCCAAGGGTGGGAACAACTCAAGGCTCATTAACAGATGAACAAAACTTGGCATACACATACAATGGAGTGTTCTCGATAATTCTACACAGCAACATGGGTGGACCTGAAGACATTATGCTAAATGAATCCAGGCACAAAAGGACAAACATGTATGGTTCCACTCCCATGATGTACCCGGACTAGGCACATTCACAAGCAGAAGGCGGGACTGTGCTTACCAGAGCTGGGAGCAGGGGACAAGGGGACATTACTGCTTCATGGTTGCAGAGTTTATGCCAGTGATGAGCTTTTTAGGCACACATGGTGGCAACAGACAACACAGTGGCTGTATTTAATGCTTCTGAATTGCATATTCACAGGTAGTTAACATTATTTTATATAGATTTTACAATAAAAAATTTGTCAAGCCACAGTTAGTAATTAAATGCTTACAAGGGTATGGCACTGTGCTAAAAGAATACGTGTTCACAGTACCACAGGGATTTGCTCCTGCTTAAAGGGATGTAAACGGGGGCTGGCACTGTGGTGCAGGTTAATCCTCCACCTGCCATGCTGGCATCCCACCTGGGCACCGGTTCTAGTCCTGGCTGCTCCACTTCTGATCCAGCTCTCTGCTATGGCCTAGGAAAGTAGCAGAAGATGGCCCAAGTTCCTGGGCCCCTGTACCCACGTAGGAGACCTGGAAGGAGCTCCTGGCTCCTGGCTTCAGATCAGCACAGCTCTGACTGTTGCAGCCATCTGATGAGTGACTCAGAAGATGGAAGACCTTTCTCTCTGTCTTGTAACTCTACCTCTCAAATAAATAAATAAAATCTTAAAATAATAATAAAGGGACATAAATGTAGGGAAGTGGGAATTACTAACATCCTTCTGTGCACCACAGACCCCTTCCAACAGTCAGGAAAATGGTCTATTCTGAATGCAAATCCATTTCCCAGGCCTGAGCAGAGCCCAGAAAAAGCCCTTTCTGAAAACCAGCTCAGGGGATGTGGGACGCACCAACAGCGGCACACCCTTTCTTTTTAAGCACCCAACGAAGACCAGGCTCTTCCAGAGCCACTGGGGCCCCCGTGAAGGCTTCTCCTACAGCACAGGTGTGCTGGAAGCAAGCCAGCTGCTTCTGACGAGGCTTCTGAGGATCAGGAACGAAGGCACAGGAGCTCTAAAGGTAAGAGAACGTTTGCTGAACGACCCCAAACCAAGACATTGCGCACTGCACTTTCAACGTAAAACCGCGTCCGTAAGCAATCTCCCGTGAGAAGATCCATGTGGACTCACCTAGCTCTCACGCATGCTCCCTGCAAGTGATGAGGGCTAACTATCCAATGTGTGTTGATCAATATGTGAGCATGAAATGCAGAACCACACAACTTATCTTAAAAGACAGACCGAGTTCCAGAAGCTGTTTATTGTTTGGATAACAGAACACACCGGACCAGGCAGACGCTCCCAGGAACGGCTGGCGCGTTTCACTGCCTCTTGCCCTTTGGTCCTCCTCCTTCTAAGCACTTAGATTCTCTTTTAGCGATAGCAGACATTTATTTTGATCACAAATGCAATCCAAGTGTGAATAAATAAATGTATTATCTTTTAATACTTCACATGTTCCTTTAAATAGAAAAAGTGCTCAATGTCTCTTCACAGCCTGCTCGGCCACAGCTGTCCCACCAATGGTTAAAAAGACTGTAACTTGGTCTTCTGAAACGCTTCTTGACCTCAGCTCACTGTCGAGTAATTCCCAGGCAAGAAGTCCTATTGATATTGTCGATAGTCTCCAAACGGTGAGGACGGTAACTGGGCGGAAGGCAACTGGGAGGGGTCTTCAGCAAACTGAGGACCTGCAATTAGTAAAGAGGATTCAAGAATCACCCGCGTAGGACATAATTCAAACAAGCAAGTCTCTAGATGACAGAGCAGCTAAGTCAAACTGCGGTCTACCTCAGAGCTGCAACCTGAATGTCGCTGCAACTCAGCGTAACTCCCACAAAAGTACCGGAGAACCTTCAGACCCAGTCCATAACCACAGCCTGGCCTCCCGCGGGCTCCTCAGCCACGCCAGCGGATCCGTCACAGCCGGAGGTGAGGCTCACGCCCAAGAGGCCTCTGCTGTCACCAGCAGCGAGCTACCACGGAGCGGGGCGGGAGGACCCTCTCCCATCTGCACTTCCCTGTCAGCTGCCATTCAGAATCACTGTCACACAGTTTAAGAGCCCTGGCCACACTGTGAGAGAACTCCACAGTCCACTGCCTAGAAGCAGTTAAGTGGGGCACGAGCTCTGAAATGGCAAGACAGCCCGGCCCCCTTACAACAGTCCTGCTGCCTCAGGTGTTACAGAATGGGGGAGGAGGCGGGGTTTCTATGAACTAAGGAGAAAGGCAGCTCTTGAATAAAAAAGATGAATAATTAATCTTTTTTCCTTTAAGGAAACTGAAGCAGACTAAATAAGTTATCTGGACAGAGAGGGGAGGCAGTATAAAACTCCTGGGAGGTGTTGACGCTTCGCTCCAGCGCTGTACCCTTGTGTCTCTGTGAAGCAGGACCTGTCCGTTCAGAACACTTGACACTGGATAAGGCAGACACCAAGGACAACCACTGTGACCAGGAGACACACCTAACGTTACCCTCCGTTCTACCTAATACTTTCAGTGTTAATAGTTTTCTCATATAAGATGACTGGAGAGACGTGGTTAACTCACGTAAGATAAGTGAAACATACAACCTCCCTCCTAGCAGGCTTTCTGAAGCATCTCCCGTCTAAAAATAAAACAGGAAACTTCTGACGGTGATCACTGACCTACAATTTACCTGTTACAATTAGCAACAAATTACACTGGCTTCTCAGAGACCCTCCCCAAGAGGCGTTCCCACCTCTTTTATTCTCTTCAAAGCAGGGACGTAATCTGACAGGATCCCACGTTCTCAGGACATAAATTCTTGAGTGCAGGGACTGTCTTGTCCACTATGGTACAAGGCCACAAGATGACCTGGCACACAGGTGTATCTAGGCTGTCATTATTGTTACACATCCTGAACCTTCTTCAAGCACCTTTAAAATGATCAGAAGTTTCCTGATATAACCAAATGAGCACTCTAAAGATGAAAACAAATAAACTAACTGATGCGAAACATAATGATCACGTTCACGTTCACTTTTCCACCTGGACCCAGAGCCTGTTATTATCACAGTCCTCATGAACCACAGCATGCTAACATTATATAGAGGTTGCAAGCTACCATATTGTACTAGACAAAATATGCCCTTGGGGCTGGTGATGTGGTGTGGCAGGTTAAAGCTCTGGCCTGCAGTGCCGGCATCCCATATGGGCGCTGGTTCTAGTCCCAGCTGCTCCTCTTCCGATCCAGCTCTCTGCTATGGCCTGGGAAAGCAGTGAAGATGTCCCAGGTCCTTGGGCCCCTGCACCCACGTGGGAGACCTGGAGGAAGCTCCTGGCTCCTTGTTTCGGAGCGGCACAGCTCCGGCCGTTGCAGCCATCTGGGGAGTGAACCAGCAGATGGAAGACCTCTCTCTGTCTACCTCTCTCGATAACTCTGCCTTTCAAATAAATAAAATAAATCTTTTTTTAAAAAATATGCTCTTCCATAACACCAGGAAACCATCCCAAAATGTCTACGCTATGGGATTAAGGAGAAAGAAGACTCACCATTGGGAAACTGTGCAGATGCAAATCTTGTCAACAAGATACCAGCACCTTCAATTAAAGCTAGGAGAATGCCACCCATCGCGGCTGACCCTACCATGGCCACTGGTCCATCTGAAGATATTAATAACAAAGAGATCTTTAATAGCAATCTACTCGGCTGTTAAGACTACAGTAAAATAGAGAGCTGTCCATATGGCTACCCACTCCCCGCCTACCCAGACCCTTCGTTCTCCCTGTTCAAGACATAGCAGAGTCAGCAAACTATGGCCCACAGGTCAAACACGGTCCACTGCCTGTTTCTGTACAGAAAGCTTTACTGGAACACAGCCAAAGCTTCCACTTGGGTTCTGTCTGTCATTGCTTTCATGCTGTGTAAAGCAGTTGTGACAAACACCGTACAGCCCACAAAGGCTAAAATATTTACTATCAGACCTTTTACAGAAAATTTGTACATCCTAAGTCTAAACCAGAAAACCCAAAGGAATTCTGGGTTGCTCCAGAAGGTGGCTCTGAGCTCTTGACTCCTTACAACCCTATGCAGCAGGTACCGATTCCAGAGTACAGGTGAGGAAACAAGGTCTGGTCAACCACCAGTCACAAAGGTAATAAAAAAAGCACCGAGACTGGGCGTGCTCTTGACCACTGTAATACACAACTGAGAACTTCACGCTCTCACCCACACACGTTCCAAACAAGACACCCTCCTCCTTTCTCAGACGCCATCTCCGGCAGGCCAGACCCCATCATGCAGTGCTCTGCTGTACGTATTAGAGGGCGTCACGTCAGGACAGGTGAGGTTCCCCCAAAGCCTGGCCTCCTCTGGAGTCTAGAGCAATCCTTACTTCTTGCTGCCAGGATGGCTCCTGTCAGGGCACCACTTGTGATGGAGTTCCAGGGGTCTTCTTTCCCTCGGACTTGAACCATGCTACAGTCAATCATGGAAAACAGACCTCCCCAAACTGCAAAGCTACCTATTTTGAACACAAACAAAAAACACAAACTTAAAATTCATTTTTTCATCTTATATTTAAAATGTTACAATCAAATACAAATGTAAACAACACTGGGGCCAGTGCTGTGGCACAACGAGTTAACACCCCGGCCTGAAGCACCAGCATCCCATATGGGTGCCGGTTCGAGACCCGGTTGCTCCTCTTCTGATCCAGCTCTCTGCTGTGGCCTGGGAAAGCAGTAGAAGGTGGCCGAAGTCCTTGGGCTCCTGCACACACGTGGGAGACCTGGAAGAAGCTCCTGGCTCCTGACTTTGGATCGGTGCAGCTCTGGCCGTTGCAGCCACTTGGGGAGTGAACCATTGGATGGAAGACTTCTCTCTCTGCCTCTCCTCTCTCTGTGTTACTCTTTCGAAAATAAATAATTATTTTTTAAAAACCACTAACTATATTTCCAAAACAGGGCTAGTGTTGCAGTGTGGCGCGTAAAGCCTCCACCTGTGATGGCGGCATTCCATATGGGCACCTGTTCAAGTCCCAGCTGTTCAAGCTCCAGTTCCAATCTAGCTTCTTGTTAATGGTCTGGGAAAAGCAGTGGAAGACGGCCCAAGTGTCTGGGCCCCTGCCACCCATGCAGGAGACCCCGATGAAGCTCCGGGCTCCAGCGTGGTCCAGTGCTGGCCACTGCGGTCATCTAGAGAGTGAACCAGCAGATGGAAGACCTCTCTTTCTCTGGAACATCTGGAGTTGCAGAGAGGCAGAGAGGCAGAGAGAGAGAGAGAGAGATTGAGAATCTTACAGCGAAAGGTAGAGCCAGAGAGAGAGAAGTCTTCCATTCCACCCACTGGTTCACTCTCCAAATGGCTGCAACGGCAGGAGCTGGGCTGATTCGAAGTCAAGAGCCACGAGCTTCTTCCCAGTCTCCCACATGGGTGCAGGAGCCTGAAGGACTTATGCCATCTTCCGCTGCTTTCCCAGGCCACCGCAGAGAGCTGGATCTGAAGTGGAGCAGCTGGGACTTGAACCAGCGCCCATGTGGGACGCCAGCACTGCAGGTAGTGGCTTTACTCATTACGCCAAAGCGCCAGTCCATGAAACATCATTTTTAAAAAATAATCCTAATGCTCTCATATTCCAAATACAAACACAAGTTTTAATAAACATGAGGGGAAAGGCAGGGTATTTAGTTTTTCAATAAAGCTTGGATTGCATGATATCACCTGGAAAATTGGCAAAGGCCCAAAGCCTAAAAGAATCAGGCTGCATATGTCCAAAGACATACAACCACCCTTTCTGACACGTATCTCTGCTTAAACACTGATAATCAAAACCAAATTACCGGCTGCCTCCTTTCCTCTCTTACCTCTATTTTCTCCTTTCTTCATTAAGTATCTCTGCCCATCTACTCTATGAAAATCACTCATGGGGGGCCAGCGCTGTGGCGCAGCAGATTAAAGCCCCAGCCTGCAGCACCAGCATCCCATATGGGCACCGGTTCGAGTCTCGGCTGCTCCACTTCTGATCCAGCTGCTATGGCCTGGGAGAGCAGTGGAAGATGGCCCAAATCCTTGGGCCCCTGCACCCGCGTGGGAGAAGCTCCTAGCTCCTGATCAGCTCAGCTCTGGCCATTGCAGCCATTTGGGGAGTGAACCAGTGGAATGGAAGACTTCTCTCTCTCTGACTCTATCTTTCTCTGTAACTTTTTCAAATAAATAAAATAAATCTTTAAAAACAAAAAAAGAGAGAGAGAAAAAAAAATCATTCAAGGGAACACAAACGAGTAGCCAGCTATTCTGAGATGTGTCAATAATGCCGAAGGGGTAAAGGAACAATAACAGCAATCAGAATTATGGAGCATCAGGAGGTGGCGGTCACTCTTCTTCTTTTACTCCTTAAGCGCAAATCTAAAAACAACTTTAAATCAGCAGATGTCTTGTACTTAAACTTGATCTAAGCACAAATTTTGTAAAATGAGCAGACTCACACACATGTGTGTACAAACAAAATCTAGGAAGATAACATCTCTAATTAATTGTTAGTATTTTTCAGTGACTTAACAGATGGTTTAATTTCTTTGTGCTTTTAAAATATTTTCCAAATCTTCCCAAAATGAACACACAAGACTTGCATCATATATAAAGAGCTGTTATTTTCAGTAAGTTTAAAGAAAAGAAAAACTGCACAAAAGAGCCATAGTCACTTTATTTATTTATTTATTTTTTTTTTGTGACAGGCAGAGTGGACAGTGAGAGAGAAAGACAGAGAGAAAGGTCTTCCTTTTGCCGTTGGTTCACCCTCCAATGGCTGCCGCGGATGGCGCGCTGCGGCCGGCGCACCGCGCTGATCTGATGGCAGGAGCCAGGTGCTAGGTGCTTTTCCCTGGTCTCCCGTGGGGTGCAGGGCCCAAGCACTTGGACCATCCTCCACTGCACTCCCGGGCCACAGCAGAGGGCTGGCCTGGAAGAGGGGCAACCGGGACAGAATCCGCCGCCCCGACCGGGACTAGAACCAGGTGTGCCGGCGCCGCAAGGCGAAGGATTAGCCTGTTGAGCCACGGCGCCGGCCAGTCACTTTATTCTTTATCCCCTGAAATCTCGGGGTAGTAGGTAATGTGTGTTAACAACAGCAATAAACCAGGTTTGACTAAATAAGTTTTTATATTATCAATTACATCTACTAGACAGCACTTGTAGAATAGGCTAGTCTCCTCATTTTTGGTCCAATATTAGTTATCACATATTACATAAAAATAAATCAGTTCTGGGCCGGGCACAGTTGGCTAAGCCTCCATCCACACACCAGCATCCCAAATAGGCTCCAGTTTGTGTCCTGACCACTCCTTTTCTGATCCAGCTCCCTGCTTATGATCTGGGTAAGCAGTGGAAGTAGGCCCAAGCGCTGGGGTCCCTGTACCCAGGTGGGAGGCCTGAAGAAGCTCCTGGCTTTGGATCAGCCCAGCTCTGGCCACTGCAGCCATGTGATGAGTGAACCAGCAGATGGAAGACCTTTCTGTCTCTCCCTCTGACTGCAACTCTGCCTCTCAAATAAATAAAATAAACCAGTTCTTTCTTCTAACCCAGTAATCCCATGCCCTAGGAGGTTACTATGATGTCGAGGTAAATCAGAACTCCCTTGCTAAATTTTTCAAACTCTTCCATTTTCTTATAGGAGTCTCAAATCTCTCCATCTCCTAACAATCAGTGCCAGAGCAAGCCATGGTCCCTGATGAGAATGGAGAGTCTGGAACGCAAGCAGAGTGAGGAGATGTCCACGCAGGACACTGGCCTGGTGTCGGCAGCAGCCTAGTGTAGGGTGCTACAGGCAGGGAGGGATGTAAACACACAAAAAGGGTGAAAGTAATGGACCCTGTCGGGCTGAAACGGAATCCAGAGATATCATGTGAATTCAGTTTTAAATACGTACAGGTGTACAGAAATAGACATGAATTTGTGTGTATATGTATTTGTGGAAAGTGTCTGTTTACATACAAACACATACACATATATTCCAAAGCTTTGTTATAAATGGGGCCCAAGAACAGCAATACCCAATACTAATATACTTATTGCCCAGATTTTGACTTCTGAATACTATCTCTTTTTTTTAAAGATTTATTTGCTTATTTGAAAGAGCAACAGAGGGCTCTTCCATCTGCTGGCTCACTACCCAAATGTATGTGACAGCCAAGGCTCACCAGAAGAAGCCAGGAGCTTGGAATTCTTATCTAAGTCTCCCATGTGGGTGTCTGGGACCCAACTACTTGGGCTACCACCTGTTGCCTCCAGGAAGTTGGGTAGGAAGTGAGGCAGTCAGGACTTAAACCAGTACTCTGCTAATGAAGCTGACAAGACAGTGGAAGATGGCCCAAGTACCTGGGCCTCTGCCACCCATGTCAGGGACCCAACAGAGTCCCAGGCTGCTGGTTTCAGCCTGAATCAGCCCTGGCTATTGTGGTCATCTGGGGAGTGAACCAAGAAGATGGAAGATGTATGTGTGTACTGCTAATAATCTTGAAAAAAAAAAAAAAAAAAAAAAGAACCGAGTGTCAGGTTAAGTCACCTCCTGTGATGCCAGCATCCCATTTGGGTACTGGTTTGAGTCCTGGCAGTTCTACTTCTAATCCAGCTCCCTGCTAATGGCCTGAGAAAAGCAGCAGAAGATAGTCCAAGTGCTTGGGCCCTCCTGCAACCATGTAGGAGACCTGATGAAGCTCCTGGCTTCAGCCTGGCCCAGCCCTAGCTGATGCAGCCATCTGGTGAATCAATGGATGGCAGCTCTCTCTCTCTCTCTCTCTCTCTGTGTGTGTGTGTGTGTGTGTCTCCTTCTCTCACTGTAACTCTGCCTTCCAAATCAATAAATAAATCTTAAAACAAACATGCACCCAGAAAAGGATCACTTCGACCCTGGACCTCCCTCAATTTGTTCATTTGGAAAATGGAGATAAAAACACTAAGAACTTCTGCTGCTGTGAGGATTAAATACAGTAATGCTGTAAAACACTTAGCACAGTGCTTAGCAATTGTGAGCACTCATAAATTGTAGCTATTCATGTTTGTAAGTGAACATAAGCTGTCACCTTCCTTATCCCAGGTTCTGAATAGTTAAGTTCAAACTTGAGCTTGAAGCACATTGTCCTCTTTCTGAGAAAGGGGGGGGGGGGGGATCGCTGTCTAACACATTGAGACAAGATTATCAAATGGATACAGTAATCACAGTTAACTTTCCAAGTAAAACATAAATCAAGAAGAACCTCCAGGGATACTGACAGGCTGTTAAACCAAACAGGTTTTAATTTAAAAAGAAAAACACTGCTCCATCTTCAAATAAACAGGGAAGACATTTTGTAGTACAAATGGAAGAAATCCCGCTCACCTCCCAGCTGTGGAGCCCTGGTTTTAATGGCTGTCAGACTCCCTCGTAGTCTGTGATTTACCCCCTATAAAAAACGGAAGCAACCAAGCATACATCATAAGTTTAACGGACAACGTCACCAGCAATATAACCAAACCCAGGTTTCAAGTGATGGTAAAATAAAACCATTTGCCCACTTACCACTGGAGAATTGCGAAAACCTTTGATTGCTTGAAAGATACCACCACCTATGGTACCCATTGTAAAGGCCCCACCACAGTCATCCACAATTCGCCAGGGGCTGAGGACAGGGGAAAAAAAAGATGACTGTATTTTTCACAAACCATAAAACCTTGTTTGCTAACACAGAAGGATGCAACAGATTCCAATACAGAGCACATTGCAACTGATAAACATCTGGCCTAAAAAACAAGGACTCTGAGGACGTCCATAGCTATTCAGCCCCAAGTCAGCTAGGCTGAAAGGAACAGAATTAACATTAACCTCCTACTCTTACCAGCGCTTTATTTAAACAACATGAAGATGGGGTATGCTCTTTGGTAGCTATAAACTTTAAGGCTAAGACTTAATGAAGAGGGTCGGTGTTGTGGCGTAACGGATAAAACCACTGCCTGCAATGCCGGCATCCCATATGGGTGCCAATTCGAGTCCTGGCTGCTGCACTTCTGATCCAGCTCTCTCCTACGGCCTGGGAAAGTGGTGGAAGATGGCCCAAGTCCCTGGGCCTCTGCATGCATGTGGGAGACCCAGAAGAAGCTCCTGGCTTCAGATCAGCCCAGCTCTGGCAGTTTCGGCCATCTGGAGAGTGAACCAGCGGATGGAAGACCTCTCTTTCCCTCTCTGTAGCTCTGCTTTTCAAATACATAAATAAATAAATCTTTAAATATTTTTTCTTCTCTCTGTAGCTATTGATTCTTCATTAAGTCTATTTATTTATTTATTTGACAGGCCTTAGCAGAGAGCAGGATAGGAAGTGGAGCAGCCGGGACTCAAACCAGCACCCATATGGGATGCCAGCACTGCAGGCGACAGCTTTACCCGCTACGCCACAGTGCCAGTCCCTGAGAAGGAAATTTTTAAAAGTTCTAAAAGTTGACGCTAATTTCCAGGTTTAGTGAATCCAAGTAAGCATCTGAACCTTTCGTTTGTATCCGATCCAGTTAACACACTGAACCACTCTTAACAGCCAGCTTCCAAACATAGCCTAAATCATTATGTAATATACCAGTCTCTGGAATTTGATTAGACTAGAACTACTACCCTAGGAATGTGGTCTCTAAAAATCTGCTAAATTCATTTTCAACCCACTGTAAGTAAATTTCTTTATGCAGTCAAGTGCTCTACAATGCATAGAAACCCTAACTTCCAAGAAAGCTAGGTTTCTTTCCTACAGAATCACTGATCTTTTAACTCTGAAAAAAGAGTATTTGTCTCCTCTCCATTTTACAGATGAACAGACGCTGCGAGATTAAACAACTTGTCAGAAGTCATGTAAGCAGTACCTAGGAGAACCAACTTAACTAAAAATACAGTTCTCCCGAGCCCCCAAGCTCCTCTCACTTCATCATGCAGCCTGTGTGTTCTAGGAAAATGAAGTCTTGAGGATGATTAAATCCACATGATTCATGACATGGTGCTGGAGGTAAGGAAAGCAATTAGGAAGTTATTGTAAAAGGTATTAAGGGCACCAGGTAAAATCCTGGTCAGAGGAACCAAAAGAAAGAATTTTTCAAAGACTGCAGACTGCACATACTGGGGCTGGGGGTGGTACTTCTAGTTTTGAGCTCGGATGACTTGAGGAAGTGCCCAGGGTAATCGGATCAAAGCAGGGGCTTGAACTGTGGCTCAGCGAGGCAGGCTAAGCGGAGGCTTTTCAGGGCACTGGTTCAAGTCCCAGCTGCTCTGCTTCTGATCCAGCTCCCCGCCAATGTGCCTGGGAAGCAGCAGATGATGGCCAAAGGGCTTGGGATGCCCGTGAGGGGCCAGGCTGGAGCTCCTGGCGCCTGGCTCAGCCCTGGCTGTTGTGGCCAACTGGGGAAAGAACCAGCACATGCAAGATCTCTCTGATGCTCTGCGTTTCAAACAAACAAGTAAACCTTTCAGAAAAGACGAAAGCAGCTTTGACTGCTAACCTAACTGGGTAACTACTGCACTGCTTCAGGACGCATGCACCAAGGGAAAGCAAAGGGGCTACCTGATGATCTGGTAAAGGAAACCCATTGTTTTTTATGATATCTTTAACTCAGCAATGTCAAATATTCTACCTCCCTGCCAACCTGCATCCCCGCAGCACATCCAACAGCAGTCTGCGGTGTGCTGAGGTCTGCGTATCTGAGCAGGATTTAGGGGGCCTCTGAAGAGAGCAGGAGGGCTGAATCGTCTTATACATGGGGGGGGGGGGGCGTGCAAAGCAGGCCACAGGGCTACCAGGTAGTCATTTAAAGGCCCGGGCACTTTCACAGCTCGAGGACACCTTGGTTCCAGCCCTCACACAGTACACAGGTGACTGACCCAAACACCAAGAGTGATTCCTCACCTAGGCCCCTGGAAGCGTTAAGCTCAAAGAACAAGGGGAGGCTCTGACAGCGGTTCCACTGCTCCTACTTAGTTAGGCTTCTATTCCCTGAACCTACCCGAGCGCCAGGGCAGACCCTGCACTCGATGAACGCTGAATCAAAGAGCGAGTCTCTGCTCGTGGCTGTCCAGAGCACACACGCTTTTTCTATTTTCCAAATAATTTTGTGAAGCCCACCCCCTCCCCCACGGGAGAATTCCAAGCAAGAAGTCGAGGCTCTGTCCTACTGAAGCTCATCCGAACACCTTGCGTAAAATCTATGTTCCGCCCGTCTGCAAGGCCCCAGAACGGCACGGGTTCGAGGCCTATCTCCTCCCTAGCAAAGGGACGTGCCCAAGGTCACCTCGGCGGGCACAGGAGACTGCCACTGGCCGCACACGAGGACCCCTGCGCCCTGCGTTGGGAGAACGTTCTGAGGCCCTGCCAAGCCCAAGCCTGGACCTGCTCCCCACCCACGGCCAGTCCCAGGCGCGCTGGAGCGGGTGCGGCGAGGCTCACGCGGCGGGACCGGGAAGCCGACGGGCCGTTCGAGTCCCGACTGCCCATGTCCAGAAGCCCGCGGCGGAGTTCGGCAGGCACCCCGGGAGGCTGTGAAAATGAGAACGAGGGCCGTGGGCAGGGCGTAAAGAGAGGCAAGGGCAGCGCAAGAGGCTCACCAAGGCTCCCGGGCGTACTCCTCCATCTTGACTCCAGCGGCGCGAGAGATGCCGGGCAAGCTGGGTGGAGCCTGACCCCTGCGGCGGAAGTGATCCCGAGAGGGGGCGTTAAGGTCCGTGAGGATTGGTTCGCGGTTTCCCGCCGCAGCCAATGGGAGTGGGGAAGAATGTGGGCGGGGCGGGGCCCCTGTCGTGGCCGCTCTGGCCCCGCCCAAGTCCTCGAAGGCGGCGGGTTCGCGCCCTGTGGGCGGGGAGCTAGCGAGTGACGGAGTTCACGTTACAGCAGTCACCCGAGGTGCCTTGGCCTGCGGTAAACCTGGTGTTACTCCGCTAGGGTTCACCGTTTCTCCGTTTGGGCACTGGTGCTGTGAACTCTGAACCCCTGCATGGGGAGGTCCTGCTACCGCACGCCGCGCCTCCAGGGCAGCCAGCGCCTCGGTCCTTTGTCACCGCCGCCCTGGACGGCGGCGGAGGCACCGTATTGCGAGCTGCAGGTGCCGGCGGCGCCCTCGACCTGCGGGACACAGCTCCCCTCCCGTGGGCTCAGCCCCGCGGTTTTGTGGCTGTTCGGGCAGCTCCCCTGCATTCGCTGCTGCAGGCGACGGGAGAGGCCCCCGGAAGCTTGGGGGTGAGGCTGGGAGGCGAACCAGCGCCCCGCACAGCTGGCGGTTACCAGCTACGCGGGGACAACCATGTCGGGCGGCACGGCCTGTTGGAACGCGCGCGCGTAATTGAGAACGCTCTGATGAATGGTGCAGGCCGAAGAGAGCCCCGAGCAGCGGGAATGCGTGTGCAGCCGGCCCCCAGGCCCCGGGGGCGTGAGCCCTGGATGTTCTCCTGGTCTCCCCAGGCCCCCAGGCCCCGGGGGCGTGAGCCCTGGATGTTCTCCTGGTCTCCCCAGGCCCCCAGGCCCCGGGGGCGTGAGCCCCGTGTGGAGGGCCGGGATGTTCTCCTGGTCTCACCAGGCCCCCCAGGCCCCGTGGGCGTGAGCCCTGGATGTTCTCCTGGTCTCACCAGGCCCCCAGGCCCCGGGGGCGTGAGCCCTGGATGTTCTCCTGGTCTCCCCAGGCCCCCAGGCCCCGGGGGCGTGAGCCCTGGATGTTCTCCTGGTCTCCCCAGGCCCCCAGGCCCCGGGGACGTGAGCCCTGGATGTTTTCCTGGTCTCACCAGGCCCCCCAGGCCCCGGGGGTGTGAGCCCTGGATGTTCTCCTGGTCTCCCCAGGCCCCCAGGCCCCGGGGGCGTGAGCCCCGTGTGGAGGGCCGGGATGTTTCCCTGGTCTCACCAGGCCCCCAGGCCCCGTGGGCGTGAGCCCTGGATGTTTTCCTGGTCTCACCAGGCCCCCAGGCCCCGTGGGCGTGAGCCCCGTGTGGAGGGCAGGGATGTTTCCCTGGTCTCCCCAGGCCCACGTGACCATCCTTTAGCTTCGCTACCTGCCTGAGGGCTTACTCCATATTCATTACTCAGTGCTCTGGTTGTCTGGCTCTGACCAGATTTCCATATAAAAGAGCAAGCCCTTGGCCGTGCTCCCAGCTGTCCTTGGTGGTCAGTGTTGGTTTATGTACCTGCTTCCTATGCGCTTGTTGTATTTTTCTAAAGCCTAAAAAAATGTATTCATTTGTGTGAAAAGCAGAGAGAGAGCGAGAGAGATCTTCCATCTGCAGCAACAGTGGAGCTGGGCCAGGCCACAGCCAGGATCCAGGAACCTGAGCCATCATCGGCCGCCTCCCAGGATGGTTGTTAGCAGGAAGCTGGACCCAGGGGAGTAGCTGGGACCGAAACTCAGAGAGTGATATGGGATACAGGTATCCCACTGTGCCAAACACCTGCCCCTAAAATTAGTTTTTTGAAATTTCATTTTCTTTTACTTATTTGCAAGGCAGAGAGCCAGAGCGATCTCCCGGTTGCGCTGTGATATGGGTGCAGGTGTCCTAAGTGGTGGCCGAAGTGACCGCACCACAGCACTGTCCTGAGTTTGTTTCCTTTGACTCAGTAATCGGGGATGGCCGCAGGTCTCCAGAGGGACGCAGCCAATCAGATGCTGGGTGTGAGTGTTATGAGGCATTGGCTCCCCACTTTGTAAAGGTTGAGAAGTCCCGTGAGCGGTCTCTGCAAGCTGGAGACCCAGCGGTAGAATTCAGGCCAAGACCAAAGGCCCGGAGCCCAGGGAAGCCCATGATGTCAGGGCACATCCCTCCTCGGCCATTTATCCCACTCAGGCCCTCGGTGGATTGCCTGCTGCTCCTGTCCACTGGGGAGGGCAGTCTGCCCTCCTGAGTCCACTGTTCTCGGCCAGAGACCCTCAGAGACACCCCCGGCAAGAGTGTGTGATCTGGGCACCCCACAGCCCGTGTGGACACATCAGTCGTTAACCTGCACAGGGAAGAGACCGAGTTTCAGAGTTCACAAAGCAGAGGTCCAGACGGGAGCGCTGGTCCCCGCTCCCTGGGTCCTCGCAGCCCCTGTCCTGAAGGACCTTGCTCTTCTGGGAGGCCTTGCTCCAGCGGCCAGCGAGCCGCCTCAGACATCCACTCTGGGCTCACTTTCCACTGGAACAACTCTCTCTGACTCCCTCACAAATGAACAAATACTTTTTTAAAGATTTATTTATTTATTTGAAAGGTAGAGAGAGAGGTCTTCCATCTGCTGGTTCATTCCCCAACTGGCCGCAACAGCTGGAGCTGGGCTGATCCAAAGCCAGGAGTCAGGAGCTTCTTCTGGGTCTCCCACATGAGTGCAGGGGTCCAAGCACTTGGGCCATCCTCATCTGTTTTCCCAGACCGTAGCAGAGAGCTGGATCGGAAGAGGAGCAGCCGAGTCTTGAACCGGTGCCTGTATGCATCTCCTTTAAACACTACACCACAGCACTGGCCCCTGAATAGATATATTTTTTTAAAGATTTATTTATTTGAAAGTCAGAGCTACACAGAGAGAGAAGGAGAGCCAGAGAAAGAGAGAGGTCTTCCATCCGCTGGTTCACTCCCCAATTGGCCACAACAGCCAGAACTGTACTGATCTGAAGCCAAGAGCCAGGAGCCCCTTCTGGGTCTCCCACATGGATGCAGGGGCCCAAGGACTTGGGCCTTCTTGCACTGCTTTCCCAGGCCACAGCAGAGAGCTGGATCAGAAGAGGAACAGCTGGGACTTGAACCAGGACCCATATGGGATGCTGGCACTGCAGGCTGCAACCTTACCCACTATGCCACAGCACCAGCCCCACTGAATAGATAATTTTTTTAAAAAATTTATTTGACAGGTAGTTATAGACAGTGAGAGAGAGACAGAGAGAAAGGTCTTCCTTCAATTGGTTCACTCCCCCCCCCCCAAAATGGCTGCTACAGCTGGCACTGTGCCGATCTGAAGCCAGGAGCCAGGTGCTTCCTCCTGGTCTCCCATGCGGGTGCAGGGCCCAAGCACTTGGGCCATCTTCCACTGCCTTCCTGAGCCACAGCAGAGAGCTGGAGTGGAAGAGGAGCAACTGGGACTAGAACCTAGTGCCCATATGGGATGCCGGCACCGCAAGTGGAGGATTAGCCAAGTGAGCCATGGCGCCAGCCTCTTGAATAGATAATTTTACAAATCTGTTTCTATTTTGTTCCAGGGTGAAGAAATCTTTTGGAAGAAATGTCCCCCAGTGGGTCTTCATTGTGTCAGAGGGTCTCTGGTGGTTCTCACTGGAGCAACAGTGACATGAGGGAAAGGTAGGAGGAGGCAGTGGAGATGCATGGGAGAAAACCCACTGCACAAGTGAGTGAGTTTGAGCTGGTGATGAACACAACAGGGGGTATCTCACTGAAAGCCAGTATCAGGCCTGTCATCATGGCACAGTGGGCAAAGCCACCAGCTAAGATGGTAGCATCCCATAGGGGTGCCAGTTCAAACCCCGGCTGCTCCACCTCCAATCCAGCTTTCTGCTAATACTCCTGGGAAAGCCACAGAAGATGGCTGAAGTGCTTGGGGCCCTGCACCCACGTGGGAGACCTGGAAGAAGCTCCTGGCTTCTGACTTCCGCCTGGCCCAGCACTGGCCATTGTAGCCATCTGGGGAATGAATCAGCGGATGGAAGATCTTTCTCTCTCTCTCTCTCTCTCTCTCTCTCTGCTCTCTCTCCCTCTTTCACTGTAACTCTGATTCTCAAAATAAATAAATAAATCTTAAAAAAAAAAAAAAAAAAAAAAGGAAGTCAGTGCCCTGGGCCCAGTGTGTGAATGGGGCTGGGACTCTGTGACCCAGGTCCTCACGGACAAGGACATTTTCAGAATCTGCCCGTTCTAGCCATCAGTGCTTGCTCACTTAGAGCTTCTTGTACCTCAGTAGTGTAAGCTCCATGGACCAGAGGGTACCAGGGCCCAAAAAAGCTCTGCCCACCAGGAGATCACGGGCCATGTGTATGGCGGCAACCCACCCAGCCACGCCTGGTCTGAGTCCGAGACAGTTAAGTTGGCGACATAAAGTGAGGCTTGCATCACAGTCAGCTCCTGGGTCTGGGGTTCCAGGCTGTGACCGGGGCCGACTCAGTGGGCACCAGGTTTTAGCCTGGCTGCGTGTGTCTTCTGTGCTCTTTTCCCTCCCCACACCCTCCCTGCGGGAAGACATTGGCATGGCCTGTGTCTGCCCAGGCGCCTTCCCCTGCCCATTCTGCTCACCTCGGGAGGCCTGAGCCAGGCCTGCTTCCAGCAGCCCCAGAAAGAAGGAAACTGGAAATTCCTCCCCTTTGTGGGCTCACACTCTGCCTCCTGCCTTGGTCATTCTGCCTCTGTGGATCTTTAAATATACATGTGTTTGTATATGTGTATTTGTGTGTGTGTGTAGGTGAGGACATCAAAAAAATTGTGCAAAATTTATATTAACAAAAACTATCATGGATTTCAAAATTCTTGTATCCAAATAAAACATATCTTTTAAATAATTTTCCATGAACTTTCTTTTTTCTTTTTAGATTGCTCTGTTTATTTGAAAGGAAATGAGAGAAGGAGACAAAGAAGGAGATCTTCCATCGCTGGTTCACTCAAATGGCCGCAACAGCCAAGGCTGAAGCCAGACTGAAGCCAGGAGCCAGGAGCTCCCTTCAGGTCTCCCACGTGGGTGCAGGGGCCCAATTACTGTCCCTCCTCCACTGCTTTCCAGGCACATTAGCAGGGAGCTGGATTGGAAGTGGAGCAGCTGGAAATCAAACGGGTGCACATATGGGATGCCAGCATTGCAGGTGGTGACTTAACCAATATACTAGAATGCTGGCCTTTTCATGAACTTTCTAAAGCCCCTTGTGTGTGTGTGTGTGTGTGTGTGTAACCATGCAGCAAATATTGTGGAGTGCTTATGATGTGTCTTTGGGTGTGTTACCATGTTTAGTATACTTAATAACTCCATAACCCTGAGAGGTAGGCACTTTTCTCCCCACAGGTAGATATGTTTTACATCCTCATTTTTCCATTTCCTAAGGCTAGAGAGGTTAAAGAACTTACCCGAGGTCCACATCTCAGATTTGAGCCCATGTCATTTGATTCCAGATCCTGTGGTCTTCTCTGTTATCCTGTACCGTCACCCCGTATTGCTGAGAATGGGACTTCGATGGGGTCATTCAGCCCCACGGAGAGCCACCTGCCTATCAGTTAACTTGGTTCTGGATCCCTGCTGTCCCGCTGCCTCTTCCCACCACAGATTTTGATGAGTGCTTGGGCTCTCTTTCCCTTTTCTTCTCTTCCCGTCCCACTGGCCACAACCGTGTGTGTTGTGCCTCTAGAAATGACCAAGCAGTGCCCCCTGACGCTCCATATGCATTTCTCTCGGGTGGCCCCGGTTACAGAGGTGGGAAGTGGCTGCATTTGCTGGGCTCTGCGTTTCCTCATCCTCCAGCCCTAGCAGTGATTCTTTCTGTGTTTGTTTTTTTTTTTTTTTAAAGATTTATTTATTTATTTGAAAGAGTTACAGAGACAGAAACAGAGAGCAAGAGACCTTCCATCTGCTGGTTCACTCCCCAGGTGGTTGTAGCGGCCAACACTGGGCCAGGCCGAAGCCAGGAGCCAGGAGCTTTATCCTTGTCTCCCATGTGGGTGGCAGGGGCCCAGCCTTCTTCCACTGCTTTTTCCAGGCTATGAGCTGGGAGCTGGATCAGAAGTGGAGCAGCCGGGACTCCAACCTGCACCCAGATGGGATGCTGGCACCACAGGAGGAGGTTTAACCTGCTCTGCCACAGCACCAGCACCAGCAGTGGTATCTTTCAGGGGAAGATCTTCAGGTCTGTGAGCAGAGGCTCAGGAAGCCCGGGGCTCTGGGCCTCACAGTTTGGAATTGTGAGACGCAAGCAGAGAAGAAGCAAGGATTTGTGTGCAGAATCCTGTGGCTAGAAGGCCCCAGTCCTGCTGGTTAAATTTGGAAGCTGCGACTTTATTCTTTGAATGTGTTCCTGGGGCCAAGACAGCTGGGCCCGGAAGAGAGGCTGCTGAGACTGGCCGGGCAGGGCTGATCCCGGGGCGGAGGACGGCACTTGCGTTCTCTAGAGCAGCAGCGAACGTGTTCGGCAGAAACCCTGAGAAAGTAGAGTCCCTGGAAACCTGAAAGAGAGCCGCCTTCAGTGACTAGGGCCTGGAGGGTGGTGGAGGGGCTCCAGAGCCAGAGTGCCTGATGTGCCCAGTGTGGGCAGCAGTGACAGCTGAGACTGCCTCAGCCCAGGGGGCAGGGGGCTGGGGGAGGGTGCTGCCCTACCCAAGGGGAGCGGGCTGTGGGGGGACCCTCTGGGGGGTTCAGGGAGCCAGCGCCATCTGCACCTGCACATTGCCCTGGAAGCTCACCAAGGCTGGCGCAGGTCTTGTGCCCTGCGGGAGGCTCATGCTGACTCTCCTCCTGAATATGCCTTCTGTCTGGCTCCTACTAGCTCCTTGTACCTCCCTTGCTTGCCTCACTTTGCCTTACAGTCATGAAATTATACATCTTTAAGAGTATATGGGGACGGCCGGCGCCGTGGCTCAACAGGTTAATCCTCTGCCTTGCGGCGCCAGCACACCGGGTTCTAGTTCCGGTTGGGGCTCCGGATTCTGTCCCAGTTGTCCCTCTTCCAGGCCAGCTCTCTGCTGTGGCCCGGGAGTGCAGTGGAGGATGGCCCAAGTGCTTGGGCTGTGCACCCATGGGAGACCAGGATAAGCACCTGGCTTCTGGCTTTGGATCAGCGCAGTGCGCCAGCCGCAGCACACTGGCCATGGCAGCCATTGGAGGGTGAACCAAGGCAAAGGAAGACCTTTCTCTCTGTCTCTCTCTCTCTCTCACTGTCCACTCTGCCTGTCAAAAAGAAAAGTATATGGGGATTGGGGCGGCGCTGTGGCACAGCGGGTTAACACCCTGGCTTGAAGCCCCGGCATCCTATACCTGGCCTGGAATGCCGGCATCTCATATGGGTGCTGGTTTGAGAGCTGGTTGCTCCACTTCCAATCCAGCTCTCTGCTGTGGCCTGGGAAAGCAGTGGAAAATGGCCCAAGGCCTTGGGCCCCTGAACCCACGTGGGATACCTGGAAGAAGCTCCTGGCTCCTGGCTTTGGATTGGTGCAGCTCCAGCCATTGCGGCCAATTGGGGAGTGAACCATCAGATGGAGATCTCTCTCTCTCTCTCTCTCTCTCTGCCTCTCCTCTCTCTGTGTAACTCTGACTTTTAAATAAATAAATCTTTAAAAAAGAAAAAAAGCTATGGAAAATATTTTTTTTAAAAAAAAGAGTCACAATATTGTACTGATTTTGTATCCCTCTTCCCATAGTGCCTGGCAAGGGGCTACAGCTACATAGTAAGATCTGAATTAATGCTTGAGTGCCCAGATGAATGGATGAGAATCAGGTAAGAAGATTTGTGAGTGTGTGTGTGTGTGTGTGTGAGAGAGAGAGAGAGAGAGAGAGAGAGAGAGAGAGAGAGAGAGGAGGTGGTTACTGCTGAAACAAAAAGATGGGGGCTGGCGTTGTGTTGCAGTGGGTTAAGCTGCCACCTGGGATGCTGGCATCCCTTACCATAGCACTGGTTTGAGTCCAGGTTGCCTGGTTCCAATCCAGCTTCCTGCTAATGTGTCTGGAAAGGCAGCAGATGATGGCCTCCTGCTGGCCATGTGGGAGACCCAGATGGAGTTCCTGGCTCCTGGCTTCAGCCCAGTCCAGGCCACTGTGGCCATTTGGGGAGTGAACCAACAGATGGAAGATTCTCTCTTTTCTCTCTTTCTCTCTCTGCTTTTCAAATAAATAAAATAAATCTTCAAAAAGAAAGAAAAAGACGAGAGAGGCAGTACGGCAGGGAAAAAAGCGCCGAGGGCCCGAGTCAGTGTGGGCAGTGATGGTCTCTGACAGCCGCCGTACGGCCTGGGAGCAGGCTGACACCTGAAGCTTCCGTGGCGTGACCTTGCTCAGTGCTCACAGCAGTCTACAGGGTGGGCACAGGGTGGGCCTTGTTTTACTGGGGATTGCCTCCAGTGCCAAGGCTCTGAACTGTCCCCTCTGACTGGTCCCTAGCCCCAGCCTCCCCTGCTGTGTGAGTTTCCCCACAGCCTCTCTACTTCTCTTTGGATGTGTTTTTCACCCTTCAGTTATTTAACGAATTATTTGAGAAGTATTTGTCTAATATCTGTCTTCACTGATAGAATGTGAGTCACAAGAAAGGCAGGGGCCATACAGGTTTTGTGTCTTCAGTTATATCCCTTGCTCTTAGAACAATGCCTGACACGTAGTAGGCACTTGGCAAATAAATGCTTCCTGACTGACCCTGGAGGATGGCGACACCCAGGGTTCTTCCAGCTGCTGCTCAGCTCCGCCCGGCTCGCTTCTGCCTTCCCGACCCCCAGTCAGCACCGTTCCCCTCCTCAGCCTTTACCGAGAGCTGGACCAGTAGGCATTAAATGCCATGGCCAGCTTGAGTCCCAGACGATCCCTGGACTCAGCGAATGCTGATCAAGTGACTGTCTCTCTGTGGCTTAGGATGGAAAGAGGCCAGGAAAGATCGAAGCGTCTACCCCGATGGATTACACCAGGGCTTCTAGAAGAGATTTTGTGGCAGGAGATCGAATGTCTCTGTGACTGGCGCTCCCAGCATGATGGATGAGCAGTGGAAAGCCCTTCTGTGAACTGTGCCAGACCTGTTGCAACAGTATCTCTCCCAGCCACCCAGAGCTGTGTTTCTCTGAAGACACGCGATGTCCAGCTCTGGATTTATACGTGGGTGGCAGCCTGCCGGCTCCTCAGTGCTTGCGAAGGAGGTCTGTGTGCAGGTGCCCAGCAGGGCAGGAAGCCGACGAGAACCGAGGCAGGTCCAGACCCTCTTCCGAGAGTCTGCAGGACACTGACAGTCCTGTGAGCGTTTCCTGACTTCCACGGATGCTGCTGTCTTCCAGGATACCTGCTGCTTCTCCCTTGCGGTACACACTGGGAAGAGTTCCTTTTCTCTCCCTCCTCCCCTCCCCACCCCTCCCCCTCTCCCAGGGACCAGAGGGGACTAGAGTGCTGGTACTCTGCTTCTACGTTCTCCTTGCAGAAGGGAGTGGGTAGGTGGGCTAGTGGGTAGGACCAGTAACAACCGTGCCTGCTGAGTTATCTTTCCCAGAGCTGCTACTGCCTGGGAGTCCCTGAGCACACCACAGAACTCACCAGAAAGGGGTCAGAGGACCACACAGTGGCCACAGGGACGTCCAGCCAGTGATGGAGAAGTAAATGCATTTCTGAGTGGGGCATGCCTTGGGCTGGCCACCTTCCAAATGCCCAGAGCCTCGTCCCTGCTTTTCTGGCTCTCGGAGGCTGTGATCTGCTTCTGCCAGCCTCTGCATTTTTGTATCTTTTTCTCATTGCGTGGCCCCCTTGTCTTTAAAAGGCTAAACTGCTCCGTACTAAATTTGGTCACGCAGCGCTCCAAGATTCCCTGGAATGTCCTCAAGTTTCAAACAGCTCTGACAGCGAGGCTGGCCCGCCCCCAGCATGGGGATTGGCTCCTCTTTTCAGGGCTGCACAGCTGTCACGTCTGATTGGCTGCTGGGTATACCAGCCAGGGTCCACTAGCCCTGGGCTACCAGGAGGCTGTGTGTCCAGTGAACGCTTCAGCACCTGCAGGGCGGCAGGGCCAAGGAGCAGCAGCCGTCCTCGACCAGCTGGGGGTTTGCTCCAGGCCACTTGGCTCGTCCCAAGCAGCTCACTCCTCTCCTTGCCCTGCCCACCAGGACCCCAGAGTCCCAGGCAAGAGGTGCAGCCCACATTGCCAAGATGTCAAAGGTAGCCAAGTATCGCCGGCAGGTGAGCGAAGACCCTGACATCGACAGCCTGCTGTCCACGTTGTCCCCTGAGGAAATGGAGGAGCTGGAGAAGGAGCTGGACGTGGTGGACCCTGACGGGAGCATTCCCGTCGGGCTGCGGCAGAGAGACCAGACGGACAAGCAGTCCACGGGCGTGTACAACCGGGAGGCCATGCTCAACTTCTGTGAAAAGGAGACCAAGAAGCTCATTCAGAGGGAGATGTCTGTGGATGTGAGTGAGCACAGCCCTGGGGGGCAGGGAGGGGCGGGGGGAGGGCTGGAGACCCTGACTCTGAGACCACCATGCTTTTCCCATCAGCAGAACAGCTCCTGCTGGCAAAGGAGCGAATGCCCCCAGATGGGCGGTGTGAACCGCCTCCCTCCAGGGGCTGTTGTATAAGCAGAGTCAGCCGTGTTGGGGGCTCACAGAATCCCATAGGGTCACTCATAGAGTGGGAGTGGGGAGGTGTCCTGGAAGCACTCGTTGCCGGGTTGACTCCATCCTTGTCCTTCCATGCCTTCCGATTCCTTTCGCGTCCGTGCTGTCCTGTTGTGAAGAGGGTCGAAGGGCAAGGACGATGCATGTGGTCCCCTGCCAGCCTCCCAAGAAGGCAAAACAAAGCCCTCCCCTTGTGAGAACAAGACTCTCTGCTTGGCCCCTCTGGCCCTGCGGGCATCTCACGGCACATTGGCCGTCGCGGTGGCCAGATGGGCTTCCCAGAGCCGGGCCGACGGGGGCCGGGGTCTGTGCGCCGAGCCCATGTCTCCACCTGACAGCCTGTTTTACACCAGGGAAGGCGGGGGCTTTGGTGGCTGCTGTCCTTGTTGGCATTTCTAGAGGAGCTTTCTGAGGGGCAGCCCCACTTCAGTGGGGGTCCTCACCAGCAGGGGGAGGGGAGGCACAGGGGGTGCTAGAAGCATCTGCCCGGTCCAGCGGCTGCACGGAGGACTTGCGGCTCTCACCCTGGCTTTCATGTGTACGCTGTCTTCAGGTGGGTGAGACCAGCCTCCATCTGGGCCTGACTTTGCAGGCTGCCTTCGTCCATGGGAAAGAGTGTGTCGTGGCTAACACAAAGGCTTTTCCACGGGCCCTCTTCCTCATTCACCCCCTTCTCGTGCTTCATCCATCACTAGTGAATTCTCGTAAGACAAAGTTCAGTCTTGAATCTTGTCTTCAATTTTACCGTTGTGGAAGCTGAGGCAGAGTGCTCTGGTTGGTGTGTGCATCCCCCGGAGCATCCGAGAGCAGGAGCACTGGCCGCTGGAACTCGTGTGGGACCTGGCTGGGTGCCCGGGGGTGGACACAGCCGACTCGGAGAGTAGGGGTGGGAAGGGAGGGGGAGGATAGAAGGGCCGAGGCAGGGAGTGGAGGAGCCAGAACTCTGGCTCTGTCCCCACTGCCCCTGGGCCCGTGTTTAAGGCTTGGCCAAAAGTGGGGCGGGTGAGGGAAGCCAGGAGGCTCAGGAATTTATTGTCCTGTGGGCAAGGTGGTTGCCTCGGAGGCAGCTGTAATAACGATGAATAAATACTAAGACATTTAAGGGAAAAAATGATAGGACTTACCATGAGGGCTAGTACTTCAGGACAGCCACCAGGAAAATACAGACAGAAAGGAAAAACGCACCTGCTCTTGGGCCCAGATCCTGCACTTGGGGAGTGTGGCCCTTACTTCCCCTGGGGTCTAGGGGCCTCTGGTGCTCAGATACCCTCACCCCCTCCCCAAGGAGGAAGGCCAACAAAACACTCTCACTCACAGAGCAAGACATCTGGGCCCCAGAGAGCATGGGGGACCCCTGACTGCTGGAAGCTGCAGCTCGTGAGCCTTGTCCTCAGCCTGAGAATGCAGGGGCTTCTCCCCCACCCCATCCCAGCACCTTCACCCCTGCCAGGCACTCACTTGGTTCTGTAGACAGTAAAGGAGTGGGCGGTGTGTGTGCACATGTGCACATCCTGTGTACAAGGTGTTGCTGTGTACAAGGTGTGTACAAGGAGTGGGTGGCATGTGTATGTATGCGTGTGTGCACGTGTGTGTGTATCCTGTGTACAAGACGCTGCTTTCAAGGAGTGGTCCGTGTGTGTGTGTGTGTGTGTGTGTGTGCATGTATACATCCTATGGACAGGGCCAGTCCAAGGGCGTGTGCTGGGAGTGTGGGTGCATTCTGTGACTCTGGGTGATTGGGAATGAGCCCTAAAGAGTGGCATCTTTAGCACCACTAACAAAACAGTGGGTGTGTGGTAATGCACTTGGATTTAAGCATCAGAGAACCTGCTGTGGTGCTGTGTCTCTTGCCATCACTCAAGTTACCTAGCCTGGCATAACCGTGGCCCTACTGCAGGACTGGTGTGTAAACACAAGGGACCAGGAGGTGAAGCCCTTCGCAGAGAGCCTGGAGGATCATAAGCCATAAACGGCAGCTGTGATCAGACAAGTTCGTTTGGGAACCCGCGCACTGGGGAAGGGAGCCAGAAGTGTCCTGCGCCTGCCCAGCCCCTCCCCCGCTTAGCGCCCTGTTCAAGCCCCGCCTGTCAGTTCACTCAATGGCCAGTCAACAAGCCAGGGGTCCTCCCCTCACCCCGCTGCCTTGGTGCCGTGGGGCTGGCAGTGGCCCGTACCCTGGAGGCCTTCACTGCAGGGTGGGAACTGGAAGGCGGGTGGACAGAGTGACTGTGGGTCAGTTCCCCGGACTCCAGGAGGGACGGCGTCCCGAGAGCCCTCTCCAGGCCAAGCACATTTCTCTCCTGTCCTATTGTGGAAGCCTTCAGTTCTTGGGAAATGGGCATGTTTGTCCCCATTACACAGATGCGGAAGTGCGCCTCAGTGAGGTCACACAGCCGGAAAGTGGCCTCGCTGACACTGGGATCTGTGCTTCCTCCCCTCTGCCACACCAGAGTATAGGCAGACCAGGAGTGCCAGTCCTTGTCCTGAAGACGATCTGGTCCGCTGAGAGGCAAATGGAGGCGCCAGGGAAGTGTCTTGGAGCCGTGGCCACGTACTCCCGTGTCGTCACGGCAGCAGTGGCTGGGTAGGGACAAGACTGTTAAAACCAGGTGTGGAGGCCACCAGGTGTTAAAACACGGGTCCGACACCTGTGTCCCAAATCAGAGCTTGGCCCCGCCTCCTGCTAACGCAGAGCTCGGGAAGCGGCAGGGTGACAGGTCCCTGCTGCCCACGTGGGGCATGAGTTGAGCCCCTCTCTCTCCACCTCTCAAATAAATAATCTTTTTTAAAAAAACACAACCAAGTATGGATTAGGGGAAGCAAATGCCGGCTCAGTACTGGATTATACTAAGGAATTTCTGTTACTTCCTCTCAGGGGTGATAGTGGCACTGTGGGCAGACCTTAGAAAGGTTCTTTAGTTTTAGACACAAATATTGGAATGTGTATGGGGAGAACTGATTGGATTGGTCAGTTTGCTTTGAAATGAACGGGGCCGTGTGGGCAGAGACGAGGCACCGTGGAAGCAGGGTGACAGGTGCACTGGGGCTGCTGTTTTCTGTATACGTCTGTGCATTTGAGGGGTCTTCAGAAAGTGTGTGGAAGATGTGTATCTTGGGAAATACTATGCCTGGATTTCAAAAATTGTCTGCATCAAGTAAATTCATCCTTTAATTCCATTTTCCATAAACATTTTGAAGTACCTTCCTTTATTTGAAAGTCACCATAATAAAAAATGTTCTAATAGGTAGACAGAGGGGCAGGTTGGCCTGGAGTTTAACGCTAATTGGAGGCCCACATCGGTGTCTGCGTGCCTGGGTTCAAATCCCAGCTCTGGCTCCTGGCTCCAGTGTCCTGCTAAAGCAGCCCCTGGAGGGGCAGCAGTGATGGCTCCAGCAGTTGGGTCCCTGCCACCCACGTGGGAGATCTGGATGGAGTTTCTGGCTCCCAGCTTTGGTCTTGGCCCAGTCCTGCCATGGCAGGCATTTGGAGAGTGAACCAACGAATGGGAGCTCCATCTCTCTCTCTCTTTTTCTCCTTCTCTGAAAATAAATAAATAAATAAAAATTAAAATAGACATAAACCAGGGGTAGGAGGCAGGCCCAGTTTGAGGCCAGCTCTGGCTTCTCCTGGGGAGGGTGAGGCTGTTGTGCCAGGGGTCTGCCCCATTGCGGGGACCTAGGCTGCTTCTCCCTCTGTGGGATGGACTCCTCCAGGGGCTGTCGGGGCCGTTTGCTGCCTCATTCACAAATGTTTCATCCTCCCCCCCTCTTCCAGGTCAACTCCTCTTTCTCCTTTCTGTCTCAGGTACCATTTCCTCCAGGTAGTGCTCCTTGATCTGCAGGCAAGGTGAGGACCCTGAGTGAGCATTCCCACCAATACCTCTCTGTCTGCCTTCCTCTCCCCCTCCCCAGGAAACCCCTTTTCTGTGTCTGCTTTCTTGGCTGTCTCCCTCAGCAGCGTGTGTGATTCTGGAGGGCAAATGTTCCCGTAGGGCCCGGCTCACGGCAGGCCCTCAGCCTCTGTTAAATGAATGTTAGCAGGGGACTGGGGCTTGGCAGAACCGTCCCTCCTGGATGGGACCAGACCTCTCTGCCTAGCATGAAGCCCACCCAGGTCCCCTGGCACGCTGCCTCAGCCCCGGTGCCAGACAGAGCCCCTGAGCAAGTGCGTGGCCGCAGCTCCCTGAAGCTTGCCCCTGGCTCAGGTTGCAGGAACCAGATCCTAACAGGTCAACTCCTGTGTTCTTTC
This sequence comes from Sylvilagus floridanus, assembly GCA_949820135.1. NCBI lineage: Eukaryota > Metazoa > Chordata > Mammalia > Lagomorpha > Leporidae > Sylvilagus > Sylvilagus floridanus. The sequence goes on from OX463240.1 coordinate 86,474,570, forward strand.
CTTCCCCAGTGGGAAAGAAAGCCTCCAGCTGGCCTCCCCCTTCCTTCTCCCTGGTGTTACAGGGGCTGGGGATTAGCACCTGCACCCAGCCAGGGGCCAGGCAGCTGAGCCAGGGGGTGGAGGAAGCGCTTTTAGGTTCTCCCTAGGGACTTGAGAAACAAACCCTGCACCCCTGTAGCTGGAGGCTGCCGGCCTGAGCCTCCTGACCTTCCCCTCCTGTTGCCTGCACAGCCTCGGCAGCCCCTCCCCCAGGGGTCCTGGCTCCCCACTGGCTGCACACGGGTGGGAGCACCATGCTGGAGGGTTGAGGCCTGCGGCGGCACCACCCCGCAGAGTGCCCTTTGCAGAGGGCTGGGCCCGATCAGGAGTGCACTGGGCAGCACGGCGCATCGCTTAAGGGGATTAGCCCCGAGTAGTACACACCCAAAATAGCCCTGGAGGCCAGGGTGGAGAGGGCAGAAGAGGTGATGGGGGCCTGTTGACCCAGGGGTGGGGGTGGGGGGCAAAAGCTGGCACCCAGAGGGGTGAGACAGGCCTAAGTCCCTCCCTGGAGTTTGAAAGCCACCTCCCTCCAGGCTTTGGAAAAGCAGCTGGCTGTTTCTTACACTGGGTGGCAGGGCCCACCGGGCGTCTGTTTTACACAGCAGCACTAGGAGTTCTGTTCTGTGTTGAAGAATTCTGGGAGAGGAGGCCTCAGTGCCTTCACCCCCTGCCCTACCCCACCCCCTCACCTCGAGCGTGGCCCTGGCCACTTTCTCTCTCCTCACAGCAACAGAGCTCGGCTACACGGGGAATGCAAGAGGGCGCAGGACAGAGGGACAGGACCAAGGAGCACTTGTAACAAGAAAGTGGCCCACAGTGAGAGGGGGATGGGAGGGTCAGGAGGTACACGTGAGTCCCACTGACTGAGGAGCCGTTGCTGCTTTCTAGGGCTTTGCGGTCCCTAGACTGGGGCAGGCAGGAGAGGACAGAGCTCTTGTCTAACTCGGCTGCCTTCCTTCAGTGCCATCTGGGCTCCAAGAGACCCTGGGGGACAAGACCCTGTTAGACAACAGCAGCACATCCACAGCTGCTCCAGGGTGAGCTACGTGCACACACGCGCACACACACACGCACACACACCCCACAGGAGCAGCAGCAGCACCCAGCCTGGGGGCAGGGCAAAGAGGTTGACATTTGTGTCCTGACCCTTGGTCCTCGGGCCCTTCTTGTTTCTTAGACCCTGTGGCCATCGCCAGCAGGAATAGTGGTCTGCAGTGAGAGTAGCAGCTCCCCCGGGGCACGGCATGAGGTAGAAAGCCCAGGGATGTTTGCAATCAGATAGGTCAGGGTTTGAATTCTGCTTCTGCCCTTTACTGCTCCGGGGAACCTGAGTGGTTGCTTAAGGAAGGAGGAGCGTTAGCTTTATTGAGTGCTTCCCGGAGCCAAAGGCATCCTCAGTGCACTCTCATTACCCTAGCTTCCTGGGACTTGGTGACTCTACCTGTCCAGTGGGGTTGATAACATCGGCCTGGCAGGGTTCCGGTGAGACTGAGACAGGACAGGTGTTAGGGCACCGGCACAGCAGGAGGAGAACCCTGCGCTCTGGAGTCTTCACGGGAGTGCGCCCACGGTCAGCGGGTGTGAAGGGATGAGAGGAAGGGAGAAACAAAAGCAAGGAGCTGATTCCGAGGAAGAAGGCGAGGCCTGTTTAATCACTTACTGCCTGGCCCAGCCGCCTGGCTTCTTTGAGCCTCTGCCTAATTTATTGAGCCCCAGGATTAAGGGCCCTTCCTGAGTTGGTTGTTGGCTTGGAAAAATGGTAGCATAGGGCGCTCAGGGGAGCTTCTGGGACAGGCACATTCTTGTCTACAGCCCTCCTGAGTTAAGCTCCAAGGGGCCAAGGCTGCTTGGGGAGAATCTGGCTCTGGCCATCTCAGCATCCATCCACACACTGTTCAGTACAAGGCTCAGTGGTAGGAGGGCTGCATGAATGATCTGCCCGAAGCACCGAGCAGAGTGCTGGCCTGGAGGCCTGCCGTGTTGGTGTGCTGATGGGGACAGTGAAAGGCCTTGCACGCCGGCCTCCTTTCCTTCCCACCAACCCCACACAGCCCCGCTCTCTTCATCCTTTTAAACAGAAGATCCATGAATAGGTTTCGTGTTTACAAGGAGGGAGGAGAGCTCCGTTCAGTCACTAATTCCCCAAGTGTATTATGAGTTCCTGTTCATCTTACGAATGCTAGGATAACATAACAGGTAAGACAGACAGGGTCCTTGCACTGGTGGAGATGGTATGCTAATGGGTATGATGTACATGTTAATGAACATACCTGTAACACAGGACACATACGTGTTAGAAAGGAGAACAGTACTGTTTAAAAGGAGTCTGAGACTCACCGTTTTGATGAGCAGGGCCTGGAATGGCCCAGGGAGCCAGCCACGCAGGGCTGGAGGAAGAACTTTCCAGACGGGGGAATGGCAGACACAGAGGTGCTGTGGAGGAAGCGGTGTAGGGAGGCAGAGGCAGCGGCCAGCACACAGGGAGCAGAGGGAGCTGGGAGGGTTGGCAGAGAACAGCTGAGCCAGGCTCAGCTCCCGCAGGGCCCTTCAGGAGCACGGAGAGAAGTTGGTGAAGAGTTTGAGCAGGGGAGAGATGTGAGCTGACCTGGTTAATGGTTTTTAAAGGCTTATTCTGCCAGCTTGCAGACCAATAGACTGTGGGCTACCAAGAGTGAGAAGAACGGAGACCAGAGTGTTGCAGTAAACCACGTAAAAGCTCAAGGGTGAGGGGCTGGCACAGTGGTGTAGAGGGTAAAGCCACCACCTGCAATGCCGGCATCCCATATGGGTGCTGGGTCGAGTCCCAGCCATTCCACTTCTGATCCAGCTCCCTGCTATTGCACCTGGGAAAGCAGCAGAGGATGGCCTAAGTGCCTGGGCTCCTGCACCCACGTGGGAGACCTGGATGAAGCTTCTGGCTCCTGGCTTCAGCATGGCCCAGCCCAAGCTGTTGTGGCCGTTTGGGGAGTGAAGCAGCAGGTGAAAGATCTCTCTGCCTCTCCCTTTCTCTGTGTAATTCTGCCTTTCAAAGAAATAAACAATTATTTAAAAAAAATGCCCAAGGATGCAGGAAATCCTCTAAAGAAAACACAGACAGTGCTGGCTGATGTCTTGGAGGAGACAGCGTGGCCAGGTAGACCTGCCCTGCCTGGGCCTGTGGCTGAATTTGATGTTATTTACTGATATGGGAAACTGCAGAGAAGTGGCTGTAGAAGTTCACGATCAGAGCAAGTGTGTGTGCTTACTCTGTCCTCAAGAGGAAATGTTGGGTTGGCAGGGGTTTTATAAGTCTGGGCAGAGCTGGGGCTGGAGATGAAATGGGGGGCGGTCAGCAATGCATTTACCATATTTCGAGTCTTGAGCCTGGGGGAGACCATTTAGGGAGAGAATGGGTGGAGAGGAACAGAAGGCCAGGGGCTGAGCCCTTCATTGCAGCACTTGGAGGCACTGCGAGAGGAGGAGGAGCCAGTGCAGGGACTGGGGGTGGAGAGAAACTGGGTTCTTTCACAAGGCCAAGGGGAAAAGGGCTTCAAGGAAGAGCGAGTTTTCCACTGCATCCGTTCTTGCTGGGGCAGGCGATCAACCGCAGAACCCATGGAAGCAAGCGACCATGACAAGAGGGATCTCACCGTAACCAAGACTGACTCGAGAGGGGATAATGGGTAAGGTCAGGAGAGAGTGTAGACAAATCTGTTTTTCTGGAGTTTTGTTCCATTGGCAAGTAAATAAAGTAGGGTGGCATCGAGAGGTCAGTGTGGAATCAGGAGGATTCTGTTGTATGTGTGGGTTTTTTTTTTTTTAAGATTTATTTATTTATTTACAGGTAGAGTTACAGACATGTGGGGTGGGAGGGGGAGAGAGAGAGAGAGAGAGAAAGAGAGAGAGAGATCTTCCATTTGGTTCACTCCCCAAGTGGCTGCAATGGTCAGACCAAAGCCAGGAGCCAGGAACCTCGTCTGGGTCTCCCACTTCTGCTGCTTTCCCAGGCACATTAGCAGGGAGCTGGATCAGAAGTGGAGCAGCCAGGACTCGCACCGGCACCTGCATGGGATGCCGGTGTTGCAGGCAGCGGCTGTACCTGCTGTGCCACAGCGCCCACGCCGAGGATTCTGTTCTAAGACAGGGGCTGTTCACGTGCAGATGGGACAGTTCAGCAGACAGGGAAACCCGGGGGACATCGGGAAAGGAGTGGAGAAAGGATGCAACGCCCTGGGGTCAGGAGGCAGCCGCAGCAGGAAAGGCCATCAGGCTCATCAGTGTGGTGAGGGCAGGACGTGGCTAGATGGAAGGGGAGGAACTTGAGAGGCTGCGGCAGTGAGCCTCAGGTCATAGCAAAGACGCTCGGTGAGCCTCAGGTCATAGCAAAGACGCTCGGTGTCTCCGGGTGAGAGGAAAGAAAACACGAAAACACTCGGGGTATGAAATTTGGCGTGCGAACAGTCAGCAGACAACAGCCAGCTGTCGCGGCTGCCTGGAAATCCAGTAGATTTCCACCCCTCATGCATTGCTCTTCTGTCCCCAAGGCCACCCCCGCCGAAGGAGAGGCAGGGAGCACTCAGGTCCATCCCCAGAACCCAGCCACGCCAGGGGCACCAGGTGCTGATTCCCACCTTGACTGTTCACAAGCCGTGTGGCCTCACACAGAGTAGACAAGCATCTAACGCTTAGAAACCTTACTCTGTTTTTTACTTTTCAGTGGCTGTCTGAATTGCATTTGTATTTGGAAAAATTTGCTATGTAAATAGATTTTAAAGTATATGTTTTCTTTTAAAAACAAATATTTATTTATTTGTTTGAAAGAGTGACAGAGAGAGAAAAAGAGAGAGAGAGAGCACGTGCTCCCATCTGCTGGTTCACTCCCCAAATGGCCACAATGGCCACGACTGGGCCAAGCCAAAGCCAGAAGCCCAGGACTCCATCCTGGTCTCCCATGAGGGTGTCAACGGCCCTGAACTGTTTTTTGCTGCTTTCCTAGGCTCATTGACTGGGAGCTGGATCAGAAACAGAGCAGCTGACTCAAACCAGTGCTCTGATAGAAGATGCCGGTGTCACAAGTGGCAGCTAACCCACTGTGCCACAACCCCGAGCCCTCTACTGCATGTTTTAATGAAATATAAAACACATCCAGATATGTGCATAAGATACAAGTGGTGAGGTTTCATGAGTTATCCCAAAGGGAACTGGAAGTAGAACATTTGTCAGTCCTACAATACTTACCCCCTACCACACTTCCTCCTCAAAGCTAACCCCCATGCTGATTCCAATGTATGGGTTAATCCTACCTGGTCTTCAATTTTGTAGACTCAAATAGTATGTTCTTCTGTGTCTGGCTTGTGAGATTCAATCATGTAGTTCGGCATTTTTAAACTCTCACCACTATGGTATCCATTGTATGAATAGACCACCATTTATTTATCCAACTTGTTGTTAGTGGGTGTTTGGGTTGTTTCCAGTCTGGAGCTGTTTCAAACAATGCTGCTAGGGACATTTTTGCCCATTTTTTGAACTTATGACTTCATTCTGTTGAGTATGTGCCTTGGAGTGGAACTGTTGAGTCATAGAGAATACACAGTGAGGTTTAGTTCATTTTTTTCATCTGTATATAGGGCTGATTCCTTCTGATTTGAAGAATCCCTATGAGGATCAGATAGGAAAGTTTGAAGAAAGCCTGGTGCAAACAGGCATCATCCTCATTTTGAACCAAGCCCCCTTTGGAGAGCACCTAGAGTGCCATCGATCCTTTGACACCCCCTGCCTGCTGTCCCCTGCCTCGCTCTAAGGTTTAGACACTTTACTAAAGCCCAGGGCAGAGTCCTGTAAGCCACAACTCCTTGCAGCTCACAAAGATGCGGGCCTCAGGGAGCAGCCCGCCCTGGCTTGTCCTTAGCCCCACTTCTTCCTCATGGCGACCCGACCCGCTGCTCCCCCTCTCGGTGCAGATCCTGCCAGGTTTGACTTGGTGTCTTGTTTTGATCACTCTCAACGCCATCCCCACTCTCATGCTCGAAGCCACTCAATCCTTCCTCACCTGCAGCCTGTGTGAGACGAGCCATTTGGCATTTTTATTCCTCACCTAAGGTGGGGGGAAAACAGCACAGCTGTGTAATCTGTGGGTTCCTCTGTGGATGAAAACCCTTGAACCCCGGTCAGGCATCAGGGCCGCGTACTTTTCGCTGCCTGGGACCTTATTCCAAAGTTCACCTTTCTCTGCAAACCCTCTGTCCCCCATCTCTCTTTTCACCCTCCACGGATGCCCTGGCCTCAGATTTCACTGAGAAACTCGAAGCCATCAGGTGAGAATGCCCTGGAAGTCCTCTTCTGTCCCCAGAGAATTTCTCTCCACGCATGTACACACCTTCCTTCCTTCCGTTCTCTCCCCCGACAAGCGATCCCTGGCTCCCTCTGCCTGTCCCAGGCTTGCACACTCCTGTGTTCCGCCCTCCGTTGTCTGCCCCCGGAAGCGCTCTGCCTTCCTGTCTCAGCATCCTTCCCTACTGGCCCTTTCCCTCCAGTTCTCACCTTCTCTCCTTTCCTCTGGAGCCAAGCTGCAGGAAACAGGATCCACACTCACTGTCGCCTCGGGCAGCGCTGACCTCTGCCTGGGTGAGGGATCCAAAGACCTCTCGGTGGCCTCCTCCAGGGCCACAGTTTAGTCTTCATCCTACTTCTTTTTTGGTGGCATTTAACCCCTTCCTCACTCTCACAGCACTCGCATCTCCCTTGGGGCCAAGACACCATGTTCACCTGGTTTTCCTTTTCTCTCTCCCATTGTTCCTTCCTGGTCTCCTCTGAGAGCAGCTCTTCCCTCTAATGCCCAAATTTGATTGTCCCTGGGGCTGCCCGCCCTGTGCAGTCTCCTTGGCTCCCTTCACCCAACCCCACTACCACCCGTAGGCTCTATCTTTATCTCTGGCCTAGATCTCTATTTTGAGTTCTAGATCATTCAGTTGCCTCTTGGACACCTCAACTGTCTCAAATTCAACTAGTCTAAAAATAAATTAATCATTATCACCCTGCTCCACCCCAAAGCTGCTTGTCCTCCTGCGGGCCACACGTTAAGTGGAAGAACTGTCCACCCCGACGCCACCCTTCTCTAACCCCTCTCCCAGTGTTTTAAGACTTTCCTGTTTGTTCTGCTCCTGTGATCTCTCTTGGCCCTTCCCTCCTCTCCACTCCACTTCTATCGTTTCTACCCATATCACTTATCAACCAGAAGAATATCATGACCTCCCCAGGGATCTCTGCCTCTCTCCACCATTGCAATCCACCCCACACACAGCTGCCAGAGTCTTATTATAAAGTGAAATCATGATCTTGACACTCCTGCATAAACTCTTCCATTGCTCAACATAGCTTCCATGATCAAATTTACACTCCTTAGCATGGCTTAGAAGGCCCTTGGCGATCCAACACCTCCAGCTACTGGTACGCTGCTCATTTGTGCCCTTTGCTACAGTCATACTTGACCCTTGGTTCAACAAAGTGGCAAGCTGTACTGTGCTTCCTCTGTGCCTCTGAACATTCCACTGCCTCTCACTGGATTGCCAGGCCCAGCTAATCCTTCTTCCTCCTCTTTTTTTTTTTTTTTAAAGATTTATTTTATTTATTTGAAATGCAGAGTTACAGAGTGATAGGGAGAGACAGAGAGATCTTCTATCTGCTGGTCACTCCTCAAATGGCCTCCACAGCCAGGTCTTGGCCAGGCTGAAACCAGGAGCCAGGAGCTTCTTCCGGGTCTCCCACATGGGTGCAGGAGCCCAAGCACTGGCCGTCCTCTGCTGCTTTCCCAGGCACGTTAGTAGGGAGCTAGATCGGAAGTGGAGCAGCCGCTGGCTCTTAGATGGGACGCCGGAGCTGCAGGCAGCAGCTTTACCCGCTGTGCCACAACACCGGCCCCTCTCAAGCCTCTTGAGGGCACAGCCTGGCTCTTTTTCAGCTCCATGTCCCCAGGGCCTGGCTCAGCGAATGCCAGTTGAATGAGTAAAGGATGAGCAGTTTGGAATTACCATTCTCATCACACTTGACTGGATCTACAGTCGTGGGGGTTCATCGATACTCTTCTGAATCTGATTTTGTGTCCAAATCTTCAGATCAAGGGCGGCTTGGCAGTGATCTTTCCCCTCCTGGTTTCTGTAAACAACCAACTAAATCAGTCCACAACTTACACTCTGAGATCTGAATTGTTTAAAGGTCACTGGCCTGTCTCCCCTTCAGTTTGACCTTGTTCCTTTTTTTTTTTTTTCTTTCTTTCTTTCTATTCTTACTCCTCTCTTTGCCTGCTCTGTAGGGGTCTGAGTTTCAAGCTAACATTTTTAGCCTGACATTGGGGCCACAGGTACACCCCACAGGGGATATTAATAACTAGGAAATTGCTGTCGATGGAGCCAACTGAGGCCTTCAGCGCCTCACATCTAAATGTCCTCCTCCTAAAATGTCTGGAGGAGCTCAGTGCCCTTGCCTCTAGAGCCACACGAAGCGATGCAGCCGGAGCGGAGAACCTGCTCTCAGCGGATCTCCCCTGCGCCCACTTGTGGAGTGGAGGGAGAGTTCCTCGGGGCACTCACAGAACCCACGCCTGTCGGAGGCCCACAGCCCGGATGTGGCCACGATGACCTAGAAGGCTCTGAGCATAGAAGCGTTCTTCAAAACGTCTGTGGGAAAGTGCAAATAAAGATAAATCTATTTCAGTGCCAACATTTTTGAAATCCGTGCGTCCAAGAGGTCTTCCATAAATCCATGACAAATGCATGTCATGAAAAAAAAAACTATGCATGGGTTTCAAAGATGGTTTGCATCAAAATAAACCTATCTTTTTCTTTCTTTCTTTTTTTTTTTGGACAGGCAGAGTGGACAGTGAGAGAGACAGACAGAAAGGTCTTCCTTTGCCGTTGGTTCACCCTCCAATGGCCGTCGCAGCCGGCGTGCTCTGGCCGGCACACCGCGCTGATCCGAAGCCAGGAGCCAGGTGCTTCTCCTGGTCTCCCATGGGGTGCAGGGCCCAAGCACTTGGGCCATCCTCTACTGCACTCCTGGGCCACAGCAGAGAGCTGGCCTGGAAGAGGGGCAACCAGGACAGAATCCAGTGCCCCGACCGGGGCTAGAACCCAGTGTGCCGGCGCCACTAGGCGGAGGATTAGCCTATTGAGCCATGGCACTGGCCTAAACCTATCTTTTAATTCCATTCTCCCACAGAGATTTTGAAGTACCCTCACACCAGTTCTGCAGGCAGGCACATGCAGACTCACCCTCCTGAGGCTGGAGCGAAGGAGGAGCAGTGGCGGGGACCTGGTCCTTGCAGACAAGCGAGCTGCCCTTCTCAGCCAGGCCTCTGCGAGAGAACAAGTTCTACAGAAAACAAACCAAGCGACAGTTTCCTCTCTTTCCTAGTCTGTTTTTTGCTGCCCTAATGGAATTCTACAGGATGCATAATTTATAATGAACAGAAATTTTTTTAAATGTTTATTTATTTATTTGAGAAGTAGTTACAGCCAGAGAGAGGGAGAGACAGAAAGGTCTTTTTTTAAAATTTATTTGAGAGGTAGAGTTACAGGTAGTAAGAGGGAGAGACAGAGAGAAAAGTCTTCCGTCCGTTGGTTCACTCCCCAAATGGCTACAACAGCTGGAGCTGGGCCCTCTGAAGCCAGGAGCTCCTTCCGGGTCTCCCACGTGGGTGCAGGGGCCCAAGCACTTGTGCATCTTCCATTGCTGTCCCTGGCCATTCGCAGAGAGTTGGATCGGAAGAGGAGGGTCGGAAGACTAGAACCGGTGCCCATATGGGATGCTGGCACTGCAGGTGGCAGCTTTACCCACCAGCCCCCTGTGTCCTTGATTTAAAGGCAGGAGGAGGGGGTACTCCAAGCACAGGTGAGCTATTTCTAGATTTACTTTCTTCAAAACATAATTCATAATTATAGTAAGAAGGCTCATAGGCAAACTATAAAATACAGGGAAAAGATCTTATTAGCTGAAGATGCTGGCCATTGTCACATTTCTGAGTGCTCACATCTATATGTAGTTTTCCCTTAATCACTGAGATCATTTAATGTGCATGTATATTCACATGTATTTTGTTTCCTTTTTTTTTTTGTTTATCTTATTACATTTCCCTATGTCATTAAAATTTCTCCCTAAACACTGTTTTCTGTGGACATCACCCTAGTCTATCGTATGGCTGTGTCGAGAACCATTTGCCTGTGTTTGGACACTTACCTGGCTCATGTTGAATACACTTTCCAGGGCCCCAGACAGACCCCCAGAACCTCAGCACGGGCTCTTCCCTCATCCTAGATGCCCACGCCCAGAGGTGGAGGCGGCCACATAAGAAGATAAATAGAAGCACTAACGCATCGTGCCTGTCGCCGAGCCCCGTGGCCCAAGCACAGAAAACACTCCCCGGGCTCTGGAAGCAGAGCCTGCCGGGCAGCTCACCGGGCAGACACTCACAGCCCCAGGGGACTCAAGGCCACACACGCTATTTTTTAGAGGATCAGATTCCTGATGATGGACTCTGTGCCAGGCAGAGCACACCCCCCCTCCCCAGGGAGCTGATGGCTTGTGTGTCCATGGAGAAACACATGCGCCTGTGTGTCTTTGTCTCGAGAGGAAGGAACTGTCGTTACGTAAAAAGAGAATCCAGGCTCCAGCCTCAGAAGAGTTCAGCTCCAGGAAAGATGTCAAGAAGGGGAGGTCAATTAGACCCCCTCTTGCGTCCTGAGGGCCCTGTCCAGACACAGCCACACAGCACCAGCTCAGCAGGCAGAAGTCTTGTCCCCGCCCCAGAGAACCAGAGAAAGACCATCCCCACCCAGAAGCCCATAGGCAAGCGCTCGGCCGCCGTGTGGCAACACAGCACAGCACGGCACCGTCCCAGCTCACTCTGGCGATGGTGCTAGTACAGCCCAGTGCCTCTTGTTGGTGTCACCATTACAGGCCCCACATAGGTCATCCCAGGAGACCCTCCCATCAGCCTTGGAGGGAGACGGAGCAGACAGGCTTCAGTCTACTCTACAGATAGAAAAACGGCTCATGGGGGCAGCCCAGCATGCTGGTGGCAGAGGAAGGTCTCAAACTGACTGCATGTTGCAACAAGCTGTGCGTAACCTAACAGACAAACCATGTCCCTGCAGCCTTCCCTTGGGCCTCACTCAGCCAGAGATCATGTGTCCATTCAGCATTTATGAAACCTCCACCGTGTGCCCAGTTCCAGGATAGGTGCCGCCCTGTCCTGGCAGCTGGCTCAGTCGGCAGCTTGGCCACCACTGTGCCGCTCCCTGGAAACCTGTGTGCTAAGCTGGCCTGGCCCCTACGCTGCCCTCTGAGGGACCCCGGGGAGTGAACAGTCGGGAGGCAGCTCTGGCCGCTCTGTGGCGACTCCTTTCCTCCAGCAGCAGTCTCCTGCTTCCTTCCTTCCCCACCCTTCCCCCTTCCCCCTGACCCCTGACCCCTGAGCTTCTCTTCCCCAAGCTTCCCATGGACAAGGCCACGGTCTCTTTCCAAGGACACGGACCAATCACACAAACACTTTATTATGTAGGGTTTCTCACTGCTCATCACAGACAGAAATAAACAGGGAAATAAAGCTGGTCCCTGTGGGCTGTGACCGCCATCCCTGATCTGTGCTGTCCCCTGCGGTGAGCACTTGAAATCTGGCCCTAACTGAGAATGCACACTGGATTTCAAAGACTTACCAGGAAAAAAACTAAAATATCTCATTGACAAGTTTTTTTTTTTTTTTTAAAGATTTGTTTGATTGAAAGGCAGGGAGAGGGGGGAGGAACAGAGAAAGAGAGAGAGAGAGAGAGAGAGAGAGAGAGAGAGAGAGAGAGAGATCTTCCGTCCACTAAATGCCCATAACAGCTAGGACTGGCTCAAGTCGAAGCCAGGAGCCAGGAACTCCATCCAAGTCTCCCATGTGGGTGGCAGGGACCCAAGCACTTGGGCCACACCTACTGCCTCCCAGGTATGTTAGCAGGAGCTTGATAGGAAGCAGAAATGGAGGTCCAATATGAGACACTGGCATTCCAGGTAGCTTAACCCACTGCACCACAATGCTGGACCCCATCAGTGGTTTTAAAAAGCACACTCACAAAGTTGTATAACCAATGGCAGTACCTAATTCCAGGATATTTTCATTATCTCCAAACAGACACCCTGGGCCCATCAGCAATCACTCATTTCCTCTCCTGCAAACCTAGGATGTGCTTTCTGTGTCTATAGGCTTGTCTGTTGTGGACATTCCATAGAGATAGAATCATCCTATGTGATCTTTCTGGTCCGGCTTCTTTTATTTACTGTGGTCTCCAGGTTCATCGATACTGGAGCATGTGTCAGGGCTACATTCTTCCTTCTGGCTGAATACTGTTTCATCCTGGGGCTGCTCCACACTGTGTGTGTCCACTCACCAGCTGATGGACAGTCAGGTAGCTTCCGCCTTCCGGTTATTGTGTGTAACGTTGCCGTGAACACTTTTGTCTGGATATTTTCTAAGTAACGTTCTTCATTTCTTATTTGGAACACAAATCGTTCGTATTTACAGGGTGTCGTGATGCTTCAGCACATTGTACACACTGTGTGATGTTCAGATCTGAGCGAGCACTTGTCGTGGGCATACACTTGTGTTCTCAGTTCTGTTGGATATACAAGAGCTCTTCGGAAAGTTTGTGGGAAAAGTGGAATTGAAAGATAACTTCATTTTAGTGTAAAAAATTTAGAAACATTTGCATGGTTTTTTCATAATACTCCTCGTCCATGACCTTCCGAAGCCTCCTCTGACATCTGGGCACGGAATGTCTGGGTCGTAAGGTAGTTTTATGTTTAACCTTTTTTCAGTCGGGAAATGGCTTAGTTTTAAAAGTTTTGTTTATGTATTTATTTATTTGAGAAAGAAGGAGAGGGATCTTCTATGCTGATTTGAGAGAGACGGTTTGGGATCAGTGCTGTGGCACAGGAGGTTAAGCCTCTGCCTGTGATAATAGCTGTGTCAGAGCGAGAGCTCAAGTCCTGGTTGCTCTGCTTCTGACCCAGCTCCCTGCTAATGCACCTAGGAAAGCAATGAGAGATGGCCCCAGTGCTTGGACCTCTGCCACTCATGTGAGAGACCAGGATGGCTCCTGGCTTCAACCTGGCCCAGCCCCGGCAGTTGCAGCCATTTTGGGAGGGAACAAGCAGATGGAAGATCTCTCTCTCTCTCTCTTTCAAATGAATAAAATAAATTTTTAAGAGAGAGCTTTCATCTTCTGGTTCACTTTCTTTTTTAAAAAAAAAAAGATTTATTTATTTATTTGAAAGTCAGAGTTATACAGAGAGAGGAGAAACAGACAAAGAAACATCGGTCTTCCATCCAATGGCTCACTCCCCAATTGGCTGCAACAGCTGGAGCTGTGCCGATCCGAAGCCAGGAGCCAGGAGCTTCTTCCAGGTCTACCACGTGGGTGCAGGGGCCCAAGGACTTGGGCCATCTTTTACTGCTTTCCCAGGCCATAGCAGAGAGCTGGATTGGAAGTGGGGCAGCTGGGTCTCAAACCAGCACCTATATGGGATGCTGGCGCTTCAGGCCAGGGCATTAACCCGCTGCGCCACAGCGCCGGCCCCATCTGGTTCACTTTGTAAATGCATGCAATAGTCAAGGCTGGGCCTTCCCAGTTAGGGCCAAAGCCAGGAGCCAGGAATGCAATCCAGGTCTCCTACATGGGTGTCAGGAACTCAGTTACTTGGGTCATCAGCACTACCACCCAGAATCTGCATTAGTAGGAAGGTGGAGTCCCGAATGGGAGCTGGGAATTGAACCCAGGGACTCCGAGGTGGGAGGTGGGTCTCCTTCCGCTGGAACACGTGCCTGCTCCCGGTTTTGCCTTTCCCAGAAATTACCAGATTGTTTCCCAAGGCGACTGTACCGCTCATAGTCTCACCGACGATGTACGAAGGTCTGGCATTCTCGGCATCCTTGTCAGCACTTGGCGTTGTCTGTCTTTTGGACCAGAGGTGCCGAGTGGGTGTGGAGTACACAGCACTGTGGTTTTGCTGGTCTCCAAGGAGATGAATGATGTGGTGGTTTCCCTGCTCCTCTTCCTGAAGTCCCTTTCCTCTCCCTGATGACTTACTTTTCAGAATCACTTTATTTATTCTTGTGGTTTTCATTGCTACAATACACCCGCAACTCCTAGCTCTACCTCTAGAGCCCATATCTCTTTCCTGAGACTCACATCCTTAGCTTATTTTTAAGGAATTTATTAATTTGAAAGTCAGGCCTACAGAGAGAGAGACAGATATCTTCCATCCTCTGGCTCACTCTCCAGATGGCTGTAACCACCAGGGCTGGGCCAAGCCAAATCCAGGAGCCAGATGCTTCATTGGGGTCTCCCAGGTGGGTGGCAGAGGCCAACTTCCACTGCCATTAGCAGGGAGTTGGATTGGAAGTGGAGCAGCAGGACACGAACCAGCCCCATCTACCCCACCACAGCGCCAGCCCCATCACATCCTTATCAGTGCCACCTTGTTAGCCTTCAGACTTTTCATGGCCAGAACAATCCAGTGCTCTTCTCCCCTTCGAGTCCCCTGCCATGCTCATAAGCATCGCTGTGTACCAAGTGAAGTAAACTGGAAGTCTTAGAGCCAGCCTCTGCTCCCTCCTGTCAGTCGCCACTTCACTGGACCCTAGTAACTGTGCCCACAGCTGTCTGAACTGCACCTCCTTCCCTCTGTGCTCACTGCTCTCCTTGATCCCGGAGCTCCTAATTTCTTGCCTGGATGTTTGCCGAGCCTCCTACTTCTCTCTTTGCCTCCAGGTTCTCCCAGCCTCAACGCCACCCTCCAAACATCCGTCAGAGCCAGCTCTCTAAAGCACAAGTCTGACAGCCACTTCTCTGGCTAAGAATCTTCATGCTTCTCTCCCGCCCGAGGGGTTAAGGCCGCACTCCTTAGCATGAGTGGGAAGTCAGCCACGATCTGGCCGCAGGGTGCGGCTCTGGCCTCATCTCCCACCAGCACTTCCTCTGCCACATGAGTTCCAGAGACCTCGGCCGTCCCTGGCTGTGCCATGCTCCAGCAAGTCACGTGCTTTAGCCTGCTGTGTGCCCTCTGTGGAGAAGCTCCTTTTCTGGTCTCTGTGCCCAGGGCGCTGCCTCTGCATGTTGCCCCCAGGTCTGTGTTCCCTGGGCCCTGCCTTGTGTGGAGGCCACGTGGCGTCCTTCATTGCTGCCCCTCTGCCCCCTAGATCTTGGCTTCCCTTTCTCCTGCCACAGTGGGACAACCAGCCCTGCCCCCCATCTTGGCCTCAGCTTAGTGCTCAGCTCTTCCCTGCCTCTGACCCCTGCACGGGCCTCAGAAGGGAAGACCCCAGCCTCGTCTCTCAGCTGGCCGGGGGCATTCCCGTCTCTTGGCCCTGGCTCATGAAGAACTTGAGTCTCCTAGGAGCTCGGATGCTAAAAGAGAGCTGCATTTGGGATTGTAGTGCCCCTGCAGCATGAAAGGGGAAACTTTCCAGAACAACGCACAGGGTCTGGGAAAGGGGAGTGCAGGGTGTATTGTTGGACTGGGGCAGAGCACCCAGGAGGAGTCAGTGGTGGGTGGAGCTGGCCTGGACGCCAACACACTTCCTCTTTCTCCGAATCCCAGGCCCCTTGACAGACCTCAGGCAGACCCTGCAGAAGCCCACGATGGCTGAGTGCCAGGGCAGAGACGCAGACTGGAGGGTGGTGCGTTTGGATGCTGATTGGTGGCTCCCTGGAGGTTCCTCATGGGCCCCTGGGGCTCTTCTTGAGACTGTGCCCGGTCCAGGGGGCACAGAGACTGCAGAGGACCTGAGGTTGAGAGGACAGTGGACCTTAAACAGCAGAACCAGGATTCAGCAAGTTCTGGTCAGGCTGGAATGATAGCGTCAGTGTAAAATATAAACTTTAAAACTTTTAAAATTTCTTTTCACTTGTTTTAAAGGCAGAGAGACTCACAGAGAAGTAGATGGGGCTGGCATTGTGGTGTAGCAGGTAAAGCTGACGGCAGCAAAGCTGGCATCCCATGTGGGCAGCAGTTCACATCCCGGCTGCTCCACTTCCCTGCCAATGGCCTGGGAAAGGCAGTATAAGATGGTCCAAGCACATGGGAGACCCGGATGAAGCTCCTGGCTCCTGACTCCTAGCCCGGCCCAGCACTGGCTGTTGCGGCCATCTGGGGAGTGCACCCCGCAGATGAAAGAGCTCTCTCTCTTTCTGTCTCTCCCTCTCTCTCTCTCTCTGCAACTCTGACTTTCTAAATAAATAAATAAATCTTTAAAAGAGAGAGAGAGAGACACACAGAGAGATGCTCCGTGTGCTGTTCCTCCAATGTCCACAATAGCCACGGCTGGGCCAGGCCAAAGCCAGGAGCACAGGATTCAGTCTGGGTCTCTCATGTGGGCGGCAGGAGCCCAGGCACTCGAGCCTTCGTCTGCTGCCTGCTCAGGGGCTCATTAGTGGGAAGCTGGATTGGAACCCGAGGAGCCAGGACTTAAGCCAGCACTCTGTGTGGGATGCCAGTGTCCCGAGCAGCGTCCTAGCTGCTGCACCGAATGCCTGCCCCACAGATGCACTTTCCAGCCTGGAGAAGAGCAGCCTGAAGAGAGGACTCCAAAAATCCATGAAATGGTGGAATTAAATGATAAGTTGCTTCAGTGAAAAATTTTTGAAATCTGTGCACAGTTTTTTTTTTTAAAGAAAATGTTTATTTATTTATTTATTTACTTCAAAGGCATCACAACAGAGAGAGAGAGAGAGAGAGAGAGAGAGAGAGAGAGAGAGAGAGAGATCAGGCACCCACTGGCTTTCTCCCCAAATGGCCATAACACCCAGGGCTGGGCCAGGCTGAAGACAAGAGCCAAGAACTCCATTCTGGTCTCCCATGTGGGTGGCAGGGGCCCAAGTATTTGGGCCATCTTGCACTGCTTTCCCAGGTACATTAGCAGGAAGCTGGATTGGGAGCAGAGCAGTTGGGACTCGAGCCTGCACTCTGATATGGGAAACTGGTGTTGCAAGTGGCGGCCTAACCTGTGCCACGATGCTGACTCCTGTGCACATTTTTAAAAGATTTGTTTATTTGAGAGACAGAGTTACAGAGAGAGGTAGAGAGAGATCCTCCATCCCCTGGTTTACTCCACAAATGGCCACAATGGCCAGAGCTGGTCCAGGAGTTTCCTCCGGGTCTCCCACACAGGTTCAGGGGCCCAAGGTCCTGGGCCATCTTCCACTGCCATGTTCCCAGGCCACAGCAGAGAGCTGGATCAGAAGTGGAGCAGCTGGGCCCCAAATTGACACTCATGTGGGATGTTGGCACTGCAGGCAACAGCTTCACCCACTACGCCACAGTGCCGGCTTCTATGTGCACATTTGTTTTAAGTTTTTTTATTTATTTGAAAGGCAGAATGACAGAAAGCCAGGAGCCAGGAACTCCCTCCTGGTCCCCCACGTGGGTGCCAGGAATGCAAATAGTTGGGCTATTATCTGCTGCCCCCCAGGTATGTTAGCAGGGAGCTGGGTCAGACGTGGAGGTGGCTCTGATATGAGATGCCAGTGCCCCTGTGCTGCAACACTTGCCTTCCTGAAAAGAAAAAACAACACGTTTTCAGAAGCAAAGAAAAGGAAGCGTCTTGACTTCTCGGGAGGAGCGAGCCCGGCCCTGCAAGTTTTCAAGCACAAGCTCCTTGGCAGGGCGCTGCCAGCAGGGCCGGAATATTTGCAACTCACTGCAGCAAGTGCTCCTGAGGTGCAGAGCGCTCTGCCAGGCCAGGTCTCAGCGCAGCAATAGAGGACAGGTGCTTGCCCTCAAGTCCCCCCGCGAGGGAACAGCGGCAGTGACAGGCAGACGCGGCTGGAGCCGGCCCTGCGCTCAGAGGGCCCTGGGCTGGGGAGGGCCTGCTGTCGCTGCTTGTCTGGGGCACGTCCTGGTATAGTAGCTGTGTTCTCAGAGTGAAATGCACGCTGAACCGTGGACACACGAAATTGCGAGACACCTGGGATTTCCTCTGACGTGATCTAATCTGGGGATGGGCTAAAAGGGGCGGGCCCCCAGGTGAATCCCGAGCAGCGCTGATGCCTTGAGACGCATACCTCTGCTCTCTAGTTGTCAGCACAGCTGGAATTTCCCATAATAAAAAGTCGAAAAGAAGAAGGAGCAGGGGGCCAGTGCTGTGGCTTAGCAGGCTAGGCCTGCATCCCTTATGGGTGCTGGTTTGAGTCCCAGCAGCTCCACTTACCATGCAGCTCCCTGCTAATGCGCCTGGGAAAGCAGCAGAAGACCCAAGTGCTTGGGCCCCTTTCACCCACTTGGGAAACCTGGAAGAAGTTCTTAGCTCCTGGCTTCAGACTGGCCCAGCTCCAGCAGTCATGGGTTTGGGGAGTGAACCAGCAGATGGAACCTCTCGGTGTGTCCCCCTCTGTCTCTGTAACTCTGCCTTCAAATAAATAACTAAAACGTAAAATAACAAAGAAGAAGAAAAAGAAAGAAGAGCAGGAAGAAAGAGAGTCCTCCGGGCAGAGAAGGGTCACATCCTGGGCGGCAGCCCGCCTGGAGAGAGTCTGCTGCAGATTAGGAAGTCAGGGTGGGGTGGGGGGCCGCAGGAAGAGTCTGGACTGACGTCCCCGTGTCTGCGGGCTGGGGTTTCCACTCCAACATGGAGAAGGCAGGAAGGCAGGGACCTCCCACTGACATCCGGGGCGCCTGTGTGTCTGTCAGGCCTAGGACTGGCTACAGGATTTGCAGGACTCTGTGGAAAACGAAGAGGTGGGGACTAGGAGTCCTTGTTCGAGAATGAAGACTTTCGAAGTGCCAACAGCACAGGCCCTTGGCAGTGCAGGGGATGAGCCGAGACACGCATCCTGATTAGGCCTTGCAGCCTCTTCTGTTTTGAGCAGGCCGGAGGGGGAGAGCCAGGGCTCTGCTCACAGCCCCAGGCAGCAAGAGGACAGCATGTTCCTCCTGCCACCCCCCCACCCCCACCCCCAGTCCCCCAGGGACCATGTGGGACTCGGTAGTCTGGGACAAATAGCTTACATTTAAATAGACTTTTACAGTGTTACCCAAGCTTGCTTGGGTTCTCAACTCCGCTGGAATAAAAGGAAGAAGCAGAAAGGACCAGCCAGGCCGCTCGGAGAGCTGAGTGCTAAAGTCACTTGTTTGTGTCTCCAAAGAGATTTCCTGGTTTCTCCAAAAATGGGGCTTGCTCCAAGCCTCCCAGCATGAGTCACCAGCCCCGCTGGCAAAAACACTGAGGCCCACAGAGGGCAGTGGAGCCGACCCTCGGTCAGTTGGCAGAGGTCTGCCAGCAGAACCTTCGGCCCCCTGGGGCGGGAGGAGGGGCCTGCCCACTCCCACCCCCAAAACCCCAGGTTCCAGGCACTGCCTGGGAAGCCTCTCCTATGCAGGCCGCAAGCCACAGCCTCACCTCCAAGGCCCTCTGTCTTGGTCCACGTGCAGTCAGAGATGCACACCGCCCTGCTGGCCGGAGACAGGGTCTGGGTGAGAAGCAAACACTCACCGCCATGCCTGCCTGCCTTGCTGCTCTTGTGGGTGCCTGCAGGTCCGATCCCCTCCCCCACTTCACGTCCTTTCCAGCCCTTCAGGACCCACCCCCTTAGAGTTGGCAACACAGGTGCCCATGCGTGCGCACCGCTCGTGGTCTTTCCAGAAGCTGCCAAGGGTGCACACGCTGCCCGCGAAGCTCGCTCTCCCGCTATGGTGTCAGCAAAGGGCCTCTTTTCCCAGGTTCTCAAACCATGGCCTTCCCCTGGTGCCGCTGCAGCCCTGCCGTGGTCCTAGGAGGTGGAATGAGTCGTGGGGTTCCCTGTGTGCTCGAGCTGGGGATGGGGCCTGAGACCCCCCCCCCCCAGCAATGGGCACCAGTGTTCATCCCCAGCCTGGGCTGACTTCCTACTCAGGGGAGCACAGCCAGGCTGCATGGGGCTGGGCCTGGGGATGAGCAACATGAAGGAACCCCCCTTGTCTCTGTCCACCCCAGCCCTATGCCTTCTCCCCCACCCCTAGCTGGGGGTCTTGGCTCTTTATTTTATTCTGTTTTGTTTGGGCTGTGAGATAAAATTGTTTAAAAACTATTTTCTTTCTTTTTTGTAAAAGATCTATTTATTTATTTGAAAGGCAGAGTTACGGGGAATGGGGCAGGGAGAGACAGTGATCTTCCATCCACTGGTTCATTCCCGAAATGGCTGCAATGGCTGGGGCTGGGCCAGACCAAAGCCAGGAGCCCAGAGCATCTTCTAGGTCTCCCACATGGGTGCAGGGGCCCAAGGACTTGGGCCATCTTCCACTGCTTTCCCAGGCCATAGCAGAGAGCTGGATCGGAAGTGGAGCAGCCGGAACTCGAACTGGTGCCCATATGGGATGCCCGCATCACCTGACCTTAACCCAGTGCCAGCCCCTATTTTCTTTTTTATAAAACACCCACTCCTCCCATCATCCATGTGGTTCAGGTATTAGATACCTGCTTGAAAAAAAAGATGGTTACATCACACCCCAAAGTCAGATCCGGGTGAACTGAAGGTGTAGTCTGAAACCTCCCTGGAGGCAGGGCAAGCGTCTGCAGGAGGAGAGAGGGTGGGAGAGGACCCAAGCTTCGTGCCAGGGCTCGGAGGCTGGCAGGCTGGGAGGCTCAGGACCTGATTCCATGCAGAACAGGCTGGGTGGGTTTTCTCCTACAGCCCCAGAGAGGGAGGCTAGCGACCAGGTCTCGGGTCTCCCCAAGTCCAGACTCCATCCTGAGGGAACCACAGAACCGAGAAAGGTTCCAGGCAAGGCTGTGGCTGCAGGGATCCGTGCTCCAGAACGCCCCCATCCTGGAGGAGGCTGCTGAGCCCGGGGGAGGCTGCTGCACTGTCCCATGAGCCACGAGCCCCTCGGGAGGACGAGGAGGGCCCGCGGGAGAGGCAAAGGGGAAAGAAGGCCGCCTGTATACGCAGCCACACACAAAGTCCCGGGGCTGCCAGTGATGGGAGAGTGCCCCTTCCCTCCCCAGCAGGCTTTATCTGGAGCTGCTGGACACCATGGGGGCCATTGCCTAGTAGGGGGCAGTGCAGGAGTGGGCTAGGCCGCCAGGAGAGGTGAGGGTCCCGTCTTGGAGGACGCCAGGATGCTCCTTAGACTTGTGGAATCCGGCATCTGGACCTGTGTTACCAGGGCCCAGAGATACAGCTGGAGAGACATCACACAGAGAGTGTGTATGATGATGTGGTCACCCAGGGAGAGGAGGCAGAGGGGACCCCAGGAGGCTAACAGTGAGCCCCTGAGACCCCCGCGTTTCTGTGTCAAGCAGAGGAAGAGGGGCCACCCGGGGGCTGGAAGAAAACCACAGGGGAGGTCCTGGCCCCCATGCCCACTGCTTCCCGGGCAGCCAAGCAAGGTGAAAACTAAACAGAGGCCCACGTGCCGCGGGCAGATTGACTTCTGGGTAGTGGGGGGGGGGGCAAGGTTGTGCAGGGCTGAAGAGGGAATGGGGAGGAGCAAGGAGAACTCCTGGGGGGATTTGGGTACTAAAGAAAGGCGGAGGGAGGGCCAGGCCCTGGAAGGTTCGGTGGGCAGTTGGAGGGAGAGCTAGGCTCCTGGTGGGCGAGGCAGGGATGGGATTCGTGTGAAAGTTAATGCTGCATAGGTAGGTGGAGGCGAGGGAAGGAGCAGGGTGGTGGTGGGGGGTGAGAGCCTAGGGCTCATGGTGCTTCAGGCGCAGCTGGGAGGAAGGAGGGGGTCCCGGAGATGCCTGGCAGGACAAGGAGATGCACATGGGACAAGAGGACGAGGAGAGCGGCCTAGGGCAGCCGGAGTGTGGCGCTGAGAGCTGCCCAGCAGCAGCTCTGCCTTCAAGGCTTTCTGACAGCAGGAGGCTATTTCACAGAGGGGAGCCATGGGTGGGCTGCTTTCCCTGTATGGCCCAGCTGCAGAGGGGGCACCACGCAGGCTCGGGGTACATGAGATTCAGGGCTGGGGCAGGGGATGGTGACACGTTGGTGGCACAGCTGGTGATGGACACGCTGAGCGGGACAGCAGGTGAGGCAGCCGGGGCGAGTGGTGTAGAGAGAATGAATGTGGCTCTCACTCCAGCTGCTCCCCTCAGACACCTGTAGACCTGTGGTCTCAGCAGCTTTGTTCACAGAGGCCCGCGGCCAGTGTTGGGGAGGGACGGCTGGAGGAATGCGGTGGGCTCTGCACAGCTGCGCAGGGTAGGACGTTCCGAGTCTGAGTTTTCCGAGTGTCTGTTTCGCAGTGGCATCCTCCACTTAGCAGGACTTCCGTCTCCCTGTTGCCCTCACAATCTTCCTCAGCAACAGAAGGGTCGGCTGTGAGCTGGATGAGACCTGAAAAGTCACGTTTCGAGCAGTGGCCCAGAGAACAGCCGTTAAAGAAAGGACTGGGAGGTGGGGGCCAGCACTGTGGTGCAGAGGGTTCGCAGCCGCTGGCATCCCATGTCGGAGCGCCAGTTCGAGTCTCAGCCGCTCCACTTTGGATCCGCTTCCTGCTAATGCTCCTGGAAGGCAGCAGATAATGGCCAAGTGCTTGGGCCCCCGCGTTCCACGTAGGACACCCAGATGGAATTCCAGCTCCTGGCTTTGACCTGGCCCAGCCCTGGCTATTGTAGCCATTTGGGAAGTGAACCAGTTGATAGAAGATCTCTCTCTTCTTCTGTGTCTCTCCTTCTCTCTGTGTCTCTGTCTCTCTGTCTTTCAAATTAAAAAAATAAAGTATGGGGGTGTGCGTCTGGCCCGGTGTTTAGGGCGTCCACGTTCCACACTGGCGCTGGGTTCCCAACCCTGGCTCCTGCCTGTTGGGCCCCTGGGAGGCAGTGGCGATGACACAGGTAGTCAGGGCCCTGCCACCCCTCAGGAGACTTGGATTGAGCTCGCGGCTCCTGGTTTCACTCCTGGCCAGTGGGTATACACAAACTCTCTATCCCTCTCTTCTACTTTCTGCCTCTAAAATAAACTGATTTTCTAAAAAAAAAAAAAAAAAAAAGAATGCTGGCTCTTCAAAAAGTTCACGGAAAATGTGCACTGTGTTGAACTCGCTGTTCCGGGAGCTAAGAGCAGAGCTCTGGGGCCTGACTCCTCAACCTGAAGCTCACACGTCTCTGGCTTCCTAAATCAGACTTGACTTCTTCCCAGCTGCACAGCCCTTGGGATAGAGTGGTCAAGCCTCCCACCTCTGGCCCAGGGGGGCCGGACTTCGCCTTGTTTACTGCATTCCTTTAGGGCCAGTCAGTGGTGGGCAGGCTCTGGGGAGCTGGCCCCTTGCCCCCACGCGCCTCGCAGCTCCCACCTCCCTCCCCTGACTCTTGACATCCTCAAGGGCCCAGGCAGGCCATGTGCCTCCAGGAAGCTAAGCCTATGCAGGGTTGCACCCAGCCCTTAGTCCTGGTATTTGGCCCACCTGGTCTGGACCCAGCCCCAGGAGGGGAGGAGCCTGGGAGTCTGCAGAGGCACAGTGGACACGGTCACACAGCCCTGGGCCCCAGACGGACACTTGTGTCAGGCAGGCCTCTCCCAGAGACGCTGTGACTCTCTTAGACCCTGAATGGCAGAGCCCTGGGCTGTCTTTTCCAAGGTGGGGTGGCATCGCACATGTCCCTTCTCCCAGTAGCCCGGGCCCCCTGCACCAGTGCCCACTGGTCATTCCCTGGTTCAGCCTGCCTGGGCCTCAGCATATGTGCCCTGGTGAGCAAGCTCTCGCCACCAGCCCTGCTCACGGAGGCTCCACTGGCCTAATTGGCACTGCAGTGAAGTGGCTCTGGGGGCTGGGTGACGAATCTGGACCAGGCTGAGAAGCTGAGGTCCAGGGTCTTGAATCCAAGGCCACCCTGCCCGCTGGGCCCTTCCCTTTCTGCCACGGGGACCTCCTCTGGCAGTGGTGAGTGCAGGGTGTGGTTCGGTGCCCCTCTGCAGAGTTGTCACCTGCCGTGCTCCTTCGTCCACAAACTTTGTCTTTCTAATCCTTATTTATTTCTGAAAGGCAGAGACAGAGGGGCAGAGACACATCAGAGATCTTCCACCGTGGTTCATTCCTCCAGAGGCCCACAACAGCTGGGGCTGGCCTGGGCTGAATCCAGGAGTCTGGACCTCCAGATGGGTCTCCCGGGGGGGGGGGGGGCAGGGACTCAGCTCCTTGGGCCGTGGAAGCTGGAATCGCAGCAGAGCCAGGACTCGAACCCAGACGCCCTGATGTGGGCCCTGCCTGTCCCAGCCGCTGCCCTAACACTCGCCCCTCTGTAAACTTTCTTGACCTCCTTCATTCCAGACTAATACTTGGCTTTGCTCGTTGGACAGCGCTCACTTGTTCATTTACTCAACACCATCGAGCGTCTCCTGCGTGCCAGGCATTGTGCTCTGTGCTGGGGATCCGGTGGATAATAAAGCACGCTTTGTGCACGGGCCAAGGGGGACGCAGAGTGATGGGGGCCAAGACAAGGGAGCCAGGGAGGGCAGTGATGGGGGAGGGGCTCCACGGAAGGCTGGGGGCCAGGGCAGCTCTCCAGAGCAGGGCAGGCTCCTGGACAGGGCCAGGGGTGGGGGCGGGGGCGGGGTGAGGCCAGGTGAGGAAGGGGAGGAGAAATGCCTGCATGGAGGGGGAGCCTCTGCTCCTCAGCCTCTCACCTCCTCCTGCTCCTCCAGGAATCAGCTCCAGTGGCACCTTCCCCCGTCCCTACCAGGTGCACCAGCTCCCTGCAGCCAGCACCGTCCACGCGTCCTTTGGGTCTCCTCCTCTCCTAAGCCTGAGTGTGGAGCAGGTGCAGTTTGCTCACCTCCGCGTATTCCATGTTTGGCCCCAGAGTGAAGCACACGGTGGTTTTAGTGTAAGAGTCTCATTGTCAAGCACGTGGGAAGCCAACATGGGAAGTGATAAACACAGGTGGCACAGAGTGAGGTCACCAGGCTACAGACCCTGACTCCTGATGGGTGGCTGACCCTGGTCTTCTGTCTCTCAAAGCCACCCTCTCCCAGCCATGCCGGGAAACAAATCTGGGGCCCTCCCTCTGTCTCCCGGGGTGACACTGCACTCCCCAGCTCCCTGCAGAGACTCCCAGGTTCATGCCCTACCCTAGCCGAGCCCAGGGCCTGGCCCAGAGCATGTGCGTGCCCGGGGCTCAGACTCTCCGGCTTTGCGAAGTGTTGCAGCAGTGTGGCACCCGTCCCTTAGGGGGTCGCTGTGACACTGGAGGGCACAGCAGCACAGCAGTGAAGCCCACCTGTGTTAGAGCCACTGGCCTCCCACTTGCCCTTTTAACTGGAATGAAGGACCACCTGCGACGTGGGGAACATCTTAGCACCAACCCCAGCAGCCTTAACTCCCCTGCCCCAGCACACTGTCCGAAGTGGTAGAGTCCAGCAGTGTCCTCAGTGTCCTGATGTTTGTTAAGACCTCGATGATGAAAGCTTTGGGATGGGAAGGCCCCCACCCAGCCACCTTCGCAGGGCTCCTCCCTGCAGAGAGCCCCCTCCTGCTGAGACCGGGGCCGCCCACCCCTGCTCTGCCCCGTGACCGCGTCTCGGTAGCCTGTCAGTTGCCCTCTGCCTTTGTGCTGGGGTTGGGACTGAAGCAAAAGTGGCTCAGCCTGCGGCCCCTCTCACAAGACTGTGACACAAAGGCCAGACATCTAGAGCCTGTAACCCTGGACTTGAGTCCCTGCTTCATCTTGGAGGAGTTGTGTGGTCCCGGGCCTCAGCCGCTTCTCCTGTGGGGCGGGGAGAGGAATCCTCAGTGCGGACAGGGCAGCTGCGCCGTGTGCAGCTCTCAGGACTTGAGCCATCACTGCTGCTGCCCAGGATGTGCATCAGCAGGAGTCTGGAGCTGCAGCTGGGCCTGGATCCAGGCTCTCCCCTGTGGGATGTGGCCCCACCGGGAGGCTGCTTGCCCACCTCTTCTCTGGCATCTTCACAGGGAAGGGGGCACTGCCTGTGGCCCCGGGGCCTGCACATCTGTGGCCACTCTGCCTGGGGCCTGGAGCCCGAGTGCCACCCCTGGGAGTTGACTCACCTGCTCACAAGGGGGCTGGCTGCGGGAGGGCACTGGGAAGCCAGAGAGGGGTCAAGCAGGGTGGGGACGGGGCAGCAGGGGCCTGGCTTTTCTTAGCCCTGTGACTGCATGAGTCTTGGCCTCTTAGCTCAGAGCCTACGAGGTACATACGCTCCCCTGGGGGGTGCCCTGGCCGACCCCTCTGAAGCCCTGAGGGTGTGGACAGCTATGCCCAAATGGCCTGCGTTCCTTTGAGGGAGAAGGAGGCACAAGCCTCCCACGTCACCAGTCATGTTTACCGTGCGTCTCCCGGCTGGGCTCAGGTTCGGGGCTGGCTGAGACCTTTGCTCATCTCTGGTGTGGAGGGGTCTCCGTGAGGCCCCGTGTGGGGTCTGAGCCTGACACCGCTCCAGTTCCAACAGCCCCTGTGTGGATTATCTGGGGACATTGCACCTGTCTGGGCTCCTCCTAGTCTCCCTGCTTCCTGGGTCAGGGGCTGGAGGCTGCAGACACACACAGGGAGCAGGGGGTTCTACTGCCCTCGTATCACATGACAAAGCCCCTTCCCAAAATGTGGAGCCCGTTTCTTGCAGGCTTTGTTGTACTCCAGCTATAGGCAGGAGCTGAGCATATGTGTGGGTCTTTGTGGACAGCCTTTGAACATTCCAGAAAGTATGTTTCCAGAGCTGTGAGCCCACAGGGGTGGGGTGGTAGCGTCATCCCACCCTCGCCTCCTCCAGCCCCAGCTCTGGGGTGGGCTTCCCCCATTGGCACTTCCAGCAGGGGGCGCTCTGCAGCAGGGGACGTGGCCGCGGTGTGATCTGGAGGCTGCCGGACACTGGGGAAGCTCCATCTCCCCCACTTCAGCTCCACAGGGCCTTCTGTTCTATGTCTGCTGATGTCAGCTTGTCCCCTCCTCGGCCACGGGGACTCTGTGTCCCTTACGTGGTGATCATAGAACAAAGGGCCACAGGACAGGGCCAGCCCCTCACAAGGTCCCTCCAGAGGCCGGTCACCATTGCTGGTAGGATGACACTGGTCGCTCTCCTGTCCAACCCCTGCCTCTGTCACCATGGGGTTATGGTGGGATCAGGGGAGACTGCCCAAAGCAGCCAGGTCCCTCCCCAGCCGCCAGCCGTCTAAGCAGGTTCCTAGGGTTTGGGAAAAGAGACACAATGCACCTGCACTGACCACTGTGTGCTGAGTTTCCCCTGGTCAAGGACACAGAGCCAGGGCAGGGGCTGCCAACAGGAGGGGACGGGCGCCACTGCCATCGTGGGTCAGCCACTTCGCATGAGGGTCCCGGCACCCCCAAGCCCATCTTGGCACCTCCTGTCCTCCTTGGCATCAGGACTTCGAGTCGTGGCTCTGCCATTTACAGCCCAGTGAGGAGCCACAGGGTGCCTGTGCCATGGCGTGTGTGCGACAACAGGTTCAGAGGGGCTGAGTAACTCAGCCACGGTCACACAGCTAGGTGGAGGCAGAGCTGGGGTTTGCACACAGGTCAACTGCCCGCAGAGCGAGGGGGCTCCCATGTCACCGTGGGCAGAGCTTTGCTGGAACAAGCCGGGAGGGCGCACTGTCAGTTGTTCAAAGACCGGCAGCTCTGGCCTCAGCCTCAGTGCAGGGCTCCTGCTGTAGACAACCAGGGGAAACGCCTGCCGCTCCCAGGGATGCCACTGTCCTGAGGGGCCAAGGGACGCTCCTGGAACTTCTCATCAGGACAGTCTAGACTCTGTCTCCTTGGTGGAAAACAGCGAGAGGCGGCCAGAGACTGGAGGGGTGGCTCCCTGGCCCTGCGCTAGCCCTGGGCCCTGCCGCCCGCCCTGCCCTTCACACCAGCCCTGAAGGGAGCTGCTCTCCCCAGGGACGGCTGGCAGCCCCTCCCGCAGGCAGCCGCTCCTCCCTGCCCTGGCTTGTATGGACAGATGGCACTGACAGCTGCGGTACCTGATGCCAGGAGGTCACCAGGTGGCCGGCGGGAGCAGGGCCAGGGTCTCGGGCCTCTGCAGAGACGCTGCGTGGGCAAAGCAGGGGAACGGGACCTCGTTCCCCTGCAAGACGAGGCAGGGCCAGTGAGAGACGCAGGTGCAGCACCAGGAGGGAGGCACAGGCCTGGGAGATGTCCCCTGGTGCTTTCCTGGTAAACAAAACCCTGATCCCGGAGAAGCCAAGCGGGCCGCAGCCCAGGGTGGATTCCCGTGCCCGGAGACTTCACTAAGACCTGGGAAGACAGTCCACCAGAAGCAGACCCAGAGACCCCAGAAGCCCTGCCCCCAGCCTGGGCTCATGCTGGGGGCCCTCTGGATAGCCCCCGGCAGAAAGCCGTCAGGGACTTGCCAGGCAGCCCTGGGGGACCTTTGCCAGAGTGGCACTGGACTGTCTGAATCACAAAGTCACCTCGGCCTTGCTGTGGGCAGGGGCTCACGGCGGTGGTGTCACACAGGATGGGACAGTCCTTGACCATCATCTCTGCCCTCCTGGCTCTCCCCTCCTCCCACAGGCAGGCTTGCTCCTTCCTCCTCCCCCTCCCCGTTGCCAGGTAAGCCCCTCCCCTGCAGCTGCCTGGAGCTGGGGTGTCTGCAGAGGCTGGTAGGGTCGCTGGGAGCTCATAGGGCCTCGGGCTGGCTGCCAAGCGTGGCCGGCCATCGGAGGTCTTAGCCCTGGCCGTTGCTAAGCCCTTGCTTGCAGGGGACCTGTGCCGAGACACACAGCCCTGCTCTGCTCTGTTGGCAGTGGAGGTGATGAAGTGTTCTCTCCTCTGTCTAATCAGATAAGGCCCCTCAGGAAGCTGCAGTGTCAGAGCCTGAAGGAAGGGGATCCATCAGTGTCATTGAACTTGGACCCTCGCGAACCAGACAGGTGACAGACAGGAGAGCAGCAGTGTGGGGCTGTAGACTGGAGGCACGGCACCCTGAGTCCCGCCATGTGTCCTAGGCTGCGAGAGGCCATCCTGTCCATCCCCTGCCTCCCCACGGGACTCCCAAACCTCTCCCTGGGGACTCCCCCCAACCCTAAGGCTTTTCCTAAGCGGGGAGAAGTGAGGCCCTGGAAGCTCTGTTTTATCTAACCCAAGCCCCTCTCACTCTAAGACACAAAGGGTCACGTAAGGCCTGGAGACAAGAACACAGGCAAAAATAACTCGGGGTCACCACGATGCACCACAGCTCTGGAAGCAGAAGGAGGCTGGCCTGGCCGGGACTCCCTTTCAGATAAGCAGGAAGGAGGCAGCTCTGCGCGGCCGGGCCCAGCGCGGCCTGCGGAGCTGCGGCTCCTTCTCCTTTTAAGGCAACGCTGTGCTCTCTGGCTGCACGAGCCACGGCAAGCCCCAGCCCCACTCATTCCTGGCTATTTGGAGGAAACCGATGATTAATCAGCCCCTCCCCCACCCGGCCTGTTTTCCATTAGGTTCTCTCTAAAGGACTGGCACACCTCCCCAGGAACAGGCGCCTGGCAGATCCTACCCACAGGGACCCCTGTGCAGGGGGCAGACCGAGAGCCAGCCGTCCCAGATGAGGACCAAGGGGAGAGGTTGGGCAGAGAGGGGTTAACGTGGGAAAACCAGTGCGGGATGGGTGGGGGCGGGAGTTCCCCATGGCAGCCCTGGGTCTGCAGGAGCAGCTGGCGAGGGAGGTTACTGGGTGGCAGGGGGTGCGCGGGCGCCCGAGGGCGAGAGACGCCTTTGTCCTAGAGGAGGAGGTCCGACGTGAGCAACCAGGCCCGAAACCCAGTGTTTCTTGAACTTGTGTGAAGCTGCTTCCGTGGGGGTCTCTCTGGACCCCCAGTGTCCCTGCACGTGTAACCTCTGAGTGATGTGGGAACGCTGCGGAGGGCAGCTGGGCAGTGTGGGGGCTCCGAGGTCCTGAGTCTGCCCTAAGGCCTGATTTGCACACTTGGCTGGGAGAGGAGGCCCCCATAGCTCTCACCTGCAGTGCGACCTGGGTCCCTCTCCACAGTGGGCACTGAAGTCCCACCTCTGCCCCAGGGGACCTGCCGTGTCAAACCCAGATCCCTGGGAGCCCGCGTGAGGAGTTTGAGGTGGGCTCTGTGGCCCCTGCTCCATCTCCACAGCCCCAGTGAGGCGCCCAGAGCAGAGGAGGTAGCCAGAGGCACATTCCATAGCCCTGGGCCCCTTGGCTGCCCATTGTTGTTCCAGCGAGGAGCCCAGGGGCTGGTCCCAGTGGCACCTGTCACTCTCCACCCCTTCCGGGAAGAACAGCTGTGAGGGAGCGATGTGGAGAGAACCCGGGCTTTGCCTTATTCCTTCCCCTCTTCTGGCACCCCAGCTGGGCTCCCGTGGGAGACAGACAACCCTCTGATACCCAGGCCGTGGTCTCATCCTCTTAAAAATCTGCTGGGTAAGGAGCGATCCTTGCAGTCCCGCTGCCCTGCGGTCTCCCTGGGCGGTGGACAGCTACACCGACATGTGAGCTCAGGCAGTCCCGCTGCTTCCTCCACTCCTCAGGTGAGGATGAGGAGCAGTTCCCTCCAATTAGGGCCCAGCAGCCGCGGTTGGCCTAGTGGTTAGGACACCCATGTCCCATCTGGAGCTTCTGAGTGCCAGCTCCGATGCCTGCTCCAGCTTCCTGCCAATGCAGACCCCGGGAGGCAGCAGTTGGATCCCTGCCACCCACGTGGGAGATCTGCGTTTGAGTTCCGGCTTCTGGCTTTGGCCCAGCCCAGGCCTGGCCGTGGCAAGCATTTGGGGAGTGAAGTGGATGGGAGCCTTCTCTATCTATCTTTGTCTCTGAATTGTTTAAAAAAAAAAAAAAGGAAAACAAACTTGGCTCAGCCTAGAAGCAAGTTTGCAGAGGAGGAAAGGGGCCCATGCAGGGGCAGGTGGCTGTGCCCACACAAAGCTCCGCTGACCCTGTGCGTGGTCAGAATGGAGTCACGGCGTCCAGGATCTGGTCTGGCAGAGTCCTCCCAAGGTCTCTGGCCCAGGGGACCCTAGGGTTCCTTGAGGAGCATGGGGGATGCTGTGACTTACTGCGAAAGACGCACACTGGGTGTGAGGTGCCTCCTTTATTCCATTTATGCCTCAACGCGACGGCGATGGTGGGCTCCAGAGAGAGCTTTAGTTGGTGAAACAACACAGCAACCTTGTGCTGATGCCCCCACATCTCTTTGTGAAGGTCTGCGCCTGTAGAACTCCTGTGAAGCAGGGTGGGGTGAGGGTAAGGGATGCGGGACACCTGGCCCCCAACAAGGAGGGCTGGATAACGCCTGTTTGAGTCTGTTTCTGCAAACCCGAACTGATGTCTAAAATCCACAGTGAACAGAAATGCACACTGAAGACAGACAGGATCGGGGATGATGGTTATTCCTGGTTGCCTCTGGTTCCAGCAAGGGCGTGGCAGGAAACTTCTAGAGCCGTCCCAAGTCCCAGGCACAGAAAAGGGTGCAGGGCCTTGCGGGCTGGGCTCTGCCGCTGGACTCCACGGCGCCCTCTGGTGTCCTCCGTGGAGGCCAACACCAGCGCTCCTCCAGAGGTCAAGGGCGGTGACCCAATCCTCCCCCTGGTCCCGGTGCTCGGTGCTCGGTCCTCCCACTTCATGTTTGTTTTTCTTTTCTGAACTCTTAGGAAGGCAAGAAAGTGGAGAGCAACGCAGACGCCAAGAACGGAGAGGAACGGGGCAGAGATGCCGGCACGAAAGCCTTGGGCCCCCGGAAGGACCCGGATCTGGGCAAGGAGCCAAGGAAGGGAGTTTTGAAGAAAAGCGTCTCCAGAGACAAAGGGGACGCAGACGGCCCGGGCGGGGAGAAGCCCAAGGAGGAGAAGCTCATCAGGGGCCTGGACAAGGGCCGGGTCAGGGCCGCCGTGGACAAGAAGGAGGGCGCGGGGGAGCCCAGGACGGCGGCCTCGCGGAAGGAGGCGGGCGACAGGCACCTGGGCGTGAGCAGGGACAAGGACAAGGACAAGAAGAGAGAGGAGGCCAAGGAGACGGCCAAGAAGGAGGAGGAAGAGAAGGGCAAAGGGCCGAGCAGGAGCCCGGACCCCAGGAAAGAGGGTGAGAAGCCGAAACCCAGGAAAGAGGAGGAGAAGCCGACAAGAGCCAGCGGGGGTGCGGACGGGGAGAAGGAGGGCGAGGAGGCAAGGAGGGCGCCTGGGAAGACAGATGTCAAGAAGCGGGGGGAGGAAGGCCAGACAGAAGCATCCCCCGCCGGAAAGGAGGCCAAGGACGAGAGCAAGACCAAAGCGCCCGAGAAGCAGGCCCCCGTGGCGCCCCCCAAGGCCGCCGAGGCGCAGGCCAAGGCCGAGGAGGAGGCGGCTCCCAGCATATTCGATGAGCCGCTGGAGAGGGTGAAGAACAACGACCCGGAGATGACCGAGGTGAACGTCAACAACTCGGACTGCATCACGAACGAGATCCTGGTGCGCTTCACCGAGGCCCTGGAGTTCAACACCGTGGTCAAGGTGTTCGCCTTGGCCAACACGCGCGCCGACGACCACGTGGCCTTCGCCATCGCCATCATGCTCAAGGCCAACAAGACCATCACCAGCCTCAACCTGGACTCCAACCACATCACGGGCAAGGGCATCCTGGCCATCTTCCGGGCCCTGCTGCAGAACAGCACGCTGACCGAGCTGCGCTTCCACAACCAGCGCCACATCTGCGGCGGCAAGACCGAGATGGAGATCGCCAAGCTGCTCAAGGAGAATACCACGCTGCTCAAGCTGGGCTACCACTTCGAGCTGGCCGGGCCCCGCATGACCGTCACCAACCTGCTCAGCCGCAACATGGACAAGCAGCGGCAGAAGCGGCTGCAGGAGCAGAGGCAGGCCCAGGAGGCCAGCGGAGAGAAGAAGGGGCTGCTGGAGGTGCCCAAGGCCGGGGCCCTGGCCAAGGGCTCCCCCAAACCTTCGCCCCAGCCCTCCCCCAAGCCCTCCCCCAAGAACTCGCCCAAGAAAGGGGGTGCTCCGGCTGCGCCCCCGCCCCCGCCCCCTCCCTTGGCCCCGCCCCTGATCATGGAGAACCTGAAGAACTCCCTCTCGCCGGCTACACAGAGGAAGATGGGGGACAAGGTGCTCCCGGCCCAGGAGAAGAACTCGCGCGACCAGCTGCTGGCCGCCATCCGCTCCAGCAACCTCAAGCAGCTCAAGAAGGTAGCTGTGCTCGTGGGCGGGGCCACGGGCTGGGTGGGCAGGGTCCGCGGGGAGCTCAGGTCAGGCTGCAGGCTCGAAGCCGGGCCCTCGGGTGGTCTTGGCCAGGCCCCCACCTCCAGGCGGCCCTCACCCGTGTCTCCCTCTGGGTCCTTCAGCCTCTCCCCCGCCCCCACCCCCCGCTGTGTCTGCCTCCTGCAGCCTCAGCAGAGTTGCTCCCCCCAGGCCCTCCTTCCTTTGAGCCTTCTCCATTCCCTGAGACAAAAATGCTCTTTGTCCTACCAAACCCCTCCCAGGGCCAGCCAAGCCCCACATGTAGGGCTCCCCCAAGGAGAGTCTGCCTCTGTCCAACCCGAGCCATGGACGCATGCGCCGTCTCTGGGCTGGGCAGCCTGGTGCCCGGAAGCCCCGCCTGCCGACAGCGGCCCTGGTGCTATGCCCCAGCCCTGGCGCCGTGCATTCAGTACCAGCTCCGCTGTGGCCCCGGGGGCCAGGGGATGGACGGCGTCCAGTTTTCACAGGAAAGGGGACATGGTGCCTGGGCCGCACCCCTGGCCTTTGCTCCTCCCACAGCCACAGCTGAGGCGGCCGGGGCTCCGCCCTTCGGGGGGGAGGAGCCGAAGGGGGCAGCAGAGGCCCCTTGCAGCCTGCTCTGACCTGTGTGTGCTCTGCCCCTGCAGGTGGAAGTGCCCAAGCTGCTGCAGTAGGACCAGGCAGCCGGGCACCGTCTGCCCGCGCCACGACCGCCCGGGCCTCACCTCCCAGGGCCACACGGCCCCCACCCACCCACCCCGGCCCCTCTGCTGCCGCCATGCGGGAGCTCGAGGCCTGGGCCACGCTCCAGGAAGGATGCCCTGTCTCCTCCCACTTCCCTGTTCTTATCTCTGAGGCTCTCCGAAACTGCTTGTGTACCTGGAGCTGAGGGTTCCTTGTAGCTCATCGCTGAGACGACGGCACTGCCCGGGGCCCGCACGGCTGGCAGCCACAAGAGGCCCAGGAGCCACGAGAGGAAAGCTGTGTCCACGGCCACGCCCACCCCAGCCCCGCCGCCCTCCAGGGCCAGGATTCAGACCTCTGAGGAGCCCTCGGGCGAAGCTGTTGGGCAGTGGCAGGTCTGAGAAGGTGGGGGGGCCCACAGGAGAGCAGGAGGGGCTGAGGAGCCCCTAGCCCTCCCTCTGGTTAGCCCTGGCTGGCAGAGCACGCGGCGGGGACAGCCGGCCTGGCGGGGCGCGGGTTCCAGCGGGAGGGGAGGGGCAGGCAGCAGCCGGACCAGAAGGTTCGATGCCAAAGCCGATGTTTGCCGCACACCCACTGCTGTTGTATAAATAGCCGTGTATCTGTTTCCATAAGATTTTGATAATATATACAAACCGTTAGCCGTGACTGGCTGTGCCTCACCTCTCTGCTATGCCCAGGGCCCTGATGCTCACCCTTGAAGAATCTAGAAGCTCAGGGGCCCTGCCGTGCCTGCCGAGTTGACCAGGAAATGAGCGGAGACTCCCTGCCCCCCGACCTGGCTGCCCAGGCCTGCTCCCGGAGCGTGCTGCTGCCTGGCGTCCGTGGCCAGAGCTGCGCTCGAGGTGCAGGCCGAGTGGAAGCCGGCCCGGCATGCCTAAGTTAGGCCTCTTCTGAGGATGCTCGTTCCATGGCTCTCCCTGCCGTGGGCTTGGGGCCAGCCTCTCACAGCAGGCACAGGCCAGCCGGGCAGCAGAGAAGCCGGGCCACGGCGTGGGGAGCCTACTCGCCCCCGGTCCTCCCCGCAGGTCCCAGCTCACTTCCTGCACCGCCGCCGCTGCCGCCCTCTGGCCCCACAGCACCGCCCCGCGCGCCCACCGTCTGCTGCATGTCGAAGGCACCTTCCCGGCTCTCCTGGCACGAGGATGCGTGGCAGTCTTGGCACCGGGGAGCTGCCACCCGTGTGTGTTTTCCACTGCAGGCTGTTCTGCCTCCGGGGCTTCTCCATCTTGGGGGTGGGGTCGGAGCCCTTGCTGGGTCTGGACAGGCCTGGGGACCCAGACCCCAGGGGGCGCTCTGCACCCTCTCGCCCTGCAGCCCCGTAACCTGTGTCTGGGCAAGGAGATGGAGAACCTTGCTGGCTCCTGTCATGCTAAGAGTGTCAGCGGGAACCAAGCGGGGTCACCGCCGCCCACTACCCACAGCCACAGGCCTTTAACCCTACTTCGCAGCCCCCCTCCCCTGTCCAAAAGAGACTACCCATGGTGTCGTAGGAAAGCGTGGGGAGCCCTAACAGAACCCCAACAATGGAGCTCCAAAGGAGCCTGTCACCTTAGGAAGTCCTGCCAGACTCCACGCAGGATTTAGCAGGAGGGGAAAGCCACGCCCCCCGTTCCCAAGCAACAAGAGCTGCTGTTGCCTTCCTGCGCTCCTGGGACCTAGCCCGTGGGGTGATGTCATCGGTCCGCCGGTGCATTTGAACCTGAGGCGGGAGCGCAGCGCCACCTGGAGGCGGCCGCGTCCCGGGCTCTCACCCGAGGAAGCAGGCAGGGAAAAGGGCGGTCAGAGGGCTCCGGGCTGTCTGGGGGGCGCAGAGGGGCGGGCTCGGCGCACGGCGGACACTCGCTGAGCTGGGAAGGGGCCACACTCCTGCTCCCGACGCCGCCCCTGCCTCACCCGCGCCGGCAGACTGTCCGGCTTCCCTCCTGAGACCTACTGGGAAAGAGCCAGACGGGGTCTGCCCTCGCCCGGCGCCTGGATCTCACAGGGGAGAACACGCGCTTCAAAGACCGCAAATGTCCAGGTGGATGAATCTGGACCCAGCTCAGGTCTCCCGCCAGCGGGCCGCCCCGCCGACCAGAGCCCGGCGCCCGAACACCTACGCGCCCCGCCCCGCGGCCATGCCCGGCCCCTCCGCCCCGTGGAACCCGCCTCTCCTCCCGCTGCCGCTGCCCCGGGCTCCTTCCCTCCACCTGCCCCGGCCGGCACGCGCCAAGGCTAGCTCCAAGATCGAGGCTAGACCCCGGCCGGCCGAGGTCGCCGCCTTCCTCGCGGTCGCGGGGTGCGAGGAGCTGCGGCCCCGGGGGCACAGCCATGTCTCCGCCACGCCTGCGGCCCACTTCCAGGCCGGGGACGTCACCCGCGAACGTGCTCCGGTCCGGAGCGCCCTGCGCAGTGCCGGGCTCTGAGGTCAGCTGGGTGCAGGCTAGGCCTGGAAGCCCGCGGGGAGGGGCGCGCCGCTCTGCATCCTGGGGCTCCTTCCCCACCCCTCCTCCTCCCGGGGCCTCTGGACCTGTTTCCATGGAGCACCCTAGCACCATGCGTGCACCTGCTCCGGCTGCCCCACCACACCTGCTTTTCCCGTGTAAGAACGCCCCCTTCTCATCTGTGCCTCCCAGACCCCTCGAGATCCCCTCCCAGGTACACCACCGGGCCCCCAGCCTTTGAGAGCTGCAGCCTCTCCCTGCCTGCCCTTGGCAGGTGCCTGCCTGGTGTTCAGGGGAGGGTGGCTGCAGCTCGGTGCCCTCCTGCCCTGCTTGGAGCTCCGTGCCCCACGGTGCCCGCGCCAGGTGGGACTGCTCAGGTCCGCGGGAGCCCCGCTCCACCACCGTCCCCCTTGTCCCCCTCGTTCTCAGAATCGCCTTGCTCTCAGCCTCTGCCCTGAACTGGCTGGACCGGGGCCCCTCTACACCCTCCCCCCTGCAGCTGGGGCTGGGCTACACCTGCCTCCTCCCCCGCCTACCAAGCAGTTGTTAGATCCAGGAGGGGTTGCTCTGACTGCCCCGCCTTGCGCTTCCATCTGCACGTCACTTTTGTCACACCTGGGCTTGCGGCTCTTAGCACATGCAGAACGTTTACCCTGCACATCTCCGCTCCTTGGCTCCAAGACGAGCTGGGGCCCAGGACTCCGAGGACCCACAGGCCCTGAACAGAAGGCAGAACACCCCCCACCACCACCATCCAGCTCTGTCTCCACTGGCAGCAGCTGCCCCTCCCTGTCTGGGTCAAGGGCCTTTCCCTGGGAGGGGGCAGCCATGAGTCCCGGCGCAGAGTTCTGCCCACGGGAGCACCCAGCAGCTCCGGCCTCCTGCCTTCCAGTTCGATGACAAGCCAACCCTTGACCCCGCGGGTGACTGGGTCAGTATGGACCGAGGGCGCCGGTGGTGACTTTGCCGAACTAAGCTGGTGTGCCTCTACTAGAATTAAGCATCCGGGGCAGGCATCTGATGCGGGGGTTAAGGTGTCGCTTGGGGCAGCTGCATCCCATAGTGCATAGCTCAGCTTCAAGTCCCAGCCTCTCCCAATTCTAGCTTCCTGCCGATGCCGTGGGGGCGACAGGTGACAGCTCAAGTTCTCGGGTCCGTGCCACTCACTTGGGCTCTGGGCTATGGCCTGGTTCAGTCCCAGCTGTTGTGGGCATTTGAGGAGTGAACTAACAGATGGAAGGTCTGTGTGTGTGTGTGTGTGTGTCTGTGTGTGTCTGTGTGTGTGTGCTTTTCAAAGAAGCAAGATGAGCAACATTCTTTGAACAAGTATGCAACTTCCTGCCCTGGATCTGTCACCTGGAGCGTGGGGATGGTGACCCTAGGGACAAGGCAAGGGAGGCTGGCCCTAGGGTGCTAGGTGGCCCTGGGGTGCCAGGTGGCTCTAGGGTGCTAGGCAGTACTTGTGGGAGGTGGCGAGATGGTCTGGCTCAGTGGGACCCACAGGCGTGGGCCCGGGAGGCCTGATACCTTAGGGCCACCGGATGATCCAAGCAGCTGGCGGAAGCACCTGCGCCAGTGTCCTGGGCGGCCCCGTTCACTTGGTGTCGAGTCCTGGGCCCCCGATCAGGGAGGACAGCACTGACAGTTTCGCTGGCATAACTCACTCTCACAGCAGCTGGGAGGCCCTGCTCCCACCAGCAGAGAGGACACGGGGCCAGGAGACCTGTCCAAGGTCCCAAAGCAGTGGGGTCCAAGTTTGCTACCCTGTCCCAGAGGCCCGAGCCCTAGCAGGGAGTCCCGGTAACGCAAGGATGCTGCTACACAAACCTCCCTGGCTCGCGAGTCAGTCCAAGGAACCTGCAGCCGCCACACTTCTGCCTGGGATGGGTGAGGGCCGCGCTGAGCCCCAGTGCGGGCGCCGGCTCTGCCCGGGGAATGCGGAACGGGCAGTGGTCTGGGCCCAGCTGAAGGCGATGCTGCCGGGCCCAATGACACGGCTGACATGAGTGACATCTCACGGCTTTAATCCAGCAGGCCAGAGCCCGGCCTGTGGGGCAGCCAGGGAGGAGGGCTATGGC
The DNA here is from genome assembly GCA_949820135.1 of Sylvilagus floridanus. Classification (NCBI taxonomy): domain Eukaryota; kingdom Metazoa; phylum Chordata; class Mammalia; order Lagomorpha; family Leporidae; genus Sylvilagus; species Sylvilagus floridanus. The sequence continues at coordinate 86,512,930 of OX463240.1, forward strand.
CATCCACACCCCAGCCCAGAAGGGGCAAACAGGAGAGACCCCAGCACTCCTGCCGGGGATGGTGGGACAGAGGGACCATCAGAAAGCAGGGGCTGTGACCCAGACTGTCATTCCCCTCCCCTGCCCCCGGCCAAGATGCCCCACCCACCGGGCCTTCCCCACCCCCTCATCATGGCCTAGTTCCCACACAGTTCCTGTTCCACTTCCCTGGGGCTCCATCCCCAGTAGGGTTCAGGGCTTGGTCTGGGGCCTGGAGACTTGAAGACCCCTGCCCACGCCCAGGGCCGGATGCCGGATGCCGGCGCAGGACGTGGCACTTCCCAAAGCTGGCGTCGCAGGAGAGGCAGCAGAGACACGCTGGGTCCTCAGGCTCCCGGGTAAGAGGGCTGTGGCGGCATATAGGGGGGAGGAGCTAAAAGCCAAGGAGACAGAGGAGCTCAGTGGGGCAGGGGAGGGCAGGAAGCAGCCCCTCCCCAGACTGTGCAGGATCTGTGGGGAGGAGGGGTCTGGAGGCTTCTGCTGAGAGGTGGTACAGGCTGGGAGACCATGAGAGGGAAGCCGGGGGTGCAGGCAGGGGCGTCACAAAGGGCGGGGCAAGCAGGAGCCACGGGCTCCAGGAGCTTACTTACCCGCGGGGTTGTAGATGGGGGGCCCGGCCGGGTAGAGTGGATACTGGGGAGCAGGCCCACTAGGGGGGTACATGAAGCCAGGCTGCGGGGCTGCAGGGCCAGCTTTGGGGTCCTGGGGGTACGGGTACACTGGCTGCACGGGGATGCCTGTCATTGGAATCTCCTGGCCTGGGAGGGAGACAAGGACGGGCACTCGGGGCTCTGCCTCCACAGGAAGCCTCCTCCCTCCGGCCAGTAAGCACCTGGGTCGGCTCCTGGCAGGCGAGCAGGGAGCTGTGCCTGTGACGCCGGCGGGCCAATCTGGGTTTAGCAAGTTTGCTCCCCTGGGCGGGTTTCAGAGCCAGAGAGCACAGCCTGGGAATGTCCCACTTGGCCAGCGAGTGGGAGGCTCCGGGGGCTGGTGTCTTGCAATCCAGCCGAGCTGCCACCAGGGGGTCCTCCCCCAGCCCTCCCCTCCCACACGGCTCTCCCATATGGCGTCCATCAGGGTTGGGCACGTGTGCAGGCGCATGCCAACACACAGGCACTCATTCCACCGGACCCTGGAACCCACCCATGTTCTCCACCAGGGGGCTCCACGCCGTGCACCTGCTAGGAGTCACGCGCAGACAGACACCTGTCGTGCACCTAGGGCAGACTGAACCCTGCACCCCTCGACGTTCGGGTGCAGGCACACGCACGGACACACGTCCACACCGGGGCACGATCTCATGTCGCTGAGCTCACCAGCCTGTCTCCAGGTTGATACATACACAGAAGCACACAGCGCCCACAAGTGGGCCAACCCTTGAACCCTGTGGTGCCCACCAGAGGGCTCAGCTCAGCCCACCCTGCCCGGGGCGCTGTGTACCTTCAAATGGGCTCTGGAGCTGCTGGCGGCGGCGGTACAGGTAGCAACAGGAGCAGAGGAAGCAGCAGATGGTGGTGGCAACCACAGCAACGAAGAGGATCACGGCCGAGGCGATGCCAGCTATGGTCTTAGGGCTTGAGACAAAGAACCAGTCCCTCGCCCTCCAACTCCTGGCCAGCAGGGGGCCACAGCATGCTGAGACTTGGGGCCCTGTGGGCTCTGCCCAGGGCCTGTGGAGCAGATCTTAGGGGACCTCCACCTCCCACAGTGCTGTGCAGCCCGGCTGGCCGGCGTGAAGCATGCCGGGATTTGTAGTATCTTCCACCCCCCACACATGATTGTTTTTGCACCCACAACTCAACTGATCGCATTCACAACATGCCAGCCCTGCAAGGAGCCTGCAGAGTCATCTGGAGCCATTTTTTAACCCCACGTCCATTGGACGGCCTCCTGATGTCCGTTTTATATGTCAGCGGGCCCCTTGGAAAAGAAGTTTGGAAACCACTCATCTTGGCAACCCCTCATTCTGTGCAGAGGAGCAATGGCCAGAGGGGATGAGAGGCCTCCCCAGGAGCACGGTTGGCGGGAGGAGGGCCTGGGGTCCAACTCGGGGCTGGCCAGAGCGCCCTGCACAAAGCCACACCGGCCAGGGTGTGAACCTGAGGCCCTGCGGCCTGCACAGGGGAGGACTCGGGAGAGGACCTGGGGGCAGAGCCCGGCCCCAGCCCAGGATGGACCACCCTGCTCTGCCAATGGGCTGGGGTCCTCAGGACTCCACTAGGCTAGAAATGCGGAGGTGGACCGCGACGGGGGGGTGGGGGGGGCTCCGTCCAGCAGGGCGGGGCAGGGGCTGGCGCCCACCTGAAGGCCAGGCAGTGCTTCTGCTGCCGCTCGGTGATGAGCAAGGTCAGGTCCCGGCAGCAGAACCGCTGGTAGCAGGTCCCGCAGCAGAAGGTGAAGAACTCGCAGTCGAAGCCCGGATGCCAGGAGCCGTTCCGGTCCAGGTACCATAGGCAGTCCTCGCCGGCCAGCGCTGCGGGCAAGGGTGGGTGCCCAGTGGTCTCTAGGCCGCCCTCGCCCCGCTCCCCCTGTGGTCCCGCCCCGCCGGCTCCCGGAAGACAGGGGTCGCCCCTTGTTCCCACCCTGGGGTCTCAGCCTCGGAGCCCAGACGCCCTCTCCTGGAGCTGACCCCGCGCCCCCGGGGTCAGCGACCCACAGCCCCAGCAACCGGCGCCCTCCCCCTTAGTCCCCTTGCCCGGGGGTCCTGGGGGAGCCCCTCCCACCCCGCCCCGCCCAGCCTCGCTCCCCATCCCCTTACCCAGGGGAGTGCCCAACGCCAGGAGGGCGATCGCGGCGAGCGGCGCGGCCCCGCGGAGCCCCGCGGGCGGCATGGCGGGGGCTGGGCGCGGCCAGGGCGGGCCGCCTGGCTGGGGGCCGCAGGAGCGAGCCGGCCGGCGGGAGCTGCGGCGGGCCCAGCCCGCGGCCAGGCTCCGCGGCTCTCCCGCCTCCTCCGGGGGAGGGGCTAAGCGCCGCGCACCGCCCAGAGCCCACCCACCCGCGACACCCACGCAGCCCCGCTCCGGAGCCGGGCGCCCTCAGCCCGCCGCCGTCCCCGGCAGCGCGGTGGCTCCTCCGGTCCGGGCAGCCACCATGGGTAGAGCGGACAGCTGGGCACTGCGGCCGGGGAGGCCCGGCTGTGCCCTTCCAGGGCCCGCCCCGCGCCCGGGCCCAATCAGCATCCAGGACCCCAGAAGCCCTGACCCCGGAGCCACATCCGAAGCCCCAGACTCAGGAGCCAACCCGGAGTGGCACGGCCGGACCTTCCTCCTTGCCAGCCCTCCTGTGCCCCGAGTGTCCGGCCCGGGACGTCCTGCAGGGGGAGGGGCGGGGGAGGAGGCTGGGAGCCACCCCACCCCCATTCCCAGGACACAGGCACCCATTGAGAGGCAGTTCAGAGCGGCTTTGTGCCCCGCAGTGCCCACAGGCCTGAGCCCTGCCAGCTGCGTTGGCTCCTTGAGATGGCTCCTTCCCCGCTGAGTGGACAGCGCTGGCCTCAGCAGCGGGGGGTCCGGGATGGCAGGCGGTGCCCAGAGCTCCGTGGCCTGCAGGAGGCAGCATCTGGGGCTCGGGAAGCCCCTCAGCCGCTGTCACAGGTTTACAGACTGGCCTATGACAGTGACTGACGCAAGCCCCTAACCTTGCCAAGGAGCCATCCCCGTGCACCAAGCTGGAGCTGGAAGAAGGCCGGCTTCCGGCGCGCTGCTGGGGTGTGTGGCTGGGCTTCGGCGACCTGGAAGGCCACCCTGGCCAGGAGCTGCACACCTGGCCTCCGTCCCCGGCCGGCCGCGGGGAGCCCTTCGCAGAGCTGCTGCCGCGCTACCGGGGCTGCTCCACGGGATGGCTGGGGTTATCCCGAAGCCCATGTCACAGACAAGGAGGACGCAGGCCACACAGCCCGGAAGTGACAGAAGCAACAGGTGACCCTGGGTGCCCTAGACCAGGAGCACAGGGGGCCAGCCCGACGTTCTGTGGGGGGTTCTGCCATGTCGCCAACGGCCCAGTGGAGTCCAGGTATGCCCGGGAGCGGCAGCCAGAAGAGGAGCTCCCTGGCCCGGCCCCTTGGCCTGGCGGTGCACCCACCCGCGGAGCTGCCCGCAGGCTCCGGCCGCAGGAAGCTGCTGGTGGCCTGATGTGCTGGCGTGGGAGTGTACTCAGGCCGGACACGGCCAAACATACAGTGGCCAAGGGAGCAGACACGCGTCTGTCAGACTGCCACCAGCCACATGGTATCCCCACTGCCGCCCAGCCCCTCCTGCCTACTCCACGAGCCCTGGGAGGGCAGGGGCCGCGTGGTGACCCCGGCCCTGGCCGCAGGTCTGAGTCACTGTTGCTTGCATGGCCCTGGGCTGCCCATGGCTCGCTCTCCTGGGGCTCCGTGGCCCTCCCCCGAGTGTCTGTCATTTCCCTTCCTTGCCAGTCCCTCCCCACAGCAGTGAAATCGCCAGTCTTTCCTGCTGAGAACAATACCCAAGCACACCTGGACATCTCCCGCCCCAGCTGCTGTCCTCCACCACCCTCCTCAAAGCCCATGCCCCTGGCTGGCCCCTGGGCCCACCTGTCATCCGGCTTGCACCTACAGCCTGCAGTATCTCATCGCATGGGCAGTCCATGGGACGGGAAGGGATTAGACCAGGACAGAGGGAGTGAGGAGGTGGCTGTTGGGGGTCAGCCCAGGGCTAACCGCAGGGCTGGGGACAGTGAGGAGGGGGCTTGGGTCTCTGGAAGTAGTTGCTGGGATCTCAGAAGGGCTCTCACTCCACCTCCTTCAGGGGAGAAGAGCACCCAGAACACCCTCCTGTCCCCAGCCGTCGGGCCACCAGCGAGGGAGTGCGTGGAGTGTGACAGTATTGATAACCCCAGCCCCCCGCACTGCAGGTGCACCAGTCCCCATGCGCAGCGGGGAATGGCAGTGGGAGAAGTGAATGCCCACAGCTCACACTGTCCAGCTTTTTCGACTTCCAAGCCTAGGGCCTCTGCTCCGTCACCTGCCTCTCCTTAAACACTCTAAAATGCTTGGCATGAAGAGTATGTACTCCGGGAGACCTCGAGGCCCAGCCCTGTCCCCTGCTGTGCGGGGCCACCGGGAGGAGGGGTTGGGCTGGCTCGGGCTGCTGAGTCACCTCACTCCTGGGCTGAATGACCAGCTCAGGGCTCTGTGGCCCCCTGCCATGCTGGTTATTTTTTTTCCCAAAAAAAAAAGCTTGTTTATTTTTATTTGAAGAGCATACACATATACACACACAGACAGAAATATCTTGTATCCCCTGCTTCAGTCCCTAAATGCCCACAACAGTCAGGGTGGCAGAATTGGGCCAGGCAGCAGCCAGAAGCCAGGAACTCCACCCGGGTCTCTGTACCCGAGCCATCACCTGCTGCCTCCCACGGGGCAGCAGGAAGCCACATCCAAAGTGGAGCAGCCTGAAGTCAAACCAGGCCCTCCGACACGGGCTGCTCTGATGTAGGATTACGTGTCACAAGCAGTGGCTTAAACGGGCTTGACCACCATGGCCACTCCTGCAGACTCCTCTCCGCAGGTGGAGGACCAGGGGCCGGCCTGGGCATCCCGAGGCCCCCCTTCCCTTTCCAGCCCCCGAGCCCTGCAGCCTCCTGCCCCATCTCTGTCTGGCGATAGTGATCTGAGCTGAGCCACTTGGACAGCCTGATTCCTGTCCGGTCAGTAGCGTGCTTCAGGCCGCCCTGCCGCCTCTCTGCACGCAGGGAATGGCACGCTCCTCCCCTCCCTTTGGGGGCCTGGGGCACCTGGCTGTCCTGGCCATCCACAGCTGAAGAGCAAGGCTCAGGAGAGCTCCAGGACCTCGGCCAAGGTCTCACGGCTCAGTGGGGAACTGGAGGAATCCAGGTCTAAGTCCCACAGACGGAGAGTAAGCACACATCTCTCCAGATCAGAGGACTGTCCCCGAGTCTCGCTTTAATCTTCCTTGTCACAGATCAAAGACTGTCTGATGTTTGTTCTCCTGGGGTGTGTGTGTGTGTATGTGTGTGTGTGTGCAGGAGGAGGGTGGGGGTCAGCTCCACTGTGCCCCAGCTACTAGTAGGAAGGAGCGCCCTGCCCTGAAGGTTTTTTAAGATTTATTTATTTGGGCCAGCGCCGTGGCTCAGTGGGCTAATCCTCTGCCTGTGGCGCCGGCACACCGGGTTCTAGTCCCGGTCGGGGTGCCGGATTCTGTCCCAGTTGCCCCTCTTCCCGGCCAGCTCTCTGCTATGACCTGGGAGGGCAGTGGAGGATGGCCCAAGTGCTTGGGCCCTGCACCCCATGGGAGACCAGGAGGAAGCACCTGGCTCCTGCCATCGGATCAGTGCAGTGCGCTGGCCGAAGCGGCCATTGGAGGGTGAACCAACAGCAAAAGGAAGGCCTTTCTCTCTGTTTCTCTCTCTCTCACTGTCCACTCTGTCAAAAAAAAAAAAAAAAAAAAAAAAAAAGAAAGAAAAGATTTATTTATTTGAAAAAGAGATCTTCCATCCAGTGGTTCATTCTCCAGATGGCCACAATGGCCAAGGCTGGGCCAGGTCAGGAGCCAGGAGCTTTGTCTGGGTCTCCCAAGTGGGTGTAGGGGCCCAAGCACTTGGGCCGTCTTGTACTGCTTTTCCCAGGCCATTGGAGGGGAACTGGATGGGAAGTGGAGCAGCCCAGAAACGAACCGGCGCTCAAGTGGGATGCCGGTGTCACAGGTCCAGCCCCTGCCTCAAAGGGACCTGTGTCTCTGCAGGAGTGCCTCTGCCAGCGCCCAGGCTTCCCAGCTTGCGGAGGGCCCAGGACACTCAGCCAGGGCTTCGGACGGGAGGGGCTGTGGCCAGGCTGCCGTGGGTGGTGCCTGTGCAGCCCCCGCCCGGGCACCCCCTGTGGCTGCAGAAGCAGCAGCCCCAGGCAGCCAGAGCCTGGCCGCAGGAGCCCTGCCTGGCTAGCGGGGCAGCCAGGGAGGCCACGTTATCTGTAAATGGTACCTTACTCAGCCCGCAGCCCTGCCAGCTGGACAGCCCGAGGGCAGACAGGGTTATTTTGGGATCTGAGGGTAAGCAGGAGGCCCTGTTTACAGCTCGGCTGTCCCCACTCCCTCTCCAGGAAGGGACTGGAGCACAGGCCTGTTCCACCCAGGGCTGTTTCCACCTTTGCTGCCTGCAGAGATGGACTGACCGAGGCGAGGGTCTTCCTGGATGAGGCCAGCTCCATAGGGGCAGGTGCAGGTGCTGAGACCCGCATTAGACCTGGGACCACACTGATCTCACAATCACTCCAGGAAACGGAGGCCAAGCTGAGACCTGTCCTGTGGGTTCCCAGGTGGACACACAGCCCAGGGGCTCGCCCGAAGCCGCCCAGCCGGTGAAGGGCAGAGCTGACTTGAACGCAGGGAGCCTGGCACTGAGCCCAAGCCGAGTGCTGCTCGCCCACTCGCTGGCCCCACCAGCTTGCAGAACCCTCAGGCCTCTCTGGTCTCGGGAGTGTGCTATGGTTCAGCTCCGAGTCAGAGGTGCAGAAGTGTGCTGGTCAGACAGGGTCACACACAGGGCACAGGCGCCAGCACAGGTTCCAACCGCCCTGCGCCGGGAAGGAGAGGAGGTTGGCAAGGGATGGGAGACCAGGTATGAATTTGCAACCACAGATCTGGTGTGGAATACATTTATTTTTTTAAATCGAAATAGATGAGACTGAATCTTCCTGCCACCCACTGGGGAATTCAGTCTGCTGTTCTCTGCCCCTCCCCCCCCCCTTCCAGAACCACGAGGAGGTCCTGGGCCCACACAGGTTCTGCTGATACATGCTCATAAGCCCACGGGCCAGCAGCGGCGGCCTGTGTGTCCAGGCACGGGGACTGTCCCAGGAGGCCCAGGGCCCAGCATCCGCAGGGACTCCAGGTAGCCCTGTCCCTAGGAAGTTCTCTCATCGCCAGGTGCTCTGCCGGGATCATGCATGACCCTCATACTCCCACGCCTAGCAGATTCCCCTGTCCCGGGCTTCTCTTTCAGGAACTCCGCCCTGCCCTGCATCCCTCCCGCGCTCCCATGTCACAGGCTCAGTTCCCCTGGAGTGGTCACCGCTGGGTCCAGAAGCTCGGCTGTCCTAAGTGTCCTGCTGTCCGCCCTGCACCACCTCAGGCAAGGACATACAAACAATTCAGCACTGTTCTCGGGATCGCTGGGGAAACCACCTCGGGAAGCAGATGAACAGAGCGGGAACGCGCCCACCGCGCCCACCGCCGGGAAAGCTGCTGGGCCGCCCCAGCCACCTCTCCTGCAGCCCAGCAGGGCCGCGCCGGGCCCAGCCTCACCAAATCCCTGATTTAGCAGCAGCATCTGTGAAAGGGAGTTGAGTCACCGTTAAACCCAGAGTCAGGGAGACGGCCAAATATAGCTCCCGCTCCGGGGGTGGGCTGGGCCACTGCGCACCGATAGCGGCGCATCCGAGTCATCTTTAACTGCAATCTAGTGAGGTAGGTGTTAGCTCCCCGTGTCGCGGACGGACGAGGACGGCAAGGCTGGGGGCCACGGCACTCGGCCTGGGCCCCCGCATCTTCCAGCTGGGTGGTCACCGCCAAGTCAGAGCGGCTGCGGACCCCAGGGGACGGCCCAGGCGGGCCAGGGGCTCCCTCGGCCGCCCCCGCTTGTGTGCTACGAAGTCATGAATTTCACAGGAGTGTAAAAGACGGATCATTTACAGCAGCCTGTTCAGTTACTAAAAAAGTGAAAACCGTGGAATGTGAGGGTCCTCGTTAGACAACTCACGTGGATCGGCACCATGTCTTGGCGAAAGAGAAGTCTTTCCAAGTTTGGGGGTTTTATTAGCCATTCCTCTTGGCTGCTGTTTCTAGAATCCTGGCAGTGTGGGGAAGACCAGGGCCTTGCACGGCGGCTGTCACAGCCTTGACGGCTCCCTGAACGTCCGCCTCGGCAGCCCCTCTGGAAAACCTTTCCTCTCTGTCCTCACGCGTCCACCTCAACAGCGCACCAACCCCTCCCACTCCACCCCTCTGGTCACCCCCTCAGCCCAAGCTCCGTCCCATCGGGACACTGCAGTGACCACCACCTGGCATCCCTGTCTCCCGGCTCCCAAGCGCACTGTAAGGTGCACACCTGGCTCCCTTCCTGCAGCGCCGACAACGGCCTGTGCGGGAGGTCGGGAGGTGGTCTGGGATGGCAGAAGCAGCAGGTGCTCTAGGTACCACTGGCCCCCAGTGAGCACTCGTTGCAAGGGCTGCCTCCTGCAGGCAGCCTCACCTGGCTCCCGCCCCCAGTCTTCAGCAGGCACTGCACACAGGGCCTGTTTCCCACGTGGCAGCCCTGGCGTGTCATCCCTAAGAGACCAGCTCCTGCAGGGAGGGGGCTGAACCCCTCCAGCACCCAGCACGGGCTGTGCACGTCTCTAAGCTTCACTGAGACGAAAAGAAACAGAGCAGCCAGAAATCGGCCTTGTGTTTATTGTCTGCTTACAGGTTACGGGTCCGCCGGGCTGGGGAGAGGTGGCCTCCTTCACTGGGCAGTCCTCTAATTCCCAAAGCAGTGTCCTGCGACCCCTGGTCTCAGCTTCTCGCCCTGACACAACTTGGCTGCTCTTTTGCGCTTCTCTCTCAGGCAGCCCCTCCGTGGCTACAGCACTGGGGAGGGCCGGCAGGCCCAGGAAGACGGAAGATCCTCCACGCCCCCCCCCCCCCCGCACCTGTTTCTACTCTACTGTGCCACATGGGCTTGGACACATTCACGGCTCCCGCCGATGGCACTGTCACCCCTAACCCTTAGAGTCTACTTGTCCATAGCGCGGATCCTAACTTGTCCTACTTCCCCGAGGTTTCCCGCTACCTCAGCGTCTAAGCTGTACTATCTAGCGCTATTTCTTCCGTAAATGACTTCAAGTTCTTTTCTGGAATGGGTAAGGCATAAAAGATGTCACTAATTAATCCTCATACATGTCAGGAGGGCCAGGGACGGAGCCCTGGGACACCACATTATCAGAAGTCACTCCACAGCAGGCCGATCTGCAGCTCAAGTTACCGACTGCTCCCTCCCCGAATGCTTTACTATGCTCAGTGATCTGGTCGGTGAGATGGAACACCGTAAGGCTGGTTTGGCATCACTTGCTCTTAAGCAATGAGTATATTCTAGAAGTGCAGGGACCCCGTCATCACCCCGATCTGGAGTCTTTGGGGGTGGGTCCCTACTTCCCAACCAACGTCACTTACAGGTCCATGGTCTGTGGTCACAGCTCCCTTTCCTGGGCCTTTATCTGCCTTCCAGTCTTCTCGCGTCTCTCCAATTCTGCATTCAGAGTCCTGGGCAGCCCCGGCATCCAGGCCAAGGTTCAGCTTGAGGGGAGCCCTGCAGCGTGCTGGCGCCATAGGCGCGCTCTTCAACTCCAGCCCCCGACCAGTTAGCCTTGCCCTTTCCAGACGCAAGCTAGTTTCTTCTGGTCAAGACGGGAGACAGAATGGGAGCTCAAGTTCAACTCGGTCACCACCACTGGCCCCCAGATCTTTTCTTCCTGCTGCGCTGGACAGCCTCTGAACTCTTCGTTGCCAACAGAACAGACACAGCGCTATGGAGGTTCCATGGGCTGCCCGAGGAATGCTCTGGAAGCGAGCTTCGGCACGCCAAGGCCTCCAGACCTTCCGCTGTCAACCACAGCTAGTCTGCTGGCCAGGGGCGGCCACCCAGCGGGTACTAGGACCTTCTCTCCAGACTGGAGTTCTCCTCTCAGACAGGAGGCCCAGTCTGTCCCACAAAACCAGCATGAGAGGGGAGGACCTTACTAAGGGACCTAGGGCCACTGTGGCACTAGATGTAGGCTGTTTTTTCTAGCAATCAGGCCTACAGGGACCGGAGCCCCAGGCCTCTCCAAGCTCAGCAGTGCAACACTGCTGGCCAAAGATCATCTTTTTGTCCCAAAACCAGGTTGGCCGGACCCCGTGGAATGATTTTTGTCAGCACCAAACTCAACTGGCACTGCCTGGAGACCAAAGCCCGCGCTGGAGTTTTCTGAGCACCACTGGCCAGAACTGCCACCGCTCACCCATCATCAGTGAGTCCCCGACTCAGGATGCAGTGGGGCGGGGCGGCACACAGCCGCAGGTGTGCGCACGCACCTTCAGGGCTCTGCAGCCAGATGCCTGGAGCAGGACAGCAGGGACACCTAGTGGCACACAGTCTTTTCCAGCTACAGCGTCCTTGGGTTTCTTTCCGTGGAGCTCTCCGGGGGCCACGCCACAGTGGTGTGGGCTCAGACGCACTCTGTTTCTCCTCTCAGCGAGAACACCCGCCTAAACACAACCTCCCCTCCTGGGCTGTGTATCCTCTTCTAGTCTTTAAACCCACAGCAGGCTGAATTTCTCAGTTACGGGAATGTCTAAAAAGATCTTACTGAACACTGCCAGTTCTCTAAGAATCGTCCAGAGCTAGGCTTGCCAAACACACGAGAGTGTTACCCAGGCTCCACCCAGCCCTGTTTCCTCCTTCTACTTTCCTTCTAAAGGGGACACAAGGCAAAGAGGTGCTTAGACACCTTACACATGTGGACCGAATGCATCTGTAAAGATTACTTTACTGTCCTAGAAAAATACACATCGCAAATCTGAGGGCTACGACTCACGTCGGAGGACTCCTGAGGGCGAGGGGAGATGACCTCTGACTGTCTTCTGTGGGAAGTGGGGGAGAGGCGGATTAAACATAGTTGGACCAGGTGGATTTAAAAAAATCCTTTTTCCCCATGTTTTTTTCTAAAAAAGGAAAAACAAATTGCCATCTGTCTGGCTGATGCCGTGTGTGTGCGTGTATATATAGGAACAGCTTGGGGGCAGTGGCTGCGTCATGCATGAAGCAAAACAAGATGACTCCCTTCACGGAGGAGCGTTAGTGTTGTGGGAGGGAGAGGGGAGAGGCTGCCGGGAGGGCTTAGATGCTGCTGCTCCTGCTCGCTCCTGCTCGGCCCGAGTGCAGAAACCCGGTGATGTCTCGAGGGGATTCCTATCCAAACACATCCGATGTCCTAGGAAAGTACACCAGTCTGTTCTAGAATGTAAATGGTCGTGACTTCCTGTGCTCCTACAGTGGGGCAAAATATCCATGGACACGTAATCCATCCGGGCAGTAACGGCCCTGGAGTGGCCAGCAGAGGACCCTAGGAACGGAGCGGGGGCAGAGTTGGGAAGGAGAAAGGTTCTGAAGATGGGTCATCTTCGGGGGACTTTGAGAAATGCCCTCTGTCCCAGCACTCCTACGTGACGGCACTGGGGGCCTGGTCTGAGTCGTCAGTGTCACTCTGCGAGGCCAAGGCCGAGGGTCAGGAAGCTGCTCCAGGTTGAGAAGTGCATCTCAAGGCCACCGAGGGCTGCACAATGGTCTGTGGCTGGGCCAGGAGGAGAAGCACGCGTGGAAAGCTCCCGTCTAGATGCCGATGGTCTGTAGAACCCGCCTCTCGTTGTCATTGAGGTGGCCTGAGAACACCATGTAGCACGGCTGCTGGGCAAACTGGCAGAGGAAGTCCGTGAGATAGGCCTGCGGGAAGGGGAGCAGCGTCACGGGGGCTCCCGGCACCGCCTGCAGTCCTGGGAGCGCTGCGCCCAGACAAACAGCAGCTTCCTGCGGGATGGCTTTTTCTTTTTTTTTTTTTTTTTTTTTTTTTTTTTTTTTTTTTTTTTTTTTTTTTTTTTACAGGCAGAGTGGACAGTGAGAGAGAGAGACAGAGAGAAAGGTCTTCCTTTGCCGTTGGTTCACCCTCCAATGGCTGCCACAGTCGGCGTGCTGCGGCCAGCGCACCGCGCTCATCCGATGGCAGGAGCCAGGTACTAGGTGCTTTTTCCTGGTCTCCCATGGGGTGCAGGGCCCAAGCACTTGGGCCATCCTCCACTGCACTCCTGGGCCACAGCAGAGAGCTGGCCTGGAAGAGGGGCGACCGGGACAGAATCCGGCACCCCGACCGGGACTAGAACCCGGTGTGCCGGCGCCGCAAGGCAGAGGATTAGCCTGTTGAGCCACGGCGCCGGCCGGGATGGCTTTTTCATAGTCTTGGATCTACTTTAGGTAGTACAGGCCAGGGACGAAATCCCACAGAGAAACAAAATTTCTCGTGTCTCATTTCATAGTCCACCCGCAGGACTTTACAGCACAGCTGGGAGAAGCTGGATGTGAAGTCCCAGCCCACCCGAAGTGCCCGACCAGAGGCAAGACAGGACCCCTCCCCTAAAGCTCCCATGAGGAACCACGAAGGCATCTGAGCCCACCTTGCCGTTTCTGTGGCTTGGGGCACTGTCACGCACTTCTCTGGACTCCCTTACCTGCAGATCAATCTGATAGAGAGGATCCTTAAGGGCATCGGGGTCATCTTCCTCATCGTCCTCGTAGTAATCCTCCTCTGTGAGACACAGCCACAAGAGGGCAGTAAGGCGCAGCCCCCCCCCCCCACTAGGCAAGGACTCAAGGGGGGAGCCCGCCTCCCCCCTTTGCTGGACACCCAATCCTTGGCACAGGCGTGTTCTCTTCCCAAACTGCTTACCGTATTTACTTGTAGCAAGAATGTCAGACAGAAGTTGGCCAGCTAAGCCATCCTCTTCCTCTTCTTCCTCCTCCTCCTGGTCCTCCCACATATCATTGGAGTCATCTACTTGGAGAAGAAAAGCAGCTAGAATACACACATGGGGGACCAGCACAGTGGTATAGTGGGTACAGCCACTGCCTGCAGCACTAGCATCCCATATGGGCGCCAGTTCAAGTCCCAGCTGCAACCCCCCCACCCCCTTTTTTTAAAAATTTATTTATTTATTTGAAAGTCACAGTTACACAGAGAGAAGGAGAGGCAGAGAGAGCGGTCTTCTATCTGCTGGTTCACTCCCCAGATGGCTGCAATGGCCAGAGCTGTGTCAATTCGAAGTCAGAGTCAGGAATTTCTTCCTGGTCTCCCACACGGGTGTAGAGGCCCAAGGACCTGGGCCATCTTCCACTGCTTTCCCAGGCCATAGCAGAGAGCTGGAATGGAAGTGGAACAGCTGGGACTCAAACCGGCACCCATAAGGGATGCTGGCAATGCAGGTGGCAGCTTTACCAACTATGCCACAGCACTGGCCCCAGCTGCTCTACTTTTGATCCAGCTCTCTGCTATGGCCTGAGAAAGCAGTGGAAGATGGCCCAAGTGCTTGGGTCCCTGCACCAACATGGGAGACCTGGATGAAGCTCCAGGCTTCTGGCTGCAGATTGGCCCAGCTCTGGCAGTTGCAGCCATTTAGGGAGTGAATAAGTGGATAGAAGACCTCTCTCTCTGCTTCTGTGTCTCTGTAACTCTGCCTTTCAAATCAATAAATAAATCTTTATTTAAAAAAAAAAATATGCATGTGTTTCCTTCCCCAAATCCAAACATCCCACTACAGAAGAGCTCTGAGGGCTTCTACAATGTGGGCTGTGGTCCCAGTGGGAGAGCCAGGGATGGCTGGAGCCTCCCGGGAAGTCTGAATGGAAGAACCTCTAGCGTTCTGATGCAGATAAGAAGCTGAGAGGGGGCCGGGGCTGTGGTATAGCGGGTAAAGCCACCACCTGCAGTACTGACATCCTATATGGACACCGGCTCAAGCTCTGGCTGCTCTACTTCCCATTCGGCTCTCTGCTATGGCCTGGGAAAGCAGCGGAAGATGGCCCAAATCCTTGGGCCCCTGCACCACGTGGGAGACCTGGAGGAATCTCCTGGCTTCAGATTGGTGCAAAATGGCTGTTGGCCATTTTGGAACTGAACCAACAGATAGAAGAGCTCGCTCTCTGCCTTTCATATAAATAAATATTAAAAGGGGGCAGGAGGGCTAAGAGGCTCTTGAGTGGAACAAGACCAAGAAAGTTAAGTTTGTCTCCTGGCTGGTTCCCTGCCCCCAAACTCTGTGAGAGCCCACAGGCAGATCTGAAAAGCAGCCCTTGACACGCTTAGCACAATGCCAGCCAGAGTAGTCATTCAATAAACTTGAAGTCAATGACTTAACAAACCTAACTGGTGATTTGACCGTCTGTAACTCGTTCTGCCAGGTTACAAGTCTCGCGGGAGGGGCTGGCGCTGTGGCGTGACAGGTTAAGCTGCCACCTTTGACGCCAGCATCCCATATAGGCACTGATTCATGTCCCAGTTGCTCCACTTCCAATCTAGCTCCTGCTCATGGCCTGAGAAACGCAGCAGGAGATGGCACAAGTGGGCCCCTGCTACCCATGGAGAGATCTAGAAGATTCTTGGCTCCTGGCTTCAGCCTGGCCTGGTCCCAGCTGTCGTGGCCATCGGGGGAATGAACCAGCAGACGGAAGATCTCTGTCTTTCCCTCTCTGTAACTCTTTCAGACAAACAGTGTCTATGGGGAGTCAGTGTGGTGCACCTTGACTCCACTCTGCAGGAGGGGCCTGGCGAGCGGCATTGGCCTCCATGACGTTGGAGAGCTCGTTGATGATCAATTTCAGGATCTTGACCAGCAGAGGAATGTTTGTCCAGCGCTCTGGGTCTGGAAAGGAAGGGAGAGGCCTCCAGTTAAGCTGTCCCGGGGTTCCCCAGAGTTCACCACCCCTCAAGCTGTCCACTGTTCCTGACTGCAACCAGCCACCAAAAGATGGTCTAAAGTGAAATAATTGTATTCGGCTTGGTGGTAACACAGTTCAGAAGTCAGGAGAGATTAGAGGAGAAAGCTTTTTATCAGTAATCAAGCTGTGAAACCAAGTCACTGTGTAGGGCATGAGGGAGCAGAGGTGACTATAAACCTACAGTTAAAGACAGCAGCTCTGTACTCACTCCCTAAAAACTACTGCAGTCCCAGGCCAAAGACAACCCAGTGACAAAGGCACGCTGCCCATGCAACAGAGCCCTGAAGGGACAGGAAGCTGCGGGCCATTGGCATCTGGGACTATTTTTACCAATTTTCAACAGGAAGGAACCGTACGTTCTGATCTACAGTTAACCTACAGTGTTTTGCTTCTTCATCAAACCCATCACTAACAATTTTGCCTTAAAAACACAGATCACAGTATGTCGCTGCCCGCCACCCCAGGCAGCCCTAGCCCGACAGGAGTTGGGGAGAGCCCCGAGGGCAGGCAACGTCGCCCACTTTTGGCCGTCTTGGAACGGGTGCGGATGCCCTCGTCCACGCTGTAGATCTCTTCGCCCTTCACGCGGATGTCCTGCAGCCGTTTGTCATCTGCGTTGATGCCATGCTGGAGGAGCTTACAGAGCGCCACAGAGCTGGCAAGGAAAAGCCACGAAAGGTCAGCCAGCACCCACCCAGAGCTCCTTCCAAGGAGGTAAGAACTCTGTCCTAAGACTCCTTCATGGTGGACACTCTGTCCACAGCTGAGTAGGTGACAGCAGTGAGAACCTGTGAGATGGCCTGATGAGATCTGCTCCTGAACACCAGGGCAGGCTGGCATCACGTGGGCAATGAACTGACGAGAACACTGGCACGGAAGTTCAGGGTGCACACTCAGAAAGCTGGGGTTCCAAAGCTCGGGTGAAATCTGGCAGAGGCGGCTCTCTGGCCAGCAGAGACCATAGATATTTGGTGCACATGTGGGGATTTCAACATGGCAGCCATTCAAACAGACAGATCAGGAGTTGGCGATGTGGCACAGCGGGTTAGGCGGCTGCTTGCAACACCAGCAAATCCCATCAGAGGGCTGGTTCCAGTGCCGGCTGCTCTGCCCCTGATGCAGCTCCTTGCTAACGTGCCTGGGAACCGGCTGCTCTGCCCCTGATGCAGCTCCCTGCTAACGTGCCTGGGAACCGGCTGCTCTGCCCCTGATGCAGCTCCCTGCTAACGTGCCTGGGAACTGGCTGCTCTGCCCCTGATGCAGCTCCCTGCTAACGTGCCTGGGAACTGGCTGCTCTGCCTCTGATGCAGCTCCCTGCTAACGTGCCTGGGAACTGGCTGCTCTGCCCCTGATGCAGCTCCCTGCTAACGTGCCTGGGAACTGGCTGCTCTGCCCCTGATGCAGCTCCCTGCTAACGTGCCTGGGAACTGGCTGCTCTGCCCCTGATGCAGCTCCCTGCTAACGTGCCTGGGAACTGGCTGCTCTGCCTCTGATGCAGCTCCCTGCTAACGTGCCTGGGAACTGGCTGCTCTGCCCCTGATGCAGCTCCCTGCTAACGTGCCTGGGAACTGGCTGCTCTGCCTCTGATGCAGCTCCCTGCTAACGTGCCTGGGAAGTGGCTGCTCTGCCCCTGATGCAGCTCCCTGCTAACGTGCCTGGGAACTGGCTGCTCTGCCCCTGATGCAGCTCCCTGCTAACGTGCCTGGGAACTGGCTGCTCTGCCTCTGATGCAGCTCCCTGCTAACGTGCCTGGGAACTGGCTGCTCTGCCCCTGATGCAGCTCCCTGCTAACGTGCCTGGGAACTGGCTGCTCTGCCTCTGATGCAGCTCCCTGCTAACGTGCCTGGGAACTGGCTGCTCTGCCCCTGATGCAGCTCCCTGCTAACGTGCCTGGGAACTGGCTGCTCTGCCCCTGATGCAGCTCCCTGCTAACGTGCCTGGGAAGTGGCTGCTCTGCCCCTGATGCAGCTCCCTGCTAACGTGCCTGGGAAGTGGCTGCTCTGCCTCTGATGTAGCTCCCTGCTAACGTGCCTGGGAACTGGCTGCTCTGCCTCTGATGCAGCTCCCTGCTAACGTGCCTGGGAAGTGGCTGCTCTGCCTCTGATGCAGCTCCCTGCTAACGTGCCTGGGAAGGCAGCAGAGCATGGCTCAAGTACTTGGGCCCCTGCATCCATGTGGGAGACCCGGATGGAGTTTCTGGCTCCTGGCTTCAGCCTGGCCCAGCCCTGACTATTGTGGCCATTTGGGGAGTGAAGATCTCCCTCTGTTTTTCCCTCCCTCCATGTTGCTCCACCTATCAAACAATCTTTTTTTTTTTTATCAAAAAATATGCAGATTAATAATAAGGAAAGAATGGGAAAGGGAATAATAAGGGTAGTTTGATGTGTGAAACTAAAAGCCAATGGAACAAGTCAGGAAGAGAAAACTGGGTAGGGACAAGTGGCCAGGAAAAAAGATGGGACCCCACCTGACTTTGCCTTCATATTGTCCATAGAAGAGGTGCTGCCGGCTCGTCCACTCAGCCATCACAAACTCCAGGGCAGGTTTGCCAGTGGGGCCAGGGAGGCTACAGAGGAACTCCAGGAGCGGTTCCAGCTGAGTGTGCACCAGGTGAGCAAACACCATGATCAGAGACTAGGAGAGAACAGACACTGCTTCAGGGCATGGGCGTCACAGACACGGGAGCCCGAGGGGCGGGCTGGCGAGTCCAGAAACAGACAATGCACTGCGGGGACCACCCACAGGGCAGGGAGAGGGAGTTTTTTTTTTTTTTTTTTTTGACAGGCAGAGTGGACAGTGAGAGAGAGAGACAGAGAGAAAGGTCTTCCTTTTGCTGTTGGTTCACCCTCCAATGGCTGCCGCAGCCGGCATGCTGTGGCCAGCGCAACACACTGATCCGATGGCAGGAGCCAGGTGCTTCTCCTGGTCTCCCATGGGGTGCAGGGCCCAAGCACTTGGGCCATCCTCCACTACACTCCCGGGCCACAGCAGAGAGCTGGCCTGGAAGAGGGGCAACTGGGACAGAATCCGGCGCCCCGACCAGGACTAGAAAACGGTGTGCCGGCGCCGCAGGCGGGGGATTAGCCTAGTGAGCCACAGCGCCGGAGATTTGCTTGTCCTTGTTTCTCGGGTCAGAACTGATTCAATTTACTTCACTTTCTAAAAGGACAGTGAGAGGGTAAAACAACTCAGGCCCCGCAACCAAACCCCGTGCCCATCATGCGGGAGGAGGGAACGCCAGCGGGGCTGTGCTGACCTGCATGACGCTGAGAGTCTCGGCCTGCTGCATCTTACTGAGGATGGCACGGAGAATCTGGTCCAGGTTCTCCCCCAGCTCCCGCCCTGCCTTGGAGATGAGGGTGGAGACGAGGCGGCCCACAAAGGCTGCGGTGAACTCTGAGGTGCGGGGGTCCAGGAGCTGGCTCACCACTTGCATCACGTACCACAGGCCATTGTGGCCCTGCTCATCATGCCACTGGGCCACCTGCTCCAGCGTCACTGACACATAGGCGCGCAAGCACTCTCCACCATTCTGGGGAGACAGAGGTGGCAAATAAGATGAGCACTGGGGACCACTGGCTGGGAAGCCCTCAGCCTGACCCGGCACATGCTCTTCTGACAAGTCTGTTCCTCCTGAGCGCAG
Source organism: Sylvilagus floridanus (assembly GCA_949820135.1). Classification (NCBI taxonomy): domain Eukaryota; kingdom Metazoa; phylum Chordata; class Mammalia; order Lagomorpha; family Leporidae; genus Sylvilagus; species Sylvilagus floridanus. Next base: position 86,532,152 of record OX463240.1, read on the forward strand.
CGAGCGCCCGTCTCTGGAGTCAGGAACTGTCTGTTATAGACATGTGTTACCAGATCCTCCCAATCAGCCAGCCTAAAAATGCTCATTTCTATTGCAAGAGACAATGGCCAAGCAAATCCAGTTTTAGCCATTAAGACCTACCTTTGGTATCAGAAAAACAGATCTAAAAATAGACCTGGGACTCTCTAGGCCTTCATGGGAACGAACACAGACCTCATATTAACAACCATTTGCCCAGGGATCTCCAGGTCGATCATTACTCAGTTCCCACAGCCTTTACAAGCGAGTGCGGTTCTCCACACCCAGGGATTGCAACCTCAGAAGAGGGGCACGCACAGGCTTATTATCACTTTGTGGACTCCACAAACAAGAAATCTCGACTTTCTTATGGCTACAAGTCTCCATGTTTATAATCTCTTCTGTTCTGTGGTAGCAATACTGAGACACAGACAGGCAGGACGCCAGGCATCCGATCGTTAAGGTTATAACACACCTCAAAGCACACAGAGTCTGGCTGTAGCAGCCAAAGCCCCTCCTTGGTCCTCTAGGTAAACACAGTGTTGCGAGGCTGACATTTCTAAACAAGGAGACTATGGCAGCCGGCAGCCTGCTCTGAGCCCCTGTGCAGGGAGCTGTCTCCTCGACTCTGGTCCTCGCGGTCAGTTACCTGCATGGTGGCGTTATCGTCTGTGTGAAGGGTGCACTGAGCCACTGCAGGGAAAGCTTGACAGATGAGGAGCTGGGAGAGCGGCGGCTTCGTGTTCCGCACTACGGTGGTCAGGATGTCAATGGCTGTCTGAGGAGGAAGAAAGGAAAGGGTCGGAACTGCCTCTGCGGTCCGGGTGTCCAAAACCAAGACCCCGCTGGGAGGACACAACGCAGCGACCCAGAGGAAGCTCACTGCTGAATGGCAAGGGTCCCAAAGAAAAGGAGCGATCTGTCAGCAGAGTGCTCGCAGCCTCCTCACAACAGTCCACTCCTTAGCAGCCACGGCAGGGGCAGCGCATGGCCGTGCACGAGCTGCCGTGTAACGGTGGTGCTTGGGTCCAGCTACTGAGGCACTTCTGGAATAAGAGCTGTTCTCTGAAAGCCTCAGGCAATCACCCACGGTTCCTGTGGGCACAGCAGCCTGCCCACCCTCCCCCAACACCAGCCTCGTAGCCACTCACCGCACAAAGTCCTGCAGGGATCTTGTCTGCCGGCGCCTGCATGATGCTGACCAGAGTGGGGATGAGCCTCATCTGCATTGGGCCCTGACAGGCCTCAATCTGGGACAGCTCCTTGAAGATGTCCTGAGCCAGTGAGGCGACAACAGGATCTGAAGTGGATAAGACAACATGGAATGGCCCCTGCTGAAGGCCTGCATGTGCTCCTGGCTTAACAGTGCCCACTGCTGGTCCTAGTTAATGTCTACGCTGATTACCTATCAAAAACTGGTGCCTGGTAGGGTCACATGAATAACCTGTTAGAACAGGAGAGATGTCAAATCTCCAAGAGGCACAGTACTTAGGTTGTTTCATCTACAGCAAGGACGAGTCAGTAATAACTACTCCTAAAACAAAATCTGGCTTTTTTTTACTGGAGCAAACCTTTAAGGTCTTTATTCTTGTGAAGCGTGGGATGATTACAAAACCAAATACTAGGGACCAGCATTGTGGTGCAGTGGGTAAAGTAGCAGCCTACAATGCCAGCATCCCATATGGGCAGCGGTTCAAGTCTCCGCTGCTCCGCTTCCCATCCAGCTCCTTGTCATTGTGTCTGGGAAAGCAACAGAAGTTGGCCCAAGTCCTTGGGCCCCCACACCCCATGTGAAAGATCCGGAAGAAGCTCCTGGCTTCAGTCTGGCCCAGGTCTGGTCGTTGCAACCGTATGTGTGCAACCATCACACTGTCACTCTGCCTTTTAAAAGCAACAACAACAAAAAAACCTCACTGACACTTGATCGAGAAGACACTAGCATTTCAAAAACTACCTAAACCCTGTCTTTTCCCCAAGGAGAGCCACATACCACCTTCTGGGGGTAGTCATGACAGACAAGAAGAACCCCAAAGTCATTTTTGGAGCAAAAGGTAAAACTCTCAAAAAAGCAGAGTCTTATGAATCTTTAGTCCAGTCAACTTTACCTACAAGGGTACTTCAAAAAGTGCATGGGGACAAGCTGGCGCTGTAACGTAGCGGGTAAAGCTGCCGCCTGCATGCCAGTATCCCATATGGGTACTGATTCAAGTCCCCGCTGTTCCACTTCTGATCTAGCTCTCTGCTATGGCCTAGGAAAACAGTGGAAGGTGGCCCAAGTCCTTAGGCCCCTGCACCTGTGTGAAAGACCCAGAAGAAGCTTCTGGCTACTGATCGGCGCATCTCTGGCCACTGCGGCCATCTGGAGAGTGAACCAGCAGATGGAACACCTCTCTCTCTCTCTCTCTCTGCCTCTCTGTAACAATTTCAAATAAATAAATTCTTCTTCTTTTTTTTTTTTAAAGTGTATGGGTAGCTGGAATTTGGTGTAATAGGTAAAGCCGCCGACTGCGACATTAGTATTCCACATTGGCACTAGTTCATGTCCTGGCTGCTCCACTTAGGATCAAGCTCCCTGCTAATGGCCTGGGAAAGCAGTGGAAGATCATCCAAGTATTGGGACCCTGCAACCCACATGAGAGCGCCAAAGGAAGTTCCTGGCTCCTGGCTTTGGCCTGACCCAGCCCTGATGGTTAGGGCCATCTGGGAAGTGAACCAGTGAATGGAAGATCTCTCCCTCTCTGTGCAACTGACTTACTTTTTTTTTTTTTTTTAATTTTTTAAAATTTTATTTTAAATTTTATTGGGCAACCGGGACAGAATCTGGCGCCCCGACCAGGACTAGAACCCAGTGTGCCAGCGCCGCAGGTGGAAGATTAGCCTAGTGAGCCATGGCGCCGGCCAACTGACTTTCAAATAAAAAAATTTTTTTGTGGAAAATACATATGAAAAAGCTATTCACGGATTTCACAATTTGTTGTAGCAAAATACAGTTATCTTTTAATTTTTTCTTATTTTTAAAGATTTTATTTTCTTATTTGAGAGAGAGTTACACACAGAGAGAGAGATCTTCCATCTGCTGGTTCACTCCTCAAATGGCCACAATGGTCAGGGTTGGGCCAGGCACTGGGCCAAGAGTCAGGAGTTTCTTCCAGATCGCCCATGTGGGTGCAGGGGCCCAAGCACCTGAGCCATCTTCCACTACTTTGCCAGGCCATAGCAGAGAGCTGGATTGGAAGTTGAGCAGCTGAGACATGAACCGACGCCCATATGGGATGCTGGCGCTGCAGGCAGAGACCTAACCTACTATACCACAGCGCCGTTCCCTATATTTTCCACATACTTTTTGAATGATCTTTCTTCCTTTTCCTTTGTGATGCTGTGTAAACTGCTCCAGCATGGCACAAACATTTAAATAAATAATATATATGTATAATAAAATTATCCTATTCTATTAGCATGCAAAAATATATGTAGTGTGCATTAATGTATGTTAAAAGACCACTGAAGTACTGTATGTTAATAGAAAAAAATTGTGAATAATCTAGCTGTTCATTAATAGAACTGGATAAAAGGAATACTATGCCACAATTGAAAAGCATGGGATAGATTCAAGAATATAATGTGGATAGCTCTTCAGGATACATTTTTAAGTAAAAAAGCAAATCAAACAACATGCTTAGTATATCATATCATTTAGCACATCATAATATATAATAATTTGTACCTCACCATATTTTCCTGAGCTTCATACCAGTTTCCTCTTTTATTTTATTTTTTAAAAAAATCTTTATTTGATTTATTTGAAAGCCAGAACTACAGAGAGAGGAGAAACCCAGAGAGATCCTCCATCTGCCGGGTCACTCTCCAAAGTGCCACAAAGACCAGGGTTCAGCCAGGTTGAAACCAGGAGCCAGGAGTTTTCAGGTCACCCACATGAATGCAGGGGCCTAAGAACTTCCTATCCTCTGCTGCTTTCCCAGGTGTATTAGCAGGGAGTTGGACTAGAAGTGGAGCAGCCAGGATTCAAGCCGGCACCCACATGGGATGTCAGTACTGCAGGCTGCGGCTTAACCCCCTGTGCTGTAGCACCAGCCCTGGAGCTCCCTCTTTAAAATACTTTTTTAAAGTATTCTAACAAAAAAGTATTAATAAATAATACCCACTCAGAAACACTTAAACTGCAGAAAAGCATTTAAAAAAAAAACCTACAAATCTACTACCTAGAGATAACTACCCTTTAATATCTTGACGGTATTTTTTTCTGCCTACATATCAATACACATATCCTTTTCTTTAAAAAAATTTTTTTTAAAGATTTATTTTATTTATTTGAAAGGCATAGTTACAGAGGGAGGGAGAAGAGACAGAGAGGTCTTCTGTCTGCTGGTTCACTCCCCAAATGACTACAATGGCTGGGGCTGGGCCAGGCTGAAGCCAGGAGCTTCTTCTGGGCCTCTCAAGCAGGTGCAGGAGCCCAAGGACTTGGGCCATCTTCTGCTGCTTTCCCAGGCGTATCACCAGGGAGCTGGATCAGACATGGAACAGCTGGGATCTGAACCAGCGACCATATGGTTTCAATTCCGCCAGTGTTGCAGGTGGCGGCTTAACCTGGTATTCCATGACACCGGCCCCTATACACACCCTTTTCTAAAACAAAAACCCAATGCAGCTCATATTCTGTGGACTTTTTTTGGGATACTGGCTTTTCACTTAAGGTAAGTATTTCCCAATGGTTTTAAGTATTACTTTGAGACTTGATTTTTAAAGGTTGCATAATATGACTGTACTTCATATTAACAGAAGTTTAGGGGTGGGTGTTTGGCACAATGGCTGAAACTTTGCTTTGGAACGCCCACATCCCATATTAGAGTGCCTGGTTTGAGCCCTAGCTTCTCTGCCTCCAATCCAGCCTCCTGCTAGTGAGCGCCCTGGGAAGCAGTAGGTATTGGCTCAAGTACTTGGGTGTCTGCCACCCACGTGGGAGATACAGACACAGTTAATGACTTCTGGATTTGGTCTGGCCCAGCCCTCGTTGGGGCAAGCATTTGTGGAGTGAACCAGTGGATGGAAGATCTCTCTTTCTCTATATTGCTCTGCCTCTTCAGATGATAGTAAATAAACATAAAAAAAACCTTAAAAAACAAAAACAAAAACAAAAACAAAAACAGAGAAAGCAGGCATTGTAGTTCAGCAAGTTGTCACCATTTGCAATGCTATATCAGAGTGCTGGCTCAAACCCCAGCTCTTCTCCTTCCAATCCAGGTCCCCACTAATGCACCTGGGAAGGCAGTGGATGATGGCTCAAGTACATGGGGTCCTGTCACACACATGGCAGAACCAGATGGAATTCTTGGCTCCTGGCTTTGGCCTCTCCTAGTTGTAATCATTTGAGGAATGAACCAGCAGATGGAAGATATCTTTCTCTGTTGGTATGTCTTTCAAATAAATAAATAAATCTTAAAAAGTTTGTTTCTTAAATCTATTCATTAATAGGGGCTTTCAAAAAGTTCATGAAAAATGTGTACTAGGGGCCAGCGCTACGGTGCAGGTTAATCCTCTGCCTGCGGTGCCAGCATCCCATATGGATGCTGGTTCGAGTCCCGGTTGCTCCTCTTCCAGTCCAGCTCTCTGCTATGGCCTGGGAAAGCAGCAGAAGATGGCCCAAGTCCTTGGGCCCCTGCACCTGTGTGGGAGACCGGAGGAAGCTCCTAGCTCCTGGCTCCTGGCTTCAGATCGGCACAGCTCTGGCCGTTGCAGCCATTTGGGGAGTGAACCAGCGGACGGAAGACCTCTCTCTCTGTCTCCCTTTCTCACTGTCTGTAACTCTTTCAAATAAATAAATAAAATCTTTAAAAAAAAGAAAAATGTATACTAATATCTGTGCATGAATTTCAAAATGCTTGCACTAAAATAAGATTCTCTTACAATTCCGCTTCTCTACAAGCTTTTTTTTGTTTAAGATCTCTTTCTGGAACTGGCGCTGTGGTGCAGTGAGTACAGCTGCCACCTTTAACACCTGCATCTCATGTGTGTGCTAGTGTGTGCTCCTGCTGCTCTGCTTCCAATCCAGTCCCCGGGTGATGCGCTGGGAAAGCAGCAGAAGACGGCCCAAGTGCTTGGAATCCTGCCACCCGCTCCTGGCTTCAGGCTGGCTTAGCTCTGGCTGTTGCGGCCATCTCGGATGTGAATCTGTGGATGAAGATTTCTTTCTCTGGCTTTCCCTCTATAAACTCTGCCTTTCAAAAAAATAACTAAATCTTTAGAAACAGAGATTTCTTCCTCTGAAAGGCAGAGTCGGGGCTGGTGTTGTGGTGCAGTGGGTTAAGAAAGCACCTGTGAAGCCAGTGTCCCATAGAGGGCTGGTTTGAGCCATGCCGCCACGACAGCCTAAGGGCAGCTGAATCTGCTGTGCCACAGCACTTGCTCCTTCACACACTTTTTGAAGTACTCTTTTTTTTTTTTTTTTTTTTTTTTTAGTTATTTATTTGAAAGTCCAAGTTAGAGAGGGAGATCTTCCACCTGCTGTTTCACTCCCCAAATGGCTAGAACAGCCAGGCTGAAGCCAGGAGTCAGGAACTTCATCCAGGTCGCACACATGGGTCCAGGGAGCTGGATCAGAATTGGAGCAGCCAGAGCTCAATGGACCCATATGGGAGGCCAGCACTACACGAGCCATAGCCAGGCCCTTGAAGCACTCTTGTACTTCATTTTATGCAAGGATTAATCTTTTTTAAAAAATAGTTTTCTTACTATAAGATACATCTGATCCACACCTTGTTCATAAATGTCTCTTTCTTTCTTTAGCATCTCCTTTTCTAATAGTTCTAGGTGTCTTCTTTTCATTCAGCTGCTCAATTTCCTCTCCTATTAGCAAAGCTCTGAATCCTGGCTCTTGCCTGTCAGACTTCTACTCACTGTTCTCCCCCAGGCCTCATGAGAGCCAGCATCAGTGCTGCAGAACAGGTCCACGTTCTAAAGCTGCTGCATCGACAGCACACCTCTGCTCTGCTCACGATGCACAAGCCCATCATACCCAGGGACCTTCACCTGAACCCACCAGCCCCCGCCCACTCGCTGGCGCCCCCCAGCAACACACCCTCTCGCGGGCATACCATTACTGTACTTCAGGAAGATGGCGATGGTGAAGGGGCAGATTTTGCTCTCCATGTTTGCTGTGAATTCTGGGTCTACTGTACATACAATGCACAAGGTTTCCATCACCAGGTTGAGGACCTCTGAGCTGAACTGGGCTGCCAGGTGAATTAAGCCATCAAGGATGCTGGGGAGGAAGGGCTGCAGCACGTGGGTACTCTCTGAGACTTTCAGCTGGTCACAGTAACTAGACAGCAACAGACAAACAAGAATGACTCAAAAGCACATCTCTCGGCTGCTGGTTTTCTCAGTCAACTCACATGTCATTTATACACAACATTTACAAAGCTGCTTCCAGAATTCAGGTACGCTTTTCCATCTCCTTGTGGCACATCACAGGAACATCAGCACCACTTCTATGTTTGTGAATTTATCTCTGCTTTACTCTTCACTATTTCCTTTGAAATTTTCTACTTCTCCGTTTCTGCTTTGAAGCAAATCCAAGTCCTAGCTTTGCAACCGAATTATCAAGCTATCAAGTTAACTGCTTTGTGATTCCTCAGACTGTGTTAGTCCCACTATTTTCAAATAGTTACAGTGCTTTTAATGTTTATCATACAACTAATATTTAATGGGAGCCTACTTTGTACCTAAAATGAGATCAATTTATACAGATAATCTAAGCGTACTTATAACATTGGTGTACTGTCTGAAAGGCTTAAAGTTTTTAAAGTTTCTTTTACGTAGTCCTACTGTCTTTACTTCTTATCCAGTCTACAAATATTACCAGGTGCTGCTTACCATGGATGTCCAATGGGATCCACTGTTAAAATATACAGCCTGTCTTTACTTTCATTTTTGTTGGAATAGCAGTAAGTCAAGATGCAATAACAACAGTGTTACTGTAAGTCAGAAGAATCTAGCACAGAAACCAGGCCCTCAGTATGCACTTAATAAACAGTGTCAAGGGCCAAATGTCAGAAACCCTCAGTGCCCCGGGGAACCACAGGTTCCGGTCTCAGAACTGTCCAGACTGCTTTTCATCCACGAAGCCTTGATTTCCAACATTAGCTTGCTCTGACCTAGCTTCCCCTCAAGATCTGACGTGGCACTGGCACTTCGACAGCTCTCCACTCCTTAGACCAGGTTGTGGATCCATCTCTGTTGCAGTACTCAGCTGTGCCTTATCCCCGCTCTCCCCTTCACACCTCCCATTCTAAGGGTTTATGGTTAAATTTCAAAATGTACAGTCTGAGAGGTCAGATGCCATCATTCGTATGTCTTATGAGCCATGTCATCAAGAAAGTTGAATACTTTAGAGCCAAAGATCTGTTCTACCCAGGCTGTAGCAGAAAGAGAGGGGTCTCTATCACAGTCATGACATTAATACATAAACACAGATAGCATAAGCAGTTCCTCAATGCTTTCTAAAGACATGAAATAACGTGCGGCACGTTGACCTCTGCCTCAAAAGGCAAGAAGATGGGGCAGGAAGTGGATGATGAATTTTGTGTTACTAGTGTTGAGGATGCAACTGAAATGCTTGAGTTTGGATCCTAAAATATTCCTTAAAACAACAATGTAGAAATACAAGTAAACAATTACTGAGTCTGTGGTACACAAGTTGTGAAAAAGAGAGGTAAAAGCAGAAAAAAAATAAACAGTGTTTCTAGGCCACATTAATCCACATATGGTTATTAATAGAGGCAACAGGGGTCAGCGCTGTGGCATAGTGGGTAAAGCCGCTGCCTGCAGTGTTGGCACCCCAAATGGGTGCCAGTTCAAGTCCCAGCTGCTCCACTTCCAATTCAGCTCTCTGCTATGGCCTGGGAAAGCTGTGGAAGGTGGCCCAAGTGCTTGGGTCCCTGCACCCACGTGGGAGACTAGGAATAAGCTCCTTGCTCCTGGCTTCGGATCGGCCCAGTTTTGCCATTGTGGCCATCTGGGGAATGAACCAGCAGATGAAAGACCTCCCTCTCTCTTTCTGCCTCTCTGTAACTCTGCCTTTCAAATAAATAAATCTTAAAAAAAAAAAAAAAAAAAAGGCAATCATTCACAAAAGGCCATAGATTCTCATTCAGTTTCTGTCACTAATCAATTATGCAAATTATTTCTCTCTCCAAGCCTCAGGTTCTTCACCTTTGAAAGAAAGGGAGGGACCAGAGCAGTGGCAAACTAGGTTAATCCTCCGCCTGTGGTACCGGTATCCTATATGGGCACCAGGTTCTAGCCCCGGATGCTCCTCTTCCAGTCCAGCTCTCTGCTGTGGCCTGGGAAGGCAGTGGAGGAGGGCCAAGTGCTTACGCACCTGCACCCTTGTGGGAGACCAGGAAAGAAGCTTCTGGCTCCTGACTTCAGATCAGCATAGCTCCAGCCGTGGCAGCCATTCGGGAAGTGAACCAATGGAAGGAAAACCTTTCTCTCTGTCTCTCTCTTTCACTGTCTGTAACTCTACCTCTCAAATAAATAAATAAAAATCTAAAAAAAAAAAAAAAAAAAGGAAGGAAGGAAGGGAGGGAGGGAGGGAGGCAGGGAGGGAGAAGGTGTGTATGGGGGGGGGGCGGTACTGTGGCATAGTGGGTAAAGCCACCGTTTACAATGCCAGCACCCCATATAGGCACCAGTTCAAGTCCTGGCTGCTCGACCTCCAGTCCAGCTCTCTGGGAAAGCAGTGGAAGATGGCCCACGTGCTTGGGCCCCTGCACCCAAATGGGAGACCTGGAAGAAGCTCCAGGCCACTGGCTTTGGATCAGCCCAGCTCCAGCCATTTGGGGAGTGAACCAGCGGATGGAAGACCTCTCTCCCTCTGCCTCTGCAACTGTGCCTTTCAAATAAATAAATAACTCAAAAAAAAAAAAAAAAAAAAAAAAAAAAAAGGAGAGAGAGAGGGAGTAAAAAGGAAAAAAGGCAGGAAGGAAGGGGACATAGCCTAGATGATTCCAGTGCTGGAGTGAATGGAAAAGGAATGAGAAGCAAAGGGAACAGGGCATCTTCTCCTCTCATAAAAGCTCTACTCCCCAGCAGAGCTTCTTTCCCACATTCATCCTGAACGATCTTCAGCAGAGATTTCCAAGCAAGACGCTACTCTGGGGACCTCTGTGGTTTGGGGAATTTAGCCTCAGTAGTTTCCTCATAAAGCAGTTAATACCTTAAGGTAACATACTCACCCCCAGATGGCTCTCACAGCGGAAATTCGAACTGAGGGGGGTTGTGTCTCGTGAAGACCACTAACTGTTGCCTGCAGGAACTGCTGGATCAGTTCAGGGGACATAGCAACAGTAAACCGACTGGCAGCCCAGAGAGCCCGGCCCAAGAGGAAAGGAGAAACTGGGAGAAAGATACAACAATTAGGGGCTGAGTGATGAAAGTCCTGTTACATGCCCTTATTCCCTCCCACCTCCACTCACCTTCTGAAAGTAACTGGCTGCTATTGACTGTGTAAAACTTATTTCAGAGCAAAAGTATGATCTTATAAGGTAAAAGCAGATATGTGCTTTTGGCATCGGATCAATTTCCCATTTCATCTGGAACCTCTGACAAAGCTGATCTTGAACACTCTTAGACTAACAAGACCTTACCATGCCAGTTCCCAGCCCCCGCTCTCACCGTCTAGCTATCCTCTCAATGCCTTCTCTACTGTCTGTTTTTTCCTACTCTCGGACCACTATTAGGACTCTACAAATTATAGCTCTGGGAACCAGTGTTGTGGCATAGAGGATAAAGCTGCCACCTGCAATGCTGGCATCCCATATGGTTGCCAGTTCAAGTTCCGGCTACTCTACTTCTGCTCCGGCTCCCTGCTAACGTGCCTGGGAAAGCAATGAAGGTGGCCCAAGCACTTGGGCCCCTGCATCCATGTGGGAGACCTGGATGAAATTCCTGTCTACTGGCTTCAGCCTGGCCTATCCCTGGCCATTGTGGCCATCGGGGGAGTGAACCAGCAGATGGAAGACCTCTCTCTCTGTCTCTCCCTCTCTAACTCAGCCTTTCAAATAAATAAAATGAGTGCTTTAAAAAAGTTATAGCTCTGTCATTCCTGTATTTAAAACCTGTCAATGAAGTCTACAGTCCACCCAATGAAGGTCACCTTGGTGAGTATGGCACTCAAGGCTCCTTAAGAGCAGCGTTATCTACGATTTCTTTATGCCACTGAAACTTAAGAACACATCTCCTCCCCAGCAAGTCCATCTTACTTTGCCAGCTCTGCTCTGCTTATATTACAAGTCAACATATTTGCCTCTCCTTGCACTACCCAACCAATCCCTTGGGTTGACTTAATCCTAGTTATTTCTGTGTCACTGTAATTCGGTGTCCTTAGCTTTCTTATGTGTCACGTTTTGTTCATATTCCAGCTACTGGTGTTAGAGGAGACACGCAGTTTATTCACCCTATCACAGGGCTTAACTTAATACGTACACAATAAACATCTAGTTGATAGGAACTATTGAATACAACCTAACGTATAAATACATATCATTCATATATAATATTTATATACATTATGTAGAGCAGCAGTTCTCAAAATACAGTTCCTGAAGGGTTTCTGCGAGTTCTTCAGGTAAAGACTATTTTTACCGTAACACTATGCAGTCACCTGTCTTTTTCACCCTCATTCTTTCACATGGTTATGTATGTACTAAGGTACAAGTTTTCCAGGTTACCTGCTGTGACATTATAACTGATGAAGGTTAACGGAACGAAAGTACCTTTCTCGTATTAATTTTTAGTATGCCAAATACTGATAACAAAAACCTACATAAAAATCTCTTTGGGATTGCTGACAATTTTTAAGAGTCCAAAGGGGAGCCAGTGCTGTGGCATAGTGTGTTAAGTCGCTGCCTGTGGTGCCGGCATCCCCTACGGGCGCTGGTTTGAATCCTGCCTGCTCCACTTCTGATCTAGCTCTCTGCTGTGCCCTCAGAAAGCAGAAGATGGCCCAAAGTCCAAGTCCTTGGGCCCCTGCACCCGTGTGGGAGAGCTGGAAGAAGCTCCTGGCTCCAGATCAGCTCAGCTCTGGCCATTGTGGCCATTTGGGGAATGAACCAGCAGATGGAAGACCTCTCTCTCTCTCACTCTGCCTCTGGCTCTCTGTAGCTTTGCCTTTTAGATAAATAAACAAATAAATAAATCTTAAAAAAAAAAAAAAAAGAGTCCAAAGGAGTCTACAGACTAAATAAAGTCTGATTGGTGCAGAAATGCTTCCAGCTAGAAGCAGGATTAACACATAAACACACACTTGTAAATAACACATATTGAGCCTTTTTTTCAGATACGAATTTAAGAATATCAAATATTCTTTTTTTTTTTTTTTTAATTTTTGACAGGCAGAGTGGACAGTGAGAGAGAGACAGAGAGAAAGGTCTTCCTTTGCTGTTGGTTCACCCTCCAATGGCTGCCGCAGACGGCACGCTGCGGCCGGCGCACCGCGATCATCCGATGGCAGGAGCCAGGTGCTAGGTGCTTATCCTGGTCTCCCATGGGGTGCAGGGCCCAAGCACTTGGGCCATCCTCCACTGCACTCCCGGGCCACAGCAGAGGGCTGGTCTGGAAGAGGGGCAACCGGGACAGAATCCGGCACCCCGACCAGGACTAGAACCCGGTGTGCCGGCGCCGCAAGGCGGAGGATTAGCCTGTTGAGCCACGGCGCCGGCCAAGAATATCAAATATTCTAAAAGCTCTAAATTTTTGAAGCTTATTTGCTAGGGAAAACTGCAGGGAAAATGTTGATAGATTTGCGAAATCCCCATATGTTCATTCGGCATGTAATTACGCAGAGCTTATCACAGGCAAAGCACTGTAGAATACAAAGATGCATTTGGATGATTTCTACTTTCAAAGACCTTCCATCCTAGCAGGAGCGAAAACACATTCGCCAACTACAATATAAAGCAGCACAAAGTGAGTGCACAGTGAGATAAGACATCGCCAGTCAATCTGAGGTCTGGACATGCAGCTACTTCAATTGTGTGATTCAGAGAATGGAAGTGATGGAGTGAGACGCCGTGTAACGAATTAGCTACATGGAGTCACAGAGCAGCATGTTTTCAAATGAAGGCTATCTTATGAAGAACAGACAACCGGGGCCAGTGCTGAGACCAGAAGGTTAGGTTAAGCCACCACCTGCAATGCTAGTTCAAGTTCTGGCTGCTTCACTTCCGATCCAGCTCTCTGCTTTGGTCTAGGAAAGCAGAAGAAGATGGCCCAAGTGCTTGGTCCCCTGCCACCTAGGAAGGAGACCTGGATAGAGTGCTGGGATCCTGGCTTCTGCCTGGCCTACCCCTAGCTGTCGTGACCATTTGGATAATGAAACTAGTGGATGGGATGCAAGACTGCTCTCTCTCTGTCTCTCCCTTTCTCTCTGCACCTCTACCTTCAAATAAATAAATACATCTTTAAAAAAAAAAAAGAGAGAGAGAGGTAACTGAACAAACAGATGGAGAAAACACTGTCAAATGTCCTATGATTTAGGCACTGAGAGAAGCAGCAAAAACAGTGTTTTTGGAATGGGATCTGGTCCCGAGGATGGCACAGGCAGAAACCCAGCACACATTGTTACACGGACAATGACCTTAGCTCACACATAGTTACATGGACAATGACCTTAGCTCACACATTGCTACACGGACAATGACCTTAGCTCACAGGTTGTTACATAGACAATGACCTTAGCTCACACATTGTTACACGGACAATGATCTTAGTTCACACGCTGTTACACGGACAATGACCTTAGCTCAAACATTGTTACATGGACAATGACCTTAGCTCACACATTGCTACACGGACAATGACCTTAGCTCACAGGTTGTTACATAGACAATGACCTTAGCTCACACATTGTTACACGGACAATGATCTTAGTTCACACGCTGTTACATGGACAATGACCTTAGCTCAAACATTGTTACATGGACAATGACCTTAGCTCACACATTGCTACACGGACAATGACCTTAGCTCACAGGTTGTTACATAGACAATGACCTTAGCTCACACATTGTTACACGGACAATGATCTTAGTTCACACGCTGTTACATGGACAATGACCTTAGCTCAAACATTGTTACATGGACAATGACCTTAGCTCACACGTTGCTACACGGACAATGACCTTAGCTCACAGGTTGTTACATAGACAATGACCTTAGCTCACACATTGTTACACGGACAATGACCTTAGCTCACACACTGTTACACGGACAATGACCTTAGCTCACACGTTGCTACACGGACAATGACCTTAGCTCACACATTGTTACACAGACAATGACCTTAGCTCACACGTTGCTACACGGACAATGACCTTAGCTCACACGTTGCTACACGGACAATGACCTTAGCTACTACGTTGCCTTGTTGGAGAAACCAGTTTAACAGCAAAAGCTAACATGGAAATATGAATGGAACATTTTAATTATGTGGCTAATGTCCAAGAATATAGTATGAGAAAAATGACAGGAAATAAACAGGAAGAATGAGTCTGACAGAGTGCTAGAGGGCATGCTGGACTCAGTAAGCCAGAGTTCTCAGGCTACAGCAGCCAGATTCACATTCCATTCAAATGCCAAAAGCAGCCACAAATGGGAGCATTCACTGGAGAGGAAAGACACACAGCAGAGAGGAATTATGAATGAGGAAAAATAGTCTCCTACTCGGTGAAGCCGAGCAATTTCTCTGGACTGTTCTAGAGGCTCAGGCGAGCTCAAGCTCTAAAGTACAAACAATTTCCACCCCAAGGACATATGTGCACCTGTTCCACCCAAGTGAACACGTAACTGAGCTGCTGCCAGGCCTAGAGACTTTCCAGAACGCTGACACGCACTGAGACGTACCTGAGAGGTTGAGGTCTGCAAGGATGACGTTGGTCAGGAACCCATGCATGTCAAAATGGATCCTGCCGTTTTTCACACTGTCCGTGATGATGGACTTCACTGAACCCAGGGCAAGCATGCATGCCTCGTGGATCTTCCACCTGCCAAAGGGATACCATAGCCTGGTAAAATCTGGTAAAATAAACTATAGACAAAAAAGGGCATTCCAGCTTAACCTGCCCCAAAGGAACCATTTATCTACCCCTCCAATTTAAACTGGTAGGCTGAAAACAGTGAAATTTAGTAACAGATTTTTCTTTCTTTCTTTCTTTTTTTTAAGATTTATTTGAAAGGCAGAGTTACAGAGAGGCAATGGCAGAGAGGGAGAAAGAGAGAGAGGTCTTCCATCCACTGGTTCACTCTCCAAATGGCTACAATGGCTATAGCTGGGCTGATTTGCAGCCAGGAGCTTCTTCTGGGTCTCCCACGCAGGTGCAGGGGCCCAAGGATTTGGGCCATCTTCCATTGCTTTCCCAAACTATAGTAGAGAGCTGGATCAGAAGCAAAGCAGCCAGGACTCGAACTGGTGCCTATACGGGATGCCAGCACGGCAGGCGGCAGCTTTACCCACTATACCACAACACCGGCCCCAACAACAGATTTTTCTAAATGAAACAAAAATAGGGGCAAGCCTTTGGCAAAGTGGTTAAGACATCAACTGGGAGTCTTGCATCCCATTTCATAATATCTGGGTTCCAGTCCTGGTTCCACTTCCCATTCCAGCTTCCTGCCACCCATGTGTTAGACCTAGATTGAGTTCCAGGCTCCTGGCTTGGACATGGCCCAATCCTGGCTACTGCAGGCATTTGAGAAGTGAACCAGAGGATGGGAGACGTCTGTTTCTCTCTTTCTCTGCCTTTCAAATAAATAAACTCTCCAAAAAATAAAATAAAACTACTTCCTCTCAAAGCTTCCTAAATCAGCTAAGTTAAAAGCATCCAATCATTTTAAGATTGGGATGAACTGCTTTGGCACAATGATTCAAAGCAAAGATTTGTTTGCCTTAAATCTGATGGCCTGGGGTCGGTCAGCACTGTGGTATAATGGGCTAAGCCCCTGCCTGCGGCACCAGCATTCCATATGGGCACTGTTTTGAGGTTCGGCTGTTCCATTTCCAATCCAGCTCTCTGCTATGGCCTGGGAAAGCAATAGAAGACGGCCCAACTGCTTGGGCCCTGCACTCGTGTGGGAGACCCGGAAGAAGCTCCTGGCTTTGGATTGGCTCAGCTCTGGCTGTTGCAGCCATCTGGGGAGTGAACCAGTGGATGGAAGACCTCTGTGTGCCTCTGCCTCTCTATAACTCTGCCTTTCAAAAAAAAATTTTTTTTTTTTGATGCCCCAAACAGGTCCCCAGGTTAGGCATCTGTTCTCATTCTTACCAGTGCTCAGTGCCACTGCTTTTGGTCTGCTCAGCTTCCTGTAAATGTCGAGTGGCTGCAGCCGCCAGGGCTGCTGCACTCTCATTCTGGAAATCTGTGGCCACGGCCTAGGGATAAAGAAAGGCTAATAAGCCTATTTTATACATTAAATGCATTTCAGTTGCAAACTGCTTTAATGAGAATTGCTGGAAGTAAACAGTTCAAAGTATGTCACATACACACACCAAACTGATTAGGTTTTAAAACTGCCCCACTGGCTCAGAACTCTAATGGAATAGAACTAATATCTATATTTTGAGCACCTAAGCAGTGTTAAGAGGAGCCAGTTGCTCCTTTTAGCTGTAAGCAGCAGATCATACTTGAAAATGATACATGATGGACTCGGCTTTGGACAATGGTCCAGGTGTTTACTCTCTTGAAGCCCAATTATGGAAAAACAAGGCTAATCCACTAATTGAGAATGAGTGCAATCTTTCATCGGTACCTAGAAATACTAGATGATGATGAGAGGTGAGTCACCAACAGCTCCTACCAAGGGAGCCAGCGGCAATGTCTCCGCAGCGCGTCAGCCTAGGGGGAATTCCAGGAGATGCCAAGGAAACTTGAATAGATGTTTGATGTTCAGTTTTTTTTTAATTTCGCAAACTTTGGGTGTGTGCTACAGACTGTTGGTGAATTGATTCAACTTTCTTACTCATTGGAGTACTTTATCCTCTGCAAAATTCTTACCTTCAATACTAACTGGTAAATCAGAATCAGTGACAAGGACTGTGGAATCTCTGAGTCTCAAATTTCATTTGAGAAGCTCTCTTGTATCCCCAAAACAGTCTGAGATAAAGCCACCCAACAAACACTGCAACAAGCACTTGTGTTAAACGCCTAGGAAGAACAGCAAGCCCTCAAGTGGCTGATTAGGATGATCTGGTTGGAGTACCAAGGTAACCCTCTTACCAGCAATAGGTCCTGAGCAGCAATTCTAACAGTATAGGAGAAGGTATCATCATCTTCATCTTCTACAAACTGCTGCGGGTTGGCTGTCCACACTTTAATCTGAAGACATGATCAAGGCAGGTCTTGTGAGGCTGCTAATCTGGTTAGCGTGCTCCCTTACAGACAAAGAAGACTTCAACCTTTGATTCCGAACAAACTGTCTCCTCAAAAGTCTTACTTTGTATTGTAGAGAAACAAGTCCTCTACAAGGGAAGGGGGAAATGGCCATTTCTCCCTGGCAGACTCTACCTCACAATTTGGAGGTTACTTGTCCTCTGCTACCATCAATCAGCTGTTATTCTTTGATAGATTTTCTGAATACATGCAGGATATAGGAAATGTGATAGGATATTACTGTGAAATCATGCCAGCGCCTGTGCTCTCTTATATGGGGCACCATCTTATCTTGAAAGTTCTTTCCCAGTTTGAATGACCAACAGGCTAACGATCTGTTCTCTACATTTCACTACATCTGGGGAGGGAATAGGTTCCCAAGGATACCAAGGTCTTTGGTAAGGGGCCAGAAAAGATCTTCCTAATAGAAGAAGTGTTCTGGAAGCCCAATTACCCAATTTGGGAGTTGACAAAGCTATAATACCCAGGGAACTGGCAATAAAATGATGTCAAAGGCTTCCTAGAACTCCACACAGAGCTATTCTCATGTTTATTTTTAGACTTGGTGTTCATTTGACCAAGGTTTCATATTGATCAAGTTGCACCTTCCAAATACAAGCTGATGACCATCTCCCAAACATTACTTACCTGCTCCTCAGTGATTTGCATGTACAGGATTATATAGTATATCAACTCAGGCAAGGCTTTCTTAACAGTGCTTTTGAATTTGCTATTTTCTAGTAGGGCGTGGACAAATTCAAATATGCTAAAGACGAGATTTTCAAAGCCCAGGACTTCACCTACAGGAAATACACAAGAGAAGGAATTAATGATAAGAATGCAAAAGGAGAGCATGTACGCTAGAAATAAACTACATTATTAGTGAATATTTAAAGTGCTTGAAAATTATTATTCCTAAGGGATTGGACTGGAAGAATGGCTGAACTTTAAGGGCTGTGCTGTGGCACAGTGGGTTAAGTTGCTACCTGGGATGTACACATCCCATACTGGAGGGCTATTTCAGTCCTGGCTACTATACTTCCAATCCAGCTTCCTACTAAAGTGCCTAGGAGGCAGCACATGATAGCCCAAGGACTTGGATTCCTTCCACCCTCTTGGAAGACCAGGATGGAGTTCCTGGCTCCTGCCTTCAGCCTGGCACAGCTCTGGCTGTAGTGGGTATTTAGGAAGTGAACCAGCGGATGGATGATCCCCTGCTCTCTGTCATTCTGCCTTTCAAATGAATGTCTGAATAAATCTTAAAAAAAAAAAAAAAAAAGGAACTTTAAGGATATCAAATACTCTTTGGTTTTCCAAGTAAAAGAACCAGAAACACTGAATATATTTCTTCTAGCATGTCTATTCTTGATCTGCAATACCTAAAAATATTCAAACAGAAAAGTAACATCATCTGGGACTTCAAAATTAGACTAGACGAAACAGCAGAAGAAAGCTGGATAAATGGCCTTTAAGAAATCATTTCCAACTCAGGAATCCTATATTTTACGTGATTTATTTAAATGCCTGCAGGAATAGACAGAAGACAGTCATGTCTCAGCTCCTCACATCTAATACACCAAAAGGAACCTCAATTAGAAAACACATTTAAGAGTGAATATAGCACTAACTGGTATATTTCTGTAAAGATTAGATAAACTACATACCATCAGAATCCACAGGGTCTTCTACTTCCTCTGTATAATTTACTTCTGTCCTCACATAAGTATGATGAAGAGTAAAGAAACAGAATTTTGAATCTGCTTTATACATATTCTACAAGGGGATGTTACACATTTCAATCATATTCCACACATCAAGTGGAACCACATGACCCAAGGCTGGATGTCCAAACACAGGAGGTAGCGGGGCCCTTAAGCTTTCAGGAAAGGATATAAAGCTGCACTCTCGGTTAAGGTGTTCCAAACAATAGGCAGAATCTGCTGCATGGAGGACACCATGTGCTTTGGGAAGTTTTTCACCAGGGCTGTCACTGCCTGAGAAGTTAACAAGTGATAGACAAGAAATCAATGATTTAAGACCTCCTCCTCAAACTCCAAATGTCTCACTGGCAGTCAAGGTTTACCTTCAGGACTTCCATTTTAAACCCACTGTCAGACGTGGGGCCATCTGGTATCTGGAGGGCCTGAACAAAGGCCTCTGTGAACTGCTGCACCACGGGGAAGATCAGGACTTTGGCGGCCCCCTGGGAACAGAAATCAGCGTCAAGGCGGGACAAGCCTCTCACCCAGGGCTTCGGCATACATACCAGACACTGAAACCTGAGGCACCCATAGCTCTCTCCAGGCTTGGGTCACAATCAGAAGGACACGACTTAAAATCACTTTTGGTGCTCCTCAGGATGTCCTACTTCCTTAACCAACACCTGCAGTTCCTCCCCACAGCCCTCTTAACAGCCATCATGTATGAACCAACTTTGCATAACTGCTCCTGAATCACAGGGCTCAGCAATTTGCAGGTGGCTCTGTTTCCCATGAGAGGGCCCTCACAGAGTAAGAGAGTTCTTGGTGATGAGTGGTATAAAAATGGTACAAGAAAGGGGTTTGGTCCTGCTACCTACAAATTAAAAATTTCATCAAAATGTTAGCTCTATCTAAGCACCACTTATTGTTCTTTCTGCTATTGCTATAAGGAGCGCACCACAGCTCTGCCTACAACAGATAAAGACTCTTCAATATGATGTAGGCTCACTCACCTTTTCCAGCTCTTCCATGTTACAGATCATATGGGCACAAGTGGTAAAAATCTCCACAGCGCGGGAACGGGTTCGAATACCGTACACCTGGGAAAAAGGTGACAGCACAGTCATGAGATGGAAGTGTGAATGTATGTGTGCATCTGTGACTAGAAGTAAAACTATGAATAATCAATCCTCATAAGACATCAGATCCCTTAGAGAGATAGGAACTAATTAATTCATGTTCAGGGGACAGACTTCTGGGGCCGGTACTGTGTAGTAGGATAACCTCCACCTGAGGTGCCAGTATCCCATATGGGTGCCAGTTTGTATCTGGCCTGCTCCTCTCCCAATCCAGCTCTCTGCTAATGGCCTGGGAGGGCAGTGGAAGATGGCCAAGTGCTTGGGCCCCTGCACCCACAAGGGAGACCCGAAGGAACCTCCTGGCTTTGGATTGGCCCAGCTCTGGCTGTTGAGGCCATTTGGGGAGTGAACCAGCAGATGGAAGACCTCTGTTTCTCCTCCTCTGTCTGTGACTCTGCCTCTCAAATAAATAAACAGAATTTTAAAAAAAATTAAAAATGGAACAGACTTCTGTAATTCAGAATAGGAAAGGAGCAGAATCATGTTAGAATTCATTGGGATTCGCTCATTACAAAGGGCTCCGTGAGCAGATCTGATTAAAAAGGTCAGGCTGGAGAGTTCTCGGAACCCCAACATGGCCAATGTACTTCTCCTAAAATGCAGACAACTGGCTGAGACTAGAAAGGAATGGGAGAGCTCAAACATCACCCATGGGATATTCATAGCTTACCGAGATGAGTTATCATTCACATACACATTAATCAAACCCATGTACAGTATATTAAGGGTGTATTATGTGCAATGCAGTGACACATTGTTTCCACTTAGCTTAGGTGGGATACCTCAAGGGAATTCACAGGTGGCAGAAAGACACAAGGTACTTAGGAGTTAGAAGATGCCAGGAGATATGAGAGATATATATTTATTTGAAAGATAGAAATACAGAGAAAGGAGAGGGAGAGACAGAGAGAGAATGTGCGCAATCTTCCATCCGTTAGTTCACTCTCCAAATGGCTGCAATGGCCAGGCTGAAGGCAGGACCCAGGAGATTCTTTCAAGTCTCCCTCGTGGGTGCAGGGGTACAAATACTTGGGCCATCTTCCACTGCTTTCTCAGGCACATTAGCAGAGCGATGGATCAGAAGTGGAGAAGCCCCATATGGCACACTGACACTGCAGGCGGAGACCTAACCGTCTACGCCACAGCGCCGGCCCCAGCTACTTTACTCTTATCAAAAGTTTGTCCTTGTCATTAGGAGTGAAAAGTCTGTGGCTAATCCAGATATCTGTCCACTCTAGTCTTTCGGTATGGGGATCGACAGCAAACACCATGATCTCCCACCTGAGACACGGAGGCTGAACAGAGCCTGAACAGCCCTTATTGCTGTCGTCTTGGAGCTGAGATTTCATACCTCAGCCATGGTGAAGATCTTATACATCTCTGGGAGAATGACAGGAGCAACAAGTGGCATCTGTGTGTCTGTCACTTCTCGAGTGAATTCTACAAAGAAACAAGTGATACTGTTAAAAAAATAAATAAATAAAGTACTACTTTATAAAGACACTAAATACAAAACCTTCAGAACTGCTCCTAAGTGGCAGTTCCCCGACAGTGTGCAGGTCAGGACACTGCCCAGGGGCCTCCTCCTGGAGAAGGAGAAACAGCAGGAGTGACTGATTACTTGTCAGAGGGGAGAGAACATGGAGATAAAACAAAACACAAGAGATTATGAAAGAAGACCTTAATGTAAACACTGGAAGGAAATCTGTAATAGGACTGCACATGAGTCCTTGTTGGGTTAACTTGGGAAAAGCCCACATTAAGTTTTAAGTTAGTTTTTGCCCATCTGTCAACCTTCAGGGGCATTACAGGTCTTTATCTTTGGTTCCATTCTCAGTATTCTTCCTTGGCAACCTGTTTCAATGCACATCACAAACCTGCACAAATGTACCTGGCTGCAATTCCATCCTGCTACGCTGCTCTTTCAGTCGGTGCCACTTATTGACCTAAAAGTCAGAGTGCAAACTGAAACAGAGTGATTTCCTATGTGAACCTATCTGTAGGAGGAAGCTTGAAGAAGGTGAGGGAAATAAGTCACCTTTCCCTTCACTTCCAAAAAATAAAGCAGACAGCAAAAAGGATCTCATACTCCATGTTACTAACCAGGGAGATACGAGTCTCTAAGTTCCAATAACTGCTTACTTCTCCAACGCCTATCCACAGCACCACCAGCTGGAACACGCCCAGGAAGGGACACAGCTGGACATGCAAGTTGGGGTTTTCCAGATCTCCACTTTCCACATGGCAGGCACTATCAACCCCCTCAAGTCAAATGAAGATCAAATACTCCAAGCTGGGTCTTCTTTACTAGCTGTGGTGTCCTCCGGAACAATAAATCCTGAGGGTTTTTGTTTGGTTGGTTGGTTGGTTTTTTGATAGACAGAATGGACACTGAGAGAGAGAGAGAGAGAGAAAGGTCTTCCTTTGCCGTTGGTTCACCCTCCAATGGCTGCCGCGGCCGGCGTGCTGCGGCCGGTGCACTGCACTGATCCGAAGCCAGGAGCCAGGTGCTTCTCCTGGTCTCCCATGGGGTGCAGGGCCCAAGCACTTGGGCCATCCTCCACTGCACTCCCAGGCCATAGCAGAGAGCTGGCCTGGAAGAGGGGCAACTGGGACAGAATTCAGCGCCCCGACCGGGACTAGAACCTGAGGTGCTGGAGCCGCAGGCGGAGGATTAGCCTAGTGAGCCGTGGTGCCAAATCCTGAGTTTTGATCAGTGGGTGTTCTATTTCATTTAACTCCCCCAACTCCAAGATTAGTTCAAACAATTATGATGACTAGCATATTGGTAATAAGTTTTACGGAAAATGTAGTATAATTTAATTCTAATAAGTGCATAACCACATTTTGACTCTTCCATAAGCATTCCTGGCAGTCTCAATTTATTAATACTTTATAGTTCTAAGTCCCAAATAGATTTTCCAAGGCCATTCAGCAAGTCAGAAAAAATTTACCAACACCTCAATCTCCAAAATTCTTTGAGACCAAGGAAATACTGCGTATTTCAACTCTTGGTCGCTATGCCTGCACTTCCTTCACCCCATGAGCCCTGGTAGTCTTTTATACCATAGGTAAGTTTGATTGGAACAGGGCACAGTATCCTAACAACTCCTCAAGAGTCAGTCCCACCCCCCGAATGGCTCCTGATGTCCACCAATGCCTGACCTTCACACATGCCTGAGTTCCTTTGTCAGAGAACAGTCTGCCTTCCTTTGAAAATATCTGGAGCAGAGCTCTCTGGGAATGGAGTTGGCTGCCTTCCACTCTGTGCCTGGTGACGCCACTACAAAGGACACACATTTCCACAATGGTTTCCCCGGTGGCTGACAGCAAAGTGATCTCACTGAGCAGTGATCTCCTTAGTCAGCATCCTGGCTGGGACAATGCACGACCACTCTTCCCCTCGTGCTGCAAGACTGGGAGGCAAAAGGCTCTTTTCCTTGTAGAACATCTGTTAATTGAGATCCTGGCACTACGAAGCTGTATAGAAAAACCTGGAAGGTCAAATAATGGGTCACAAAGGACATGTAAGGAAAAGAGAAGTGAAAATCCAGACAGGGAACACTTTGATCTTGTTGGTAAATCTGCTGTGTATCTGAGCTAAAAACTGAAGTTTGTTATAGATAATCAGTGATATACTGGACAGCTAAAAAAAGGCAGCTGGGGTGCTGGATGGGGGAGTTTCATACAGAAGGAGGAAGGATTTTCTTCTGACATAATATTGATAATATCTAACGTTAATATCACATGGACTTGTAATACTGGCCTAGATGCCAAGTTCAGCAGATTGTGATTCAAAAGGAATAGAACTGGCATTCACAACCACATAAAGACATTTCAGGTAAGCCAGTAAGTTACAGAGAAACACATAAGAAACAGGTGAGATCTGTAAAAACTGCACAAAAGGGAAAGATTTCTTTCCTTTTTTAAATAACAAGATTTCTTTACTTATCTATTTTAAAGAGACACATATTTAGAGAGAGACACGAAAAAGGTATCTTCCATCCCTGGAATGGAAGCCCCCAAATATCTGCAATGGCCTGGCTGAAGCCAGGAGCCTAGAACTCCTCTGGGCCTCCCACACAGGAAGCAGGGGCCCAAGCACCTGGGCCATCTTCTGCTGCTTTCCCAGGCACATTAGAGAGCTGGATTGGAAGTGGAGCAGCCAGGATTTGAACTGGCCCTGATATGGGATGCCAGTGTTGCAGGTGTCAGCTTAACCTGCTGTGCCACAACCTCAGCCCTTTCTTTCCTATTAATTTATTTGAGAGGCAGAGTAACAGAGAAGGAAAAAGGAAGGGAGGGAGGCAGGGAGGCTGGGAGACAGACAGAACGTGTGCTCCCTCATTAACTGGTTCAATCCCCAAATGCCTGCAATAACTGGGCCTGGGTCAGTGCTGGAGTCAGGATCTGGTAACACAACTCGGGTCCCCCATGAAGGTGGCAGGAACTGAGTCATTACCACTACTTCCCAGGGTCTGCAAAAGGCAGGAAGCTGGAGTCAGGAACCAACACCAGGAATAGGACCCAGGCACTCCACTGTGGGAGGCAGGCATCGTAATTGCTATGCTAAATGGAAGATTTCTAAAAGATCAGTAACATAGCTAAAGTTCAGGTAAGGATTTCTTGAAGGCAAAGAGTAGTAACTTCATCTAGGGGACAGGAAGCAGAGCAAAACCTGCAAAGAACTTGGAAATTCAGGCCAAATCTAAGGATATACAAAAGCAGGTTCTTGGAGGGACTGATAAATTAAACAAGTTTACAAACTGATAACTTTACAGGTTTATCCATCAAATCTCCTTCAACTAAACATTAAAGTGGGGGCCAGAGCTGTGGCGCAGCAGGTTAATGCCCTGGCCTGAAGTGATATGGATGCCAGTTAGAG
Source organism: Sylvilagus floridanus (assembly GCA_949820135.1). Classification (NCBI taxonomy): domain Eukaryota; kingdom Metazoa; phylum Chordata; class Mammalia; order Lagomorpha; family Leporidae; genus Sylvilagus; species Sylvilagus floridanus. The sequence goes on from OX463240.1 coordinate 86,557,341, forward strand.
TCCCAGTTGCTCCATTTCTGACTCAGCTCTCTGCTATGGCCCAGGAAAGCAGCAGAAGATGGCCCAAGTCCTTGGGTCCCTGCACCTGTGTGGGAGATCCGCAGTAGTTCAGACACTGCTTGGATGTTCAGATCCGCGCAGCAGTTCAGACGCTGCATAGATGCCTACACCCCGCATCAGAGTGCCTGAGTTCAGGTCTCAGCTGCAGCTCCGCTCTGCTCTCCATTCCAGCTTCCTGTTAATGTGCACCCTAGGAGGGAGCAGGTGATGGCTCAAGCACTTGGGTCCCTGCTACCCACATGGAAGACCAGGTTCCAGGCTTTAGTGACTATTTGGGGAATGAATCAGTAGATTGAAGATTTCTCTCTTTTTTTCTGTCTGCCTCTATCTCTTTGCTTTCTAAACAAACAAAAAATTTTATTTGACTATTCTTTGCCTTGGCTGAACTAAATGGAAATATTACATAATGACGAAAACGATGACTAAAATGTACTCAGTATTTACTTACCATGTCAGTTATTACGTTAAACACTTTATATAGGTTAGTTTATTTTTTTCCCCTAAGATTTACTTATTTATTTGAAAGGCTGAGTTAGAAAGAGAGAGGGAGTGCCGGCGCCGCAGCTCAATAGGTTAATCCTCCGCCTGCGGCGCCGGCACACCAGGTTCCAGTCCTGGTTGGGGCGCCGGATTCTGTCCCAGTTGCCCCTCTTCCAGGCCAGCTCTCTGCTGTGGCCTGGGAGTGCAGTGGAGGATGGCCCAAGTGCTTGGGCCCTGCACCCCATGGGAGACCAGGAGAAGCACCTGGCTTCTGCCATTGGATCAGCGCGGTGCGCCGGCCGCAGCATGCCGGCCGCGGCAGCCATTGGAGGGTGAACCAATGGCAAAAAGGAAGACCTTTCTCTCTGTTTCTCTCTCACACTGTCCACTCTGCCTGTAAAAAAAAAAAAAAAGAGAGAGAGAGAGAGAGAGAGATCATATATATGCTGGCTCGCTCTTCAAATGCCACAACAGCCAGGACTGGGCCAGACTGAAGCCAGGAACCGAGAGCTTCATCCAGGTCTCCTATGTGAGTGGCAGAGGCCCAAGCATTTGGGCCATCTTCTGCTGCTTTCCCAGGCACATTAGCAGGGAGCTAGATTAGAAATGGTGTAGCCAGGACTTGAACCACTGGCACTGAAGCTGTGTCACAACACTGGCATCTGTTTAGTTCATTTCAGCTACCAAAAGCTCCTTTGAGCTAGTCAGTATTATCATCTAATGATATATCCTAATCTTTGTATACAAAGACACTCAGGCTCAATGAGGGGTCAAAGTAAAGCCAGAATGTGAATTCAAAATTTGAATATGTAGTCACTATGCTACTGCTGTATCCTTAAAAGGTCAGGTTTGGCATTATACCAATTTAATTCCCCAAGAATTAACTGGGGAGTTACTGGAGGGTAGATATGGAGGTATAAGAGGAAGGAAGCACTGGTAGCAACTCCCACTCTGATACACAGCTTCTTGTAAGACTCCTGTCTCTTAGGATCCAAGTGCCAATCCCAGGGAAAAGGCTTCTGGTACCTGTCAGCACACGCATGGCTCCATGGACAGCATTTAAGTCTCCGCTCACCAACATCTCCATGAGCAAGTTGAAGAGCTGGGGCCAGGCTTCAGGCCAGTCCCAGTGGGCAATGGCTGATACTGCATAGGCCACACTGGAGCGCACTTTGCTTATTGATTCTCTCAATCCATTGGGCAACAGTTCCCGGATGACAATTTTTGCCTATAGAGGAGAAAGTCCATTTGTCATTAGATCAGGTTTTAAATAACCAGCGGAGCCCAGTACTACAAAAATGTACCTAAGATACTATATGTTCACAGGAAAATCCTATATATACACTGGAGAAATAATCCGTTCACAGAGTTCATTTGTGATCTCTAAACATATTGTTCATTTCAGTAGTCATTAGCTTTATGTGCCCATTTAAATTAAACAAAATCTTCAGTTCTGTGGCACTAATTATATTTTAATGCTCAACGGCCACATGCAGCTGATAGCTATCATACTGTATGTCACAGGTTCAAAACATGATCATATATATGCTGTACAAAGTAGAAATAATTTCATTTAATTCTCAACTTTTTGGAGTTGGTATTTTAATCTTAATTTTAGGGATTTAGGAAATTAGAGCTTAGAGGTTCAATATATTTTCAATTATCTCAGAGACTGTAACAGGCAGAACTGGAATTTGAACACAGGCCAGCCTGATACACAGGCCAGCCTGATACTCAAGTTCTTACAGCACTGCGCCCATAGCACCATCCACCAGTCTCCTCTTCTGTCTGGTCTTCAGATGGCTCCACGCTGTCAGAGAATGCTGACGGCCCCTGCACTCTCACAGGCAGACTCACCGAGAAACTGTGCTTACCCTTTCTGTCGTTTCGGGAGGCCTGAACTTCTCTGACTGAGCACACCAGTGAGTCTCCACATACTGCTTCAGGATGACGGACGCCAGCTGTGAAGAGAAGCCAGGTGGTACAGTACCTGAGCCAGTGTGTGCAAAAGAAGATAAACACCACACACTTTGCCTGATACATTTCAATTATGCCCATATCTGGTACAAATCATAGGTTACTTACAAATTATCTTTACTCTTTCTCTTTCCTATAACAAAGTTTCATTACCACAAAAGGGAAATTACTTATAAATTGGGCCAGTCTTGGCTTACCTGACGGATTGCCAGTGCCCCCTGGGGATCTACAGTCAGCTCTGCCAAGTGAACACCAAATTCTGAAAGAGAACATTTTACTGTGAGTCTAAGAGTATCCAGGAAAGCCAGAGCAATTTACTGGGCTCTAACTCTGATGCCAACAAGAAAACACTACAGAATGAAACCAGATCCATTGCTTCCAAAGGTGCTGCTAACTTCTAAGACTGATGCCTTCAAATGAGAAACAGGTTGGCCTGTACAGCACAGCTTCTTACAAGACCAGTTCCAGCAGCCTTTCCTCTTGTCCAATCACCATGCCGCATCCTCAACCATCCTCCATTTCAGGATAGCAACACCTTCCTTTCAGACCAATCAATGTGGTGACTGAGAACTGGGACTGTCTAACCTCTAGGAAACCGTAAAAACTGAGATTTTTGGAGCTGCCTAGAGATGCCACAGATATGAGATGATTAAGTCTAAGAAAACCTGGCGGGCCGGCGCCACAGCTCAATAGGCTAATCCTCCACCTTGAGGCGCTGGCACACCGGGTTCTAGTCCCGGTCGGGGCACCGGATTCTGTCCCGGTTGCCCCTCTCCAGGCCAGCTCTCTGCTGTGGCCCGGGTGTGCAGTGGAGGATGGCCCAAGTGCTTGGGCTCTGCACCCCATGGGAGACCAGGAGAAGCACCTGGCTTCTGCCATTGGATCAGCGCGGTGCGCCAGCTGCCGCATGCCGGCCGTGGCAGCCATTGGAGGGTAAACCAACAGCAAAAAGGAAGACCTTTCTCTCTGTCTCTGTCTCTCTCTCCACTCTGCCTGTACAAAAAAGAAAAGAAAAGAAAATCTGGCTTGACAGGCTCAGCCTGAAAATATAAATGTTGCAAATGAACTGTTCCCAATATGGCAACACAAATAGTAACTCTGAGGGTGAAAACAATTCCTACTCCCAAAATAAAATGTACACCTAAGGAGTGAACTACTAAATATCTATGAAAAAAAAGAAGAAAAAGTTGAGACCTAGAGTACATCTCACTACCCAGGGCTGTGCTATCCAGTGCAGCAGCTGTTAGCCACAATGGCTGCGTACCTGAAATGTGGAGGTGAGAACTGAGACAGCTCAAATGTAAAATACATGCCAGATTGCAAACTCAGTGTGGAAAAAGTATAACATCTTAACTTTTACACTGACTGCATGTTTAAACACTACTACACATACCTCAGGTTAAATGAATATACTATTACAACTAATCTTATCTGAATTCTTTAGTTTATTAATATACTTACTGGAAAACTTAAGATTTCACACATTACTCACACTGAGATGGACTGGAAGAGAAGCAGCCAGGATATGAACTAGCACCCATATGGGATGCCAGCACTGCAGGCCGATAGCACTGGCCCCTTCATATCGTTTCTAAGCCTGTTTCCTTAGTCACAAAAATGAGAATAATAATATCTATTTATCAAGCAATCCTCTGAAAATTGAATAATTCGTGTTGCAAAGTGCCTAACACAATACCTGCCACACAGTTAAAAACTTTAAGAAAAAAAAAAGACTATTGTTTAAAAGAATAAACATCTTTTGATTCCATTTTCCAAAAACTCTCTTAAGAATTTATTATTTGAAAGGCAGAGAGAAAGCAAGAGAGAGAGATCCTCCTTTTGCTAGTTCATTCCCCAAATTCCTGCAACCATCAAGGGTGGGCCAGGTACCCCAGACCCCAGTACTAGAGCCATCACCCACTGCTTCCCAGGGTGCATATTAGCAGGAAACTGCCAAGTGGTGACATAACCCACTGTACCACAACGCCTACTCCAGTTCCCTGCCATCATTATTTTTACTGCCCACTGGCTTTCCTATCTATGAAATTACAGTAACTTTCCATGTAAAGTTCCATAACTGAACCTCAATGGAATAACCATCCAATAGTATGTATGCAACAGAAAAGCTTCATATCAAGAAAGAACTATTAAACACAGTGTCCTGTGTACCAAGCTGAAAATTACCAAAAGTTATCCATGTTCATATTTTAAAAAAAAATGATTTTGGGGCCTGTGCTATGGCATAGGGGGTAAAGCTGACACCTTCAGTGCTGGCATCCCATATGAGTGCCGGTTCAAGTCCTGGCTGCTACACCTCCAATCCAGCTCTCTGCTATGGCCTGGGAAAGCAGTAGAAGATGGCCCAAGTGCTTGGGCTCCTGCATCTGCGTGGGAGACCTGGAGGAAGCTCCTGGCTTCGGATCGGCACAGCTCCAGCCATTGCAGTCAACTGGGGAGTGAACAAGCAGATGGAAGACCTCTCTCTCTTTGCCTCTCCTTTTCTCTGTGTGTAACTATGACTTTCAACTAAATAAATAAATAAATAATTTTTTAAAAAATGATTTTGAGATGCTGGCCCTGTGACACAGTGGGTTAAGCTACCACCTGAATGCCAGCATCATATGGACACCAGTTGCTCTACTTCCAATCCAGCTCCCTGCTAATGGGCTTGGAAAGGCAATGGAAGAAGTCCTTGGGCCCCTGCCACCCATGCGGGAGACCTGGATGAAATTTCTAGCTTCAGCCTGGCCCAGCCCTGGCCAATGCAGCTATTTGAGGAGTGAACCAGCGGATGGAAGATCTCCCTCAACCTCTCCCTCTCTCTCTCTTCTCTGTCTGTAACTGCCTTTCAAGTAAATAAATCTTTAAAAAAAATTTTTTTTGAAATAATTTTCAGATTTACAGAAAAACAGAATAGCAGAGAGTTCACAGATAGCCTTCACTTACATTCTACCTAATAGCTGAACAACTACCTTATAGTTGTTCAAAAGTCAAAACGCAGGAAAGGAAGGTGGGTACAGTACTATTCACTAAACTACACTTGATAAGAACTTCCCCAGCCTTTTCCCTTGTCTTTTTGTTTTTGGATCCGACCTAGGATTCCACATTGTATTTGCTTGTCATATCTCCTTAGTTTCCAACCTGTGTGACACTTTCTCAAGCTTTGTCTTTTGTGACGAGAACACTTTGGGGGCCAGTGCTGCAGTGTAACAAGTAAGCGGAAGCCTGTGACACCAACATCCCGTACAGGTACCAGTTCAAGCCCCGGCTGCTCCACTTTCGATCCAGCTCTCAGCTAATGGCCTGGGAAGGCAGTGGAGGATGGCCTAAGTCCTTGAACTCCTTCACCCACGTGGGAGACTGGGAAGAAGCTCTAGGCTCTAAACGGGCCCACCTCCAATGGTTGTGGCCATTTAAGCAGTGAATCAGCAGATGGAAAACTTCTCTGTCTCTCCCTCTTTCTTTGCATAACTCTGCCTCTCAAGTAAATAAAAAAAAAAATCATAAAAAAAAAAATGTATTTGATGGGCCAGCACTGTGGCATAAAACTACCTCCTGCAGTTTTGACATCCCATATGGGCATCAGTTTGAGTACTGGCTGCACTACTTCCAATCCAGCTCCCTGTTAATGTTCCTGGGAAAGCAGCAGCTGATGGCCCAAGTCCTTGGGATCCTGCACCCATGTGGGAGACCCAGATGAAGCTCCTGGCTTCAACCTGGCCCAGCCCTGGCTGTTGCAGCCATTTGGGGAGTAAACCAGCAGATGGAAGACCTCTCTTTCTCTGCCTCTCTCTAACTCTTTCAGATAGATAGATAGATAGATAGATAGATAAATCTTTAACAACAACAACAACAACAATTTATTGATTTATTTGAAGGGCAGAGTGATAGAGAGACAGGGAGACAAAGCTCTTCATCTGCTGGTTCATTTCCCACATGGCTGCACAGGCACTGGGCCAGGCTGTAGCCAGGAGCCAGGAACTCTATCCTGGTCCTCTAATGGGTAGCAGGGGCTCAGGCACTTGGTCATATTCACCTACCTCCAAAGTGCTGCTCAACAAGAAGCTGGATTGGAAGTGGAGATGAGACTCAAACTGGAACTCGAGGATGGGATGCCAGCGTTGCAAGTTGAGTTTTACCTGCTAAGCTGTTAACACCAGCCCCAAGGTCTAGCATTTTTGACAAGAATATCAGAAAGTGATGCCTGCGTTTTCAGTATATCATATCAAGGACTAAATAATGTTGCTATTCGTATTACTGGCAATGTTAACTTTGATCACCTAGCAAGGTCAGGACTCTTCTCCACTGTAAAGGTACTGATTTTTCATTTGCAATCGGTAAAAAATCTTGGGAAAGATACTTTGAGATTGTGCCACTATCCTGTTTCTTTTCAAATTCTCACCCATTGATTCTGGCATCTTCTGTAGATGCTTCTGTAGATGCTACCTGCAACAATTTTAACTGTGTTATATGCCTAATAGGGATTTTTATATTTCCACACTGCTCCACACTTATTTTTTTAATGAGCTAAGGATTTTTTAATTAAAATTCATTTATTTATTTGAAAGTCAGAATTACAGAGAGAGAGAAGGAGAGGTAGAGACAGAGAGAGAGAGGTCTTCCATCCACTGGTTTACTCCCCAGATGGCTGCAATGGCTGGAGCTGTGCCGATCTGAAGACGAACCAGGAGCTTCTTCTGAGTCTCCCATGTGGATGCAGGAGCCCAAGCACTTGGGCCTTCTTCTAGTGCTTTCCCAGGACACAGCAGAGAGCCGGATTAGAAGAGGAGCAGCCGGGACTAGAACTGGCGCCCATATGGGATGCTGGTGCTTCAGGCCAGGGCATATTAACCTGCTGCGCTGTATCGCCAGCCCCACTGCTCTTCACTTGTTAATTGGAATTCTTTTATAAAATAGAACTGTCCCTTCTCCTTTATTTGTTCAGATGTGTGTGGACTCATGAGTATTTATTTTATTCTATTTAATAGCATCACTTTCAATTTGTCTTTCAAACTGTTCCAGTTTGGTCACTAGAATGCCTTCCAGTTGGTTCCTACCTACTTCTATCTGCCTCTACCTTTTTTCAAGTCTTTTCTTACTTATTTAAAAAAAAAGTATTTGAAAGGCAGCACTAAAAAGATATAGAGGGAGAGACAGAGCTTTTCCAACTGCTGGTTCACTTCCCAAATTGCCCCCATAGCCAGGCTGAAGTTAGGAGCCAGGAACTCCATCCTGATCTTTCACATGGGTGGCAGGGACCCAAATCTTGGGTGGTCATGCACTGCCTTCTTGGGTGCATTACCAGGAAGTTGGATGGGAAGTGGAGTAGCTGGAACTGGAACCTGCACCCCAATTTGGGATGCTGGTGACCCCCTGTGCTAACAATGTTGGCCCTTCTCTCTCTCTCTTTTAAAAGATTTATTTATTTTATTTATTTATTTGAAAGTCAGAGTTACACAGAGAGAGAAGGAGAGGCAGAGAGAGGTCTTTCATCCGCTGGTTCACTCCCCAATTGGCCACAAAGACTGGAGCTGTGCTAATCTGAAGCCAGGAGTTTCCTCTGGGTCTCCCGTGCAGGTGCAGGGGCCCACGCACTTGGGCCATCTTCCACTGCTTTCCCAGGCCATAGCAGAGAGTTGGATCAGAAGTGGAACAGCTGGGACTTGAACCGGTGTCCACATGGGACCCAACACTGCAGGACGCCCCATCCACTAAGCCACAGCACAGGTCCCCCTTTATTCTCTTTTAAAAAAGATTTGAAAGACAGAAAATCAGACAGAGAGGAAGACACACACACACACACACACATAGATCTTATCTTTCATCTGTTGGTTCCCATGCAAATGGCCACAATAGCCAGGGCTAGGCCAGGCTGCAGCCAGGAGTCAGGCACAGTTTAACCCACTGTGTCAACACCACTACCGGATCTTATTTTCTGTTAGGTTATCACAAGATGTGCTAGGCTTATCTTCTATTTTCTCTGCCTATGTCCTGGAATCAATCTTCTCCAAGGAACCCTTGTACTTTTTAGTACTTTTTTTAGTGGAGAAGTAGAAACCAAGATCTGGGTACCGAGAATGCTGATTGCTATCGAAGTGTCACTATCTGTAGGCCCTCTGAGGATGCAGCTAGGGAACACAGTACACCTTCACATCTGTCTGCCCCTCACCCTGACACCTCAAATGTCAACCCCTCAGCGCAAGGTTCATTCTACTCTTTCTTCTTTCATTTCTAACTTCTTCCTGACAGTGATAAACCCGGCTCTCATTATCTACAATGCATTGACTTATTGGTTCCATCTTACTCTCTCTCTCTGCCTCTGCCTCTCTGTAACTCTGCCTTTCAAATAAGTAAATCCTAAAACAAAACAAAACCGTCTTAAAAAAAAAAAGACTGAGATGCCCGCATACCATACGGAAGTGCCTGGGTTCAGTGGTAGTCCCTGCTACGCACATGTGATACTTGCACTGGGTTCCTGGACCCCAGCTTTGGTCTGGCCCCACTCCAGCTGTTGTGGGTATCTGGGGAGCGAACCAGCAAATGAGAGCTCTCTGTCTCTGCCTATTAAATAAGAGTCTGTGGAAACTGGAATTAAACAGTAAGTTTTTTTCTGAGCAAAATTCTTTAAAGTCCAGTTTTTCCAAAACATACATTTTTCCATGAACTTTTGAAGACCCCACATACGCATGGATTTCAAAAAAATTTTTTGCACCAAAATGAACTTAATTCTATTTTTCAATGAACTTTGTGAAACACCTTTGTACTACTTTCCAAATTAGGCTGGTTTTCTTCCTGACCATCCAGTAATAGCTTTGTTATTCACAAATAACACGGTTAGGTTCATTTTTTATTACTTGTCTTCCATTTTGGGTTCTCTTCCACATTGCTGATTTTATTTACAAAACGTCCCTTCCAAGGCTGGCACTGTGGCATAGCCAGTAAAGCTGCCGCCTGCAGTGCCAGCATCCTATATGGATGCCGGTTGGGAGTCCCGGCTAATCCACTTCCAATCCAGTTCCCTGCTGATATGCTTTGGAAAGCAGTGGAAGATGGCCCCAGTGCTTGGGCCCCTGCATTCGCTCAGGAGGCCTGGAAGAAGCTCCTGGCTTCTGGCTTCAGATTAGCCCCACTCTGGCCATTGTGGCCATTTGGGGAGTGAACCAGCAGATGGAAGACCTCTAACTCTGCCTTTCAAATAAACAATAAATCTTTAAAAAAAAAAAAAAAAAAAGGCTCCTTCCAAGAAGTGTCGCTCTACTAGTTCCCAATAATCTGTTTTCATTACCTTCTTCCACCTCCCTCCCCCACCCACTCCTTGAATAGGTAACCAACTTGGTTTCTGGTTTATCTTTCCTGTATTTCCCTCGCACAAATGAAGAAGATATATGTACATCATTTTTTAAGATTTATTTATTTGAAAGGCAGTTAGAGAGAGAGAGAGAGAGAGAGAGAGAGAGGAAAAGACAAAGAGATCTCCCATCTGCTGGTTCACTCCCCACATGGCCACAATAGCCAGAGCTGGAACAGTCGGAAGCCAGAAGCCTCCCAAGTGGATGCAGGGGCCCAAGCACTGGGGCCATCAGCAGGGAGCTGGATAAAAGTGGAGCAGCCAGGACTCGAACCGGCTCCCATATGGGATGTCGGCACTGCAGGCAGCAGTTTTACCTGCTAAGCCTTAGTGTTGGTCCCTGTACAACTTTTTATAGTCTTCTTGCTGACATAAAAAGCAGAGTATTATGCTTTTTTTTTTCCAGTTAACATTATATCCTGGAATCAATCCAAATCAGCTCAGATTCTTCATTCTCTACAGCTGCATAAAATGCCGTTACTTAGATGTATGCAACTTTGTTCAACTATTCCCCTATGTATGGATAGTTACATTGTTTCTAATATTCGACTTTTATAAACAATGTGTAATAAATAACATTGTGTCTGTACTTTCTTTTTTCTTTTTTTGACAGGCAGAGTGGACAGTGAGAGAGAGAGACAGAGAGAAAGGTCTTCCTTTGCCGTTGGTTCACCCTCCAATGGCTGCCGTGGCCGGTGTGCTGCGGCCGGCGCACTGGGCTGATCTGATGGCAGAAGCCAGGTGCTTCTCCTGGTCTCCCATGGGGTGCAGGGCCCAAGCACTTGGGCCATCCTCCACTGCACTCCTGGGCCACAGCAGAGAGCTGGCCTGGAAGAGGGGCAACCGGGACAGAATCCCCGGTGTGCCGGTGCCTCAAGGCGGAGGATTAGCCTATTGAGCTGCGGCGACAGCCATGTCTGTATTTTCTATTGTTGAAAGTATGTCTTCACGGTAGATCCCAGCAACTGGGATTGTGAGTCAAGAGGTTAATGCCTATGCAGTGCTGAGTGTGGTCAAGTTTTCTTCAGAGGATATACCAATTCTTACTTCCAGGAATGTATTTCTCTACAGAACTGCCAACAGAATGATGAGAAAGGGTATTTCAGTGCTGTTTTATTTTATATTCCTCTAACCATGAGTGAGCGTAAATAATTTTTTGTTTGAAAGCCACTATAATGACACTTAGAGGGAAGGGGGAAATTGTCCACGTCTGCCCCACCACCACCTTCTTCCTGTTGGCATTTTGATTGTTTCTCAATCTTTAACAGTTCTTTATATATTAAAGATATTATCCTTTTGTCTATGATGTATGTTGTGGGGAAGTCAGTTCTCTCTTGACTTTTTATGTATTTTATGGACATGAAAATTGTAAAAAATGTATGTAGCCCAATTTATTTTTTCTTTCACTGCTTCTGGCTTTTGGAGTCATAATTAGAAAGCCTTTCCCAATGTCAAGGTTAAAGAGAAATTTATCCATGTTTCTTCCAGTACTTGTATGGTTTCAGTGTTTACACCTAGATTCCTAATCCATTTGGAGTTTATTTACATGGTGAGATACAGATCTAATTCCAAATGGCTATGCAGCTATCCCAGCATTTTTTTTTTTTTTTTTTTGACAGGCAGAGTGGACAGTGAGAGAGAGAGACAGAGAGAAAGGTCTTCCTTTGCCGTTGGTTCACCCTCCAATGGCTGCTGCGGCCGGCGCACAGCGCTCATCCGATGGCAGGAGCCAGGTGCCAGGTGCTTTTCCTGGTCTCCCATGGGGTGCAGGGCCCAAGCACTTGGGCTATCCTCCACTGCACTCCCGGGCCACAGCAGAGGGCTGGCCTGGAAGAGGGGCAACTGGGACAGAATCCGGCGCCCCGACCGGGACTAGAACCCGGTGTGTCAGCGCCGCAAGGCCGAGGATTAGCCTGTTGAGCCACGGTGCCGGCCTCCCAGCATTCTTTATTAAAAAGTCTACCTTCATCACCAGTGATCTGCGACACCAATTCTGTTTACATAGGCTGAATATCCTTTACCCCAAATCAACCTGTCTAGCTCATCCATAATGTTGGGCTGTACTATCCAGCAACTGAGTATGTATTTCCATTTGTTCATATCTAAGTTTTTCAGAAGTGTTTAAAAAAAGTTTCTTCTGTGGAGTCGGCACTGTGGCATAGCGGGTAAAGCTGCCACCTGCAGTGCTGGCATCCTGTATGGGAGCCAGTTTGTGTCCCAGCTGCTCCACTTCCAATCCAGCTCTCTGCTGTGGCTTGGGAAAGCAGTAGAAGATGGCCTAAGTCCTTGGGCCCCTGAACCTGCGTGAGACCTGGAGGAGGCTCCAGGCTCCCAGCTTCGGGTAAGCACAGCTCTGGCTGTTGGGCCAACTGGGGAATGGACCAGCGAATGGAAGACCTCTCTCTCTGCCTCTCCTTCTCTGTGTTAATTCTGAATTTCAAGTAAATAAATAAATCTTTAAAAAAAATCCATAAAAATCTTCATTATAACCTTTATTGTTTGTGAATATATGAGCCACAGATTTTTGTGTTTTATTTGGCCATTTTATTGAATTCTTTTTTTTTTTTTTTAAAGATTTATTGGTGCAGCGGGTTAACACCCTGGCTTGAAGCGCCATCATCTCATATGGATGCCAGTTCTAGACCGGGCAGCTCCACTTCCAATCCAGCTTTCTGCTATGGCCCAGGAAAGCAGTAGAAACTGGCCCAAGTCCTTGCGCCCCTGCACCTGTGTGGGAGACATGGAGGAGGCTCCTGGTTCCTGGCTTTGGATCAGCGCAGCCAATTGAGGAGTGAACCATTGGATAGAAGACCTCTCTCTCTCTCTCTCTCTCTCTCTGTAACTCTTTCAAATAAATTAATTAATTAAAAAAAAAACTAAACTAAAAAAAGATTTGAGGCCTGCATTGTGGTGCAATGGGTTAAACTGCCACTTGCAATCCTAGCATCCCATAAGTGCATTGGTTCAAGTCCCAGTTGCTCCACTTCCAATCCAGCTCTCTGCTCTTGCACCTAGGAAAGCGGGGGAAAATGGCCCAAGTATTTGGTCCCCGGCACCCATGTGGGAGACCCAGATGGAGTTGGTTCCTGGCTTTGGCCTGGTCCTGGTTACTGTGGCCTTCCGGGGAGTGAACCAGCAGATGGAAGATCAACCGACCTCTCTCTCTTTCCCTCCTTCCTACTGTAACTCTGCCTTTCAAATACATACATAAGTCTTCAGGTGCATGAGAGAACTAGACTGGAAGTGGAGCAACGGGGATTTGAGCCGGCACTCACATTCAGAAACAAAGAGATGTCTACAATCCAAAGACAGGGGAGTCAGCTTTCAGAAATGGATGTGAAACACAGATGAGTAAGATACAATTTAGGAACACCTCTCAGACACCAATGTTCAATTTTAACGAAAAAGAAAAAAGCACACTGAAATGCATATGTGAATTTTATGTAAAACAAAAGAGAGCACTAGAAAGGAACCCACAACTCCCTTTGAGTTCAGATTCTTTTTTTTTTTTTTGAAATGCAGAGTGACAAAAGTGGAGGTGGGGAATGGGAGAGAGACAGAGACAGAGAGTTTGAGATTTTCCATCTGCTGGTTCTGCTGGTTTACTCCCCGGATGGCAACAGCTACATCTGGGTCAGGCTGAAGCAGGTGCCAGAAACTGCAACCCAAGGCCGTCTTCTGCTGCTTTCCCTGGTGTGTTAGCAGGGAGCTGAGTCAGAAGTGGAGCAGCCAGAACTCCACCTGGCACTCCAGGATATGGGACGCCTGTATCGCAAGTGGTGCCTTAGCCTGCTGTGCCATGCTGCTGGCCTGAGTTTAGATGCTTAGTCTGATAATGGATGCTAACTTGACAGCATTACATCTGCTCAGATTGTCTACCCAGGCTTAACCCCCTGGACACAGTAAACCAATTCTGGTGTACCACAAGTGACTTCCTTCAGAATGATCTGCAAACATGTTCATAAATTACTTAGGACATACAATATTTTCCTTCAAGGTACTACTTATATAATGTGTGCATGGGCCACTGTGATGTGGGTTTCAATGTTCCTGGCAACAGCACAATTTGTGGGTCATCACTACAGAGACAAACTAAATGAGGTCACTGATATTCTCACAGTACTGGGATGACACTATGATTCATGGGAGGTTTCCCACGGGCCCACTCCGGCCTGAGCCAGAAGAGCCAGGAAAGCATACAGACCACGCAACTTCATGTGAAGGGCTCGTCACAATTTGGGGCCCTTTCTCATCAACCAGGGAACTTCAAGTCTACTCTTTTCAGAAAAAGCTTAACATGAATATACTTTCTCATATTTGTCCAGGTGAGGGTAGCATTCTAGTGATGATCACAACATCTGGGGGCTCTTCTAACATAATCATAAATTAATTGTGTCTGGTGACATATCAAACATCATACTCAAAATTCCTCTAACCACCCTGCTTCACCAGCCACTGAGATTACACAGCATGACAAGATTAAGAGATCATCAGAAGATTAAGACCTATGTGACAGCCAGAAACCTAAATCACCCAAGGGATCTGTACCTTGAGCAAGTACTGTAAGATGGATTTTCTCTAAAATCTTATTTCCTTCACATTGCAAGAGGACAAAGGAAAGTTCAAGTAACATAAACAATTGCTCACAACACTTAATAGGAAAGAAAATATTTGAAGATGGTTATCACTGGTAACTAAGACAAATTTTAAAAACAGAACAAACAGAATAGATTTTCTTCTTACAGGCTTCCAGAGTTTCAAAAATGGGAACCACACAATCAACTCTGGCTTACAAGCTCCAAAAATTCAAAGACAAATAATTCTATTTCTATATGGAGGGAAAATATGTTATTATTTTTTAAAGTTTTACGTATTTACTTGAAAAGCAGAGTGACAGCAAGACAGAGGGATCTTCCATCTGTTAGTTCAAATACTGCCAACAGCTAGGGCCAAGCTGAAGCCAAGAGCCAGGAACTCCATCCAGGTTTCCCATGTGGGTGGCAGGGATCCAACAGCTGAGACATCACCTGCTGCCCCCCAGAGTGCACATGAGCAGGAAGCTGAATCGGAAGTGGAGGCAGGACTCAAACCCAGGCGCTCTGATATGGAACACGGGCATCTTAACTGATGTGCCGCAGAATGTTTATTTTAAATTAACTTATTTTATTTAACTCAATTTATTCTGTCTATGCCACTTGCAGCTGTAGAAATATAGGGATATCAGTTACTCTAGAAGAGTTACATCCACTAAGCTCTATTTTACTTAGAAGTTATATGAAGAGCTGTTTCCAAGGAATGTCAATGGTAACATGGTGTTCACCATGAACTCTGCCATAAAACACAAAGAAGGAAAATCCAGAAAAATAAAACCCTAAAGCTCTGTCTTGTTTTAAATCTGATCAGCACAGATGCTGATCTACCGCTGATAATTAAGCAGTAAAAACCCTATTTACAGATTATCACTTAACAGAGACTATATAGCATTTTTTGAAGGAACACAACTTAGAATATGTTTTTAAAAAACACCTTTGTGGATGTGACTGTGGGGATTTCTAGTTTTACTGAT
Source organism: Sylvilagus floridanus (assembly GCA_949820135.1). Taxonomy (NCBI): domain Eukaryota; kingdom Metazoa; phylum Chordata; class Mammalia; order Lagomorpha; family Leporidae; genus Sylvilagus; species Sylvilagus floridanus. The sequence continues at coordinate 86,572,772 of OX463240.1, forward strand.
TAGTGTCTTTAACATAATTTCTTTAGGAAACATTAAAAAGAAAAGCTGAATGACATTGTAGGGTGATTGAGGTAGAGAAAAAAACAAGAGACACAACACACAGCCATTTCACTGTGCTTTGCCTGGAAAGGACCCATTAGGATTAAACTGAGTTCAACCTATGAAGTTAACCTACAGGAGAACTCCCGCAAGACAGCTGTCATACAAAGTTAGCATTCTAAAGCCCATTCCTGTTAGGAAACTTAATCTCTCTAGTTCCTTTCCCCAAGGAAAAACAGGATAGAGCGATTCTGTTAATCTGCACTTTCACCCTGACTCTGGGTTCTCAACTGCACCTTTACTCCAATCCCAAATTGTCCTCTGACTTCCTTTCCAAGAAATCCTCTTTCATCCTGCAGTCTGGGTCTTTTGCTTCCCTCTCTCCTTATCCTTGCTCCCCTTCCCTCCTTTCACCCAACCTGGCAAAAACATGACCTAAAACCGGACTTAGAACAAAGAGCATGGAGGACAAGGGATCAGTTAAGAAGTACAGGCTACCGCTTTAAAAGCCTCCTGGAGCGGTAAGACGTGGCTGTGCCTGGACGGTCAGCTAGCAGAAGAACTGGAAACAGGGGTTGTCTGGACAAGGAGAGTTCTGAGCAGAGCTCTGGAGACGCCCCCTCTGTCTCACGGGGGTTAGTAAGCCCCCACAACACCACAGATGAAAGGAAAAAGAAAACTCCACCACTGGCCTGTTTCCGAGCGTGGCCGCCTTCCGCTCGGCTCAGTGCCCGCCACATGCCCAGGAGTGCGTCTGGATCCTTGAGGGGCGCCCTTCGCAGGTGGACAGTGCTTACGCTAGACTGCAAGAGAGCCAGAAAAGTGCCCATGAGAACCAGAAAGCAAACCTCCAGCCAGCAGGATCATCTCTCTAGACATCTAAGATGGGGAACTCAACACAGGCATCGGGATGGCATTGGGATGCCAGGAAAGGTGAGGGGGAGCATTCCACCCCCTCCCCAGTTCAATGTAATGGTGGTAGAAGGGGGAAAAATGTATTCTCTGTGACATATCTACTGGAAACGAGACAAAACAGACTAAGTCCCAGCCGATGATGGGAGAAATGTCTTCATTCCTAACAGATGGAAAGAAATAACTACAAGAAGAAAATGGTCCAGAGTCTAAGTCTAGTGCATAGGAAAGTCTGGGCTATGCTGGCCAGGCCAGGAAAAGCAAAGCAACTCATGTCATCACTTGCGTGACGCTGTCCTTCGGGGAAAACATAGAAAGAAAAAAAAGGGAAGGAACCCCATGTTAAGACATAAGCTGACATACTCAGCTGTCATAATCTTACTGTAAGTGGAACAGAAAAGATTTGATGAAGTAGAAAATATCAGACTTCGACGTAGGAGCTCTCGGCAGTTCGCAAACTCCCCAGTCTTTTTTAATTACCATGGTCACAAAATGCTTGACATGACCCTGCCTTTTAATAAAATGGAATTAGAAGAATGCCCTAACAAAGCAAAAGGCTTTTCATTTTTATCCTATTTAGGTAGAACTAAATTCCCAGAAACCCTGCTGATCAAACTCAAAATCTCAACCCTCCCAGGAAAAATGAAAGGGCAACAATTATCTCCTGAATGCTGAGCAGCACGGGAACGTCCAGACGTTCGAGCGATGCTCCTCTCAGTTCAGGATGGGAGCGCTGCCTGCACAACGCGGTAACTGGCACCGCCTCCTTCTCCAACTAACCCGGTCAAGTAGGCTGTCTTCAGAGGTTCGCTGGGTTTCTCTTAGATCCACGTGACTTTGGAAAAGGCAAGCGCAGGGACTCCACAAAGTCATTCCAGGACACCAGGCTGATGAAGCGACCTCCCGTGCTCCTTTTCAGACTGACACACTATATGAGTCAGGTGCGTCTCTCATACATACACACTTTATTGGCTTAAAATAGGCACCATTCTGGCTAATAATTATAGGCAAGCTATCGCTCAGGAAAAATCAGCTGGCAGACTTAATGATCAGGATGTACTTTGGACTCTATCAACTCTATTTCCTAAAATAACTGCTTCTCAAACTCCCATCTGTGGTACAATTTGGCCAGAGCATGTCAACCCATTTGTCCTTCTAATAGAGAGCTGACAGCTGACCTGTGCCCATTCCCCATGAATTAAAGATTCTTCCACTTAATCTTCAAGACTAGGGGTCATTAACTGGCAGCTAGGGACGGCAGCACAACTTTTTGGCAAAGGGAACAGGCCAGTTAATCTCAAGGACTAGGTAGGACTGATCTCTTATGGTAGGCCATAACAAAGGGCTCACAAAGATAGTGTCATTATTTGAGAGGACAGAGGAAACAGATCTAGTTGTCACCCTACCCTGGACCCTATGGAACCAAAAAAAGGATCAAGAGATCACCAGAACACAATTAATAAAATACCAACTATGGTTTTTCGTTAACTTCAAGAAAGAGTATTTCTGAGGACCAGAAAGCAAAGTTCTTTCAACCTAGGAAAAAACAAGTGTAAAGCAACTCTACAGAGGAAAATAATCTCTTCATTTGCAAGAATGGCTCCTCACTGTGCCTTCTAACAGCAGGAGCAACGTCCAACCAAATACATTAGGCCGCATAGTTGGCTAAATCCTGGCTATACTTTCACTCAGAGAGGAGTTATGGCTGGTGGAAAAGAAACTACTCATCCACATCCAGGAGACCTCAGACTGAGACGGATACAAGATGCGACGTCCTCTGCATCCAATGGCAAAGACAGAGTGGTAAAGGCCCCAAGAGCATCTAAGGAATGAACCATCACCCTCCACTTAAAAGACAGGTGACCAGGGGAATCTCTATAGCTGTGTGGATGAACGTAAGGAGTCAGACTATTCTAGACACAGTCTCTAAGGAGTCGGAGGCACTGTACTCGCAATTTGCTCAGCCCTGTAACCACATCCTAAGCCTTTATTACGAGAGGACGAGCATCAGGTCACTGCATCAAAGCCCCCCCCCCCTTCCCTGCCTCTCCCAGCATGCCCTCCAGCAGCTCCTTACCAGTACGCTATGGGGGGGAAGGGAGGGTGGGCTCAATCTATCTCCCACCAGTGGCTCAGATCAAAATTCTGTGCTGCTGAAATTTAATTTTTGATTTCAAGTCCTCAAAAGATAACATGACAGACCAGAATTTAAAGAAGACCTCATGAAGTCTATAACTGCCTTTGCCTGGACAAGACCACGCGCTTGGCTAGAGCTGAGATCGGGGTCCAAGCGGAGCGGCAGCGTGCTGGACGGTTTCAACACGAGCCAGGGCCCACCTGTCACAGAAAGGTGCCAGAGACGCATCTGGAGCACCAGGGACACTGCGCATCATTCGGGGGAGGTCCTGATGGGGCCAATCTGCACCAGATCTTCAACTTTATTCAAGTGGCAACTTAAAGGTGGTGTTACTCCTTTACACTCAAGAGAGGCAGAGACACGGAACCTGAATAAAGGAATTCTGCCTGGAGGGCACAAAAACTCCTTCCGATCAATCTGTGCATGGCTGTCAATCAGCTTTCTCCTACCCAGTAGGAGGCAGAACCACAACTACAACGGGGCCTTCCAAATGGTCCTTAACCTGCTGCACCCCCAAATTTTAACGTATTTGCAACAGAAGGGAATTTGCTTCCAACAGCTGGCACATCCTGAGACAGTGAACACAAAACCAAATTTAGGCACGACTCGTCTTAAAATGCTTTTCACTGAAAATAAGCCCAACGGGAGAGTTAACCCAAGGTTTTGAGCGTGACTGGTCAGACCAGGGACACCACCCCCTCTCTCTGAAAAGGCCTTTGCGTGGTAGTTGAGCTGGGAGAGTCTGGGGATTCGCAGTTCCAGCGAATTTCTGACCAGACAGAATTCTTACATAAGGACCCACGAAGAGTTTCTTGCCATTTGAGGATCCAGTTCTTCTTTGTCAGGTGGCTACACTGGGAAAGAAAGGCCCCCTCGGCAGGAGACTGATAGGAAATCGCAAACCAATAGCTCATTTGCTTCCCCGTCCCTTCAGCGCACACAATAGCAGGATGCGGACAAAGAATCAAAAACAAAGGATGAGCGGTTCTTCCAAAGAGAACTGCACACAGGGTCTTGTGAGTGTGAGTGTGTGTGTGTGTGATAGTGAGTGCATATTACGGTGGAAACAAACGGGGGAGCACGGGCAGGAAGGCGAGGCAGTGCATATGCGCTGAATTTAATTTCTGGGAAGGCATGGAGAGCGCAAACCACCAGCTGGGTTCACAAAAGGCAGAAACTTGTCCGATGACGTCCGCCACGCTCGGAAGCCGCCTCCTCCAGACCCTCCTCTCTCCCCACTCCTAACGCCTCCCCCTCCTCCCACCGCAGCACCGCCGAGCCGGGGGAGACCACAGCCGCGGACCCTGGCCCACCCTCAGCCCGGCCCGGCCGGCGCCGCCGGGCTCCGCCTCCCGCGACCCTCGGCGCCCCGCCGGCGACTCCGCTCCTCGGCGCCCAGCCCTCCGCCGGCTGACGCGGCCCCGCCGGGCCCCCGCGGCGGTCAGCGGGTCGTGCGGCCGGCCCAGGTCCCAGCCATCCTCGTGACGGTCCCGCCTCACTCACCCTCCGTCACCTCCAGCACCTTAATCTGCTCCTCGGCAGCCGCCCGCACCTCCTGCACCGGGGACAGGATCCCAGTGAGCGTATCCACCAACGCTTCCTTCAATCCTTGGGCCACCGGACCCGGCAGCCCGGAGGCCGCGCCAGCCGCCGCCGCTGCCGCCATCTTTTCTCCCCTCAGCCCGCCAGCCCCGAGGCCGGGACCCGCCACCGGATGACGGCTCCCGCGCGCGGCCAATCCGCGAAGCCGCGCCTGCGCACCACAGCCGGGCGGGAGCGGGCCGCGGGCGGGGGGCGGGGAGCGGGCGGAGGCCTCCAGAGACAGCGCCTTCTGCCGCTGGAGCGAGAACTGCGCCTTTTCCGGCCGGGGTCGCTGAGGGTTTAGGTGGACGTGGGTGCTAGGTGAGGTCAGCGATTTCGTTCGGAGTAAAGGCCGCGGGGTCTGCATCAGGAAGAGCTGTTTTAAAACCAGCTTATTTTACCCCCAAGCCTCGGGACTCTAAAGGGGGGCGTGGGGAGCAGTGGGGAGTGCCGGTGGCTTTCGGCCCGGTGTCCTCGGTGCGACCCAGAACCAGTCCTTTTGGCGGTCAGTGCATACATGGCCGGACACTGCAGAGACAGGGCAGTAGTGGGAGTGGCTCTCAGGGCCCGGCCTGAGGGAGTGGCCCAAGGGACCGAGGCTTAACGGTGGAGCAGGTGCAGAGACTCCGCGTGCAGGGTTTGGAATGCAGCGCTGGAGGCTAGCTGCGGGGAGAAAGGCGCGCTGTGGGGTGGGAGCAGGAACAGGGATTTCCAGTAAGCTGTTCGGGTTTCGCACCTTACGAATGGCTCCCCGGAACTCTTTCATTGCCAATGGCAAAGGAAAGCAGCTGGCAATCCCTGTTAGTCCCAGGGCTGTGGAAGCCCAATCGCTAACTGTTGGGGGTCAAGTCACCTCTGAGTTTCCCCGAAGAATGTTTTCTTGGTTTATTTTGAGGCCAGCTCCAAACGTATTTATTGGTTAGGGCCTGGCGCTGCTGGTCGGAGTCCCAGCTGCGCCACATCCCATCCAGCTCCCTGCCAGTGCTCTTGGGAAAGTAGCTGGGGCCCCTGCACCCACGTGGGAGACCCTGAAGAAGCACCTGGCTTTGGCCCAGCCCCTGCCGTTGCAGCCACTTGGGATGGAAGCTCTCTCTTCTCTGTAACTTTTAAAAAAATAGATAAATAAAATCCTAAAAGAAAACTGCATGTCAGTTGCTCCACTGAATTTTTGGGAAAAAAAAATATATTGGTGAGAGGGCTGAGGTGGCTCGTGAACCCTGATTTCACAGGCAAAATTTGCTTCCTGGGCCTCCTGCTGCAATGGGGAGAGGTAAGCTGCGTTCTCTCCCTCCAGTGGCCAGGGGAAGCTGACTCCCAGGGGGCAGTATCTTTCCTTGCAGATTAATTCACTTTTACCCCAAGAAGAAAACTGAGGGAAGTCCAGAGGGCGTTCTCAAACGTGGGGCACTGGGCGGGTGGTCTGAGATCTGGTAAAGGGGGCTTTATCCACGGCGTGTGGGCAGGGTCCCCAGCCCCCAACCAAAGCGCTGCCGCTGGGGACCTGGGGGCCAGGCCAGTGGGTTTCACTTCCGGGTTAGGCTAACGACCTCAAGCACCCTCACCTCATCAAGGGCTGGACCAAGGCACTAAAGGAGACAGAAATGAGGCAGAGTGTGCGCGAGAGAGCCAGTGGACAATACAGGAGATAACTTTATTGAAACGCAAATGGCATCGAACAGATGAATCCCGCTGGGAGGAGACAGGCCTGGTGGACAGAGGGCCTGGGAGGGGCCTCCGCGGTGATGGAGGAAGGCCTCTTCAGCTGGCACGAATTCAGTTTTCAACCAATGTGTTTCTCCAACGACTGAGGGGACAGCCCAGGTCTCTCCATGATTGTTACCGCAACTATATACAACAGTTTGTTTTCCAGATCCCGCTTTGCTTTTTCTACAGTAGTTACAAAAAGGGGGCTGGTTGAAAGAGAGGAGGGTCAGATGAGAAAAGAACATAAACACACAGAGACACACATATCCTGGTTTGGGGTTTTGCACCCAATAAATTAAAAGTGTTGCAAACATTCCGGCCCACCCTCCACCTGAGGAGTGCCACGCATCTGAGAAAGACTCCATCACACAGACTGCCTGAAACAGGAGGGGCGGGGAGGAAGCTAGCCGGGGCTATGTTAAAAACAAACAACGACATTAGGAAATGGGAAGCCACTGCACAGCAGTAGCCCAGAGACTGGAGCCAATGCAGGAGCCCTGGCCTTATCCTCTTAGTATGGACATTCTCAGAAATGGCCGGAAGCAGGGAGACCCCACAGGAGATGGCTAACGGGCCCCTCATCAGCCTTCTGGGGACTGAGGGGTGGGTTTAGGGCAATCACTTTGCACTGGCTTTCCCTAGGCCCGTCTTTCCTACAGAGTCTTAGTTCCAGAACTCAGAAGAACTCCAAAGTTTCACTGTGCTCTCCTCCACACCCCCCCAGGAAGTTGACACACTCAAAACAAAACCAGCTCTAGACAGCCTCTCTTCCCTCATTCCCATCTGCTCGACTGTAGCTCTGAGATATAAAGCTCTTTTCAGATTCTTTAAAAAAGTATTTTATTCTCTCGCCTTGGCTGAGTGGCTCCGTGTCCAGGTTGCAATGTGGGGAAAGTCTGGGCTGTAGGCGTAGGCACCCCGCACCGTGTTCACTCACGCACAACTCTCTCCTGCAAGCTGAGGGGCTGGCCTGGGGTCCTGGAGCCCTGCACCTGCTCACCATCTTGGGGAAGGGGTTCTCAGAGCCAGCAGTGCCTTTTATAACTCAAATTAAGGGAGGGATGTTGCTGGGAGAACACGTTGTCATGGAAATAAGGTGACATTTTTCACCGTCTGATGACATCATCAGAAACAGGCTCAGAATAGACACAAGTTTCCCAGCAGAAGAGGAATCTGGAAGAGACTCCAACTGCTTTCCTCTGGCAAAGACCCTCAGTTTGCAGGTGGAAGTTTCTGGGAAGGAGATTTTTCTTGGGAAGCTGTCCAACTTGCAAAGATGCAAACACTCCCCTAACTTCTGCCCAGAAACACACATACTTCTCCTTTGTTCAGATCAAAGGCAAAACAAACACACAGAAGGATGAGAAAGGTGACTTTTGAAATTCGTGTTGAAGTCTGGATTAGGACCTAGAATCTTCTTATTCGGTCCCAAAGCCCCTTAGTGTGAGAACACCGATGGCTGCATTTGCCTTACAGTCAGTCTCCAACTTTAGTCTGCATCAGCCATCAGGAGGGTTTGTTACAATATGGCTTGCGGGGCCCTAGCCCCTGGAGTTGCTGACTCAGTAGATTCGAGATGGAGCCTAAAAAGCTCATTTCTAAGGCTCCAGGAGCTGCTTTGGAGCCACACTTTGAGAACCATTGATTTAAGGAACCAAAGGGTTGACACAAGGAACTAGGGGTTCTCCTACTTCCACGACAACCCTTGTCACATTAAAATTCCTCATGGCATAATCATTGAGAAAAATGGCCCAAGCATCAAAAAGGAAGGGTCCAGTAAACACTGGTTTAATTTCCAGCTGTCTTGGTCTCAATGGTGTCCTCCCTTCAAGGCTATAAGATCTTCCAGTTTATTTCTCCCTTTTCTAGGATCTGTGGCTGGCAGTGCTTGGGGCCAGAGCTAGGCTGAGCAGTCACACATACATCGCCCTGGGTGGTGGGAGAGCCAAGCTGGCTGCCCCACGTGTTCCTGATCAGGTTGACTGAGGTCTCGTGAAAATCTAAAGCTGATTCAATCGTCAGGGGCGGCATCTTCAGGCTCTGGGGAACAGTGTCCCTAAGGCCTGTTACTTGACAGCTTCTGCTTGGCCAATGCTGAGAGGAAGAGCTGTGTTTGGTGGTCTGGGCTATTTCAGCACTTGAAACCCTGTGTTAAATATGCAATTAGGACAGCTTCCCTTCCCCAACACCTTGCAATGAAGAATCCCTAAAGTCTTGTGTAAGTATCTCCTTGATCCTGTAGGAGTTCCATTCAGTTTGGCGATTTCACCTGTGGGTAGTGATCCCGAATATGGGTGCCTTCCCAGGTGATGATGTATGATGTGAGTTCTACTTTCTGCCCCTGAACGTGTGTCCCTTGTCTCAGGGAGCTAGATGTGGACCGCAAATTAGGTCCACAGAGAGTCATGTAAACAAGGAAAATCAGAAAGGAGCACAGAAATCATTAGCTCGTCTTACATCCTTAAGGATTATTGATCGATTACTTAGGAGGTTGGGAATTCAAGAGCAAAACATGGTCTGCCAGCCCACACAGACTTCACCATAGGGCTGTCCAAGCTCCTGTGGCAGATTCTTCCCTGTCAGCCTCTACCTTCCCAATGGTTAGACTCCACGAAAGACACTGGCATAAGGAGCTACACAGACAGAGATAAGCACCGTGGAGTGGCCACAAAGCATAGATTTTTTTTTAAAAAATACTCTATGAAGCCTCAGAAGGAAACAGCAACAGCAAACTGCTCTGGTGTGACACACACACACACACACAGACGCATCAGGTCCCAGGTTAGCCTCCAATTACCTAGTATTTTATTTTTAGTGCCTAGGCAGGGACTGAGAAACAAGTACATTGGACAAAATGTGTTGGTTTTCTTCATCCAGAGATGAGAGGGACTCCGCTGAGGAGCCTCTCCTGGACTTGTGGCTCTCCCCATAGGGTGACGTTGGGTACTGAACCAAGTCATGTACCAGCCAACTCTGGTGAAGGATGGAGTTGAGGGACTGGAGAGGAGGGGTGTAGCACAGGTTCCAGCATTAGGCTGGATTTTTCTGAAGGTGCCTGGGATTGAGAATTTAGCCAGGGGACCCAGTTTCTCTTTGCTGAGGGATCCCAGTGTTCTCTACCAAAAAACAGCCGTGTCGGTGGGACACAAGTCCGTGGATTTGCTCTTTGTCGTTAGTTCCAGGGCAGTGATGGGGCAGCTCCGGTTTTCTGCTTCAGAGAAGTCTGATGAGCATCCCAAGGGGTTAGAGCACCATGAGGCTCAACGTCTTGCAGTTGCTGCCATGATTCCTCTGTGAGATGATTGATCCCCTTGGCGAGGGGCCCAGATGCGCAACTGTAAACAGGGTCCCAGGCTCCAGAGGCTTCACGAACACCTCCCCAGATGGGAACACACTTTCCGGGGGAATCACTGGAGACCTGGGCTAAATGCAGAGGTCGACTCGGAGGGTGGTGGATCCCAGGCACAGAAACGCAGTCACAGCACAAGCAGCCTTCAGAATCAACCTGCCAAGGATCCAGGTAAGATTCACGGTGGTACCCACGGTTACCAGAGAGTCAAGAATCCCTTTAGGGTCTGAGGCAGCTAGAGTGGAAGAGGGGGTCTCCCCTCTCCTCCTTCTCAAGTAGCCAGCAACATCCATGACAGAAGGCACTGGCTGGGCAGCACCAGAAAGCAGAGAATTAAGGGCTCGGTCATCCAATTAAAATGGCGTTAGAAGCCTGAGCCTGGCCATGCACTGGAGCTCTGGCTGGCGATCAAGAGGCCTAGCTCCAGTCCGGTCTCTCTTCCTGCTAAGCTGGAACCCTTAGCTTTGCGGCCTCCTCATTCTGCACAGCAGAGACCTTAAGGCAGTGAGTTCAGCACCATCCTCGGACAGCTCCATCTCACCCCAGAATTGCACGTTGCACAGCCATGTTGGTTGGGGATCTTCACAGCTCATGGAATTAGCAGCAATAGCAATAAGTTTCCAGCATAGATGACCCTGTCGTCCTCAGGACCTGCCAGGTGAATGCAGAAGCTTGGGGTAGGGAGGGGGAGTGTGTGTCATCTGCACCACATCGCAGACCTAAATGAAAACGTTCTCCTGTGAAGATTCAGATGGGCAGAGCAGGGATCCAGGTTAGTACAGTTGAAGATTCTGATGGAGTCTTGTGCCACTTAGGAATCTGAAGAGCAAACACCTGGGCGCAGGCCCAGCACATATCCCTGATCTACAGAGACCTGAAACAGCTTCTCAGGCAGCTCAGCCCAGCAAGGCCTTCAGAAATGGCAGGCAGCAGACTTGCCACTCCAGACAAGCCGCATTCCACAGCCCCTCAGGCTTTATCTTAACTGGTCTTCCAACCTGATCAAAGGTTTTGTTTTCGCTCACGCCCTGGATTCCAGCTATGTTTCTTAGACGATCCCAATGTGTAGATAACGAGGAGGTGGCATGCACTGAAAGGAGCTTCCCTTTCCTACTGGACTTGAACTTGAGGACCCAGATCTTTTTTTTTTTCAATCTAGAGTCTGCTACGAAGTACTCAGCAAGCACTTCTCAAGTGAAGAACAGACTCCCAGCTCTTCAGGGCAAGAGGAAAGGGGCCACAGGTGGGATCTCTTTGGAAGGCAGATGTTGGTCACCAATCAAACTCCCTGAGCCTCCTCTTCTGACTGTGGAACCTCTCATGGGAGATCCAGTCTCCTCTTAGTGAATATTTACTCGTCAGTCAGAAGGGGCTAGCGAGGATTTGAGATTCACTCAGGCAAAGTGGCTACTGTTGGAATAGTGCAGTGAGGAGCCAGAGAGTCACAAGACAGAGGAATATTCCCAATTCCTTGGTCTTCCTCCAGTCCGTGATGAAGCTCAGAGTAGATCTGTCCAGCTGCGGCTCTCCCCTCGCACACCAGAGGCTGGCAGTTGGGCTCCCAGGTGGATTGTGTGCTTTTTCAGAAGGGAATCAAGGGAACTCGGCTCCTCTTCTCCCACTACGTCTGAGCCAGAGTTTGGTGTCTCATCGAAGCCCCGCAGCGTGGCAGGGGTCTAGCTGGTGCCAGCTGGATGCCATCAGATTCTCCAAAGGATTACCAGCCCCTGGAAAAGTGGCCCAGCATCTTGTGGACAAGTGAGGAAACGGAAGAAGCAAAACAAAGGAAAATAAGATAGCAAATGCAAGGGGTGGAAATAGAAACAAAATTAAAAAGCAGAAATAAAAAATAAAGAAGTAGGGTTTATTGACTCTCGTGTGTGTGTGTGTGTGTGTGTGTGTGTGTTAAAGAGAGGGCAGGTGTCTCTGCAGGCTGTGATGTCATTTCTGTGGTCTGCTCACTTAGCCTGGCGGCCACGCATCAACCTCCCCTTGTCAAGTGGAAGGTGGAGCGGGCAGCGCTCTCTGCCGGGGCAACTGGTTCCCCCTCTCCAGCTTCATCTTCTCCATGTTTTGTTTTTTGTTTTTTTTTTTAAAACCTTTTATGGGTTGATTTAAACATTGTGTGAACTACATGCTTCATTTTCTGGGCTCCAGCCAGATCTCCGGGAAGTGTCGTTGGCAGCGGTGATGGACTTGGGGAGGGGCTGTGAGAAAATCTGGGGGCTTCCTGCCTCCCTCAGCTTTCCCCACACGTTTGCAAGAATCAGGAACGCTGCAGTTTTTCCATGTCTTCGGAATCTGCCCCCCTCCAGAAAGCCCAGGAGTTTGTCGTTGAGACAGGAAACAGAGGAAAAGACCTATAATGCTCTTTTCCCCAAAGTCACGAGAGGAGGCCAGTACATGTATTTAGGGGACACAGGTTCCCAGCTCGACCCCACCCATCCTGACTAGGCAGTTCTGCAGGTGCAGCACCAAGAACCTGCCCGCCTTCTCCACCTCCTCCTCCCTCCTGTTCTCCTCCTGGGGCTGGGAGCCGGTGCTTGAGGAGAAGGGAGGGCAGAGGAGGAGCTGATGCAGCCGACGCCAGCCCTCTGCCGTCCGGGGTGCCAGTGAGCCCGGTGCCCTCACAGCGTGGCCTGGAGGTTGGGGTCCAGGATGGTCTCTCGATCTGGAGACTCAATGTAGTTGGCAGCTTCTTGAAGTTTCAGCAGCATGGCCATCTAAAGGGGGGAACGAGGTGGGTCATGAGTCAGGACTCTGGGCTCTGCCTGCCCACGAAGGGAAGCAGGAAAACCCAGAGCATGGACCCTGATCCTTTTTTGTTTAAATTGTGATTATTTCTTTCACCAAATGTGTAGTCACTCTATTTTTATTTTATTTTATTTATTTATTTATTTTGACAGGAAGAGTGGACAGTGAGAGAAAGAGAGAGTCAGAGAGAAAGGTCTTCCTTTTTGCTGTTGGTTCACCCTCCAGCGCACCACACTGATCCGAAGCCAGGAGCCAGGTGCTTCTCCTGGTCTCCCCTGGGGTGCAGAGCCCAAGCACTTGGGCCATCCTCCACTGCACTCCCGGGCCACAGCAGAGAGCTGGCCTGGAAGAGGGGCAACCGGGACAGAATCCGGTGCCCCGACTGGGACTAGAACCCGGTGTGCCAGCGCCTCAGGGCGGAGGATTAGCCTAGTGAGCCGTGGCGCCAGCTCGATCCTGATCCTTGGTTTGTGATTACGAGCTTGGGAGTTTATGGGGGAACGAGGTGTGGGGGGGATTGAGTACAATGGTTAAGGAGCCTGCATTTCATATCAGAGTGTCTGGGTTTGAATCTCAACCCCACTCCCAGTTCCAGCCTCCTGCTAATACGCCCTGGGAGGCACAGGCTCGAGGAGTTGTCTCTGCCACCCATGAGACCTGGGCTGAGTGCTCAGCTCCTGGCTTCAGCTCGGCTGTTGCAGGCATCTGGGGGGTGAACCAGCAGATGGGGGATCTCTCTTTCTCTTTCACTCTGCCTTTCAAATAAAATAAAATTAAAAAAAAAATTTTTTTTGACAAGCAGAGTGGACAGTGAGAGAGAGAGACAGAGAGAAAGGTCTTCCTTTTTGCTTTGGTTCACCCTCCAATGGCCGCCACAGCTGGCGCGCTGTGGCAAGCGCACTGCGCTGATCCGATGGCAGGAGCCAGGTGCTTCTCCTGGTCTCCCATGCGGGTGCAGGGCCCAAGCACCTGGGCCATCCTCCACTGCACTCCTGGGCCACAGCAGAGAGCTGGCATGGAAGAGGGGCAACCAGGACAGAATCTGGCGCCCTGACCGGGACTAGAACCCGGTGTGCCGGCGCCGCAAGGTGGAGGATTAGCCTATTGAGCCGCGGCGCCAGCAAAAATTGTTTTTAAAGACCTTGGAGGGTCAGGTGTTGTAATGCATCAAGTAGCTGCTTAGGCTACTCACATCCCATATCATAGTGCTGCTCTGAGTCCTGACTACTCAGGCAGTGGAGGATGACCCAAGTCCTTGGGCCCCTGCACCCACGTAGGGGACGTGGAGGGAGTTCCTGACTTTGGATGAGCCCAGCTCTGGCCATTGTAGCCATTTGAGGAGTGAACCAGAGGATGGAAGACCTCTCTCTCTGCTTCTGCCTCTCTGTAACTCTGCCTTTCAAATAAATACATAAATCTTAAAAAAAAAAAAAAAAAAGTGAGTGGGCACACCTCCAGGATTCTATCAGAGGAGAGGCAGAAGTGGGGCGAGGGCTCATACATCCTACTGCTCCACTCCTCTGGTTGCTACCCCGCCGTGAGATCAGCTTCACATCTGCATCTTAGCTTAGTTTAAGCCAAGCCCAGAGCATGCGCTCTTTAAAACCCAGGACTGTGACGTTCAGAGCTCCTTGCTGGACTCCTCCTGGCCCTGACCTTGCCAACACTCCTCAGCGTCCAGGTCCCCATCAGAGCATGTGACAAAGGGTATGACAAACTCAGCCCACAGTGCTCTCACTTTTATCCATGAACGGCTTCTACTCACCAGGGGATCTGAGTCTAGAGAACTCGGGGTGCTGTCTTTGACCGTCCTGTCCTCAGGAGGTGAGGCGATGCTGTGAGGGCCTACGGTGGGCGGGGGCAGGTGGTACAGCTTGGACTGGTCTTGTTGAGCTGACGGCCATGGGAGAGTATCCCGGACCCACTCCACTGGGTCCTCCCAAGCAGCTTTCTGTCCATGGACCTGGAGAGCAGGAGAGACAGGAACAGTGAGTGGGGCTCCACAGAACAGAGGCTCATCCCTGTCCTCTCTCGCGAGTCCCCGTAAAGCACATTCCTTGGAAATGTGCACTTTGGCCGACGTAAAGTTGTGATGCTGTGGTCCCACAGAACTTCCCCGAGTCTCCCAACCAGGAACTAAGTTGCTGTGGACCAGTAACACTGTTCTGGAGGGGCCAGCATTGTGGCACAGCAGCTGAGCCAGCCTTGTGATACCTCCCATCCCACAGAGGAGTGCAGGTTGGAGACCTGGCTGCTTTACCTCGGCCCCAGCTCCCTGTAGATGTGCATGGCAAAGCAGCAAGGATGGCCTAAGTGACTGGATCCATGCCACCCACACGGAAGACCCTGATGGAATGCCAGGCTCCTGGCTTCATCCTGGCCCTGGCCCAGCTGTTGCAGCCCTTTGGGGAGTAAACCAGTGGATGGAAGATCTCTCTCTCTTTCTGTATCACTTTGCCTTTCAAATAAATAAAATACATCTATTCAACAAGTTTCTAACATCATTCTGGAGATTGTGTTAAATTGTAGTGAAACTTAAAAAAAAACTTTTTAGCTTTTATTTTCTAATTTTTTTAGTTGGCAAGTACAATTGTATGTATCTATGATGTGTAACACAATGTTTTGAAATATGTATATGTTGTAGAATGGCTATATTGAGCTGATTAACATATGCCATAACTAGTAGATTTTTTTTGTTGTTGTGAGGACACTTAAAAATTTATAATGTCAGTGATTTCTAGAGCGAAATGCATTGTTATTAGCTACAGTTACTATGTTGTACAACAGATCTCTTGAATTCATTACTCCTCTCAAACTGAAATTTTGTATACTTTGACTAACACCTCCCCAGCTGCTGGTAACTACTGCTCTACTCTGTCTCTCAATCCCAGTTCTTTAGATTTCACCTACAAGTGAAGTCATGTGCCATTTGCATTTGTATGTCCAGCTCATTTTATTTCATGTAATGTTCTCAAGCCTCTCCCATGTTGTTACAAATGACAACCTTTCTCTTTTTTCTTAAGGTTGAATAGTACTCCACCGTGATGTATACCACAATTTTCTTCTCCATCTACTGATGGGTACCCAGGTTTGTGCATTAAAAATATGCACAAATCTCGTGGCCCTGCAATTCTACTTCTCAAGTAGAAAATAACACCTTTACTCAATACTTTTCTAAAACTTGACTTTCATTTTTGAAAGGTTTATTTTTATCTACTTGAAAGGCAGAATGACACAGAGAGAAACACACAGGGAGAGAGAAATCTTCTGTGGTCTAGTTCACTCTCCAAATGCCTGCAACAGTTGGAGCCAGGCCACGCAAAAGCTGGAGCCCAGAATTCCACCTTGGTCTCCCACATGGGTGGCAGGGGCTCAAGCATTTGAGCCATCATCTGCTGCCTCCCAGGATGCGTTCACAGGAAGCAGGATCCACACTGGAGCAGCTTAGAATTAAACCAGCACTCTGATATAGGACCTGGGCATCCCAAGCAGCCTGCCCTTGACTTTGAAATAAATTATTTATTTATTTATTTATGTGCAAGGCAGAGAGACAGAGAAAGAGATGCTGAGACCTCTCCTATTCGCTGGTTCACTCCCCACATACCTGGGAGCTGGGCGCTCAACTCAGGTCCCCTATGTGGGGAACAAGGACCCAACCACCATAAATAGAGCCAGGACCTGAACCCAGGCACTCTGTCTTAACCACTGCACCAAATGCCTGCTTCACAAGTATTGATTTTATTTATTTTTTTGACAGGAAGAGTTAGACAGAGAGAGAGAGAGACAGAGAGAAAGGTCTTCCTTTGCCGTTGGTTCACCCTCTAAATGGCTGTTACGGCTGGCGCGCTGCACCGATCTGAAGCCAGGAGCCAGGTGCTTTTCCTGGTCTCCCATGGGGTACAGGGCCCAAGCACTTGGACCATCCTCCACTGCACTCCTGGGTCACAGCAGAGAGCTGGCCTGGAAGAGGAGCAACCGGGACAGAATCTGGCGCCCCGACTGGGACTAGACCTCAGGGTGCTGGCGCCACAGGTGGAGAATTAGCCAAGTGAGCCGCGGTGCCGGACCCAAAATTATTGATTTTCTTCAAAACATACTATGTGAAAATGCTTTTAAATTATAAAACTATCAAACATCACACAAAATTTCCCCATACTACCATAGATTTATAAATGAAATAGTGGTTTCTGGCATCACTCTGATAGATAGCATCTCTAGAAATTTACCAGGTCACCAAGAGATATCCGTCTCAATGACAAAGTGCTTTTAGGGGTGCCCAGTCATTGTATCCTAACTCATTAGTGCTGGGATGGACTTTAGTGATCATAATGCCCTCAGGACATTTCAAGAAACGACCTCTGCCACTTGTACAAAGTTTTCATACTAACTTAAAGAAAGTTTTTTTTTTTTTTTTTTTTTAACTTGAGAGTCAGAGAGAGAGGAAGAGAGGTGCCATCCATTAGTTCACTCCCCAAATGCCTGCCATGATGGAGCTTAGTTGGTAAAGGCTTAGGGTAAAGCCAGGAGCTGGGAATTCAAACCAGGTCTCTCCCTGCCTCCCAGGCTCCATGTCAGCAGGAAGCTGAAGCCAGGAGCTGCAGATGGGCATCAAAGCCAGGTCCTCAGAGGTGGGAAGCGAGCATCTTAACCACCTCACCTGCTAGGCCAAATGCCTGCTCCTAGTCTAACTCTTTTTTTTTTTTTTTTTTGACAGGCAGAGTGGACAGTGAGAGAGAGAGACAGAGAGAAAGGTCTTCCTTTGCCGTTGGTTCACCCTCCAATGGCTGCCACGGCTGGCGCGCTGCGGCCGGCACACCGCGCTCATCCGATGGCAAGAGCCAGGTGCTAGGTGCTTCTCCTGGTCTCCCATGGGGTGCAGGGCCCAAGCACTTGGGCCATCCTCCACTGGACTCCTGGGCCACAGCAGAGAGCTGGCCTGGAAGAGGGGCAACCGGGACAGAATCCGGCGCCCCGACCGGGACTAGAACCCGGTGTGCCGGCGCTGCAAGGCGGAGGATTAGCCTGTTGAGCCACAGCGCCGGCCTAACTCTTAAAATCTGTTCAGACATTTCATGTTGTCTTTAAAACAATCTACTGATTTAGGTAGAACAAAATTCGTTACTCTTATGTATGAGGCCATTAAAATCAATGTAACATGTTTTTAGCAGTTAGTAAGTAGCTACAGCTGAAATGGGTGGGTTACTAAATTCTTAGCCAAATTATCATTTTTATTTGCTCTGATTACTGGAGATGGTTTGAACTGGGCTTAGAGCCAGCAGGCCCAGGACTGGAGAGAAGGCCCCAGAGCCATTAGCTGAATGAAGGCTGCAGGCAGGACAGCAGCTCCACCCTTCTAGCACCTTGTTCCACCTGTTAGGGGAACCTGTGCCTAATGTTAAAGAAATGCTTCCACTCTCCTAAGTAGGACAGTTTGACCTTGAGATCTGAGTGGGGTCAGAGGGTGGGGCTCACCTTGATCCCATCCTTAGCCCCTTCCTGGAGATAAGGAATGATGGAGTTGTTCCACAGGTCAATGAACCAGGTCCGGAAGTCCTCGATGCCAATGGGACAGGACAGAAAGAAGCAAGGGCCTGGGGAGAGAGGAGGAGGCCATGCCGAGAGTGGAGAACCTGGATATGTCCAATCCGGGGATTCTCGCACTGCCTGGGCCACGCAGAGGGGTCTGCTGTGCAAAGGGCTAGAGGAGATGTAGAGATGCTGAGGCCAGCGGGTGCTGGCTGCCCGGCTGCCAATCTCCAAGCCATGCCCCAAGACAGAAGCTCTAAAGTTCCCTCCTGCACACCCTCGCTCCTCTTCCCCATAAACTAGGGGAGCAAAGATGAGGGAGAGGGGCTGGTAGTCCAGGGTTAACACGATTTACCCAGATCCCAGTGCTCACTGCACCGGGAACAGCTGCTGAGACTCCAGAGAGCAAAGGGCCCCCCCTGCCCGGGGTGGCAAAGTAGAACAGGGCAGCCGCCTCCCGGCCCCGTACCGATGAGGAAGTCGGAGGTGCTGTGCTTCTCCAGGAAGGTGTGGAGGTGGTACCAGAGCTTGGGCACCCAGTCCAGCACCCGCAGCAGCTCCTCCTTGTTGGCGTTCACATCGCTGTCCGACTCCACCAGCTTCCTCCGCAGGTAGCGCACCAGGAAGCCATTGGCTGGCTCCACGTTGTTGGAGAAGGTTAGCATCCTACAGCCCGCGATGGGGAGAGGAAGGTCACGATGACAAAGGGGGCACTGTCAGTGCTCACCCCCCACCAGCCTGTCCTCCAGGCCACCTCCCTCGGCTGACAACTGAACTTGGCTGGCAGAGCTCACTCTGACATCAGGACTCTGCCCGCATGGGCCCAGATTGGGGTGAGGCTGAGAATCCTGCCCGCAGCAGCCTTCCTAGTCGGGCTCAGTCCTGCAGCTCAACGGTCTTCCTCCACCCTGGGACTCACATGGCAAATATGTCCACTTCTGGCTACGTCCCTTTCCCTCCCCATACCCTACTTCCCTGCACACTAGGGCCTGGAAGTTAACTAATCTGCAGGCCCCTGGGTAGGGTCAGGGGTGTATCTGGGTCACAGATCTTACCTGAAGCTCAAGTGCAAGCCATGGTTGGGTGTCATTTTTACCGGCTGATTGGTGGTGCCTATAATATATGGACTGTGGGGAAGGAGGGAGGTAAGATTCACTTAGATTCACTTAGCCTTGTCATATTTGCTTTTTTTTTTTTTTTTGACAGGCAGAGTTAGACAGTGAGAGAGAGAGACAGAGAAAAAGGTCTTCCTTCCATTAGTTCACCCCCCAAATGGCTGCTACAGGCAGCGTGCTGTGCTGATCCGAAGCCAGGTGCCTCCCCCGCCACCCCACGTCTCTCATGCAGGTGCAGGGCTCAAACACTTGGGCAATCCTCCACTGCCTTCTCAGGCCACAGCAGAGAGCTGGACTGGAAGAGGAGCAACCGGGACAGAATCCGGCACCCCAACTGGGACTAGAACCCAGGGTGCCGGCGCCATAGGCGGAGGATTAGCCTAGTGAGCTGTGGCGCCAGTCCACACTTGCTTCTTGCCACATACACACACAGCAGAGCGCGGTGAGGCCGGTCCTGACCACAGCTTACCATTTGTGGTACTTGCAGGTGAGGGCCCCATTGACCAGCTCACTGATGGAACCTGCTTCACTCAGGTCGTCCAAGAGGATCACCAGGGGCACGTCCCCCATCCCCGTGTCCCGGTCTATCTGGTTGGCCAGGTTGGAGAGGTACAGCTGCAGATCCTGGAATAAAAGGGGGCAGCAGGTGGGCGCTCAGGAGTCAGCACCGGGAGCAGCCTCAGAGGGCGGGCGCTGGCGAAGCTTTGCTGGTTCTGGAATTCTCGTGTCTGATGCTCTCAGGGACGTTTGATCATAGAACCAGGTTACGGCAGGCCAACAATGCAGTGACCCGTGAGTTCTCCAAAGGTGGGGGCACACATGGAATTTCCTAAATGGTTTTTTTTGTGGGGGGGGGTTGGCATAAATTGCCATTAAAGGATGAACCTCCCCAAGCTGGGCAGACCCAAGATTTGAACCCACACCAGCGTACTCAGGGGACTGAGCAGGGTTGGGGGCAGGGTGCCACTGCGAGCGCTTCTTCCCAGAAAGAGCGTAACACCGAAAAGGAGGGGAGAGGGGAGAAGACAGCAGGGACGGGGCAGGCTGGAAAGGGGGAGGGCGTGGCCGCACCAGTGAGCCACTGAAGGGAAAGGAGCTCAGCAGAGCAAGGGGACGCATGGAGTGAGGAGGCTGATGCGAGTCTCGGAGGATGCCAGGCAGTGCGGGGAGGAGAGAGGGCAGGGAGGGAATGGACTCCTGAGGAGAGGGAGAAAGATGAAGCCGGGGTGGGGGGAGGGGAACAGCAAAGGCCAGGGCAGGCTGGGGCTCTGGGAGGCGGTGGGGAGACCGAGGCGGGAGCAAGCGGGGTCAGGGCACGTGGGTGGGGGGCTGGCACCTTGCACGACTGCTGGTGCATGTTGAAGGTGCTGACGATGCCCTCGGTGACCTCGCGGCCCGAGCGCTCCACCAGGTACTCGGCCAGCCGGTTGGTCAGGTAGGTCTTGCCAGTGCCACTGGGGCCCGAGAGCACGAGGCGCCGGTGCTTGAGCAGGAGGCCGATGTAGTGCTGCATCATGGGCTTGGGGATGAGCGTCTCGAAGGCCAGGCTGTCCACGCACTTCTCCTTCAGACCTGGACCCCGCCCCAGAGCCATGTGAGTCCTGCCCAGTGCCCAGAGGGTGGCCGGGACCCCAAAGAGCACTTCTCTCTGCAGCTGGGAGCCCACTGAGGAAACCCTGAGCCACCCGCACTGGCGCCCTGCAGGAATCCTTTAACTCTGACTTTGAAAACTCTCTCTCTCTCTCTCTCTCTCTCTCTCTCTCTCTTTTGCCAGGCAGTTAGACAGTGAGAGAGAGAGAGACAGAGAGAAAGGTCTTCCTTCCATTGGTTCACCCCCCAATGGCCGCTATGGCTGGAGCTACGCCAATCTGAAGCCAGGAGCCAGGTGCTTCCTCCTGGTCTCCCATGGGGTGCAGGGCCCAAGCACTTGGGCCGTCCTCCACTGCACTCCCGGGCCACAGCAGAGAGCTGGACTGGAAGAGGAGCAACCAGGACAGAATTCGGCGCCCCGACCGGGACTAGAACCTGGTGTGCCGGCACCGCAGGCGGAGGATTATCCTAGTGAGCCGTGGCACTGGCCGAAAACTCTGATCTCATTTTCAAGGACACACTGAGCTAGAGGTGAGGTGTGGCCTGGCAAAAATGCCCAAGAAAGGAAGCCAGAACTGATCTGAGGCACCTGCGTCTCACGTTCGCCAGCACCTTCACACGGGAGCGTCTCAGTAACTTCTCAGTGAATTCCATGAAGGCACGATGGGTTCTCTCACCATCCTGCCCCTGCCTCCGAGCCACAGCCCTCACCCTGACAGACGAGGACCGACCTTTGAGAGACACAGAGATGTTGTTGACACCGCGGCGACAAGGGGGCAGCTCGGGGGGCTCTGCGTCCAGCACGCGCTTCACATGGCTGATGCTGTAGCCGTGGATGGACTCAGTGCTGAGTCCCAGGGTGGAGGCTGGGTCCATTTTGGAAATATAGTCCTGCCAGAAGGAACAGAACGGGAGATGGCGAGGAGCGCGGGTGTCCACGCCGCACGGAACTCTGAGTGGCAGACGAAGACTCGCAGGTGCAGCAGACAAGGGCGCGTGTGTTTCCTGTTCTCCAGGACGTAGCCCAGGTCCCCAGGACCCCCACACCCACGTGGCTCCACATCCCGTGAGTCCACGTGTCCCTTTACCTTGAATACTTGGAAAACGGCTTCATCCAGCATCTTCCAGTCAACTTTTCCACTGACTTTGCTACAGCCCAGGAAGAACTCCTGCTGCTTCAAGTCCTGTGAGGACAAGAGAGAAGCACGGGGGCTCAGGCCAGTGACTCCAGGAGAAGGAGAGCTTCAAGGGCCCCGGGAGCTCGGTGCTCCAGCCGGGGGAGCATTGAGAGCCCAGAGCTTCTGGCGTGGATATGACGGCACAGACGCTCTTACACGGGCAACGGCGGTAGGTCCCGACAGAACCATCCGAAGCTGACAACGTATGCGACGTGCCTAACCTACCAAACACCCTGGCTGAGCCACAGAGCGTCCACAGGCTATCGGTCAGGTCTCCGTAGGACTGCGTGGCACACTGGGGGCGGTGGCTTGCTGCCACTGCCCAGCGTGCAAAATACAATGGAACTGCACGTCCAGAGCTCAAGAAAGTTCAAGATGCAAACTACAAAGCAGAGTTGCTCCTGAACACACATCACTCGTGCACAAGCGTGGAGGTGGGGACCATCTGTATCATGCCGGTTTCTCCACCAGCCCTCCCCGAGGTTCCTCACCCCTTTGATGATGTGCTGGGGAGGCATCCGGACCACCACCCGCAGGGTCACTTCCTCCTTGGGACCGCAAGTGCTGATGCCATCCATGGGTGACAGTTCTGTGGGGTTGAAAAGGATTAATTGGTGTTAGGAGTTCGTGGAGCCTTCCCTGAACTTGCTGGTCCTGAGCCTCTCCCAACAAGTCTATTGACTACCAGGAAGAAATTCATCCCCCAAGCTGCCAAGGTCTTGGGGTGGAAGGCCCACAGTGACTCCTGGTGGCTCAGGACACCAGCATCTGCTCCTCACCACCCCGGTCCAGGGCTGAGCAGGTGGCGTGGCACCACAGTGAGATGAACCCTTTCCTCCTCTCCACCCCGATGGGTTCTTCTCCCAAATGGGTACCTGTGTCCGTGAGACTTGGGCTGAAGGACTGGGTGAGTGCAAGGCCCAGGGAGCGGCGAGGGGACGACAGAGCAGATGATCCAGGGACCTGCCCTGGGGTGCAGCCTGAGGAGGGGCCGGGGGCTACCTTCAGCCGGTCGTTCTCTGCTTTCAGCAGGTCCACCTCCAACTGTGGGGGAACAGACACGGTAGGGCGGCAGGGCTGGGCAGGTCTCAGGCCGCAGGCTCCCTCTCCTGCGCTCCCTGCCCAGATGCCAACCTGCATGTTGTGCATGGTCTCCCGAAGCTGGTCCAGTTGGTGGGCCGAGTTGAGGGCCTCCAGGCGGATGTCCGTCAGCTTCATCTCCTTCTCCCACAGCTCAGAGCGCAGCTCTGAGACCTCTTTTTTCTCCGGCTCCTCTTCCTCATTGCTGTGGAACAGCCTGGTAGTGTGGGGAACTGGGTGAGCAGGGGCCCTGCAAGAAACCAAGAGTTAGGCCAGGCTACAATGGAGAAGTGGCAGAGTGACCATGGGCAGCGAGATGTGGGTGGCAGCTGTGACTCCTGCCCGTGGCTGCTCGCTCATGGGAGAGACAGGGTCCACCTGCTGGTCCCACACACCCAGGGAGAGGGAGGTCTAAGGTGCTAATCATTGTCCAGGGCCAACTCTGGCCAGCTGCTGACACTGCCGCCAGGCTGGGGGGGGTGGTGCAGGTGGCTAGACAGCACTTACTCGGGGACATCCGTGCCCACGGAGGAGGAGTTGGAGGACTTGATGGAGGGCGAGGCGGTCTCTGTGGAAGCGTGCTGGAGCTTGGGGGACGAGGGGGCGGACGAGTCGGGCGTGGCGATCTCCTCGATGTCTGAGTACGAGGAAGCAGACTTGGGTCCCTTTTTTATACTGAAGGCTTTGTTAAAGGAACTTCGTAGCTGAAAAAGAGCAGATCCGGGCGGAGAGCTCAGGGCTCCACTCTGCGGAGTCTGGGGCGTCGGCCACAGAGGAAGGTGCAGGCAGGGGAGGGGCTTGTGCTTAAGCTTCCCTCCAGAGGCTCCACTGATTGGTAGAGGTGGGCAGAGTGCTGGGGGTGGGAGTCAGGGTTGAGGGCAGGAGTGGGCTCTGTGGTTTGCGGCTGTCACAGGCCGTGGGGACCTCCTGGGTCTTCTCTCTCCACTGGGGGGACTGGGTCCCTGATGGGGACAGAGGGATGTCTCCAGAGGTCCCGGGTCTCTCGCTCAGTGATTTAGCCCTGCCTGCTGATGCGGACCCGCACTGCTCAGTGAAGAAGCCCACCTCCGACCTCAGGCTGAGGCCTGTGACCAGCCCAGCACCTGACAGCCTGAGTCTGCAAGGAGCGACAGAAGGCAGTGCAATCAAGTTTCTTTGAGTATTTCTTCTGCCCAGCCCAGAATGGTTGAAACAACCAGAAAAAGCACATGTTACTATTTCCAAGGTCCTAGAACACACGATGTTTCCCAGTATCTCCTTAGAACACCTGGGGCGCTACAGTGCGACCGTGGCTTGTGGGATCTTGGGGTTGATGAGCGTGGGGGTTAGGGATGGAAGCCGGAGATGCAAACCAGAGTCCTGTCCCGCACCCATCCACATGCCTCCAGACAGCATGCACACACACACACACAGGGACACAGACACGGAATGGCAGCAAGAGACAGAGAGTAAAGGAGGGTCCACGGCTGCAGGGGACAAAGGCAAACCCATCTCAGAGGCAGTGAGAAAAGAGAGGTGAGCATCGAAGCATCCTCTCTCCGTGTCTCTCCAGCGAGGTGGCGGGTGCAGCTGCTGGGTGGTGTGTGCTGGGTGTCTGCTAGGAAGATACACAGGACCACTCTGGCCCTCTGGGGATGAGTGAGCCAGGGTGTGTGCAGTTGGCTGGTGGCGGGGGGCTTGTTACCATTGAGCAGACAGGGCTCAGAAGTACAATAGCTGTGCACACACATGTGCACGCACAGAGAGATCTTGTGACCACAATCTGCCTGGAGCATCAGTCCTTGAAGATCAATGAGCTCCCAAAGCAAGAACAGTGTTCCATGTGGAGTTTTGTATCTGAAAGCCAAAACCACTGGGCAATGTTTGGTGTCATGTGGCTAACGGCTCCATGGTTAAATGAGTTCTGGAAACAGTGGATTAAGCAACCTGAGATGGGATTCTCGCCTAGGGGAGGCTCAGAATGTCTCCAGTGCAGACATGCGGTACTTCTCAAATTTATTTCACAATGGCGTCACTATTTAAGGAGTCTCATTGGACAGGTGATCTGTGGGACATGCTTCAGGCAACACTATTCTAAACAACCAAGTTTAAGACTACAGGTCTTCCCTGCTATGCTGCGCCACACCTGGCCAGGGCTATGCCTTCTCCCTGCCCGACTGCTCCCCTTCCGACCAGTGTCTGCAGATGAGGTATTCCAACACTTTCCTTTCTGCCTATCACCATGCCCACTCGCTCCGTGTCCTCTGTGGTGTGTTCCTTGTCCTCTGTCACCAGGAACTCCTGTAGCACCTACTACCCCAGTGCTTTGTCACCAATGGATTGTTACCAGTTTTATATGCACAATTGTATCTGTCCTCCCAGCAGTGCTGCAGCCTCCCTGCCACTGAGACAAGAGTCCATATTTTTTTTTTTTGAGATTTTAAAAGCAAGATTTATTAGAATCAAAGACCTGCAGTCAAAGTGGCATGGAAGGGGGCTTGCAAGAGAGGAAAACACTCGAAGGGGTGGCAGCAGTGGGGTTTTTATGTACAATTTTGGGGAAGAAACTGTCGACCAATAAGGTAAGGACAAAACAACAAGACCCCGTCTGGCTTGCTCATGATAAAACAAAACAGCCATCACGGGGTGGGACACCTAATTAGTGTTACAGTAAACTGGGAGCTCAGAGGGGTGGAGTCACCACTCCCTTGCTGTTCTCATGATAAGATGGACACTCCCAAGGAGTGGCAGGCAGGCACTTCTGACCTTGCTAAGGATCACTTTTAAGGGTAACAGATTCCACCTTTCTTATCTTGACAACACTTAGCACAAAGGCAGGAGAGGGTTCAAGTGGACCTCCAGGGTCTGGCTTGTAACAGGCACTCTATGTCCTCTTTCTGTTGGCCTTGGGCTCTGACCCCTGAAACACCTCCAGGAACTCCATGGATGCTTAAAGCTTCGGGGTGACTTCAGTGCACCCCAGACTGGACCATGCCCCTCATCTACCTCTGCTACATCTACTCTAGGGGGATCTTCAGGCTACATCCAGATGGAACTGCCCTCGGGGAATCATCTTTACGAAGAGAACCTTCATCCAATGACTCTTTCTAGGTCTCATGGAACCAAAGTCAAAAAGGCTCATGTTCTGGACTGAAGGAGCTCGATTTGTAACAGAGGAAGACAGCAGGAGACAAATTTGGGTTTTGATTGATGTCCCCATTGACCCCCAGCCTGACCACTCCTCTGTTGTGAGGCGGGGCAGCTGTGGATGGACCATGCAGTGGAGTGAGTCAGGGGCTCTGGGGTGGTGGGTGTGGTTAGTGTTATGAGTGGTCGTTCTTTTTTTAGGAGGTGGGGGTTGCTTGGAAAACAAGTAAGGTATGGCAAAGGAGAAGAGAAAATAGGGAAAGGAACCGGGTCTCTTACCTCATAGACCTGGAAAAAAATAGGGATTTGAAGTCAGCATTTTGAAGGAAACAAAAACAAAAAAGCAACACTTAATCGCTCATTTCACACAGCTGGTGCCCATCTGCATTGCACAAAGGTGTGGCGGGGTGCTTTCTGAACAGGGGACAGAAGAGCAAGACACCTCACCCAGAAATGCTCTCCCTACCCTAGCCAGCAAGCTGCTCAGAGCATTCTAGACTCGACTAGAGACTTTCAGTAAAGTCGTCTCAAAATCGGGCTAGGGTCTTCTGCGGGGGGAGAACACACACACACACACACACACATACACACACACGGACACACACACACAATTACTTCTGGGTCAGCAATCTAAAGGGTCCTTTTGAAAGCTCCACCAATGCTCCAAAAATGGAAGATATGACCTCCAGGAGCATCACATCTATATGGCTTTGTCCATAATCTCTCCATAGTCTAGAAGGAAATGGGGGGTGGGAGGAGGGAACTGATAAGCCATTCCCTCCCATTTGTTGCCAATCAGTATGGAGAGCCCAAGCAAAGCAGGTGGACATAAAGGCTGCAGGGATAGCCTGGGGACAAGCAGGGAATGACCTGGGGAAGCGGGGAGCTCAGCAGACGTCCAACTGGCGCTTAGCACCACGGAAAACTACACCTACTACATTCTGGAGGGCTGCATCCCCGCACCGAGGCGGAGATGGTCCACCATGGTTCTACACAGCTCCCTCCCCCAAAACCTTCACCTACCCAGCTCTTCTTCTTCTTCTTCTTCGCATCAGCATCCTTGCCACTGCCAATGCTGGAATGGCTAGTGATGCTGTTGAGGCTTGAGATGCTGTCTGAGGAGTTCTGTCTCTTGATCCGAAGTTCTAGGGACCAAACACAAATGGGCAGAACACAAGGTGAGGCAAGTTTAGCTGCAGAGGGTTAAGAGGGGGAGAGGAACCAACCAATTCCTGGGTCCAAATTATTTATTGGGGCTGGCTTGTGGCACAGCGGGTTAAGGCACCACTTGTGATGCTGGGTCCCATGCCAGAGCACTGGTTCAAGTCCTGGCTGCTCCACTTCCGATCCAGCTCCCTACTCATGCACCTGGGAAAGCAGCGGAGGACAGCCAAGAGCTTGGGCCCCTGCACCCATGTGGGAGACCCAGAAGAAGCTCCTGGCACCCGGGTTCGGCCTGGCTCAGTCCTGGCTGTTGTGGCCATTTAGGGAGTGAACCAACAGATGGAAGATATCTCACTCTGTCTTACCTTCTCTCTCTGTAACTCTGCCTATAAAATAAATAAGTAAATCTTAAAAAAAAAAAAGATGAAGAGGCATACATCATTTAGTAAGCTAATGAAAGGCTATTGTAAACGTCAGGGTTTGTCAACGAGGCAGCTTAGACTGCAGTTTGTCAGTGAATCAGACACACCTGCATAGCTGGAACTGGAGGTGAAGACACAACTGGTGTGTTCCAGTGGCACAGGCCATGTCTATTAACAGGGGAACCCGCTGCTCCACTCCAGAGCTCCAATCTTGCAGACCAAGGATACACTCAGCGAGAACACTGCAGTGTGGGTCCACCACGTTCTGACAACTGCCCTATCTCATTTTCCCCTTCCCCATCCCGTTTTTGTGCATAAAGTAACTGGTATATTGCATATTGTATTTTCTTTCTTTCTTTTTAACTAAACGGCCAATGGCATTTTAAATAAATATTTAATTTCTATGTATTTATTTATTTGTAAAGATTTATTTATTTATTTGAGTTACACAGGGGCAGAGGCAGAGGTCTTCCATCTGCTGGTTCACTCTCCAAATGGCCACAATGGCCAGAGCTGGGCCCATCCAAAGCCAGGAACCAGGAGCTTCTGGGTCTCCCATGGGTGCAGGGGCCCAAGCACTTGGGCCCTCCTCTGCTGCTTTCCCAGACCATTTGCAGGGAGTTGGATCAGAAGTGGAGCAGCCAGGACTCCAACCAGCACCCACATGGGATACTGGCACCAAAGGAAGAGGCTTAACCCACTACACCACAGTGCCTGCCCTGCCAATGGTATGTTTTGACTGACATCAAATGGAGATGAAATGGGGAAAAATGCTGGTTCTGGGAGATATCCCCTTTCTCCATTGGTGGCACATGCATTCAGCTCTTATCTTCATATTCCAGTAAGCTACTCTCACTGTTTTAACAAAAACCAACAAAAAATAAAAATCTTTGCATATCTTTTTTTGATTGTAGAATTTTAATGTTTTTCATTTATCATTGTAAACCCAAGGACAATTTTATAACCTTCTTGTATGCAGTTGTTACACGTAGGGCGATCTCTCTTTAAGTAGGGGAAAATGGCTTTTTTTTTTTTTTTTGGCAGGCAGAGTGGACAGTGAGAGAGAGATAGAGAGAGAGACAGAGAGAAAGGTCTTCCTTTTGCCATTGGTTCACCCTCCAATGGCTGCTGCGGCCAGCGCATCACGCTGATCTGAAGCCAGGGGTCAGGTGCTTCTCCTGGTCTCCCATGCGGGTACATGGCCCAAGCACTTGGGCCAGCCTCCACTGCACTCCCTGGCCACAGCAGAGAGCTGGTCTGGAAGAGGGGCAACTGGGACAGAATCTGGCACCCTGACCAAGACTAGAACGTAGGCTGCCAGCACCTCAGGCGGAGGATTAGCCTATTGAGCCATGGCGCCTGCCTGGGAAAATGACTTTTATTTGAGAGGTAGAGTTACAGAGAGAGGGAGAGACAGAGAGAAAAGTCTTCCATCTGCTAGTTCATTCCCCAAATGGCCACAATGGCCAGAGTTGGGCAATCCAAAGCCAGGAGCCAGGAGCTTCTTCTGGGTCTCCCACATGGGTGCAGGACCCAAGCACTTGGGCCGTCTTCTACTGTGTTCCCAGGCCGTAGCAGAGAGCTGGACTGGAAGAGGAGCAGCTGGGAATAGAACCAGCACTTATATGGGATGCCGGCGCCACAGGCAGAGGCTTAGCTTACTATGCCACAGCGCTGACCCCGGGGGAAAATTACTCTTCAAAGAATGCATCCAAGATAGCTGTCCCTTCAAGACAAGCATCTTGTTGTTTAAATAAACTTCTTGTTTTTTTAAAACAGTAGAGTTTAATATATTAACAATGAGGAAGATGAAGTGGAGGGAAATTCAACTAGAGGCTGGAGACCAGCTAGGGGGTTACTTCCTCTGCTGCTTTTCTTAGGGAGCTGGAACGGGAGTGGAGGACCAGGGACTCGAACCGGTGTCAATAAGGGATGCCAGCACTGCAGGCAGAGGCTTAACCTGCTACACTACAGTGTTGCTCCTGCCTCATGAAATGGACTGTTAATTTTCCCTTGATAATATACAAAAAACAGGATCCCCATATCTGATGTTGAAACTACCAAAGCTTACACAGCACCTGGCAATGAGTATCAAGTTTACAATATTACAGAGTACTTCTGTTATCTTAAAAGGTGCAGAAAATTCAAGATAATATGCTGAGTTAAAGTGAAGAAATTTTCATCAGTATAAAAAAATGATTATACGTACATAAGTATATATTTGTATATAAAGTATGCATGGATAGGGGACCTTACATTGTGAGCAAATGGAATTAAAAGGTAAAATCGGGGGGAGCCTCTGCACAGTGGTTACGATGCTACTGTGGCTACCCGCATCCCATACAGGAATGCCCAGGTCGGAGTCCCGGATCCACTGCTGGTACCAGCTTCCTGCTAATGCAGTCTGGGAGGCAGCAGGTGATGGCTCAAGTAACTGGGTCCGTGCCACCCCCATGGGAGACCCAGGTTGAGTTCTGGGATCCTGGCTTTGGCCTGACCCAGCCCTGGCTGTTGCAGGCATTTGGGGGAGTGAACCAGCAGATGGAAGCGCTCTGTTTGCCTGTCTCCCTGCCTCTCAACTAAATACATAAAAACTTAAAAAGAGGGGCCAGTGCTGTGGCATAGTAGGCTAAGCCTCCGCCTGCAGTGCTGGTATCCCATATGGGCGCCAGTTCTAGTCCTGGCTGCTCCTCTTCTGATCCAGCTCTCTGCTATGGCCTGGGAAAGCAGTGGAGGATGGCCCAAGTGCCTGGGCCCCTGCACCCATGTGGGAGACCTGGAAGAAGCTCCTGGCTCCTGACTTCAGATCAGCACAGCTCCAGCCATTGAGGCCATTTGGGGAGTGAACTAGCAGATGGAAGACCTTTCTCTCTGTCTCTCTCCCCCTCTCACTGTCTGTAACTCTACCTCTCAAAAAATAAATAAATGAAATATTTAAAAAAAAAAATTAAAAAGATTAAAAAAAAACTTTATATCACAACATAAGCTCCAGTAAGTTCTAGACACTTCACACAAAACGTATACTTCTTATATCAGCACTTTACCCATCCACAAAGAAAGAGACAAGGTCTTGTGATTAGCCTTGTCAACAGTTTTTTACATCACTGACTGAAGATTAAACACTGTTAATGAGTAGGACCCACCAGGCCTGTCAGGTGGATACCTAATTACTTCTCATGGAAAGCCCAGCAAAAACTGCCCTTGTCTGAGCAGAGAGAAGAGGACTGTGGAGGAGAAGGACTCCGGGGAAGCTCCCCAGGTCTCCTCTGCTCCTGCTTTGGCTCACTTTCGCCACCCTCCTGATAAGCAGAGGTCATCATTCTTTGACCTCCCAGCAAGCCCGGTGCATTCAGTATCCCAAAAACCTGTTGCCATGACATTTGCTCTTGGCTGGTCCACTCCTCTCGCTCTGTCCTCAGGAGGTCACTGGAAAAGCCATGTTTCGTCACCTGCTACACTTTTCCAGAGATTTCAGAAGCTTACTTTAACTTGCACGGAAAGCTCTGCCCTTGCCTGCGGCTGATCTGGGCACCCAGTTTCGGCAACCATTCAGCAGAAAGTTTGCTCCATTTGAATTTTCCAATGAGAACTGTGTAAGTTGAACCAGTTGAGATTGTCTGTGGAGTTGGCTATGATTTCTGCTGTTAATCATTGGTCACACGCAGGGCACAAACAAAATTAATTTTTTTCCTTGAAAATTAATGTGGATTGTCTGCCACTGCGGGCTTCATCTTCAACTGCACCCTGTCCCTTCTTAAGATGACTTACGCATTCGTAACCTGCTGACTTCTTGGTGGCATTGTTCCCATAAACTTGTCATAAAGCATCAATGATTTCACCATTCCTCTACTCAGGCTTCAGCGTAAATTTGATCTTTGTTCTTGCTCTAAATTTAGCAGAATTCGGGTTGCTATGATAGGAGCTGTTTTTAAACCAATGTCTCACCCTCCTCAGTGCCTCAAACTAGATCCTGCTCAGACATGTCATAGCAGGTTAGTATGAGTTTATTTGGGTGCAAAATAATTCAGAAATCCACGCACAGTTTTTTTCATAATATACACTTTGCACACAAAACCTTTTGAAGAGCTCTTGTATGTTTGTTTGCAAAAATGGATTATTATTTTGGGAAAGAACTGTAAGAACTATATTAGCAATACCTACCTCTGGGGAATGGGTTTCTTGAGGGGTAGTTGGGGGGGCGGGTAGGGATTTTGTGTTTAACCATAAACCCTTTTGTGCAGTTTCCCTCAGGCAGTGGCAAAGGTTTGCTGTAGTCAGCTCTGCTGTGTTAGCACTAAAGGAGCCACAGTCGATATGCAAATTAATGATGTGATCATGTACAACAAAACTATATTTAAACAAGGGCCAGTGCCATCGTGCAGCAGGTTAACGCCCTGGCCTGGAGCACCGGCACCCATACAGGCGCCGGTTCATGACCTGGCTGCTCCACTTCCCATCCAGCTCTCTGCTATGGCTTGGGAAAGCAGTAGAAGATGGCTCAAATCCTTGGGCCTCTGCACCCATGTGAGAGACCTGGCAGAAGCTCCTGGCTCCTGGTTTCAGATCTGCTCAGCTCCGGCTGTTGTGGCCAACTGGGGAGTGGGCCAGCGGATGGAAGACCTCTCTCTCTCTCTGCTCTCTCTGTGTAACTTTGACTTTCAAAAACAAACAAACAAACAAACAAACTATATTTAAACACTGGTGTTAAGCGATATTTGGCTGATGGGCATACCACTAGTTTCTATTTCCCCCCAGAACGTGCACTGCGTTTATGACAGATATCAGTTTAACTGGGGACTGCCGTTGTAGCGCAGTGGGTTAAGCCACCACCTGCAACACCAGTATACCACGTTTTCACTGGCTGCTCCACTTCCAATCCAGCTCCCTGCTAACGCGCCTGAGAAAGCAGCACAAGAGGGCCACAGTGGTTTGGCGCCTGCCACCCACATGGGAGTCCCGGATGGAGTTCCAAGCTCCTGGCTTCTGTCTGGCTCAGCCCTATTTGGAGAGTGAATCAGCAGACAGAGATCTCTCTTTCTCTCCTTCAGCCTCTCAAATAAGTCTTTTAAAACACCAGTTTAACTGATATTAGTTAATTAAAAACAAAAAACGAAGGGTAACAAAATACGTGCATACATCTGTCTCCCATCAGTTATCTCTCTCGCTCTCTCTCTCTCTGTTATTTCAATTTCAGTGAGTGGTGAACTATCAGGAGAACTAAAAGAGCATGCTATATGGTATGCTTAAGAGCACAGGATAGGTTGTAGAAACCATTTTCAGAAAGTTATGTCACCTTCGGTGCTTTTTGAAGTTTGTGCCATGTGCCTTCAGCAAAACTAGCAAATAACCACAAGAAAATGAGCTGGTATCATCTGCCATCAAGAACATAAAAATCAGGGCTGGCGTTGTAGCACAGTGGGTTGCAACACAGGCATCCCCTAGCAGAGCCATGGCTCTGTCCCAGATGCTCCCCTGCTAACGCACCTGGAACAGCAGCAGAAGATGGCCCAAGTTCATGGGTCCCTGCCACTCATGTGGGAGACCCAGATGGGGTTCCTGGTTCCCGGTTTCTGCTTGGCCCAGCCCCAGCCACTGTGGCCACTTGGGAAATGAAATGGCGATTGGAACCCTCCTCATCTGTCTCTCCCTCTCTCAAAGCTGCAGGGAAATGTCTCACACACACACACACACACACACACACACAGAATGGCTGCCAGGAGAGGGCAGGGAGAGTGCGGGCCAGGAGTCGAGGAACTGGGACCTGCACACATTGCTGGCAGGCCCATGAAAGGGTTCAGGTTTGGACAGCAGGTTTCTACAAAGTCAAACCCAGAGTCCACCAGTCCCACTCCCAGGTATATGTCCATGAGCATACACCTGTCCGTGAACGTCCATGGCAGCATTATTCATGAGAGGCCAGGAGCAGAAACAACCGGGGTGCACCAACTGATGAACGGATAAACAGCCACAGAGTATCCACGTGATGGAATACTGGTCAGCCCCAAGAAGGAACACAGTGCTGGTACAGGAAGCAACATGGATGGATCCCAAAAACGCTTTGCCCATCACAGGAGACCACACGGCCTCCGATCCTGCCCATGTGAAGTGCCCACAAGAGGCAAATCCCCAGAGACTGAGCGTAGGTGCGGCGTTCACGGGGAATGGGAGGAGAAGACAGGGGGACGGGGGCTTCTTTGTGAGCTGATGGAAGGGGGGTGGGATTACGCAGAGGTGATGGCTGCACAACCTTGCAAACAGGCTAAAAGCCACTGAACTGTGTATTTCACAAAGGGTGAGCTGTGCAGCATACCAATCAGATCTCAGCTTCTACAAAAACATGCAGAAGCTACAGGTAGATAGGAACATCAGGGCAAAGGAGTAGAGATGTAGACAGAAAGGTGAGGATGGAGCCCTGGGAAAATCCAGTACTGGAGGAGGGTCCACGAAGGAACAGAGTAGGGGGAGATGGGAAGGACTCAGATCCCAGGTGAAGAGGCACAGACAACGAGCCCTGTGGCTACGGTGCCAGCTGAGACAACACGTCACGTATCAGAGTGCTTGGATCCCAGCTTCCGTGTACCCCAGATCAAGCGGTTGCATCCTAGCCACCAACGGGCGGTCTGCATTGAGTCCCCAGCTCCTGGCTTTGGCCTGACCCAGTTCCATGCCCACTGTGGGCATCTGGGGAGTGACCTAGTGCATGGGAACTCTGTATCTCTGTGTCTCCCATATAAATAAAAAGAAGCTAAGAGGAGATTCAATGACGAAAGAAGGGGTTAACAGGGCTGCGTTTTGGGGGATGGGCAGTGTGCGTGCGTGGGAGAGGCACTGTCTGAACACCATACGCTGGTGCTGCGGTGCCAACACACCTTCTCTGATCTCAAACAACAAACTTCTGCATAGGTGTTATCTCCGTCACACAGCGGCCCAGGAAAATAAGTGGTAAAAACAGTAACTTGGATTTTGGAGAAATGGGGGTCACTGGGGACTTCAGAGAAAGTGGTTTTGGAGAGTGATGGTGACAAAAATAAAAATTACAGCAGACTTAGATGTGAAAGGGAGGTAAGGCTGACTGCGGAGGGGGAGAGAGCTCAGACGACAGAACGTTAGGTCGATACACAGATATGTCTTTTCCCCCTTTGAGAGACTAGAGCCTTCGCGGGTCTGTAACAGAGGAGAGTGCATAGAGAAAAAGTCAGAGACGTGGGAGGGAGGGAGAGGGAGAGAGAGGGAGCAGAGTGGGCATCCTTGGCCAGAAGGGACAGCTCCTTCCGACAAAACGGGAGACAGAAATATGGGCTGGATAGACTTAAATCGATGCAGTGGACAGGAGTCAATGGGATTCCTGCTTGAAGATGCCCATTGCCTAACGAGGGAGGCGGGGGCTGCGATCAGCAGACTGAGGTCCGTGGTGGGGTGAGGAGCTTGAGAAAAGTGAAAGCTGACTCGGACGGGAGCAGAAGTGCCAGCGTCCCAAGGGCCTCGCTGGGGGAGCGGAGCACAGCAGTTCCGGGCGTCAGACTCCCAGCCTGAGACTGTCCGCTGCGGAGCGGCAGACCGGCCACTTGATCCCTGCAACCTGCAGCTGGGCTGCCTCGCTGGCGCCCCCCTTGAGGGGCTCCCTGTGTGAGTGTGGGCACATGGCTGATTACGGGTCTCCCCTGCGTGCCATCACCCCCGGCACCTCTCACTGACCAGCTGCTGGAGGGCAGCTCTGAGCCCTCACCTTCTAGGGGTTTGCTACGGCGTCTGGCGTATTGTGGGCCCAGACAACACTCTGCAAAAACCTCCCGCTCAGCCTGCTCCCGCTCTCCCTGCACCTGCGGCCGGGTGTCCCACCTTTGGGCGTGGCTTCTGAGGCACTGAGGGCTCCCTGAATGACGGCCTGGGCCTCGGAGTTCTTCTTCTTCAGAAAATCGATGGTTTCTCGCAGATCCAGCAGTTCTGTGTCCTACGACAGAAGCAGGAAGGGTGTCCCTGTGGGGACGGGCGGCAGCATTCACCGAGCACCAGGCGGTGGGCTGGGCACCGGAGCCCCGGGGTGCGGGCTAGGCACAAGGAGTTTGTCCTCACTGTCCGGGGGGCAGGCTGAGAAGCCGGGGGACAGTCGGGCAGGGAGAACTGGCACTCGTCCGTGTGGCGGGGAGGCGGGCTGGGCCTGGCTGGGCTGTTCAGGGGAGCTCCCCGCCCAGGCCCCTCACCTTCTCCTCGGCTGTCTCTGCCAAGTGTCGCAGGCGAGACGTCATATTCACCAGGCTCTGCTCGAAGGCAGCCACGAGGTTAGCCTGCCACAAACACACAGAGAGGCGCCTCACTTGCACGGGGCCGGGCAGAGCGGTGACGGCCATGGCAAGTTGCCCTACTGGGTTTTCTGTGTCTCGGAGCCGACGGAGGCCAAGGCACCCCCAGGGGTTTACTCCTCCACCGTGTAGTGGGCTGGCCCCGTGGGACCAGACGCCCTCTCTGGGGAAGCTGCTGGGACACCTGCCCCCGCCTCCCAGGTGCCTCCACTCTGAAGCTGGGCGTGCTTGGAAGCCGCTGCTTTTGCAGGGCTGGGAGAGCCCGTGCAGTTCAAGGGCATGCCACCGTTTGGCCACTAGGTGTCAGGTGTGTTTCACAAGAGCTGGAGGAAGACAGAGGCAGCCCAGGGAGAGCTGAGCTGGGAGCCAAGGCCCCAGGGGTGCACGGTTCCAACTCTGGGCCAATCAGCGGCCAGAAGCCTAGACAAGTGAAGGGACGAGGCCCTGGACTACGCAGGGGGAACCTTGGGGACAGAGAGAGAGCCATCAGTGAGCAGGCTGGTGAGCCCCACAAGCAGCGATGGGCACAGCCCAGGATGCTCCCACGTTTACCCATCCGTCAAGGCCTGGACCCCAAGAGCTTTTCTGCAGGGAGGGCCTGGGCTCTTTGGCAGGAAGGCATCCCGACCTGGGCTGTTCCCTGCCACCTGCTGGACAGCGGCCTTCTGTCTTCTCCACCTCAGGCTCACCCCAAGAACCCCAGCTTCCCACGTGTTCTTCCCAGCTCGGGCCTGGGCTATCTCACCCTCCCACCTGTGTCTCCCTACCTGCACTTCCCCCTAATCCCAGCCTCAGGCCACGGGGCCCGCCAGACCCCCAGACTAAGCAGTGGGTCTGCAGACAGGCTAGCATTCGGGTGGGCTCAGTGGCTGGAGCCCCTCCTGGTCCATCCAGGCTGTGCCCTCCACTTCAGCAGCCAGCAAGTTCCCCAGAACCTGGGACCCCAAAGAGGACGGTGGGACCTTCCAGGAGTCCTGATATCCCACCTCCTTCCCAGGGGGCGGGGCTCCAGCCCTGGGTGAAAGAAAACCTGCCTCTGGGATTCATGGGCCTGGGTGCCTGGGTGCTGAGTGAGTTCTTGCTTAGCCAAATGGAACTTCCTGCTCTAAGAAAAAAATCACCGTCTACATTCGTTTTCTTGGCTGCAACCCAGCCTTGACAGCACGATGGCTGGCAGATTGCAGCGTCAGTGAATCAGACATAATAAGGTTCTCTGCCTCCCCGGCGCCTCTCGCTCCGGCATCTCCCAGACATGAATTTCCTGGGGAGTGCGGGACGTGACCCAGCCACCGGCCGTGGAGGGTGCGGCACCGGGGAGAGGAAAGAAGGTTCTTGATTTGTGAAGGTCCCCCAGAGTGGGAGAAAGTGGCAACACGCTGGTCCGTGTGCACCCGGTGAACCGTGGGTCTGTGGGAAGAGGATCGAGAGGAAGAGCCATGTACTGGGGAACTGCTGCCGACACAGACTGGGAACATCCAAGGTCGGGGTGGGGGAGTCCTCTCCCCGACTCCAAGGGACAGACCCAGGCCCGGCAGCTGGGCTCCCTGGAGAGGAGAGGAAGGAGAGAACCAGAGGCCACTGTGGAAACTGCAGACATGGCTCTTTTTGTGTGAACACTTGGAAAGCTCCTACAGATCCGGCTCAGCTGTTGTTTACAGCTTTGGGGGAAAATGGCTCCTGTGTTCCATGTCTGCAGCTCGGTCACAGAGGAGCAAGCCCGCGGTCAGAGGAGGTGGCTGCGGCACTCCCCACCTCACCACGTAGCCAGAGCAAGGCCAAAGGAAAAAAGGAAGTCACCGAGGGCGGCTCCTGGCCGGGATCCTTTCTGCCAGCCGCCCAGGACTGGGAGAGGCAGTTGTGAACGAGGGAGTTGGGCTTCTGTGGTCACCAGAGAGGATTCTACTGACCAAATCAGTGCCTGCCCAGGGACAAAGACGAGACACAGCCAGGGCAGTGGGCACAGGATTTCAGGGCCGTGTGATCACGGCCGACAGCAAGGCTGCTTGCGCCTCCACACAGTACCTCTGACAACACCCTCCCTCCCTCCCTCCCTCCCTCTCCCTCCCTCCCTCCCTCCCTCTCTCTCTGTCTCCCTCTCTCCTCTCTGTCCCTCTCTCCTCTCTTCCTCTCTCTCTCCCTCTCTCCTCTCTTCCTCTCTCTGTCCCTCTCTCCTCTCTTCCTCTCTCTCCCTCTCTCTCCCTCTATCCCTTCCTCTCTCTCTCCCTCTCTCCTCTCTTCCTCTCTCTCTCTCTCTCTCCCTCTATCCCTTCCTCTCTCTCTCTGTCTCTCTTCCTCTCTCTCTCCCTCTCTTCCTTGGAGGTTCAAGGCCACCAGACACGAGCACAGCCATTCCTGTTCCTTAGGTAAATGGGGCAAAACGGTTCTTTATAAAACTGGGACTCGGAAGAGGGCAGTGCCCTGATTCTCCGTGTGTGAAATGGAAAGAAGCCCATGCCCTCGGGGCCCACGCCCAGGGCGATCTGTGTCCGATGGGTCTGCTCCCTCGGTGGAACCCATCCGACTCCGGCTAAAATAACTGCCCGGGCCCTTCCCCACACCACGGCACTCACATTGGCTGAAAGCTGAGA
Source organism: Sylvilagus floridanus (assembly GCA_949820135.1). Lineage (NCBI taxonomy): Eukaryota > Metazoa > Chordata > Mammalia > Lagomorpha > Leporidae > Sylvilagus > Sylvilagus floridanus. The sequence continues at coordinate 86,611,337 of OX463240.1, forward strand.
CGTCAAGGTGGCCACTTTTTCCTGGGATGACTCCAACTCCCTACGAAGCTTTCGGATTTGCTGTGAAAGGAAGAGAAAGAAACTACTGGTGGCAGAAGATGTACGGGAAGTGTGTGGACATGGGGTGTAGCGGCGTTAAGGAGCAGAGACGAAGCTTCGCGCCCTACCTCGGACTGCATCCTCTCCTCAGCCTGAAGAAGGGTGCACAGAAGGAGAGAGAGAGGAGGTGGTTACTACGGAGGCAAAGCAGCCGGGCCCCGGAGCAAGCGAGAGGTGCCGAGAGGCAGGAGGCTGAAGACCTGGGGTCCCAGCCCCGGCTCCTCATCGGACTCAGCTGAGGTTTAAATCAATGGATTTCTCTGGAGTTCATCTCCAGCCAACTTTGTCACAGCCATGAAGGTTGGGCAACGAGATGCTGATCAGTTGGAAAATGAACCCTGACAGCCACCAACTAGTGTCAACTTAGCTCCACCAACCAAGGAAGCCCCAACAGCCAAGAGCTAAGGGCTGCAGGCTGCAGGCCGCTCAGCCACCGCCCCATATCCACAAGGTGGAAGGAAGGCACTGCATGCCCTGCCCGGCTATCCCGGGGAGCACAGAGCAGAGCGGGCAGGGGGAGAAGTTCATGCTCTTACTGAGGAGTAGGTGGAGGAGGCGCTGGAGGCCAGGGACAGCACGGAGCCGTGGACTGAAAGAGAAGAGAACACACAGAGTTAGCAGGTGTTCCTGGTACAAGCAGGTCCTGGGTGCAGCCCTAAGGCAGGAGTTTGGAGTCTGACTCTGGAGGGCAGCTGGAGCGAACAGGAAGAACCCAAGTGGTGCCACAGCAGCCCAAAGCCGGCAGGTAGCCCCAGGGAGACAGGGTCCCAAGCACAGCCAGCCTCCTGTCTGTCTACAGTCTCTGGCAGCCCAGGGATGGCGTCCCGGCTCAGCCTGCTTGGAGGGACAGAGGGGAAGGAGGTGTGCGGCGATGGTCGCGTCTCATCTTCCCAGGCCAGAAAGGGCTTGGGCTGCGGGGAGGGGAAGCTCTCATCAAAGCTGCTAGGAACCACAGCTGCCTTCTGCCTGGGCCTCCTCTTCGCAGCCCTGGGGCACCGCTCGGGTGGAAAGTGAGGAAGTGAGGGGTCCTCGTCTGAGGAGGCGGCAGAGCACGAGAGCCCATCTGCAAGCAATGCGTCCTGCCAACACTGCCAGGAGGTCTCATCCACCACGAGGCCTGGGCTTCCAGCCTCTGAGCCACACCAACACGCAGATCACCACCAACAGCCAGATGGGCCCGTGAAGCTACTCTTCAGAACATTCTGGAAAGAGGAACCAGATGCCTAACTCTTTGCAAGGATTGAAGAGCTGCCATTAGGTCTTGGTATCAGAGACTGTGGAGAGGATAGATTGTGGCCAGAAAGAGGGGGTGCGAGACAGGGCTTTTCTGAGCAAGCTGAAGGTAACACTTAACACTTCCACGCTCGGTCTCCCACCCCAGTCCCAATGACAGATGCTCCATCCCAAAGGCCCGTGCCAGGCGGTGCCACCCAAGGTTTCTGGGCCCCCAGACCCTTCAAAGGTATGGGAACAAAGAGTTGAAATGGCCCAGCTTGATGTGAATCGTGTGTGTGTGCACGTGCGCGTGCATGTGTGGTGGTGGAGGTGGAGGTGGAGGCGGCTGGGGACCCAGCAGGGCTGGAATGGGTGTGAACCGCGCTGGCGTGGAGTCTCACCATCATCCGCGGGGTCTCGGAAGGATCCTGACCGAATCATCCCCTTAGGTCTCTCGGCCAGGGACAGGGTGCTCCCCATTTGGGAGCCGCCGTACAGCTCGAAGGCGGCCTCGTGGGTGGGGATGCTGTTGGAGCGAGTGATTCTTGGCGTGGTGGCCGCAGTGGGACTCACTGGAAGGACAGAGGGAAGGGGATGGGAGAGGGAGGGGAGGGCAGGAGAAGAGGCAGGGTCATGAGCTCTCCGGGCCCTTGGCGGGTGGCGCATCGGGAGCGGAAGAGGCCAATGGGGGTGGGGGGACAGGAGAGGTGGGGTGGGGGGCTGGTGGGAGTGTGCAGGCAGCTGATGGTTAAGAGAGCAGGCCTGGAAGTGGGGGGTGGGGGTCTTCCCTGACCCTGCCTGCCTCAGGGCTGCAGCTCAGGAAGCCCGGGCTGGGGGCTCGACAGCTCTTCGGAAACCCTGCCATCGCAGGGGGTATGCTGGTGAGAATGGGATGCTGCAGTTCTCTGGAGTACAGCTGGTGACAGCTTGGGAGGACTGGGAATTCAGACCAAGACTCGGATCTGAACGATGCTAAAGATCCAGCCAGAGAAAGGGGCCAGGCTGCGACCCCCACGGGGCGTGGCCCTACGGCAGGGAGTCTCCCCACGAAGCTGTCTCGCTCTGGGTTGCTTCGGGTTAGCTCTAAAGCATCAGGAACCATGGCCCTCCATGCCCGCCTTCCCCTGTCTGGAAGGCCAGACAAACAGCTGCAAAGCGGCAGGCTCGCCTTGCAGGGTCCCTGCTCACCTGCGGGACCCTCACCCCTGCCCCTGAAGGGAAGACAGCCCCTCGGGGCATGTGCCCACACGGAGCTCCCTGCTCTGTCTCTGGCCTCCCCTTGGGTGCATGGTCTTCTAACCCGCGCCTGAAGACTCATGCAGATTTCACACCTCTCTGGCCCAGCCCTTCCCAGTCCGCCTGGTGCCGATGGTCTAGCCCACTCCATCACTGTCCAGTATAAACACATTCTCCTCGCGTGGTCCTCAACCCTCATGGACAGCACACAGGCCCTCCTGCGCCCTCAATGGTCCTTCAGAGGCCAGATGATCCTCCCTCCTGCCTTCCTCCTTCTCCCCGCCGTCTCGCAGTTACAACTGCTTGTCCTGTGTTGACTGCTTGCCCTCACTCAGCTCAAAGAAGACACGAGTCTAGAGATGCAGCAGGAAGCCACAGGCCTCTCCCAGCTCCCGAGCAGGACTCCTAGGGCGCCCACCCTGGCAGCTGCTCCCAAAACCAGGGCTGCCCTGCTTCTGTGCTGGGCCTCCGCCCCCAGCGCCTGCCCCGCCCCGGCTCTGAATCACAGAGCCATTTCCTTCTCCTTCTGTCTTCTGTCTCCCTGGCCTTCAGAAAGGGTGTGGCCAGCACAGGCCTTCGTCAGCTCTGGTCCAGAAAGGGCGGTTGGGGGATCTGGACTTTTCAGGTTCTGAAGGCCGGGCACAGCCTTGGCAATCGACGACCACTCCCTGCTTCCTCCCTGCCAGCTGAGCCTTTTCACACTGCCCTCTCGCCAGCTCTGGGGTGCAGCTGTTCCCTTCCGGCAGCTCCATGTGCCAGCTCACCGCACTGGCCTGATCCCCAGCCTTTAGCTTCTGGCTCTTCCATGCCATCATTCAGACTCTCTGATGCTACAAGGACCCCCACAACTTGTGTTCAGGGGCAACTTTGCGATGTGGCATCTTGCAGCACTCTGCATCCAACCTCATCTCGGTGGACAAAGCGAGGCTCCACGAAACAGCCCATGCATAGCATAGGTGCACGCTGCCTCGTGGGGCCCTCTCACCCCATGCCACAGCTGGGAAACACTGACCTACGTTGGTAAGCTGGCCCTTTGCGCTCAAGGACATGGAGAGTGCAGGGGGGGAAGGCAGCTCGGACTGGTCGTCAGACTCGGGCAGCCCGCCGATGGTGTGGGAGTGCCGCCTCTCCTTGGTGTCCTCCTGGGACTGCAGCTGGTACCTGTAGACAGCAGCAGCAGGACTCAGTCTGGGGCCTGGGCTTGGGCCTGGGCCTGACACAGCAGGACACAGTGCTGGCAGCATGGAGGGTGTCGGAGAGCAGGACGAGGGCAGGGGTGGGCACCAAGGCCACTCAAGTCACTTCTCCCAGGCTCTCCGTGTTCCTGGCGGGGGCTCGCTTCAGAGCCTCCTGCTTCTGGCCGTGCACTCTGGCTGCAGGAGCCCCCACCCACGGAACGACCTCATGGAGATGTAGTAAGGGAGAACCGCACAGGGCCTGTGAGCAACCCCACAGGCAGCCTGCTCGCCTCATGCTAAGGGAGAGAGAGTACAGCAGGCAGGTGCAGGCAAGTGTGGGATTCCCAGCTGCAAACTTGTCTCCCCTACGGCCCCAGCACCATCAAGGAACCCCTGATGTAAAAGCTGGGGCAGGCTGCTGGGTTCCTCCGTGCAGGACCACACAGAAATGATGCAGCTCACAGGGTCACTGGACTCATGGCTGGGGCTGGGGCCAGGGCTGGGGCACACTATTAGTTTTCATACAGACAAGGAGTCAGTCCCAGGCCCAGGGGAGAAAAAACACATTTAAGGGTTACCTGAGCCCTTTTTTGGGAAGAGTGTTCCGATCCCGCTGGTTACTGTGGAGACAGAGAGAGAGAAAGTCAGAGAGAAGTACGTGGGTCCATCTTGGAAACCAGAGTTTGGGGTCTGCATTATGCCCATGTCACCGGCACCCCATGTGAGCCCGATTCGAGCCCTGGCTGCTCCACTTCAGATCCAGCTCCCTGCTAATACGCCAAGGGAAGCAGCAGAAGACGGCCCAACGACCTGGGCCCCTGCACGCACATGGGAGACCTGGAAGGAGCTCCAGGCTCCTGGCTTCAGCCTGGCTCAGCCCTGGCTATTACAGAGATTTGGGGTGTGAACCAGTAGATGGAAGATCTCTTTGTCTGTCCCTCTCCCTCTCTGCAACTCTGCCTTTCAAATAAATAAATAAACATTTTTAAAAAGCACAAAGAAACCAAAGTTTAGAACCACAGGTTGAAGGGATCTAGACCCGGAAGAGTGGACAGCAAACACAAGTCCATTTCCTCCCCATGCCCAAAACAGAGGCTGCAGCCTTTGCCTGGCTCCAGCTTGGGAGATTCGTTGGGAATACGGAACGTTTTTTCTCTGGCTGGGACTTGAGGTGTGGTTAGCTATGGAAGAGCTCCTGGACAGGAGACAAAGACCAGGCTGTGACAGAACAGAAATGAATCTGGGCTGGGACGCAGATGCGCTGGGTGACAGGTTCAACAAATCCTGAGTTCTTGACATCTTCGTGCATCGTGTCCCCATGTGGGAGACGAGAACAATAATTATACAGAACCCAAAAGATCCTAAGGCGTTGCACAGCAAATGAAATTACCTAATGTATGTGAGCATTTTTGAAAGTCACACAGAGAAAATCGAATACGGGATAGCACTGCTAAGGGACAAAGGAGCCAGTAGCACAGGGATAGGCTGCAGCTCAGCTCTGGCCCGGCCACCTACCCGTCCAACTGCCCGGCTCTGGGGCTTCCAGTCCAGCTAAGCTCTTCAGCCTCTTCCTCTGGGGGGGCAGCAGCTGGGGCTGGGGGGGCAGGTACGGGTGGACTGCTGGGGAAGGCACTGGGCAGGCTCATCGGCATCTGGAGGGACTCCATGCTCCTGTGCAGGCCCGAGAGTTTGGGGTACATGCGACTCTCCTTTGGGACACTGAAACCGCTCATGAGCTCCAGGCCCTGGGAGAAGCTGGCGGAGTTAATATTGAGGATGGGCGCTGGACTGGGGGTGAAGCAAGAAGGGAGAGCACCCCCCGAGGTGGAGCTTGTGGGATGAAGATCTGGGACTTTGGAAGCGTGGGGGTCGCTGGACGATGGTAGGTCCAGGCTGTTGGAGTTGACCTTGTCCAGGTTGGCGAGTGAGGGCGGCTTGACAAAGCCCTTAGCGGTGGTCCTGGGAGAAGCAGAGAGAATATACTTAGGATAACAGAAGTGGAGAGCAACAGGATATGGACCCTTAGCTTTAGAGGAACCTAGGCGTGGTACCTTGGTTCCTGGCTATTTGTCAGGTTCAGAGAGGCTTATCCTAACACTGCTGCAAAATCTGATACCCGACTTGGGGCCTCTTCGGTGTTAAGGAGGGAAGACAGCAGGCACACACAGGAGACATAAGTGAGTTACTTGCAAACAGGCATCCATGTCACCACACACAGTAACGTGCTGAAGACAGGATAAGGGTGGATCAGGGGGTCGTGGGGAAGAGATGAATGTCGAACACAGTTGTCAAAGAGGAAGAAGAAAGTTGCACAGAGGATCAGGGGGTGGGGGGAGACCCACACGCAGGCCTAGAGACAATGGCGGGGGGAACAGGTCACACCCCCCAGTCTAAGGGGGTACCTTACCTGAGAGGGGTCGGCGGCAGCTCCGCCAGCTTGGCGGCCGGCGGCTGGTTTGCTTGGTTCTTGGGAGTACTTTCCGGGGAGCCGATGCTCTTCAGGGAGATGTTGTCCGCGTCCAAGGCCACTGCCTTGGCTTTGGCCTTCTCCTTTTCCCGGTCCGTCTGGTTGACAGGAGCCGGTGGGGTCCGCCCACTGGCCACCTTGGAAGGCTCCTTCAGTCTGGAGGGAGTGAGGCCCCCTTGCTTGGTGCTGAGGAGGCTGGGGTCAATGCTACTGCTGACGGGGCGCGGTCCGCCCCGCCCACCGGTCACGCTCATGGAGCTGGACTTGGCCGGCCGGGGCAGGCTGCGGTACTGGATGTTGGAACGGGCTCCGGGAGCCAGGAAGCCGGGCTCTGCGCTGTTAGACACATCCAAGCTCGTCTTGCGCCCGTTAACGGGCTTCACTGGGATGCCTGAGGACTTCTGGATCTTGCCCAGAGTGGCCGAGCCACCCGTCTGCATGACGGTGGCGGTGCCTGTGGCAGGAGGGGGCTTCTTGTAGCCGAAGGACCCCGAAGTGGAGGGCCGGGCGATGCCCGACGGCGGCTTTTTGGCATCACTCAGGCGGTCCCGGCCGGCGTCGGAGGAGGAGCGCTGCAGCCCGGTGTTTCTCACGGCCAGCTTGCCCTTGTCCGTGGCTTTGCCTTCGGGTTTGCCTGCAGGAAGTAGGAGGAGAGCAGCTGAAATGGAGCAGAACCACAGGAGTTCTTCCCTCTCGTGTGTGAGAGCAAGGGAAGCCCTCAGGGTGTTGCAGAATTCTACAGGCTTCAGTGTGGGCAGGCAGCTACTGGACAAGCTCATGAAGTTTCTTGCCAGGGGACCCTCGGTGGGTGGGGTTGGGAGGGTAGGGGTTCGTTGTTTTCTGTGGCAAGGTCCATTTTGGTTAAAATGAGAGGCAGGGGCCATCACCGTGGCACAGCAGGCTAAGCCAGCATCCCATATGGGTGCAGGTTCAAGTCCTGGCTGCTCCTCTTCCAACCCAGCTCTCTGCTTATGGCCTGGGAAAGCAGCGGAAGATTCTCAAGTGCTTGGCCCCCTGCACCCACGTGGGAGACCCGAGGAAGCTCCTGGCTCCTGGCTTCAGATTGGCCCAGTTCCAGCAGTTGTGGCCATTTGGGGGGTGAACCAGTGGATGGAAGACCTCTCTCTGTAACTCAGCCACAAAAGTGATCACGAAAGGAGTATATCTAATAAGCGGACAAGGAAGAGAGGATAAGGAGAGGAAGTCGCGGGACAGAGCATCAGCTCCCAGTCACCCACGACCGGCTGGAAATGCCCGTCCCTGCTGCAAGGGCTGATGGGTCACCATCCTCCTGGGATGCCGAGCGAATGTCTTGGGACGAGAACACTGCTAACGTCATCCCTGCAGTCATGTGACTCAGCACGTTCCCAGGGCCTCCCGGCACCCTGCCAAGCACCACCTTGTGAAGACGAGAGCACCGACGGGTGTCTCGGGAGAGGAAAGAACGAATGGAAGGGCCAGCCCTGGAGGGGGGCCACCCCGGCCTCGGGACGTGGACGTCACATCTCGCTGCACTGCCTCTCAGGCTGCGTGCTTCCCGCCCAGCCACTCACCCTCATCGCACTTCTCTCCAGAGAATGTTGGCACATGTGTAGAGTAGAGCGGATAACACTTATGCTTCCTAAGTCTCAGGGTGGCCCCGAGCCCAGATGGGGAAAGGTAGACCCCGACATTCACGGGAAGGTCTGCCACCACCCAGGGCGAAGGACCATTAGGAAGGGAACCAGGCGTTTTCTTACCTGCGACTCTGAGGCCGCTCTGCGCTGTATGGGTGATGGGGGAAGTGACAGCCACCGGGGGGGTCTTGCCCTTCTTCAGGGAGCCGGGGTGCCCCAGGATGATGGGCTTCTTCAGCTCCCCACCCTTGGACGAATCGTCACAGCTCTCGGGCCGCTCTCTCCGCCACTTGGAAGTCCCAGGTTCCATCTTCAGGCTCCCGCTGTCGTACTCCAGTTTCTTGGGGGCCTTCTCCTCAGATTCGCTGAACCAGCTCAGCCCACTTTCTGCCAGGGAGCGCTTCTCTGAGTCGGTGCGTAGCTGAAGAGAGGGAATAAGGCAGAGTGAGACACTCACGTGGGGACAGGGGAATAGACAGGGAGGGGGGTCTGCTGTGGTGAGCAGGTGGTCAAGCGAGGGTCTCCACACAACCACTCTGTGCACATGCAAGCTTCCCCCCCATCAGCACAGGTGCTGCCCGTAGGCCCTGGGGCTCATCCTGAGCAGGTGGCTGCAGTCCCGTACCACTACTGTAGAGTTCCTGCGGGAAGCCGTGGGAGTGGTCGGGAGGGAGTTGAGTGAGGAGCTGGCGTTGAACTCTTCCGAGCTGAGGTTGTCCGAGGCATCGCTGAGCCCGCTGCTGATGGAACTGCTTTCATCCCAGCTGCAAGGAGAGATCAAGGTCAGCAGTTAAAACAGAAGCCAAGGCAAGAAGTAAATTTTTTGTCCTGTTGGAAGAATGGCGCTGGACCACTGTATAGACTGGCCAAGAAGAGAAAGGTGGGGCTTAGTTCTGGGGATTGCCAGTAACTCAAATGTTTCCCTGCACCTGGGTGGTTTTTCTCTTTTTTTTTTTTTAAACAAAGGGACTCTTTTTAACTGGTAAACGATGTTTTATCTCCCTAACAGAAAGCTCTGTTATAAAGACAAGGTCATTTTTGGATCAATCTAATTACAGTTTCCTCTCCCTATAACTGGCCTCCATCCTTAGCACTACCTCACCTTTGCTCATCTTCAGATGTGTTCTCCAGGTATCGCTTTCCCTCCAAACGCCCATTCCCGGTAACAAGGGGCCAGACAAAGACCTTTCTAGAGTCCCCTAGGGCTGACCTGCGTGTCCCCTCTCAAGGGCTCTCCGTTCCTCCAGTCCACCCTCCTGGACCAGATCCTGCCTCTCAACAGCTAGGACGGCTGTGCAGGTAAATGGGCCAATCGGGAGGGCTGTGCCGAGCAGAGGTGCCAGACCCACGCTGGATGATTGCATTTCTCCAGCCGCTTGGGCTCTCAGTGTCCTGGCATCCAGCGAGAGACTGCTGCTAGGCGTCTGTCTCTGAGAACCCTGGTCCACGGACTAAGACCTTCCACAGCCGCCACATGTTCACAGCTGATGCGCCAGGCATCTTCAGGTTGAAGCAGCTTTGTCTGTAACATCTGCACGGAACAGCCTCTCTACCACTCACACCAGTTTTCTCTTGTTCTAGCCTTGCTGGTCCCATGTTTCTTGTTCGTCACATTCATCCTTTTCTGCCTCCTACAGTCTTTCCTCAAGAGTCTCGTTTTCCAAGTCTTTCACATTCTTCTGGACCCTAACAAGTTGTTCGGATTTCACTCAAGTTTGGGAGCCTCAAGCTGACCACTGAGTTCAGTGAGACGGCTCCACATTGGCACCTGGTAAGGGACATCTTTCCATCCCGGTGTCCGAGTCCAGAGCGTGTCCGTGTGTCAGCTTCACACGTGTGCAGGAGCTAACAAGGCTCGAGATGTTTTTGGTGAATTGGCCAGTATGTGGACATTTTTTTCTTTTTGGCTTATTTTGAGTTTCACATCATGGAACAAAAATCAGACATACAAGCCATCTAAGTGCTTGGCCCAGATTTCAGCTGGCCTCCCTCTAATTCATGTGCTGGGAATAGGGAAGTGGGTGGTTTGGACATTTGGCTTGGCTGCTCTGCAGTGATTTATCCAATACGTTGAGAAACAGCAAAGAAAGCACGGAGTTGAGAGCATACTACAGAGGTGTTTAAATAGCGCTGTTGTGACACACAGCCATTAGCGAGTGACAACCAACCTCCCCTGGTTCCGACACATCTTAAAGCTCACATCTGTCCTGCACTGAGATATCCCACACCACCCATTCTGAGGAGAAAGAATACGGAGGACACATATTTGAAGCTGGTTTTATGACCCTATCAGCCCTTCCAGGGCAAGATAAGATCTCTGGCAGGCAAACAAACAACTATTCACAGCATGCTTCTCTGAGGTCAGAGACAGAGGAAGCCTGGAGCGCCAAATCTTTCATCTGAGATTAATTATTGGGAATCAAGGTCTTGGAGCAGAGCGGAGAAAGCTCTTAGGGACTGGCCCTTCGAAAATGAAGACTGCCAGAGCCCCAAAGTCCCAAAGAAACCTTCCTTTGCCCTAGCTATGGGAAGCCCGACACTGAAATGGATGAGGGAGGTCTGCCTTCTAGGAGAGTTGGGCCCTCCAAAGTGCTTCTTCCACAGACACAAAGCAGAAGCCTAAAATTATCAAGCCTAAAATTCCCAGCAGAATCCCTCTGCAGGTTCTGAACCCAAGGAAAATTCTGGTGTTGCTACCCAAGGGTTAACATCCCCATTGGTGAGGCTCAGTTCCTTTCTTTAAAGAGAGTTAGGGAAGCAATGCATGCGAGGGTGGAGATTCAAGCAGCCCATGAAACTGTAAGGAGAAATGTCCCTTATCTGCCTTCCTATTTTTAATTCCACCGCAACCGCCACCGTTAACAGTTTCCCACGCTTCCTTCCAAAGCATCATCTGTCTGCTGGCTGTCTGCTCTCTGGCTCTGCTCACCAGGGCGGGGGGGGGGGGGGGGCACACCTCATCAACCTGGAACAGGACGCTTTCTAAGACCTCACATATCCCAAGATGCCTGTGTTCGAGCTTGTGAGATTCCGGTTAGGCTGAAACACTCCCTCAGGACGTAAAGGCAGCGTCCACTGCCTCTGCATCGGGCTGCTTCCACGGCCATTCTGCTTCCTTGTTCTTGGTGTGGGACATGCTTTCTTCCTCTCTGAGACTTGTAGCATCTTCGCGTCCTGCAACACCATCCAGGCTGTGCCCTTTCACTTCTCCAGCTGCGGCCATCATTTCAACTCTGACTTTGGAAGCGCTGCACCTTCAGCTCTGGGAGGTCACCCTGAAACTGCTTTTTCATGTTTTATCCTCTTCCTTTTCTGGTTCTCTCTTCTAGAATGTCCATTAATCAGGAGGTAGATATTTTGATTTTCTCATCTTCCAGTTCCATCTCTCCCCCAAGATTTATTTATTTGAAAAGCACAGTTACAGAGAGAAGAAGGGAGGGAGGAAAAGGGAAGAGGGAGTGATGGGGGGGGGGGTTCCATCTGTTGGTTCACTCCCCAATGGCAGACAAAGGGCCAGCCGAAGCCAGGGGCCCCAAGTACTTGGGCCATGCTCTGCTGCTTTCCCAGGCACATTAACAGGGAGCTGGATTGGAAGTGGAGCAGCTGGGACACAAAGTGGCACTCGTATACATGCCAGCATCACAGGCAGCAGCTTGACCTGCTGTACTACAACAGCAGCCCCTAGTACCATCATTCTAAAAGCCCTACTTGTGGGGCAGCGGCTACATGTTATCTCCCGTCTATTAAGTTTTCCACGTCTGCTACCATATTTTTAATTTCCAAGGAGTCTTTGTTCTTGAAAATACAGCACCTTGCTCTTTCAGTTTACGATCTCTGCGTAGGTCTGGTTGCAAGCTGGTTGTAGGTTCTGTCTGCACAGGTGAGACTTTCCTGCTAGACACCTGCTTAGACGTCTGCTGATGCTTAACTGTTTGCTCCTGTGAGAGTCTGGGCCACCCACTGCACGTTACTTGGAAGCTCTGTACACACAGTGCTGGGCTTGTGGACCATGGCTTCAGGAAGGGGATGTGTTTGGGCTGATTCACTCAAGCTTTTTCTCCTGGCGATGACTGTCTCAGACGCCCACCTTCAGGGTCTGGAAGACCACTGTCCTGAGAGCAGAGCTGCAGAAGGGCCCTGGCTGCTTCAACATTCAACATGCACGCTTCCACTCAGCCCCCTGTGCCTGGGTCAAAGTCTATGCCCTCACCGCGCCAGGAGTCCATGGGGCCTGCTCTGCCCTTTGCAGAGTGGGCTGCCCTTGTTAGGACAGCTGCCTTCCTGGGAGCCACAGACCCGAGCGTCTGTGTCCACCCAGTCTTCCTGTTTTCAGCTTTATTTCCCCTGCACTTGAGGTGCTCAAGGCCATCCAGCACCAAGCTTTCTGAGGTGCACAGAGCTGCCGCCCAACTTCCCCTACTGCTGGCTTGGGAGTCCGCATTAAGTCTGACCGATGAGTTCACCCTCGCTGTTCTCACTGCCAGAGCCTCGTGGCTGGCATCTTCTCTTTATCCTATTTTTTTTAAAGTTTTTTTAAATAGCCTTATTTTATTTATTTGAAAGGCAGAGATACAGAGAGAAGGAGAGAGAGACAGAGACAGAGAAACAGAGAGAGAGAGAGAGAGAGAGAGATCTTCCATCCATCAGTTCACTTCCCAAATGGCTACAATGGCCAGGGCTGGGCCAGGCTGAAGCCAGGAGCCAGGAGCTTCCTCTGGATCTCCCAGTGGGTGCAGGGGCCCAAGCACATGGGCCATCTTCTGCTGCTTTGCCAGGGGCATTAGCAGGGAGCTGGATCAGAAGTGGTGCATCAGGACTTGAAATGGTGTCCATATGGGATGCCGGCTGTGCAGGCAGAGGCTGAACCTTCTATGCCACAGCGCTGGCCCCTCTCCTATTTTTTTTCACCCTGTGGTTTTATGACTTAAGGGAAAAAAAAAACCAAAACCCTTTATTGCCATTCTACTCCTATGGCAGTTGTGAAATACACTAAGCTGATTTTATCAGCAGCAAAATGCCCCCGAATGACACTTAACAGAGCCTGCTCTTTTGGAAACAGCATCCCGGTGGGTGGGTGACCTTTGTGGGGAGGGAGAAAAGGGGACATTGGCTTGGAGTTTCATCATCAAATCAAGCAGAGGCAGAAGGAAGCATCTGGATGGCTTGTGGGGGAATCAACGTCTGTGAGCAGAATGAGGCTTGGTAGACACTGCCCCCCAGCAACATAAAATTGCTTAGGGTGCAGGGACAGAAAATCTGGGGAAGAGTTTGCACAATTGGTCTCTCAAGTAGATCTCGGGTAAAAGAGAACTGGGCAGCAGTGAGCCAGGCCTGAATTCATCAGGACATGGAAACAACAGAGAACTGAGAGCCCAGTATTTCTTTATAATCCAATCTGTGTATAAATTCAAGGCACGACCGCCAACAGGCAAGTGTGTGTAAGAGAAACGGTGCAGAAGTTTTCCTCCTGATAAAGTTCTTCTAAGACCACTGACACACGCCACGTCCATCTCCCTCAGAACAGGAGACAAAGCTGAGCCGCAGGGCGACATGAAGCCCGACAGAAACCGGGTGACGGAAATGCAGATCCTTATCCATGGATACTTCCAGAGTGCTGGACTGCAACGGGTTACAGAGCAAACTCAAGGAATTCTCTCCAATGGACAGCTACTCCTTCTCCCCAGCCCACCCTCTCCGACTTACACCTGTTGCTTATTTCCACTGAAACAATCACCACTCTCCCCTGGAGTGCTATCAAAACGCGGGGCTGTCTGCAGCCTCCCCGAGAACCCTCGCTGCCTGTACTGCCATTGCCTCTTGGCCTCCTCTGCCTTGCTCTGGTTCAGCGCCTGCTCTCCTCTCCCCGGAACTCCTGTGGAAACTCCTCATCAGCCCACTCTGCAATTCTCCCTCCCTCCAGACATGCCGAGCACATTAACCCACTGACCCGCAGGTGTCACGCTCAGCTCCTCGGGGCTGCTGTCCCTCAGCCAGGATTCTACAGCCCATTGTTCAGGACTCTCCAGAAGCCATCCCTAATGCAGTGGAGTGACTAAGAGCCCAGATCCTGGGGCCAAACTACCTGGGTTTAAATGTTACTAACTCAGCCCAGGGTTACATTCAACAGGCAAACATTCACTGGGCTCCCCATATCTACAAGGCACAGTGTCAGCTGTTACGAGCACTCAAAAATGAGTGGCTGCCCCAAATGAGTTTTTAAACCACAGGTGGAGGGGCTGGCACTGTGGCATAGAGGGTAAAGCTGCTGCCTGCAGTGCCGGCATCCCACATGGGCGCTGGTTCAAGTCCTGGCTGTTCCACTTCCGATCCAGCTCTCTGCTTTGGCCTGGGAAAGCAGTAGAAGATGGCCCAAGTGCTTGGGCCCCTGCATCCACATGGGGACCCAGAGGAAGTTCCTGGCTCCTGGCTTCTGATTGGTGCAGCTCTGGTCATTGTGGCCAATTAGAGAGTGAACTAGTGGATGGAAGACCTCTTTCTCTCTCTCTGCTTCTCCTTCTCTCTCTATGTAACTCTGACTTTCAAATAAATAATCTTAAAAAAAAATAAACCATGGGTGGAGAAAGATGTACAAACACAGTAAACCCAATGACAGGTGCATAGATAATGTACATAAGGGAATACAAAGGAAGGGGTGACTTAGTTCTCCAACAAAACCCCCAAATCTGATTTTGCCAGGTCAGCATACCGATTAACATACTGCTTATGCTCTCTCCTCTATCCCACCCCACCCCTACCTCCTACATCCCTTAGGATTCCTAATGGGTGACCAGCTCTCTCACCTAATCTCCTTTTAGAAACCCAGGCTTGCACGAGGAGCCACTCCTGTCATCAGGAAAGCAGTGGAAGATGGCCCAAGTCCTTGGGCCCCTGCACCCATCCACATAGGAGACCCAAAGAAGCTAATGGCCCCTGGCTTCAGATCGGCACAGCTCCGGCCATTACGGCCAATTGGGGAGTGAACCAGGAATGGAAGACCTCTCTCTCTCTCTCTCTCTCTCTCTCTCTCTCTCTGCCTTTCCCTCTCTAATGTAACTCTGATTTTCCTATAAATAAATAAATCTTTTTTTTTTTTTTTTTTTTTTTGGGCAGGCAGAGTGGGATAGTGAGAGAGAGAGACAGAGAGAAAGATCTTCCTTTCGTTGGTTCACCCCCCAAATGGCCACCATGGCCGGTGCGCTGCGCTGATCCAAAGCCAGGAGCCAGGTGCTTCCTCCTGGTCTCCCATGCGGGTGCAGGGCCCAAGCACTTGGGCCATCCTCCACTGCACTCCCGGGCCACAGCAGAGAGCTGGACTGGAAGAGGGGCAACTGGGACAGAATCCGGCGCCCCGACCGGGACTAGAACCCGGTGTGCTGGCACCGCAGGCAGAAGATTAGCCTAGTGAGCCGCAGCGCCAGGCAATAAATAAATCTTAAAAAAAAAAAAAATTATTTACTTGACAAGCAGAGAAATAGAGAGAGAGGGAGAGAGAGAGAGAGAGAGAGAGAGAGAGAGAGAGAGAGAATTTGTCATCTGCTGATTTACTCCCCAAATGGCCACAATGGCTGGGAGCCAGGAACTCCATCCCCGTCTCCCCCATGTCTATCAGGGACCCAGGCACCTGCTTTCCCAGGTGCATCAGCAGGGACCTGGACCAGAAGTGGAGCAGCCTGGCCTGGACCCAGTGCTCCAACACGTGACGTCTGCCTTGCACGTGGTGGCTTAACCCTCGGTGCCACGTGCTGGCCCAGGGGCTGTGGTTTCAGAGCTGCTCTTTATACATTCTCCACAACTGACCAGTATCGGTTTCCAAATAATCCTTGCTTTGTGTGGGGGCCAGGTGGGGGGGGGGGGAGGGGAATTCCTAAGCATTCTCTTTTTAGGACTTTCAGTTCTCTGCTGAAATTCCCCATCCGTTCAAGAACACAACTCTCCTTGTCTATCAGATCCTTAAACGTGTTTGTAAAAAGCATCTTACAATCTGTCTCCCAATCCTAACGTCCAGGTCACCTGCAGGTCGCTTCTATTGAGTAACTTCACTCAGTCATGTTTTCTCTCCTTCGTCACTTTCTGTTATGTGCCAGTTGTTGTGTGTGAAAGAATCTCAATGCAGGCACCCAGGAAAGGATGTGCTCCTTCCTCCGTCAGGCTGTTAGCATGGAGAACAGAACCAGGGCTAGGCCTGTTGTCGCTTTGGTTAAAATCAGTTCAGTGCTGGTTTCTAGTGTTTTGAGGGCAAGATCAGCAGGGCTTGGGCCCTGAGCACGGTGACACTCCAGAGCTCTCCGTGTGCCACGCGGCCAGCTACCAGCTGTCTGGGCTGCTCCAGCGCAGTGGGCCACGGCGCGCACCAAGTGAAGGGTCCTCATGTCGGAGGGGGTCTTTCTCGACCTCCTGCCTCTGCTCTCAGACTTCAGCGTGTAGTGCTGGTGCGGTGCACTGGATGAAGACCCTGTGCTTGCTGGGTGGAGAGGGGCTGTCTTCCTGAGCTTTCTGCCCCGCCCGCAGTCTTCAGCAGGTGATGGTCCAACTACAGCAGTTCCTGCCACCCACATGGGAGAGAGACCCAGATGGGACTCCTGGCTCCTGACTTCAGCACAACCCAGCCCCGGTTCTTGCAAACACTAGGGGCGGGGGGAGTGAACTAAGGGATGCAATCTGTTCTCGCTCCCCTCTCTGCAACTCCTATCCCCTGCCACTTCACTCCGTCAAAAAATTTTTGGCCAGTGCCATGGCTCAATAGATTAATCCTCTGCTTGCGGCACAGGCACCCCAGGTTCTAGTCCCGGTTGGGGCGCCGGATTCTGTCCCAGTTGCCCCTCTTCCAGTCCAGCTCTCTGCTGTGGCCCGGGAGTGCAGTGGAGGATGGCCCAAGTGCTTGGGCCCTGCACCTGCATGGGAGACCAGGAGAAGCACCTGGCTCCTGGCTTCGGACCAGCATGGTGCGCAGGCTACAGCGCGCCGGCCACAGCGGCCTTTGGAGGGTGAACCAACAGCAAAAGGAAGACCTTTCTCTCTGTCTCTCTCTCTCACTGTCCACTCTGCCTGTCAAAAAAAAATTTTTTTTTATCTTTAGTTCAGCTCTTCTCCTCTTCCTCGTCTATCATGAGTCTGCCTGGCCACACCCCGAGATGCAGACAGCCATCCACTTCTGCTCCCCTAGGAGCAGCTCAGCCCTTCCTGGAATTTGGTTCAATGAGAATACTTTGCATCTTTAGATAGCTTTTTTTTTTTTAAAGTTACAATGTTTGTTGCCTCTCCAGCTCAGTCCTGTTGTCAGGGTGAGAATAACAGTGTTGTCATACTACACCATCTCTTTCAATAAACCATCCCTGTAGAATAAATAAAGCCCTTCAGCTAGGGCTGTAAGGAGGGCAACTGACTCCTCTTCTTGTTTGCTCGCCCACTTCCTAGCACTGATACCATGGTCTACGGAACTCTCTGGTGCACCCCATCTCCTCTGTAGGATGAAAAGCGAGACTGTGAGGAGGCCAGCTAACCGAACACTGCTCTACTTGTGTGTGTGCAGACACGTGGCCACGCACGGGGCAGGGAGCACCCTCCCCTCTGGGAAGAGCACCAACAGTAACACAGCTCTTGGCTAGCACTGGCCACCCCTCCCAGACTTCTCGCAGGCTGTCTGCTCCCCACATTTTGGGCCCATGGGTCCTGAATGGCCAAGGGAGCCTGCAGGCAGCCAGAGGGCCAAGGGTGTGGGCCTGGGCTAGCTAGCTGGGTGGGTGGGCCAGTGTGTGACTGTGCAGGAAAAAATCCTCACTGCTTCTCTGCAGCAGCCTGCTTCCTGCAGGTCAGAGCTGAACGTCGACCGGGTTCCCCTTCAGTCCTGAATACGCGTGCCTGCGGAACTGGACACCAAGTTTCTCGGACTATTTACTTCTTAACGGATGAGAGTGTGTACATGCAACCTTACTTTCTCCTCGGACAGCAGAGAAGTATCTGCAATAGGCTGAGAATAATAGCTGGGGACCCCCACCCCCAGATTTTTATTCCCAAGTAAGGTTTATGGGATTGGAAGTCTAATATTGCATCTCCAAGAGGTACCCAGGGCTTCCTGCTTGTCCATCTAGGAAAGGGAGAAGAGCTGTCCTCACAAGCTGAACGAGAAACAGGCACCAACAGGGAAGCTTCTGACCAACACGATGTGCCCACGTCTGGGGAGCTGCAGCCCCAGACCAGTCACGGGAGGAAGCCACAGTCAGAGTGACAAGGCCTGTCAGGCCCCATCGCCCTACCATCCAGCTCCACGGCGCATTCTACCACACCCGCACAGAGCAAATGGGGCAGAGCAGTGAAGGCCCCGGCAGTCCCAACTCTTGGGGTCTCACCTGCCAGAGCTGACCAGCGGTGGCCTACGTTAGGTGGTTAAGCGAAAAGCAATGACAAAGTGGGAGGGAGACCTCGGGCCTGAGAGTGACTTCACAGCCAAGATAAGCAGGAAGCCAACCACTGGGATGGGCCTGGCCCCAGCTTCCCTGAGGCCTAGAATGCCCAGGCTTTAGACGAGCTGTTGTCTTGTGACATCTGCCCCCGGAACTCCAACCACTCACAGCACTTTGAGAGGAGTACATCAAGATGCATGTGGGATTAGCCTGAGTTAGGATAAAGCCACAGAGACTAAAAACTGGGTAACTTTACTGGCTAGAAATGACCTCAAAGAATCTGCTTCTACAGACCCGAATACATTCTGATACCTGCTCTACTTTTGAAAATTTCCAGAACATTTTTGGAACTACACCAGGATAGAGTTAAGCAACGATTTCCCTCGCTCAACACTTCAAGAACTTTCTTGCCACATACGATGACTGTTAACAGGTTAAACCATAATGACACTGCCAAACTTGTAGGTAAAAATCAATCTGACATCAGGTATGTTCATTTTCATAGTTAGTCTATGCTTCAGCATTGGTCTGCTACAAAATCGTGATGGTGGTTTCTAAACTCGTAACAGGAAGACACCAAGTGCTGGAATCTTGGCAAACATCAGAAATGATGGCCTGTCCCAGCTTACCCCTAGTTCAGTGCACCTGAACAAGGGAGCACGTTCTGGCTTCTCCTCAATCAGGAGCCACACAGCCCGTTCTTCGTGAGTCTTCTGTGCCTCAAGGCCAATCCTGGAGGTGAGCCACTCGGTCCAGCCAGACCACATTTCCCCAGAGGTCACTCCATCACAAAGATGTGGGTCCCTAATGAGGGACTGGGCAGTCATGCTCCTTGTCTGGCCCCTGAACAAGTAGACTCCCTTGATCTCCTTTATGGACGAGACAGTGATCTGGATCTGCATTAGCGTGGAAGCCACCAGCCATACGTAGCTACTGGGTACTAGAAATGGGGCTGAGACAAGCAGTAGGTTTCCAACGTTCCATGGGAAAAGGAATCTAAATGATTTTATTAATAACTTCTGTGTCAGTGACATCTTAAAATAATATTGTTGTTCTAGTATGTTAAAGAAGACATAATTAATTTCATTTGTTTTATTTTTTAAACCGTTTCTACCGGAAAAGTTAAAATGACACACGTGGCTGGAACTGCACTGCCATCAGAAAGCGCTGTTCGACACAGGAAACTTTCGGTCGATGAGATGTTCGCTGTGCAGACCTGGAGTCTGTTAGCTGCCACAGTGGTTTCGTCTGTTTGGTTCATGACCCGAAAAAGCTACGGTCTGCACTTATACCTCACCCGCGCCTTCTCTTGGCGGCACCAAATGTGGAATTGTTAGGTTCACACATTGAATGATGAGCCACAGTCCTCAGGGAACACTCAGGAGGTTAAAGAGGGCAAGTGATAAAAAAAAGGAATCAGAGTGGAATCGGGCAATTTTGTGATTCTCCCTTTTAAAAACACATCCAGACCGTCTAGAGACTGACATTCCGCTGAAGGACTGCCAGGGCTCGCAGTCAGTACCCTCCCCTGCTCCCAGCCCCACATGGCCTCAGAGACCAGGAGCGGGGGGTGCAGTGTCTACTTCATTACATGTCTGTGGCTTGGCAGGGGCCATGGCAGGCAGCCTGATTTGGCCAACAAAGCAGGCATCGAAGAGGGAGAATTGCACAGGCTAAGAGATTTAGGGAAAGAGAGGCTGGAGCAGCGAGATGCCAAGGCAAATTTTGGGGGAGTAGGAGTGTGCCAAGTCTTCATCGAGGGTAAAGATCACCAAGAAACAGGGACTCTGAAGAGCAAGGTAAGCAGTGCGGTCAGGGGACAGGTATAATTAGGAAAATGTACTTGGCAGCGAGCTAGGGCTGTCCCAGTCCTTCAGGAAGGCAAACACGGGTTGAACACGCTTCCTGACTGCCCCATTGAATCGTACAGCCACCAACCCATTTGCTCAGTTCTCAGGTGGAGAGACTGATTTCACGCCTGCACGTTCCCAGTCTCAGAAATGAATCTTTCAGACGGGTAACACAGCACCATTGGCACCACTGAAACACCTCCAAAACCAGCCATCACAACTGTGGAGTCCACCGGCGTCGAGCACCTGTGGCAGCATCGGGATGGCAAACCCCGACTCAGACACAGCTCCGATTGCTGCCACCGATTCTGCGGTGCAAGCCGACTGCACCCCACTGCCCTGCTGCACCTCTGAAATCACTCAGCTGCATCTTCTACAGTGACTTCCAAGCACCCTGGGCCAGTGAGAAAGGGGTCAGCGGAAGCGAGCACAAGGCCACTCCCCTCCCTCCCCTCTCCGTGGGACCTCTGCTGGTACTTCTGGTGACGCCTGCTATAATAAAACAGTGAGCGCACACCTGTGTGCCTGGTCCCGGCTTCCTCACCTTGCCCTTCTTGGCTGATGTTCTAACCACCTGCAGCACATGCCCACTTCGGCCAATCCCCTTCCCTCTGAGAGCTAAGGTCTTCACAGTGATGACAGCAGGACCACAGGCCCATCCTAGCAGAACCCCACTCAGCCAACACACAGTCCTGCATCTCTGTGCCTGTTCTGTACAGAAGCCATCCCACCAATAGCAAAAGTATGTTTTTAGAGAAGTATCAGTCTCCTAGCACGGAGCACCTCATGGGCCTGGAGAACTGGCCACCCTGCAATTATATGCAACCTTCTGTGCATCTGTGTAATTTTCTGCTATTTGGTCATATTTCCAGATTCTCAAATGTTCATGACCCAGAAAAATTTCTTTAAAATCATCATCTTGCCTCCCAGCGTCCTGCTTCAAGCAGTCTCTTCTTTTCTGGCATTCCAAGGTTCAGAGCTTCTTACCCTTTGATGGTTGTTAGGTACTGATGCACGTCCCTCCCCAAAGCCGAGGCGGGAGCCCTGCCTCCCAGTGGCTGTGTTTGGAGACTGGACCTCCAAGGAGGTAATGAAAGCTGAATGGAGCCCTGGGGTGAGGGTGTTATCGGATAGGACTGGCGTCCATAGAAGAGGAGGAAGGAACACCAGAGCTCTCCTGTGTGTCCACAGAGAAGACACAGGGAAGAGACAGCTGTCTACAGGCAGGAAGGAGGGAGGCTGCATCAGAACCAACCCTGCTAGCACCTTGATCTTGGACCTCCAGCCTCTAGAGCCAGGAGACAAGAAATTTCTATTAAGTCATCCAGCCTGTGGTATTTTGTATGGCTGCCTGGGCAGTCCTGCACACACACGAGGCCGTGGAATGAGACTATGTATTTATACATCAATATCCCCACTGGGCTACATCGATCATGGATTACTTCCAGGATTCAGCAGTTTTCAGCTTAGAGATTTGCTAGTCTTAGGTTTACGATCATGATACCATAGGTCACTGAGCTGAAATAAAAGAACCCACAGAAGCTACAGACTGAGAAAATCCAGGGGTGGAGCGAAGTGGAAGCAATTATCATTGCTGCTTTCTCTCGGCGGCCAAACCGCCCTAGGGAAACTCCATCTTTTTGCAACGAAATGAGGTTCTATGTTTGCTCCCCTAAAGACAGGATGCACAACCACCCGGCCCTGCAAACAGCTTGGACAGCACTTTGTGGCACCAAATGGATGTAATTGGATTAGAGGCATCGATATGTTTTATTGGGGTCTTACTGTGGGCAAGGGTAACTGAAGGGTAGCAGGGGACAGACTGAGAGGCGAGTCTAAGAAGGAGACACGAGAGGCTGTTTCCGAGGTGCGGGCTAAGCTTTGCCATGTCAGCTGGCAGCCCAGCGCAGCCCAGCGCGAGCAGAAAGCGGAGCTGTTTCACGCGAGTCTCCCTAATCAGGACCAACTGTGGGTGAGGAATGCTGACTCGGCTCCCGCAACTTGTTTGAGTTTCCCTTGCAGCCTGCCTGCCCCAGCCTCTCCCCGCCTCGACGTCTTGCACAGGGGTAGGAATGAAAAAACAAGGCACCGTCCTCTGTTTTTCAGACGTTTCCAAGACAGGAAATTGAAATCTATCAAACACTGAAGCTTCACCAGGAGTCTCTCAAGAAATGGGAAAGCGTTCCGGGCTGCCGTGCAGTCCCCTCTCAAAGGATCAAAGGCAGCCCTCTGGGCCACTCCAGAATACGAACCGTGGCTCGTCATGGTCATGGCCAGAGCTGAACTAGCGAGCTCCACTTGGCCTCCACTCCCCCGAGTGTAAACAAGTAACTCCACACCCGCCAACCAGGGAAAGTCGTTGTGGTTCTTTTTTTTTTTTTTTTTTTTCTGACAGAGTGGACAGTGAGAGAGAGAGACAGAGAGAAAGGTCTTCCTTTGCCATTGGTTCACCCTCCAATGGCTGCCACGGCTGGCACACCGCACTGATCTGAAGGCAGGAGCCAGGTGCTTCTCCTGGTCTCCCATGGGGTGCAGGGCCCAAGCACTTGGGCCATCCTCCACTGCACTCCCTGGCCACAGCAGAGAGCTGGCCTGGAAGAGGGGGCAACCGGGACAGAATCCGGCGCCCCAACCAGGTCTAGAACCCGGTGTGCCGGCACCGCAGGCAGAAAATTAGCCTAGTGAGCCGCAGCGCTGGCCCCATTCTGGTTCTTAACACGGTCAAGAAAGCATGTGAGGAAAGAACGGACAACATTTCCCTTCTCTTTCTAAAACCAGTACAGAGGCCCCATTTTATAGATTTTCTGGAAAGGGACGCAAGTGGGACTTGACAAGAAAACGTCACGACATAGTTCCTCCTTCCTCCCACGGCTTCACCCATTCTCCTCTGCTGCGCACGTCCAAATCCCGGCTAACTGAAAGGAAACCCGTGTCGGCACCTCTGCGTCATCTTTAAACCAGAAAGGACGGAAGAGAGAAGTGGTCTCCCGAAAGACGGGAAGGCTGGGGCAAGGGCCCAGGCCGTGCGAAAGCTGGAGAATTATCTTCCGGAAGGGGCAGGAGAGGACGCACTTCAGGCTCTGCAGGCCACACGGCCTCCGTGCACCCAACTCTGCCACTGACGCAGGAAGGCAGCTGTAGCCGACACGTAAGCAAATGGAAGCAGCTCTGTCCCCTAAAACTTCATATTCCACATCACCGTCATGGGTCACAAAGTACGACGTCTTCTGGGGCGGGCGTTGGGCCTGGTGGCGAAGGTGCTCACGACCCACAGAGTACCTGAGCCTGAGTCCCTGTCCTGATTCCGGTCTCCAGCGTCCAGCTAACGATGACCCTGGGAGGTAGCAGTGACGGCTCAAGTCGTTGGGTCACTGCCACACGTGTGGATGACCTGAATGAATTCCCAGATCCCAGCTTTTTAAAATAATTTTATTTATTTAATTTATTTATTTGACAGAGTTAGACAGTGAGAGAGACAGAGAAAGGTTCTCCCTCCGTTGGTTCACCCCCTAAATGGCCACTATGGCCAGAGCTATGCCGATCCGAAGCCAGGAGCCAGGTGCTTCCTCCTGGTCTCCCATGCGGGTGGCAGGGGTCCAAGCACGTAGGCCATCCTCCACTGCCTTCCCGGGCCACAGCAGAGAGCTGGACTTGAAGAGGAGCGACCAGGACTAGAACCTGGCACCCAAGTGAGCCACGGCACCAGGCCCTCAACTCCCAGCTTTGGCCATACACACACACACACACACATGTCCTCTGTTTCAATCATTTAAAAGTATAAGAACCATGCATGCTTAGCTCGTAGGCCATGTACAAGCAGGCAGCAGAGTGGAAGGAGCCCAACAGGCCAGTTTGCCAGCCCTGCTGCCAGCCAAAACAAAACCCTCCTGAAACAAGATTCCTCAACCAACAAGTCCTGGAAACAACTCCGGACTAAGAATGATCTCTGGGATCTCTGCATTTTTTCCCCTTCTTTCAGTGCCTTTCTGATCTAACCTGCCCAGTCAATCATCAAAACATGGTTTTTCTTACTGGCTCAGTTTTGATTTCAGGAATAAAAACAGAGGACAGACAAAGAAGAAAAGAATCAAAAGTGTTGCAAGGCCGGTGCCGTGGCTCACTTGGTTAATCCTCCGCCTGCAGGGATGGCATCCCATATGGATACCAGTTCTAGTCCCGGTTGCTCCTCTTCTAGTCCAGCTCTCTGCTGTGGCCCGGGAGTGCAGTGGAGGATGGCCCAAGTGCTTGGGCCCTGCACCCCATGGGAGACCAGGAGGAAGCACCTGGCTCCTGGCTTCAGATCAGCGCAGCTCTGGTCGTGGCAGCCATTTGGGAGGTTAACCAACGGAAGGAAGACCTTTCTCTCTGTCTCTCTCTCTCTCTAACTCTGTCAAAAAAAAAAAAAAGTGTTGCTTGCCCCCTATTGTCAGCCCCCCATTCTGGAATCCAGCTTGAACACACGTAGCCTCTAGGGTGATTTCTGTAGGGCTGACAGAAGCAAACACCCTTTTCAGTGAGAAACACACCCTGGCCCACACAGGGTGGCAGCAGTCACGCGCAGTGTGTACATCCTGCACGCATTCCCCTTACACACACAGCAACAGATCAAAGTCCTGCCTGCACACCCACTGCCAGGCATCTCCGGATCCCTGATCACCCCGCCAGCTCTGAGTGAGGAAGACGGGCGCAAGGGTGCGAGTCAGGCCCTGCCCTAGGAGGGCAGGAGGCTAAGGATCTGTGCAGCTCGGAGCAGCTGCTGGCAGCGTGGAGACGTTCGGGGCCGGCTGCTGGTGTGAAACTCTGATCTGGTAATAAACACCTCTGGCCTGTGAGCTCCTCTCGCCTCACGGCCTGAGACTTCCCACCACAGCGCCGACGGACTGCCAGGCCTCCCTCGGAACACACCACTCCCTGCCCTGCCTTCTCTGCCTCATGTCTACCAGACTCCCCGGCCTTCCATTATCACCTCCTTCCTCTCTCACTCCATTAAACCAGAAGTCCACTTGCCAACCTCTTCCTTAGCGTCTCCACGTAAGCAATGCAGACCGTGCTTTTTCTGTTCACTGAGAGCCTCTCTGTTGGGTCAGAACTTTTAAAATCCTAACTCCAAGGAAGAAGGCGAGTGCACCACCCAAGCTTTGCTGGCCACAGCTACCCAGAGGCGGCACACATTCAATCTACAGATGCAAAACAAAACAAGGAACATCGAAAACAAAGCCAGCAAAACAGAAACAAGCAAACCCCAAATCCCAAAACCCAAACAGAAAAACACTGGGTGCCAATTCCCCAAGCCTAATGCTTGAACACTCCACACTGAATCACCCTGCACAGAAAGACCACGGGGCCCCTTTGGGACTTGGCCAAGGGGAACGAAGCCCAGGCACGTGACAGCACGACACGTTGTAACACACATGAAGAGAATGTCACCTGAACCCAGGGAGTCACCTCCGTCACTCAGGTGGTGAAGTATTTGTTGCAAGCCACACTGAGAGACCCCTCGACTCTCTCCCAGGAATCTTCACCTCTGGAGGTCCCAACAGAGACAGTCCGGGACCGACCCTGGATGAAGATCCAAACTGAAAATGTTGAGCAGATAGGGCAGCAGCCACGGGGGAGCGAGCAGCAGACGCTCGGGTTCTCTTTCACGTGTCCACGAGGACCGCACGCTGAGCATGGCGGAAGTCGGAGGCTTATGGATCCGTCAGG
This sequence comes from Sylvilagus floridanus, assembly GCA_949820135.1. Taxonomy (NCBI): domain Eukaryota; kingdom Metazoa; phylum Chordata; class Mammalia; order Lagomorpha; family Leporidae; genus Sylvilagus; species Sylvilagus floridanus. The sequence goes on from OX463240.1 coordinate 86,637,104, forward strand.
GGAGGACCCCTGAGAGCACTACTTGAGAAGAAACAGTCATGAGAAGGCAGGGAGGACGGAAGGACTCATTTCATTACTCAGCGTTTTTTAGTCTGTGGATTCAGCAAAGCAATCCACGAAAAAGTCTGAGACTGCTCTGGGGAAAGCTGCTGCTCACTGAATCACCAGGCAGGCTGGGAGCAGACAGCACGAGCTGCGACTTCCACCCACCCAAGCACTAGCCACGTAAGCTCTGTGATCCTGGACAAACAGGCGGCACTAAGCCGCCCTCAACTAGAGCGAAGTCTGCGGGTTCTGCCAAGATTCACTGCTTGGAAATGCAGCAGGAAAGAATGTAAGAGCCTGAGAAGACAATGTAACGAGCACTCAGACCTTTGCATCCTGTTGTCTGGCAGCAGACACCGGGATCCCCCTACAGTCTGCGGAGCTGCTGCAGTTAGCTTCTCACTCGTTGGTGTGCACTGGGTCAAACACTATCTTACTTCTCTGCTCACCAAGCCGCTGGGGAGACCCAGCGCTTCTTAAACACTATTAAAGGCATCTTAATACGCTGCCTTTTTTTTTTTTTTTTTTTTTACAGGCAGAGTGGACAGTGAGAGAGAGAGACAGAGAGAAAGGTCTTCCTTTGCCGTTGGTTCACCCTCCAATGGCCGCCGCGGTCGGCGCGCTGCGGCCGGCGCACCGCGCTCGTCCGATGGCAGGAGCCAGGAGCCAGGTGCTTTTTCCTGGTCTCCCCATGGGGTGCAGGGCCCAAGCACCTGGGCCATCCTCCACTGCACTCCTGGGCCACAGCAGAAGGCTGGCCTGGAAGAGGGGCAACCGGGACAGAATCCGGTGCCCCGACCGGGACTAGAACCCGGTGTGCCGGCGCTGCAAGGCGGAGGATTAGCCTGTTGAGCCACGGCGCCGGCTTATACGCTGCCTTTTATAATGACCATGGCACCTGCCTTTGTCAAAGGGGCAGGTATTTTACATTATATTTCTAGTGGAGCTGCCACGGTCGTGTTTATCAATGCAAATATTCTGATCTTATCGTGGGTGTGACCTCGGTCAGCTATCACTACTGGAACAGTAGCCACCATGTGGCTAACACCTAAAAACCTTTGCTGGACACACTTGTACCCACGTACAACTTTATTGGCTCTTTGTATTAATCCTGAGGCACATATTGCTTAAGGAGAAACTTAGGTAAAGTTACATGCCTAAGGGTCACAGCCAATAAGGGGAGACAGAACCAACTTAGTACCAAGGTCTGTCTGGCTCCAAAAGACCGTCTTTCTAAGGACCAGATACACTCCAAGTTCTCCCACCACGAGACACAAAACTGCAGTGATGGAAGGTCACAGGACAGCAGCAGCATTCGGCATTTACTCCTGGCACCAGGGGACTGCCTGCCATGACTGCCCAGTGCATTACGTCTGGAAGCTTTCCAGATGGTGTTGTGCCGGAGAGAGCAGCTCACTTACAGGATCTTAGGCATCTCCAGGGGCTCTTCGAGCAAAAAGGTGGTCTCAGGTCAGATTTAATTTGTGTCTGCTCTGTCACTGCTACACTGCACCTCAGTTATTTCTGAGGTCGGGGAGTTAAGACTCATGAAAAAGAAATGAGGTTAGCTCTCAGCAAGCCTGCAAACCAAAACACGATTTGCTCGAAGGAGTGACATATGCCTGGCTAGCTACAGGAGGGGCCTGGGCACAAAGAAGGTCAGACAGGATAGGAACTTGACATAAACCTTCCACATTCGCACGGACTGATTCCTACGGTTGCTAAAGGCACACCGGCCCGCTCCTTTCAACAGCATCATCGCCATATAAAATCCCTGCACCACGCAACTGCAGGAGAAACCCAACTGATGCTGAGGAGCCCCCCAAGGGCGGCTCTGATCACTGACCCGCCACAGCAGCCGGCTGCCAAGGCTCTCGTCTCGGGCTGCTCCATTCCAACTTTGCCCCTAGGAAACCTTACGGAGGACCCAGCCTGGGCCTGGAGTTCTGGACCTTGCTTCGAAAAGGAGGTCTTTACAACTTCCGGGCAAGAATCCAAACACCACTCTCTCAGGTGGGGAGAAGAGGGAGCGCTGGAGCCCCTGTATTGAGACAGGCATCTCTGGGAGGGAGTTCCGTGGCATGCCCCCCCCCCTTGCGGCCAACTGGCTCCATGGGTCGCCTGGACATTGGCTGCAAATCCACACGGGTTCTCATCCCACCTCCCACAGGCTGGGCAGGGGGCCCTGGCGCGTTCTTTTCCGGCCTGGGTTAGTTTTCAGAGTCGACGTCATCAATGCTGCAGCTCCCCGTGGTGGAGGCACAGCGCTCAACAGCTCCAGCTTAGTGGCAGCTGCTCCCTGGCTTCCTCTCCCTCAGCACCTGCCGATCGGTCTTCTCAGCACAAAGTCTGTGTCTTGATGTCTAAGCTGCTTGTTGTCTTTCCTTCTGGCTGTCACCTTGACGGTGGTGCAAAATCCAGACAGAGGCTTATTTAGGGAGAAGCCAGATTTAGGTGGATAAGTTTTTGCCACAAAGTAGCTGTGATAAAGTAGGGTCCTGGGCTGGGTATGGGTACCAGGGACCTTGAAGGACTTCTTCCTGGGACTGGCGCTGTGGCACAGTGGGTCACTCCAGCATCCCACGTGAGTACCAGTTGGAGTCCCAGCTGCTCCACTTCCACCCAGCTCCCTGCTAATGCACCTGGGAAAGCAGCAGAGGATGGCCCACGTGCTTGGGCCCCTGCCACCCACATTGAGACCCAGGCGGAGTTCCAGGCTCCTGGCTTCAGCCTAGCCCTGCCCCAGCCATCACGGCCATTTGGGGAGTGACCCAGTGGTGCAAGATATCTCTCTGTCTCTCTGTCCTTCAAATAAACAAGGAAATCTTTAAAAAAAGACTCCTTCTCCATGTAAAAGTTGTTCACCCAATCCTTCCAAGAACCACAGGTGCGGGAGCACCGGGCGGCTCCAAGGTCAAGAGGAAATGTTCCCCAGCTGCGCCGGTCAGCTGACTCGGGGGACTGAAGTAGGCAGGAGGTCACATCCAGTTCCTGAAAGACGTCTCAAACAGGTGCTCAGGAAATGCTGACTTCTCACGCGGGCCACGGCAGGTAGGCCATCCCGTCAAGGCGGTGGGCGTTCACGCGTGGGGAGGGCCGTTCTCCTGGAGCCCCTGCCCGCCCTGGCGGCCGCGTGTTCCGTCAGCGAACGCAGGGCCCTGGCAGAGACGACACAGCGTGGGGTATAAAGCGCTGGGCTGGGCTTAAGTGCGCAGCGCCAGAGCCGCGTTTCCTGGGCCGTCTTCAGAGACGCAGAGAGCCCGAGGCTGCGCTGCGCCTCATCTGTTTGCTTCTCCCTTTGTTTTCTGTTTCTTGGAACATCGCTCCTTGGCAGTAAACTGGTAAACGGAAAATTTGTCCTTTTCTTTGTCAACAGTGTATCTATTTGAAAAGCAGAGTTACAGACAGGGGTGGAGACAGAGCAAGCGAGACTGATCATCCACCCGCTGCTTCATTTCCCACATGGCCAGGGCTGGGCCAGGCCGAAGCCTGCCACCTGGGCCTCCATCCGAGTCCCTCGTGTGGGTGCAGGGACCCAAGCACTTGGGCCATCTTCCCTTGCTTTCCTAGGCTCGTCAGCAGGGAGCCGGGCTGGAAATAGAGTCGCCGGAACTTAACTGGCACTCATGGGATGCCAGTGTCCCAAGAGGCAACTTTTCCACGCTGGAGCTAATCTGCCCTCCTCCAAAATTAAATAAGAATAATAAAGTTTTCCTTCTAGAAGTATCCTCCTCATTCTAGGCAACGGAGTGAGCTCCATCAGCTGCCAAAGCGCACAAGCCGCACTACCGGGATTCTTAGGTTGACAAGTCAAACGGAGACTACAAGTTACTTCCCAGCCCATATGTGGTCATGGAAACCAGCCTACTTCCTACCTTGTACCATCGTAGATGGCCTGTCTTCACTGCCCCCTTCAAACAAGAAACAACTTAAGCTAACACACCTATACCCTTTCTTCCAACTTGTTTGTTTAATGTTTTTATGAAAAAAATTCTGATACTGGAATAAGAGGTTCTTTCTAGTTGTTGAAAGTAGTTGTAGTGTGTCGTGTGCAAAATGTCAGCTGGGACATATTTATGGGGTGGTAAGAAGTGACATGTTTTTACCCTGAATTCCTATTCCTGATATCTACGGGCACTAATTTCTCTAAAGCTGTATCTCAAGGTATCTGTTCCTGACTGACATTTGCGAAAAGAAAACGTTACACTTGACAGTGGTATAATTCCACCATGTGAAACAAATTATCCATATACCCCACTGCTAGGTTTATTTGGGAAGACCATTATACATGCTGAATGAAATGGATTATTTCCCTATTTTAAAATAAATTCTACCCAGTGGTACAAAGAACGCGAAGGGTAACTTTCCAGCTCATAGAACTAAACGGGAGAAGCAGCCGGAGCAGGTGCTGATTCCATCTCGCTGATCCGCTGCCTCAGGACCACACAGGAAGGGTTTTCCATCTACATGTGGGAGCTGCCTGTCCCTCACCCCATCCTCGTCCACCGTCCTAGGCTCCTCGCTCATGGGCACCTGGCCTCCACTCCCTCCACTTCGCCCGAATCTCTGGCAGGAGCTACACAGACCTGACTCACTGCTGTTCTTTGTCTGCCTATCCTCCCAGGAGCCAGGACAGCAGGGTATCTTCCTGCCTAGGGTGACAGAGGTTGGTAGAAGGGTCTGGACAAAGCAGATTTTCCAGAAACACTTGTTGAGAGGTGGGCATTTGGCACAGCAGTCGGGACACCACTTGGGATACTGCAGTGCCTGGGTTTGAATCCCAGCTCTGCTCTCGATTCTGGCTCCCAGTTAATGGGCACCCTGGCAGGCAGCAGCTGAGGGCTCAAGTAGTCGGGTCCCTGCCACCCATGCAGGAGACCTGCACTGAGTTCCTGACTCCTGGCTTTGGCCTGGCCCAGCCCCTGGCTATTGTGGGTATTTGGGAAGGGAATCAGTGGATGGGAGCTCTCTTTCTGTTTTTGCCTTTCAAATAAAATATTTTTTGCCTTTCAATCAAAATAAATAAATTTGCAAGTGCTCATTGAACAACTGAACAGCAGTCTGAGGGCAGGCGCTGTGGTGCAGCCTGTTGGGCCGCCACTTGGGGACACCTGCATCCCATGTCTGAGTGCCGGGGATGGAGTCCTGCTCCTCCACTTCCAATCCAGCTGCCTGCTGATGAGCCTGGGAGACAGCAGAGGATGGCCCAACCACCCACGTGGGAGACCTAGAGGAGTTCCCGGCTCCCGGCTTCTACCTAGCCCAGTAGCCATGGCTGTTGCAGGCATTTGGGGAGTGAATGAGCAGCTGGGGGACTTCTCTCTTCTCTTTCTGCCACTCTGCCTTTTAAATAAAGAAATACATACTTTCTTAAAAAAACAAAATCTTTCCCAAGAACACAGATGATGAGAGAAGCCTACCAGGCTTGGGGCAGGAAAGAAGGCAATATGGGAAAATGACATTTGCTATGTATTGTCTTCAAGACAAGTTTACCCCGGCAGGAAGCCCCAGGTCCCAGCTCACTCACACTTCTCCCTTCTTTGGGGATCCATCTGCCCTCAAACCAGCAACACACCTGCTTCTGGCAAAGGGCTTAACAGCCGCACCACGGGCTGCTGTAGATGGGGAAGCCACGCCAGGGCTTTGCGGGAGCCATCTTGGTTTAGCAATGATAATCCGACATATTTACCCCCCGAACAGACACCATCCCTTTACGCTTCTGATGTATTTCCAGAAAGTCATCCTAGGCAGAGTTTGCAAGAACAGCTTAAGAAGGGCAAAGTGGAAGCTGAATCTGCTGTGCAATCATTTGGATGTCAGACTGTCTAACCTCTCTCAACAAGAATACTTTCCCTGGCCCATGAAAACTCAGAGGCTCAGGTAGGAACTGTCACGTTACAGGAATCACTGGAGGACCACTACTTTCTTACAGAATTTTCCATCCACTTGAAAGGGAGAATGAGAAAGAGAGAGACAGAGAGATCTTCCATCCGCTGGTTCACTCCCCAAGTGGCTGCAATGCCCAGAGCTGCACCGATCCAAAGCCAGGAGCCAGAAGCTTCTTCCGGGGCTCCCATGTGGGTGCAGGGCCCAAGGACCTCTGCTGCTTTCCCAGGCCATAGCAGGGAGCTGGATCAGAAGTGGAGCAGCCGGGACTCGAATCGGCACCCATGTGAGATGTGGGTGCTGCAAGCCAGGGCTTTAACCCTCTACACCACAGCGCCAGCCCCTGATTCCTCACTCTTCAAGTGCCCACAATAGCCAGGGCTGGACCAAGCCAGAGTCAGGAGCCCAGAGCTCCATCTGGGCCTCTCAGTGGGTGGTGGGGGCCCTAGCACTTTAGCATCACCTGCTGCCTCCCAGGGTGTGCATTAGCAGGAGCTAGATTGAAAGTGGAGGAGCGGAGACACAAGCCAGGCCCTCCGATATGGGATGTGGGCGTCCCAAGAGGTGGCTTACCCCGCTGTACCACGCCTGCCCCTAGGGAAGCCAGCCCGCTCCTCTACAAAGGGCCCTGAAAGACGGGTCTGACCCCAGCTTTACCCAGACTTCATGAAGTCACCAACTTCTCCTGTCCTACACTGGAGAGTGCAATTTAATTAAATAAGAGGCTTCGCTAGTTACCCAATTATGGGCTGAAATTTAATACAGCCCAACTGCTTCTGCCTTGCGCATCTGTGACACACTCCACGTAGCTCTCACAGAGGCTCATGCGTTCCATCTCGGAGCAGCGGCCACAGTGGCCCTGAGACAGCCCCCTGCAAGAGGCACTTCCAGGATCATCCTCCCGCCCCCCGTCCCGCAGCAGTCATTCTGCTTAGACACACACAAGCTCCTGTCCAGGAACACGGGTGTAACCAAGAACGCCTCCTCTGCATGGGGACGCGGGTTTCCAGTCCACGCTCTGACCCCAGACACATCTGAGATGTCTGCAAGGTAATCTTTAATTACTGCCCCCGCCCCCCGCCCAACAACCCATACATTTTTTCCCAATGTAAAGATTTCCAATAACAGCATAAAACTAGCCGTTAATAATAGGTCCCAGCATGTCAATTACAGCGGTTTCCAGAAATAAAAGCTTCATGCGGCAAAAATGTGCAAGTTACCGCTGGGAGGTGGCGGCAGTGCACCGCGCGAGTCTGCAAGTCTCCGCCCTCAGAGCGGGTTTTCCTGTGCATGGAAACCCAGCTGTGCCTCTCCCCCACCTCGCCCCTCTGCCTCTCTGTCCTCAACCAACCCCCTAGTTACACACCCGAGCCTAAGTCTTTCCTTTCTGGAGAACAGTAAGGTTAACTGGCAAAGCTGTCCTCTGCCACCTCCTCGGTCCTTTGTATGAGGGGCCGATGGTTGGTGACGCCAAGACCCTCAGACCAAGAGTGCTCACAAGGATTTCAAAAGCAGTGCTCCCTCCGTGGATTCACACATCCCGAAGCCCCTCCTCCCCCGGTGATTCTCTGCTCTTCTCTCAACTCCGCCAAGGAGCACCGGGCAGGAAGAAATCAGTAAAAGAATTGTGGCCTAGAAAGTTCGCTTGTCTCTTTAATTAAGGAAGGCTGGGGGGAAGTGGGGCACCCCGGGGGAGGGGGCAGCAGTGATCCGGCCTCAGGGGCTTTGTAATTTTTACAGGCCTCTTGCCCTGCCTTTATTTCAAAATTAACCGCCTTCTCATCTGGAGTCATTTAGTTCATGGACGGCTTACTCCCGGAGAAATATCTTTGTGGAAGGCTCTGAAGGTTTCCACTTCAGAGAACAGGACAGCTGAATGCCACATTGTGCCCGAGGGTCAAAGGTCACCAGTGCAGTGAAAACCCAGCGAATGCTTTGTGAGCCGCCTTCCTTTCCATGCATGTGAAAGTAGGCACATCTCTCACCTACTGCAAAGCTTTGAACAGAAAGAACGAACAGATAAAGGACTCAGTTCTTAGGCGGCCGGCGCCCAAGGGAAGAGCTTACTCCAGAGAAACAAACCTATGCAGGTGTTCAGACAAGGTAACAAGCCACCAGCACCTGTCCTAGGCTGACACCGTGCCTACTCGCAGAGCAAGAATGAACGGAGGGAGATCAACAGCCCACAAAGAGCCGTCAGCTTCTCAATCCAACGCGGGATTTCCGAGCAGGGGGAGGCAGCACCTGGACTGTCGGCTCTGCAACCGCGGAATTGCTTTCAACTCCCAAGGGACCAGACGTGTATTTCCGCAGCGACCCCTTGCTGAAGCACATCCCGTTCACCCAGGACGCCTCTCTCCTGGATCCATCTCATCTCACGCCCGCCCTGTGCCCCTCAGCTGCTGGTGGTCTCCAACCATCTTCAAGGGGGAAACTGAGGCTGGAGGCTGTGCCCTGGGGGGTGGAACAAGTCAGCGGTGGAGTCAGCCTTGGATGTCTGGGGGCTTCTCCCTTCTCTTCTTCAGTGCTCAAAAAATACCCCCTTCAGCCCTCCTCCCAGCACCTCTGCAGGGCCCCATGCTCCTGCCTCCCCCAGGTAGAGAGAGGGGACTCTGGTTATCTAACAATGCATATTGTGGGGGGGGGGGGAATAACAATTTTGAGAGGACAGGAAATGACTGGCGAGGAAATGACTTGGTCACCTGAGGGTGAAATCCCTGTTGTGAGGCTTTCTGATCAGTCTGGGGCTTTGGGCATAATCCTCCAAGAAGCCCAAAGAAGGAAGACTGAAATTAAAAGAAGGGAAAGTTAATCAAAATCGAACTAGAGAAGGCAGCCTCGAGGAGCAGACAGAACAAAAACAGTCCCTGCCTCCTCAGTCGGTCCTGGGACGGGGGGGACCCAGACGCCTTCTGGGTTTATAAAAGGGGTCCTCAGAACCCTACCCCACCCTACAGCCCTCCTCCAACAGAGCTCTGGGCCCTGCAGCACTAAGTCCCTGCTTCAGAAGGTGACTCGGGCAGGGGCGGTGACTCTGTCGTACACGGATCCTTTTCCAGCTCCGCGCTTCGCACCCACCCCACGTGCACTGCTAGGTCCAGCATCAAGTTCTTTAAAGCGGATCGAGATTTTTACCGACATCCAGGAAAATCCTGCTGGGGCTGTATAAGCTACTCTAGCCTGCAAAGTCCTACACCTGCCTCAACAGTTTTCTTAGCGATTTGCCTTTTCTATGCAGTTTTTATAGAAAGCCTTATTTTTGACGCTCACATTTCATCAATGTGTGTGATAACTAAGTTGTACAAGTTCAACAGGCAGGTTTGGGAATAAATACAACTCTCGGAAAGCAGGCCCTCGACTAGGGGGAGCAGAGGGTGCTGGCTCCTGGTAGCCCAGGTCATGCCTTGGTGTGCAAAAGGCACAGGCCAGGGATGTGGGATGCGGGTATCCCATACTGGAATGCCTGCTTCCCATCCAGCTTCCTGCTAACGTGCACCCTGGGAGGCAGCCGATGATGGCTCAAGTGCTCGTGTCCCTGCCACCTGGGTGGGAGACCCAGAATGGGCTCTGTCTCCGTGTCTGTCTGCCTTACAAATAAATAAAATAAATGCACACAGTTCAAAGGAAGAGCACAAGCTGGGGCAGAGGGCCCTGCTGTATCTGATGCCTGGAACCGTTTTAGGAGACAGTCAGTGAAATGCGCAAGGAAAGCGACATTCCCGGGCTCCATTTCCACCCTTGCTGCTTTTCCATGTCGTTCCGGTTTACCTCTCACCTTCTCTGCTGAATGCAAAGGCCAGAGGTCGCTGGGGGTGAGAAAGTGAAGCTAGCTGGAATGAAAGTTTTGGTGATTTCCTTCCCATGGAGGCTCAGCTCAGGCGCCCAGCCTTCTTGTTCTACCTGGATGTCTCTAAGCGTCTGAGCTCAACTTCCTAAGACACGTGGCTTAGCTACAAGGCTTGCCACAGCAGACTGTCACATGAAAACCGGACACTGAATCCAGGAACCCCGACTTCTTTGGGGGTTCCTGCAGGGCTCCATTGCCTCTCTGGCCCAGCACACTTTTTTCCAAGGGCTTTTGGTCTCCCAGGATCAAAGCTGCGTACACAATGACCACCTCTGTGCAAATTCCCAGATAGGAAAGCTCCCAACCCAGGCTGCGCATGAGTGAGCAATGACTTCTTCCCCCTCAAAGAGGCCCTGGTTAGTTTCTCACACAGAGGAGTGACTGGTCCCTTTTGCCCCCTGGGGTTCTGAGGCCAGGGGTGGAGTTTGGTGGAGACACCTTCGAAGCCCAGATTCCAATCTCTTTCTAAATAAGGGCACTGCTGATGCTCCGGGGCACAGTGCAGAGTGCAGCCAGGGCTCTCCAGACAAGGACCCCAGCAAAGAAACCCACGTGGGAGAGGATGGCGAAGATGAGCCACATCTATAAAGGATAGAAGTGATTTCCACACATCGCAGGAACAGACTGGGGTACGTGTGCCTCCTCCTTCACATTTGAAAAAAGTAGTTTTTTATTTGAAAAGCAGAGCAACAGACACATATGCACACACAAATAGATCTTCCACCTGCTGGTTCACCCCCCAGATGTCTGCAGCAGCTGGGGCCGGGCAAGACTGCAGCAAGGAGCCAGAAGCTCCATCCAGGTCCCCACATAGGAGGCAGAGACTCAAGCACTTGGGCCATCAGCTGCTGCCTCAGATTGCATATTAGCAAGAGGCTGAACTGAAGCAGACATGGGACTGGATCCCACGTACTCTAATGGGATGAAGGTTTCCCAAGCATGAGTCTAATCCGCTCGTTCACCTTTAACTTATACACATGGAGAATGAGGATCCTGTTAACAACGGGAAGAGGAAAACCAATACATCAACACACTGCTCACTACACTTAAGTACCAAGAAGAGTGGCCTCCGTGCCCTCTCCTCATTCAGAGCCACCTTCCCTGGAGAAGCCAAGCCAGAGCTCTCTGCAGTGAGCTCAATGCCATTGTTGGCTTTGCAGGGCTGAGCACGGTTCTTGGCACGTGCTAGGCCATTAATAAGTGCTTGCTGCTCGGGGCCAGCACCCTGGCATAGTAGGTTAATCCTCCACCTGCGGCGCCGGCAGGTGTCCCTCCTGCTCCACTTCTGATCCAGCTCTCTGCTATGGCCTGGGAAAGCAGTAGAAGATGGCCCAAGTGCTTGAGCATCAGATACAGCAGGGCCCTCTGCCCCAGCTTGTGCTCTTCCTTTGAACTGTGTGCATTTATTTTATTTATTTGTAAGGCAGACAGACACGGAGACAGAGCCCATTCTGGGTCTCCCACCCAGGTGGCAGGGACACGAGCACTTGAGCCATCATCGGCTGCCTCCCAGGGTGCACGTTAGCAGGAAGCTGGATGGGAAGCAGGCATTCCAGTATGGGATACCCGCATCCCACATCCCTGGCCTGGGAAAGCAGTAGAGGATGGCCCAAGTCCTTGGGCCCTTGAACCCATGTGGGAGACCGGGAGGAAGCTCCTGGCTCATGGCTCTGGATTGGTGCAGCTCCAGCTGTTGCAGCCATGTGGGGAGTGAGCCAGTGAATGGAAGACCTTTCTCTGTGTCTCTCCCTCTCAATTAAATAACAAATCTTTAAAAATAAATAATACTTGCTGCTGGATTGGCTTTCATCTTCCATAGCTGAGGACATGATTCGACTCCATCTGAAGAACGCTAAGTATGATGTGACACAGGATAAATGTGGCACAGCCGAAGAGGGACTGACACACATAAGCTCTTAAGATGGTTTTTTGGGGCCGGCGCAGTGGCTCAATGGGTTAACGCCCTGGCCTGAAGGGCCAGCATCCCATATGGATGCCGGATCTAGTCCCTCCTGCTCCACTTCCGATCCAGCTCTCTGCTATGGCCTGGGAAAGCAGTGGAAGATGGCCCAAGTGCTTGAGCCCCTGCACCCACATGGGAGACCCAGAAGAAGCTCCTGGCTCCTGGCTTCGTATCGGCGCAGTTCCAGCCGTTGTGGCCAATTGGGGAGTGAACCAATAGATGGAAGACCTCTCTCTCTCTCAAAAGGGGGCACAGGTAAGCCCAGGCTTGAGGAAGCCAAACTCCCAGCCCTGGCATTTAGTCCAGAGAGGAAGGGCTGCGCAGCAGGCCAGACGGGGTCTGAATTTCTGCCCCACCACGCTGACCCACAATGCTCGGAGCCCCAAGCGTTTCAGATTTCAGAGTTTTTGTTGGAAATACTTGCATAGATTTTACCAGTTGAACATCCACAAATTTCAAAATTTGAAATCTGGGGGCCTATGCTGTGGTACAATGAGTTAAGCCACCTGCTGCAGTGCCGGCTTCCCATATGGACGCCAGTTCGAGTCCCAGGTGCTCCACTTCCCATCCCGCTCCCTGCTAAGAATAGTGGAGGATGGCTTCAGTGTTTGAGTCCCTGCCACCCACGTGGGAGACCCAAATGTAAAGTCTGGCTCCTGGTTTTGGCCTGGCCTAGCCCTGGCCATTGCAGCCATCTGGGGAGTGAACTAGCAGATAAAAGACCTCTCTCTTTCCCCTTCTCCAAATAAATTATACACACACACACACACACACACACTCACACACACACATATATATCAGGTTGCATCACCATCAGTCTTGCTGGGTAGCTAGAGGGGTACGTAAGGCACCCAAAGCATCCAGGTCAGTCCCTAACAAACCCAGGTAGCTCCCCAACTTCCCTCTGCTCCCTGTTTTCAAAAGCACCCCGCCCCCGGCTCAGGCGGCACCTGCGGCACTACATGGGGCAGGAGCACTAGCTCACGGGGACACCTGGCGCCCTCGCCAAGTCCGTGGGCTCCAGCCGGAGCTCAACACTTCGGCAGCAGTGGCCTGGAGGCCTGGAGGCTGTGCGTGTGCCGGCGGGAGGTCCCGCAAAGCTTTCTTTCCAGTATTTCTACCCCAGAGTCATCAGCGTCTTCTGGAGACAGAGGGTTTCACTGTCCAGCAACGTCCAGGGGTGAAGCATCTCTAGGAATTCCTGAAGCATCGCGAGAGTATCAGGCGGAGGCTGGAGTCTCATGCTCCGGCGCCTGGATTATCTGACTCCGCTTTAGGAGCCAAGGCAAGGGCAGTCTCTGGCTCCGTGAACGAGGGGAAACCTCTCCTGTTCCCTTCTCCCATCCCTCTGGAAAACTCCTTCCACCTCCCCTGGGAAGCCTTCCACGTCCATGCCAACTGTGGCTCTCCCCGCCTGCTTCCCGTCGCTGCCCACGCGGCCTGGAACCACAGCCTTGGCTCCCTGGCCTCCTCTACCAACATGGCATCCTGCTGCACCAGCAGCCCCGCGAACATTTCTCCCACTCTGCACGAAGGCACTGATGTGCTGGTTCATGTCTCCTTGTCTGTTGCCACGGTATGGCGACCCGCTTCCAGGAGGCAGGGGCTATGCTGCCCTGCGGCTCCCTCTACACCCCAGCTCTGCGCCTGGATCCTGGAAGGGACTGCAGTTTGCTGAATGCATGAATGCACAAATGCTTAGGGCCCAGCTCAGTTTCATCAGTCTCCAGGCCAGCAGCTGGCACAAAACTGTCACACAGGGAAGACTGAATGATTATATGGTTGCTTTAAAAAAAAAAAAAAAACGACATTTTAAAAAGTGGTTTATTTTTATGTAAACTGCTATCGAAAATAGGATGCATAAATACGCCATCCTAATTAGCACAATTTGGGGCTGGATAGGAATCTGAAGATGGGTAACTACAAATTTAGGTAAAAACGAAGACATATTCTGGTTAGACTGCTACACCGACAGGCACTGCCATCTGAGGACTGGAGAAAGCAGGGGCGGGGCCTCACCCGCTCACCACTGCACTCACAAACACCCCGGCTCCTCCCATCAACTCGCTGTCATTTCTACATCCCCAAAGGAGAGAGGTCAGGCATTCTACCCATTCTACAGAGCAGCAGCCAGAGACCCAGAACCTCAGTGACGTCACAAACCTACAAAGCGGTGCAGAAACTCCCACTCAGACATCCCCACCCGCACCCCAGGCTACCACGAGACCCTCGCTCAGGCCTCAAACTGCCCTCATCATCTGCATCCTCAGCTTTCAGTATTGCCAGGGCCCTAACAGTGCTCATGGCATGGCCAGGGTCGGCTTGAGTCAGACCTAGGTGTGGGGACAAACCCCACCCCTGTGACCTTGGCCACTGCTCTCCCTGCCTCAGTTGCTTCATCTGTGAAATGGGATAATCACACACACACACACACACACGCACACGCACACACGCACACACGCACACACACACCCCAGGCGGTTGTCTGGAGGTGGAGAGACAGCACTGAGCACAGGCGGGGTTGGAGGGCGGGGTGTGAGTGACTATGAAGTTCTCAGCGGCTCCTGGGCCAAGGGCAGGGCTTTCGTTGGAAGGGTGACTGGGCCTGCCCAGCCCCACATTTGTCCTCTCACAGTGGCCGCGTGGGTGCCAAGTGAGGCCCTCCGCCCCAGGGAGCCTCTGGCTGATGCGTGAGGGGCTCACCCCCACGGACCCCCAGGCTCGAGCTAGGAGTCCTTTCCAGGAGGGAGTAGGGAGGGCTGAATGGGGCAGATGCCTGGGTTCCAAACACTGGAGGCTTGGGTTTGCTGGACAGAGGAGAGACCACAGGCTAAAGGCTGAGTGTGGCTCCTGGTGACAGCCAGCGGGTGTGTGGGTGTGTGTGTGTGTGTGTGTGTGTGTGTGTGTGAGTGTGTGTGTGTGTGTGTGTGTTCCCTCCCGGGCATCTGCTGGCAGGCAGAAGCAGGCTGGGGTGGGGCTGTGTGCAGCTCACTCAGCAGCCCTCACCCCGCCCCTCCCTCTCTGGAGCTCAAGGGGGACCCTGAGCCAGCAGGGAAAGCGACTCTTTGATCCCTACAGGGCAGGGTTTGAGTGGTCCCCAGAGCACAGGCTGGGGCTCAGCCCTCCTCGGCGAGATCGCAGCCAGCCTAGTTAAACTTTATACTCCAAGTGTGGCAGTTTACAACATCCCGTCTCTGCTGGCCCACCAGCAACAATGGGCCTGGAAGTCTTAGGAGCGGATGGGAAGGGAACCACTGGCCGGGCCCCAGCCCCGCAGGCAGCAGACGGGGTCGGTGTAACCTGACCCGCTCTCCTCCCGGCCCCGCCCCGACACACCTGCCCAGCAATACGCTCCAGGGGAAACGCCGGGAGAGTGCGCCACAACCCTGGCCCCAGGATAAGACACCCAGCTCACTCCGCAAAGCCAGGGGCCCCGGGGGCTGGGGCGGGGCCCTGGAGGGGGGCAGGGAGGATGAGTGGGGCAGACTACAGGAACAGGAAGTGAGGGGTGTGGGCAGGGGGCACTAGGGCACCACTCAGGGCCTTCCCAGAACCTCTGAATAGAACCAGGGCAAACTTGGACTGGGAGGCCCTAGTCTCCCCGGCACACCCCGAGAGGACCATAAAAGATTCCAACTGGGGTGGAAGGTGGGGGAGGGGCCCCTCCTCCTGGGCCCGGAGATGGACACCCACCTCCCACTAGTCATCTTTGTAAAGTGACCTCAAGGGTCCCAGGCACCCTCCAGTGAGGCTGCTGGGCTGCAGTCGGCTGGTGTGCGGTGGGGCACACATGTCTGGGGCCAGTAGGACTCCGGGTGCCCCTGGGGCAGAAGCTGTGTCTCAGTCTCCCCCCAACCCCCGCCCATCCTGCCCACTTCTCAGCTCCTAACCCAGCCTTTGTGTGCAGAGTTCTCAGCAGAGGACCCGGTGCTCTCCCTAGGGAGCAGCAGCAAGCACCCGCTGTAAGTCTGCGCTGTGAGAGGTTCGAGGTGGGAGCGGCTGCCGCAGGAGCCATGGGGCCTCACACCTCCATCTTCCAGAGGAGGGAGGCTGGGAGGAGGAGTGTGTACGCTGGGCTGAGAGCTGCCCCCCCCCGGGGGGGGGCTCCCAGAAGCAACAGAAAGCCCCAGCTCTGTGTTTTAGGCTGTGGGAGTTTCCTAACCCTCCCTTGGAAGTGCAGTCAGCGGACGGTCCCTGGGCCGGCTGTGGCCACATCGCTTCCCCTTCGCGAAGGCACTCCTGTGTGTCACCCTCACCACCCCAAATTGTGGCTCTCACCCCTTCCCTGCATGGACTCTTGGCTTCACTCCCCCCCCACGGGATCCAACCAGCTGGGAAGTCACAATTCCAAGCCCCCCCCCCCCCCCCCCCCGGTCTCTCTTCCATCCAGGACGGCCCCAGGGGTCAGGGAGCCCCTTGGCTGAGCCGGCCTAGGGCTGCAGGGCCCCTTCCGTCCACCAGCCCGGTCCCTGAGGCTCCCCGAACCCCCCATCCCCGGCTCCATGCACCGCAGTAACCATGAACTTCAATCAAGTTCTGCCATTGTCTCAGCTCTGTCCAGGAAGCTCTAAATGCCCTCGCTTCCGACCCCGCTCCCGACACCCCCAGCCCCACCGGCCAGCAAGCCGAACGCAGGGGTCCGGAAGGCTCCCGCGGTCCTGGCACCCCTCCCTGTGGTGGAAAAGCCGGCGCTGCCAAGACCCTCCTTCTTGCAGACCCCACACCCAGAGGCTGCAGCTGTGTGTGTGGGGGGGCTGGGGGCTGGTCACAGGGGGTCACCACCCAGCCCCCAGCCCTGCAGTCTGGCCCCCGGCCGCCAAGCGTACCTGCAGGGGAGTTTCCTTGTCGCTCCCGACCTGGGTAGGGCCAGATGAAGCATCTTCCGCAGCTCAAGCGGCCATCCGCGGGGCTGGGCACCCAGCACCCCCCCACCCCCGGACTACCTTTGCCTGGCACCCGGCGCACAGCCACCGAGGTACGAGAGCCGCAGGCCACGCGGAGGGCCCGAAACCCAGCCCTCGCCGGCCCTCCGCTCCCTTTTCTCTCCACCACCCCGGCTCCGACTTATGGCTCCAGCTGTATTTAAAGTGACAGTGCCCCATTTCCCCGTCGCTGACTTCTGTCCCGAGCCCTGGTGATGCAGGCTGCCAGCGGGCTCTTTAAGGCCCAGAGCAGGTAGACAAAGAGCCACCGCAGCCTCCAAAGCCCCGGTGGCCTTGGAAGCCCAGAGGTGCTGAAGAAGGCTGGGGGCCTCGACCTCCACCTAGGCTGCTCCGGAGTTAACCCCTGCAATGCCGGGTATGGCCCCTGGGCTGGTGTGCCCGCTACAGGAGGCAGAAGGAGGCGTGAGCAGCCATGCCCCACTAGGTCCCTCCTTGGGGCTGTGCACAAGTGGGTACTGGGTTGGGAAGACCCAGGCAGAACCCGACCCACATAGGGACTCCTCCTAGCCCCTTTCTAGACTTCTAGGCACGAGTCAGAACTGGAGCAAGAGATCATTGGTACATTGCCTAAAACCAGGTCTGCAGAGAGATGTGGAGACGGATGAAGGTCAGACAGGGTACAGCTTGCCAGAGGTGGCTCAGAACCGCTTAGGGCAGGGGCAGGGGCGGCTAAGCTGGTGCAAGCGCCTCTGGAAGTCCTGACACCCTCAGGGGATGGGTGACAGATGTCACCCCAACATTCGGAGGACACAGACTGGGAGGAAGGTGTGCCTGCTGGGGGAGGCTGCGGGGAGAGAGACCAGTTCACAGCACCTTCCTCCAGGAGGCATTTGCGGCTGATTTCTTGGGAAACAAAGATTTTGTTGTAGGGTTAAAAAACAAAAAAACAGTGGGACCCAGTAGCAGGGCCCTTCCACTGGCCGGCCCTCCTCCTGTCCTCACTCTTCACCTGCAAGGGGCCAAGTGTCTGAGGCTGGTCCCAGTCCCACCATAAGCTGCACAAACAGGAAGACTCCATCGCAGAAGGGGACTGAGAACACCTGCCTTCTTGAAGCAACAGCCAACAGCAATTCCTTCTTTTCAAAGCCCTCCCCCCAAAGCTGGGGCACCTGCTGTGGCCTGGGACACCCACAATCCCATCCTGGGGTTCCTGGGCTCCACCTGCAGCGCCAGCTCTCCTCCTGCTAACGTGCACTCTGGCTCAAGCACTTGGGTCCCTGCCACCCACATGGGATACCCTGGGTTGAATTCCTGGCTCCCAGCTTTGGCCTGGCCCAGTCCTGGCCATCGTGGGCAATGGAGGAGTGAACCAGCAGATTCAGCAAGTGCATGCTCTCACGCTCTCTCCCTTTCACATAATAATTTCTTAAAGGTCTCCGAAAGTGCTGGACTAAAGTGGGTGCAAAACACAGAGTGGTTAGCTGCCTTTGGCACTGGGCAGCTTGGTGTGAGTGAGCCCCGCGTGAGCCCCAGGTCTCACACCCCTGGAGCTTTCTGGGCCTCAGTTTCCACAAATGTCATGTGGGGGGGGGGGGATTCACACTCCTCCTGAATCACCCTGGCCTTGAAGAAAGTCCCAGATGGTGGCTTTGATCCCAGGAATCTCAGAAGAGGGGGCTCTGTCCTGGGCCTGGGGCAGGCTGGGTTCGGGGAGGGGTCTTCACCTGTCCCTGCGTTTCCCAAATCTCCCATCAAAGGGGAGTAAGGAGCGGCAGTGACCCCAGACCCATCCCTCAGACTACCCATGAGCACCTGGGCAAACAGGTTCCACTTCCTGTACTCTGCTGTGAACGGCTGGGCGGTGAGACTTAAGAGAGACATCGCCGCTCCCAGGCAGGCGGCTGTGGGAGATGGGAGAGGCAGGCGGGTGTCCTGCTCTCCACCTTGGTCCAGCATGGGGTGCCTGGACCAGACCCTCTTGCTGGCTCTCCTGTACTGGTGCTGTCCCGGAAGGGGAGGGCACTGGGTTCTGTGGGGATTTCTGTGCGCAGCCGTGCTGAGCGTCTGCAGAGACATCTGGGGAACAGCTCACGGCACACAGAAGGGATTCTCCTTAGCTTGAGCCAGCAGAATCCCTCAGCAGCAGGGTGCCTGCCCCCAGACCCAGCTGCAGGTTTGCCCTACAGTTTCTTCCTTTGTGGCTTTCCGGCCAGGGGCCAGGATGTGGAGCGGGCGTCATCTGAGGCTGGACAGGGCAGGGCACAGAGGGGCTTACTTGGAGGGAATGGGACTGTCTCTGAACAGCGCTGGGGGCCCACGTGGCCCTCGCCCTCCGCCTCATGCCCAGCAGCAAGCCTACCCTGCCTGCATTCACCCCCACCCCACTGGGGCTGGGGCACAAGTCTCAACCTCCCTGGCAGCCCAGGGAGGCCAGGGTGCTCAGCTGTCTGAGGACTCCACACCCCTCTTCCTGGGGCTCCATGCAGAGTCTCAGGCTGCCACCTCCTTGTGCCTCTGTCTCCTCCTGGATGGGGAAGGTGGGGCATGTGGTGGAGACAAGCCCCTGCTGCTGGGGGCGAGAAGGGGCTTTTACAGCACACGGGCAGGGTCCAAGAGGCTTTGCAATCTGCACCTGCTATTTCAGCACCCAGGCCAAGGCAGCCTGGGTACCTGCACAGCCCCACCGGAGAGAAATGTGGTCTGGGGGCTTTTGGGAAGACAGGAAAGCGGTTTCCCCATCAACGGCCCTGACGCTGCCCACCCCAGGGCTGTAGCCCAAGCAGCTGAGGCACACGCAGGCTGGAGGGGAAGACACCTGCTGAGAGGGAGCTGTTGTCCAGTAAACGTTTTTCCAGGAAAAAAAACAAAACCAAAAAAAAAAAAAAAAAAAAAAAACCACAGCCACTGTTGGGGAGAGGGAAAAGGAGAGGCCTGAGAGAAGTGGGAGCCCTGAGCTCATGTGGCCCCAGGTCTGCACCATCAGAGTGGGGGAAACTGAGGCACGCAAAGGCCTGTCTGAAACAGAGGGCAGACCCCTGAGTGATGTGCACGAGGCCCCTCAGCCAGACTCCTGTGTGCCTGTGCGCGCGTGTCGGGGAGGCTCCCCCCACTTCCCCCACCTCGAAGGATGCCTGGAGCCACCCAGGCTCAGGCTCAGTCATCCCAGCCAAAGTTCCATGTCCAGGAGTGACATCCAGAGGTCAGTGAGATTGGTTAGGGTGGGGCAAGAGGGAGGAGAGAGAAAGGGAGGGAGGGAGGCGGGAGGGAGGGAGAGACTTGCCAAGCCCCTGGGCGCTCTCAATTCTTTAGTGCCACATGCCCCGGTGTCCTGGGTTCCCGTGCCATATGTCTGGGGCCTGACCGTGCCCCTGGTTTCTTGGGGGATCCCCAGAAATGAGACCCTGCAGAATATCAGAGGCCAAGGTAGGCGTCCACTCTGCCCCACCCTTGTTTCTCCTCTCTCCCTCAGTTATGAGCTGCTTAGTTCCTATGTGGAAAATCTCCTGCCCCATACACAAGTCTGGGCCCCTCTGGGCCCAAGACCCCTTTACACCCAGGCCAGGCTGAGCTGGCAGCGTTGGGACAAACAGCTAATTACAACCCAGGGACTGGAAAGAGGAGGAACGGGACCAGAATGGAGGATCCAGGCGGGGAAGAGGGAAGGGGCCGTGAGAGGGAGCTTGGTGGATGAACCCTTTCCATAGGGAATCACCTGGCCACTCCTCCAGTCCCAGCTTTCAAACCCCTACCCCCACCCCCAGACCCCTGAGTGACCCCACAGAACCCTGGGGTTGTGACCTTGACTGCAGGGTCTGGAAAAGTCACTGCCAGCCCTTGGCATAGCAGAAGCTTCCAGTACTTCCAGGTGGATGACATCATCCTATTTCCAACCAATCAGGGTCTGAGGTGAGGCAGGTGCCACCGCACCACTTCAGCAAGGTCGAGGCCACAGAGATTAGAAGAGGGGACCAAGACAGTAGGCCCAGGCCACGGCTCCCCAACATTTCTTTTTCTTTTCTTTCTTTTTTTGAGAGGCAGAAAGACAATAAGAGGGGGAAGGGTGGGGGAGAAAGAGAGAGAGAGAGCTCCCCCATCCACTGGTTCATTCCTCAAATGCAAGCACAGGCTGAGCGTGGGCCAAGGCTGAAGCCAGGAATCAGGAACTCAATCCAGGTCTCCCGTGCGGGTGACAGGGACTCAACTACTTGAGCCATCACCATTGCCTGCTGGGGTCTTGCCCGAGCAGGAAGCTGGAGCGATGGATGTGGGACCCAGAATCCCAGTTGGGGTCACAGGACCAGGTCAAGTGCCCACCCCCAGGGGATCTCCTGGCCTATCAGCAATGCTGGGTTTTCCAGGGTTCCTTGTGCACGAACCTGGCCAGCGTCTCCCCTGCCCTGACGCAGCGAAGCTATGGCCTTCTCCAGCAACTTCCAGGCTCTCCCCGGGGGCCTGAGCCAGACCCAGGTCGCGTGGTTGGAGAATCCAGAATGTTAGAGCCCAACAGGATTGGTTCGGACAGGAGGGGCAGGCACGTGGCTCCAGGCCCTGCACACCACCCGGGCTTCCTGGCTCCTTGCCACCAGACAGTGGCACCTGTTCTTGCCACCTTCCCCTGTGGGGCCAGCCCAGGACCCAGTCCGGAAGTTTTTGAAAGCAGGCGGCAGAGTTAGAACTGGGGGCCCAACAGATGCACAGCGCAACGTGCCAGAGCCCGGCAGAGACCCCTCCGGATGGCAAATGAGCCAGCTGGAGGGAGGAGCCTGCTCCCAGCTGTGCTACCGCTCTGCAAATATTTATATGACCTTTGAGGGGACCCGCTTTTCCCACCACCGTCCTGCTGCTGCTGGGAGTGGCAGCAGAGAGGGGAGCCCCTAGATCTCACCAGCTCCCACCATCCTGAGGACCCCGGGCTACAGGACGAGGATGCAAGGGGGCTGCCTCTGCAGTGGGGGCCTGCAGGGTCCTCGGGGCAGATCACTGGGAGGATTCCTAGGGGTGCTGTGTGCATGCATCTGTCTGCACAACGCTCTAGCTCAGGAGACCCCGACACCAGGAGCAACTACTTCAGAACAACCCGAGCGCCCGCGACCCCAGCCTCCCAGGTGCCGAGTGGGACCCCGAGTATCTGGGAGGCAGGGACGAGACCTCGTGCAGTTGAGTGAGGATGGACCTCTAACTCTGCACCCTCCTGCCTCCCTCCACCCCCGCATCCTGGGCTGAGCCACCACCTGCGCCGCCTGGAGTCTCGGGGGGGGGGATCCCTTCCCCTCACAGCAGAGCACATTAGACGATATAGCCTCCTCCCTGAAGTCCTCCAGGACTTCTCGTACACAGGGCCCTCTTTACCTGGCCCCTGGCTACCTCTTGACCTCACTTCTGGCCACACTGCCCATTCCTAGCCCTGGTTCAGACATGCTGAACCTCCTTGCACCTCCTTGAGCTCGTGCCCACTTTTGCCTCTGGGCACGTGCTCTTCTGTTTGCCTGGATGGTTCCATCCTGTTATCTGCGTAATGTACCAAGGAAGCCTTCCCTGGCCACCCTCTCTCCACTCTTGGCCCCCTCCCCCCGCTGTCTTTTTCCCATGCACACAGCACCCCCAACTTGTACATTTAGTTTTGCACATAATTTGCCACATTTGTTCTGAGTGAGTCTATCTCCCCCTTGTTGTATCCACAGTGTCTCCATTTCTCAAACCGCCCAGATGAACCAACAGCACGAGGTGGCTGTCATCATCCTCTTGTCTTTCCGATGACGAGACCGAAGCACAAAGCCACGCAGGGAGTGAATGGCAAACGAGAAATTAAATCCAGGTCAACGAGACCCCAGAATGTTCCATTCACTGTGCCGTTTTGCCTTCCAAGAACAGGAAACGAACCACAGAGACAGCTAAGGACAGACGAGCTTGTGTGGCCACTGCCTGCCACACTTCAGGGCACCTGCCCAGCACTGGGAAGGGCGGGATCTCTTGGCTGGACCCTCCCATGGGGAGCTCCTTGCCTTGGCTGGATCCAGAGACCAGGGAACATCTGGGGAAAGTTGGCTCCAGTGTGGGCCCAGGGCAGCTGGCTCTCCCCCAGGGCCCTCGTGCAGAGGCTTGTGGCTTGGAAAAGGGCAGTGACAGCCAGATAAGCTGTGTCCCTCCTCTTTCAATAACACTCGGCAGCACGTTCGGCAGCCCTGGGAACGCCTGGGGCGAGAAGTCCCACCACCCAAGCCTGTCCACACGGCCATGGATGCGAAGATAGTGTCATTCCTGAACTGCCCCCTTGTCATCAAGCCCACAGGGGCCAAGACAGAAGCCAGACACGGAAGCAGAGGAAGACTGCCAAGAACCAGAGAGGCGACGACGAGAGGAGGGGCTGGGGACGACGGCTGCAGGAGGGCAAGAGATCTGCCCGAGTCACCCCTGGGAAAGAAGGGACCAGGCCCGAGACGGACCCTTTGCAGATGAGCGAGCCAAGGGAGAAGGGGCGGGCTGGGGAGGGCATGCTCACCCTCGCTCTGGCTCAGGGCCCCAGGCCGAGCACTCCCCGCTCCTGGAAGTCCCTGCGCCTCTCAGACGCTTGGGGTGCCCGCCGATCTCATGCACACACAGCCTCCTGTGTCCACGGGTGTCTGGATGCGGCTCACACAGCGTGTGTCTGTCTCTCATTCACGAGCACGCTGGCTCTGTGTGTCGATGGCACAGCCCCCGCGGCAGCCTCATCGACCTTCTCTCTCCACGACCCTGTCCTGCATATTCAGTGAGTGCTGATCCCTCTCTCATGTCGCCACATGCTGGCCTCTGTCCTTCCTGCCCACTTTCACACCCAGACTTTCACACACCTGCCTGCATTTGCTCCACCGTACCCCGAAGCACGGGCAAGCACAACTCAGTGCGCAGCCTCTTTGGGGCGGCCCTGCACACAGCTCACTGCGTAAGCGCCCCTGCCCGGCTGCTGGCCTTCCTTCAACTGCACTGAATGCGCTTTTGCTGCCTGGCCAGAGACATCTGAGCACCCAGAGCCCAGCGCTGGGCTCTCCCGAGCACCCTGGGACAGCTATGCCTTTGAGCTGCAGTCAAACAAGGACTTGTATTCATGCAGGCTGAGTCGGTTCCTTCTGCCGCTGGCCCGGAGCTCCTGGTTGTGGCCACTTTATGGCTCCCCAAAGCAAGACCCCCCTCCTGGAAGATGGAGAGGTCACTTAGGGGCATCCCAGGAGGGGGCCTCCAACAGCCACTCAGCGGTCACTCAACAGCATGGCTGAGAACACAGACTGCTGGGTGTTGGGGGAATCTCACTGGCAGAAGACAGGGTCTCTGTTCTTGGGAAGCTCCCTGGTGGAAGGCGTGAGACCCCCGCCCCTGGCAGGCTCCTGGTGCACCGTGGGTACAGTGGGATGAGCACAGGGCGTGGAAGCCGGGTCCTGTCACTCCCCAGTTCTGTGATCCTCTCAAGCCCGTTAGGACAAGTTCCACTTTCCTGCCTTGTGAGTGAAGTCCACATCACGGTGTTGTTAAGTTAAGTGAGATAATGCCATTTCACACGGTGCCAATCATACGTGCTGTGTACCGGTGAGCGAATCCAGAAAGCACCCAGTGTTACAGTACCAGTCACGAACACCAGTTCCAGGCCAGCACTGGGACAAGGGAGGGGACGCCCAGGACTTGGCAACCTGGGTGTCACTGCCCAGGCAGGGAAGCTCCACTGCAGGATGGCCTCTGCAGCTGTGGTTTTTCTAGGAACCAACCAGGAGGAGTGAGGTGACTACTGGGCACCTACTGGGCACCCGGGGCGTCACTCATCCTGGATCGCCTTACATCCTGGCAACACTCCTCCTCCCAGGCTACCGTACCCACTCATGCGGGATCACTGGCCTTCCCGGAGCCTCAGAGCTGGATCTGAGCCCACACCTGTCCCCTTTCCACGCGGGTGCTCTCCCCATAGTATCCGGCTGCAGGGGACTTCTGGGCGCTGCACAAGCCCAGGTGGCCATCACAGCACAGCAGGTCTGTGGGCGAGAGGAGGGGGCCGGCCAGCAGAGGCAAGCGGACAGGTAATGGGGAAGCCACACCCATTCAGTAGCATCCTCCACGCTTTATCCATACTAACTGTCACCCCCAGTGTACGTCATCGCTCTCAGCCGAAACACCAGCAGCCCAATTGTAGGTTACTAGGACACCCAGAGGAGGGGCCACCCCTTGGGTGGCATCAGTTGCCATGGCAACCACCACACATCCAGCTGCCCCTCCGGAATACATGGCGTGCTCCAACCTTCCACCAACCTCTTTGGATCTGAACAGACATGGCATACAGATTAACCCCGCACTGGCCGAGGAGAGGCATCCCCCATTTTGTTGGAGGAATCTAGGGGTGTCTGAGAGCCAGGGGCCCTCTGCAGCCATCCCCTCCCTCCTGTCAGACCCAGGAAACTGCCTCTTCCTAATTAATGGCATGTGTGTCCCAGTTACATGTTCCCTGCAGTCACTGCTCACCGACCCTTCCAACGAGCTCTGTGGCAGCACCTGGAACTGAGCCTGCAAATGCCCATCTGTGCCACTGGGGGACCTGCCCTCAGCCAACAGTGAACAGGGGCACACAGGGAAACACACAGGTGTCCTTGCCCGGGGGTGGGGCAAGCGTACACCATGGCCTCTTCCGGAAACCCAGGCCCCCGGGTGCCTGCAGCAGTAACCTGTACAGGAGCAGCCCTCCTGCAGGTCCCTCCCTGCCTCTTCCCTGACTCCTCCCACTCCCCATCAGTGCCTTCTGGGAGCACCTCCACACAACCCCCCCCCCACACACTCAAACCCTTGTCTTGAGGTTTGCTTCCATGGCTATCCCGCTGCTATGTTTAATGTGTCCCCCAAAAGCACGCGTGTTCGAAGCTTAGCTCCCAGCACAACAGTGGTAAGAGACAGGGCCTCTGCATGGATTAATGCTGGGACCACAGGAGTGGGCTAGTTACCGTGGGAGAGGGTTCCTATAGAAGGTTAAGTTCGGGGGCCAGCTCTGGGCTGCATGACGCCAGCACCACACTGGAGTGCTGACTGGGGTTCTGGCTGCTCCACTTCCAATCCAGCTTCCTGCTGAGGTGTCTGGGAAGGCAGGGAAAGACGGCTCAAGGACTTGGGTCCCTATCACCCACGTGAGAGACCCAGATGGCGTTCCTGGTTCCTAGCTGTGGCCTACTAACCCAGATCTGGTTGTTGTGGCCTTCTGGGGAGCAAACCAAGACAGAATCTCTCTCTCTCTCTCTCTCTCTCTCTCTCTCTCTTCCTCTTTCTCTGAGACTCCGCCTTCCAAATAAATAAACACAATCTTCACAGGAGACCAGGGAGGAGTTGGGCGCCCCTCTCTTGCGTGTGCATTTCTCTCACCCTTCCCCCGCCCACTGTGGGGTGATGACACAGCAAAAGCCCCCACCGGAGGTGCTCCTTTGAGCTTAGACTTCCCAACCCTCGAGATTTGCAAGCCAAAGGAACTTCTGCTGGCTACAAATCGCCCACTCTAGTGCTCTGGTGCAGTAGCACCCAAAGGACTAAGACAGCAGCTGGAGGCGTCCTTCACACCGGGGAAACACACGTCCGACTCGAGGGACCGAAGGCAGGAAAGGGGTCACGGCCACTCGAGTGATCCCGCGTGCGGTCAGCTTAGCTCCCACACTCTGCACTCACGCTCCGGGCCCCAGACCACCAGCTGGGCACCATTTGCCGCATGACAACATTGCACAAACAGGTCAGCGCGGGTCAGGATGTTCCATCTCGCTGGGCGACCAACATTCCTTGTCATCCTCCGGTGAGGACGGCAAGCCTCACTCTCAAGCTTGAAGGCTAACACACACTTCTGAAAATACTGTATCAGCGTTCAGAATGTGCGCGTGCCAGCCGAGGCCACCGACTTGGTGACGCCCGTCACCAAGCGGCTCAGGACAGCCAGCATTCGTCACGCACCCGTGCTGTCCAAGGTACAGGTAGAACTAACCTAACCCTCATCTTCCAGTGTGCGTTTTCAGCTGTGGAATCCGAAACAGTGGGAGGTGAAGACAGCGGAAGAGGCAGGCTCCGAACCCAGGCAGAGTGGCCGGCAGCCCTCACCGGAGACCCGGCTACCACTCTGCCGGCGGGTGTCGCCAAGCCCATTCTCCAAGGTCTGCTTCATGAACTGTGCACTGCAGGACGGTCAACCAGCGAACCACCAGGCCTCACAACAAACTCCAAATTCAATGTATTTATTTGCCAAGTTTAAAAAATCTTATTCTGGGGCCCACCGTCGTGGTACAGCGGGTTAAGCCACCACCTGCGAGGCTGGCATCCCGCATGTGCCAGTTCAAGTCCCAGCTACTTGGCTTCTGGTCCAGTTCCCTGCTAATGCATCCTGGCTTCATTGAGGCCACTTTGCTCTCTGAACCAGCAGATGGAAGACCTCTCTCATCTCCCTCTCTCTGTAGATTTGTCTTCAAATTAATAAATAAATCTTATTCTGATTTCTAACAACTCCTAATGAAGACAGAGGCCATCAGTGAAATGAGCAGAACATTAACGAGATCAGAACAACCCATTTCCAACCAAGGGCCCTTTACATTTTTCTTTTCTTTCTTTTTTTTTTTTTTTTTAAGATTTACTTATTTATTTGAGAGGCAGAGTTAGAGAGGGAGAGACACAGAAGAGAATCTTCCATCCACTGGTTCACTTGGCAAATGGCTACCACAGCCAGGAGTGGGCCAGACTGCAGCCAGGAGCTCCTTCAGGCCTCCCACGCGGGTGCAGGGCCAGGCACTTGGGCCATCTTCCACTGCCCTCCCAGGCCATCAGCTCCCTGCCTCCCTCTTAGGTCAGAAGTCCCGCAGAGGCAGGCATTGAGCTTCCTTCCTGAACTTGAACACAGGGCTCTCCCCAGGACGGTCCCCTTCTGCTCTCTGCCCCCCCCCACCCCCCAGTCATCGTGTTCCATGGGCAGAGCCACGCCTGCTCCAGCTCCCAGGGGCATGATGCCCAAACAACAGCCAGGAAGCAGAGATGTAGAAATGGGACGGACAGGGCCGGTGCTGTGGCGCAGCAGGTTAACGCCCTGGCCTGAAGTGCCGGCATCCCATATGGGCGCCTGTTCAAGTCCCAGCTGCTCCACGTCCAATCCAGCTCTCTGCTGTGGCCTGGAAAAGCGGTGGAAGATGGCCCAAGTCCTTGGGCCCCTGCACCCATGTGGGAGACCAGGAAGAAGCTCCTGGCTCCTGGCTTCAGATCGGCACAGCTCCGGTCATTGTGGCCATCTGGGGAGTGAACCATCGGATGGAAGACCTCTCTCTCTCTGCTTCTCCTCTATCTGTGTAACTCTTACAAATAAATAAAATAAAAAAATATTTTAGAAAATGGGACAGACATCTCTGCTGCTTCCACTGGAATCCAAAAGGTTCTCTTCTCTGGCACAGCCCCAGCACCCACTGCCGGAGAATGCCTGCCACTCACAGCGGCTGGGTGGCAAATCTCAGGGTCTGGGAGCCGCGGCCGAGGCCCCCGCCACCCGGCTGGAAGTGTCTCTTTAAGGCTCGGGAGCACAGAGCCAGCCTGGGAGAAGGCAGGGGCCCACAGTTTGTTTTATTTGACATTTTTCAACGTCAGGACACTTGAGAGCCAAGGAGGAAACAGATCCCATCTGTTCCTGAGCCCCCGAGCGCAGTTCAAGAGGACAGGCGGGGAGGGGAGGGAAGGCAGCCAGCAGGAAGCAAGAAGTCGGGGCCAGCCAGCCACACACAGAGGCCAAGGACCCACCTGGGGCGGGACACGGGCTGTGGCAGTGTCACCAAGAAATCCCCATGTCCCCAGACCCACGGCCTCCAGGCCCACGAGGCTCGGGCCTGCTGTCTCAGACCAAGGCGCTATGGCTCTGAGCGTGGGGGGCTGGACAGCCGCCCTGCCAGGCCTGCAGCTGCTTATGTACAAAGTGACTGGCGCCCCCTGGAGTTGTGGGACTTGGCAGCTCCACTGCTGGCGAGGCCTGCGGGTTCCCACCGGTTACTGCCACGAAGCTTCCACACGGCCCACCCACCCCACCACGGGCATGGACAGACACGGACACCCGGAGAGGTACCAAGTCACCCACATGAACGCAGGCGAGGACTCAGTGTCTCCCACCGCTGCCCCTGCACACCTGGCCCTAAGCCTGGTGCCCGTGTTCACCTCTGCACAGGGGCTGCTGTGGGCGCCCTCCCACCCAGCCCTGGAGGTTGGGGATGGGGAGGACAGACGGCTGTGCAACTTATCTTCTTCCTTAGATTAAATTCCAGACGGCCCTATTTTTAGAAAAACAAATTCCTTTTCTCTCTTCAAGTGGCAGAAACGTCCCGAGCTGTCAGCAAGGGCTGTCCGCAGTGTCGCGCCCGGCATGGTGCCCTGGCGGGTCCACTTCTCGGGACAAGCGGGGGATCAGCCTGGGTGCCAGTGCTGAGAGGCTCAGTGACAACCTGAGAGTCTGCAGGAGACGGTGACCCGGCCAGAGAGAGGTCTGGAAAACCAGGCCACGCAGCAAGTGGGGGCCTTCCTCTCTCCCTTCTTTGGTCTTCTTTCTTGGTCTAAAGACAACTTGAGCAGTCATCAAGAACATGTTGAAATATTTGGGTGATCTTCCCAGACGAGAGGATGTGAATCACAGGCAAGAAGTGACAGGGCAGCAGACGAGGGCTGAATACTTAGAAATTCCTTATAACTTAATCCTGTATGAAATGGAGTTAGCTCCCTGTCACGGAGCTCATGATGGTCAAGGCTGAAAGACTGGCCCAGGGAATACTGTCGAGATTTCTGTACTAGGCGAGAAGCCGGACTGGTCCCAAGTCATCAGAAAGAAAAATAAAAAAAGCTTCAGAAAGACACAGGTCCGGGGGACACAGAGACTCAGCATTAGCAGGTGTGCAACGTGGCATGGAATCGGCACTTCTGAAGAGACCCACCGTCTACAAAACGCTTAGAAGGAAACAGGGAAGCTGCACGACATGGAATTTGGCAAAGATTTTTTGGATACGACACCGAAGCAGGGGCATAAACAAGATGAACTGGACGTCAGCACAATGAAAACCTTCGGGCAGCAAAGGACACGATCAGAATGAAAGGCAACCCATGAGTCAGAGAAAATATTTGCAAAGCACGTATCCGGTAAGGGCTTCGTATGCAGAATGTAACATAAAAGCCCTGTCGCAACTCAGCCACGAAAACCGGACAACTTCGTGCAGATGGCAGACACGTGGACAGTGGGCACGGACGGACGCTCAGTGTCACCAACCAGGAGGAAAGCACAGACCCACCACAACCAGGGAGTGCGGGCTTAGCCTCTGCATCCCACACCCGACTGCCCGAGTGCCGCTCCTGGCTCCAGCTTCCTGCCAACGCAGACCCGAGCAGGCAGTGGTGGCGGAGGCGCTGGGTTCCTGCCACCCACAGGGGAGACACGGAGCAGTGTCCATCTCCCCCAAGCCCAGCACTGCCCTTTGCACGTACTGGAGGAATGAATCGGTGGACACGAGCGCACTCTCTCTCTCTTTCTCTCAGATAAACAAAAAACCACAAGGAGCCCCCACTTAAAATCCATTAATATGCTCACATATACCTTAAAACCCTCTAAGATAGTAAATGTTGGCAACAGTGCAGAGACATGAAGACCCTTGTGCACTGCTGACTGGGAAATGGTGTAGTCTCGGTGACAAACGGTATTGCGGTTCCTCAGAAAATCAGAGACAATATGGCCCGGCCCGGCAATCCCATTTCAAAGCAGGGACTTGAGCAGGTGTTTGCATGAGGACACCGCAGAAAACTTGTGGAAAAGTGGAAATACAACATGCTTACTTTGGCTAAAAAAAATTTTTTTTGAAACCCTAAGGTGGGCACCATGGCCCAGCTGGTTCAAGTGCCCCCTGGATGCTGGCATCTCATAGCAAGAGTGTGGGTTCAAGTCCCAGTTGCACCTGAGAAACTTGACCCTTGCCATCCATATGGGAGACCCAGATGGAGTTTCTGGCTCCTGGCTTTGCTCTGGCCCGGTCCTGGCTGTTGCAGGCATTTGGGGAGTGAACCAGCAGGTGGAAGCACTCTCTCCTCCTTTTCTCTATCACTCTGCCTTTCACATAAATAGATACATGCTTAAAACCCTTTACATAGTTTTCACATAATACATATTTTCCATGAACTGTTTGAAGGATCTCCCCCCTACACACACACACACCCTCCTCCAATGTTCACAACCAAAGAGCGGAAACAACCCACTAATGGAAGAACGCAAACACAAAGCAGGGTCCACCCCTACGATGGGATGGCGCTCAATCTTAAGACAGAGAATGAGAGTTCTCCTTTCCACTGGTCCCTGCCTCCCATTGCTTCCAACAGCCAGGAACCCCACCCAGGTGTCCCCCATGTGGAACCCAAGCACTTGAGCCATCACCTGCTACCTCCCAGGGTTCACATTAGTGGAATTGCAAGTGGGGCCAGGACTTGAACCCAGGCCCTCCAGGATGAGACCAGCAGTGGGCGGCAGCCGATGGACGGATGAGGGGTGAGCAGGGCAGTGCTGAAGGCTGGCCCACAGGGAACAATCCTCCCCAGTTCATGAATAGGAAAAACAATTTTCGTAGGCATAGGACATTTTCTAAATGGCAACACCCGGATGGAAACCACAGCAGGCATGAGAGGAGTAGGAGGAAGAGGAGGCTGAAGGCCTGACGTCTTCACCTGAAGACCTGCTGGAGTCTGGGGTGCCTTCTCCCTAATCCACACACACACACACACACACACACACACACACACACACACTGTAGCCACGTTAAAATTACCAGGGATTATAAACGGATGCCCTCAACGCTGACTTCCCAAACACATTCCTGGATGGCCGTGTTTGGTGATGCTAATTACACTTAAACTCTGTAAGTGTCCAGGGCCACTGCTCGCCGAAGGCTGGCCACAGAAACACACGTGGAATTACCACGTAGCACGGCATCGTGGTTTCCAGCGAGGGCCACTTGATGGGCGCTGGGATGCCAGCGGCTCACCGTCCATTGCCCAGGCAAACTCTAGCCGGCGGGTGTGCACATCGGACAAGGGCTGACTCAGGCCAGCCTCTAGCCGGCGGGTGTGCACAGCGGACAAGGGCTGACTCAGGCCAGCCTCGGGGGCCTGTTTTTGTTTTTGAACCAGTTCAGGAGCACACACACCATGCAGAGGAAGGAGGGTAGGGAAAGGCTGCCGGGACTCTGCGTCTCCACACGCCAGCCCCTGGGGCTACCAGATCCATCCCTGCTACCTATGCTGAGCGGCGGGTTCTCAGCCTCGCGTCTCCATCATCTGGGACTCGAACAACAATAACAACAGCAAAACGCTCCGAGCTAACCTCCAGTGAGCCAGGGGTGATTCCAGGCACTTGACCCAGACGAAGCCACTCAGAGCGGGTCTGTTTACCAGACAGACCAGTAAAACTTAACGGACTTGCCCACGGTCACAGCTAATTAAGGGCCAGCCGTGCTGACCCTTCCTCAGAGTGGGATGGCTAAGGCAAGGGCCTGTGCCTCCTAACACCTACGGGATTTTCAGCCATGTCCACCGAGGACAACAGGACAGGACACTCAGAGGACTCCCACCTCCAGGCGTGTGGGAGCGCCCGGAGGACAAGAGTCCTGTCGCCCCCCCATCAGCCTGGGGGCGCGGCAGGGCTGGGGCCATGGTCCTTCCTATCCCCGGGGGTCTGCAGGAGCCCCTGGGGCTCTGCCCCATCCAGCGAGGAGCTCTCAGGGACTTCCTGGGGCTGAGCCTCTGACACCTGGGCTCTGCCTGCTGCACAGCACAGGCCACTGACCTCTAAGGGGCCGGGGGCCTGCGTGCTGGCTGACTTCTCCCGGGACTGAGCGTGAGGCTGGGCTGGCCCCGGGGACCGCACAGGCAGTAAACAGCTTGTTCCTGAGTCACTTGTTTTGCTCCTGAGCAGCCTCAGCAGCTGGACAGGCCCTGGCCAGACCCTGCCAAGTTCATCCCCAGGGGTGGGCGGGGGTGGGGACAGGGATGGCCGGAGCTGGCCCTGGGTCTCTTCCGAGGAAAGGCCGCCTCTGTTCCCTGCGGTCCGAGATTTTATTAGGGAGAGGCAGTCCCCGGCAGTTAGATAGGAAATATCTTACTATTAAGTCTCTGAGAGGTGGGGGGAGTGGTGCTGCTGCTACGTGTGTGGTCCCAGCAAACCAAGAAGGCAGACCGGAAGGGGCAGTCAGCTCAGAGAAGCTTCTAGAATCACTGTAGCTCCTTGGTCGTGAGGCTTGGGGCAGTTTGCCATTACCCTCTTCGTGCCCAGTGCTTCGTTCTTCCTGTCCCCTCCCCTCACTTCCCACACTGTCATCCCTTTCCTAGTGGTCTCCACGGCCCACCCACTCACCTAGGCAGAAGACAAGAGGGGGTCCCTGCAGGGTAAAGGATGGGAAAGAGGAGGTTCTAGACTGGGATGGGGTTAGGAAGTCACATTACGGGCAGGTGAGCAGGGACCAGGGACCTTACCACGGGGTAAGGTGGGGACGAGGGGGCTGGGATCCCTGGCCAAGGAAGTAGAGCCCCCACTACCACTTCCTGTCTGACCGCACTGTTCCCTGCAAGCTGCCCAGGTCTGCATGGAGTTCACAGAAGATCCGGGACTAGAACAATTTTTCACGACTCTCTGGGCCAGTTTTCTGGCGAGCCAAAGACCAGGGAAGGGGATGGGCACAGCAGAGAACGACAGCCACAGAGGCCAATGAGAGGGAGGCACCCTCATTGACCAATCAGATCCTCCAATGGAGGCCCCGCCTTTATCTGATTTCAGAGTGGGGTCACATGGATACCACTGCCCGGCCGGCGCCCATTCGCCGGCCTCCCCAGCCCCTTCCCGGGCATCCAAGGGACTGCACTTACCCGGTGGTGATGTCGTCGTCCTCCGTCATGGTCTTGCCCACGAGGTCACTGTCGCTCATGTAGCCAGACTTGAGGTCCACCTCGTCAGAGTCCAGGGACTCCACCAGCTCCAGGCGGGAGATGTGGCTGAGCTTGCTAGGGCTGCGCATGGGCATGGTGTGGGAGTAGTGGGCCCGCTCCCCGTGCATGTACCAGGCCGGCGGCCCCTCCGAGCGGCAGCTCCCCCCCACCGAGGGCGCATCGCCCGCCTGCAGCCGCGGGCTGGACTGGCCGTAGCGCCAGGAGAGAGGCGATGAGCGGTTGGAGAGGCTGGACACGCTGCGAGGGTTGGCGTCGTCGCTGTCGTAGCACGTCATCTCCAGCGAGCTGGGCGGAGAGCAAAGGGGGGCTGCTGCTGGATTCCTGGGTGCAGCCGCTGCGCCCCAGCCCCTCACCACCTGCCCTCCACCCCCACGAGGCTGCCACGTGTGTCTTAGCCTCGTGACATCCCATCTCGGCTTGTCAAAGAAAAACATATTCTCCGGTCTACTCCCGAGAGCCTGGATCGTGGCATTTTGCTTGGGTTTGAGTCCTTTCTTGTCATTTATTTGTAAGTGAGCCCAGGGAAAGTAACGGACCCGGAAAAACCTTCATTTGCTCATCTGTGAAATGGGCAGCAGTATGAGAGCTATGTCATGGAGTTGTGAGGGTCACATGGGTACAGATCCAACAAACTGAGCGCCTGGTACACAGAAGGTGCTCACCGAACGGGAGGGGGCTGGGAGACCTCCTGGAGGAGGTGGGACAGGGCCTTGGTCACTGCTTTGGTTCAGGGTGTGGCCGTCACTTCTATCAGTGAGTGGAGTCCCAGAAAAGCCTGGAGTGTGTGTGGAAAGCTTCGGAGACCTGAGAGGCATGGCAGGGCCCCAGGAAGACGGGTGCGAGGCGCAGGTGCAGGGCAGAGCGGGGGAAGGCTGAGGACATGGAGAGAGCAGGATGTGGGACCCCAAGGCTCAGGCCCTGTGATGACGCTCAGGAAACTGCGGGGGGCCTGATGCTAGGGGAGGCGGGGGCCTCTCCCCCTCAGGGGTGTGGGGGGAGAACTGGCCAGCATTTGGCTGGGGGTGGCCTGGATGCAGGTTCAGGCTGAGGGCGGTAATTCCACCCAGCCGAGCAGTAGGGCCCCCAAATCCCCCCTAGGTGAGGTCTCCATAACTTGCCCAACTACAGACAGACAGGGGCGAGTCAATGAGTTGCGGTCTGGGCCCCACACCAGCTGTGGGGCAGAGGAATTGGGGGCTGGGCCTGGGGCACAGCAGGCAAGGGAAAGGTCTGCTCCGAGAACACACGCGTCTCCAGTCACTTCACGGGGCGGGGGCGGGACTGGGACGCAGAGCTCTGTTCTCGTCTTTGCAGGGTTCCCTACGAGAAGGCCGATCCTGCAAAACCACATCTATGGGACCTGGGGACATTGGTTCTGTTTCGATCAGCGGAACTGGAGGGAGCCATACAGCCTTGAGGCTGAGTTCTGGGTGCGAGCCGGGGAGCCGGGGCTGGGCAGAGCATCGGCGACCACTGCGGCTTCCTCCCAGGCCCACTCCCAACTCCCATGAGGCTTCCTCCCAGGCCCACTCCCAGCTCCCGTGAGGCTTCCTCCCAGGCCCACTCCCAGCTCCCGTGCGGCCTCCTCCCGGGCCCACTCCCAGCTCCCGTGCCTCGGGTCCCAGGGCCCTTCACGCTCCCTTCGGCTCTCTGCAGAGCCTCCAGGAGGCTGGCCTTGCTCACCAGCGCCCCCTGTGCTCTAAGCTGGTACAAAAGCCGGGGCTCTCCGTCCTGCTCCAGGCCAGCACCCCCCTGCACCCCTTCTGCAGCCCCAAACTGTCTCTAGACCTACAGTGCCAGCCCTACCCCCACCCCAGGCCGGCCTTTGCTCGCCACCTGAGCCGCCTGCCCCAACCTGTCTCCTCACTGGGTACAACAAGCAGCAGAGGCAGGAAGCAGCCCAGTTCCGGTGAGGAATCTGTCATGATTCAGGCTGAAACCAGACTCACCGGAAGCACCCCTGGGCGAAGACTGTGCCTGCAGGGTGCCAGTGCCCGGCACACAGGTGCTTGAGGTCTGGGCCTCGTTGGCTCGGACCCCGCCCTCACCCCCACTCAGCCCGTGGGCCTCCCTCTCCCAGCCGCGGCTGCTCCTCCTCTCACCTGTGAGGCCTGGCCAGACCCTGCCACCCGCCTGCAGCAGTTCCAGCTATCAAAGTGTGGAACAGGAATAGCCACAGGCTGAGGCTCTGGGTGCACAGGGAACAGAAAAGCTAGCCTTGGGTCTCTTGGTTCCTCTCTAAAAGGAGGCAGAAGCCTTACATCCCCCCAACACCATCCCCAGGGTCAGCTTTTTCCATAGAGCGTTGGCGAAGCCCCGCCTGGGGTCAGCTGTCCTGCCTCCCTGGGGGCTGGGACTGCCGCCTCTGCCCTGCCCTGAGCTGTGTGAGTCATTCGGGGTGTGACCCTCTCTGCTACCCAGCACTTTCTGGTTTCTTGGGCACGAGGCTGGCGGGAACTTGGCATGCAGAGACGTTCCAAGTTCCCTGGCTGAGGGCCAGAAGGTGTTTTAAGGTTTCAATACACCGGGTCTCTGAACCGCTCAGCCCAGCGGGGCCAGAGCCACACCCACTTGGGCAGCTGCTCAGGGTTGAGAGATGGAGGCAGGAGACAGACGGTAGGGGCCAGGGACCCGAGGCCACGGGATTCCACCGGCCACTCTTTCCCTCGGACCTGCTGGATCACTTTCAGCAGCCAGGACCCTGCTGCTCCGAGCAGGACTGACCCCGGAGGGTGGCAGCTCTGGCTGACCCTACCATTTCAAGTACTTCAGATGTCTAGGAGGGGTGGGGGTGGCCGAGGGGGCTGGAGAAGGGGCTTCAGGAGGAAGAGCCGGGCCATGGCTGAGAGCCACCCGTCAGTCTCAGCCATCCCATGCACCCGGGATAACTGCAAGGGAAGGAGGTCTCTCACTGGAATCCCATGAGCGTCTGGATACCACCCGGTGTGGCCGCACACGGAGCTTAGAGAAGCGCCCCCCCCCCCCCCCCGTCCCAACTGTGTTTGAAATGTTCCAGCCCAGGAACCCCCTCGCAGCCCCCCTGGGAGGCTTCCTAATCAGCTCCGCACCCCAGCAATCCCGGGCTGTCTGCTCTCCTCCCTCTGCCCCCCGGAGCTGAGCATGAGCTCATCTGGGCAGCCCAGAGGAGGCGGCAGGGCCAGCGGGGGGGGGGGGGGGGGGGGGACGTGAGTCACGGCACAGGCTGTGGCCAGGAGCTGCCCCGGGGAGCCGCCGGCCGGGGAGGGACCAGTGTCCCACAGCTGGAGGCCAAACCGGGGCTGGGCTGGAGCTGGGGGAACTGTGTGGCTGCCTCTGCCCACCCCGGACCCCAGCACCAGGTGGTAGCAGTGAGGAGAGCCAGCGTTCCAGAAACCTGAGTGGGAGGAGCCATTTAGCTACCCGATCTGCCAGATGAGGAGACAGATCTGCCAGATGAGGAGACAGGGCCTGGGGAGGCTGAGTGAGGGCTGGGCACCCTGGTGACGGCTTCTGCACACACACGCACACACGCGTGCACGCACGCACACGCACACGCAACACCCCAGCGCCTAGCAGACTGACTGGTGGTGGCGGTTCCTGGTGGGGGTGGCAGGCTGCCCCTCCCCCTGCAGCAGGGGCTCCAAGGACCTGGCCCCCACCAGTGCACGTTACGGGCGGGACGCCCTCGGCAGCCAGAGCTCACCTGTGCGTCACCTGGGAGCCTCGCAGGCTGGACATGGTCTCTTCCAGGTTCTGTCGGAGATCCAGGACGTTCTGCACCGTCCTCTTCCTCTGGGACTCTGGGTCTGGGAGGGAGACAGGAGAGCGGGTGAGGCAGAGGGCTCGCAGCTGGGGGCTGGGGTCAGGAAGGGAAGAGGGGCCAGGTGGCGGGGGTGCTAGGCACCTGCCCCTCTGCTCTTCAAGGCCCTGGAGACATGTCCCTGAGTCCTCTAGGGGCTGCAGACGGGGTCTTCCGTGTCTGGGCCTCCTGGCAGACCCCTCCCCCAGGTCACCATCTTTGCCTCTAGCTGTGTTTGGGGGAGGCCCTGGGCAGGGGTCAGGGGCATGGTGGCCGAGGTCAGCTGGGACATATCTGGCAGGGCCATGCTGGCAGGTCCTTAACACGGGGCTCCTGGAGGAGCACCACGCCCTGATGCAAAACCTTACTGAGTCCACCAATGTGGCGCACTGGCCAAGCAGGGGCAGACGGCAGCAGACAGCTCTGGGGAGCTGGGCACGGCGGCTTCCATGCACCTGACCCTGGGCTTGATGGGGAGCATCCCGGGTGAAGCCTCCCAAACGTGGGGTGGCTGGAGGGGAGCTGCAGGGGGAGGGGCTGAGAGTCACTCTCTGGGGCAGTCACCGAGCTCTGGACAGACCCCACTCCACCCAAGAGGGGCAAGGCCCATCGAGGACCATGCACGGGTGTGGCCCGGTCTCGGAACACAACTGACCAGGGGTCATTCCATTCCAGGCAGGACACTGACTCGGTCAGCTGAGACACTCCAGCGGCAAGAAGAGTCGTGCCTCATCTCCTTTCCATGTAGCCTGAGCGTGAAGGGGCTCAAAGAACTTTCTTCACATCCCACAAAGCTTGGCCCACGCAGGCCTGAGTGTCGGGCGCCACGCCAGGCCCCGGGACGCCGTGACGAGGACCTGGCCCTGCCCCAAAGTGCATCTTTCACTTTGGAACCCGAAGTTGCTAAATGGAACCAAATCCTCCCGCAGGGGAGTCAGGGACTGGCAGGAAGATGACAGCAGAACAGTGGAGAACACGCGAGAATTCTGGCTCCTGGGGCTTCTGCCCCGCCCCCAATCCCAGGCTCAGAGCCCACCACCCTCTGCCCAAGAAGACTCCGCCCCCAGATTCAGCAGGCTGAGAGCCCCCCCCCCCACCGGCTGCCAAAGGGAACATTCTGGAGTCCCTTAGGAGATACTGTTCCCTAAGAGAAAGTGTGGGCCTGCTGGCAGGCAGCAGCTCAGCCTGTCTAGTGGGAGAGGCCTTTCCCCAGAACCGCCTCCACCCCTGACCCAGTCGCCTCCTGTGCCTCCCCAGGATGGCCCCCTCCGCACCCCAGCCAGGTGCTGTTGGCAAGCAGCAGGGACAGCCGGCAGGTCTCCAGCAGCCTGGGCCCTGTCCCCAGCCTGGCATGTCATCCGTGGTTGCCAGCGCCTGTTTACCCTGGCTGCTGTCACCTTGTGCCTGGCTCTGTGGCTTTCGTGGCTTGGCACAGAACATGGACCGGTTCAGAACGTGTTTTCAAGTTTGGTTCTAAAATGCCTACGTGGGCAGAGAACTGGGAATCTGGGCCAGACAACCCATCCAAGGAGTGGCAGAAGGGCTCCCCCAGAGGAGGTGACCAAGAGACCTGTGTGTGCCAGGAATCAGCCAGTTGAGTCCTTATGTGTCTGGGAAGTTTGAGCCACCAACCCATTTCACAGATGACAAGACTGAGACTCAGTGAGATCAGGTCACCCATCTGACAGGCAGCACAGGGCAGAGCTGAGCCCAGGAAGAAACTGATATGATGTGATGCCCACCACTGGCATCCAGACCACACAATGCAGGTGCTGAATGAGCATTTCAAGAATGGATGGACGTTGCCACAGTTTTTAAAACAGACAAAAAAATACATTTAAGAAGTGGATGGGGGTGATTCAAGTCCTATTTCTCCACTTTCGATCCAGCTCCCTGCTAACGCCCTGGGAAAGCAGCAGAATATGGCCCAACTGCTTGAGCCCCTGCACCCACGTGGGAGACCTGGAGGGAGTTCCTGGCTCCTGGCTTCGGCCTGGCCGAGTCCTGGCCATTGTGGCCATCTGGGGACTGAACCAGTAGATGGATGATCTCTGTCTCCTCCTTACCTTTCAAACAAAATAAAAATCTTTTTATTTTTTTCTTAAAGAAGTGGATGTATACCCAATGTATTAAAAAGATGTCTTTTTTTTTTTTGACAGGCAGAGTTAGACAATGAGAGAGAGAGAGACAGAGAGAAAGGTCTTCCTTCCGTTGGTTCAACCCCCAAATGGCCACCCAGGCCACAGCAGAGAGCTAGACTGGAAGAGGAGCAACCAGGACAGAATCTGGCACCCCGACCGGGACTAGAACCTGGGGTGCCGGCGCCGCAGATGGAGGATTAGCCTAGTGAGCTGCGGCGCCAGCCAGATGTCTTTTTTTTTTTAAAGGTGAAAATATTTACACACAGAAGAGCAGTGCAGGGGTGTGTGTGAGGGGTGAGGTGGGACGCTAATGCCACAGCAGGGACAGGGACGGGGACTGGGACACCTGTCACCTCTCCCTGCCCAGCCACGCTGCCCTCTTTCCCCAGATGGCTTCCCCAAAGACTCCTTCCAGCACCTCCCTCATTTCCATGTCGGCACCGGGATGGGGCTACCCCATAGCCTCCCAGACTTGCCAAAATTCAGAGCCACAAGGATCCTTAGAAGCATCCCAGCCCAACCCAGGAACTGGAGAGGGGCAGGCTGGGAGGGGCTGACTAGCTGGACAGAGCAGAGGTGCTCACAGGAGGCTCCAAGCAGGGCTCCGGATGAGGCAGGATGGGCACTGCAGAGGCTACACCCTGGGGCTCTCGCCATGCCCGGCAGTGCCCCCTGGCGGTCATCGTAGGCATGCCACTCTGCTTCTCCAAGGCTCAGCTCTGGGAAGGGGGAGTGTCTGGTGGGTGGGGGCTGTCCTCCAACCTCCTCCGGACAGACACATTCTTGGGGGTTGGGGGAGGTGTGCACAGCCCCAGGATTCTGAAGCTTGGGAGACTGCAGACACAGCCTAGGGTAGAGAGCACTTCCCATTCACACCCGCGACCCTGAAGGCGCATCTTCACACGTTTAGATTAAAAAGATGAGTGAGCTGCATTTACAAAAAGGTCACCACACCTCTCACCCTCCTGTACCAACCTAGTCTCACCCTGTTCTCCCCTCACCCCCGTGGGGGGGTCAGGGGGAGGAGGGGCGGGTCTCTGAGGCCCCTGCTGCTCTGTGAACATCACACCCAGGGACGGTGCAATGATGTGTTTGATTGGCTGCGGCAAGACGCCGTGGAGGAAATGTTTGGGTGTGGGGCGCACCTTGGTGCCCCTCAGGGTGGCAGGGTGCTGCAGGGCCCCTTTGTGCATGCTAGAGCAAGGCCCCCACCCCCACCCGCGCCAGCAGAGTGAACGTCCCTCCTTCACTGGGTGCCGGGCAGGACACCCCCAATCCTTACTCTTAGCGGCTCGAGTGCCACTCAGTTACAGAACAGGATCCTGCTGCAAAGAAAGAGCGTGTGTGTGTGTGTGTGTGTGTGCATGCGTGACTCAGGGTTGGAGGGAGGCCCGGGAGGGCTCCTAGCAGCCCCAGGGGGACACTGAGGTCTGTGAGGGACACTTCACGCGGTCATCCTGGGCTGCCGCTCCAAGCCTTCCCTGCACACGGAGCAAGCCGGGAGGACATGTGTGCTCCACCATCACCATGGCAATTCACAGTGGCCAGCACAACAGCACCCTCCCACAGGCACTGGGGCGTGGGCAGGGTGGGGCTTCTTCCTTCACATGTTAGCTCGCACACAAGACCACCGAGAGCCCACTGCCCCACCCCGTCAAGCATCTTTGGGCTGAGGAACAGCGATGGGACACAGCTGCCACACAGGTGCTTGCACACACACCCCCACACACACACACAACACAGCCGCAGGTGCACTGTAGGATTCGGGAGTCATTCCCTGCTCTTTCATTTGAGCCAGGTAACTCAACACAGGTTTGTCTGCCTCCAAGCCCCTGAAGAGGGGAGGAGGCCCAGGTGCAGTGGGTGGAGGATGGCAAGGTGCCCTGATGTCAGAGAAACAGGCTTCCCCGGGGGGGGGGGGGGGACAGGGCCATGACCTTGCTAACAAGAGGCTGAGACACTGGGGGGCAACCGGACAGGAAGGCCTGGATTCTGGCCCTGGCACTGTCCCTTCCCCTCTGGTCTGGCCTCGAACAGGTCATCTCACCTTGCTGCCACTTTCCCCATGTCACAGAATGACACCACCTGGTATGGTTAATTCATAACATGTTTATTTGTACGGGGCTTGGTACACAGTAGGCACTCTATTATTGCTGTCAGAAGGCACCAAGGGGAGGTGAGCGATGGGCAGACACCCGGGCTGTGCCGACTCTGGGTCTCTTAATTGCACCTTCCCCTACCCCTAAGAAAGTGCAGCTCGGAGTGACCCAGCATTCTCTTGGGACCAGGCTGTGGCTGGGTGAGGCTCTCGGACCTGCAGTGAGGTTAGGGTGAGGCCCCCCGTCTCACCCCTGTCCCTGGGAGCCAGGCTCAGATGTGGGACATGCTGGACCTTGGGGGTCCTCCGGTGGCCACTCCAGGGAGGGAGGGGGAGCCCCCAGCGGACGGAACTGACCCTATACGATCAGGATACTTGGGAGGAGGGGCTCCAGGGGATCCATCACCCAGCAGCCACATTCCCCCGTTCTCGGAAGCATTAATTATTAGCTGACATTTAAGTAAACTGCAAAAGCCGCTGCCAGAGCCTGAATTCCCGCCCTGGCGTTTCAGAAGCCACGTGAGCAGTGCAGACGCAGAGGCCACGGAGCCTCTACACGGGCTCTTGCTGTGAGTGGCTGCTCGAGGTGGCAGCCAACAGGAGGGACAGACACAAGCCCCCAGGAACAAGCTTTATGTTGCAGCATTCCAGGGCCACCTGCGATGCCAGCATCCCGCGTGGGCGCTGGTTCGAGTCCCGGTTGCTCCACTTCCAATCCAGCTCCCTGCTAACAACCTGGGAAAGCAGTGGAGGATGGTCCAAGTGGTTGGGCCCCTGCACCTACATAGGGGACCAAGTATGAAGCTCCTGGCTTCTGCCTGGCTCAGCCAGGGCCATTGCAGCCATCTGGGAAGAGAACCAGGCCATAGAAGACTCCTCTCTCTTACTCTCTCTGTCTCTCCCTCTCCCTGTAGCTCTGCCTTTCAAGTAAAAAAATATTTTAAAAGAAAATAGTCATAGCATTCCTACCACCATAGCACCCACTGTCCTGTTAGTGTTCCGACAGGGACAAGCAACCTGTCCCTGGGACCCAGAACAAGCCCGGGCTCGCCCAGGTCACACAGGGCAAGGGTGAAGGGCAGGGCAGGGGTCACTTCAGGCCCAGCGCTTTTCCCGCCTGCGCTCCATGCGCTGGGCAGGGGCTGAGCCACCCCGGGATGAACCCCAGCGCAAATTAACCACGGAGGGTGGCTTGTACCAATCACAGGTCCAGACCCGATGAAATGTCTTAGAAATGGGGGGCTCCAAGCAATACTCACACACACGTACACACTCACACACTCTTTCTATCATACACACACTGATATATACACTGATATATACATGCTCATATACTCACACTCATACACACATGTACACATACATACACTCATAACACTCATACACACGTACAACTCATACACAGATGCTTACACACACTCATACACACACATAATACTTTCATATGCACTCACACACCCATACTCATACACACATACACAATCACACATGCACATACACACGCTCATCACACCCAATCATAGTCACACACATACACTGATACATACATATGCATACACACGTATACAAATACACGCTCATACAACCACACATACTCATGTACACACTCATACTTTCATACACACTTGTACATATACATTCATACACAATCAGACAAATGGACACACACACACTCACACTCATACACATAGCACTTTCATACACTCATACAATGCACTCACACTCATACACATACACATGCTCAGAATCACTCAGTCACACACAAGCACTTACACACATACACTCTCACATATACATTCTCATGCATACACATACCTACACAAACACATACACACATGCTCACACACAATCACACTCATACACAGTCACATATATGCACTCACTCACAAACATACATAATCACACATACACACATGTACACACATAACATACACTCATATATACATACACACTTACACACACACTCACACACACACTCAACAACTCCCAGGAAGGAAAGACCCTCCTTCCTGACCCTACCTGACCCCCAGGATGGGCTCCACGTCTCCCCTAAGTTCTGAAATTCGTCACAGTTTGGGGTCCCTGTACACACACGTCAAATACCACTTTGACAAAAGCCATTCCAGACACCAGCGTCTCTCCAACCAGGAGACGCCCTGGCCCCGGGCCGCCTTCTCCCGGCACCATGCAGTACCACGGCGGCACAGGACGCCGGGGGTGGTCTCCGCACGTCACGACCACTGGCTGCTGAGTGAGCCATTCTGCTGACGACGTGACCGCGTCTGGGAACCCGAACCATCTTCATCCTTCCTCTCTGTGAGCCTTCAAACTCCAGACACAGCACTGCGGGCCACCTTGGTCTGGACATAAACTCCAGGTCGCCACCCATGGCCCCGAGGCCGGGTTTGAGGATCCCCCAGGTTCCCTGAACTGGATTTCCTGGGGCCTATGCAGTCGGCAGGGGCTCGGTCCTGCAGTGCGGCTGGAAGCAAGACGCTGAGACCCTGCACCCGTGTGGGAGACCCGGAAGAAACTTCTGGCTTTGGATCAGCTCAGCTCTGGTCAATGCGGTCATTTGAGGAGTGAACCAATGGATGGAAGACCTCTCTCTCTCTCTCTCTCTCTCTCTCTGCGGTCATTTGAGGAGTGAACCAATGGATGGAAGACCTCTCTCTCTCTCTCTCTCTCTCTCTGTGTGTAACTCTTTCAAAAAAAATAAAATAAATCTTAAAACAAAGAGAGTTCTGGCTTGGCTGTCCGAGGGCACACACGGGTCAGCTGTTACTCCTCTTGCGTGGCCTCAGCTCCCCACCCACCACTAAGGGAGTGGGGTTAGAGGATCCCAAGCCCCTAGCCAGCTTGACGGCTGTGTGTTGGCTGAAGTCCCAGCAAGCATCTTCCCCCTCCCCCTCCGAGTGTGCTAAAGGTACACACGTTGGTGCGGCACCCTGAGAAACTGACTCAGCAGCCCACAGGTCCCATCTGGGGAAGTCCTGATGGATCAGGACGTCCATCACCGCTCGTTCCGGGCAGCCGGGCAGTGCCCTTGGCCTTCAGACCACGCCTACGCCCTGGGCACCAGCGCTCAGTGTGTTCTCCTGGGAGGCTGCAGAGCACCTGCTGCACAGCCTGGCAGCCCATGGATGCCACCCACGGCCAGCGCAGCCACAGTCCCTGGGGCTTGCTGCTGAGCAGGGTCACAAGG
Source organism: Sylvilagus floridanus (assembly GCA_949820135.1). Taxonomy (NCBI): domain Eukaryota; kingdom Metazoa; phylum Chordata; class Mammalia; order Lagomorpha; family Leporidae; genus Sylvilagus; species Sylvilagus floridanus. The sequence goes on from OX463240.1 coordinate 86,681,921, forward strand.
TGGCGCAGGTCCTCACCGCGGCCTGGCTGCAGCCGCCCAAGGGTGCTTTATCCTGTGTGTTTTGTCCGCACAGCTGCTTCCTCCCAGGCTCTCTGCGCTCCCTGGGGTGCCACCCGTCCACCTCCCACCCCAGTCCTGTCCTTGCTGCACCAGGGCCTGGGAGAACAGCTGAGCGTTTGCAGCATCTCCTCTGGGAGCTCGGGTCCTGGGCAGAGGAAGGGGCTCCAGGGACCAGTGGGAAGCCCAATTCTAGAACCAGAGTTTACAAGACTCCGGCTGATGAGGAGGGAGGGTGGTCACCCCCACCCTGCCCCCATCCCCAGCCTGGCAGCCCTGGCAGCTGGGGGCAGGAAGTGAACGGAGGATGGCCCCCCCGCGGCTGATGGGATCAGGCCAACGCCCAGCTGGGGGACAGCTCAGCCCTGTGCACAACGTGGAGGATTCTGCAGCCACTTTCCCAGGACTAGTCAGCTCAAGGGCTGTGGAGGAGGCCGCGGCTGCAGGCCAGGAGGGGGCGCTCGGCTGCCAGCCCTGTGTGGAAGGAGGGCTCGGTGGCTGGTCCCCGCCCCGCTCCATCTCCCTTTGAGTGCTGGACTCCAGGATGGGAGAGCGGGTGCAGGAACGGATCTGGTCTTCTCACCTGGACACCTGCGGGGGACACCTGGGGCCACGACAGGCCTCGACTCTCCCGCCTGGCCCGTGAACCTCAAAGCTTACTGCCAACTGTTTCCCACTAGCAACGCTGCCCAGAACCTCACGTGACGTCCTCCTCGGAGGAACTGTCTGCTGCTGGGAGCTGGGAGTGGTTGTTATAGCAACAGTTGACACAGTGGAGGGGGCGGGGCGGGGCCAAGAGCAGGTGTGGCTGCACTTGGAGGGGGCCCAGGAGTTCTGGCTGTGAACGCAGCGATGCTAGTCTAGGAGTATAGGTGAACTGTTCTGGAAGCTTCCTGAACCTGAGCCCGTTTCATCACCATGACAACCCTTTGGGATAGTCCAGTTACGATGCCCGCTGACAGTGGAGACAACGGAGGCCCAGGGAGCCAGGGAGAGTGAGGAAACACAGCGGCTAGTGGCAAAGCCAGGGTTTCAGCCCAGGCCTCTGGCGCCATCCGGAGGCAGCGGTGCCCACTTCTGGAGACAACACAAATCAAAGAACCGTAGGATCCGGCCTTTGAAACTGTACAATGCAGCGGTTTCGGGTACATCTGCAAGTTGTGCAACCATCGCACGGTCCAACTCCAGAATATTTTTAATCACCTCTAAAAGAAACCCTATATCCAGGAGCGGTCATCCTCCCCCGTCTCTTGCTCCAACCCCGGCCCCCACCACCCCACTTCCTGTCTACAGATCTGTCTGTCCTGGACACTCACAGCAGGCAGCCGTGCTGACCGATCTTTGATTTTGCACAGGGTTTTCAAGGTCCCTCCAGGCCGCAGCACGCTGACTCAGCATGCCTTTCCCGTCCACGGCTGACCACACCCTGCCATATGGACACACCTCGGCTCGCTGACGCAGCCGTCACCTCGTGGGCACTTGGGACATTCTCACTTCTCGCCTATTGTGAACACTGCTGTGAAAATCCACGTCCACGTGTCTACACGTCTCACTCTCTGGGGTACTTGCCTGGAAGTGCAGCCCTGGACCACAGGGGAACTTGCGTTCAAGGTTTTAAGGAACCTGTGGGCTGGCTCCACTGTCTCTTGACCCCACCGGCAGTGTGTACGCATCCTGATGTCCCCACAGCCTGGGCAGCACGTGTCACCGACTGCCTTATTTATTACCGCCACGCTGGTGGGCGTGCAATCATACCTCATTGTAGGTTTAGTCTGCATTTTCCTAATGACTAATGACGGGAGCATCTTTTGTATTAAACAGCTTTAGGAATGCATTCATGTCCTCTTTTGCACTAGCCACACTTCAAGTGCCCAGTGGGCACATCCTGACATTGGCTAGAAACTGCAGACAGCAACCATCGCACTGCTTCGGAGAGCTCCACCGGACAGTGCTCCGGAGCCACGGCCGGGCTGTCCTGCAGCCGCCAGCCCTGGGGCACTGCCAGGTTCATTTCACAGAGGGGCCTGTCTTGAGGTCCGTGGGCCCTGACACCAAGGCCCAGAGTAGGTGAGACAAAGACTTGCCGGGGTTCTTGGCAGAAGAGAAACTGCAGCTACGGTGAGGCTGGGCTTCGGTTCTGGCCTTTTAGCCTCACCCATGCTGTCCACGCTCACCCCCAGCCCAGGCCCTCACCCTCAAGTCTGCCCCTGACATCACTTCCCTTCCAGAACCTTCCAGTAGCAATGAGTTGCTCAAGATGACACTGCCTGCTGATCCTAGCACCAAGCTGGGGGGTGGAGGAGGGGAGGCTGGGATTAGGAACTCAGAGGGAGAAAGCTGGGGCAGGGAAGCTCCACGCGGGGCTGCTTCTCCACCCACGGAGGCTGCGCCTTCCCCCAGCCTGGCTCTGCCTGCAGCTCATCTGCTCCTGTGTCAAATAGTTGACATCTGCCCTGCCTGGCTGCCTCCCTGGGGGGCTCCCCTTTCTACGAAGGCCTTCTGTGTCAGCGATCCGGGGACCCTTGGGCTCAGCCCATCTGCCACCAGGCTGGTCACACCGCCCACTGGAAGGACCAGGCTCGGACAAAAGCACGAATGGAAGGAGGAGCTAGGTGAGCTCCCAGGAAGGAGGCGGAGAGTCGCGAACAAGAAGGCTTGCTACAGCAGGCAGTGCACTCTGGGGCCAAAGCCCAGGAGCCAGCCTTTTCCCAACTGAGCAGGTGCAAACCCCAACATCCATTCCGTCTCAGCAGCCCCGAAGCAGCAGAACTGCTCGTCTTCCACGTTTGGCTCAGAGAGGCCAGTTTACTTCCTAAGGTCACACAGCTTACATAAGCGGTAGAGCAGCGAGATACACTCCAAGTCTGCCTCTGAAATCCATGCTCGTCCCAGAATAAATTCTAAATGACAACGGAGACGAGACAGCCGGACACCAGGAGGCCCTTCCTGACCCGCACTCCTCGAAGATCGCAGGCTGAGGCGGGGCCCGACTCATGGGATGAATGAGATACAGGAGTGCCAGGAGACGGGGGAGGCACAGGCTGCAGGCCAGGCCACGCATTCCCCACCCCCAAGACGCAGGGCCGCCAGCCAGCCGCAGCCTTGCTGGCAGCCACGACTCCCGTCCGGCACTTCCTCGAGGGAGCCCCCTCTCCCCGCTGGGCTCTGTCCCAGCTCTGGAACCTGCACGGCTCTGGCCTCGGAAGAACCTTCCTGGGGTGTCTGGCAGGCAGAGTGCACGCCTGCCCGCCAAGTCCAACGGCTGTGCTCGGCGGCCTGGTCGGGCCATCAGCACTTGCTTCTGTCACCCAATTCTGACACAGGGGCCTGGGAACCAGCTGTGGCCAAAGACAGGGCTTCTGCCCCACCCCCACCCCTATCTCTCCTGCTCCTGCACGGGGAGCACATACGTGGGACTGGGGGTGGAAGAGCCAAGGGGCCCCCCACATCTGGAAGGGTCCCGGCCCCAGCGTCTCTTGGAGTCTGGAACCAAGCTGCTCTGTGTCGCTGGGCCTCAGTTTCTCTTGCTGCTCCCACCGGGCTGAGAGCTGGGCAAGAGGAAGGCAGAAGAGGGAGGTGGGGAGGGGGCAGCAGCTCTGTCTTGGGCAGGACCAGAGGAGAGCTTGGGCTCCTGCCCAGGGCCGCGGGGCCGCTTTGGACAGCCTGCAGACTCTATGGGAAGTGAGGCCCAGGAGGGTCAGGAAGAGGCACCAGGGCTTCTCCCAGCCCTCGCTCAAGCTCTGATGCAGCCCCGGGCCCAGGCCTTGTGCTGCCATCACCAGCTCACCATTTAAATGGAGCCAAATTCCCAGGAAAAAGGATCTCCAGGTCTGGAGAGATTGACGGGGTCCTCCAAGCCACAAAGCCACGGCCGACTTTAGCAACAACACACACTTCCTGTATGGAACCTGGCCACGCACGCCGCTTCCTCCCAGCTGGCGGCCAGCACTACTGCTGGAGCCCTCCGAAGAGTAGGGGGTGTGCCGAGGGGGAGCCCCCACGGTGCGTGCTGAACCAGGACAGGCAGGGGGGCTAGGAGGGGTCCCAGTGAGGCCCTGGGAGAGGAGAGGGTGGTCGGGAGCGCCCTGGGTGCAGGAGTGGGGAGGCAGAGCCCGGGGCAGATGGGGCAAGGCCAGGTGTCACTACTAACCATTCATCTTCCGTCCCAATCCCCTCAACACCAGCCAAGAGGCCTGAGCACAGAATAGGCTAAGTCAGGGTGAAAGTGGAGTGAGGCCAAGCCAGCCTCAGGGAGGGAGGAGACAGAGAGGAGTGGTGGGTGGGACTTAGGGTCTGGCCAACCTCTTTTTCTTTTTTTTTTTTTTTTTTGACAGGCAGAGTGGACAGTGAGAGAGAGACAGAGAGAAAGGTCTTCCTTTGCCGTTGGTTCACCCTCCAATGGCCGCCGCGGTTGTCGCGCTGTGGCCGGCACACCGCGCTCACCCGATGGCAGGAGCCAGGTGCCAGGTGCTTTTCCTGGTCTCCCATGGGGTGCAGGGCCCAAGCACTTGGGCCATCCTCCACTGCACTCCTGGGCCACAGCAGAGGGCTGGCCTGGAAGAGGGGCAACTGGGACAGAATCCGGCGCCCCGACCGGGACTAGAACTCGGTGTGCCGCCGGCGCCACAAGGCGGAGGATTAGCCTGTTGAGCCACAGCCCCAGCCCAACCTGATTCTTTTAAGTACCAGCGTGCTGTAGAAAGTTCATGGGAAAATGAAATTGAGGGAAAGTTTGAGGTCAGAAATCCTTTGAAATCCACAAATAACGTAAAAAACGTCTATTTGTTTCCATCTACTTGAAAGCAGAGTAACAGAGAGATAGAGACAGAGAGAGAAAGACAGAATCTTCCATCTGCTGGTTCACTTCTCAAATGCCCCAAAGCCAAGGCTGGGCCAGGCTGCAGCCAGGAGCCTGGCGCTCCATCCAGGAAGTGGAGCAGCCAGGACTCAGACTGGCACCCGGATATGGGACATGAATGACAGCCTAACCACTGCGTGACAACCTCGCCCCAAGTCATCATACACATTTTTCAGGACAGACTGTATGTCATCCATCTCTACCTTTGCAGCAAGGAGGCAAATAACACGGATTAATCGCCTACTGTATGCCAGGTCTACAATGACTTCAGCAGGGGTGGGTGCGAGGGGAGTTTGCTCCGCAGGTCACCTCGGGTCCCAGCTAAGCGGCAGGGCTGGGACGAGACCCCAGGACCCGGGACTGTTTGCCGTGCTCCTCCCAGGCGCCAGTCAGGAGTCTGTGTCTCCCCCTCCCTAATTTTCAACGCATAAGCAACCTGCCAGCGCCCAGAGCCCCGGCACACAGACCCTGCACACTCCCGCAGGATGGCTCTGTTCTTGGGGACGGACGTGCTGCCGACCAACCGCCACGTCAGGTCCCTGGGACGCCCTCTCCAGCCTCTGTGGTCAGGGCTGGTGGCCCTGGCTGCCTCCTGCCTGCAAACAATCCCCAGCAGCTGGTGACCCCTGCCCCCACCCTCCCCAGAGCCATCTATCTTTAATGAGGGCACCCGGGCTGGGAAGGAGGGTGGAGTGGAGTAGGGGACCGGCTGCCCGCGCCTTGCACTTTGTCTCCCTCTTTCCAAGACAAAGGGCGCCCCTCGGCCTCCAGTCTCACCACTGCCCTCACTTTGCCTGCGCCCCTGCACCCCAGCAGGGGGGAGTCCCCAGTGATGACGGGTGGCGTAGGGGGGTTGCCGCCCGTCTCCTTCAGCACTCCCTGCTCCGGTACCTCCTTCTGCTTGGCGCTGACAGGCGGTTGCCATGGGAACAGCAGGCCAGGGCTTTGCTTGTGGGGACAGGCAGAGCCGTCTTGACGGAATTGATGTCTCTGCGTGTCCCCTCCCCCCAGGAAGCCAAACCAGGGGACACGCAAGGGACAGAGAGCTCTGGCCAGGAGCCCCGAGCCCTGGCTGGAGGCTGGGGGATGGCTCTGGTGGCTTCAGGCAGGCCCTGGTCTCCACCCCCAGTCCCTGAGTCTGAGAACCCATCCCACCCACAGAACCTTGGGCCTGTGCACATGACAAGACTTCAGGTGACACCGGCCTGGCCTTCGAGGCCTTCCATGATAAAGCTGTGCCTCCTCTTACACGGATTCTCCACGTGTCTCCTCCTCCCAGTCCGGCCGGTCGCCCGCTGCCCCCTCTGCACCGTTGCTCCTGCCACCCCCCTGCTGCTCCCATCGAAGGGGCCTTGCTTGCTGGTGGCATGTCCCCAGCGCTCACGGCCCATGTCCCCAGTGCTCACGGCCCAGTTCAGGTCATGCCTCCTCCTGGAAGCCTTCCCGGGCCAGGGCAGAAACCACTTCTCCTTCCAGCTGCTGAGCGTTTGCTCTCCGAGCCCCTCACATCCAGGAGCATGCTCCAGTCTCTGCTGCCCCCTGACCTCAACTCCCCCCGGACTCCACCTCCTCGGGCAGCCCGCAGACAACCCAGCAGCACCGGGGCCTGGGAAACAGTGCTTGGGAGACCGCGAGGGCACGCCTGGCTCCTCCTCAGGGTAGCAATCGCTCGCTCTTTCTCTGGGTCCCTGCTGGCGCCTGGCTCAGACTTCCACCACAGCCCGTGTGTCACTCTGTCACCCACATATCCTCGCACGTTCGCTGCCTCCAGGGTAAAGGTCGGCCAACGGCTGGTGTGCTGCCTGAGCTGGGGCAGGTCTTCCGTGCCTTTGACCAAACGCATCCCCGGGGCAGCCCTGCTACCCACCCACCCAACTCGCTCACAGGCCTCTGTGGCTAGTGCTTGGGCAGGGAGGCAGCGTCGCCGCCCCATCTGCCACAGGGCAGCCCCCTCCCTGCCCTCACTCCAGCTCACTTCCTCCAGGAGCCCTCCCCACCCCAATTTCCCGAGCTCCGTCCCAGCCTTGGCCTTGCACGGCTCCAGCACCAGCAGTCGCGGGATGCCCTGGGCTTCACTCTCCGACGGCTGAGCCCGCGTCTTTCTTGAAGCCCTCTCAGTGGCACCCACCGCGGGTCCCCCCCGCAGGCAGACTCAGAGCCAGGCCCAGTGACCGCCCCCCTGAGTCCCTGTCTTCCTCGCTGCCATCTTGGCCTCGCCACTGCCAGCCAGACACAACTCAGAGGGCAGGGGCTCCCCAGGCGCCGTAAACACCTTTGAGGGCGACCCGGAGCTCCCTCGAATTTTCCAGGCCGTCACAGACACCTGTTATGAGGGAGCCATGGCGACTTTCCCTGGGCAGGCACACCTACATATTTTATTGGACATACAACATAACATATGGAATGAAAGGGCAGTAAAACCCCCATCCCTGATTCTGAACCGGCACTGTCTGGCACTGCTCCCGAGTGCCCGCCCTCACGCTGCTCCCCCTGCAAAGTCCCCAGAGCCGCTCAGCCAGCTCTCGGGGGACACGGACCCCACCACTCAGCATTCCTGGCTGTCACACAGCCACCTGCCCACTTCTCTCCATCCACACCTGGCCGCCACCTCTGCTGTGTCCACTGCTGTATCTCCCGTGCCCGTGACCCCGGCTCATTAACCTTGGGAGTGGCTGGGTCCCCGACCTGAGCCACACAGCAGCTGAGAGCCAAGGACTGGGGTGTGGTAGAGAGAAGGGGACATGGTCCGGGAGAGGGAGCCGCACACTGAGGATGAATGGAGACCCGGGGGCTGACCTCGCACAGAATAGGATGCCCAGCTGCAACACCAGGCTGCCGCCCACAGCCAGGGATGCAAGCAGGCTGCACCTGGTGCCCCGACTCCTGGTGCTTGTGGTGGCTTCTCGGCGGGTTGGGTTGAGAGGTATCCCAGGCCATATTCAGGTTTTCCCTGGGAAGGAGCATGGGGGCCAGGGAGTGAGGGGGGTTCTACGAGGAAGCCACCCCGTCCTGTCATTCAGGGGGCACGCCAAAATGCTGGTGGTGAAACGGTGACTTTGCTGCCAAACATTTCTGAAATGCACACATACGTGGGGTCTTCAGACAGTTCCTAGGGGCCTAAACCGCTGCCTGCAGTGCTGGCATCCCATACAGGAGCCGGTTTGAGTCCTAGTTGCTCCTCTTTCAATCCAGCTCTCTGCTAATGTGCCTGGGAAAGCAGTGGAAGATGGCCCAAGCGCTTGGACCTCTGCATCCACATGGGAGACCTGGAGGAAGCTCCTGGCTCCAGGCTTTGGATCGGCGCAACTTTGACCACTTTGGCCATTTGGAGAGTGAGCCAGCAGATGGAAGAGATCTTTCTCTCTCTGCCTCTACCTCTCTGTAACTCTGCCTTTCAAATAGATAAATAAATCTTAATTTAAAAAAAAATGCTGAACAAAACAGCTGCCTTCCCAGTTTGGTTCCCAGCTTCTTCCAGGAAGCCTTCGCTGATTCTCCCACCCAGAAGTAACCACAGATTCTGTTGGGGCTGTGCCACGCAGAGGGCCCCTGGGAAGAAAACAGGGACTTTGTCCCACAAGGACTTTCGGCTGTGCCTGGAGACACCTGTGATGTCATGACTTGGGAGGGAAAGGCGACTGGGACGCCAGTAAACAACACTCAGGACAGCCCCGAAACCAAGAAATGTAGTCCGTGCCGATGCGGACCCAGCATCGCACCACTTCGTCCTGCTCTGCAGGCCTCCTCACTCTGCCTCCAGGGCAGGAACCGGGAACCGAACACCTGGAGATGCTGCCACGCAGGGCTACCGAGGGTCGAGAATCCACCCAGGAATTACATGCAGAGTCTGGTACCCCTGGCCCGCATTCTTTTCTGAGGAGAGGGCCAGAAATGCGAGGAGCCATCAACCACCGACCTGGAGCCTGCCAGCGTGCCCCGGACAGCCCATGGAAGAGACAAGTATGCCCCCGGGGCCACCTGCTCTAAGAGCCTAATAGGGCACACGTGCAAGGGGGCTGCTCAGTGCCCACGGCCACTCATCTCTTCCCAAATTTAGGTTGGGGTTTTTGATGGAGGTGACCTGTCTTCCCCGGGGTCTACCCAGCAATCCTCGTGGGAGGTACTTAGTTAATCACTCAGTTCTCCCCACGTCTTCACTGGGTAAACTGAGACCCAACAGTCAAGGTCAAGGGTGCGTGTGGAGCAGGCAGCACATCCACTCACCCAGGTCCCAGCCTCCTCTTTAATGGAGAGGCGGGGCCATTCCATCATTTGTCAAGTCAGAGACGGGGAGGAGAGATAAAAGGACACTTGACTCCTGCTGTCAGTCGAAGTAGCTAATGAATCCTCCGCTTCCGGAGACGATTATCGGACAGAATAATTCATCGCTAGAGATTAATTGGACTAATTACGTTGGCTCTCAGAATCCCCTGAATAATTGCGTTCTGGGGGCGGGCGTCAGTGACGATGGCGTGACATCTGAGCCTCGTCCCCTAAGTGCAAAGCCGGAAGCCAAGGAGCCAGGGTTCTGAGCAGTGCGGAGGGCGTGAAGACCCTGGGGGGCCTCGTTTCAGCTCTGAGTGGCCACGCGGGGCCCGTGTTCTGTGTGCAGCCACCCAGGCAGGGAGGTGTCGCCACTTCTAAGAGCCCAGAGTGCCTCCGAGCCCCCTTCCACACACTGCAGGGGCCGGTGCTTGGCCCAGAGGGTCACGCAGCTGCCTGTGACGCCGGCACTGCATAGGAGCTCAATTCCCGCTGCCCTGCTTCTGACCCAGCTCCCTGCTAATGCACCTGGGAAGGCAGCAGCAGAAGGCCAAGGTGCTTGGACCCTTGCATGAGTCCCAGCCATTTGGGGAATGAACCAGTGGGTGGAAGACCTGTGTGTGTGTCTGTGTGTGTGTGTGTCTGTGTGTCTTTCCCTCTCCCTCTCTCTCTCTAACTCTGCTTTCAAATAAATTTTAAAAAATTCTATTTTCCTAGATGTCTTTGAAGGACATCACCTTAACTGAAGTCAAAACCAGAAAGATAGGAGCTAGTGCTGTGGCGCAGTGGGTTAATGCCCTGGCCTGAAGCGCTGGCATCCCATATGGGCGCCGGTTCTGGTCCTGGCTGCTCCATTTCTGAGCCAGCTCTCTGCTATGGCCTGGGAAGGCAGTGGAAGATGGTCCAAGTGCTTGGGACCCTGCATGTGCATGGAAGACCCCAATGAAGCTCCTGGCTCCTGGCTTCAGATTGGCACAGCTCTGGCCATTGTGGCCATTTGGGGAGTGAACCAGAGGATGGAGACCTCTTTCCTTGCCTCTCTGTAACTCTGCCTTTCAGATAAATAAATAAATAGATAAATGCATAAATCTTTCAAAACAAAACAAAACCAGAAAGACAAATACCGCGTGTTCTCTCTCCCTCATGGCAGCTACAAGAAGCCATCTGAATAGAGCCAGGCGACATCCAGAAGCGGAGTCAGCTCTGGTGCCGGCGGCACCGCGGGGTTACAGCGCCCCAGGATCTGCTGTGTATTTCGTGAAGAGCTGGAGGAGAGGCGAGGCTTCTGACGTAAACAAGGAAATGTGACCCTGGCTGCACCACTTTACACTGTACGAATATATGGAAATATCACTCTGCCCCATTAAATGCACAACGATTTTATGTCAATTTAAAAAAAGTAAACTTCCCTGAGGAAGTCCTGGGTCCCACGGGGTCGTGGGGAGGAACTGTCAGCCGCATGAAGTCACAGCTTACCTGCCCCACAAGCACCCCCCCGGCTTCCGTCCCCTCTCCTGCACTGTGGGCCTGAGAGCAAGAGCCCAGAAGGAGAGCAAGGAAGGCCTGGTTCTGCCCGGAACACCACTGCCGTCCCTGCCTCCTTGAATGAGGAGCTGGCGGCCTTGCTAGGAATGACCACCAAGGCCAAGGGCATGCCGAGGGCTTGTAGCGCTTGAACGAAACCTATGGCTGGGTTAACCCAGCGCGTGTGACACTGTGCACCGTCACTCGGGCTATGTGGCAGTCAGACGCGAAGTGGCTGCGCCGTCTCCTCCCTCATGTCCCGTGGGATCCGCACTGGGGGATCCAGCATGTGAGGGCCTGTGATCTCAGCCCCCCACCCCCGACCTGAGGAGGACTTCACAGTCTGGCTTGTGCTGGGATTCTCCCACCTGCTTCCTGTCCAAAACGAACACAACTTTCAGGAAGGGGTGGGGCTCCAGGAAAATAGGATCCAGGGCCCCCACTACTCAGAACCAAGGCAAGTGTGAGGGGTGGGGTACGCATGGGGTAGGATCTGAGTTCAAATCCTGACTCCACCATCAGACAGGTAACCTTACCCAGGAATCCTAAAGTTCAAAGGTGGAGGTAATTAAAACTCTAAAAATTTCAATTTTGACTTCCTTTATTTTAAAAGCAGAACAATAGACACAGAGAGATCTTCCATTTCCCCAAACGTCTATAACATCCAGGGCTGTACCAGGCCGAAGCCGGGAGCCCAGAACTCCAGCCGAGTCTCCCCTGCGGGTGGCAGGTTACTCAAGTACCTGAGCCATCACCTGCCGCCTCGCTGGCACACCAGCAGGAAGCTGGATGGGAAGCGGAGGCGGGACTTGCTCCCAGACACTCCAATACGGGATGAGGGTTCCTGAGAGGCTGCCACCCCTGCACCAACTTCTGATTGTGTGAAGCGCTAGCCCTGGTGCCCGGTACCCGGTACCAGCAGGGGCTCAGCCGACAGTCAGTGGTGCTGTCATGACTGGTAGTGGAAACCTGTCCACCTAGGGCCCCCTGGGCCAGGAACTCAGAGGAGCCTCCGCTGCACACTCCCCCACCTGCCCACCTCGCTGCAGGCACGGAGCGGCAGGGCTGGATGCACAGCAGGTGTATGCACAGCAGGCGTATGCCGGGTCAGGTACAAAACCAGCCCCGAAATCCATGCACAGTTTTCTCATAATACACGATGGGTTCAAGATCCCTCCTATGCACAGATTTCAACAATTTTGGCAACAAAACCAATTTATCTTTCGATTCCACTTTCTGCGACCTTTCTGAAGGGTCCTGATACACGAGGTCGGGTGGGGATTTGATTTAAGACAGGACACAGCCTTCCCCCTGTCCAACCACTTCCTTAAAGGAAAAGGAAAGCAATCCAGAAAACCGCGCGGTCGGAGCCGCCCGGCCTCCACCAGTGAAACCTGTTTGGATTCAGAGTGACATCCTTGGAGGGAGGGCCACTAGCCAATCACTGCACATTGTCATTTACGTAATTCTAAATGCACGCCCCAAGGAGACCTTCCTGCTGCCCCTCGGAAAGACCCCTGAGAGCAGAGGGAAAAGCACTGGCCTCTGCCAATGGCTAACTTCACAGAACCGCGAAATACCTTTCACTCCAGGAAGGAGAGCCCGCACTGAGCAAGGAAGCAGCTGTCGATGGGGTTTGTGCCAAGGCTCCCCAAAGTGAGCCTGCTCCTGCCGCGGACAGAGAGGGCAGGTGGGTGCGGGCTGAGCTGCTCTCTGGAAAGCACAGGACACACTGCCATGTGCAGGCTCTCCGGGAGGCCAAGGGCAAGACATCCAACAAGAAAATACCCAGACAGGTGCTTGGCGAGAGGCAGAGAGATTCCCGAGGCGCGGGCGGGGGCCGGGAGAGGGGGCAGATGCAGGTCCATAAATGCAACTTGGCAAGAGAAACCTGGGATTTTCAGGTCAGCCAGAAGACCGGGGATGCGCTAAAAGACCAAGGATCCAGGGCAGTTAACAACGGGCATCCCAGCGCAAGCAGGAAGGGAGCTCTGAGAGCGACAGCTCTGTCCTGTGGCTGCCTCCCCGCCCCTGGCCTAAGGACGTGGCGGGAGAGTTAGCCTGGGGGCACCGTGCACTTGGGCAGGGCCTGCTCTGGATGAGGGCTGCAGGAAGGCAACCTGGGGAGCTGGCACTGTGTCGCGGTGGGTGAAGCTGGCACCTGCAGCGCCAGCATCCCATAGGGGCACCAGTTTGAGTCCCGGCTGCTCCACTTCCAATCCAGCTCCCTGCTAATGCGCCTGGGAAAGCAGTGGAAGATGGCCCAAGTATTTGGGCTCCTGCCACCCCATGTGGAAGACCCAGAAGAAGCTCCTGGCTCCTGACTTCAGCCTGGCCCCACTCTGGCTATTGTGGCCATTTGGGGAGTAAGCCAGTGGTGGAAGATCTCTGTCCTTTCTCTCTGTATCTCTGCCTTTTAAATAAACAAATATACCTTAAAAAAAAAAAAAGGCAGTCCAGAGGAGCTGGGGAACTAGGAAGAGGAGCAGACACGGATGGGAGAGCCCTGCAGGTGCTAATGACCAACTTTCTGCTGATGACCAACGTGACTCCCCACCCCCACCTGGAAGGGCAGAGGGCAGAATCTGGACCCTCATGCTGTCTGGACCTCTCCACCTCTCACGCCGGAGCTTCGCGTCGGCATGAAGGGAAACTGAGGACACCTTGCCCTGGTGAGGCCAGGGCAGTCTCAGGCGCCCCGCCCTCTGCAGGCAGCCCGCCATGCTGTTCTGTTCTGTAGTGACTGTGGGCTTCAAGACACGCGGCTGAGGGCTTCCCAGTGTCCACTGTGCACCACTGTGACGTCAGCCAGGGGCGTTCACAAGAGGGGACTTAAAAAGCACGGGGAAAGACCAGCATTGTGGCATAGCAGGTAAAGCTACAGACCACAACACCAGCATCCCTATGGGCGCCAGTTCATGTCCTGGCTGCTCCTTGCTAATGGCCTGGGAAAAGCAGTAGAAGATGGCCCAAGTGTTTGGACCCCTGCCACCCACATGGGAGACCAGGATGAAGCTCCTGGCTCCTGGCTCCAGCCTGGCTCCGTCCTGGCTGTTTTGGCTATCTGGGGAGTGAACCAGCAGAGGGAAGATGTCTCTGTCTCTCCCCTTCTCTCTGTAGCTCTGCCTTTCAAATAAATAAATAATTCTTCGAAAAGTACAGGAGCTTGCTGGGATTCTACTTCTTCCCCTGCCACTCTCTGGCAGGGTTTCCTGGAGCTGTTCCTCCTCTGTAAAATGATCCGTGCGTCAGCCCAAGCTCTGTGGGCTCTGTTTGGCGGCACACACCTGCCCTGTCACCGCGCAGCCTGCTGAGCCAAGGGGACCGGCAGGGACTGCCACCACAGATTCTGCCACAGGCAGTAATGGATCCCAGACAGCCTGGCCTCACACCAGGAAGTATCAGGTGTTCGGGAAACCAGACACAGGAGGAAATGAGCAGAAACACCCAAACACGGGGTAATGGACACCTTGATGGGGATCGCAGCTACTTCCGACACAGCATCATCACCTGGGCGAAGGTGAGAGCCCCTGTGCCTCGGAGCCCCAGGAGAAAGAGACGCATTCCCAGGCCAGGAGCTCCTGCACATCGGTGGTGGGGCAGGCCTGGGTGTCTCTGAATCTAATCAAACTCAATCAGCACTGTAGCTGGCTACAGGGTTGTCACCCGCAGGATGTGTCTCTGGCCCTGTTTAAAAGTTGCACAAGGAAGGAAGGCTGGAATGGACCATGGTCTACTTTTAAAATTCCAACTTTGCACAAGGAGCTCCGTGTGTGTGTGTGTGTGTGTGTGTGTGTGTGTGTGCACAGAGACAGGTGGGTCAGTACAGACGCGTATTCACAAAGTCCCAGTGACAATGGTCTCCACAAGCACACCGAGCACTTCTCCAATGAAAAGAACAAGGGCTCCTTGGAGAAACGGCCGATTCCCGGGGCGCTGGTGAAGGAAGTGTGCAAGGTGACCCTGGAGCACCTTGTGGGGCCAAAACAAGGGAAGGAAAAAAGAAAACAAGGCCAGGAATGCCGGAGGGACGCAGTGAGGCGCTCGCATGGTGGCCAAAGCTGAAGTGACCTGAACAGCAGAATAAAAAGTGTAGGGCTGGGCCAGCGCTGTGGCACAGTGGGTTAAAGCCCTGGTCTGAAGCACCGGCATCCCATATAGGCGCCAGCTCTAGTCCCGGCTGCTCCTCTTCTGATCCAGCTCTCTGCCATAGCCTGGGAAGGCAGTGGAAGATGGCCCAAGTCCTTGGGCCCCTGCACCCGTGTAGGAGACCCAGAAGAAGCTCCTGGCTCCGGGCTTCAGATCAGTGCAGCTCTGACCATTGCAGCCATCCAGGGAGTGAACCAGCGGATGGAAGACCTCTCTCTCTGTGTCTACCTCTGTAATGCTGTCTTTCAAATAAATAAAATAAATCTTTAAAAAAAAGTGTAGGGCTGTATTATAACCCAAGTATAACCTAACATCCACGAGAACATGCTGATGTGAACGATCCCAGTCACAGAACTGCCTCCCCTCCAGCAGGTGGCGCCCTCCGAGACAGCAGATTGCACATGGCGACTTCTAGAGTGCCCTGCAAAGTGTAATTCTGCAGTGGACAAATTCCAGACACCCCCTTAGCCAGGCAGATGATCAAGAGCCACATCGGGGGTGGGCGTCCGGCCTGAGTTAAGCCGCCAGTATCTCACCCGGGAGTTCCAGCTCGGGCTCCTGACTCCGCTTCCTACTACTGGAGACTGCGGGAGGCGGCGGTGATGCGCTAAGTGGCTGGGTTCCTGCCACCCACGGAGGGACACCTGAGTACAGTTTCCAGCTGCCAGCTTGGCTCCAGCGCAGCCCAGGCTGTTGCAGGCATCTGGGGAGGGAACCAGTGGATGGGAGCTCTGTTCTCTCTCTCCTTCTCTCTCTGCCTCTCAAATAAAAATAAATAAATAAGACTAAAGATCAACAGCGATCATCCATGATGTCATGAGAATGACCTTTTTTTTAATTTGACAGGTAGAGTGGACAGTGAGAGAGAGAGACAGAGAGAAAGGTCTTCCTTCCGTTGGTTCACCCCCCAGTGGCCGCCGCGGCCGGCGCACCACGCTGATTCGAAGCCAGGAGCCAGGTACTCATCCTGGTCTCCCATGGGGTGCAGGGCCCAAGCACTTGGGCCATCCTCCACTGCACTCCCGGGCCACAGCAGAGAGCTGGCCTGGAAGAGGAGCAACCGGGACAGAATCCGGCGCCCCGACCGGGACTAGAACCCGGTGTGTGAGGATTAGCCTATTGAGCCGCAGCAACAGCCAAGAATGACCTTTTACTGCAGTGATCTTCCTCACCTAAACCCACGGCCCCTGTTTAACCACAAGGAAAACATTCACTAAGCCCCATACCAAGGACACTGCCCGGCACACTTCACAGCGGTCAAGGTCATCAGAAACAAGGAAGATCCGGGGAATCACGGGGGTCTAGAGCTGAAAGCTGCAGGCCAATCGTTGCCCTGCACGGATGCCCTTGCTCTGCACAGACGCCTGGGACAGAAAAGGGACATCAGGTAAAAACAAAAGAAATGTAAACGCAGGATGCACTTCTGGTGCAACCAGTGTTGTACCCCAGACAGGCAAGACGTGGGCAGCAAGGGAACCTGGGTGCAGGGCAAACAGCAACTCTCTGTGGCGCCCGTGCAACTTTTCCATGAATCTGAAATTATCCTCAGACTAAGAGTTTAGTGATGCGTGGATGGCTGTGGGGCACAGCCAGGGCGACACTCAACGTGGAAGATACAGGTGCTGGGCGCTGAACACGGCTGCTGGGCAAACAGCCCCTGACTCAGAAACATCAGAGCTTCCAGGGAGGTTCAGAGAGGTTCAAGGTGCAGCCGCCCCAGGTCTGCAGAGCTTCAGCTAACCAGGGACTGAAAAGACTCAGAAAAAAGTGCATCCTTGCGGGCATGTGCAAAACTGTTTCCTTGTCATTATCCCCTATACAATACAGTACCAGGACTATTTACATAGCATTTACATGGTATTAGCATTATAAGCAACCTGGGGATGGTTAAAGTGTACTGGAGGGGCTGCGGAAGGATGGGAGCAGGTTATTTGCAAATACCACGCCAGGGACTGGAGTTATCTGCATGGATGCTGGGAGCAATCCTGCCATGGACGGACGCCGAGGGACCACCGTATTCATAAAGGATGGCAGGATGCTGACAGGTGAACATGGAATAAGCAGGTGTTTCCAGTTGGGAATACGACTTAATCCAAGATACAGAGGCTAAAAAAACGGGAGCAAACATTGGGCAGGGCTCCCCATGTGGTTCCCTGGACCACCGGTGCTACAGGACCCTCCGCTGGGGGATCTGCGTGCCCTTAACCCATTCCTGGAATCGCTAGTAGCAGGCCTCCAAGTCCCACCTTTCTCAACTTAGAGTTTCCTAGATTAATCTGGCCGCAGGGTCCTTTATTTTTAAATAATGCCAATTAGCAAGTTTCACAGAATTCCCTCCGGGAATCGCTGGCAGATGGTTTGTGGAGGGAGGAGAAAGGCAGGCAAGGGAGGGCCCCTGGGACCTGGGTGCTGGGAGTGACAGGGTCCCAGCTCTGCGTCAGGAAGGCACCCCAGGGCAGGACACGGGGAGGGAGGCGGGGAGGCAGGAAGTTCGCATGGTGAAGATGATGCAGGAAAGAACAGGCAGGATTTCAGGGTGACTGAACCACAGGTAGGGTCAGGTGCGAGAGGGAGAAATGCAGGGGAGTGGGTGGAGACTTTGCAGCTGGGGAGACAGGCCAGCCCCACTGGTCTACAGCGAAATCCACCCCCTCTTTCTCATCCCCAAGGCCCTTCCAGGTTCCCACTGGGCAAAGGGTACAACACAATTCATTTAATTTGATCAACAAAATAAGACACACTGTATTGGATTATAACCCAAAGGGTAAGGTAAACAACCCAGAATACATTCTGATAGAAATCAATTCTGGATAAATAAATGGGGGAGAAGAGACAAATCTACCTGCAGAAAGATTGCCAGTACGTACATAGACTGATCGATAACAGTGCCACGGAACCTGTGCACCTGCTCCACGGCCCCCTCGATGCGTCCCGACAGGGCCCACCCCGGCTCCGGTCACTCTCTGCTGACCTCAGGCAAGTGACTCGGCCTCTCTGCCACAGTTTCCCCATTTCCAAAAGGGAGACAAAAACAATCCCAGCTCTGCAAGCTTATCTGAGGAGCGAGTGCTGGAGACAGGCTTAGCACGGCGTCTGGTGCCCACAAGTGCACAAGACGCTCAGATAATCAGTTTGGCTTGAAGGGGGTCAGGCTGAGGGGGCTGAGAGGTGAGCCGGGGTCTCTGGGGACCCAGGAGAAGGCTAAATACAACAGCTCTCAGGAGAGGCGGGCCTCAGGGCGGCACCCAGATGGAAAACTCAGGCACTGCGCTTCCTGCCCTTCCAGGGAACAGCAGCTCGGGGGCTGTTCATTTGCATGGGGCAGCCTCCCAGATGCTCCCCAGTAATGAGACCGCCAGGGTTTCTCACTCTCCATGCGCCTCCCACCCCCAGCCCTCAGGGAGGCGAGCAGCCAATGGGAGCACCTCCAGGCTTTGTGAGGGGGACGGGGCTGGCAGGACCAGCTGGTTTGGACTGCGGCCGCAGGCTCTGCAGCTGGGCAGCGGAGGGGACTGCATTTGGGTACAGGGGCCGCACTGTGCCTTCCTATAGCCCAGGCGCCCGGCAACCCGACCACCCCCTCCCTCCTGGGCACCCCCTGACCTCAGTCCCTATCAGCACTCCCTCTTCCCCTGCCTTCGGGGCCCCAGCTGGAACCAGATGGAGGGGAGGGGCTGCCAACCCTCCCTCTATCACTCAAAGGCTCCCTGGAGGGTCCTTCTTGCTTCAGGCTTTTCTCTCAGCCAAGGCTGCAGAGTGTGGGCTGGGGGGGGGGGGGGGGGGCGACAGACAGGAGGCCTGTCCTTGGAGGAGCAGTTGGGAAGAGGCAATGAACTTGGAGGCAGGAACCTGGGAAAGCAGCCTCTTTTGTTGGAGGCTGGGTGACGTCACTCCCTGACAGCGTTCCTCCTTTCTCGCTTCTTCCTTCTTGTTCTCCAGGAGAGGAGTTAGGGAGGCCGGCCCGATCACCAGCTCTGTGCCTCAGCTTCCCAATCCGTAAAATGGGAGCAAGAGCACCTGCCTCGGAGGCAGCAAGGACGGAGCAAGCCTCGTGTGTGCACACAGGAAGCCCCGGGAGCACGGCGGCCATGGCGGCTCTGCTCTGGAAGGGCCAGCTTGGGCAGCAGCGGCTTGCGGAGAGGCAGGACGCAGGGCTTGCATCCTGATGTCACCGCGGCCTCCTTCGGCCCCCGCCTGTCCAGGGCCGATGTCAGTGCTCATCCCAGCAGGACGGTGTGAGAGGGACTCCAGTGTGTCTGCATTCCACTCCCAGCCCTATGTTCAGCAGCCACCAGGCTTCCAAACTCCTAACTTCAAGAACATCAGGCAGGGTTCAGAACCAGCCACGGCATTTGGTGGGAGCTTCAGGCTATTAAGAAAGTTGTTTGGGGGACTGGAGTTGTGGCATGGTGGGATAAGCTGTTGCCGGTAGCACTGGCATCCCATAGGGGCACCGGTTCGAGCCCTGGCTGCTCCTCTTCCAACCCAGCTCCCTGCTAACGTGCCTGGGAAAGCAACAGAGATGGCCCTTGTGATTGGACTCCTGCACCCACATGGGGGACATGGAGGAAGTCTAGGTCTGGCCTGGCCCAGCCTTGGCTGCTGCAGCCATTTGGCGGTGAACAAACAGATGGAAGATCTCTCTCTCTCTCTCTCTCTCTCTCTCCCTCTGTTTTTCAAAAGAAAAATAAATAAAGCTTAAAAAAAAAAGAAAGTGGTTTTAGGGGTGGGCATTTGGCCTCATGGATAAGATCCTGCTTGGTACAACAGCACCCCACATCAGAGTGCCTGGCCTACATGCAGATGCCTAGCAGGAAGTCGCAGGAGGACCAGGAAGGGTCAGGGCTGGGGCCCGAGACTGGGCTCCCCTGCTAGCTGGGCTGGTTTACGCAGGGGTGGGGAACGGACTTGACCCCACCTGGATCCGCTCAGGTGAAGCGGCTTCCTTCCACATCAGTTCCCAGCAGCCACCTGTGCCTATTCAGCCTCCCCTGAGCCTCCCCTCTCCAGCAGCAGCACGGGGACAGCGTTGGGCCTAAGCCCAGGAAACCTACTCGGTGGCCTCCTCAGCATGTCTGGGCAGTTGCTAGTGAGTCCTGCCGAGAAGAAAGGGAGAGAGGAAGAGACGGAGCGAGTCCTGGGCCCTGATGGCCCGGGCAGCCCAGCTGAGCAAGTGCAGGCCCAGGAGGCTGCCAGGCAGGGTCTCCGGGTGGCCCCCCCCCCGGGTGCACCTGTCCTCTTGCTGGCCTGGAGGAGCCAGGGCAGGGTTTCCGGGTGCCCCCTCTCCCCCTGGGTGCACAGGTCCTCTCGCTGGCCTGGAGGAGCCAGGGTAGGGTCTCCGGGTGGGCTCCCCTTCCCTCCTGGTGCACAGGTCCTCTCGCTGGCCTGGAGGAGCCAGGGCAGGGTCTCCAGGTGCCCCCCCCCAACCCCTGGTGCACAGGTCCTCTCGCTGGCCTGGAGGAGCCAGGGCAGGGTCTCCGGGTGCCCCCCCTCCCCCTGGGTGCACAGGTCCTCTTGCTGGCCTGGAGGAGCCAGGGCAGGGTCTCCGGGTGCCCCCCCTCCCCCTGGGTGCACAGGTCCTCTCGCTGGCCTGGAGGAGCCAGGGCAAGGTCTCCAGGTGCCCTCCCTCCCCCCTGGGTGCACAGGTCCTCTCGCTGGCCTGGAGGAGCCAGGGCAGGGTCTCCAGGTACCCCCCCCACCCCTGGTGCACAGGTCCTCTTGCTGGCCTGGAGGAGCCAGGGCAGGGTCTCTGGGTGGCCTCCCCTCCCCTCCCGGGTACACCTGTCCTCTCGCTGGCCTGGAGGAGCCGAGGAGGCCAGGGAGGAATCCTTGCCCATCTTGGGCAGTGGGGCGGCCATCATCTCTGTCAGCACAAGGGAGGGAAACTGAGGCCCAGAACGATGACGGGGGAACCAGCTCTAGCTAGGAATGAGGACTTGTGAGCCAGGCCACTGGGCTGATGAAATGGCAGGTTCTGTCATAGCGGCTGTCCTGGAGTAGTCTTGGTACCATCAATGACCATTCCCTAGAACCCTAGGCCGGGCCCTGGACACTCCCCTTGCCAGTCCCAGGAGGAGCCCAGGGGAACACGGGACAGGATCATGGACAGCGTGCCACTGCTGTGGAGGTCCCCACCGCACTTCCTCTTGGCTGCAACCCCTCCCCCCAAACACTTCTTGATTTTAGACAAGTTTCCATGGCAACTCAAGTCCCCATCCGCCAGAGGGTTACCATGGAGACTTAACTTGGCTCCGTGTCCACAGCTGAGGAAGGCCCTGCACCTTCAAGGAAGCAAGGCCCACAGGAAGCCAGGCGAGCGGGCAACTGAAGCTGGGGCCGGCCACCTGCCAAGGGAGGCAGGGAGGTCTCAGCGCCCACTGGGCTCAGGCCCTTCCTGCTCCCTGCCGGATGCTGGCTGGGCCACGCCCTCGGTGGAGGCACCTTCTCCAGGGCGGCCTCTTCCAGGCCTGTCCTGCCCCTCACCCCACCCTCGCGGTCTTCATGGACTCAGGGCACACAGCGTCCACACGGGCCGGTGCTTCCCTGGTGACACCTGCGCCTTGTGTCCCTGGGGCTTTCCTCCCCCATCAGACTCGAGTCCCTCCCCCATCAGACTGGAGGCTCTCTGAGGGCAGGGCCTGCCTTCCTGCCCCGAGCTTAGCTGAGGAAGCGGCAGGCTGGGGAGTTGAGAGCAGCCATCAGCTCTGGGCTTTTGGAGGGAGAATGAGGCCAGTTCTTGCTCTCGGGAAGGCCTGTCTCTCCATCTCCCTTCCATTTTTACCCATCAACAGCTACGATGCCAAGAGAAGGGAACAGAAATGAAATCTGCTAAGTGTGTGCCTCCCACGACCATCCCTTACAAACGCACCCTCGCAAACGCAGCCTCTCGGCTGCGGCACAGCCCATCTGTGAGGCCGGCCTGCCCACACGCCGGAAGCCCTGGCCTGGAGTCTCAGAAGCAGGCCGTGGAACGCGGGGACACTCCCTACTGTGCTCTGCAATCCAGTTTAAAAACTTCTAGCTGCATTCTCACAGAGCCTAAAACAATGCATTCATTAAAAAACAGTGCGAGCGTATGATTAAGCACATTTTTTTTTTTTAGCCTGTGATAGCAGTGTTATGTTTAAAATTAACCACAGTGTTTTTTCAAAGACCAGAATCAGGTTTCTCTTTGGTCCTACGTGTCCAATGGCCAGCGGGCAGTGTTTTGCATTTGGGCCTAACTTGGACCCCGATGTTCTCCCGTCACCTCCACGGGTGCCCTTGTGGGTCCTGGGTCAAACACATGCTCTCCGAGGGTTCCTTACAACACACTAACCAGGCTTGCCTCCCGCAAGGACAAGCAGGTCTCTGGCCACAAGGACACTGGCTGCTGGCCACCCCCTGCAGGGCCACTGTGTTTCCGTGGCGTCCTAGCATCCAACAGAGCCCACGCACTAAGCAGACAGGGAATGTGCTCTGTCACCTAAGCAGTAGGAGCTTAGCTGAGTAACTCCGTGTCTGTGTGCCTCAGTTTCCCTGAGGATGAGAGTACCCTACCTCACAGAGCGGCTGTGATGATTCACAGAACTCTTACCCAGAAGCACCTTGGACGGGGTGTGGCGGGCAGCAAACACTCCATGATCCCAAGCCTGCACAAAGTCTCCTCCATTCCCAGGGGCCCCTGGTGCCCCAAAAGATGGTCCTTTTAGGCCAGGCCTTTTTAAACCGCAGGGTGCACCCCATCTGAGGATCGTTTCATCAATTTAGTGGATTGCAGGACACAAGTAAATATAAAAAATATATTTATATACGACAAAGAAAAAAGAATCAACTGCACTGTGCTCTGTATTGCTTCACACAGCCTGGGCTCGTTTGTAGACTGGGTTTGATGGAAAACGCATTTCTCACTGAGAGTCGGGGTTTTCAACCCAGCGTACTTCACAGGGCTCATGGAACATGGAATGAGAAGGGCTTCGTTTTTTCATTCACAACGATTTATTTGAGGGGCTGGCACTGTGGTACAGCAGGTTAAGCTGCCCACATCGGAGGTGCCGGTTTGAGTCTGGGCTGCTCCTCTTCCAATCTAGTTCCCTGCTAATGCGCCTGCGAAAGCAGCCGGAGGACAGTCCAAGCCCCACCCACTGCAGTCATTTGGGGAGTGAACTAATGGATGGAAGCACCCTCTGTGTGTGTCTCTATCCCTCTCTCTCTCTCTCTGTGTCACGCTGCCTTTCAAATAAAAAAATCTTTTACAAACTTATTTTAATGTATTTGAAAGGCAGAGAAACATATCTGCCATCTTCTGTTCCATGTCTGCATGCATCCTCCTGCTTTTTCAAGAATTTTTTATTTGAAAGAGAGAGAGGGAGGGAGGGAGGGAGAGGGAGAGAGAGAGAGGGAGAGAGGGAGGGAGAGAGAGAGAGAGAGGGAGGGAGAGAGGGAGGGAGAGAGAGAGAGAGGGAGATTTCTCATCTGCTGGTTTACTCTCCAAATGCCTACAGCAGCCATGACTGGGCTAAGCCAAAGCTTAGCCTGGAACGAACCCAAGTCTCCCACGTGGGTCATAGAGCCCCAGGTACTTGAGCCACCAGCTGCCTCCCAGGGTGAGCACAAGCAGGAAGCTGGGAGTGGACGCAGAGCCGGGACTGGAACCCAGGCTCTCTGAGACGCAGATGTCCCAAGCCCACCAGCGTCTTAAGTGCTGCGTCAAAACAAAATTTATTTTTGGCCCAAAAAATCGAAATTCCTGTACAGTTTGTTCAAAGTATGCCTTTTCCGTGACCTTTGTCACCTTTGTCACGGCTTTGTAAGTCGTCGTCAGCCCCAGCCTCAGTGTATTCCTTGTCTGTCCTAGACACAGGTGGGAAGGAAAGACAGGACTTCCTCGGTGGTTGATGGGGTGGGCGTGGGAGGGAGCGCAGGGTGCCAGGTGTCAGGACAGCGGAGCCAGCCTGGCGACTCTCGCATTGGTGGCATAGAGGCGGGCTGTTTCCTGTGGAGAACTGGAAAGCCTGCCTGACAACCACGCGTCAGAGACAAAGACCATTATCTGCAGTGGTGGTGTGGTTCCCCACGGGGAAGTCCAGACAAGGGCCCCTTTGTGGCTGGGTCTGCTGACCAGACAGCTGGGAGACCCAGTGAGCAACACACAGAGCCCTGGGCGTCTGCATGGTTCTCTGCACGCCCAAGGGCTCAGTGACGTCTGTCCGATGTGGCAGAGTGCCAGGAACATTCACATGCAAGATCCCACCTGTTCCAACCCCAAGCTGAGTGGGGGGGTGGGGCAAAGATTATCTTTGATTTTGAAGAGATGAGTAGACTGGGGCCCTGGGAGGGCACAGAGTAACCTCAAGGTCAAGGGTAACCCTGTTGGCCCCAAGTCCACACTCCTCCCTTTTGGTCCAGCAAAGCTACACTTCTCACCCTACTGGGTAGAATGGGTGGGCCAGGAGGCGGGTAAGCGGGAGGGCGCCCCTTAACATTCTGGAGTTTCTCAGCTCAGCCCATAACAGGAAGGTCTGGGAGAGGTCAATGCCAGCACAGTGAGATGGACACCACGATCTGCCTCTTCTCCACCTCTGTCCCGGGGAGAGGCAGAGGCCACCGAACACCTGTGCTGTAGCCCTCAACACCCCGCAGAGCCTTTGGCTTGGTAAGACCTGTTGCCTAAGGGAGCGAAGAAAGCGGGCCCTGCCCTGAGGCTCCCCTAGCTGAGCGCACCTACAACATCACAGCTGTCGGGACACGGAGTCCCCTTTCCTGGCCTTGCCTCCGAGGCTGCAGAGGGCATGGCCGCTCCAACCCCCAGCACTGCCGCTGCCACCACAGAAACCATCAACATCGGCACCATCCGCGCACCTGCCACCATCCTCACCACCACCTGCCCCATCATCGTCACTGCTGCCACATCACCCTCGCCACGGCCGTCACCGTCACCTCTACCATGATCGTCACTGTCACCCTCACCACCACCACCACCCTCACCACAGCCACCACCGTCACCTGCCCCATCATCGTCACCACCACCACGGTCCCCGCTCCGAACACTCCTCTTTCCTCTGCTAGGTTTGTATGGAGTTCATGTGCCCTAAGCTCATCTGTGACCTGACCTATTTATTTATTTTTAAATACTGATTTACAAATTTTAAATACTCACAGATCCCCCACTGCTGGTTTACTCTCCAAATGCCCACAACGGCTGGGGCTGGGCCAGACCAATGCAGGGAGCTGGAAACTCAACTCAGGTCTCCGACGTGGATGGCAGGGACTCAAGTACTTGAGCCATCGCAGGGAGCTGGATCGGGAAGTGGAGCAGCTGGGACTCGAACCGGTGCTCATTTGGGATGCTGGCTATGCCACAACACTAGCTCCCTGGGCCCCTCAATGAGCGTCTCTTATTTTCCTCAAACACCTCTGCTTGCTCCCACTTCAGAGCCATCGCATCTCCCGTCCCTCTGCTGCCTGACTTCCTTCTGCTCAGAGCAGGGCCCGGGCTGGTGGCGTGCTTCCTCAAACGAGTCCTCCCTGGCCAGCCCCCCCCCCCCCCCCCCGAGCTAAATCCTCGCACCCCTGGCGATTGCACGGGGCGCTAACCCAGCACGAACGGAGGGCTCCTTCTCAGTGACTGCTTGCTAAAGTTACCTCTCCCACAGACCTGTGCATCCTGGGAGACAAGGAATGCGTCTGTTTTGTTCACTGCTGTTCCCTCAAGGGCCAAACAATGCCCAACAGACAGCAGATGCCAGGGGACCCCAGCCCAGTCCACGGATGGTCACAGCTGGGCTCTTAACCAGGGTGCAGTCTGGCCTCGCTCTGCTCCAGCTGAGCCACCTTCTCTCCTTTCCGACCCCGGGGGCCATCAGGCTCAGGCAGTGGCCTCGTGTTCTCCCTAGGAGAGCACACGCTTTCTGGGATTCAGCACGTCGCCTGTGGTTCTGCTCAACAGGGGTGCACAGGGGTGACTCTGAAACAGAGCACGCAGATGACGACGACACTGACAACAAAGATGCCGTGAGGAACCCGGCTCCCTGCTGTCCACACCACGGAGAGGGCCTAGAAGAGGGAGGCAGGCGAGCGGGAACAGGGATCTACTTTATGCACCACAGGGGAAGCCCCCAGCAGCCTCCACCCTCCCAGCTGCTGGGCTGGGTCCGTCCTCAGCACCAATCTCACCTCCCCTTGGAGGCCCGGTTCCCAGAAACCCTTCCATAGCTTCTCCGACAAATGAGCAGTGCCGAGGCCATGGCCCACGGCCAGTGCCCCTGGCCCACAGCCCCGCAGGTCCATTGGCAAACCTGCTCTTAAAGCCTCAGCCTCAGGAGAGGTGTGGAAGCGCAGTGCCCACGAGGCCAGCACATCGAGGGCTTGGGATGTGGGTGGCGGGCTGCAGGGATGTGAGCCACAAAATGAACCCTTTCCCACCTCTCTGGAGAGGGGCCTCCACGGACCTCATTCCCTGGCCTCCTGCCATCTCGACCCTCCTTTGTCTGACGAGGGAAACTGAGGCAAGCTTCCAGACTCCAGGGGTCCTCAGCAGGAAGAAGACACGGCGCTCACACCTGAGACCACTGGCCTCAAAGCCCCAGGCTGGGAGAGGTGCAATTGTTATTTGACCCCAAAACCTCAGCAGACACAGTCTGAGTGTTCACAGATCCGGCCAGCAGCAGCCCTGGCTGTGATGGGCAGTGTGTCCCTCCCGCCTCCTGGCCCGCAGGGTGACATCTAAAATAAGAGGGGCCACGGACAAGAGCGGGAGCCAGGAGGCCTGCAGCTGGGTCCTGGATCTGCTGCCGCTGGCTGTGTGGCTCTGGGCAAAGTCTGCATCTCCTCATCTATTGAACAGGTGATAGTGGAGGTGCCACTGGCCCTGCCCTCCTCAGGATACCCAGGGCCCCACCGGCGCCAGCCTGCACACCTGCCAGGTGGGAACAGGGCTGACCACACCTCTGTTTCAAGGACCCACTGCAATGCCACGTCAGGGCATGCAAAACTGCAAACTGACAGGGTAAGGAAGGGGGCATCTTGACCAAACTTCAGGGAAACAATTGCAGGAGTGGGGGCCAGGCCAGCTCCGGGGACCCCGAGCCAGCTCCTCGTC
The DNA here is from genome assembly GCA_949820135.1 of Sylvilagus floridanus. Taxonomy (NCBI): domain Eukaryota; kingdom Metazoa; phylum Chordata; class Mammalia; order Lagomorpha; family Leporidae; genus Sylvilagus; species Sylvilagus floridanus. Next base: position 86,708,851 of record OX463240.1, read on the forward strand.
CTCTCTGGGCCCCAGCGTCCTCATCTGCAAACACAGGGTCTCCCTTCAGCAGGCCCCACAGCCTCAGGTGGTGCACGGCTGGCTCCTGAGCTCACCCCGGAGCCTGGCTCCACGGACGGGGAGCTGGCTGTCCTCGCCTCTATCCTTGGCTCTCCTTTTTGAATCCCATTCAGAGAAATCCCGACAAGCAAGACGCCAGAGTGGCTGCCTGCTGGCTCTGCACACCCAGGTGCAATGCACAGTACCATGCCTCCCAGAGACCCCAAGCCCCCGAGTCTGCAGACCCTCAGGGTCTCAGCAGGAATGAGGATGAGAGGAACCAGCGCCACCGGCTTCCCCATCCTCCAGGCTGTAGGCGGAGGGAGCCAAGGACGTCAGCTTCCTTGGACATGGCCGTCGAGGGAGAGAGCCTTGGCGTCCCCCACCCTTCACTCCTCGGGTCTAACCCCAGTCCTTGCTACTATCATCGTCTCCCGATCTCCCCACCGTGGATATAAAGGGCCCTGCCACCCTCACCACCATCCCCCACCCCATCTGTCTTTTCTTCCAGACTTATGTCTCCTACATACAGAGCCATTGGAGATAATGTATGATTTTTTTTGCTAAAGAGGGAGGCAAGACAAGAGTGGGGGTGGGGACAGATTCCCTTTCCAATTACGTCTGGCTCAGGCTGCTGCTAGTGTCAGTTTGCATTCCCTGAACATATGGGAGCCACGAAGCAAGTGAGAGGTGCTGGCCTCCCCAGCCCTCTGCATCGGAGGGCTGGGTGTGGCCAGGGACAGGAGGACCAGGACGACGGTCTGCTGAGAAGAGGGGGTCTGCAGCCCATGACCGCTCCCCTGGCCCCTATCCCCATCCAAGGAGCCAGTGCAGCTCCCTGACCCATCGCTTCCTTTCCACAGTTCAGGGAATCCAAAGGATACCAGTCGAGATGAAAGGAAATCAGACGAGCAAATCCCAAGGGCAGCTCAAGGCTGTTCTTACTTTTCCATTAGCATGGATAACTGAGAGGTAAGTGCACCTGCAGCCAGGCAGCTAGGAACTGCAAATCACAGCAGGCCTGTGGCCAGGCTGGGAGTGAGCAGGAGGCAGCGGCAGCCCCAGCCTCCTCCTGAAGAGTCTGCAGGGGTGGGACTGCCAGCAGTTCTGAAAATCTCCCCCTCTCCCTGCTGAGAGAGGAGCCATGGGGATCCGCTGCCCTGCCACCTGTGTACCTGCGGTCTTCGTCCTTGGCCCTCCAGAAAGATGAGATGACACAGGAGGAGGCTTCTCAAAGCTGATGCTTCTGCACCTGCTGGTCTCCTAAATGTTCAGCACTGGTGGCAAGCGGGGACGGAGAGGGAGTGTGGACCCCAGCAGCTGGACTCCTGACGACGCGCCCCAGGAACTGGTGGTGGTGGAGGTCCAATGAGAGCAGGCTGCACCCAGGCAAAACCTGCAGACAGCTGGCCTCAGAAATCAGGCAAGAAGTGGAGGTGAAGCCGAGCTGCAGGAGTGGTGGAGGGAGCCGGGGGAGCCCGCGGGGATGACTTCCCAGCCGGGCAAAGGGAGAGGGCGGGGAGAACTCCGGTGAACCTGGGGAGAGGAGAAGTTGGGGAAGGAAGACCCGTGGGTGGGAGCGTGCTGGCGTCTCTAGATCAAATGCAAAATCCACGGCAGACAGCGCACAAACTGACAGGGCTGACTTCCTTGTCTGCGGGAGAGGAAGGAGCCTGGGGGCGGGGGGGGGGGGGGAGCAGGCTCAGCTCACTCAGGCAGGACCTGACAACCCAGTCACCTGGCGGCCTCAGACGCCACGAGACAGCACGAGGTAGGCAGGGTCCAAGGACAGGGGACATTCTGGAGACAGGGGCCTGGCGGCGGGGCGGGGGAAGGGTGCAGGATGAGGGCAGCTGAGGCTCGGGAGGAAGGGTCCAGGAAAACGCAGGACAGAAAGGGCTCCCTGTGCAAGACCCCTGCTTCCCCAGAGCGCATGCACGAGTGCAGGGCGGAGTCTCCCCCTGAACTCATCCCACAGCCATCCCACAGGCAGATGTCATGTGATCCATCTAACAGGTAAGAAAACTGAAGTTCAGAGAGGAAACGGGCCCAGCATCTCAAAGCTAGTTAATGCGGGGGCTGGCACTGTGGTGCAGCGGGTTAAGGCACCGCCGGCAATGCCAGCATCCCACATGAGCGCAGGTTCGAGTCCTGGCTCCTGCACTTCCAGTCCAGCTCCCTGCCAATGTGCCTGCGAAAGCAGCATGACAAGGCCCAGGTACCTGGGCCACTGCCACCCATGTCGGGGACTCAGATGGAGCTCCTGGCTCCTGGCTTCGGCTGGCCCAGCCCTGGCTGTTGTGGCCATTTGGGGAAGGAGCCAGCTGATGGAAGATCTCTCTCCCTCTCTCACATAATTCTGACTTTCAAATAAATAAATCGTTTTTAAAAAAAAAAGCCAAGTTGGGACAGGAACTGTAACACAGTGGGTTAAAGCCCTGGCCTACAGCTCTGGCATCCCATATGAGCATGAGTTCAAGTCCCAGCTGCTCCACTTCTGATCCAGCTCTCTGCTATGGCCTGGGAAAGCAGTGGAAGATGGCCCAAGTGCTCGGGCCCCTGCACCCAACATGGGAGACCTGGAAGAAGCTCCTGGCTCCTGGCTTTGGCCTGGCCCAGCCCCAGTCATTACAGCTATTTGGAGAATGGATCAGTGGATGGAAGACCTCTCTCTCTCTCTCTCTCTCTCTCTCTCTCTCTCTCTCTGCTTCTGCCTCTCTCTGTGGCTCTGCCTTTCAAATAAATAAAAATTTAAAAAAATATTTAAAAGCCAAGTTCATGCAGAGCCAGGTTTGAAGTCAGATCTGCCCGGCCCCATGGCCTGTGATGCACTTGGCCACTAGCCCTTGTGTCCATCCCCCAGCACCCCGGGCAGTGAGAGCGATGACCTCGGCTGTGCAGTTGCTTCAAATCTTGTGCTGAGAGGCTGAGAACTTTACCACTGTGGTCCAGAGATACAGTTTCAGCAGAAAACTCAACCCCCATGCAGAGTGTGGGAAAATGGCAGACATCCACCTCTTGCCCAGGCCCAGGCTGGCCTCCCCTGGCTCAGAAGCAAGGCTGGATCTTCTGTGGCAAATTCCTTCCGCTCCGATGGGGAGTGGACACTGCACTCTCTCAGGCAAGGCACCAGCAGCCAGGCCCCATGCTTGTGAGAAACCATGGTCAACACCAAGCCCAGACACCTGTTCCCCCATGAGAAGGAAGGGGCTGGGCGTTCTGGCCTTGTTCCTCCCCAGATGTCCTCCCAGCTGTGTGACGATGCAGCCACTGCGGTGATTTCACGCCTCGGCCTTGGGAGGAACCTGCTTTAAAGGCCACCAGAAGGGCCGCTGGCCAGTGGACAGGCTGGGGACAGTTTCAAGGGACCCAGGGCAGATGGGGAACAATCAGGCGCAGGATGAAGCCGTCGCCATGCAGCGCCCCGTCCAGAAATGAGCTCACTGTCAGCTTCCATCCTCATCTGTATGGGAGCCGGGCTCTGCAAAGGGGCAGTGAGCTTCGGCAAAAGGTGCGTGGCCCCTCTGACCATCTCCTCCACACCCCACGGTCTGTCCACTTTTCACACGGTTGCTGCTGTTACCTCTTCATGATCTAAACAACCACCAGGCTGACACGACCTTCAGAACTTTGGACAAAGTCTGTGCGATGGGGTCAATCAGATCTCACTCGCCCTTACCCGGGCAACCTGGCATGGAGCTGTGGGCAGCCACGTAATGACAAGCGGAGTGGGGGCAGAAGGCAGCCTGGGGTAGCAGAGGGGGTCACTCACAGGTGCAGACAAGAGCAGCGGGGAGAACAGGAGCAGGTAAAGATGTCCCATAAACCGAGCTCCTGGGCCCCGAGCCCTGGCCCTGAGCCACACTTCCGTGTCCCGTCACAAACCCTCTCCCCGTCACATCCACGCACAATCGAGACTGAGCTGAAACACCCAGGCTGAAATGAAATGGAAATAGCCATTGACGGGAACCAGTCTATGCACGGAGTCTATTGGGACTACGGTCACCACCAGCCTGCGGGGGCGGGCCAACCGCGGTTAGAGGAGGAAGCACATGGTGTCTGCGGGCCAGCGGGAGAGGTGAGACCAGACAAACCGTATCGACCGCCTTTGGTGTGCCAGGCGCGCTGCCCTGGCTGTTCTATTTAACCCCCACAAGCACCCCCAGGTGCTGCCCTGACACACAGATGAAGAAGGGGTCCAGAGAGGCCATCAACAGTCAGCATCAGAGCTGACCACACCCTCACATGTGCCGCTCTTCCTGTTGCCCCAGGTGGTCATGGGACGAGCATCGCTCCAACATCTCTGACATACAGCCAAAAGCACCAGGAGGGAGGCTGATGCAGAGACACACAGGGCTCCTGAGAGGTAGAGTTACAGAGAGAGGGAGAGAAGCAGAGACAGAGAGAGAATCTTCCACCTGCTGGTTCACTCCCCAGATGGCCACAACGGCCAGGGCTGTGCCAGGCCAAAGCCAGGACCGTCTTCCAGGTCTCTCATGTGGGTGCAGGGGCCCAAGGACTTTGGCCATCTCCTGCTGCTTTCCCAGGTGCATTAGCAGGGAGCTGGATCAGAAATGGAGCAGCCGGGACTCAAACCGGCACCCACATGGGATGCCGGCACTGCAGGCCATGGCTTAACCCCCTGCGCCACAGCACTGGCCCCACCCCCGAGCTCTTACAGGGGAGCTCGGGGTGTGACCCCTGTGCTTAGAATAAAAGGTCTGATGCTGGCGCCGCAGCTCAATAGGCTAACCCTCCGCCTAGCGGCGCCGGCACACTGGGTTCTAGTCCCGGTCGGGGCTCCGGATTCTGTCCTGGTTGCCCTTCTTCCAGTCCAGCTCTTTGCTATGGCCCGGGAGTGCAGTGGAGGATGGCCCAAGTGCTTGGGCCCTGCACCCCATGGGAGACCAGGAGAAGTACCTGGCTCCTGCCATCGGATCAGCGGGGTGCGCCGGCCACAGCACGCTGGCCGCGGCAGCCATTGGAGGGTGAACCAATGGCAAAAGAAGACTTTTCTCTCTGTCTCTCTCTCTCACTGTCCACTCTGCCTGTCAAAAAATAAATAAATAAATAATAAATGGTCTGGGCAGCTGAGGGTCTGCCGTGCCTGTGGGAGGCCACAAGGCCAGCTCTCCTCGCTCCCGCGGCCGCACAGGTGAGGGAGGCAGGCACTCAAGGCAGACTGCCAGGGGGCCATGCCCAGGTCCCTCTCCTTCCTGGCTGTGTGACCTTGGAGAAGTCACCAAACCTCTCTGTTTCCTCATCCATAAAATGGGGGAAAAAATCATAGCTGATTCACTAGGTTGTCCTGTGGATTAAAAGAACCGCTCAGAACAGTGCCTAGTGCCTAATACATAGTCAGTGACAGACACCGCTCTCATTGCTGGGGTCTTCCACGGGGCTACATCCTGGAGCACTCTGGGCAATCTAATCGAGAACCCAGCGGGGAGCCAGCGTGCCAGAGAAAGGCGACACGCGCCCTGAGACGCAGGCGGGGCAGACAGCAGCAGCGCCAGCCCTTCCCCACGCAGAGCTGGCAGCCCGGGAGTCTAATCCCCGTTTTAGCAGCAAAGAAGCTGAGCCTCAGGAACTAAGTGGCTTATTCAAGACCCACAGTGAGTGACACATCAGGACTCACAGGAGGAGGGACCAGGGGAACGGCTCAGCTCAGATGGACGGCCTTCCAAGCCCCACTCACCCTGGCCACTCCTGTCACCCTCCTCACGGCCACCTGGGAAGCCTCCCCCAAGGGTCAGGCTGCAGACCCCTGGGCTTTGCACCGTGCAGCACCAGCCGTGACGTTGGGCCGTAACTGCCCATGCACGGTCTGTGTCCCCACGGGACAGCGAGAGCCATGCGAGGCAGCAGACCCGGCAAACAGGCCGAGCAGGAGAGGACCACTTCTTGCAGGCCTGGGCCCTCAGGGCTGCCACAGGACAGGTCTGGCCCAGGGGTTCTAGGATCGCAAAAGAGCGAGGAGAGCACAGAGGGGCTATGTGCCGTGCAAGGTGCAGCAGGCTCCAGTGGCTAACGTAGGAGCCTGAGTCAGGCCTCGGTGGGATCTTAGCTTTACCGTGAACTTGTCCAGTCGCTCTGCACCCCTGAAGCTGCCTCGCATCTAAGTCTCGTGTCACAGAGGAGTTACCACTCAGCAGGGCCCTACCAGTCGTTCAACATATTCGACACTCCTTATCAGCGGGCAAATGCTTCTCGGAGCCCTCGCCTGTTCCTTCTGCCCCCCACCCCCAGCCCCCTGGTCCTTCTTCTGGAGCCGTCCACAATCCAGCAACCACAGCATTAGCATCTGGTGTAACCCGGGGCTCCTCCAGCTCTGGTGCCTAGGAAGGCTGTTAACATTCTGCACATGACCTTGAACAACATCCCATAGTGAGGATGAAATGGGTTTCAAAACAAAGCGTTCCACACAGCTGGCAAACAGTGAGTGCTCAATAAATGTTAGTCATTATTGTTGCTAATCTGGGGTGAGCCAGACAAGGCTGTGAGTGTTGCATGGTCCCCCACAGGCTCTTGGGATGAAGGGGCCTGCTGGCCTGTAGAGGCCCCAGCCCCGACTAGAGTCTCAGGAGCTGCGTGCCTCCTTCCAGGGAGCCCAACTCTGCAGCCAGGTCCTTGGCGGCCTCATAGTCACAGGTTGTGCTGTAGGACCTACAGCAGGCCTGGGGTGCCCAGCAGAGAGGTCCCCTGGTGGTGGCAGGAGCAGCAGCAGCCTCTCTGTGCTGCATGCCGAGCCAGGAGCAAACCCCACCAGGTGGGCAGCGCGGGACTGAGCCCAGCCCTGTAGCTGAGGAAGGCCAGGTGCTGCAGCTGTGGGAGGCAGTGGGGCCGCAGCACCTGGGTTGTTCACCTCCCTGGCCTGGGGGGGCACTGCTGCCTTCCCAGCTGCAGCCCCTGGAATCCAGAGCCCCATCAAGGCCCTGTGGAGGCACAAAGACAGCGGGGCAGGGACTACACCTGTGTCCACCCTCTGGGGACACCTAGACTGATGGCAAAACCAAACCCTGTAACCACCAAATGCCATAGCCATGCCCAAGGTACAGCCACCGACCAGCCTGGTGGCATCCCAAAGGACTAGAGGGAGACAAGGACTCGGGTGTAAGGCAAGTGGCATCCTGACCCCCGTGGGCCCTCCAAACCGAGGACTGCCTGCTTCCTTCACTCCCTAAAGGACCACCTGCTTCTTCCACCCTCATTGAAACAAAACGATGACTGGGATGCCTTCTCTCCAGATGTCAAGTGTTTCTGGTTTCTTTAAACAGCTGCCCAACTTCCAGCTCCTCCAGGAAGGCTTCTTGGATTGAACAAGCAAGATGGGCACCCTCCCCTACTTACACCTGAAAGACACCCATTTGGAAAACTCCGCCTAGTCCCAGCTTGGTTTGAGGTCTTGGTTCGGCGATGCACGGCTGGTTCGTGCTTTGCTGTAGGGGGTGGGCCTGCCTGGGGGGGGGGGGCAGTCCCCGGGGCTGGGGCTGTGAAGCTCTGATCCCTGTGCCTCGGCAGAGCTGCTGCTGACGGGAGCGACAACCCCTGGGCCCAGAAGCCTCTCGCTGGCTCCCCCAGAGCAGACACCACAGGGGCTAGGACAGCAACATGCAACACCCGCAAGGACCAGCAGACAGGACCCTCTGGGGCAAACCAGGGTTGTGCTGCTCCACCCAAACGTCTGCCCAGGCCACTGCGTCCCACCCCACCCTGCTTTCCCAGTCTCCTCTCGCCTTTCACTGCCTCTCCCAGCCTGGACAGAACCCCTCACCACAGCGCCCTCGAGCCCCACACTTACCCCCCTCTTCGTTTCCGGTCCTCCCCACCCCCCCACCCCTGGCTCTTGCCAGAGCCGCTCCCTTCAAATCCACATCATTCCCGGGGAGCGGCCTCTCCCCTCCCACCCTGCACACAGATGTTGGCTTTGCCCTGCGTGGCGGTGGCAGCGGCCCTGGCACTTGCTAGCCTCTTCACACCTTCAGCATGGGACACCTGGGAGTCTTCTCTCCTCACTGCGCTGGTCAGAAACCAGCAGAGCGGCTGTCTCAGGAACACGACACGGTCCACACTGATCACCCGACAAGCTGCTCCCGAATTCAATGGAAGCCCAGTCGGCGTTCGGGGCATCCCGAGGCTCCCGAAAGCAGCACATCAGAGGGCGCAGGTGCAAACCCTGGTTCTGCTCACTCACTTGCTTTCCTGGCTTTGGGCACCATCCTGTGTTTCAGTGCCTCAGTGTCCTCATTTGTAAGCCCCAGGATCACCGGGTTACAGACGTTCAGTGACAGGGAACAGGTGCAGTGCCTGTGGCAGACCAAGCGATTGGCAACGTGGGTGATTATTGGTGGGTTACTGTATTTTCGAGCCGTTTCCCTCTTGAGAGTCAGAGCGCCCCAGGGGTGGCTCCTAGGCCCTGTGGCAGCTCAGGGATCCTGGGGAGAGAACGCGGGGCCTCCTGGGCCGCTGCCAGACTCTTCAGAAGGAGAAAGGCTATGCAGCAGGCCGCTGAGGGCGAAGGGAGCTGGTGTCCTGCCTCTGGGGAGGGATCCGCACCCTGGTTCTACTCTGGTCGTATTTCAGGCTTCCAAACCTGCCCAGCTCTTGCATACACACACACAGACACACACACATGCGCACCTTCAGTACGTGTGTGTGTGCAAGAGGCCGGCGTGTCCAAGGGCATGCTGACCCACGGGAATGTTTGCACACCTTGTGTCACACCCTGCCACCAACCTCACCCACCCTCTAGGCGTGTGTGCCATAGGTCATGGAGCCCATCAAGCCAATACCTCGCGCCATGTTCACCTAAGTCTTGCTCTCAACCTTCACCATCTTCCTACTCGGCCAAGGGCATGGCTTACAATCCTACACTTGGAGCTTGTAACACACCACCTCCCAGACCAGACCATCCCAGAACAGAGAAGCATCCAGACAACTCTGCAATTGCATGGGGACTGACACCAGGGGCACGCGCAGCCCAGCAAGGCCCAGGTCTACCCTTGCTCCTGGTTCCCACATCCCTCACTCACAGTGCCCCAAGAAGCCAGAGTGAGAGCAGCTGCCAGTAAAGACTCTGGAGGGCCCGCCCACGGCCGGCTGTGGCCCCGAAATGTATCATTGAGTTGTCGAAAATAGATTCCAGGAGGACTGGGCCAAGGCTGCCCTGGCTTCCTCCCTGAGGTCTGGCTGGAGCAGAGCTGGAGAAGAGCTGTGTGTCAAACAGATGCACAACAGTGCGGCGACCACAGCCTGGAGCTTGCTGGGGCCAAAGCCCTGGTACGGTGAACCTGCCGGCTGTGGTCCGCGTCTTCCCATCCCTGCCTTGGCACCAGCATGGGCCTCGGGACTCTGGGGACCTCAGTCTGTCCTAACAGCAGGAGCTTCTCCCCTCTGTCATCTGTACCCCCCATGCCACAGAGACCAAAGGCACTGATACAACAAGAAAGCACCTGCCCTGCCCCACTGGGCACAGGCACACACTGCTGTGCCCCGCTGGACAGCGTGCTGGGCACATCCTTGGCACAGCTCTACTTCTGCCTCCAGCAAGGAGCCAGAAACGGTCCCTGGGACACCTGCCCAGTCTGTGCCCTGGTCTCTACTGGCCAGACAGGAGCATGGCTCTGTGTTCACTGAACCAGGCAGAACCGAACCCAGGAGGCCCAGGCCGAGAAGTGGAGGTGTGGGGGGTGGTGCCTGCCTCAGGGCCGACCCAGCGCCAGACTTTTCTGTGCATCAGAGACAAGGCTGCAGGCCCCGGGGACATCAAACACACCGGGGCAATCCACACAGGGTGTGGGGGGAGGTCAGCCAGTGCAAATGAGAAACAGGTGGCGTCCATTTCCCTGGCGCGCTGGCTAGGAGTAGGCTTTCAGGAGAGGCAGAAGGCTGCGGCCAGGAGAAATCACAGCCAGGTGCTGGGGGCCCCCTGCAGGGAGTCACGCCAAGGGACAGACACTAGGAGGAGGCGGGAGGCAGGGTCCAGGCCGGAATCAGGGCACACATGTCAGGGGCCTCCCCCATCGGGTCTACTCCAGAAGGAAAGACAAGTGGAAGAAAATAAAACAAGTCTGCAAAGGGAGAAAGAAAAGACAGAGCACGGAGGGCTGTCTGACCACAAAACTAAGAAATTGGGGGCCGGCGCTGTGGTGCAGCGAGTTAAAGCCCCAGTCTGCAGCCTGCATCCCATATGGGCACCAGTTCGAGTCCCAGCTGCTTCACTCTGACCCAGCTCCCTGCTAATGCTCCTGAGAAAGCAGCGGAGGATGGCCCGAGTCCTTGGGCCCCTGCACCCACATGGGAGACCTCAAAAAAGCTCCTGGCTCCTGGCTTTGGATCGGCTCAGCTCCAGCCATTGCAGCCATTTGGGGAGTGAACCAGCGAATGGAAGACCTCTCTCTGTCTCTGCCTCTCTGTAACTCTTTCAAATAAATAAAACAAATTTATTAAAAAAAAAAAAAGTCTAAGAAATTGATGAGAGGCAGGCTAGCCTGATCTGTGGGGACCCAGGGAGCAAACCTGGACCACAGGGGCAAACCCTCCGAAGACAGAGTCTTAGCTCAGCAGAAACAAAAAAGATCTTTCTAATAATGAGACTTTCCAAGAAAATAAGGTGGTGAGCCCCGTGTCACTAGGCGTGTGTAAATACAACACCCACTTGCCCATGCCGCTGCAGAGGGATTAATTGCAGTTTGGGTGGGAGGCTCGACTACTCATTTTCCACCCCAGGGATCTGGGAGATCTGGGGAAAGCTGAGGGAGGCGGCGTGCCCTGTAGAAGGAAGCGCCTTCTGTGCCCCGGGCTGGGCCGGGACTGCAGCGTCTGTCACCCACTCGGCGCAGGACTGGGAGACCCTGTGACCCACAGAGCAGCCTGCACGTCAGCCCGCAGGGCCGGGGCTCTGAGGTGTGTGTGATGAAACTCAGCAGCCAGGGAAGGAGCCTGGGGAACAGGGGGTGGGGGGCGCGGTTGGAACAGCAGGGGCAGTCTGGGCAGGGAAGGCTGGGAAGAGGAGGAACAAGAGGGATGCTGGCCCCCAGCGTTCCTGGTACCCATTCAATCCAGGCCCACGGCCTGGGGCTGGAGCCATCAGTAATGGTAAAAGACACCTCCCTGGGCTGGTTTATGCTCCGGGGAACTGCAGAAGCTCTGGGGCTGCTGTGGTACCCACACCTTCTCCCCAGAGCAGGGAACTGCCAGGGAGACCAACTGACCCACCCGTGCGTCACTCCCAGCAGCTCAGCCGGGCAGCCTTGGGAGGAGAACAGCTGTGCCTGCAGCCATCTCAACAGGGCGAGGTCCAGCCGAGAGAAGCAGGACCCGTCAGGAGCCAAGCCATGGAAGCAAACATTCTGCCCATGGAGCAAGCAATGACCTGAGGAAGCCGGGCGGCCTCCCAGCCCAAGGTCCCGTGCCAGTTCCTTCTCCACACACCACATGCACCTGCAGACCCCTACACCTTGCCACGGCCCTTCCTTCAGCCTGTGACTCCACGAGCATCCTGCCCAGGGGAAAGGCAGATGTGACCTTTGTCCTCATTCTCCTGCCAGGCCTCGGGGAATCCCTGGAAGGCCCAGGGACACTGTGTTTGGAGCCTCGGACATCAGGTGCTGAGGGAGCTTGCACCCAGCACCCATCTCCAGGATCTTCTCTCCCCCAACCTCGCGCCCATGGATAAGAAGGCATTTGGGAGGCCACCTCCTTGTCCCCTACTCAAATCATCCCAGAGCACCTGCTCTGCGGGAAGCCCCGTCTACACTCCACAGAACCACACAGCAGCCGACTGGCTTAGCCCTGCACAGCTTCCTGCCTTCTCTCCTCCTTTCTATGCGGCTGGGCTGCGCTACTGTCGTCATGGCAACCGCTCACGTGGGTCCAGACACCTTCAAGAGGCGGGACTAGGAACCCCAAGCTCCTGGGCTCTTCTTCATCCTGACCTGGGGTAGAGCGCAGTGCCTTTTCCCTGGAGGATTGCAGGGGGGACCGTGAACATCTCGGGGCATCAGCAAACTGGTGTTGGTTGAGATCCCCAGGCCCAGCTGGGGTCAATGAAGAGGAAGATTGTGTGTGGTCTGGGATACTAGTGTGGTTCTCACTGCTCTGCATCTATATAGGCCCTCTTTAAGCCATCTGGGACATTCTCAAGGTTTAATTATCTTAAGCATGCACACAGCCCATTCCTAAGGGTAGGAACGGGCCGTGCCAGGGTCCCTTCTGTTCATAAACAGGGAAGCAGTCACAGAGGAGGTCACAGAGATTAGGACTTCTGCACCGGGAAGGCAGCCACCGGCCCCGCGCCAGACGCAGGCCAAGCAGGGACCCGGCGGCCTTCCTCTCCCGCCTGGGATTCCTGGAACTGGCCCATTTCCCTGGTGTCCTATCCCATAGACTTCCAAGCTCCTAGGGTCCCCCAGTGGGGCCCTCCTTATTCAAGGTTAGAGAAGGGACAGGGAGCCAGCCCAGCCATCTGGGCCCCAGCTGGTTTCTGGGAAGGGGATGACAGGTCTTCTGTTCTCCCTTCTTATTCCAGAAAGTTCCTGTTTGGGGCTATGTTACCCACCCACCCCCTTAGAAATCGGGTCTTGGCAGTTTCTTGGGCTTGAAACGGTACCAGGGAGCAAGAGTAACCTGACCCTGGGCTCACAGAGCAGGCTAACACCTAGTGTCTTCAGCTCCCATCCTGATGGCAAGCCAGTCACCCTCTCCCCTCAGCCACCCTGCGGTCTCCTGGGGGCCTGCCCTGAGCCCCGGACACCCTTCCAGGCCCTGGGAGACAGAGCTGCTCCAGTGTCCCCTTCTGCCCCACCTCCACCTGCACACAGGCGAAAACCATGGCCTGGAAGGGACCAGCTCCCCAGGACCAACTGGATGCCAAGCACTGCTCTCCCAGGGCCTGACCCCGCCCTCCCCGCCGCCGCCTGCCTTCGGTCCTTTCAGCTGGACAGAGTCCACCACGCCTGGCAGACTGCCCACCCTTCTCCCTCCCCCAGGGAGCAGAGGCTCAGCCCTTCGGAGGGGACATCAGAGCAGCTCTGCTGACCCCTGCCCTTGGTCAGGCCCCTCACCTGCTGACCCTCACCCTTCCCCCTCAGGTCTCCTAGGAGCTGCGACTTCCGCCACCAACTCAGAGATGGCTTTAGATCCTCAGTGACCTCTCTCAACTTTTTTTTTTTTTGTCAGAAAGACAGAGAGAGAAACACTCCCATGAGCACATGAGCAGGTTCACTCCCATGATGCCTGCAAAGGCCAGTGCTGAGCCAGGCCGAAGCCCGAAGCCAGGAACTCAATCCAAGTCTCCCACAAGGGTGGCAGGGACCCAACCACTTGAGCCAGCGCCTGCTGTCCCTCAACCCCTTGGATCCTGCACTTCCCCACCTGGAAAGCAAAGCAGGCGCTCTGTCCTCGCCTTCCAGGGAGCAGAGGGGCACTGGTGTGGGTGTGCTTTGCCAGCGACAACTGCTGGGCAGGAACAGGGGGCCAGAGCTCAGCCGCCCCCGCCCCCCAGCCAGTTCCCGGCTACCGGTCAGGGTTTCTGCAGTGACCACCTCTTGAGAGGCAGTCAGGAGGACCCGCAAGGACAGCTCCCCGGGCCATGTGGGGGCTTCCCGGACCCGGGAGGCCCAGGCCAGCTAAGTCTGCTAAGTCTGTCTCCTGCTATCCTCCCCAGGGCAAGGAGAAGACCCCTTCCTTCCCCACCCTCCCTTCAGTCCTCAGCCTGCCTGGTGCCTCCTCCCTGTGCCTCCATCCCAATCCCATTACCACCTCCTGGGAGACGCCTAAGGGAGACGCCCCATCACAGGTCCCATTGCATTTTCTCCACAGTCCTCCTTCCAGTCTGTCTTACACCCATTAGACTGTAAGCCCCTCCAGGGGCAGGGCCCAGACACCCCTGGCGCCTTTGCCAATGAGGCTGCCTGTGGACAGCTTTTGCGCTCACTGCCCCACCCCCACTGGCCTGCCAAGGTGGGGGCTCTCAGGAGGCTCCAGGGAGAAAAGGCAGCTGTCTCCCTTTGCCTGTCTCGGCTGCCCCCACAGCTCCCTACACACAGATTCGGTCTCCGAATCGCACTCCATCCGGCTTCGCCTTCTCCAGGGCCTGCTTTGCCCACTCGCCAGCTGCTTGGCCCACAGCCCCTTGCTCGGCCCCGCCCCTTCACACGCTCATGGACACGCCCCTCCCCAGCCCCCAGCCAGCCAGGTACCCGCAAGGCTCGGGTCCCCAGGCGCCTGAGCCGGAGGACCCACATCCCAGCCCTGCCCCGCAACAAGTCCGCGCAGCCGTGGGCTCGCCGGGTTCCGGCCTCGCAGCGGTCCCGCCGCGGCCCAGCACGGGCCGTAGGGCGCCCAGGCCCCGCAGCCTTGGGTGCAGCACATCTCGGGTCCAGACCTCTGCGGGAGGTGGGGGCTGGGGGGCAGACCCTCTCCAGGGAAAGTCAGCACGGTCCCGAGGCCGCTCCTGGCTTTCAGCACTCACTCCTCAGGCCCGGAGAACAATGGAGCAGCGCTCCGTGCTTCCTCCGCCTGGAGCGAGCTTTGTCCCTCCCTTCCCGCCTGCTCGGTTTCCAGCAGCCAAGGGGCAAAGGCTTCCCGGTCCTCCGGGAGTCTCGGTGCAAAGGCCCAGACCTTTCCACACGCCCCAGAAATCCTGGGGGTGGGGGGGGGCAGGGGCTGAGGTGGAGGAGTGCGTCCAGATGCGTGCAGCTGGCTGCCGGCCCACCCCTCGCCCCAGCCGGGGCTCCTTGCCAGAACCCCCACACCCGGGAAATCCGCCCCGCACTGCCCCCCGGGATCCGCAGAGGAAGTGGGGCCTCGGCAGCACTGCGGGCCCGCCAGCCGCACATCTGCTGTGCTCACATCTGTGTCTCTATCCGGGCTCTGGCCGGACACTCCCCTCGCAGCGCTGGGTGCTCCGGTGCCAGCCCAGACCACACCACCACCGAGGGCTCCACTGGCCCAGATTTTTTTTTTTTTTTGGCCATCTCGGGATTCTGGGCTTTTAAATTCAAGGAGGCTGAGGGCGCTTGGCCAGAGAACCTAGGACCCCCAGCCACTGGTGCCGCCTCCCCTCCAGGAGACCAGGGTGGAGCCACGACCCAGGCCCCCAGTAACACATCTGGAGCTGGGCCAGCTCGGCACATCTGGGCTCCACGCCGCTCCCACCCTGTCCCTCGATCTGGACAGTTCTGAAAGGGGGAGCCTCGCTTCCCCGCGCCTACCCCAGCAGCTGAGAAAGCCCAGGGCGGGGTGGGGCGGGGCAGCAGGACTCACCCAGCATCTGGCTGAAGAGCAGCTGTTCCAGGTCGCCCAGCACCGTGACCACGAGCTCAGGGTCCACCTTGAGGAAAGCGCGCTCCTCCTGGCCCTTCGCGGACGGCACTGGCCCGGAGCCCTTCTGCGCCTTGGCCTTGCTGGAAAGCAGCTCGTCGTCCGACTTGCCGTCGTCGCTCACGGCCGCCTCCGGCGCCTTGCTGAGCGGCTTGACCTCTGCGTAGGGTCCGCGCGGGATCCGGCTCGGCTTTCCCAGGCTGGGCGCAAGCGGGGCCAGGGGGGTCTTGGCGCTGCCCGCCGGGGCGCCCTTGGCCTGGAAGAGCGAGTGCTCTGACTTGGACAGCGTCTTGGACATCAGCGGAGCGTCGCGGCCCTTGGAGCCCAGCTTGCCCAAACCCTTGGGCGCCTTGGCCATGTCGTCGCTCCATGCGGGCTCACACAGCTGCAGCTTCTTCTCGGAGTCGGTGAGGAACGAGAGGTTGGTGAGCGACTTCTGCTTGCGCAGGTTGGAGGCCGGCGGCCCGCCGGGGACACGGCTGTCCACACTGCCGGACTTGAAGACCTTCAGCTCGGCCGCGCTCGTCTTGGCCATGCCGCCGCCGCCGCCGGGCGCCTTGGCGCGCTTGGGCAGCATGCCTCTGCCGTCCGCCGCGGCCGCCTTCCTGCCCGCGCCCCGCGCCTCGTCCGCGCCCTCGTCGCCGCCGCCGCCGCCGCTCAGCTCCACCTCGGGCTGCGCGCTCTTGACGCCGCTGCCCAGCATTCTGCCCGCGAGGAGCGCATGGACGATCCGCGCGTCTGCAGGCACCGGGGGAGGGGGCGGGGGCGGGTGCGCGGGGAGGAGGGGGCGGGGGAGAGAAAGGACGGAAGAACCGGGGGAAGAAGGGGCGAGCAGGAGGAGGGAGCACGGGAGGAGGGGGAGGCGAGCCGGGGACGCAGGGGAAAGAGACGCGAGGAAGGAAGCCGGGGAAAAGGGAAGAGCGAGCAAGCCGCGGAGCGATGGGGCGGGGTCGAGGGGAAAGGGGCGGGGCGGAGAGAACACAAATTAAAATTTAGAAATCAGTCAAAGGCAGCAAGGAAGCCCCGCGGCCCCGTGGAAGCCCGGAGGTGCGGGGCGCCCGGATCCCGGCCCCCGGCCCGCCCGGCGGTACGCGGGCAGCGCACCGCGCAGGGCAGCGCCCTCGCCGCCTGCTCGGGTGGAGGCTGCGGGCTGCAGCTCGGAGCCGCGGCAGGCGGGGAGGGAAGGCGGGAGCGCACAGGAGGAGGGGAGGAGTGTGCGCGAGGGGCGGAGGTGGGGGAGAGAGCTGTGTCTATTTCTGGCTCGCGAGGGGAGGTATCTGCGAGCCCAGCTTCGGTGGGGGGTGGTGGGGGTAGGAGGAGAGAAAGGGTCCCACCCGTTTTTTTTTTTTTCTCCAAGCTGTCCAGCAGATGGGGCAAGCTCTCAGAGGACGCGGGCGGCCCCCTGCCGAGTCCAGGAGAAAGGCTAGGCTGAGCAGACCTGGGGTGCAGGTAAAAGGGCCTGAGAGGGCACGGTTCCAGCATCCCTTGCAGCCTGGGAGAGAGATTGGGAAGTGGGCGGGGAAGGGATAACCAGGTTGCTAGATCTGCGCCCCTCCCCCACCCCAAACCATCATGGGGTTCCTCCCCCAGGAAACTCCAACCCTAGCTGACTTCAATTTCTGGGGCACCAGGTGGCCCTCCTGAGCCCAGGAGGTAGGGGATACAGGGTAGGACAGGGGTGGCTTGGCGAGAGGAGGGGGCTGCGGGCACGGAAGGAAAGACCACTCCTGGGAGACTGAGCTCCCATTCCAATTGCCTGTGTGACCTTGTCAAAGTCACTGCCCCCTCCGACTCCGCCATCTCACAGTGGTTGTGGTGTTAACGGTGCAGGTGCCAGCCTAGGGGGAACCAGGGGCTCAGCCCTGAGCCTTGCCTATCAGAACTAAAGCAGGGCTTCAGGGTAGTTTAAACACACGTCCTCCTGCCCCTCCTCCCCAGACCCAGGGAGCCGGCCAGCACTGAGGGAGGCAGCAGTTGGCCCGGGCCCACCCCTCTGCACACCTGCCCACAGCCTCTCGGTCAAGGCCAGGTTTGCTGAGCAGACGGCGGCTACCAGGAGAGGTGAGGACAACGTGGAGGAGAATTCTGCAAGAACAGAGCCTGTTCCAGGATGGACACACATGCACGCACACCCATGCACGCACCGGAGACTGCAGAGCCCTAGGCCCTCTACCAGACGTGCTAACCTGCGGGGTCTGAGCCTCAGGAGTCACACACTCTCCCTCCCAACACCAACCATGGCAATGCACCTGCTGCGAGAGGGCTTGTGTCTGTGGGCGCAGGAGCTCTCAGAGGCCAGAACTGTGTCTCTCAACACGCTGCCTGGAGCAGGTGCTGCACCTGCGTTGGTTAAACAGGTTCAGAGGCCTGAGCGCTGTACTCTGGGTCTGTGCCCCGGCCCCACCTAAGCTCTCCCAGGACTCTGCCTCCCATGATCCTTTGTGGGATCCAGGTACTGCAAAACCTGCCTTTACAGGGGTCCCAGAGAGTGTGTGGCTCCCGCAGTACTGAGGACAGAGATCCCGACCGGAGAGCTGGTGCTGAGACGTGTGGACCCCCGCTCGGGCCTTGGAGATTCTGCCTTCAAGGAACTCAGTGTGTGGCAGGGAATACCAGACAGAAAATGCAAGTCACCCGGTACCTGTGCAAAGCAAGGTCACAAGCAAGGACACAGTCATCACAGGTGAGTGTGTCCTAATGCCAGGAAGGACGAGGCACTGCCTCAGAGAAGTGGAGGAGAGGAGCTGAGTGTAAGGACCCACCAGGAAGCCCGGGGGCACACTGGCTGGGAGGGCTTGTGGTTCCTGATAGGAAACCGAGCGACGTGGAACTGGCTCATGGGATGCCTATGCTCCTGTGCCAGAACTGGCCAGGACACAGAGAGCGCCCGACACAGGAGGCCTCTTGTGGGACTTTCTGGGCACCCAGGAGGGACCAAGACACATGTCACAGCGCACGCGAGGGCTGCAGCCCTGGCTTGGGTGCCAAATCTGCCTAAGTATGACCGCACGCTTGTTCCCCATCCCACTGGTGATGAAGGCACAAACCATCACTCCTAAGGTCCTTATCCTTACCCACCGGTCACTCTCTGCTTTACACAGACCTGCCAATCCCTCCTTAGCAAACACCAGGAACTGGTTACCACCCAGGCTGGGAATGCTGCGGGCGAAGCTTCCTGCCCCTTCCCCTGGTTGAATCCAGCCCCTCACGGCTGCCAAGGACCCGTTTCTGGGGTTAGCGCCCCTCAACACTTTAGATGCACTGTGGGACACTGCTCCACTCAGTGCCCCGCCCACCCCACCTGTGCATTCTTGTTGCTGGATGCCCTCTGTCCCCAGGACCTGACCTGCCTCCCTTCCGCCATCACTATTTCCCTGGACTTCAGCTGGGTCGCTTCTCCTCGCCGTGTTCCTCTGAGCCCCTCTCATGAGGGATCACAGCCCCCAAACCCCAAGTCCTTTCCCTTCTTTCAGCAAACAACTCCTGGATTCTGCAGGTTTGCAGCCAGGAAGAGATGGCTATGCCCAGACAGGCACCGGCCACTCTGCACCGTCTGAACCGAGTGCCCCTCGCTCCGTCCTCTGTGACACGTCACCTGCCAGTTTACGGGATGGAAAACACTCTGTGAGCACCTCGTGGGTGCCAGTGGCCCCTCTGTCCCCCGTACCGCGGGCCTTCGCACGGTCATTCTTGAAAGCAGGGGTGGGAACATCCTCAAAATCACTGGGTCTGGCCCTGCCAAGGACTCCAAATTCAGTAAATCTACAGCAGGCTCATTTTTAAGTTGGTCAATTTGTGTGGCCAACAAGTGCTGTTACAAATACCCAAATGGCTCTGGGCAGAAGAGGAGATTCCTCAACCATGGCTTCAAGGGTCTGGACATAGTCAGGTGGTGGTCCCTTTAAATAGCCACCCTGGCATCCCGGAACTTTCTGACGCTCCCTACTGCCACCTCTGTCTGGTTCTTTTTTGATTCCTTTCACATCCCCTGAATTTCCCACCATCCTCCACTGCAGTGGGAGCGCTCTGCTGCCGTGGCAACGGCCATTCCAGCATCAGTCGATAAAGCCAATATGTACAGGACATTTCTCCGAGAGATTCCTAAAAAGAGAGGGTCCTGCCCTGTCCCACTTCACCCAGACCCAGCCAGAGCCCCTTCTGCCGGGCCATTCTCCCCGTGGGCTGCATTAACGTCCACTAGAGAGATTCAGCCGTGACCAGTGGGGGCTAGGGCACGAGGGGAAGCTGGGCCAGGCAGTGGGCACTGGATCCTGCCCCCAAGGGGAGGTGGAAAAGGAGGCTGGCTTGGAAGCAGGGAGGTCCCGGTACCCAGCTTCCCGAAGGCCGGCTCAGCACCCACCCCCTCCTCTCTGCCAAGGTACTGGCAACCTCTGGGGTGCAGACAGGATTCATGATTTGACCACAGCTGTCGACTGATAACTTAAAGCAATTTGAGGGATAAAGACATAAGTGTACAGCCAAGAAAAAGCTTGTTGTGGGGTTTTACGTTCTCACACCCCTGGGATGGGGCCAGATGGAACCCAGGGTGTCTGTGGGTTGGATTAGGAGAGCTGGGTGGGGAGTGGAAGACAGAAGAGGGTAGGAGGGAGGGCTTGGCTGCCCTGCCCTGTTGACCTTGAAAGTGACCTTAGCAGGGGGCATGTTGATGGGAGGGAGTCTTGGGCAATGAGTCCATAGCTGGGTCCCTCCAGGGCTAGGGCAGGAGGCAGAGTTTTCCTGATTTCTGCGCTCACAGCCCAGACCTGGAGAGCGAGGGCCAGGACGCCAGCCACACGGTCCGCAGGTCCTGCCCGCCCTCCCTGGCCAGGGCCGGGGCTGTCGCCTGCCCCCGAATGCACTGCTCTTTCTTTACATTTTCCTTGCTTGGACCCCTGTCTCTTCCGCACCACAGATGCTCAGCAACACCTCTGCCTCTGTAGACAGTCCTCCCCTGCTCTGCTCTTTTCTCTGCCTGGTCATACCACCCTCGCCAGTGGCTTTCCAAGCAACCAACGTGTGCACAAGACCGGGCTGGAGGCTGTGGAAGAGGCTGGTGCCTGAGCACAGGACCCGTCTGCACCCAAACAGCTCCCCGTGGCACCTGCCCTGTCCAGCGATGGTGGATGCTGGAGGATGCGGGCGACAGCGAAACAGACCAGGGTTCTTGTCCCCGAGGGGCTTCTGTTCCTATGGGCAGGGTGGACATCACCCCAGGAGAAGGACCATGGGATATCCAGGGGGAGGGGCCGACTTCCCACGGAGTGACCAAAGAAGGCGTCACCAAATAAGCAAGGTTTGTGGGGAGCTGAAGAGGGAGTGGAGATCAGGGAGCAGGGATCTCTGGGTAGAGAGGCGAGGCGAGCAGTGCCCTGAAGGGCAGCGTGCCCAGTGCACCCAAAGGATGGCCAGGTCAGCGCTGGCAGGGGAGGAGGTCGGGACGGCGACAGAGGCCAGTGAGTGGAGGGCCTTTTCATCCCCTTGAGCTGGGAGTGGCGGGCAGGTTTACAACAGGGACCCATGACCTCGCTTTCCCCGAAGACTCACTCTGGCTGCGTGGAGGAGAACAAATTGCCAGCTGCAATGACCCAGGGAGCGATGGCGGTGGCTTAAAAGTCAGTGGCCACCGTGGTGGTGCTGAGCAGTGGTCAGACCTGGGATATATTTGGAAGCCAGCAGGATCTGCTGACCCACCAGACGTGGGTGCGCGAGAACAAAAGGAAACTACCGCTCGTCACTGGCTTCGCGGATGCTTCCCGACGTGGGGCGCTTTGTCCAAAGCCGTCCCAGCTCCGTGCACACAGTGGGCTCTCAGAAATATTTGGTGAATGACGACTGATTACATGAATGAATGCGTGACTCAGAACAGATGTGTGGGGATTGTAAACGGCAGTGACCTGCCAATGCCCCGTGGCGAGAGACACTGCAGCTGGCGTGGGGAAGGCAAGCCAGGCCCCTGCAATGGGGCCCCAGTGGCATCCGGTCTCTCTCTTCTGAGGCCCAGGCCAGCGAGAGGCCAGCCGACCCTCTCCTTGGCCCTTCAGGGAAGTGACCCTGGCATTCAAGGCCAAGACCCTTCCTGCCCCAAATGTCTCCTCTGCTCGGAGGCACGGGGGACAATTTTGCTGCACCTCTGAGAGATGGCAAGGGGTCGCACAGTCCCTGCGGGGAGCAGAGCATCTTCAGAAAAAGAGAGACAGTGGATGCAACAGTGTAACACAGTTGTTTTGGTTAGCTCAAACCTCCAGGGCCTCATCCAGGAAGCCCTCCTAGGTTGGTTGTCTGCCTCCTACCAGCCCAGACACCTTTGCTTTGCCAGGGTGTTGGTAGCTAAGACACGTCTGTGGGCTCTGCAGGTCCCTGGCTCACCCTCTCCAGCCCCAGAGACTGTGTGAGCTCAGGGGTTGCGTAGTCTCAAGGTCAGGTGTGCAGTTCAGGAGAGATTTGTTGTCTTCCTGTCATTTGGGGGAAGTGAGGATCAGCAGAACGAAGGCTGGGAGTGGAGCCAGGCGTCGCGGGCCCTGGTCTGCTCTCCGGCCCCAGTGTCTCCAGGGAGCTCCCAGGAGGGTGGAGACACCGAGAAATTCTGAACTATAACTCACATGGCTCAGAGCTTCCAGCCGCTGGGATACAGCTTCCCCCGAGCATCTATGCCTACAGGGCAGGGACGGGCCTGCGCACCACAGGGAAGGAGACAGAGAGGAGGCCCTGAGAAGGCACGCAAGCAGCCAGCGCCACAGCCTGGAGCCCAAGGTCCCCAGAGAGAGGCCAGGGCTCCCCCGGCTGGGAGAGGGCGTGGAGCCCCCCTTCGGAGGGAACAGGCACTGTGCTAAGGGCGACTTGGGGGCCTGCTCCAGACCTGGGAGCAAAGGGCCGGCCCCTCTTCAGCCATGGACCCCCAGCTGGCCCCAGGGAAGTCCAGGGTCAGCGAGGCCACCCTGCTGCTCCTTGTCCTGCCAGGCGCACTGACCGCCAGGCAAGCAGGGAGCCCCAGAGGGCGTGCGGAAGGCAAGCCAGGCCCCGGGGCGTGGGTCTCTCCTTCCTCCTCCACAGCAGGGGTCTGGTCCCCTTCGAGGCTGGAGCTCCCCGGTCTCCTGCAAGGGGCTGCATTTCTGACTCAGGGTCCCGCATGGCCTCCCAGGAGGCACAGTCCCTGCCTCAGATATCTGATTGCCACAGTGGTCGGTGCCAACTTGCAGCACCTGAGCCCTGCACCTACCTAGTGAACTGGCCCCTCTGAGGCTCCCCAGGACTATCCCCAGCCTAACCCCCTTTACTTTGCCCTACCCTTCTCCTCAATGACTTCCTTATAGGAATTCAGACCCAATTCATCCTTTCAGGGCCACTCTTCCAGGAAGCCTTCCCTGACTACATCCCATGCTGACCTTGACCTTTCCTTCCTGCAGATTTTAGGCCAGGGGGCCGTATGATCACATTCTGCCGGCTTGCACGTTAGGGAGACATCCTCTCCTGCCAGCTAAATTGTACAAGCCCTACATATAAGACTCAGGGTTCACTGATGCTTACTGAACGGAAGGCGGGGATCATTTGGCTACCAGGCACCTAACTGTTGCCACAGACTCTCGTGGACACATCCTGGTGGAATCAGAACCCCGGTTCAGGTCTGCTGGGGACCCACAGCGTTCCAGAACTTCGTGCTGTCAGCACGCAGCTGTTTCTAAGGACTTGCTTCCTTGCACAAGAGGCGTGGCAGCCCCACCCCCAACCCCCAGCAGGAGAGTCCGGGCTCTGGTCTTGGAGGAGCACGGAGAGCAGAGAGGAGGGTCCCGCCTGTCCTGCCCGACCCACCTGCTGCCGCTGAGCGCTGAGGGGGCTCTGGCCTGCAGTCGCATTAGAGTCGGCCACAGACTCCTGGGAGCTGGTGGTCCACAGCACGGCCCCTTCCTGGCTCAGCCCCTCGCTCTCTGACCTGGGGTCCTGACATCCCAGCAAACCTGGGACTCTCTGGGCCTTAGGCTGCTGGGAGAATGCCTGTTCCCCGCCCTGGAGCTGGTCATGCAGAAACCAGGCGGGGCGGGGGCGGAGACTGCTCCCTCTGCCCAGCAGTTTCCAGCAGGGAGAGACGGGAGGAAAACGCCGAATCGCGGGAGCTCCGAGACTGGACTCATTTAGAACCAGATCGAATAAGGAGCCCAGGATAAGAGGCCCAGATGTTTGCCACATGTGCTTGTCCTGGTGTTGCCACGGCAACTGCCCCATACACAGGGCTGGGGTGGCCACTGCGCACTGGGCCCCAGCTGAGCTCAGCACCACCCAGGTAGGGCGCCCTTCGACCAAGAACAGCCCAGCTCCGTTGTCATGGCAACCACGGGCCTGGGCGCCAGAGCCGCAGGCAGGCTGCACCGGAGCGCAGGATGGACACTCACACACGCACTGCCTGTGTGAGCCAGTGTCCTGGGGCACGGGCCCACCTAGGGCCGGCCACAGCCATGCAGGCCTGCTTGTTTCAAGGTCACAGAATCAGGACCTCAAGTGGGACCTTAAAGGTAATCCTACTCCCCGTTCCACCCTGGGGCAGAACCGATCAGACCGTAACAGACCCTGTGACCTCACTGTGGGCCAGGCACGCCCCCCAAGGGAGGAGAAACACAGGCGGAGACCTCAGGTTGTCTTGCCAGTGCAGTGTGGACACCACTAACTCAGAACAGACTGGCTGAGCCACTGTCGGACATTCGCAGATGCTGCGTGCATGGGCACATCCCCCCGTCTGGGGAGCCCCGGGTGACATCCGCCAGGTTCTCAAATCTGTTCTGGACCAAAAAGAACCAGAGACAAGTGCAAGAGGAAGAGACGGCTTCGCTCACTGAGGCCAGAGCCACCAGGGCCGCTGGGCCGAGAAACCTGGCCCCACCCCTCGAAAACAGACTTCCTGTCTCTGTGCCGCACCCCTTCTCCGTTGGCATCTTGGTGCCTTGGTCCCGGAGCTCCTGCCCACCACCCACAGCCCTGGATCTGTCTCAGGAAGGCCACAGCGGGCGCAGGGGTCGGCCCCTGCCTCTGGACAGCGCCTGTCTCCCCAGGGCCAGGCCTGGGGCTGCTCTCCATCCATGTCCACAGGGACTGTGCACACATGCTAGGGAGCCCCCAACCTTGGGATGTCCGTCACGCACACGGCAGAACACTCTCATTGCCTCCTGCTCAGCGTGCATGCAGGGGGTGGGTTTTCCCACAGAAGGCTCGGCTGAGCGTTTCTCTGCCCTGGGGTGGGGGACCCCGCACTCGCTGACCCTTCCTGGATCCTGCCTTTGACTCTCTGCAGCTCCCTCTGAAGCCCAGGACCAGGCACTCAGGAACCACGCACAGGAAGTGGGTTTTGAGCCCTTCCGGCTGGGGCCTCGCAGCACTTCACCTAGAGAGGGGGCTGCTATGTCGGTGTCACCCCCAGAGCTCCACCTGTCAAGCAGTGCTATGGGGTGGGGAGCACCTCTCAGCAGGGGACCCCAATCCTCTTACTAAGGGGGCGGGACCATGCATCCCAGCTTCTGTCCACTCACTGGTGCCTTGGCCTTGACCAGTTCAGGAGCCGGCACTCCTTGGGATAAAGCCCGCGTTGGCCTCCGGACCACAGAGACCCTCATTAGGAGCGGGGCTCGCCAGCCTCTGCAAAGACCACCAAGCCAGGCCCGGAGCCCACGCTGCATGAGCCTGGAAGTAGAGCAGTGGCAAAGTCTGGCAAACGGTCTACCTCCTGGGGCTGGGACCGCTCCCCGGCCCCTGGATCACACCCTCGATCCACCGACCTGAGGAGGGCACTTCAAGACGAGTTTCTTGTGGTGTGAAGAGAATCTGAAATCCACGCCCCCCTTTTTCACCAAGCCACTCCCATGAAGCCCTGTGGAGTCCTCATGCGCGTGGCTTCCAACTTTTTTGGTAGTGAAATAAACTCATCTTGCAACCCTGTGTCCCACAACAGGCAGTGTGCCCTGGCCTCTCTCAAAGTCGTCTTAGCCCCAGGGCGTGTCATGGCCCCGGGGCACAAGGAGAACCCAGCAAGGGGCTGGGACTGAGCTGCGTCCCTGGAGACCTGCCAGGAGGGAGGAGAGGCCGGGGTGGACAGGTGCTGGGTAGGGGGCTAATTCTCTAGGATTCTCTTCCTCACCCATCCATCTTGTCAGCCTGGAGGACTCAGAGGGAGGGGCGTGGCCCCCAGACCGCTGTTGCTTGTAACCCAGGGTGTGTCAGGAGGCTGGAACTCTGTTGCTGCTTTTTGGGATGGGAGACATATGCTCCAGAGGCACCATGTACAGCTGCACAGGCTACACACTGCACAATTCCAGACTACAACTTAACCTTCCCAGGGTAGACGTCTGGGTTTGTCCTGAGACCCTCCAACCCCTGCCATGCTTCTGGGGTAGCACCTGGGAGCACTACTTGGCAGGCAGAACGTGAGTCCCCTCCTCAGCCAGGTCTCGCAGGGCAGCACCAAACACGGAAGTGTGACCTAGCCTGCCCTTGTGTGCACTCAGCCCCGTGCACAGCCTTGCACACACCTTCTCGAATGGGAGCAGTCTGGGGAGGGCCCAGCGCAGGGACGCCATGAGGGAAGGGGCTCCAGGCTGTCCGTCACAGCTTTCCTTGACTCTCCACTGAAATAGCTCCTACAGGGCCCAAGTCAATGCATGGAGAGAAATCCCGCCCCCAGCGAAACGCTGGGATGAGGCAGTCACTCAGCCTCTGCCCACTCAACCTCCCCCAAAGAAATGGAATCCAGATCCCCCCAGAGTCTACTTCAGGCCCCTGCAGCAGGGACCTCGGACAACCTCACTCCCCCCGGTCTCTGCCTCCACAGACCCTGCCAGAGCCAGGCTCTGCCGTGCCGGGCACCCACTGCCTAGCCCGGCCTCCCCGGGCACCCCCACACTTGAGGCCGCTTCCCCTCCAATGAGGTCATGACTTCTGAAGACCGGCTGCCTGGGTTCCTGTCCTGGCTGACCACCTTGGCCAAGTCACTTAACCTCTCTGTGCCAGTCTGCTCACCTGTAAAGGGGGCGTGACCATAACAGCACTTCCTTGGGGCTGGTGTCGTGGTGCAGCAGGGGAAGCAGTTACCTGCAGTGCTGCCATCCCAGCGCCAGTTCAAGTCCCGGCTGCTCCACTTCCCATCCAGCTCTTTGCTATGGCCTGGGAAGGCAGCAGAAGATGGCCCAAGTCTGGGCCCCTGAACCCACGTGGGAGACCTAGATGGGGTTCCTGGCTCCTGGCTTTGGCTTGGCCCAGCCCTGGCTGCTGCAGCCATTTGGAGAATGAACCAGCAGATGGAAGATCTCTCTCTCCCTCTCTCTCTCTGTCACTCTGCCTTTCAAGTAAATACATAAATTTTTACAGAATAATAATAATATCACTTCCTTTGGCAAGTGGACGAAGCAGTTCTGTGTACCAGATACCCTTCTAAGCCCTTTACCTATACTGATGCATTTTATCCTCAAGGAGCCTTCTCTGCCTGCAGCGGCGCTGACCTGCACAGGGCCCTGAAAACACAGCTAATTTCATCCGCCTGTGAACCCGCTCTGGTTTCTAGTCAATTGTTTGCATGTCCTCTCTCCACGGATGGCTGGGACTTCAGGCTCATCCTGGCCCGGGAGTCCCCAGAGGGCAGGGAAGGCAGCGCTGGGAACTCAGCATGGAATGACACAGCCTTGGAGGGACAGAGAGGCCAGTGACATCCTGGGGGCCTGCTGGAGCTAAGGGGGCTGCCAGCAGGGCTAGCCGACCCCATTTTCTTCCCCACAGCGTGGCAGGGGCTGAGGGAGACCGAGGCGAGCTTGGAGGGTTGCAGAGAGCACAGTGAGCACCCGCGGCAGGTAGAAGACAGGGGTGGGGGCAACGGGAGGCTGATGTGGCCTCTGACAAGCAGGGGCTCAGCACCTGCCACGGCCCCCAGCTGTGTATCTTCAGACAGGTGTTCTCAAGTCTCTGAGCCTAAGCTGCTTGTCTGTCACGCAGGGTAATAATACAGCCTTCCAGGGGCCAGCGCTAACGTGTAATGGGGTTAAGCTGCCACCTACAACACCAGCATCCCATATAGCGCCAGTTCGAGCCCCAGATGCTCCACTTCTGATACATCTCCCTGCTAATGCACCTGGGAAAGCAATAGAAGATGGCCTGAGTCCTTGGGCCCTTGCACCCATGTGGGAGACCTGGATGAAGCTCCTGACTCCTGGCTTTGGCCTGGCCCAGCCCTGGCCATTGCAGTCACCTGGGGAGTGAACCAGCGGATAGAAGCTACCTCTCTCTCTCTCCATCTCTTTCCTTTTTCTCTATAACTTGGCCATGAATATAAATCTTTAAAATAATGATAATAATATCACCTTCCAGGGGCTGAGCCAGGTTTCATGAAGGACCTCATGTAAAAGGCCCAGCAGAGTGGGTGCTCAGCAAACGGAGGCCACAGTCACCGCTGTGTTTTGGAAATTTGGTGTTTGGGGAGTCGCGGGGCACACACCCCCTCCCCATCCCCCACCCCAAAGCTCCCTCCTGCAGGGCACAGCGGCGCTGCACGTGTTCCTAAAATGGACACTCGCGCCCACTCCCAAAGCCGCAGCATAATTGCAGCTTGGAGATGGAGTCGGCTCCACAAGGGAGAAGCAGGCGGAAGAGGAGCACAGCGAGGCCAGCCAGAGGCCATTCGCCCCGCGGCCCGGTGCTCTCCCCACGCCAGCCCTCGGAGGAGGAGGAGGCAGGGGGCAGGCTCTGGCTGGCTCCCGGCGACAGATGTTAGGACGAGAGAGAAGATCCACTCAGGGCCCACTCAAACATGCCACAGAGTGGAAGTAATTAAGGAATCCGTGTAAACCCCAGGGCGGCCTTTCCCGGTCCTGCTGCACACAGCCTTGTACATGTGGGCACGTGGCGGCAGCGGCGGCGGCGGCTCTGGCTCCCCTCGGTTGCCCAAACAGAGATCCGACAGCAGCCTGGACACCGCTTGGCCTGGACACTGCTTGGCCTGGACAACAACTGTGGCTACGGCCAGCACGGGGCTCTCAGCAGCAGCGGGCCAGGGCACACGTACAGACACCCGTGGGCTGGGCACTTGCACACTTGTCCCAGGGCACAGGAAGAAGGAGCAGCTGCTTGGGGACACAGCCTTTGGGATGTAGGAAGGCCGCCCCCATTACCTGCTTGGTGGCAAGTCATCATGGGACATTCTGTCCCTGCTATAGAATGAGGGCAAAGCTTCATGTGGACTCTCCGCAGGGTTCAGGCAGGGCAAGGGAGGAAGTGTCCCAAGGCTGAGAAAGCCCTTGGACCTTCTGGGCTGCACTCAAGGACCCTTCCTCCCACTCCCAAGCAGTGAACCTGGAGGCCAGAGAGGACCTGGCTGACCACAGAGCAGAGGAGGGCTGGGGGCTCCTCCCCAGTCGGTGGAGCAAGAGGAGGCTAGCGGAGGGCAGACGAGCGCCGGGGCTGCTGACTTTGCATCCCTCCCCCGAGCATTCAGCTGACTCATTCACCCAGCACGGATCGCCTGGCCCCGAACTAGGCGACGGAGATCAAGCTGAGTTCGTGGACAGGAAGGGAAGATATCGGAACTCGGGAAAAGCACTGTCCCCTGCCACCTCCACACTGCCACGGGGACAACACGATCGCTAACTGTGAAATAACTGTGCTGGCTTCTGGGAGTGCTGCGACACTCGGGTACGACACGGTCCTCCCCCAGGTGCCCAGCTCTCCTTCCAAGGCAGCGGTCACAAGGCTGGTGGCCTCCTCGTGGGAAAGACCCGGCGAGCGAGACAGGCCTGGTTGCCGAATCGAACCCTCTAGACAAATCTCGCTGGAAGGAGTCCCCAGACCATGAACTCCTTGGAGGCAGGACAAAGCCGTGCCCATCTGCTACGCCGGTGTCCAGCAGTGTCTGGCTCCAGGTGGACACTCGCCGAGAGTGTGCTGGTTGGATGAATCAGCTCTGGCAGGCCCTGAGTGGCTCAGCGGTGGGAGAGCGAGGTGTAAAATGGAACTCTGGGCTGGCTCCTCTCTTCTCTGTTTTCAAGCACAGAGGAGTAAGGGCTCCCACGTACAGCAGGCCAGTCCCAAATCTCTCTGCCCATCCAACCCACCAGAGAGCTCGGTGTGTCCTTGGTGCAGATGGCTCACCACGACATCTGGTGAGTGCCAGAGTGCGGGCAGCATGGGGAGCCCTGCTCCCTTTCCCGAGGAGCCTTGCTCTGGGTGACAGCCACCTCCCAGGGGGCACGGGCGCGCAGGGGCCCGGCACCCACCCTCCCCGGAACCTGCCGGACGCTCCCGGCTCTCGCAAGGCGAGGTGGTCTTCCAGCTGGCAAGCCCGGGGCGGTCCTCACGCCAGGCTGCCGCAAATGTGACAAGTCTTCTCAGCAACGCATCGGATAACAATTAGGCTCCGACACTGTGGCGGCCACATAAGGAAGCCATTACACTAACAAAACTGCAAATGTAAAAATAGAGCTCCACATAGTTTCCTGGTTACCACATTCTAATTCTGATGGTTTTTCAGTGCCAGCAAAATTGAGTTTGCTTTTGTCCCCTGCCATGCCCTGGTTCCTCTGTGTGTATACTTATTGTGGGTGGGGAGCTTGCTTTGTAAATGCCGGGTCCCTGCCCACAACCCTCCCCCTCCTCTCCAAGGCACGCCATGGAAGAGCGAGGCTTGCCACTCAGTTTGTTCCACGAGCAGTGCCACAGACCAGGGCTGTGGGACCCCCAGCTGATAGGCCAATGGGACCCCCAGCCACCTGCTCGGTGGGGCACAGAGAAGAGGGCGTGGCACAGCCACAGTGCCCAAAGGTCTCCGAGTCAAGCTGTGTCCTAGGCTCCAGCTCTGCCCACTAGAGCAGGGCACTGGGTGAAGGTGTAAGACAGACCCTCTGGACATTCAAAAGCAAGTTCATTGCTTCCTTGGGCACAAGTTTCCCTCTGGGAGAATAAAGGACAGGGCGGGGCTCCGTGGTGCACAGTCTCCTGTGCCTCTGGTGTGCATCACAGCCATCCGTTGGCCTGCTTGCAATGCTGCTAGAAAACCAACTTGCATCCCGAGATGCTGCCGGGTTTAGAGTCTGACCCCTCAGGACCGCCCTAGGGTACACCCCCAGATCGGTCACTCATGCGCAGGGATGTTCCTGCAACAGGCGGTGGCTCTGGCCATAGGCATCTAACTGCAGGTGTTCTTGCTGACTCTGCTGCTCCCAAGGCTCAGTTAACAGATGATGCAGGGGCGGGGCCATGTGTGGGAGTGGCCTGCCGGGGCCTGCCTCCCTGGCCCCCAGCACTTTCACCTTCAACATGGCCCTCGCTCAGAACCTGGCTCTCCCTCTCGAGTCTCGTTACCATTGTCACGACCTCGCACATGACACACACGCGACACCTCCTACAACATGAGCATCTACACAACTCGGCGGCCACTTGCCACTGTGCTTGTCCTCACCCCAAAGTGCTCCCGGATGTGACGGACAACCCCTGGGGTGAATCGAGCGTGGCAGAAACTCGAGGTGATGTGTCTCTGTCAAGGGATGGACCTGCTCAGCTTGGGTGACTTCCCCCATGTGGACAGCAAGGAGAGCTGCAGCCTGGTGCCCCCAGCCCAGGAGGAAGTCTGGTGCCCAGAGCACTTACCCATGCAAGAGACACTCTCCTCATTCCTGCCGGAGGGTGCAGCATAGCCATCAAGGGCCCAGCTGCCCTGGGGTGTGGGGCCCGGTTCCTGGTCTTTCTGCAGCCTGTGGGAAGGACAGGGGAGGTCACTCAAATGATAGAGGTTATCTTGGCCTCAAAGCCCCTCCATGGAGCTAAGAAAACTGTCTCTGAGCTTGGTTCTGCACCCTCGCCTGTGCCCTGCACTGCCCTGGGCAGGCCCTGCCTGCTAGGCGTGTGCATGTACAGGCCTCCGTGCAAAGCTGGGCCAGGCAGGGAGCCCTGAGGGTGCTTCCATGCCTGAAGCCAGTCACCCTGCGGCGTTTTACCCATCCCTGGGAACACGCACACCCCCCAGGGCAGAGGGAGCCCCCAGCACCTCCAGGCCTGAGGTCCTCCGTCCTGCCATCTACCCTCGGATGTGCACACACAGAGGGAAGAGCTCCCGGGGAAGCACTGGCTCCTGGGAGCTCAGGGGGTGCACCGGCCTCCTGGGGTTTGCTCACAGCCCAGGCAGTTAGGTCAGGAAAGGAGGAGGGGCAGGCTCTGCAGGAAGCGCAGCCCATGTAGGGCCTGCTGTGGCAGCAGGAAGGAAGCGTGAGGTCTCTGGGTACCAGCTCCCAAGTGCACACAACCCCAAACCTACAATCGCTCCCAGGAACAAAGGCTGGGGGGGCTTTCATTATAGCAATCACCCTGGGCTCTCAGCGCCGGCCCGCCCACCCGCCGCCCACTGTCTCCAGCTAAATGGACCCTTTGGCAGCTGGGCAGGCGGGGGAGGGGAGGGCGGTGCAGGCAGCAGAGGAGGTTGGCAGGCTGGGCCCAGGGATCCTGGGACTCTGCAGCGCTACTGAGGTTTGTCTTTCTCTCTCCAGTTTTCACTTTTGCCAACACCTAGGCGGCTGGGGCTCTGGGCCCAGCTCTGCCATGAACTTGGGGTGTAAGCGGGACCAAATCTCTTCTGCTCCCTGCATCTGGCTTCCTAAAAAGGGGCCCAGGAAGGCCCAGGCCGATGTGACACTCCCTGGCTGTGCTGGGTGTTTGCTGCCAGTGCTGGGCTCCTTCTAAGCCACACAGGCCATGCTGAGCTCTTACAGGGCAGGGCCAGGGGCACTCAGGGGAAGCAGAGGCTTGAGGCTGGCCCCAGACAGGGCTTGGTAATGCAGGAACAGTCACCATGTCCTGCTGTCTGCCCCGGTACAGGAGCACCAAGGGGACAAAGAAACACTGGAATTGGCTATTTCTTGGAATAAAGTAGCACAGATCTAGGTTTCTGATGCAACATATGGGGAAGAAGGTAATGGATCGTTCAACAGGGAGAGCAACTTCTACACAACGCAGCAAATGTTTCATTGAAAAATATCATCTATGTAAAGAGCTGGCCACAGAGCTGCTCTCCGACCCAGGGCAGACAGACAGTATCCAGTATAACAATCAGAATAGGAGTTGGCACTGTGGAGCAGGGGGCTGTGCTGCCGCCGGTCACAACAGCATCCCATATGAGCTCTGGTTCAAGTCCGGCTGCTCGACTCCCAGTCCAGCTCCCTGCTAAGGCGCCCGGGAAAGCCGCAGAAGACGGCCTGAATGTTTGGGCCCCTGATGCCCATGGGCAAGACCTGGATGGCGTTCCAGGCTCCTGGCTTCGGCTGTTGCAGCCATTTGGGGAGTGAACCCAGATGCAGGAATCTCAATCTCTCTCTCTCTCTCTCTCTGTCCTTTTCAAATAAATAAATCTTTTTTTAAAAAAACAAAGATCTAAAGTTTTGCTGTTGTGACCATTACTGCCATAGTACGGTACAACAGCAGG
Source organism: Sylvilagus floridanus (assembly GCA_949820135.1). Lineage (NCBI taxonomy): Eukaryota > Metazoa > Chordata > Mammalia > Lagomorpha > Leporidae > Sylvilagus > Sylvilagus floridanus. The sequence goes on from OX463240.1 coordinate 86,741,642, forward strand.
TGAGGGTGTACGGGCCAAACGGGCCAGGAACTCCAGTCCCAGGAACACCGAGGAAGGCATCCTTCATCCGTCTACCATCAGTGGGTCTTGCACTGGCATCTATGCCTGCCTCCTCCTCCCCAAGCATGGCCTCCATGTCTGACTTCTCAGCCTGAGTGGAAAGCACCATCTACGCCGGAAGTCGGACACTGGTTCAGCCAGAGAGAAGAGAACCACAGTGGCAACACCATCACCTGCTCTCCTGGCCCCTTAACCAAGCCCGGCTGGAGGCTTGTCCAACAAGGGGAAGGAGACAACTGTTGGGCAGAGGCACAGGTGGCAGCTGGAAGGAGGTGACCAGGCGGTTCTGGGGTGAGTGAGGTGGAGGCTGTCTCAGATGCGTGAGACAGGACGACCAGGACGGTGCCCCGAGGGTGCACATCTCCTGTCCAGGGAGAAGGGTATCCAGATGCAGCAAAGCCTCCATGGGAGGAGCACGTCGGGACCCTTGGCTGTGCAGGAAGGGGCAGGCGAAGATGGCAGGTGGGCTCGTTCCCTGGAGAAGCAGGTCAGGGACAACTGGCTGGAGACATGGAGGAGAGCAAGCAGAGATTTCCACGAAAACAGGATGTCTGTGTCTTCCAGGGAACAGATGGCAGCTCCTTGGCTGGGAAGCTTGCAAGGGTGGCCCAGCCTGGCCCTTGGCAGAGTCGGCCGTGGCAGCAGCCCTGGGCACTGCAGGGAGTGCTGGCCCTGCCCATCTGCCTGTAGCATCTCGGGGTGTCCATGGTGCTAATCTCACCCTTGCCTGAGCTGGGAGCCTCCCTCCAGCCCTGATCCAGGGCCTGAAAGGTGGGCTGGGAAAGAAACAGACATGGGCACACACCTGTTTAAAATGTATTCAGAATGCAGGAGTCAGGTAGAAGAAAGTCGGCGTGCAGAACTGCACTAGTGGGGACAGGCATCCAAAAGGCCCACCCTGTATTTCTGCCGCTTGGGTTCTCACAACAGCTTTGGAATCGAAGCACGGCAGATCCTGGGTGACAGCAGTGGGGTGCCCTCGCACAGTGGGAACTCTCCGTGAGCAGCACAGCCGGCCTCACTCGGGGAAGAAGTCAGCGGGATTACGCAGTAGCAGGGGTTTGCTGCCTCACGGCCCATTTGTAACCCTCTCTCGTTGTTGGGAAGCTCTTCTTATTGACCTCAAATCTGTCTCGAACTAGCTTCCGTGATGCCGAATCAGCTCCTGGAGCTGCACCAAGAAAATCTAACTCACCTTCCTACACGGCAGCCCTTCAAACAGCAGAGAACCTTTCTCGGACTTCTGCTAAGCCTTCCCTTCCCACAGCAAACTTCTCAGTTCCTCTCATCATTCTTCTAGCATCTTCTCTCACTCCCTCACCAACCTGTGAGTCTCTCTCTGAATCTGTGTCTGGGCAACGCAGTCCCTGTAAAGGTGGCGTCCATAGCTGAATGCGATACTCTACACGAGGCCTGAACACACACAGAACACAGTGGGACCCCCAAGGACCTAGGACCATCATGGAAGATTCCACTCTGGTTTTCAGAGCTCAAGACTCGCACATGTTGGCTCCCAGTGGAAGTTACAGATCCGGCTGCTCTGACGCCTCCCAGGGCCCCAGTATCCGGGAAATGACATACAAGCTTTTCTGCACCCAAAATGGGAGAGTCTCTCTTTGCCTTAGCAAAAGGCGGAAAACAAAGCTAAACACAGGAAGTTGGTTCCGTCAGGAAGGTACCCAGTGCATTTGAGCTCTCATAGTCATTGCATTCTAGTGGACTTGGTGCGGTCATGTCAGTAGGGAATGTCAACTTGTTGCTTGGAAAGCGTAGCTCAGTAAGTGCTTGTTATCCTATGCACTTAGCCTGCCAGGTCTGAAAAAAAACGGCCAGCCCGGCTTGTGGATCATGGCGCTGCGCATACGGGTCCAGCTGCCACTGCCACCACCGGGGCTGGCGACCCCTAGGGGTCCACTGAAGAAGCATCATGATCACCCACACGTCGAGCACAAACACCAGTTACGTGCAAGGCGCTACAGCAAGAGGAGTGGGGAAGCGAGTGAGACAGACAGACGTAAGGTATCGCGAGCACCAAGGAAGGCATCGTGCCCACGCCCACGCAGGCAGTCCAGTTCCCACGTGAGGGGCAAGACTAACGTCTGCACAGACCTCCCCGCCCAGGCATCCAGCTCTGAAGTGCCCATGACACCCTAACAGACGGCTCATCCCTTCCCAGCCAGCACCAGGAACGGACATTTGTGTGTGTGGTGGGGGGACATCTCCCTTACGTGTCTGCTTGGTGTGGAGTCCCGAGCTGAGACAGACCAGAGCCTGGATTAGGACCCCCTCTGCTCCTCAAGCATGGCCCCAGCACCATGTTCCCCCTTCCCTCCCTGCCTGCCCCTGTCCCCAGCTCACCTGTACTGGAAGGGCGCCACCGTGGCAGTGACGGGCTGGCTCTGCTGATGGACGGAGGAGAAGCTAATGGCCCCTGGGGTGGGGGAGGGGCGTGTGCTCCGTGCTGGGCTGCAAGCCGGAGAGGAAGCCACCGAGGCTGTGTCTTCCTCAGGCTCCAGGGACCTGGGCGCCCCAGCAGCCGTGTAGTCGATGTCCCTGGAGTCTCTTCCTGGCCAGCCGGGAGGCTTCTGGTCTTCGGGAGCCCCTGGTAGTTGGGCCTCTCCATGAGAGCTGGTCCGGGATGGGCTCCTGCCGCGGGTCTGGCGCACTGGGGTCCCTTCCTGGGCCTTCTGCCTCTTTGCATGGGTGCTCGGTGTCTCCCCAACTCTTCTGGACCCAGCCCGGCTGCTGGAGGGGACGGCTCTCGGGGTCACCCGGGGGCTGCTCCATGGGGAGCCAGAGAGACCTTCAGCAACCTCGGCCGGCTCCTTCCCTGCCCTGGCAGCCTTGGGCGAGCCCCTCCCCATGGAGGCCTTTGGAGATGAGCTTCTGGCAGGGCCTGCAGCCCTGCCCAGTCTTGGGGAGGCTGCGCGCTGGGGGCTGAGGGCCAGGCCAGCCTGGCGGGGCCGCAGCTGGGGGGAAGCAGCAGGTGTCCGAATCCGGGGCTGGGAAGAAGCGCGAGGCACAGGGATGGAGGAGGCATAGTGGGGGCGGCTGGCAGAATTCACATTGGCCATCCCATTCATGGTCAGCAGGGCGGCGATGCCAGCTACTGCCCTGCAGAGAGAGGTGAGGAAAGAGAACGGTTAGGTGCGGCCCCAAGCTTTGGTCCCTGAGCATGTAAGATGGTGTTGGAGCCCCTGGGAAGGCACAGGACTCCTGGGTTCCCATCATCCACCAGGACTCTGTGTAAATTCTTCTTTCTTCTGGGTAAGGCTGACGGGAGGCTCCTGGGCAGCACCCATGGGCACTGCAGATGGTCTTCAATGACCTCTACTGGACCCCGCCCTGTCTGCTGATACACAAACTCCCCTTCTCACAGCCCCTCCCTCTTGGTCCCCTCACTGCCTTGCACCCCAGCCTTTTCACAGACGTTCCTTCCACTCACTGCCCCGCCGACCCAGCCCTCCCCCAGCCCATGTGTCTGCAAGCTTCTTCCATGTCTCACTGGGTCCCACCCCAGAGAGCAAATCTGTGAACGGATAAGCCTCCCCCTTGAGCCTCTGCCAATCACTGGTCCTCACGAATGCCCCTTTCTCCCCTCTTGCCACCGCCACCCAACCATCACCCAACCCTGCTCAGTCGTCCTTTCTTGCCCATTCCCCTCTACCTCCTGCCTTAGCAAAACCAACCCCTGCCAAACTGCAGCCCCCCACCCCCCAACACACACTGGTAGCCTCAGACACTGAGTGTGCCACCCCTAGCTCAAGGCACAGAGGAGGCAGCAGCAGCACCCGACTGGCCTTTCCCTGACCTTGGACTCTGACTCTGGGCCCATATGTAGGATAAACCGTGAGCGTCAGGCTGGAGCCGGGACATGGCGGACTTATAGAACTACCACTCAAAATGAGTCCGACTTGCTCTCCTGACTGATAAAATAATTTCCACAAGAAAGAGAAGTGCAATGAGCCCATCCCCCTTTTCTCCAACGTGCACGCTTTTTAAAACCCTATTTATTTATTAATTGGAAGGCAGAGGGACACAAAGAGGGCGAGAGTCCATCTGCTGGTTCACTGCCCAAATGGCTCAACAGCCAGGCCACCGTCTCCCACGCAGGGCCCCCTGCCCTGTCCCCAGCCCCAGCACGCAGGGACAGCCCCACAGGAGGGACTGAGAGGCACTTCCATAAAGGAGCCTCCAAAGGTGTCAGGCAGGTACTTCACACATCTGTGACGATCTGGGTGAGTTATTAACCCCTGCCGGCCCGGCCTGCAAAATGTGGGTAGCGTAAAAACCCAGAAACAGCAGTCAGGGAGAGAAATGGGGGGGGGGGGAGTCTTTCAGCTACGAGAACACGGTGGCCCTGGAACCAGCATTCTTCCCCAGCACCAGTGAGAATCCTTTCACTTTGTCTCCCCTGCCTACCCAGCCACCCCCCGGGGGTCAGCAATGTGCATCTGTGACAATCCGAGCAGGACCAGAGGTTCAAGGGCAGACCTGCCCAAAGCCTCACATGGGCCCCAAGCTCAGCCTCTAGCCTCTGGCCTCTAGCACAGTGCTGGGCTGAGCACGGACCACTTAAACTGGGCTCTTGGATCAACTGATCATCACAGCCCTGCCCCTGGAACGTCAGTGTTCAGGTTCAATTCCTTGCACAGGCAAGGTGCCAATGGCCCACTTTGCTTCCACCCCCAGCCCCAATCCTCACCAAATTCCAGCGTAGGAGCCAAAGTCAATTAGGACCCCAGACCACCCTTTTGGGGGTACATCGGGTGAGAAAATCAGAACTGCTTCTCAGTTTTGCCTACGGCTCTCCTGGGAGTTGCTCCCCCACCCAGGACACCCCCCTGCTGCCCAGGACACCCCCCTCCCCACCCCAGGAGCCCAGCTCACCGACCTTGTCCTGCAAGCATCCCCAGCTCTCAGCTCAGATCTCCCCAGTCCCTCTGGCTAGGGCTGGTTCGACTTCCAGCTATGAGAGCCCTAAGGCCAACCAGGCTGCTCTACCTCACTTGCTAATGGAGCAGACGCAATGGATGCTTTCACTGGATCATCATTTTTTCAAAAGCTCGATGGCAAGAGGGTTTTAAAACATTCCCGTGGTAGGTCACGGGAGCCCCACCCCTCCCTCTCCGCTGCAGTTGGGGCCCTGCCCTCTGTCCTCAGATGCAGCCCTCGCCTGGCCTGGGGGCAGTATGTGCACAGGGTGTGATAACCCTGTCCCTGCTGGGAGCCTTGGAGCATCAGACCAAGCTTGGGTGCTGGAGGAGGGCTCCCCACAGGGCTACTTCAGCCCAATGGGAAAGGGGCCACAAAGCAGCCTTCCTCATTTGCCTCCCGAATGACAAGCCACAGGGACTCAGCATCTTCGAGGGAACCCCCAGCATTCGCCTCCTCCCCTTTTATTGAGACATTGTTTCGAATCCTGACAATAACCTTACAAGGTAGGTTTGATCATCCCTATTTCACAGGTAGGAACAATGGCGTTAGAAGGTGATGTCACCCAGGGAGGAGGCAGACCTGTGCAATGCAGACACATGGGCTACACCCACCCAGCACCTGCCCATCCTTAGCCTGCATAGCCCCAGCCTTCGGGACCAACTCTCTGCTTGCTAATGGACAGCTCTGGCCCGTGGGGGGGTGGGGGTGGGAGGCTGCATCTATCTTACAGGGTGGAAACCAGAGGGGAAGAGAAATCAGACACAGGCAGCTCCGGATGGGGGGAGCCTTTTTCTTCTCTTCTTCCCCCCAGCACTCGCAGAGGCAGTTTTCCCTGTTCCCACCCCCAATCCTGTTTGCCTTGGTGGTGCTGGGAGGCAGGTGGCCCATGTGAGACTGTAGGCAGCATGGAGTCAGGGCTCTGAAATGCCCAGGTGGCAGCAGTAGCAGATCCGGGCTGGGGTGGAGACTGAGGAAGATGCTGGGATTATGGGTGTCTGGCAGCAGGCAGTGGGGGTGGGGTGGCTGAGGATGGAGAGGAGAGCATGCTGGGATTCGAACTAAGAGCCACGGACAATGAAGTCTCCTAGGCTCAGGGGTAGAAACCTCTACCCAGGTGCTCACTCCCGGGCCCAGATTCCTGCGCACACTCTTCATGGACCAAACCGTGTAGGGGACTCCATGCTGCTTCTTAGACTCAGTTTATCTCCCTGTGAAATGCGGGGAATCTTTTCTGCTCACCCTGTTCCCTACCTCCTCGTGCCCTGAGTAGACAGAATGATGTCGACAGAGAGTGTGGCCTCCCAAAACACCCAGGGGTCGCTGTAACGGTCCCCCATCCCCTGGACCTCAGGGTCCATTGAAAACGCCCCCAGAGAAACAAGGACAGGGCTCTGTTTGCGAAGATGTCACAAAAGATGATCAATACTTGGGCGATCAGGACTGATCATCTTTCTGCAACACCCTCACCATGGGTCTGGGGGGCTCACGTGTAGAAGGTTGGGGTGGTGCTTAGGCGGAGACAGAGGCCCATTTCTTTCTTATGTATGCATGTGAGTATACATGCGCACTTGTGTGTGTGTGTGTGTGTGTGTGAGCACGCATGCACAATCCTGCCAGACCTGCTACCTCCACGTGCTCTCTTTGCTCTTCCTCCTTCTAAAACTCCACTGACTCTCAGTGGACCACAGGAAAGCCTCAAATATTCTCTAGTTTCCTTTCCAGGGACCCCTGTCCCCAACAATGGACTGGGGGAGTTAGTGCTCCCCCTTCCAAGAGAGCAATGCATTCGCAGAAAGGTTCATGACAGGCTCCCTCTGCTCCACGACTACACATTTTGGTTGTGCACTGTCCGTGTGCCAGGAGGTTTGGACGGTGCAGTGGCAGCCGTGATAGGATCCGAGAGCCAGGTTCTGCTCTCAGGGAGTGGGCAGTGTGGTGGGGAAGAACCACAGGCACGCTATTCCCCAAGCAGCATGTGCGGTGTGCACGGAGAGGCAAAACAAAGCGACACGGGGATGAATGTGTCACGGTCCACCAACGAGGCAGAACCAGGAGGCTTTAAGGAAGAGGCGGCAGCCAGCCTGGTGGGTTCAGGTCTGGGCTCTTCATGCCCGCGGAGCCATCTATGCATCCGTGCCTCAGCACAGACTCTGCTCTCCCAAGAGGAGCCGTGTGGTACAGTGGTTAGAGAAGCAACTCCGGGGGCAGAGCACTGGGGCCAAAGCTTGGCTCTGTCATTTGCTGACGGTGGGACCCCAGGCAAATCCAGGATCTCCAAGTTCTCTCTGTAAAAAGAGACTGAGACAGGAACCTGCTTTGTAGGGCTGACACCTGTAACATGCTTAGAACAGCGCCAGGCACGCCTAAGGGCCCAGCAAGGACTTTGTTACCAAGGTCCCAAGGACAGAAGAACCTTCTTTGTTCCTCCACCCAGGGAAGGCAGCCAGGCTGTCTGGTTCTCCCGGAGACCCCACAGGGGCGGGGGTCACAGCACCTGCTGGCCTGCCTCAGAAACCTGTATCCTCAACAGGAAAGACACCATCCGTGCCGGTTATGACATCCAGCTGCCCACCAACGGAAGGTTTGGAAAGGGGGTAGGGGAAGAATAAAGGCTTTCCAGTTCAAAAAATCCTAACTCTGCCACTTCTCGCTATGTGGCTCTAGACAAGTCATTTCTGTTTCCTGTCCCCAGGGTCCTCATCGGCAATCAGCAGTCCCGGGTTTCACAAAGACTGAAGGGGAGACTGAAGGTTCACACCCAGCGTGGTGACTGGCACACGGTGGGTGCTCAAGAAATGGCAGAAATTCCGCAAAGGAGAAGGGCTGCCCCTCCTCTGGGATGAGGTGGTGGGCCACGCTGGAGGACGGCAGGTGGGTGGCTCCCATTCCAGGGAGAGGCGGCCCGGCCCAGTCGCACACCGGACCCAGCTCCTGTCCCGGTGCCTTATTTTTAAATCGAACACTTGTTTTCAGTTGCAAACTGCGTGCCAGGCACTGCGCTAGGAGCTTCGCCTACATCGCCTTGCAGTTGCTCGGCGAGGTGGTGCTGCCGCATTCAGCCCCTCTTCCAGCGCAAGGGCCCTGGGGCACAGAGAGGCCCGGGACAGCGCCCAGGGTCACACAGCTGAGCTTCCAGAAGCCCCCTCAACTCATTGGAAACGCCCAGAGCCGGGGAGTGGGGGGCGTCCTCTCCTGGCTCGGAAGACGGTTCGAGCCCTAGCCTCCCATCCGCGGGGCAGGAAGACCCCCGGGCTGCGGCTCCCGTGCCGCCCGCTCTGCCCTTGCGGCTGCGGCTGCGGCCCGGCGGGCGGAGCGCGGGGCGCGGCCGTGGTGCTGATTGGACAGCTCCGCCCGCAGCGCACCGTTAAAGGGGCCGCAGCGCGGTCGGGGCGTGCAGTCAGGATGCCCGCGTGGAAAAGTCCAGAACGTCCCCCACCACAGCACCGAGAGGCTGGAGATGACGAAAGAAAGAAGCAAAGCGAGCGAGCAAGCGGGGCGGGCGGGAGGAAACGGCACTGGCCCGCGCACTGGCGGCACCCGGGCGGCCACGGCAGAGCCTGAGCCGCCCCTAGCTCCCTCCCCCAGGACCCTCTGCTGTTGCTTCCTGGCCCCAACAGTGGCACCCACCATCAACACGAAATAATGACAACAGTAGGCTCTCGTTACTGGAGCCCCCATCTCATGCCCCATTTCTGAATTTCCTGTTAGCATCTCCTGTCAATCATTCCAGCACAGAGACTGTCACCAGACTACTTCTTCCGCCTACATTTCTGTCTTCTCGCTGGAGTGTGAATGCCAGGCTGATCTATGCGGGATAGGGGTGAGGCCAGTCAATAGCTTTGCACAGTAAGCTCACCCAGGACCCCAGCAGGGGTTGGCAGGAGAGATACGGAACTGTCATCTCCAGGACCCAGTTCTGAGGCATTCGGATACAGGGAGCAGGTTCAATATGCAGGGACAGGAAGGGGACAGGGTGGCCCTCCGCGGCCCAGAGCCCCAGACAGCACTGCTGGACCACACCCGGGTCTCTGCATTGGTCCTCCACCCGCCACATGGCTGGCTCCTTGAGACCCTGATGATTCCCAAGACCAAAACCTCCTGCTCCTCAGGCGACAGTGAGGGCTCCACCCATGAGGAAGACTCCACAGGGGACATGGGTCTGCTGGGCCTCCACCTTGCCAGCCTCCCAGGGCTGTGGACCGTTGTGCTGTCTACAGTCACCAAGTGTCAGGCATGTTGTTTCCACAGCTTAAGGGACTAAGGCGCACACACACGTTCCAGGACGTATGCACACTGCCGCACACACACTGACACACGTGGGCACAAGCACATCACTCACACCTGCACATTCTCGTACACACCTGCTCTCCCAGCCTTTGCCGAGCTTCCGTGTGGCCCATTTCCCAGCTGCCTGGGGGTGGGGGAGAGGCAGTGCTCAGCCTGCCCGACCATATCCATCTCCGCAGACACGGCGCCCACCACCCCTTTGTACACAGTGCTCAGCTGAGTGTGGATCAAGACCACACCGGCTCACTTAAGGCGCCAGGGTAAGGCGGCCAAGGCAGGGAGAGTGGCTCCGATGTCCAGAGGAAGGGGCCTGTCCAGGCACCCGCACCACAGCCTGGCTGACTCCAAGTTCAAGGCTCTTCCCCCACAGTCTGCTCTCTGCACAAGAGCCCAGTGTTCTCAGCCTGGGCACCGTGCGCAGGTCCCCAGGGCTGGCAACAGGACTGCAGTGGCCACTCCCTGACCGATTATCCTTCCTGTCTGGCCTCTCAGCTCAGAGAAGAAGGAAGGTCTGTGATGGGGTGGCCGGGAGGCCATTGTGCCCGAGCTCTCAGCCGCCAGGCCCTGGCTTTGGGCTCCAGCAGATCGGCTAAGGCTATTCAGCTGGGCCTGGGCGGAAGAGGGCACCCTCCAAGTCAGGGTCAAGAAAAGGACAAGGATGGGTATGAAGCATGGTGCTGTCCCTTCAGAGTGGGCAGGGCGCTGCCAGGAAGCCGCGGTCGGCTGGCTAGCACTTGGCAGGGGAGAGGGGCTCAGTACCCCCAGCGCCCGCCTGGCTGGCTCCCGGCTCCAAATGGGGATTAGGATTGTTCACAAGCACAGGGCCTCTGCAGCTGCAGCCCCGGAGCCTGGGCTCTGCCAACACCCCCAGGAATTCCCTTCTCCACAGGACTGTGGCCAGGCCTCCCTTCTCCGCAGATGGCACCGTGTGCTGCACAGGAAAGACACGGCTGGCTGTGCTCATGTCAGGTGACGCCGGCGTGCTCAGCCTCTTGGCGCCGAGACCCCTGCCTTGCACTCCTGGGGCAGCCGAGCCCAGTCCTGAGCCCTCTGGTTCCTCTACTGCCCAGGCATGGCGCTCCTGTGGTACTTCCTCCACCTGCTACCCCGAACAGGGCTCCGGCCCCTGAGTCTGTCTGCCTGAGGCAGGAGGCATGGAGACCCCAGACACATCTACAGAGAAGAGCAGCTCACTGCATGCCCCTAGCAGCTCTCTGAGACTCCATCTTCCTAGTCTGGAAGTTCTTCCAAGCGTCTGACCTCCGCCTCTCCTGCTACAAGTCCTCCGTCCTGGGAGCCTGTTTCTCCCAGCCTCCGACCTCCAAGGGAGAAGTGGATTTTGAAGCCAGGCAGCTGAAGGCTGCTGGGCTTGTGTCAGCACGCCGCGTGTAGCTCCGATTTGATCCAAACAGCTCCACGCTCGGTCTCCTTGGTTCCTTTTCAATTAGCCAAGAGAAATGATTTAGTGCTAATGAAAATCAATGGTTTAAAACTGTCCCACAAATCACAGGAGGCTGCAGGCCTTGGTTATAAATACCTCCCAGGAAGCAGAGCTGCGAGCAATACACGTGCAGACACACACGGCTCCCTCCACCCCAGCTCAGCGGAGAAAGCGCCTCCCTCTCCCCACGCCCAGGCCCCTTCCTCTGCCAAAACAGCGCCGGCTCCACACACCCCAGCTGTGCATTCTGGGCTTGCAGCTCCACGTCACGAGCGTGCACTGCCCAGGTCCCCGCAGGTGCCCGAAGACACCGCTCTCACGCTGACACATATACGAGTAAATATTTCACTTGCTTCCTCCCAAGCAGTTACCAAACGCTTCGATTCCAGATGGATCGGAGCAGCTCAGTGGGGGGGGAGCAGAGGGGAGGTGCAGCCCTGGGGTGGGGGAGGGCAGCGCAGCTGAAACTGGAGCCCCCTCCACAGCCCCCCAGGCAGCCGGCCAGATGACCCGTCTCCCACCAGACCTGTCAGCTCCTTCTTTCTCACGCTCACTTTATTATGTTTTCTCCCCCAGCTTAAAGCTTCCAGTGTTCCTCTGTGGATGGCTTTTCCAGCCAGGCAGATGGGAGGTGGCATTGCTCGACAAACTCCACCAGTCTGCAGGGCCTCTGCACTGGGGAAGGGAGAGGTCTGGGGGATCCTAGGCTGTTCTTGAAGTCCTCCAGCCCAGGAGCCTGAGCCACTTTCCTGCCTGCAGTGCCACCCGCTGACATCTGGAGATGCCCGGCCTCCATGTCTGACTGCGGAGCTGCCGGTGGGTCTGAAAGCGAAGTTCCACCAGCCATCAGCTCTCCCTTGCGGCCCTGGGTGGCTCAGAACGCATCACAGGTGCAGGTCTGGGGTAGGAAGCCTGACTAGGAGCTGCCTGGGAGCTGGAACAGAGGATCGGATTCCTCCACTAAGTGTCTCTGAGTTACTCGGTCTCCAGGAGCCTCGGCTTTGCAATCCGGGCACTGACGAGAATCCAGGTCCCATTGCCTCTGGCTCCAGAACAGTGGACAGTGTGTCCATTGCCTGTCTTGAGCAAAACTCAGCTCCTGGTCCAGCTGGCTGCACCAGCCTCCCTCAGAGCCAAGTCAAAGCGCCCTTGGGCCCCCATCCCTGCCAGCCCACCCCTGCCAGGCTGGGAAGACTCCCTGCTCTGGGCAGTAGCACATGTGTGGGGTGTCACGCACAGAGGAGGGGGCTGGGCCTGGCTGGTGCCCATGCGGCGGGGAAGAAGCTGACCCCAACCCCAGGGAAGGGGCCCCGAGCTGGGAGGTTCCCAGAGGGGCCCCAGGGTCTTGTATCATGACAGATACTGGCAGGCCAACAGGTGAGCCTGTGGCAGGGCCCACACTGAGGAAGCCCCTCCTCTGCACCCCCATCCCACTGGGCAGAGCCACGACCTCACTGCCCTGGGCATCCCTCTGCCCAGAAGGGTGATCAGGTTTGGCCAGGGCAGCCCAACAATCAGAGCCGAGGCAGGAGGCCTACCAGGAGGCACCGACGGCAAATGTACACTCAGACCAGGGACCAGCGCCACTTACTGAATGGCCAAATGAACCGTTCATAACTCGTCAGGGTGATGTTCAGAGTCTGGCTCTGTTCAGGAGCTGTGCAGCCCTGGGAGAGCTGCAGCTCATCAAACTCTGCGGCTTCATCTGAACAAGGACCACGCCTACCCGGCAGAGGCTCCAAACGGATGAGACGGGGCGTGGGAACTGCTCCCACGCGGCAGGATGGGGCGGGGTGTCTTATCAAGGGCAGTCCTGTTACTCACAAAAATCGCAGCATGCACGTTAGAAAAAACTTGGAAACGTCTTAAAAGTATAAAGAAAAGTCTGTGACCCAACTAAGCTGAGCCTTAGCAACTGTTGAAAAGTAACACATTTTAATGCTATGAGGCTTTTTTTCTGTTTAAAAAGGTAGAGAGAGAAACACACAAAAAGCTCTCATCTGCAGGTTCACTCCTCGAATGCCCAGGAGCAGGCGACTCCACCCAGCTCTCCCAGGTGGGCGGCAGGGACCCAGGGACTTGCGCCATCGCCCGCTGTCTTCCAGGTGTGCGTCAGCACGAAGCTGGAATCAGGGGCACCTGACCCCAGGTGCTCTGACCCAGGTGCTCGAACAAGGCAAGCAGGTGTCCCCCCCAATGCCTCCGTGAGCAGTTAAAGTGTTCTGGTTTCTTCCACGCTGTGGCCATTCATGCATGCTACGGAACTGTGACTATACATACATTTTATATATTTTCATTTGCCACGTATTGGGCATTTTTACCTCTCATTTTAAAACCTTTAGGAACTATTCAAGAGAACTTTATTTTTGACAGGCAGAGTTAGACAGTGAGAGAGAGAGAGACAGAGAGAAAGGTCTTCCTTCCATTGGTTCACCCCCCTCCCCCCAAGGGCCAATGCGGCCGGCACTGCACCGATCCGAAGCCAGGAGCCGGGTGCTTCTCCTGGTCTCCCATGCGGGTGCAGGGCCCAAGCACTTGGGCCATCCTCCACTGCACTCCTGGGCCACAGCAGAGAGCTGGCCTGGAAGAGGAGCAACCGGGTCAGAATCCAGCACCCCGACCGGGACTAGAACCCGGGGTGCCGGCGCCACAGGTGGAAGATTAGCCTAGTGAGCCGCAGCGCCGGCCCAAAAGCACACTTGCTAACAGATACTAAGGTGTTCCACGAATGCATCACGTCAAGGCCTCGCTGGGTCACTGCAGCCTCTCAGGCCACTTCGCTTATTTCCGGTTTCCCACTACCAGGCCCCACACCGGGACACCCACTGCTGCAGCATCACCCATCTCAGCTGCCTGCTCAGCAGCAGGGCTGTGGCCTGTGCTGGGGGCCTGGCCCTCCAGCGCGTGAACACCATCCTGGGGCAGCCGGGCCACACCTGGGAGCCAGGGGTGGAGACGCATGAGGCGGCCCCGCAGCCAGCAGACCCTGTTCTGTGCTCACCCCCCACACAGCACAGACAGGAACGAGAACTGCTCTCCTTCGGGGACTGCAGTGGGAAGAAGGCACCGAACACTGAGCCTGGGGTCTTTCTGGCCTGTCTGCTCAGTCTGGAGGGGCAGAGATGGCCTTCTGCCCAGAACGCCTGGGGCCAGGTACGTGGACCTAAAACCACTGGCCTAAGGAGAGCCACCTAGGGAAGTGCCAGCAAAACGGGGTGGGGCTTCACGGTCCCTGTGATTGACAGGTTCTGGGTTGGGTGGGGCTTTAGAGTCCCTGTGAGTGACAGGTTCTGGGTTGGGGGTTGACTGAGTCCCTGTGAGTGACAGGTTCTGGGTTGGGGGGGAGGCTGAGTCCCTGAGTGACAGGTTCTGGGTTGGGGCTGCGGTCTTCCATGCACTGCTGACCGTGAACGGTACACACAGCACAAGCAGCCCGCCTCTGCCTGCAGCAGAGGTTTTGCGACAGGAGCCCTGTCTTCTCGTGGCCACACGGCCAGGTGGGTAGAGCTTAGGTGCTCTGATCGGCCTGAGCTTCCTCACCTTTCTTTTCCTCATTCCCCTTCCCAAGACATTACTCAACGTTTCCACCCCACAGCTCCCTGGCAAACACGTGCCAGGGCCTCGGAGCCTGGGCTGCGCCAGCCAGGGCCCCCTCTGTGCACATCAGCACCTGGAGACCCAGTGCTGCTCCCCCCTCCTTCCCTCTGCTTCCCTGCAGGTCCCTCTGGGCCTTTGGAACAGGAAGGCAAAGGGGACAGGCAGCGACTACGGAGACAAAGCCCACCTGCAGCAGCACAGCCGGAACCTTTACACGGCTCTCACAAACTCAGGCCCCAAATCTCAACACCACCCCTGCCTTCCATCTCTCTCCCTAGCCCTGTTCAGGCACTCCCCACCCCTCAACCTGTGTCCCACCCAAAACACTGCATTGCCCTGCTCATGGGAAATCCTCCCTCCTCCAGGCTGCCCTCCAGAGCTGACCCACAGAAAGGTGGCCACGCGGCCCAGCCCCATGTGTCTGAACAGAAAACGCCCCTGGCTGTGAACCTGGCTGCTCCCATGAAGCTTTGTCTCTGCACGCCTACTTCAGGCCTGCGAGGTTTGGGCTGGGACCATCTGTGGCCCCTCTGGGGACCTCAAAGAGTGAGCAAGTCATTGCTAGCCAAAGTGCACAGCTGCCCTGAGATACAGGGTCTCAGGCTCCTCCTGCCACCACCTAACTTTTTTTTTTTTCTTTCTCTCTCTCTCTTTTGGCGACACTTGTTGTCATGGAGATTCTAACACAATGGGACAGGTAGGAGCCGGTTGCTTAGCAACGAGATGCTGGCGGTACAGGATTGGCTGCCAAGGACTAAAGGAGCGGAAAAGATGGTGAGGAAGGTGGGAAAGTAGAGAAACACCCTGGGGGCGCCAAAGGCTCTGGCGAGAAGCAGGAGATAGCCCCAGAGCGAAGACAGCAAAACAGAAGCCAGAAGAAGGCGCGCCTCCCTGGGGCCGGCGGCCGTTTGTGGATGTGTAGGCTGCCCTCGGCAAAGACAACAAAGCAAAACAAACACACATGGATCTGTTTTCATAGCTGTGTGTACACTGCAGGGGGTGAACGGAGACCCAGACTAAAAACAAGTCGAGTGGTGCCAGCAGACACTATGGTACAGTAGAGACGGCAGGGACCCCACCCCGCCCTTCCTTGATGTGTGGCCCAGTCTAGTGGCACCACCTCCTGGAGCCTCAGTACTCTCACCTGTAGAATGGGAACAGCGGCATGTATCTCGCAAGGTGGCTGAAAGAACCGATGCGACAAAGTGCAAATCTGGGACACAGAGTGGCGTTCAGGAAGTGGCCCTGGCCTTGCCTGAAGCCCCATCACTAGGGCCAGAATTGACAGGCTGTGTGGCAGAGTGGAAAGATCCCAGGGACCCGGGGCCTCCATCCAGACCAGTGCGCTTAGGTCTGCAAGATTAGGGCAAACCGTTAACCTCAGTCTCAGCCGCTCGTCCGTAATATGGGGATAACGACCGATGACTCCATAAATGAGGACCAATAACCACTCCCTGCTAGCTTCCAGGAGACTCTTGCTCAAGTAGGTGGATAAAGAACCTAGCACCTAGCAGGTGCTCCCCTCCTGACTGCCTGCCTGGCCCACCCTTTGGAGAGGAGACCTGTGTAGGTCCTGGCTGCAGCCACAGCCCATCTTTCTCCAGGAAGGGCTCCATGACTCCTGGGTGTCCTCCTAGGCACTCACAGTGTACATGACCCTGGAGAAGCCGGTGAAAGGGTGCAGGCATAGGGAAGACAGACAAAGCAAAGACACGCCCTCCAGGCTGGCTTTCCAGTGAATTAACTTCACCACAGCAATGACTCGAGTCCCAGAAGCACAGAGACGGCAGGGGCGTGGCCTGACCGCAGATATGGAGGGAGAGGGGGACAAGCCCTTCTGCATGTCTCACAGGTGGGTGGCAGTTCCATGCTGGGGCTCTGCGAGGTCTGCTCCCGAATCAGGAGTCACCAGGTCACAGGAGAGATCTTCAAGGGGGTGGGACTGACCCAGTTTCCCAGGGCGGGTGGCAGATGCCTCCCAGGAAACCAACTTCTCTTTCAGGGCCCGTCAGGTTCCGTGGGCTGCTTTTGATGTCCGGCCCACACCCTTCCTGCTGCTGTTTTCCAGTCCAGTCCTTCTGGGAGGCACTGAGCAGGTAACTGTGTCACCAGCTTCCCGGTTCACGCCGGGACTGGGGCGGCAGGCAGGCGAGCAGCGACTCACACAGACACGGCTGAGTACAGCTGTCTCGCTGTCTACACCGCTCCCCCAGCTCTCACCCGCCCCCGGTGCTCGAAATCCCTCTGTGGCGTTGAAGCCAACTTTTCCAATAATGCCAACAGGCATCGACAGAGGACGGCTGCCGCCAGTGCTGCGTGGCCTGAACCCGGCTGGCCAGGGTGGGGGCGGCTGGGAGTGGAGGCAGGAGGAGCCTGAGACCCCGTATCTCAGGACAGCTGTGCACTTTGGCTGGGAGGCGAGTACGCCCAGGGGAAGCCAGAGAGAGGGCGAGAAGGAGCTGGAGAGGCAGTGGGCTTCTAGCTTGGCCCCATGCAAGCCTCTCCCGCCTATGGCAGCTCACATGGGGGCTCAGAAGGCCTGGCCCTGTGGCCTAAGGCTGCTGACTTCGTAGTCAAAAGATGATCAGAACACCGGGTCCTTTGGGTCCAATGGTGTCCGACTCTTCTCCCGCACTGGGAAGAAATAGGAGGGAAAGAACTCACAGGTGCAGCTGCAGAGATCTGGGGACAGCTGCAGGAGGTGGCCTTGCTGATGAGGGTGGGGGGCAGCCCTCCACGTGCCCCTCTGCAAAGCCATTCTCTCTGATGTGGCAGCGGGGGCTGGAGTGGCAGATGGCCCTCTTAAGGGCTCTGGGCGGGGGCAGTCCCCCCCACGCCACCCCCGGAGCTGGAGCTGTGGCTGTGGGGGAGTGGAGACGGGCCTGGCGGCAGGAGTGAGGGTGGGGTGGTGCTCCCCTGCTTCAAGGAGCTTCAAGTTTCTCAGTTTTAAGTGCTGGCTCTGCTCTTAGTCTGTTCCAGCTGCTGGGACAAAATCCCATAAAGGGAGTGGCTTAGAAACAACACAAAGACACTTCCCACGGTTCAGGAGAAACCCAAGTTCAAGGTGCCGCAAACCCCGGGTCCTGCTCGTTACACGGCTGCTTCTGGCTGTGTTCTCAAGGTAGGAGGGACACGGTGGTCCCTGGAGTCTGCTTCTCAAAGACACCAATCCTGTTCACGAAGGCCCTGCCCTAGGATCTGACCGCCCCTCAGAGGCCCCACCTCCTAAGACCATCACCCTGAGGCTAGGGGCTCAGTGCAGGAAGTGCGGGGGACTCCACCTGCAGACCCTGGCCGCTCCCCCTCCCCTAACAGCAGCCTGAAGACTCCTGAGGTTAAGTAACACCATTTTGGCTTAAATGGGTCTATCTCTGGCCAGAAGCTGGGAGGAGCAGCCCCCACCCCTGGCGGGGGGGTCCTGAGAGCTGGGAAAAAGGAACAGAAAAGCAGGTTCCCTGCCAGCTTCTCGGAGGCCCAGGGAGAGGAAGCCTCCCAGGAGCTGGCTCCGAAGAGGGAGACACCGGGAGGGGAAGCCGGCAAGGGCTGGAGGCGGTGATCCGGAGGGCTTTGGGCGCAGGCCAGCCCTTTGCCCTTCCATTAGGACCGAGGGATCAGACACCTGGACGTCATAAGTCTCGCTCGTCCTGAATTTTCCCATCTGTCTCTGTCTTCCCTCACTTTTTTTTTTTTTTTAAGTTTCTGTTTTGGAGTAATTTTAGATGTACAGAAAAGTTGCAGTGACGGCCCAGAATCCCCACCCACCCTGCATCCTGCCTCTTCCATCGTTAAGGTTTCACATAACCACGTCCATTTGTCAAAACTAAGAACTCAACACGGCACTGGAGTGCTAACTAAGCTGCAGGCTGGACTGGGAGGGCTCAAGTTCACCCACTGACGGCCTTTTTTCGCTCCAGGACACCCCACGGCATGCAGCTCCCCTTTTTAGAAGTCCAAGTTCTTTCTAAAAATTCTAGTCTGATTTCACCACGCTTCTGGGGAGAAGAGAAGGCATCTGGGGGACTGTCTGCCCTTGGCTCAGAGCAGGATCACTCCAGCCAGCAGCCAGGGCATGGAGGCTTGGAGCTGGCTGGGGTGCGATGGGAGGGGAGGGGAGGGGAGAAAGGGGAGGGGGGGCGCACACAGGATCCTCCTGCGCTTGCACTTTCACAGTCTCTCTCTGGGAGCCTTCCTTTGCTCCAGCCCTGGGGGCCCCTCCTGTACAAGGTCATCCAGGTCAAACTTCCAGAGCCGACTGTGCAGTCTGTCCAGGGGCCACGAGAATGAGGTGAGTAGGGTCCCAGGTGGGCAGCCCTACTTAAGACCCTTCCCTGGGCCGGTGCTGTGGCGCAGCGGGTAAAGCCGCCGCCTGCAGCACCGGCATCCCATATGGGCGCTGGTTCAAGTCCCGGCTGCTCCACTTCTGATCCAGCTCTCTGCTATGGCCTGGGAAAGCAGTGGAAAATGGCCCAAGTGCTTGGGCCCCTGGAGCCACATCACATGGGAGACCCGGAAGAAGCTCCTGGCTCCTCCCAGCTTTGGATCAGCACAGCTCTGGCTGTTGCAGCCATCTGGGGAGTGAGCCAGCGGATGGAAGCCCCCTCCCCCACCCACCTGCCTATGCCTCTCTGTAACTGCCTTTCAAATAAATAAATAAATCTTAAGGGAAAAAAAAAAAAGACCCTTCCCTTCTAGGGAGGTTAACCTGGCCCAGGCAGCCTGGCACCATTCCTGTGACTTCGAAGCTAGTCCCTAATTTTGAGCAGTTAGCACTTCACAACAAACAGCAGGGAATAGGAGCTGAGCCTGTCTCTTGGCAGAACTGTTTCCAAATAAAGTGTTGTTTTTCCCCCACAGACTCTCCACGGAGATGTTTACAGCGCTGAGAAACCACCAAGCAGCTCTCCTGGCCTGTGACACAGACACCCTTCCCCTCGCCATCCCCGTCCGTTAGCCTGGCCCGGGCTGGGGTGGGATCAGAGCAGGCGGTGGGAAGCATGTCCCCGGGTTTCCCTCCCAGTGACTCACTGCAAGACCCACGCAAGAGCCACAGGGAAGCTCGGCGTGGGCCCCAAGTCCTAGGCTTGCCTGGCTGCTGCCAGAGAACCCACCCACCACCCTGCACAGCCAGGGGTAAGGACCATGAGGGATGCCCGAGAAATTCACACCGTGTTCTGAGGCTCGAGGGCGCAGAGAACTGGAACCGCATCAGGGCAGGGGATGCCAGGGCGGGGAGGGGGGGCTTGCCAGACATTCAGGGACCAGGTCTCTCAGCCCAGAGTGACGGTCACCCGGGTCCTGGCTCATGGGCTCTGCAGGTGTCACGTCTTTAGGGAAGTCCCTGTTCAGTCACAATGACGGGTTGGATGGGAGAAAGCCACAAAGACCCCTCACGTGATCCAAGGAGGCAGAGCTCTCAGCCTCCCAGAGGGCCTCCCAGGGGACTCTGCAGGGATCAGCCTGGCAGCGTGGGTAACTGCCCAGGCCAGGGAGCTGGCTCCATGCTCCTCGTGTGCTAAGTGGGGCCAACCAAAACCCTGGCCCCACGAGCAGCTCTGAACTCACGTTTCCTGAAGGAAGGGCAGGCCCCTCCAGACTCTCACCCCCCTTACTGATGACATCACACCCCTCCCAAGGAAGCAGCTCCTTAGGGGCACTGAGACCCCCATGCGTCACCCTAGCTTATCCACACACCACGAGGTCCAGCCTGTCTGTAGCTCCTTGTTGTTCGTGCTGCAGACTCCGTGGCTCCCCAGCCACTGTGCATCCTTGGCTCATGTCCAAAGCCGCCTTCTAGAAGCGCACTTAACTTCGATGCCTGAGCCGTTCGTTCCCAGCGCCTGGCACGGAGCAGCCGCTGAATGAATGACGGACACCTGGGCGCCTGCAGCTGGCCTCGCCTCCCCTCCCTTGCAGAGGTGGCTGCACCCCCAGTGTCCTTGCACTCTGCTCTCTGCAGGCCCTGGGAACGGCTCCCGGGGAGGGGCAGGCCTCACCTCACTGCACGGAGCCCGGAGCCCAGGCCGCAAGCACGCGAGGGGAAGGGCACAGGGCACACAGCTGGCAGGGAAACAGACCAGGAAATCGTCCCGCTAAACAGGAAGTGTATGAACGCAGGGGGCAGGCTTCCTGGGGAGTGGGAGGGAGGAAGTCAGCCTTCCCAAGTGCTGGACACAGCACCCAGGTCCTCTGGCTCGGCCCTCAGCCCAGTGGAGCAGGATTCCCAGGCTGGGGGAGGGCTTTAACCAGAGGGCAGGGGGCCTGTCAAGAGGTGATGTAGCAGGCTGTGAGCTCTGACCAGGAAGCCCCAAGTCCAAACAGCACAGAGCCCTGAGGAAGGTGGCCGGGCTGCCCTCATATGAGGAGGAAGCAGAGATGGAAAGTGTAGGGGGGGCTGGTGCTGTGGTGCAGCGGGTAAAGCCGCCGCCTGCAGTGCCGGCATCCCATTTGGACGCCGGTTCGAGTCCTGGCTGCTCCATTTCTGATCCAGCTCTCTGCTATGGCCTGGGAAAGCAGTAGAAGATGGCTCAAGTCCTTGGGCCCCTGCACCCACATGGGAGACCTGGAAGAAGCTCCTGGCTCCTGGCATTAGATCGGCTCAGCTCTGGCCACTGCAGCCATCTGGGGAGTGAGCCAGCAGATGGAAGACTTTTCTCTCTCTTTGCTCTGCCTCTGCCTCTCTGTAACTCTACCTTTCAAATAAATAAAAATAAATCTTTAAAAAAAATAAAGCAACCACGGGGAGGTATTCTGCTGAGGCAGGTGTATGTGACGCCCAGGCAGTGCTGGTCCCTGGGCCCGGCACTGCGGCGTAGCAGGTGAAGTCGCCGTCTGCAGCACAGATTCCTGTCCCAGCTGCTCCGCTCCTGATCCAGCTCCCTGCTAATGCGCCTGGGAAAGCAGCAGAGTCAAGGTTGGCTCACGTCCTCGGGCCCCTGCACCCATGTGGGAGATGTGGAAGAAGCTCTTGGCTCCTAGCTTTGGCCTGGCCCAGCCTCGGCCATTGTGTACATTTTGGGAGTGAACCAGCAGATGAAAGGTCTCTCTTGGGGCCAGTGCTGTGGCACAGTGGGTTAATCCTCCACCTGTGGTGCCAGCATCCCACATGGGCGCCAGTTCTAGTCCTGGCTGCTCCACTTCCAATCCAGCTCTCTGCTGTGGCCTGGGAAAGCAGTAGATGGCCCAGATGCTTGGGCCCCTGCACCTGCGTGAGAGACCTGGAAAAAACTCCTGGCTGCTGGCTTCAGATGGGCTCAGCTCTGGCCACTGCAGCCATCTGGGGAGTGAATCAGTGGATGGAAGACCTTTCTCTCTGTCTCTCCCTCATTGTCTGTAACTCTACCTCTCAAATAAATAAAATCTTTAAGTGTGTGTGGGGGGGCGCTCTCTCTAACTCTGCCTTTCAAATGAATAAAATAAAATCTTGGGGAAAAAAAAAGAGAAAAGAAATGCTGGTCTCTTGGGAGGTAGGGGCTGGGACATCCATGGGGCTGCTGAAGGCAGAACAGAGGCCCCTCATCCCCCTCACAGATCCCCCTCCTCATTCTCACCTTGCGTCATGGTTCGCGTTCTTAGCGATGATTTCCCTACCCACCCAGGTTACAGCTGTGCTGCCACTGCTTCACCCTTGTTAAAACCCACCCCACTTGTTCCGGATCTTGCCACTGGACGGGAAGCTCCTTGGGGGCAGGGGCCCTCTCTCCACGCCCAGTACAGCCTCGCCTCTGTAGCAGATGCTCAACGAACAGGGCTGAAGAGACGACCACATCCAGTCACTTCAGAACCATGGAGCAGGGAACCTCACAACCAGGCCCTCGGCCCGAGGGAACAAATGTATCACCCACAAACAACAAAAGATGGCCGTGGGATTCTCTGGAAGCCTTGCCCACGTGCTGCCCCTGTTCCTTCCACAGGGGCCCTTCCCCAACAGTGTTCCAAAGCCCTGAGCTAACCTGAGCTACCCTCAGGATTGGGTTGGGCACCCCCAAAGGAGGGAAGCGTCTCCATCATTAGGAACCTCGTGGACTGATGGGAGAGGGGTGGGGGAGCCCCTGGCGATTTCCCAGAGTCCACAGCAGTGCAGAGGCTGGGGGAAGCAGGAACACCAGGCAGCACTGTGGGACCCTCGCCCTCTGCCAGGCACTGCACCCAGCATCTCACACAGATCAGCTCACTGCATGTGCACAGAACCCCAGGATGCAGATCACGTTACTGTCCTCATCTCATAGGTGAGAAAACACAAACTCAGGCCTTGCTTTAACCACACAACTAAGAAGTGGGCAGCTCTGGGCCCAGGGTCAGTGCCCTGTGCCTCTGGCCCGCAGCCTCTCTGGGTATGAGTGAGGCAGACAAGCACTGGGAGATCATCACAGAGGGGCTTCACCACAGCTGGGTTCCCAGAGGAGAATGGGGGTGGGGTGCAGTGGAAGAGGCTGGGGAGAGGCAGCTCGGCTGCAGGGGACGTGGGGAATTCTGCCTGCAACTTGGCCAAGAGCAGTGGGAAGGGACTTCTTGGCTGGGAGACAGAGGCCACGCTGGAACGCCAGCCTCTCTTCCCGCCTCCAACCAGCTGTGACAGCTGTCCCCAAGTCTGTCCCCACCTTGCCCCCAGGCTGATCAGACACTTGGCATGCTCTGCAGAGGAGGGACCAGGTGACCCCCAGCACTGGGGAGAAGGCGAGGGAAGCACTTGGAGGAAGGCTGGTGGTTGAATCAGTGAATGGGGAAGACCAAGGAGAGCCTCCAAGGACTGGCGGTACGGCGAGAGCTTCGCCTGAACCGGAGGGGTCGGGTTCATTGGTTGGAGACCAACACAGCAGGGTCAGATGCCTTAAGATTTCATGCCCTGTGCCAGGGCTCACGGAAGCACCTGGAAACTGAGTCCAAGTCAGTAAGCTTGCAGCAGGAGCAGACACCTGCTGAGGGCCTGAGATCACCCGGGTCATCCGTGCCAAGGGCTGGGGGCCTCAGCAGCCAGTCTGCCTCAGGACCAGCCCAGCCAGCAGCCTTAAAGCTGTGCTTGGACACATCAGCCCTCAGACATGTTGTGGGGTGGGTCCGATGGCCACTCCAAGGGGCCATCCAACCGTTGCCGTGTAATTAGCCAAGGAGGCAGGAGGCAATGCTCAACCGCCTCACGTCCCTGCCCCTGGACCTCCTAACGGTGCCCGGGACTCACACTGAGCCGGAGCTCTGCTGCTCCCCTTCCCCGACCCACGCCCTTGCCCATAGAGAAGGCTCCGGTATCTTGGCTCAGTGTCCCTTCGGTCAGCCCTGAGCCTCTAATGCTCGTCTCCCAGTCCTGGGAGCAGAGCTGGGCAGTGCGCTGCCAGGGCACGCAGCGGGTGTCTCCACGCTTTTCCTCCTGGGACTCCTTCTGGCCGGGCCCCTGCTGGTTCAGCAGGTTTCCGTGCTGGACAGCTCCCAGATCCCAGGGTGGAGGTGAGGCACCCTTCCGTTCCCGCTGCTGCTTGGCCGGGGGCTCTGGCAGGCAAGGTTGGCTGAAGAAAGGGCCAGCTCCCGCCACTCCTTCCCACTCCCATCTTACAGAGACAGCGCACTTCCGATTCTCGATTCTCACTCGAGGGGTACACGCCCACCTTCCTGCCTGCGGCTCCTCCTTCGGGATCATTCAGCAAAGCCAGGCCTTGGCCCTGCCCCTTCCCACACTGGGCATGTGGGGCCTGCACTGTGAGGCTCCATAGTGGGCTCTGCCAACAGAGTGGACTAATAAGCTGGCTTTGCCTCCAGCTGCTGGTCCCAGGAGTGCTCCAGCTCCGTCTCATCACAGCCTTTCCACAAGCTGGCCCCTAACGCTCTCCCCTGTAGACCCATGCAGCTTGGAAGCCTCCCACGGCCACCACCCTCCTCCCTTTCTCCTGGGTCACGTGGAGAGCCTGACCCTGCCTCGACCAGGAGGCCCAGAAATGAACATGTGAGGCAGAGATCAACCCCCTGCCCACGAGGTGTACTCCCCTAGCCTGGGCCCAGAAAGGCCTTCTGAGCCCCCGGTTTGAGGCTGGGATGCGCCACTCCCCTCCCACAGACTCCTGGGCTCCCAGCACTGCATGGTGCACTCTCACACCTGCGCTGCTGGTGGTCCCACTACCCTGGGCCCCAGGGCCTGAAGTCAGAGTCAACACCTGCTCTTAATTCACCACCATCCTGGTGAGGCTCCCATGGCCTCGGGCCATCCACCTTCCCTGCGGCCGCAGCTGGAGCAGAGGCAGGAAGGACCTCCTGGACATCAGAGCTGGGAGAGGCTGGCCCTCAGGCCACTGGGAAGCTCTGATCTGATGATGGTCAGGGGAGACACAGATGTTCTCAGACACAAGCTAAGCTGCCCCCACCCCTACCCATGGATGCTCAAACAACTGACAGCAAGTGAGATGCAGGCCCAGTGCACAAAAACCTGGGAAACTGCTGAGAAAGGAGAAATTGGGCCGACAGAGCAAGGTCCCCAGCACTTGGAGCCACTCAGGGTGCTGGATCCTCTGACTCACCGGCGTCTCGCCACTGCCCCGGGGCCTGACTAATTGGAGGACAGGGCCAAAGAAAACAGGGTGGCTGTCAGGCTGGGAGGCAGAGCAGATGTCTTAATTTATGGGCCTGCATCAGTCCCCCGGGGGGAGGGGAAACTAGCGCTGGCCTGGAGTGGACGGAGGCCTGGGAAGGAGCAGCCCCACCTGCTGACAAGCTTGTGGGCTGACGGATGAGTGGGGCTTGCAGTTGGACACAGGCTGGGGCTGGGAAAAGCATCAGTCAGCTCAGGACTCATAAAGCCAGAGACGGGCAGCTGTGACGGAACGCCTCTCTCCGCACCCCTACCCCAGCCTCCTGCCTGCAGCCCCAAATCTAGAAATTTCCACCTTCCAGATGGAATGACACTGCTCAGGGTCGGGGGCCACCTGAGGCAGGGCTTGGCAATGTCTCTGGGGGGAGGGGAGCCTGTGCAGGCCAAACAGTGTCCACAGAGGCCCCCAGGAACCATAGGAGGGGGTGGGATGTGTGTGGCTCAGAGGGGACAGCGTCCAGACTGACAAAAGCAGCATTGAGGGTGGCAGGAGGGGGCCTGTCTCTGTCATTCACGCCCTGTCTGATGGGCAGAGCTCTGAGCTGGAGGGAGAGGGGCCTCCTGCCCCTTTTGCAATGTGCCTCCACTGGACTGGCCTGGTCTGCTGGGTACAGCTGATCATCTCATCTCACCATCTCTGTGTGTCTCCACCTTCAGGGCACAATCCTAAGACCACCTCTGCCGGGAGCCTTCCAGGTCAGGCCACCCATGCTGCAGTTTGTGAGTCTGACTATCCCCCCCCCAACATCACATGGAACACGTGAGGTGCGGCCTACAGATCTCCACCTGGCAATTAGGAGACCCCGGCCGCAGTCCCAGTGCCACCCTCCCGGCTGTGCCACCTGAGGGAAATCTCTGGCTACCCACAAGACGGGGGCTGGAGCTGGGAGCTCTCCAGACTCCAGCCCAGGCCTTGGGGGGGGGCGTGGCCGAGCTCTGCTTCTCTGGGATCCTGGGAGCTTTCTCAGTGCAGCGCCATGTCCTACCCACAAACTCTGGATCAGGGTGAGTCTGCTATTGCTGGTTCCTCAGATTCACAGACAGCAAACAGGAGGAGGGGCGCCATGGCTAACGGCCGCGAGAGGAAGGGCAGGCAGGCTTTGGAACACGAAGGGAGAAGTTTCCTGCACCTTAGGAGCCTCCTGTGGGACCCAGCGGGTATAATCTCCTCCGGGGATAGGAAGGAGGCACCTTTGCACACATCCCCTCATTGCTCAGCCGGCACAGGGACCCCATCATCTAAGACATTCCTGGGGTGAGGCTTTGGTGCAGTAGTTAAGATGTGACTTGGGACATCAGCATCCCATAGCGAGTGCACAGGTCTAAGTCCCAGCTCTGCTCCTGATTCCAAACCCCTGCTAATGCAGATCCTGGGAGGCAGCAGGTGATGGCTCAAGTACCTGGGCCCCTGCCACCCTCGTGGGGGGCCAGGATTGAGTTCTGGGCTCCTGGCTTTGACCTGCACCCACCCCCAGCTGTTGCACGCATTTGGGGAAAGAACCAACAACCTCCCTGTCTCTGTCTCTCTGCCTTTCAAATGAACTAATTTAAAAAACATTACTAAGCTCTAAGAGTGTTCCAGACCCTGAACAGCGGCGCCCCATCTGGAAAATGGCAATTTTGATATGGGGCCTATTATGGACTGCCACCAAGAGCCTGGGGGCCTATTATGGACTGCCACCAAGAGCCTGGGGTCCGCCTGTCCTTTCAGGTGCTGTCAGTTTCACTTTGAGGCCACGCCCCTGACTCACCACTCAGCTTTCTCATTTCCCCAGGCCTCTGGTGGGGGGCTGGGGGGCCAGGGGAGGGGGCCACTGACAGGAGATGCTCTGGAGAGGGACCAGAAGGAGATGCACACGCAGAGGATGGGCCCTGGGTCTCCACCCGAAGAGCCAGCGCTGCAGGCTGCAGAGCTGCAGAGATTTGCATACATCTGCATACATTCACACGCTCCTTCTCTGTCCCTGTGCCAGCCCCGCGCCCCGCACCCTCTCGTTCCATGCCAGGCCTGCCCAGCCCCTGCTGCTCAGGCAGAACCAACACCTGGCTGGGTGCCCCCAGGGCCCCTCAGCTGCAGCTGAGCCCTGGGCAGGGCTCTGGCCCAGAGAGGTTGCGCCAACAGCCCTTTCCTTCCTCTGGATACACAGGCCCTCTTAGGGGACCAACCTGTCACTGCTGAGGGGTGACAACGCCCACAGCCCCCTCCTCCACTTCTTCTCCCCTGGGTGACCCCATCAGACATTGAGAGTGAGAGGACATCAGTGGAGAGCCAGGGAGAAGTCTTCGAGATCCCTGGACCCCACACCTGCGTGTTCTCAACGAGGAGAGGAGAGGGCTGGCCCGGTCATCCATTTGTTTGCGCGGCCGGCCATGCCAGCGTGGTGACGGCTGCCATTCCAAGGGCCTGGAATTCAGCAGGGACCCAAACAGCTCCAAAGCCTCAGCCTGTGGAGCCGACTGCACACTAGTGAGGAGAAAAGGAGAGGCAGCAGGCTTCCTGCCTAAGTAGGCCAGGACACAGGGCCAGAGAGGGGTGGGGAGACCAGGCGGGGGTGACGCAGCCATCAGGATGACGCCTCACCGTCTGCCTGCATCGGTGAGGCAGGTGCAGCCAGCTCTCCTGATGGCTGGCTCTACCCTGCGGCACTGCAGGCCCCACCCCACCTGCCACCCCTTCCCTTCCCCCCAAGGCCTGGAAAGGGGGCATTTCTCAGAGGAGCAGGAGGCCCGCCTGGCCCTGCTGATAAGGGCAAGGCCGGCCCAGCTCATCGGCTTGTGATTAAGACTGACTCCCACCCACGCTGCACCCAAACAGCAGCTTCCTTTGCAGCGCACACACTTCACGAGTCGTTAACACGCGTGTCAAAAAAGCAAGGCGGGAGTGGGGGTGGGGGCTTAACTGCAGCCGTCTCTGAAGACGGGGGTGACTGTGGTGGTGGCTGAACAACGGGACACAGTTGTCAAAATTCAGTTTCGTTCCACATAAACTATACCCCAATAAAGCTATCAGAATCAGGGGTGGATGCTGTGGCACAGCAGGTCAAGCCCCACTTGGGATGCCCACATTCCCTATCGGGGCGTCTGGAATGGAATCCCACGTCTGCTTCCGTCTCAGCTTCCTGTTAACATGCCTGGGAGACAGCAGATGATGGCCCAAGTACTTGGGTCCCTGCCACCTGCATGGAGACCTCGATGGCCCCAGCCCTGCCCAGCACGAGCAGCTGTTGGGACCATCTGGGTAGGAAACCAGCAGAAGAAAGATCTCTCTCCCTCTTTCTCTCTCTTTCTCTCTAACTCTGCCTTTCAAATAAACAATTTTTTTAAGAGTTCCATTGCGATTTCTTCACATCCTTTCCCTTTTGCTTATCTCTCTGCTAGGGCCATCCCGCTGGCGCTGACTCACCCTGCCTGATGACCACTGCTGTTGAGCATCTTATCATGTCTCTGTGGACCACGTACATACATCTTGGAAGAAATGTCGACTCGAGTCATTCACCCATTTAAAAAGTATTCATTTTCATTTTATCTGAAAGGCAGAGAGTCAGATGGAAAGAGATCTTCCATGCCCTGGGCCAGGCCAACACCAGGAGCCTGGGACTCCATCCAGGTTCTCCCACGAGGGTGGCAGGGACCCAGGTACCCGAGCCATCGCCTGCTGCCTCCTAGGGTGCATTGGCAGGAAGCTGGATAAGAAGTGGAGGAGGCACCTCAACCACCACGCAAAACTCCCGCACCATTCATCCACTTGAAAAACTGGGCTGCTTGGGTTCCGCGTATCGCCTGGATACTGGATCCCTGCCAGGGCTCTGTGCTGCAATGTTCCTTCCATTCTGTGGGTTGCCTTTTCACTTTCTTGCTACTGTCCTTTGAGGCACAAAAGCTGTTGATTTGGGGGAGGACAGACTGGCCTCCCTTGCTCTGTGGTGTCTGTGAAAGAACTTTCCAGAGCATCACGGCCTGGCGCAGGTGCACATAGATTCCAAAGACGACGGCTCACTTCATTTCCCAAACTCACTGACCACAGCGACCTGGCTCTGTGCCTCTCCCACCGCCTCATGGAAGAGCTCCCAAGGAAAAAGCCCTCCATAGAAGAGGCGTCACAAATTTGGGATCCTATACCCAGCCCACAGCCTGACGGCAGGGATGAATCACCAAGGACACGCCCCGAATGTGACAGACTGGGGTGCTCACACTGGACAAATGAGGAATCCCCGTCTTCTCAGGGGTGCGTGGGGCAGAGGCTGGCGGGGCCTCCAAGGGCTGCTCCCTGAGGAAGGACATCAGGCCTGGCTCCCACCCTCGGGGTGCTTGGCCGGGAAACACAGGGCTCCCGGTTCCCTGCCAGCTGGCCCAGCCCTGCCTCGACACCCTCCTTCCTGTCTGGCCCAGACGCCCAGCCCCCACTGGTGGGAGGCCCAGGCGCCCAGCCTCCACTGGTGGGTGACTCAGCAGCAGCCCAGAGCAGACTGAGCCAAAGGCCGGGAATCCAGACCCGAGGCGAGGCGGTCTCTGTGGCCTTAGGGGATTCTAAAAACACCCAGGAGAGTTCCCAGCAAGCTGCAGTGGGTTCTGCCCACACCTCCGGCTGCGGCCAGCCACTGAGTTACCCCTGGGTTCCATCGCTGGGCCTTGGTTTACCCAGACGGCACTGATAGCCCAAAGCCTGGAGGTGACACAAACTTCCCTCTCTTCTTTAGGAGCCTCCCCCACCCCCACCCGCCTCAGGCAGCCTCCCAGTCACACGGGGAGACCCCAGACAACGCGGCTCCTTCCAATTTTCTTTCCTAAACACGTCAGCACCGCAGCATCCACGTGCAGCTTCCTCGTCGTCACACAGCTTGCTCCTGCCCTCTCGTAAGGGGCCAGCAGACAGAGCCTCTTTTTTATCTTTTTAAAGACTTATTTTATTTATTTCAAAGGCAGAGTTACAGAGAGACGAGAGATCTTCCATCTGCTGGTTCACTCCCCAAATGGCTGCAAGGGCTGGAGCTAGGCCAGGCCAAAGCCAGGAGCTTCTTCCAGGTCTCCTGCATGGGTGCAGGGGCCCAAGCACTTGGACTATCTTCCACTGCTTTCCCAAGCCATAAGCAGGGAGGTGGATTAGAAGAGGAGCAGTTGGGACTCGAACCAGTGCCCGTATGGGATGCTAACACTGCAGATGGCAGCTTTACTCACTATGCCACAACACCAGCCCTTGACAGAGCCTCTTTTTTTTGACAGGCAGAGTGGACAGTGAGAGAGAGAGACAGAGAGAAAGGTCTTCCTTTTGCCATCGTTTCACCCTCCAATGGCCACCTTGGCCGGCGCACCTCGCTGATCCGAAGGCAGGAGCCAGGTGCTTCTCCTGGTCTCCCATAGGGTGCAGGGCCCAAGCACTTGGGCCATCCTCCACTGCACTCCTGGGCCACAGCAGAGAGCTGGCAACCAGGACAGAATCTGGCACCCCAATCAGGACTAGAACCTGGTGTGCTGGCGCCGCAAGGTGGAGGATTAGCCTATTGAGCCACGGTGCCAGCCAACAGAGCCTCTTAACACGTGTTATCATGGATCCAGTGCTGTGGCATAGTGGGTAAAGCCATGGCCTGCAGTGCCAGCATTCCATATGGGCACTGGTTCGAGTCCCAGCTGCTCCACTTCCAACCCAGCTCCCCACTAATGCACCTGGGAAAGCAGGGAAAGATGACCCAAGTGCTTGGGCCCCTGCACTCATGTGGAAGGTCCAGAAGAAACTCCTGGCCCCTGGCTTTAGTCTGACCCAGCCCTGGTCATATGGGGAACAGAACCAGTGATGGAAGATTCTCCATTCTCTTTCTCTCGTTCTCTCTCTCTCTCTCTGCCTTTCAATACATACATTTTTTTTTTTTAAAAGCCACAGTGTCGTGAGAGGATCGGAGGGGTCCGCAGCCTCGTTCACACAGGCTGGAACCCAGGCCCCCACCCCGGGATGTCTGACCTGAGACAACTGACCTAGCCTCCCGGAACCTTCTTACTGTCACACTACAGAAGGGAACCATGGCAATGATGAACGATCGGTGCCCATTATGCCAATGTCCTTGCTTCTCGAATCGTGTCACGCACAAGAAGCTTCGCAGGAACTGGGGTTTCTCGGTCAGAGAGGATCCTGGAGATTATCCATCTGAATTCTCTCACTTTCCAGAGAAGAAAACTGGAGCACACAGAGATTACATGACTTGCTGGGGCCACTCTGCAGAGCGGGGTGCTAAGCCTTGCGGACTCCCGGTCCCTCTGGGCGGCACAGGGTCCCGCTGGCTCCCCATCCCCGGGTGTCAGCCTACCTAGGTGCATGCTACATCTTGAGGCTTGAATTTTGTACACTGGGAGTAATATTAGCCGTGACAACAGAACACTGGGATGGACAGCTACATGAGGGAGCTGGCAACCCGGTCAGCTTCTTACTTATTTCCAAGGCCAGAAGGGAGGGGAAGAGAGGATTTCCAAGGCTCAGAAAAGTGTTTGCCCAAGGTCACACAGTGAGCTTGTAAGAGAACCAGCCAGGGCTCCAGGAGCCGCCCTCCCCCTCTGAGCCCTAGCGCCCAGGCCCAGCTCCCCCCTTTCCCCTCTCCTCAGCTCGGAGCTCCTGACTTCAGCAGGGAAGGGGTTAATGCCAACTTGTGTTGGGCTCTGCAGGTGCCTTCCAGGGTCTGCAGATCTGGGAGCTGGCGAGAGAAGGCGCTTTCTGTCTTAATTGCAGCGGGGAGACAGGGTCACTTGTTGCAGGGCTTGGACAATTAACACAGCTGGGGCACAGGAGCTGATGAGCCCTGGCTGGGGCCTTGCCCGGCCGTCTCCTCTCAGGGCTATTATACCGAGGCAGCGAGCCTGGCGCCGCAGGAGCCCTGCCGAGCCGGCGCACAAAGAAATCAGCCAAGCAAGGAGGAGGCTGAGAAGCCACCAAATGGGTCACGCCCCGGAGGGTGCAGAGCCACAGCGCCTGGCGCTCCCTGGGCACCTGGGCTGATAGGAGACGGCTGAGACCCCAGGGCCACGGCAAGGACCCTAGGGATGCTGCACACACTGTCTCCAAAGGCTGGGGAGCAGGGAGAAGCGGGGGCTGGGATGGGGGCAGTTTACTGGCGGCTGTCCCGGACCTGGCCCCTACCAGCAGCTCTGTGCTCAGCAAGCCTGGGACTGGACCTCTGCACCTTGCCCACATCAGGGTCACACACGCTTTCCCAATTCCCTGACCCCACGACACTTCCTAGCTGATAGCAAAACACAGGACAGCGCAGAGTAACATCCCTCCTTGACCTTCATGCCAGGCCTGGACTTGTCCTCGTCCGGTTCTCCCCTACTCCCAGCTCTTCCCCAGCCTGGCTGCCTCCCAGAGTCTGCCCCAGGCCTAGGACTGCAAGCCTTGGGCTGGGCTCTGCCAACAGGAGGCACTGGAACTACACAGGGGCTGGGAGGGAGGGGCGCAGGGGTTTCTCCCGCTGCCTGGAATGCCCCGGCAGGAGTCTCCGGCAGTTTCTAAGTCTCTTTGGTGGCCCCGGTCCCCTTAGACTGGCCCTCGGAGGTGCCAGATTCCACAGTCCTGGTCACCTTCTGCATTAGTGGTGGCCACCACCTCCTCTGCCTGCCTCTGCAGCTGACCCAGAGCTCGCGAGGCCAGGCCCCTAAGTTAAATGCCCTCTCCTGCACATACAGCACCCATGATTGGACCAATAAATAAATAAAACAATAATAATAATAATAATAATAATAATAATAGAAGGGAAAAATCCTGCCTGTGTACAAATACTTACAGCCTTTCCTCTCGTCATTACTCCCCACCTATTACAGCACAGCTATTCACACAGCGCTTACATTGTATCAGGTGTCTCAGCCATCCAGAGATGATTTAAATACACACAGGTGCCTAGGTTCTGTGCAAACACTATGCTGCTCTACACCAGGGACTTGGTGTACACACAGGGGGCGTGACCAGTCTCTGCAGATACCCAGGGATGATTGCCGGTCACATGGCTAATAGGAACTGGCTTCTCCCAGACCCCCACATGGCATCTCCCACGGCGTCCCCTTAGACACGGCGGCTCAGTTCTGGGTCATTTTTTTCAAATTCTCACAGCCCCCCAGCTGGCTCTCTGTAAATCCACCAATTTTCGGCCAGGGTTCCCACGTCTGTTCTTCTTGGACCTCCCCCTCTCAGCTGAGTCCAGGGTTCCCCCATCCCAACTTCCTCCAGGGCTGCTCACAGACTCTCCGCAGTCAGCACACCGAGCCGAGCCGTACACCTGCCCATCCCTCCCTCCCTCAGGAGCGGACCGGGGCAGGGACAGCCGGGAAGCAGGGGCTCTGGGTGTGGCTGCCAGGCTGTTTCTGGCATTTGAATCAGTGCAGTGAGGAAGGAAGAGCTGCCCTTGGTGTGGGTGGGCACCGCCCAGTCAGCCGAGGGCCCATGCAGAACAAAGAGGCAGACTTCATTCTCTTTCCTCTGGGCCTGGGGCTCTGCTCCCAGCCATGGATGTCAGAACCGCAGGTCCTCCAGCATCCGGACTCCGAGACTTGCAGCAGCAGCCCCCAGGATCTCAGGCCTCAGCCCCGGCCCGAGGGCTACGCGTCGGCTCCTTTGCACTCACTGGGTCAGGCTACCAACTCCCCAAGGGTCTCCTGCTTGTGGTGGGAGGGCCATCGTGGGGCTTCTCAGTCCCCAGGACCACAGGAGCCAACTCCTGTACCAGACCCCCTTTTGTGGACCTGCATCTCCATCTGTGAGCATTTCTCCCTCTATAGGTATCCATAGCACATCCATGAGTATCTCCACCTTCCGCTTTGGGTTTTGTGTTGTTTAGTTTTCCCCCCATAAACCTCTTATTTAAGGAACACAAACGTCATGCATTTCATAAATAGAACTTTAGGAACATGGTGATTCTTCCCACCCGCACTCCCAACTCTTCTTCTTCCTCTTTCTCCTATTCTTCCTATTTTTTTACTAAGATTTATTTTCAATTAACTTTATACACATATGATTAACTCTACACTAAGAGTTCAATCAATATTATTTATTTATTTATTTTGACAGGCAGAGTGGACAGTGAGAGAGAGAGAAAGGTCTTCCTTTGCCGTTGGTTCACACACCCTCCCCCACCGCCAAGGGCCGATGCGGCCGGCGCACTGCAGCCAGCACACCACGCTGATCCAAAGCCAGGAGCCAGGTGCTTCTCCTGGTCTCCCATGCGGGTGCAGGGCCCAAGCACTTGGGCCATCCTCCACTGCACTCCTGAGCCACAGCAGAGAGCTGGCCTGGAAGAGGGGCAACCGGGACAGAATCCGGTGTCCCAACTGGGACTAGAACCCGGTGTGCCGGCACCGTAGGCGGAGGATTAGCCTATTGAGCTGCGGTGCCGGCCTCAACAAATATTATTAAAAAAAAAAAAAAAAGACTGTTCCTCAATTCAAGACAAGGGCTATTCAAAGTCATTGCATGTCAAAGTATCAATTTCACTTCTATAAATTATCTTTTAGGTGCTCTGTTAGTTATCATAGATCAGGGAGAACATATGGTATTTGTCCTTTGGGACTGGCTTATTTCACTAAGTATGTTTTCCAGTTGCATCCATTTTGTTGCAAAAAACAGGATTTCATTTTTTTTTTTACCACTGTGTAGTATTCCATGGTATACATATCCTGTAATGTCTTTATCCAGTCTTCAGTTGATGGACATCTGGGTTAATTCCATATCTTAGCTATTGTGGACTAAGCTGTAATAAACACGGGGGTACATATTGTCTTCATTCACTTCCATAAAGTTTTTTGATTTCTCTCTTGATTTCTTCTATGGGTCACTGTTCAGGAGCGTGTTGTTCAATCTCCGTGCGTTTGCATTTGCTCTAGAGATTCTTCTGTTGTTGACTTCCAGCTTCATTCCACTGTGGTCAGAGGAGATGCACGGCATGATTTCCATTTTTTGAATTTGCTGAGACTTGCTTTATGGCCTAGCATGCGGTCTGTCCTAGAGAAATCCATGCACTGGTGGGAAGAATGTGTTTTCTGCAGCTATGGGATGAAGAGTTCTGTAGTTACCCATTAGGTCCATCGGGTCTGTAGTGCCCATTAACTCCGTGATGTTTTCTTGCTGACTTTCTGTCTAGTTGATCTGTCCATTGCTGAAATGGGGTATTGAACTCCCCCATTACTATTGTATTGGAGTCTATGTCCCCCTTTAGATTCATTGACATTTCTCTTAAATAGCCAGATGCCCTGTAATTAGGTGTATATGCATTTATTTTAGTCACATCTTCCTGATGAATTGATCCCTTAATCATTACATAGTGCCCTTGTCTCTTTTGACAGTTTTTGTGCTACAGTCTATTTTGTCTGTAGGATGGCTACACCAGCTCGTTCTTGGTTTCTGTTAGCATGAAGTACCTTTATCCATCCTTTCATTTCTAGTCTGTGTGTAGCATTGTTGTACACCTACCTCTTTGACTATATCTTTACAGTATTCCTATATCTACACGTTTCTGTATTGGTATCTCCTTTTGGTTCTGTTTCTGAAGACCTCGAATACGAGCACTTTTCCTTATTCTTCCTTCTAAATACAACCAAAAACCCAGGACGTTACACCCAGAGCAGACCTGAGAAGACCCTGCAGGGTGGCTGGGGACCTCCGGACTTGAGGAGTGGAATAGTGCTAAGTCCCTAAGTGTTTATTTTTTGCTTCATAATTCCCAGACTTGACACTAACAAGATCAGCAACCCAGCAAGTGCCAATGGGCATACATTTAAAAAACTTCAACAAAGGCCTGCTCTCTCTAGCCCAAAACCAGGGAAGCGAGGGCCCAGCAAGACAGAAAACATTCAGACAATAACCATTTCACTGCAACCAACACCATGGAACATGCCACACCCCTATCTCTGCCCATGCCATAAAGGTCAGGAGGTCAGCCTGCAGTTCACCCTCACCAGGCTGCGACTGGGGCCCCAGTGACCCCACGGGGCAGTGTCAGAGGAGGCTGAACACTCCCACCTGCTCACAGTGAGCCCACACCTTCCCCTTCACTGCCAGCACACCTGACGGGGAGCCTGAACTTCCCACCCAGAGGCCACAGAGCGTCCTTCCCTGGTCTCACACACACACAGGAGGGCTTGGAGGAGGCCAGCGCAGAGCAGACTGCTACCCCCAGCCCAGCTGTAATGAAGAGTCAAGACTAGGAGCCATAAAGAAGAATCAAATTCTGAAAAAGTGCAAGAACTGGAATATAAAGCTCAGTGGATGGGCTCCATAGGGGACTGGAGGAGGCAGACCAAGAACTGGCGAACTAGAAGACAGAACAGGAATTCCCCAACAGGAACAGAAAGAAAAGGGACTGAAGACAAATGGGGCAGGGCCTTAGGGACCTGCGAAACTTTCACAACAGCTCCGACGTCCGCATCACTGGGGTTCTGGCCAACAGAGGCAGAGGAGGATGGTGCTGGGGTGCTGGGGAGATCTGACAGCTGGAATCTTCCCAAGGTCAGGAGAGGGCACGAACCACAGAGCCAGGGAGCCAAGCAAATGCCAAAGAAATCGCTAACAAGGCACACGGAGAAACAGGAGTCCTTATCTACAGGGAGAGAACAATTCGAACGACAGCAGAGTCCTCTTCAGAAGCCATGGAGGCCAGAAGGAAGTGGCACATTCCCCCAGTGCTAGGAAGAAGAACTGTCGGCCCAGAGTCCGCTCCCAGGCAGAAAGGGAAGACCCACAGCGTTCTCAGCAGAAGGAGACTAAGAATTTGTGGCCAGAGCTCCAGCCTAAAAGAAGCAGGTACCCTGAGCAGAAGGAACAGGACAGAGAACGCAGAAACAGGCTCATACAACAGGGCAATGGAGCTTTTAAAATAGAGATTTATTCGGCCGGTGCCACAGCTCAATAGGCTAATCCTCTGCCTGTGGCGCCGGCACCCTGGGTTCTAGTCCCGGTCAGGGCACCGGATTCTGTCCCGGTTGCTCCTCTTCCAGGCCAGCTCTCTGCTGTGGCCCGGGAGTGCAGTGGAGGATGGCCCAAGTGCTTGGGCCCTGCACCCACGTGGGAGACCAGGAGAAGCACCTGGCTCCTGGCTTCAGATCAGCGCAGTGTGCCGGCCGCAGCAGCCATTAGGAGGTGAACCAACAGCAAAAGGAAGACCTTTCTCTCTGTCTCTGTCTCTTACTGTCCACTCTGCCAGTAAAAAAAAAAAAAAAAAATAGAGATTTATTCACCTATTTGAAAGGCAGAGCTATAGAGAGAGAATAAAACAGAGAAAGAGAGAGAGATCTTCCATACTCTGGTTAACTCTCTAAATGGCTGCAATGGCTGGAGCTAGGCCAGGATGGAGCTAGGCCAGGATAAAACCAGAAGCCCAGAACTCCATCCAGGTCTCCCACGTGGGTGGCAAGGGGCCCATGTATTTGGGCCATCTTCTGCTGTCTTCCCAGGCACATCAGCAGAGAGCAGGATTAGAAGCGGGGCAGCCAGGACTCTGCACGGGGTGCCAGCACTGCAGGTGGCAGCTCAACCTGCTGTGCATAACACTGGACAAAGATGCCCAAAAGCAACTCAGTGGCAGGAAGATGTTTTTTCTAACAAACAGGCTGGAGCAATTGCACCTCCATAGACAAAACCAAAACAAACCAGAAAACTCTTAACCTAAGTCTCACACCTTCTACAAAAGTTAAGCCAGCATGGATCATGGGCTTAAATGTGAAACATGAAACGGGAAAACTTTTAGGAAAAAATACAGAACCACATCTTCAGGATCCAGGGCTAGGCCAAGAGTTCTTAGACCTCAGCACAAAAGGAAAATCCATAAAAGGAAAGATTATGAATTGTGCTTCATCAACATTACAAACTTTTGCTTTGGAAAGGACTCTGTTAAGAAAATGAAAAGACAAGCTACTGAATACAAGAAAATATTTACTAACCACATTTCCAACTAAGAATTACATACAAAATACACAAAGAACTTCAGAAACTCAACAGTCAAGAGCCCAATAATTCAAGTAGAAAATAGGCAAAAGAGGAGAAGAGACGGGTCCCCAAGAGGACAGTAGGATGGCTAAATAGACACACAAAAAGAAATTCAAACTCTTCGTTCACTGGGGAAATGCAAATTAAAATCCACGATGAGCTATCACTTCACACATACCTGAATGGCTACAGTTTTCTTTTTTTTTTTTTTTTTTAAGATTTTATTTATTTATTTGACAGGTAGACTTACAGAGAGAGGAACAGGCAAAGAAAAATCTTCTATCCACCGGCTCACTCCCCAAATGGGCCCAACAGCTGGAGCTGGGCCAGGAGTCAGGAGTTTCTTCCAGGTTTCCCACATGGCTTC
The DNA here is from genome assembly GCA_949820135.1 of Sylvilagus floridanus. Classification (NCBI taxonomy): domain Eukaryota; kingdom Metazoa; phylum Chordata; class Mammalia; order Lagomorpha; family Leporidae; genus Sylvilagus; species Sylvilagus floridanus. Next base: position 86,779,851 of record OX463240.1, read on the forward strand.
AGAGGCCCAAAGCACTTTGGGCCACCTTCCACTGCCTTCCCAGGCCATAGCAAAGAGCTGGGTCAGAAGAGCAGCCAAGACATGAACTGGCACCCATATGGGATGCTGGCACTGTAGGCAGAGGCTTAGCCCACTACACCACAGAGCCAACCCATGGCTACAGTTTTAAATCGGTGACAACACCTGGCTCCCTCATCCATCAAAAATATAAAATGGTGCACCTTCCATGGAAAACAATCAGGCAGTTTCTTTTAAAACTGAACAGAGGACTCGGGGTTGGAGTTATAGAGCAGTGGGTTGAGCCTGTGACTTCAGCATCCAGTATGGGCACTGGTTTCGGTCCAGGCAGCTCCCTGCTGATGCACCTGGGAAGGCAGCAGAAGATGACCCAAGTCCTTGGGCTCCTGCACCCACATGGGAGACCCGGATGAAGCTCCTGTCTCCTGGCACAGCCCCGGCCATTACGGCCATTTGGGGAGTGAACCAGGAAATGGAAAATCTCTCCCCCTGTCTGTAAGTCTTCCCTCCAAACAAATAAACACATCTTTAATAAACAAATAAACAAACACAACTCAACATCAGCACAACCTACAGAGATGAAGAGTTAGGATTATACAAAAACAGCGCTACAAATGAATATATCAGCTCTTTTTTTTTTTTTTTGAAGATTTATTTATTTACTTGAGAGGCAGAGTTAGAGAGAGAGAGAAAGGTCTTCCATCTGTTGGTTCACTCCCCAAAACACAATGGCCAGAGCTGGGCTGATCTGAAGCCAGGAGCCAGGAGCTTCCTCCAGGTCTCCCACATGGGTAAAAGGACCCAAGCACTTGGGCCATCTTCTGCTTTCCCAGGCCACAGCAGAGAGCTGGATCGGAAGTAGAGCAGCTGGGTCTCGAACCGGTGTCCATATGGGATGCCAGCACTGCAGGCAGAGGCTCAACCTACTACACCACAGTGCCAGCCCCTATCAGCCATAATCTTAACAGCCACAACCTGAAAACAATGTGGCATCCACAGTGAATGACTACACTGTGGTCCTTCCATGCTGCGGATCACCCAGCAGCAGAAGGAACAGGGGACTGTTGACTGACACACAGCAACCTGGGGCCGCAGACTGTGCTAAGTGAAGAAACACAGAATCCAAAGGCCACAGCTCTGATTGCATTTATGTAACATAAATGAGAGGACAGGACCGAGAACAGTGGTCACAGGAGTCCCAGAAGGGGTGGGTGGGGACAGCAGAGAAGCGGGTATGGCTGTGAACGTGTAGATGTGGCACAGGAGATGGAAGCTTCTCTGGGGCTGGCGGCCACACTCAGGCAACCAGGGCTTCAGGGTCAGCTCCCTGTGGTCTGCCTTGGCTTGATGTGGTGCTGCCTGTGTGTCCTTGGGAGAAGTCAGAGTGTCTGGCTGAGACAGTGACCTCCCCAGGGACAGGCCCTGTACCCTTGGGATTCAATTTGATCTTTAAAAAAAAAATTTACTGAGGTCGGTGGCATAGCAGGCTAAGCCTCCACCTGTAGTGCCGGCACCCGATATGAGCGCCAGTTCGTGTCCCAGCTGCTCCTCTTCCAATCCAGGTCTTTGCTACAGCCTGGGAAAGCAGTGGAAGATGGCCCAGCTTGTTGGGCCCCTGCACCAGCATGGAAGACCCGGGAGAAGCTCCTGGCTCCTGATCGGCCCAGCTCTGGCCATTGCAGCCATTTGGAGAGTGAACCAGCACAGGGAAGACTTCTCTCTCCCTCTGTGTATAACTCTACCTCTCAAATAGACAAATAAAATCTTTAAAAATACTTATTTGAAAGGCAGAGTTAGAGGTAGAGATTAATCTTCTATCTACTAGTTCACTCCTCAAATGGCCACAACAGCTGGGCTTGTGCCAGGCCAGAGCCAGGAGCCTGGAACTCCACTCAGGTCTCCCACGTGGGTGCAGGGTCTCAAGCACCTGGGCCATCCTCCACTGCTTTCCCAGGTGCATTAGCAGGGAGCTGGATAGGAATGCGAGCAGCCAGGACTCAAAGCAGAACTCTGAAGTGGGGCGCCAGTGTCGCAGGTGGAGACTTAACTGCCAACCACAACCACAGGCTGGTGCCTCAACCTGACCTTGACCAACAGAGTAAACACTGCAGCAGGCTTTAAACGAAGCTTGATTATTTATTTCCACGGAAACTTCCTGAGATGCAGTGGCCGCAGACAAAGCTGACCCTGGGCTGCTGGGCTCACAGAGCCTGGCTCTGGCTTCTACGAAGTACAGTGGGCAGGGAACGGACAAAGCGAGGAGTGACAGGAGACAGAGAGGACAAGTGGAGACGGCTGCTGCATAGGAAGATGAGCGATTCTCACAGCAGGCACAGCTGGACGCCACCCGAGGCCCCGGCAGCTGCTGGGCAGCGAGGATGTCACTGTCTCAGAAAACATACTGATAGTGTCACTCACTCAAGTTGCTCAAACCCCTGGGGCCTACATTGTGGTACAGCTTGCTAAGCTACCACCTGCCACTCTGGCATCCTGTATGGGTACTGGTTGGAGTCCCAGTTGCTCCACTTCCGATCCAGCTCCCTGCTAACACACCTTGGAAAGCAGCAGCTGATGGCCCAAGTACTGGCCCCCATGTGGGAGACCCAGATGAAACTCCTGACTTGAGCCTGGCCCAGCCCTGGCTACTGCAGCCATTTGGGGAGTGATGGAAGATATCTCTCTCCCCCACCTCACTCTTTCTCTCCCTCTCTCTCCCCCTGGGCCCCATCCCATCCTGTAACTCTGCCTTTCAAATAAATAAATAAATAAATAAATCTTTATTTTAAAAAATGTTCTGGGGCCAGCTTTGTGGCAGAGTGGGTTAAGCCACCACCTGCAACACCAGCGTCCCATTCGAGTGCTGGTTCAAGTCCTGGCTGCTCCACTTCCACTTCGACTCCCTGCTGATGCGCCTGGGAAAGCAGCAGAAGACGGTCCAAGTGCTTGTGTCCCTGTACCCGCGTGGGAGACCTGGATGGAGTTTTAGTCTCCTGGCTTCAGCCTTGCCCAGCCCTGGCCGTTACAGCCATTTGGGGAGTGAACCAGCAGATGGAAGACCTCCTCTGTCTCTCCCTCTCTCTCTGCAACTCTGCCTTTCAAATGAAAATAAATAAATCTAAAATAAATATATAAATAAATTGCTCGAACCCTCGCACTGCGATAAGCGTCCTGCAGGGAACATTCCTGCAGCTCTGATTTTGCACACTGCGTGGTCAGTTACTTGGGATAAATTCCTATGTAATCCCACTTTAATAGCAGGATAAACAAAACCAAATTAGGAAGGGAAACTTGCTGCAAAAGGAAAAAAAAAAAAGAAGCCATAAGAAGCAATCGTAGGCAAAACAGAAAAGCCAGTCTCAGGCGGTGGCAAATTGCAGAGTCCCTGCAGCTACACTGCTGGGCTCCTGTAGCCAGAGCCGAGCACAGGCCCAGGAGCTCACGCTGCGGGCCCCTCTGTCTGTGATCGCACCGTGGCGAGAGCCTGGCTCCCCAGCTGCGTGACAAACTCTTGCCAGCAGGGACTGCTCTACCGGGCGCCTGGAGCCTGGCAGCCCTGGCCCTGCCAGCATGGGCAAGCGGCTGTCACCAATCCAGCAGGTACTCGGGATGTGTCGGGCCCTGTGCTAGGAGCCCTGCGCGCATGATCAGATTGCATGGCCTCATTCTTGCAGCGGCTCCCGCCGGCAGGAGCTGAGACTCGCTGGGGCAGACTGACTCCCAGCATGGACGCCGAGCTCGCAAGTGTGTTTGGGCCCCGGCTGGGCTGGAGACGCAGGGACCTGGGCCACGCAGCTCATGGGCACCGTGGCTCCCGCTGTGCTGGCGAAACCCTGACACGGCCCTGGGCAAGAACAGATACAATCACAGGGCGCCTCTACCCTGGCAGGAGTGGCTGTGGACACGGCAGAAATGGGTGCTGAGCTTCCCGACGCTCAGGAAATGAGAAGACTTGGTTCCCTTAGCAACGGGCGCCAGGGTCAGCACAATGCAGAGGCAGCTGTGGCTTAATGATAGAAAACAGGTCGTGTGGCCAGGCCAGAGGGTCCGGAGGGGGAGACCCCACAGAGATGCCCTCCTCCCTACACCTGGGCCCCAGCCGGGGGACACAGCCTGAGGGAGGGAGGCACCAGCGCCAGGGGCATCTTCAGAGGAGGAAGAGGGAGCAGCGGCCACACCTGCTGGGCCCCACCCACACCCTGGCCCTGGCGCCAGCCTTGGTCACAGCCCTGTCAGCAAAGGGAGACCTTCCGGCGCCCGCCAGGCGGTCGGTGTCCCGGTGAATGTCCCCATGGCACCACTGGTGGTCTCGCTGCACACAGCCAACAGACTCGATCCCACCCCTACTAAGGACAGCCACTCTGAGGACTGCCAGCCGGCGGGCTCCTGGTGCCTTCCCTTCTGCAGCCCCGTCTGTGTCGCAAGCTGGGCCTGCAGAGACCAGGGGCGAAGAGGGGGCTGTGCCCAGGTGCCCCTGGAGCCACAGGGGACAGAACTCGGGGCTGGCTCGCCAGTGTCTCGGCAGTGGCCAGAAGGAGGGCCTGACCCGCGCAGTGCTGGGCCTTTGGCTTGTCCAGGAGCCGCCCTGGGCACAGCCTGCGTGTGGGTCACGGTCTCCTACCCCCGCCTCCCACCTGCTCCAAGTGTTAGGTTTGGCATTTTCCAGGTCAGCTTAATCAGGGCACACAAGAGACCGGAGCAGCACGGCTGCAGTACCTTCTCTTGACCGGAATAAACAGAACAGACACGGCGTCTTACAGTCCTAACGTCTACACACACGCACACACACACTGGGACAGGGGCTGTGGCAGAACAGGTTAAGCCACAGGCTGGGCCAAGGGCATCCCACAGCAGAGTGCCGGCTCAGTCCCGCTCCTCTGCCTCCAGGCAACTTCCTGCCGGTGCACAGCCCGGGAGGCAGCAGACGATGGCTCTAGGGCTTCCGTCTCCGCCAGTCATGCGGGAAACCGGGATGGATCCGGTCCTGTCCGGCTGTTGTGGGCTTTGGGGAGTGAAGCAACAGATGAGGGTGCTCCCGCTCGCTCGCTCGCTCTTTCTCTCTCAGCTTTTCAAGTAGATGAAAATAAACTTTTTCAAACGCCACGTACACACACATGATCTCATCTGACGCTCATGCTCCAGGTGGGCCAGGTGGTCTGTTCATTTCACAGGCCAAACAGCACCTGAGAAGTAAATTGCCTTGTCCAAGACCAAGTCCCAGGTCAGACGCCAAGGGTTTGGCTTTCAGCCTCCAGAGCCTGTGTTCTTTCCGCTCTGCCAGGGGCCGGGAGAACCCGAGACCACCAAGGGGAGACCTGTGCCCAGAGACAGCAGGGGCTTCATGACGCACGGGCCACCGGCCAGCTGCTTTCTCCCGCAGCCTGTCCCAGGGTTACAGCGCCCCCTTGCGGGCTGCCTCAGCAGGGCAGTGTGCAGCGGGCCGGCGCAGGCACCACGATGCTGTCCCCAGTTTCACAGGCTGGGCTGCCCTTGACCGTGTAGTACGTCAGCCCAGAAGGGGCAGGGGGTGCCTTCCCTAGCCCTCACGTGAAGAGGGGGTGAGCATTGGCCTCAGGGGTCCCTCACGGCCTCGGAGTGCGCATGGTGCGGGGGAGACCGTGTGCTTTGAGACCCCTGGGCCCTCTGCTTTCAAAACTGAAGCTGAGGTTCCGTTTGGACACTCGAGTCCTTCTCCATCAGGACAGGCATTGGAGCAGCTCGGCGTAGCTGTGACGGCAGCGGCTGCCAGTTGCCACAGTGGCCCCGGACGGAGCCAGTCTGGCTCCAGTACCCTGAAGCCATCCCAGGACAGGCCAGGGCTCAGCCAGGGACCCATACATAATGTGCTTGATCTCTAGCCGGCGACAGCTGCTCACACTCGGGCAAGGCTGAGGACCTCCGCACGGTCCCCAGGCTGCTGATGGCTCTGGAAGGAGTTCCTGGGGGCCGGGGGAGCGGCCTGGGTCAGCCAGATCAGGGAGGAAACACGCTTCTCCAGGGGGGCCCACGGCCAGGAAGCAGCTGAGGGAAGCGGGGGGCACAGCTGTCCCGGCTCAGGGCCCACGAAGCCTGACCTTCCTCCCCAGGGCCTGTCATCCAAGCCCCAGGACCCAGAGGGACTTCTGGAAGCTTCTGCACAAACATAGGGCACACTGACTTTGAGGCCAGGCCAGCCCTGGGGAGCCAGGGGTCAACAAGCAGCCTGAGGCGCCAGAGACACCTGCAGCAGAGCCCCGCGTCCTGAGCCTGGGACCCCACAAGCACACACTGCTCGAACGACATCACCGACCCCTTCAACCATTCCTGGGCTACTACGGCTGATGTTCCCACTGACAGAGGAGGCAGCTGAGGCCCAGGAGCTCAGGCAACATGCCAGAATCAGTGTGAGAGCCGTGTCTGCCTGAGCTCACTCAGCAGCCAGCGTGCATGGTCACGTGTGTGCCTGCAGCCTCCCAGGAACCGTGCTGGGCCCACCAGGCCACAGCCCCTGACTGGGAAGGGGCTGAGATGGCCCCCAGGGGACTGAGGATGCTGCGTGAGCAAGTGGGCAGGCCAGCAGCCTCTGGCTACGCGACTTGGGGGCACTTGATAGAGGGTGGACGGCAGCAGACAGCTGGACCCCACTGCGGGTCTGAGCACCCAGTGAGGCTCCACTTCCCAGCTCAGACCGGAGGGGCCTGCCCCAGCTGCGGGGCACCAGCGAGAGAGGGCGTCCGCATGTGCTGGCCCTGGGGACGCAGGGACCCACAGCCTCGCCTGGGCGGCAAGCTGTCTGTGTGTGCTGAGCAGGCCTCCAGCTTCCTACACGGAACAGCGGCAGGAAGACGCTGGCCACGCTGCGTCCATCTCTGGTAGCTCTGGGGGCCTTGGGCACGAACCTGCGGCCCCACGGCCAGCGGGGCCTCGTTCCTGGCTCTGCCTTTCCTGGCAGTGTTGTCCACTGCGGCCCACCCCCTGCGCAATGCTCAGATCCCCAATCCATCTCTGCAGGACCCATCCGTCTGGGGGCAGCCCCATGAGAAGACCAACAAAGGGGCGTGCGTCCAGCGAGTGGTTATGACGCTGGCTAAGACCTGCACTAGACTCCCGGCTCCGGCTCCTGCCTCCAACTTCCTGCCGGTGCAGACCCTGGGAGGCGGTGAGTGGTGATGGCTGAAGCAGCTGGGGCCCTGCTACCCTCGTGGGAGATCAGATTACGTCCCAGGCTGCCGGCTTCAGCGTTGCGGGCACTGGGGAGGTGAACCGGTGGACAGGGGCTCTGTCCATCCAGAGAGACAGCCCGGGCACTGGCAGGAGCTGCTCCCCGTGGACAGGGCGGGATGTTTGTGGGCCCCTGCAGGGGATGGCAGGAAGCGGCAGGGTGTGATACTCATTCCCGTTGCCACCCAGCTCAAGATCCTAATCAGAGTCCTGTGGAGAGCAGCTGGTCATGGGTTTTGTCTTCCGGGGGTGGGGTGGGGGAGGGGCGGGCTAGCTCAGCACAGGCATGAGGTCTCCACCCAGGGCTGGGGGTTGGGCGAACCATAGCAGATACACAGGAAAGGTGGCAGCGGCGACGTGCACCCCACTCTGAAATGGAAAACCACCTGGGATAATAGGAACTGCAAACTTGCGTGCAGAGCCTGCTTCCAATTGGTCAGGGACAAACCCATCTTCAAAATAAAGAAAACAGGTGGGACCTCGGAAAGTGCACAGAAAGATAAGCTCATTCTAGGGGAGGTCCACGGGCTCGCTCCACACGGCAGGCGTTCGGCGTGGACTTCGACAGCCCCTCGGCAGAAGCAAACAGCAGGTGTCTCAGTGGGGACCCTGGCTCCTTGCTAGGTTTAGCCCCGGCTAAAACCCAGGGGTGAAAAGGAAGTGGGGCAGGGGTGGGGAGGAGACCTGTGTCCTCCGCCATCCACGGGAAGAAGGGAGGTCTGTGTGTTTGTGGGTGGGCGGGGGCGCCACGTGAGCTCAGGGAGGGCTGCAGCACCGAGGGGTGGGCTGGGGGTCTGGGGGCACATCACAGCTAAGGCTGGGTCCCTGAGCAGTCCCCGCGTCAGGGTGGCAGGAGGAGGTGGGGTTGCCGGGGTTCAGGGGAAGCCTTCCTGGCGGTGGTGGCTGGTGAGGGCTCAGAGCCGCGGCTGGAGCAGGACACACGAGTGGGCAGCAGCAGTGCCCTGGGCCTGCTAGACGAAGGCCGAGGGGGAGGTGCCCAGGGCCGTCTGGGTGTTCGTTTTTGTTCTCTGGGCTAGAACGCTGGGCTGAAGTCTCAAGGCAGGCCCCTGGAGGCCAAGGCCTGGCTCCCTGCGGGCAGAGGCGGGGATGGGTGACAGCCCCTCTCATCGCCGGCTCTCAGGGGCTATGCCAGGAGAAATGATTGTTACGCGCTCCGCGAGGGCCAGGCTGGCTCACAATGGGGCGATTCTTCCCGCGCAGGGGCCCAGTGCCCGCGGGGATCGGCGGGGAGTCCCCTGCCTCCGAAGAACGGGCCCTTCTGTTCCCTTGTGATCTCGGCGACCCGCGCGGCCCCGTGCCCGCTGCTGGCAGTCGCCGGCACACAGCACAAGGAACACTTTGTGCACCTCCTGGGCCCATGGCGCGGCTGCCAGGAGCCGGGGCAGCGTCGCCCCCACCCACGGAGAGCGACAGCGAGCCCAGCTGAGGGCAGGCCCTGAGCGGCACAGCACGGTCACACGGGGATGCTAACGGCAGCCACCAAACAGGGCGCGGGCACCTGTCAGGTGCCTCTCTAAATACACGTGTCGTTCCCGCCAACGGCCCACAGCGGACGGAGAGGCAGGCGTGGTTACAACACCGTGGCACAAGGGTGTGCCGAGGTGACCAGGGCTCAGGGGCTGGGACAGCAGGTGGTCGGGTGATGCCACCGCACGGCACGGGTCCTCGGCAGCACACGCCCCTTCCTCAGGGGCAGAGCACATGGGCTGGCCCCGCCCCTGCTGGCTTTGCAGGACAAGGGGCCTCCCCTCTGTCCCCCACCCCACGCCATCTCCCATCCTCACTACCAACTGGGACTTAGGGTCTGGGGGTGAATGAGCCAACTCTCCCGGGCCGCGGGGACGAGGGTCTGCCCTCCCTCTCCAGCTCAGCCTCACAGGGTGGCAGTCACGGGGCCCTCACGTGGCCCCAACGTGGCCACGCCAGGCTCTGAGCACAGGCTCCAGATTCTGGGCTGCTCCTCACCGCTGGGGTGGAGGGATCCTGGGGGTTCGCCCGGCAGCACCTGGGGCCCTAGCCGCAGCACCATCTCCACCCAGGCTGCCAAGCTGTGGGAGGGGCCACAGCCCGCTCTGCCCTCAGGGCTGGCTCCCAGGGTGGGGGCTTGGGGGGTTCTCTGAGGGGCCTCTCTGAGGACAGATGTCCTGCACTGCGGGTGTGCAGGAGGCGTGTGACCACCGGAAGCAAGCCCTGGGTCACCCTGCCCGCTAAGCCTATCGGCACCTGATGACCCTCTGTCACCTCCTGTACTCTGCCGCTGCCCACAGGTGGTCCCTTAGCACCGCCCACAGGCCTGCACAGCTCACCGGGGGCCATCCACTCCGGCAAACCTGCTTTCTAGGAGTGCTCTTTATACTCCCAGACCAGCCCACTTGCCCCGGGGCTGCTGCCACCCCCGCCTGCAGAGGCCATGATGTGTCCAACGTTGGCCAGGATCTGGACGAAGGGCCCCGTCTCAGGGGCCCCTCCCTTCCTCACAATTCTCTGGCTCCCTAGGACAGACAGGGTGGACAGGATCCTCCCACCCACTGCTTTCCGAGGTCATAGCAGAGAGCTGGATCAGAAGTGGAGCAACCAGGACTCGAACCGGCGTCCATATGGGATGCCGGCACTGCAGATGACCGCTTTACCTGCTATGCCAAAGCGCCGGCCCCTCAAATATATTTTTACAAGTGAACAAATTAATCTGTTGAGTGCCGACTGCGTGCCAGCTGCGTGAGGTCAGACCTTGCCACATCCCAACTCTGACCGGAGCCATGGCCCGGCGGCCATCGCCTAGCAGAGCCAGGGCCGCGCAGCCGGGTCCCCTCCTTCCACGGCGCCCTCTCCCTGGGAGCTGCTCTTTCCCACCTGTAAGTCCCCATTCTCACCTCATCAGAAGCCACTGCACTGGAAGCCAGGCAGACTGAGTCCGCTGTCCCAGCAGCAAGAGGGCTGCCAGTCCTGTCCCTTTAAAAGAGCCCTCAGCCCACCTGCTGATCCTCCACCTGCCCCAACCCGCCCCGGGCCCACACGCTGGGGCCAAGGCAGGGCGGCTTGGCGTCTCGGGGTGAGAAGGTCCAGGGCACTGGAGCCCCAGCTGTAGCCAGCCCCAAGCCAGGCCCTGGATGAACACTGCTGGGCACCCTGGTGACTGCGGTGCACAACCGGGAGCCGGTGGTGGCCGGGTTCCCAAAGCCCAGAGCCACATCCACAGATCCCGAAGCTACTCAGGGGAGGGGCTCTGCAGACAGGGGGTCAGGAGAGCAGCCATGCACCTGCGGGAACAGTGATTTGGGCCTAGAAGGAACAGGAGCCAGGAGTCCACTGAGCCCCTCTGCCTGTGGGGGCTGTTTCAAGGCCCTGTGCCACTCCCAGCAGCACCTGGGCATCACTCTGGCATGAAACCACCCCGGACGCCGGGCCTCTATGCTCTCGCCTGTCGGTCACTGGCCCCAGGTGTCGAAGTCATGCCAGCAGTGGTCTGGGGAGGCAGCAGCGGGCCCCATAGCCCAACAGGGAGAAGATTCTGGAAGTAGCCAGGCTGAAAGCTCTCGAATCTTTTGCTCCTGTCACCACGGCATCCCAGCCTGCTCCACACCCTGTCGCCCAGGACTCCAGGGGCCCTGATGTGTGCTCCTGCAGGGAGAGGCGTGGTTTCTGGCAGACAAGAAACCCAGATGGAGAGCAAGCGACTTTCGATGCTACCCAGCAGCTGCAGGCTCCCGGAGTGGGCCTCTCTGGCTCACTCACCGGCCTGGCTGTTCCACACGGCCCACGGCTGCCCAAGCCAGAGCCTCCCACTCTTCCAGCCTGGAGAGCAGGGGAGCCCCTGGGTGACAGAAAGCTGCAACCCGCAGCCCAAGGAGGGCGTGGGAACTGGGCTCGGTTCTCCTGGGCAATGGCGCCCTCTCGTGGCCGCAAGGAGAAGATGCTGGGACAGGCAGACAAAGGCCAGCCAGCATTCTCTCTGCCCTTCCCAGAATCCCTCCACTGCCTTGGGAAGCATCTACTGGCGGCTGGCACTGGGTCTTGTCCAGAGGGAAGCGGATAGGCCCTGTGCTGTTCTCCAGGGCTCCGGCGATCAGGCCTTGAGTGGACAACCTGCTCCCCTCTGCCCACACACGTGGCCCCCTGCCGTGCCCTGAGCCAATGCTCACTTCCCACCTCCCTGAGACCAGGGTGGGACTCTCCACATGGATCCGGCGCTTCCCAAGGGCAGGGACACTGACTATTTGACCCCAGACCCCTTCCAGACACACTCTCACTACAGCCTCTCAGCAGGACCATAAATAACCCCCATTTATAGAGAGGAAACTCAGATGATGGAAGGTTCCAGAAGCTGCTGTGTGTTTAGCAGCCACCACCACCACTTTCCATAGGCCAGCACCACCCTGCGAGGATTATCAGCAGTGTTATCTCATTGTCCAATGAGCTGGGTGAAAATTATGCCCATTTTACAGGTGGAGACGGGGAGATGTTGAGGGCACAAACAAGATGCACAGCACAAGGCTAGAAGGAGGCAGAGGGACAGGAACCCTGTTCTGCCTCACCTTAGGCCCTCCCTGTGGATTTGGGAGGCCAGGTCTCCTCCTTCTCGCCCCCCACCCCCGTGCCCCTCCTCGGGGCTGCACCCGCCTCCCGCACTGCCCAGCACACGGCCCCTCAGGAGTCTAAACTCCAGCGAGCTCTGGGAACAACAAAGCCACGTCCTCCCTCTTTATCCCCATCGCTCCCGCTCCTACTGGAACCGGACCCAGCCAGAGGCGCCTGGGCTTCTGGTGGTAGGTGGTCTCCGTGGGGTCCAACGCCCTGAAACCCAGCCCTGACCAAGCTCTGTTTGGGACACACATTTCTCACGGCTGTGCTGTGGGCTGGGGGTCAGGGGCCATGCCCCCCGCAGCCCAGGTGGCCTCTCCCATCCCCCACTGCCTAGGCTGCTCTGCTGTACCCATTCCGGCGGAGTAATTCCAGCACCCTGGCTCTCCTGTCGCAAGCTGGGGCAAATGTCCAGTGAACAAATGGAGGGGTGAGTGAGCAGTGAACGTGGCCCGTGCAGTCCTGGCTCTGGGGACCTGGAAGCCACACCCTTCCTGAGGGCAGCCCCCAAAGCCGCACCCGCCCAGCCCGAGAACCCATCAGGCCCCAATCCCTGCTCCCCCTCGATGTGCTGGCCTTTCTTTCGGAAACACCTTTTTCCTGCCCCAGCAGGCCACAGTTTCCTGCGCAGGAGGAGGCCTTCGGAGCGCAGGGGCTATTTATATCACACCTCCCTCCTCCCAGACCCCACAGGGGAAGGTGAGGGCGCAGCGCTGGGCATGGAGGCTGCTGGGACCTCCCAGGGCCCCTGCCACCAGCACCCGGAAGCAGAGCACATGAATGAGGGGCAGAGTCCAAAGGAAGCCCCTTCTGATCCCCAAACGCTCCTCCCTCCCACCCACAGCACCCCCGGACCCCAGACTCAAAACCTCAGAGCTCAGGGGCAGGCGCTGGTGCAGCAGGCAAGATACCCTCGGGATGCCCAGGGCAGAGTAACAGCTCCGCTCCCAATCCAAGAGGCACCTGCGTGGGAGACCCAGATGGAGCTCTCGGCCCTTGGCTGCAGCTGGTCCATTGTGGTCACTGTGGGAAGTGAACCAGCGGATGGAAGCTTACACGTTCTCTCGCTCCCTGCCTTTCAAAATAAAATAAATGCTTGTTGACAAAACAGCAGAAGCCGAGTCTGGGGAGACTGGGAGATGGAATCGTGCGGGGTCCCAGGAACCCAGGAACCTGAGCCGGAGAGGAGGGGTCGGGGTGCGCTCAGGGAAAGATAACAGCAGGTCCCCAGCCGGGGTGACCCGAGCCCACCTAACAGGTCACGGCGACCCAGGGGCATGCGTTCAGGCTCTTGAGATGGCCAAGGACAAGCTCCCGGCGTCTCGGAGCAGAACCTCGGTGGGAAGAGGGTCCTCACGGAGGTGATGCACGGAGAGGTCGTATGTCTCCAGTCTGACACAAACACCTGCCCAGGGACAGGGACGGGGACATGAAGACGGCGGGAGGGGCCAGGAGGGATTCTCTGCGACAGCTTTCCGGGGGCCGAGGCCCTGCTGACACCCTGACTTTGGACCTGCAGCCTCCGGAAAGGGGACAGTTAAGTCCTAGCTGTTGTCAGCCGCCCAGGGCAGCCCGAGCAAACCCACTGGACAAGACTGAGGCAGGGGAAACGAGTTACTGAGGTTACACATTAAGAGCACTCCCAGCCAGCCCGGGTTTCCTACGGGCAAAACCTCGCCCACCTGCCCTGCCTCTTCTTCCCCAGCGGGGCCGCCCGACTTGGAGGCTCCCCGGCAGGACTGGGGCAGGACAGCTGGGGGCACCTCTCGCCCTCCTCCCAGCCTGGGTCACACCTGCTCTTCCAGGTTCCGTGCTGGGTGCTGGGCTCCCACGTGGTGAACAGAGCCCGGCCACATGCACCGACCCCCTGGGAAAGCCCGGCTCCAGACAGGCGATCAGCGGTGCGCTTAAGTTGCCCGCAACCCACAGCAGAGTGCCTGGGTTCAAATCCTAGCTCCGCTCCCAATTCCGGCTCCCTGCCAACGCACACTTGGGGAGATGGCAGAGGACGGCTCAAGTCCTTGGGTCGCCGCCGCCCATGTGGGAAGCCCAGATGCAATTCCTGGCTCCTGGCTTCAGTCGGGCCCAGCCCTGGCTGTTGCGGACATTTTGGGAGTGAACCAGTGGATGGAGGATCTCTCTCTTTCAGATACATAAAAAAGACACTGATTTTTTTTTTTTTCTCCAAAAGTAAGAAGCTCTGTTTGTGCATCGCCTCCTTGCTCTGGCTCTCCGTGTCCTCCCACCACCTACAGGCCCACGTCCTGCACTCGTCCGCGTGTCTCCTGGGCCACCCCCAACCCGTCTATCCACGGCGGTCAGCTCAGAGCAGGCCAGAGGACGACACCTCCCTACCATCCATGTAAACACCTGGCTCTAGGAGGCAGTGGCTCCAATCCACAAAGGAGATAAGAGGTAGGCTGGGCACAAACAGGGGACCCCAGGAAGCCCCCCAAAAGCCCACGGAGGACCCAGCCACTCAAGTTCACTCTATGGGTGCTGGACAGATGTGAACCCTGCATGACACAGTGGGGACGAGAAGGCACAAGGGCCTCATCGGGGATGAGTCTCAAAACCAGACGTCGGGCTAAGAGCCAGACACAAACTAGAACATTCCATATGACTCCACTTACATGAAGTTCAAGGACACGCAGCACGAATCAGTGGTGATGTAAATCGGAGCTGTGAGACAGCGGTGGGCAGGAGGCGTTGGGGGGGGGGGTACTGGGGCCAATGGGAATGTTCTAGACCTGCACTGGGGCATGGCTTCCACGGGTATCTTCATCGGTCAGCAACGCGTCCAGCTGGGTGCTTAAGTGGGCGCGTTTCACTGTTACAACAAAAGCAAGGGGCGCCCCTCTCTGTGTTGGAGCAAGCGCCCCTCCCCCAGCCCGGCCTGGGGGTGCTACGAAGGTGTGCAGGCCCTCGGCGCTCCCTCCCGCTGAGCTCTCAGGCCTGAAATCTTGCTGCCGCTCTGCCCAGGGCCCTGGCTGCGCTGGCAACAGGCCCGGCCTCTCTGCAGAGAGGCAGATGGAAGCAGGCAGGGCAGAGCGCCCTGGCCCGTGGGCTGCGGGGCACAGGCTTTCTCTGGCCTCCAAGGCACCCAGGTGGAACTCTCCCGGATGTCCCATTGCCATGGAGACGCCCCCAGGCCTTGAGCTCATCCTCTCCATCTCCTACCTTCCCAGGCACATCTGCGCCTCCCGCTCAGGAGCTGGTGCTATGTATAATGGCCTGGAAACAGCCCGGGCCAGATAATCGGCAGCCACTGCCAAACACAAGCCCAGGCCTCTCCGCCCCAAGGCCTGCCGTGGAGCCCAGCGGCCGCAGAGGAACCACCGATCCAGGCCACACCACGGGCCCGCCCTGCTACCCCTTCAGACGAGGAAGTGCCCCGCCCGGTCATCAGCACCCTCTGGCACAAGCCCAGCCGGAAGCCTGGTCTGCGAGGCCTCCCTCACTGTGCTGGCTTTGCCGCTTCCATAGACGCCTGCAGCACCCACCCTCACGCACGGCACGGGCAGGGAGCAGCGAGCCAGGGGCGTCCAGTGCACAGCATCAGCTTCCCCCAGGGCGGGGCCTAACACCTCCTAGGACCTAGAGCGGCAGCTGGGGGGCGGGGGGCAGGGCAGGGCAGGCACTGCTGTTGTCCCACTTTACAGACGAGGACACTGAAACGCGGGACCCCAGGTCAGGCTGACCCAAAAGCCCATGCTTGTTCCGCCAAAGCACCCACCTCCCGGGCCCAGCATCAAGGTGAGGCTGAGGAAGCGCGGAGGTGGCCCGGAAGCAAACAGAGAAGTTCGGGGCCCTGCGGTGGGCAGAACACAGGGCAAGGACATCGGTCCTGCCTGCCCCTCACGTGCCTCAGCCTCCAGGAAGTGATCTGCAAATGACTGCTGAGACCCTACCACGTGCCAGCACCCAGGGAGGCCACTTCCGCATCCCAGGCCAGCCGGGGGCAGCCTCTCCCAGGCCCTGGCAACCCACCAGCTCCCACCAGGCATGTGGGCCCAGCCCTGCCACCCCAGACACTAGCCAGCTTTGTCTGCGACTCCATGTGGCTGTGGCAGTGCCGATCCCACCCTGTGGTCGCTTTCTGGGGCTCCCTGGTGGCCCCTGACTTCTCCCTGGCCACGGCCAGCCGGAGGAAGCGGCTTTGTGAGACGCGGAGCGAGGAGGGCGGTAACGAGTGGCAGGCAGACAGGGGTTTCACAGATGTGGAACTGGGCGGGGCTGCTTGATTAAGTCCAGACCCACTTTAAAAAGCAAATGGGCTGCAACGGGCTGCCAACCTAACGCAGGCCCAAGTCCAGGAGCACAAGGTTTATTTGCAACTCTGATGAGACAATGAGAAGCAGAACTCAAAACACAACACTCGTATGCTGTTTTCTTTGACTAACTGGCTACCAAAGACAGGGACGGGGGTGTGTTTGGCGCCGCGGTTAAGTCGAGCTTGGAGCACCGTGTCCTGTGTCATAAGGCCGGGGTTCCAGTCCCAGCTCCCTGCAAATGCGCACCCTGGGAGGCAGCAAATGATGGCTCAAGCACTTGGGTCCCTGTCACCCTCGTAAAAGACCCGGATTAAAATCTGAGCTCCTGGCTCCTGGCTTCAACCTGGCCCAGCAGACAGACAATCTTTCTCTCCCCCCACCACCTCCCTCTCTTTCAAGTAAATAAATCTTTTTTTTTTTCTTTTAAAGAAACATACATCTTAAGGGCCTGTCACAATAGCAAAATAACAACACCACGATGTCTGCATTTCGGGAACAGACACAGATCTGGAGTCCCCTGGGTCACCATGGACACTGCCCAGCTCTGCTACACGCGGCCCTCAACCAGGGGTCCAAAGACCCGGGTCCCCTGCCTGATTCCCTGAAGTTCTGTGGCTTTGGGCAGGTTACGCAGCCCCTCTGAGTCCTGTCTCACCATCCGCAGAAAGCGCAGTGCCAGTCCTGCCCATCTCGTAGGGGACCTTGGAGAGTGAACGAGACATCGGGTATAAAGTCCCCATCACTGAGGCTCAACACTAGGCCAGAAGAACTTCTGCACTAAAGGCCTGGGGAAGGGCCATGATAGGAGGGTGTGTATGTCAGTCAAACTTAGCTCCGCCCACAGGACCAGCCTGTAAGTCCTAGAGTTGTGTGGGTCTCCCCAGGGGCCACACCTGCAGGTAACAACCACCCGACCTGTTCCCAGGCACAGGCCCAGGGCCAAGGAGTTTCTCAGAGGCCGATGGAAGAAATTGTGATGGGTTCCAAGACACAAAAATAGAACCACAGAACTGAAATTAACCAAGACTAATTGAACATCTGTAAAACGTTGAGCCTTGTGTCAACTGCATCCATCGTTAAGTGAATGTGCAGAAAAACGCTCTATCTGAAAATAACTGAGGGGGGCTGGCGCTGTGGCACAGTGGGTTAAAGCCCCAGCCTTGAAGCGCCGGCATCCCATATGGGTGCTGGTTCTAGTCCCGGCTGCTCCTCTTCCGATCCAGCTCTGCTACGGCCTGGTAGAGCAGTAGAAGATGACCCGAGTGCTTGGGCCCTGCACCTGCTTGGGAGACCCAAGCAGAAGAAGCTCCAGGCTCCTGGCTTCGGATCAGCGCAGCTCTGGCTGTTGCAGTCATTTGGGAACTGAACGAGCGGAGGGAAGACCTCTCTCTCTCTGCCTCTGCCTCTCTGTAACTCTGCCTTTCAAATAAATAAATAAATCTTAAAAAAAAAAAAAAATCCTGGCAGGCACTGCGGCTCACTAGGCTAATCCTCCGCCTGCGGCGCCGGCACCCCGGGTTCTAGTCCCAATCGGGGCGCCAGATTCTGTCCCGGTTGCTCCTCTTCCAGTCCAGCTCTCTGCTGTGGCCCGGGAGTGCAGTGGAGGATGGCCCAGGTGCTTGGGCCCTGCACCCCATAGGAGACCAGGAGGAAGCACCTGGCTCCAGGTTTCGGATAGGCGCAGCGTGCCAGCCATAGCAGCCATTTGAGGGGTGAACCAACAGAAAGGAAGACCTTTCTCTATGTCTCTCTCTCTCTCACTAACTCTGCCTGTAAAAAAAAAAAATCCTGTACACACTTTTGCAACAAAAGAAGAACCCTCCATGTGGGGTATGGGGTGTGGGTGCAGCCCTGGGGCAATGCTGGGTCCCAGGACCTCCGAGGTGGGGGCAGCCAGGTCTGCAGGGCTCCCCAGACCCCAGCACTGCAGGGAGTCCCCCAGGGCCGGGCCTTTCCGCTCCCCTCTGCTCCCCTCTCCGTATTTAGAAGCCAGGCCAGGGAATTCAAAGCCTGCCTCTCACCACTCGCACGGGTGGTCCCCATCAGCTCACACACAGGCCTTGGAACAACAAGCAAGGACTTCCTGCCCCACCTCTGCCAGCCCCATCCTACTGTCCACGGCCTTTCCTGGTTTTGGTTCTCTCATTGGTTACCTACATCATCTCCAGACAGCACACTGACGGCCCTGCGGCTGGTTTCGCCACCAGACTCGACATGGAGCTCACTAGCAAACAAAACAGCCGGGGACGGATCACGTACACTCAGCTCCGCTCTCGTCCTGCTCTGCTTCCCAGTACTCGATCCGAGTTCCTTTAACTGGCTACTTCAGCTTTTTTAAAAGATTTATTTATTTGAAAGGC
This sequence comes from Sylvilagus floridanus, assembly GCA_949820135.1. NCBI lineage: Eukaryota > Metazoa > Chordata > Mammalia > Lagomorpha > Leporidae > Sylvilagus > Sylvilagus floridanus. The sequence continues at coordinate 86,798,299 of OX463240.1, forward strand.
AAAGTTACAGAAAGAGAGAAGGAGAGAGAGAGAGAGGGAGAGAGAGAGAGAGAGAGAGATTTCATCCACTGGTTCCCTCCCCAGACAGCTGGGCCAAACCAAAGCCAGGAGCCAGGAACTCCATCTGGATCTCCCACATGGGTGCAGGGGCCCAAATACTTGGCTCATCTGCTGTTGCCTTCCCAGGCGAATTGGCAGGGAGCTGGATCGGAAGTGGAACAGCCAGGACTTAAAGGAACAATCCTATGGGATGCTGGTGTCGTCAGCAGCAGCTTAACCCACTGCACCACGACACAGGTCCCCATACCTTTCACCTTTTTTTTTTTTTTAAAGATTTATTTATTATTTGAAAGTCAGAGTTACACAGAGAGAGTAGAGGCAGAGAAAGAGAGAGAGGTCTTTCATCCGATGGTTCAGTCCCCAATTGGTCGCAATGGCTGGAGCTGCTCCGATCTGAAGCCAGGAGCCTCCTCCAGGTCTCCCACGTGGGTGCAGGAGCCCAAGGACTTGGGCCATCTTCTACTGCTTTCCCAGGCCATAGCAGAGAGCTGGATCAGAAGTGGAGCAACCAGGCCTCGAACCGGCGCCCATATAGGATGCCGGCGCCTCAGGCCAGGGCGTTAACCCACTGCACCACAGTGCCAGCCCCATATACCTTTCATCTTTAAATTTGCTTTCTTGTCAAATGTGGCGAGGGAGCTGGGAGCCCTGCCCTCCCCTCCCCTCCCCCCTGCCCTCCCCTCCTCCCTGCCCTCCCCTCCCCTCCCTCAGCCTGCTACACTTCCACTCCCTTTACTTCCAGTCTGCCCAGTAGCTGCAACCCAGGGACTCGGTTTTGCTCCGGAAATGTCGCTTCCTCAAGCTCCCTCCGTAGGTGTTATTTAATCCCAGCCTCCAGGGGTCTCAACTCCACTTCCACATTTGTAAAATGGCGACAGCACAGCGTGTCCTGACACCCAGTCTGACCTGGTTAGGGGAGAGGAACATGGACGACATGAACTTTACAACTCCAGTTATCTCCATTCACCTCTAACCAGCACGGGACATGCAGCCTGGAACTCCTACGTTGGCTCCCACCACGGGGCAAGGTCTCACCAGGAAAATGGTCACTGCGAAGTCCCAGGGATGGAAGAAAAGGGTGCAGAACAAAGTGCTTCCCCACAAGGCACCACTGTCCCAGGGACAGGGACCCCCGCCTTGTCCCCCCCCCCCCCCGCCCAGGAGAGAGAAACTCTGCTCAGGCCCCCGCAGCGGGCTGCACTCTGGAAATCATCTGGGGAACCAACGGGAGGTCTACAGGGGCCCACGCGCTGGATAATCCCGTTAAATCCAGGCTGACTGCGTGAGATCAGGAGGTGCGGCTGTGGCAGAGAAGGCTCTGGGGCTCAGGAAACACGCGGAGGCCTGGGGTCAAGTGTCACAGTGTCAACAGACTGCAACTGGCTCAGAGATGCTCATGCGTATACACACAGGTGCATACAAGCCGTGTGTGTGTGTGTGTGTGTGTGTGTGTGTGTGTGTGTGTGTCTCAGGCACTCAAGCCCTGGTTCCAAAGCCGAGGGGAGGGCGCGGAGGCAGACCCGGTGGAAGCGCCCAGAGGAGAGCCGGGCAGGCAGCTGCGGAGCCTGGATCCCGCCGCAGCGCCTCCATCAGCTGTCTCCTCGCTGTTGGAGGGAGGGCAGGAGGGGAACAGTTGGCATCTTGGCATCGCCTGGAACCGGAAGACCCCTTCCCAGTCAACTCAATTATCCGCACCACTGAGCTGGGAAAAGCACAGGCAACTGACTGGGGCATGACGGGGAGGACCTGGTCTGTGCCACGCTTGCCAGCTCCCAGAAAACGAGACGAGAACAAGACAAAACAACTCGACAACAGACACAAAGCAAAAGGGCCGACGGACACGCCTTCCTCGACGCCTTCACTGAGCCCTCCCCGGTTGGCCCCGTTCCTGGGGCCAATCCACAAACGGGAGGAAAGATCTGCTTTGTCCAGCAGACATGGGATGGTCTGCATGGGGATGGCTGGTGCCTTCTGCACACACAACGCTCAGATGCGGACCAAGCCCCCACATCCTGAGGGTGATAAGCGTGAAGGCGGAGCGGGAGGAGGACCCTTGGCTGTGGGTCAAGTTGTTGCGTGGTCTCACCCAATCACGCAGTCACTCTCAGACTGCGTCTCCCAAACTTGCCAGATCCCAGTGCAGGGGTGTGTGAGTGCATGTGCACACAGAGGCAGTGTAACAGAGCTCCACGCACTGGTTCACTCCCCAAATGCCTGCAACAGCTGGGGCTGTGCTGGACACAGACAGGAGCTGGGAACCCAACCCGGGGCTCCCAAGTGGGCGGCAGGAACTCAGTCACTTGAGCCATGACCGCTACTCCCAGCGTTTGCATTTGCAGGAAGCTGGGTCAGGAGCGGGACCTGCGATCAAACCCAGGAACTGCGCCGAGGGATATGGGGCAAAGGCCCAGCACAGTCAGCTATTTACAAGGCCCTTCTGCTGGGGAAGAAGCTGAGACTCTAAGCAGCTCCCTGGCCCGCCTGCGGTCCCCCAGCAATGGTGCCAACAGCGAGTATGCCATTGCACCTGTCAGTTTTTGCTGAGCGATCACTGTGTGCCAAGGAGCCCACCGGCAGACAAGATTTGAACCTGGACCCCAAGTCCGACTCCGTGACTCAGACCCTTGCTCTTTCATCACACACCTTGCTGGGAGATGGGACGTGTGCAGTGGAGACCTGCAGCAACCAGGGCTGCTGAGCCCAGAGAGGCTGGGACAAGCCCAGCACGTGGCTGCTTCCCAATAGCAAAGGGCTGGCACTGTACCGGCAAGTGCGCTAACTCTGAATCCCCCCTCTTGCTTTATTTGGGGGTGCATTTTGGTGACACCACTGGCCTTTCTGTATGGAGCACATCCATGACAGATGCACTCCAGCAGCGCCGGCCCAGTACAGAGTGGGAAGATTTCAGCACGTGTTGTCTGGGGCTAGGCGCAGCAGCAGAGGCGTCCAAGCAGAATGACCCCCAGCGGGGATGCTGCAGCGGGGGGAAGGGGAGGGGGCCTGATGCCTCTGGTGGGGGTGGGGGAAGGCCACATGACACCAAGGTTCTTTGTGACTTCGAAAGTGTAATTCTGGGGAAGTTGGCATTCATCTACTTACCAGTGGATTTGAAAACCAGGGGAGGCATGAAAAGTGGGTCAGCGCAGCTGACCAGATGGGGAGGGCGCCGCGTCACTGCGAGCTGGGAGCTGAGGGTTCCAGGGATAAACCAGCTCAGCCACAGAGCTGTCCTGCCTCTTGCAGTGCGGCACAGTCACCTGGGGAGCTGGCAGGGGACAGACGCTGGGGTGGCATTCCAAAGAAGGGAGGCGCTGCTTTGGGAACGCACCAAATGCACCCCACCGATAGTGGGGTCACTATCGGTCCTTTTTTCCCCCTTTTTTGAAAGGCAGAATGACAGAGAGATAGACAGACACTGGTTCACTCCCCAAATGCCTGCAATAACCTGGGCTGGGCCAGGCACCAGGATCTCCATCTGGGTCTCCCACGTGGGTGACAGGGACCCAAATCCTTGAGCCATCTCCTGCTGCCTCCCAGGTGAGTCTCCACCCCAGCCACTCCAAAACAGGATGTGTGCGTTCCAAGAGGCAGCTTGACCCACAGAGCCGCAGGACCGCCTGTGGGCGATCAGTCCCTTCCAGGAGCTCCCCAGAACGGAGGACCACGGAGCCAGAGGACATGAAGGGCAGGCTGCCTGGCGTCCACGCCCCCTGGGCCTCGCGCAGACCAGCAGCTGGTCCAGTTCATCTCTCTGTGGAGGGCCTGTCCAGGGCGGATCCTCTGCGGGATATTGTTGGGAAGACAGGAGAAGGAGGCCCGTTAACCCTCTAAGGCCTGAAACCCTGACTGTTCACTAGAAAGTGTTCCCAGGTTCACAGAGACAGAAGCACGGAGCCGCCAGGCGAGGGCATGGGGAGCTCCTCCCTAAGAGGTACGGAGTTTTGGTTTGGGAGGTTCACACGTCGATGTGACTACACCGAACTGCACACTGAAGGAGGTCAGAATGGCAGACTTCATGTTACGTACATTTTAGCATAAACAATTTAGTGTGCAGTAACTATAAAGAAAAAATACTCAACTGTTGAACACTAGCACTGTCTCCACTTTTCTTGTCTTTTGCAATTTAATAAAATGAAACTTTGCAAGTGCAAAAACAAAAAGCATTCAGAAGGATTCCCCCCCGCCCCAGGAATTCAAGAAAGATAGTTGATGCCAGGGTCGACGGTCACGGTCACGGTCACGGTCACAGAACACAGGGAGCGACAGGATCGGCTCACGTGACACAGGAGAAAACAGACTCCAGCACCTTTCGTACCGCAAACACTCAGGAGGCTAGCAGTGGGAAGGAGCTTCCCCAACGTGACAAAGGGCACGTAGGAGAAACCCCGGGGCCAGCATCACCCTCAACAGGAGACAGGGAAAGCCAGCCCCTAAGAGTGGGGAATGAAAGGGCTGCCTGCTCTTCCCTGCTGTTTTTTTAAGATTTATTTATTTGAAAGGCAGAGTTAGAGAAAGAGAGAAACAGAGAGAGATCTTCCATCTGCTGGTTCACTCCCCAAAATGGCCACAAGGGCCAGGGCTGGGCCGGTCTGGAGCCAGGAGCCAGGAGCTTCTTCTAGGTCTCCACGTGGGTGCAGGGGCCAAAGCACTTGGGCCACCTTCTGCCGCTTTCACGGGCGCATTAGCAGGGAGCTGGATTGGAAGTGGAGCAGCCAGGACTCACATGGGCTACCGGCACGGCCGATGGCGGCTCCATCCACTACACCACAGCACCAGCATCAACACTGCATGGGAATATTTAGCCAGAAAAAAAAAAAAAAACAAGAAAGAAAGAAAAGGAGACAGGGCCAGCCAGCATTGTGGCGCAGCAGGTTAAGCTGCGACGCCAGTGTCCCGTAACTGGAGCACCAGTTCAAGCCCCGGCTGTTCTGATCCAGCTCCCTGCTAATGCACCTGGGAAAGCAGTGTGCTGGTTCCCTTCCATGCACCTAGGAGACCCATATGGAGTTCCTGGCTCCTGGCTTCAGCCTGGCCCAACCCCAGCAGTTGCAACCATTTGGGGATTGACCAACAAATGGGAAATCAATCAGTCGATCGATCAATCAATCAATCTCTCCCTCTTTCTCTGGAACTCTTCCTTTCAATGCAATAAAGAAATCTTTTCTAAAAAGGCATCCAAATTGGAAAGGAAGAATTCAACCATCTCTACTCACAGCTGACATGATCCTCGCTATAGAAAATGTCGAATAATCCATACGCAAAAAGGTTACTAGAGCAAATAGGCAAATTCAGCAAAGAGGCAGGGTAAAGATGAACACACAGAAATCAGAGGGGTTTGTCCACACCAGCGGGGGGCAATCGGGAGAGGAAATTCAGGAGGGATCCTGCGTACAAAGGCGCTCAGCATCTGGGCTCGGCCATCAGGACAGCCTGAGCCCTCTGAAGTGGAAACATCTTGTTATTAACGGTCCTTGCTGGCATCATGCCTTTCATTTTTCATGCATATGAGTGCATCTCATATTAAAATTAAGTAGAGCAAATAGATTTGATGTGGAGGGCAGTGTGGCCGGCACAGGACCTGCGTAAGCAGCTGAACCGTGTCCACAGCCGGTCAGAGCAGCCCGGGGCCAGCCCTCCTGCCTCCTTTCACGTCTCAAAGAGTCACAGGAAGCTGGCAAACAAAATCCCAGGCCCCTCGGAGGAAATCAGGCCTGAGTCAGCCTCCAAGGGGGCCGCACACACGGCTCAGGCCCAGGAAGCTGTTTACAGAGAACACTGGTTTTCACGAGAGCTCAGTGGGGATTTTTGTTTTTAAGTCGACGAAGGAATGAAAAGTGTTTTTAATTATCCCGTGTGTGTACGTGACGAGGGGCCAAGGATTGCCACATTTCTCAGCTCCCGAGAGTGTCCACAGTGGGAAGCTGGTGCCATCCCACATCACGGGGAGGCTCCCGGACCTCGGGCTGGTTTCTGTTCCTCTTTCTTGCAAACAGCTGAGTAACATCTGCTGAGACACGGACAGAAACACAAGGGAGAGGGCCACTCTGAGGACAAGGAGGCCCTGTGCTGGGACCGGGAGGGAGGCTGTGTCCTCGGCTGGCCTTCAGCCCACCCCTTCCCTCCAGCGAGCTCTGATTCAGGTCTGTAGAGGGGAGGGGGCTGGCCAGGGGGTTGGGAGGGACTTTTACATTCGAGTCCTTCCTAAAGGCCAAGCCCTTTAAGAACTCAAAGGAACTTTATAAAAAGGGGGAAGTGGCATTGATCAAAATGGGAAGATGAAAAGAGAGACAGACAGACGGGGGCTTTCTCTAATTCTTTTCTACCAGCCCGACTTCGGTTTGCAGCAGTGGCTTGCAGGAACTAGGGAGGGGCCCAATGAGGAGGACCAGCCTCGCCTTCAGATCCAGAACAGGTCCAAACGCTAACACTGGCTCAAGTCCCAAGCTGCGGAGTGGACAGGGGAGCAGGTGCAGGAGACAAATCCCACAGTTCTCACAGACCCGATCAATCAGACCGGAGGCCTCTGGGTGAGACTTGGAAGTTTTTCCAACTTTATTTTATTTTAATTATTATTTTTTTTTACAGGCAGAGTTAGACAGTGAGAGAGAAAGAGAGAGAGAGACAGAGAGAAAGGTCTTCCTTCCGTTAGTTCACCCCCCAAATGGCTGCTACGGCCGGCACTGCACCGATCCGAAGCCAGGAGCCAGGTGCTTCCTCCTGGTCTCCCACGTGGGTGCAGGGCTCAAGCACTTGGGCCATCCTCCACTGCCTTCCCGGGCCACAGCAGAGAGCTGGACTGGAAGAGGAGCAACCGGGACTAGAACCAGGAGTGCCGGTGCCGCAGGCAGAGGATTAGCCTAGTGAGCAGCGGCGCCGGCCTCCAACTTTATTAACTTGGCAAAACATTTCAAAAGTTCCTACTGAGTGCTGCCCCATTCCACAGACGTGAAGACCAGGGCAGAGAGGTTAGGAAGCTGGTCATCTACCTGTCAGCCACACAGGCAGAGAACTGACAGGACGTCAGCTTCTATCAGGAAACCCACCGTGACCGCTCTCCCCCATCCCCTTCCCAGGTTAAACCCGGCAGGGCCAACCAAACTTCAAAGCAGTAATACAACTTGCTAAGAGTCACCTGTACCACCCGGCAGAAGGGAGCCCAGGTCTCCCGCGGGCAGCCCCGCCACCTGGGCAGGCGGTTTTGGTGACCAGTGCTCCTGCCTCTCTGTAGGTGGCTCGCAGGAGAAAAGCCCCCCCAGACGGAAACCCCGGGAAGCCCCTGTTTTCGCGGAGCCGGCTTCTCCGCGTAGAATTTGAACGAGCCAATGGTGTCCCAACCCTGGAGACAGGAAGCCAGATAAACAGCACGCTATCAAGGGGGGATCCAGCGCCCCCCTTAAGCCGGCGCCAGCTGCGCCCTGTGACTGTCCTAACAAAGTCCCATTGACTCACCAGCTGATTCTCCTGCCCTGGGCGGCGGCAGACAAGGAGCCCTCTCTGCTGGGCGGATGTCAGCCCCGCACGCGGCCCCTAGCCACCCACCTCCACGCCCTCCCCGGTTCCTGCCCCCTTCTCCGCGGACTTGCTGATCCTTTACGCTACGACGCATGAACTCAGGATGACAAGGGGCCCCGAAGGGTCCGCGCCCCCCCCCCCGCACCCCGAGGTGAGCGCTCCCTCTCTTCCGGGAGCGCTCGCTCCGCTCCCAGGCGCACCCGCACCCGGCGGGCGCCCAGGCGCGCAGCCTGGGAGAGCCCGGCGGCAGGGCGCTCTCAGCGCATCCCGGGGGCTCAGGGACAGTTTCTGAAGTGGCCGGGCAAGGTCCTGTGCCCCAGCCATCCCGCTAGCTCCTGCCGGGATGGGAAAAGAGTTGCTTTGCGGAAAGGGGGCGACGGGGACGGGACGCGCGCGGTAAGTGTAACGACGCAGCACCTGGTGCCCGGGTCACGGGATCCCGACACGGACATTTCCCAGTGAAACTGAGGCTCGGGGCTGGCGTTAGGGGCCCCGAGAGAGTGGGCTCCGGCATCAGGAACGCAGTCGGTGGGGACGCCGAGGCAGACACCTTCCCGGCCAGCCGCCGGCCCCCGCGCCGGGATTCCGCCCCGAGCCGGGCCACCTCCCCGGCGGTTTGGCCCCCGCGCCGCAGACCCTCCGCTCCGCGACCCCCCGCGCGGGTCACTCACCGGCGCGCCTGCCCTCCCGGGCTCCGGGTCCGCGTCCCCGCCGCCGCCGCCGTGCGTCCTGGCGCATCCCCGGAGCGGCGCGGCGCGGGGCCGGGCGCGCTCTGCCCGCGGGCGCAAAGTTTCGCGGGGCTGTCGGGTGCGCTCGGCCGCTCGGCGTGAGCCTCAGCGTCCGCCGCGCGCTCCGGGTTCCCGCCTCTCGCTCGGGCCGCCGCCGGCCGCGGCCCCACAATGAGCAGGAGGCGGCGACATCCCGAACAAAGTGCCGGCCCGGGGGCCGGCGGCCGGGGCGGAGCCTCGTGACCCGCTGCCCCAGGCACACGCCGGCTGCCTCGGCGGCCAGGGGCGGGGCGGCCGCGCTCGGCCGCGCTCCCTCCCCCGCGCGCTGCCCGCCGAGCGCGCACAGGGGCGGAGGCACGCGCCCCTTCCAGACTCTGTCATTGGAAAGCTATTCCCGTAACCCTTTCCTGCCTCCGCCCGGCGCCCCGCCCCGCCGACAGGCAGCGAGCGCTCCCGGCAGGAAGTCTTCGCACAATCGCGCGCTTCCTCTGCCGGGGACCCGCCGCCGCCGCCTCCAGGCCGGCCCCCTTCCTGCCTGCCCCGCGCACGTCGTCCGTGCGGAAAGCGGACCGAGGGAGCGGCCGACCTCACTCTCGCGCCCTCCCTGCGCTCTGAGCCCCTCTCGGAGCGGATTCGCCCCACGCTCCGGCCCCTGCCACTTCCAGGGCCGGGGGGGGGGGGGGGGAAGCGGGGACAGGAAATGAGAAGTCAGCCCTCCACCGCGGGCAACCCCTGCGGGGCTGGCTGCGCACCGGGCCCCGCGTCCTGGCCTGGGGGCTTCCGGGCCCTGCGGGCGGCCTGGGTCGGGGAGCTGGCAGATTTCGATCCTGCGCTCCCCGGCCCCTGATGAGGAACCGCAGGACCTTGGGGTTGCAGGTTAGCGGTTGAGGTACAAAAAGCGAAGCCGCTCACTCCCTGGGGGACAGGGCGAGCCTGGAGTCCTGCCGAGCGCCCCCACCCTAACCGGCAGTCCAGCCGTGGCGGCTGTGGACAGAGGAGGGACAGGGGACTCCATACAGTGGGCAAGCAGTGACGTTGAAGAAGTGTGATGGGGAAAGGATTCTTCCACGCGGTTTTCCGTGAAGGGAATGAACTGTCCCCGCGAAGTGGGAGGAGGGATCGGGGTCTCCCGGCTAAGGGTGGCCTCTTCAGGTGAACTGCTGGGACTACCACTTACTAGCCACGGGAACTTGGATTCCCTTCACCCGCTGATTACCTCAGTCTCCTCATCAGTCAAATGGGGTAATAGTGGTTCCTGTCTTCTAAGAAGGTTGGGAGGGTTAGGTGAGGCGGTGCAGGAGACGTGGCCCATCCTGAAGTCTCAGGCATCACCAGATGCCTGTCTGTTCTCCAGGTCCTGTGCTGCTGCACCCAACTGGACTCAATTGTGTGCTGCTCGGAATCCTCGCCTCTTTTTATTATTATTATTATTTTTTATTTTTGACAGGCAGAGTGGACAGTGAGAGAGAGAGAGAGAAAGGTCTTCCTTTGCCCTTGGTTCACCCTCCAATGGCCGCCGCGGTCGGCGCGCTCATCCGATGGCAGGAGCCAGGTACTAGGTGCTTTTCCTGGTCTCCCATGCAGGTGCAGGGCCCAAGCACCTGGGCCATCCTCCACTGCACTCCCAGGCCACAGCAGAGAGCTGGCCTGGAAGAGGGGCAACCAGGACAGAATCCGGCGCCCCAACCGGGACTAGAATCCGGTGTGCCGGCGCTGCAAGGCGGTCCTCTTTTGAATAAAAGATTTATTTATGGGGCCTGTGCTGTGGCACAGCAAGTAAAGCCGCCGGCATCCCATGTGGGCACTGATTTAAGTCCCGTCTGCTCTGCTTGCTATCCAGCTTCCTACTATGGCCTGGGAAAGCGGAAGAAGATGGCCAAGTCCTTGGGCCCCTGCACCTGCGTGCGAGACCCAGAAGAAGCTCCTGGCTCCGGGCTTCGGATCAGCCCAGCTCCAGCCCATTGTAGCCATTGGGAGAGTGAACCAGCAGATGGAAGATCTTTCTCTCTCTCTCTCTCTCTCTCTCTCTCTCTGTAATTCTGCCTTTCAAATAATAAATAAATCATTAAAAATATTTATTTATTTATTTGGAAGCGTAACAGAGAGAAAGAGAGATCCATCTTCCAGCTGCTAGTTCACTCCCTAAATCGCTGCGATGGCAGGAGCTGGACCAGGCTGAAGCCAAGAGCCTGGAACTCCATCTGGGTCTCCCACGTGGGTGCAGGGGCCCAAGCTCTTGAGCCACCTTCTGCAGCTTCTCCAGGTGCATTAGCAGGGAGCTGGATCTGCAGCAGAGCATCTGGGACTCCCACATGGGATGCGCATCACAAGCTACCCCTTGACAAGGCCCCTGGGGTCCTTTCTTGCTTTTCCCAGCCCCTCAGCCTGCAGGGGGGAGCCTGATTCTTCCAGAAGAAGCACTGCTGTTTCTTGGGCACTCACAGGATGGGGCCGGCTGAGCTCCTTGGCCCTCCTAGGCCCCTGGGACCAAGGACCATGCAATAGGTACACAAAGGGGTATCAGAGATGGAACTGCCTCCAACCCATTATGAGGCTGGTAGTGTTGGCATAAGGACGGTCCCTGGATGGGACTCAGCATGGAAAAGCCTAGAACCCTCATTTTGTGAGGGCTAAATCTCTTCCATCAGTGCACGGGGTCCATATCTCGCTCCCATTCGTGAGTGGCTGGCCATATGGGTCCTCCCTGACCCTGCTGCAAATGTGCCAGCCACAAAGCACCACAGTGCAGGTGTCCACGTGGACAAACAGGTGGGTGGGCGTGGCCTGCTGGAGTGAGGGCGTGGTGGTGGAAGATGTGTGTATAGGCTATGGAAAGAGCAGGTGGCTAGAAGAAGCAGCGTGGAGAAGCCACAAGTGACCCTGGGCTGTGCACTCTTTGGACAAGAAATTGGGTCCCTGTCCATCCCAGAAGTGGCTTCTGCCAAGTGCCTACTTTTCGTCTGAACACATCGATGACTCAGTTGCTCTGAATCAAGCAAATGAATTTTCCTTAAACATAAAAATCAATAAGAGGCAAAGGCAAGGGCAGGGCTGTGGGGAGGGAGGCTGGGGAGAGCCAGAAGGTGCTGTGGGTGACGGCGGCACTGAGATCAGGCTCGCCGCAGGGCCCGGTGGCCCGGTCACCATGCCTCCTACCAGTGCACCAAGAAGGGGACCTCCCTGAGGCTCCCTGAAACCTAGCAGCGCCCCCTGCACTCCCTCCTCCCCAGCCTGGAGCCAGTCCTGCTTCGCGGCTGGAGAGGATTAATGTCAGTATGACACACGGGTCTTAAGATCAGCCCCAAAGCCTGTGGTCACCCCACAGAGCCTCAGCCTGGGCCCTAAGAGCCTTGGACATTTTGAGGCCCAGCCAGAGCTCTTTGGGGGGGCTTTGCCCCCTTGGACCCAAGCTGATGGGTGTCAGTGCCTGGGTCCCCCGACGTGGGGACTTGGACAGAATGGTAGCCACATTCCCTGCGGCCCTTGGGGGAGCCGCGTGGAAAGAGCCCTCAGTGGGGATGTGAGGATGGCCCCGGCTTTAGGCTCCCCAGCACTTAATAAGCGTCCTGAAAGCTGCTGAGGCGGAGTCTTAGGCTTCTGACTTCCTCCTGCGAAGCGCAGTGGAAAAACACTGGGGCTGGCTGCAGAGGCTCCGAGCCCGCGGCACCACCACGGTGTGCACATCCGTAACGTGGGGCGTTGACAACAGGCGACATTGAGACCCACAGGGCAGGGCAGCGCAGGGCATGGCTGCGTGTTCAGTGAGATGCTGGAAGAGCAGATGCGGCTCACACAGAAAGCCTCAGCTCCCTGCTCCAGCCCCAGCCCAGCCAAGTTCACACTGGTTACCAGCAAGGTGCCTGAAAACCCACTCCCAACCCTTGTCCTTGCTAGCTTGGGTCCTTGCTGACTGTGGAGGGGCTCCTGGTGTGGGTGGGATGGGGTGAGCGTGGGCAAGGCAGAGGTCTCCATCCTTGGCCACTGTGGCCCCCTGACTGGCCTCGGAGGAGCCCCCCTTAAAAAGACGCCTCCATGCAGGATGTGGGAGAAGTCTGCAGGGAGCCACAGGCGGTAAGGAGAGCCCGAGCGAGTCACTGCCTTATCGGGAAGATGTGGCTTCTCCCGCCCGCTCTGGTACCGGGAAGTGGGATGTGCCCAAAGCACAGTGTTTTTCCAAAGATGGACTTTGGCGAGGAGGTGTTGCTTTAAGGAGCCAGGAAAGTAGGGGTGGGGTCGGCAGGGAGGAGCACGCCCCTTTAAGAAGCCCAGCCCTCCCTGGCTGCGCAGTCCCAGTCCCCGAGAAGATAATAATAGTCCACACTCAGAGCTTTGCTGTGGCCAAGTGCGCTCCACAGCACTCAGCCGGCACTGCCCCAGTTAACCCTCACAGCCACACTCCGAAATAGGCGTCGTGTTTGTCTCCGCTTTAAAATCCATTTTTATGTATGTATTTGGAGGCAGAGTCACACACAGAGTCGCACGCGGAGAGAATACGTCCATTGGCTCGCTCGCTCTCCAGATGCCCACAACGGCTGGGACTGGGCCAGGCTGAAGCTGGAATCTGGGAACTCTACCCACGTCTCCCATGGGTGGGAGGAACTCAACTAGGCGAGCCTCCCAGGGCTGCGTTTTCTTAAAATAAATAAATAAACAAAGGAAAAGGAAAGCAGCAGAACAGTGGGACTCTGCCCAGGTCCCTCTGATATGGGATGTGCCTGTCTCCAGGGACAGCTTAACCTGCTACACCATGCCCTCCCCCTCCTTCTCTCCATTTTACAGGGGAAGAAATTGAGGTCAAGTGTCTTGTCTCGAGCCAGGTCTAAGTGCTGGAGTCAGGATTTGAACCCAAGGAGTCTGACTCCTGTGTTCCTGCTTCCCAGTTCCAGGTCCGTGTACAACAGCCTGGGCCAAGGGCTCTGGCAGTCGCTGGTGTCAGCATATTTCTTTCTTTTCCTTTTATTTCCTTAAGATTCATTTATTTGTTTGCCAGCCAGAGTTACAGAGAGATGATGGGAGAGATCTTTCCTCTGCTGCTTCAGTCCCCAGATGGCCGCAATGGCTGGAGCTGGACCTGTCCAAAACTAGGAGCCAGGAGCTTCTTCCAGGTCTCCCACGTGGGTGCAGGGGCCCGAGCTCTTGGGCCATCTTCTGCTGCTTTCCCAGGTGCGTTAGCAGGGAGCTAAGAAGCAGAGCAGCCAGGACTTGAACCTGTGTCCATATAGGATGCTGGCATTGTGGTGGCTTAATCTACTGTGCCACGATGCTGGTCCCCCATTTCTCTCTTTCCAGCGGCTTCATTTACATAGTACAAAACTCACTCTGTGTAAGTGTACAACTCTGTGCCTCGTTGCAGACCTGTCACCACAGCCAAGTTTTAGAACGTATCTGTCACCCTGAAAAGTGTCCTCGCTCAGTGCATGTTCTAATCTGGGTCTCGGTGTCCTCGTATGTCAGGTGGGAACCACAGTGGCTGCCTCCTAGGAGTGCTGTGACCGTGAGATGACTGCATAATTGGCACACGGTCATAAATGGCTGGCTGCTATGAACACGGTCTCTCGGAGTCACTTAAACATGGACTACTGGAACTAGGTGTGGTCTTAAAGACTCTAACTCCTCCTCCTCCTCCTCCTCCCTAGATTTATTTGTTTGTTTGAAATTCAGAGTTACAGAGAGGCAGAGGCAGAGAGAGAAAGGTCTTGCATCCACTGGTTCACTCTCCAGATGGCTGTAACAGCTGGAACTGCACCGATCTGAAGCCAGAAGCCAAGAGCTCCTCTGGGTCTCCCATGTGGTGCAGGGGCCCAAGGACTTGGGCCATCCTCTACTGTTTTCCCAGGTCATGGCAGAGAGCTGGATTGGAGCAGCCAGGACTTGAACCAGCACCCATATGGGATGCTGGCACTGCAGGCAGCGGCTTTACCCGCTACGCCACAGCTCTGGCCCCCACCTCCTCTATAACAGATAAAGAAGCCAAGGTGCCAAGTTATCAATCCACTCGGCCACTGGAGGACACAGTAGATTTAGTGGCAGGGCTGGGACAGATACCAGGTCTCTTGGTTGTTAGCTCAGTGCTGTCTTATCTCCCGAAGGACGTCCCCCAGTTGCTTCTCAGCTCTTGGCTAAGATCAAGGTTAGGACTTTCTCCCCAAGGCACAGGAGGTCATTGTGCACCCCCCCCCATCTTCGTGGGTGCCTCCAGAGCGATGCTGACCCTGAGTTTTGCTTGTGCTGGAATGCCCTGCGCTCTGGCCTTGGAGCCGAGGATACAGCTGGGGCAGGCAGGGTGCAGAATCAGGGGACGAGAGCCAATGTGGAGGCTGAAGACAGGAATGCCCACAGCAGCCAATGCACGTGCAGCATAACAGTCAACAAGTCTCCGTGGAGCCCATGGGCGGGCGACCGTGCTGAGAAGGGCCTCTTGCCTTTTGAGGCTTTGCTGTTGTCTTCTTGAAATTCTTCATAATTAATTATTTACTTACTTTATTGAGAAGCAGCCAGACTGAGTATGCTGCTCTCCACTCTTCAAATGCCTGCAACAGCCAGGGTTGGTCCAGGGACGCAATCCGCGTCGCCCCTGTGAGTGGCAGGGGCCCTAGTTCTTGGGCTGTCAGCACTGCCTCCAAGAATGTGCGTTAGCAGGAAGCTGGGGTTGGGAGCAGAGGAAGGCTGGAGCCCAGGCACGTCTGCATGGGGTACAGATGTCGCAAGTGGAGTCCCGCCCACTGGGACGAATCCCCGCCCCTCTCCATCAGCTTTGACAAGGAATTCCACGTTTGTATTCTGCACTGCATCTGCCCATGGAACAGGGAGCAGAGCTGGAGTTAGACTGGTAAGTTCCCCATAAGGAACAGTTTGTACACTGTATGGTTCCTGGGGTCTTAAAACAGAGAAGTAAGAGAAATAAGATTTGCAAAATGATGTGCACACCAGGATCCAGTTTACATCAAAAGATGCCACGTCAGGCTGTGCGTTTCCAGGTGACATAGACTTGTGTACGAAGACTTGTTTTGTTTTGCTTTGTTTTTTCCAAGCCTGGAAAAGTACTCTGAACTGACAGCGGGAGCTACTTCTGGGGAGCTGACCTCATCTGGGGACTCATTTTTTTCTGCTTGAGTTTGTTTCCTACAAAGAGAATAGATTCATGTATGACTTGTAGAATTACGAATAAAATGGTGATACACTCTTAGTATATTCTGATAACTTTTTCTCATGTTAGTAGATAATCTTAAAATATGAAGCAGGAGCCAGCGCTGTGGCGTAGTGGATAAAGGCGCTGCCTGCAGTGCTGGCATCCCATATGGGCACCAGTTGGAGTTCCGGTTGCTCCAATTCTGATCCAGCTCTCTGCTGTGGCCTGGGAAAACAGTGGAGGATGGCCTGAGTTCTTGGGCCCCTGCATGCTCATGGGAGACCTGGAGGAAGCTCCTGGCTCCTGGCTTCAGATCAGTGCAGTTCTAGCCATTGCTGCCAGTTGGGGAGTGAACCAGCAGATGAAAGACCTCTCTCTCTCTCTCTCTCTCTCTCTCTCTCTCTGCCTCTGCCTCTCCTTCTCTCTGTGTGTGACTCTGATTTCAAATAAATAAATAAATCTTTAATAAAAAAAAAAAACCCACAAAGCAGAGAGGTGTCTGGAGAGGGAGAAGGAAGCAGGTGTGAGGCGGGGCCCTGAAGAGTGACTGTGGGGACCTAGAGGTGGCTGGCTGGAGGAGGGGTGTGAGTGGCAGCCCTGGGGGGAGGTAGAGGCTGTGACATCCACTCAGGTAAAGGTCGGGGAGGCTGAGAGCTGACCAGAGGCTGGGAGGGGGGCACTGGAACAGAACACAGATTCTGAGACACTGTTCCTTGAGGTTGGTTTTCTAAGGAGGTTCCTGGAAAGCCCATCTTGCTACTTTGTGCCCAGAGCGGTTGGGACTGCTTGTAACAAGGAGAGTTGGAGCAGCCATGGAGTAGTGTTAGACACAACTTATCTCCATGCATGTTGCAAGCAGGGAGTCCTCCCTCTTCTACCTCCTGCACAGGCCCCTAACCCAGGCTATAAAAGCCCCAACAATGCTCCTTGCAGATGGAGGCAGTGTCCTTGGGGACTCCACCTCCCCTCTCCCTCCTTTGCCTGCCACAAGGAAATCAAGTTCTCTGAGCGGTTATCTGGAGACACCACAAACCCCAGACCCCTGCTGTCCAATAGCTATAGCACTTGCCAAAGGAGATGGGGACCAGGCTGAGTGGTGACTTGGAAGGGACTGTTTGGGTATGCAGGACCTGCCTGTCTGGGGAAGAACAGGGCCCAGGTGTTGGATCTGAGGCAGTGGGCCCAGTGTGGCCCAGTGGATAGAGCACAAGCTTTGTCATGAGGACTGTGAGCGAGTCCCACGTCCCTTGCACCTGAACTGGGTGACTGTGACCTTGGGTTCTCCCCTGTGTAGTAGCCGCTGGGAACATCTGATGAGGCGCTGTAGGTAACACACGAGACACAGTGCCTGGCACAGACTGGGAGCCCCAAAATATTCCCTCTCCCCTAGACCTCTTGCTGTCGCTTGGGCTCTGTAGTGGCCAGGAAGCCTTTGCCAAGTCCAAGGAGCTGTTTGCCGAAGCGCCCCCTCCTGTGTCTCTGGGACAGCCGCTGAGAGCGGCGGGTGCTGAGTCCCTCTTACAAAAGGGTGGGAGCTGAGCAGTCTGGGAAGCCTGAGGGCTGGGGAGCCAGGCAGAGGAGGGGGAGCCAGGCCTCCGCCTTTCCTGCTGCCTCTGGAGAAAACCGGGCAGGAGTCCTGCCCTGGGATTTCCAGCAGAAAGGGGTGCTGACCCCACATCCCCGAGGGGCTCCCACCCCCGCTCCCCACCCCAGGGAAGTGAGTGGGTGATTGACGGGCCCTGCTGCGGCTGGGAGTACAGATGTACCCACAGCAGCTGCAGCCCGGCACCCACACCTGTCGCCCAGATCAGCTGCTGTGACTCCACTCCTGGGGAGGCAGGCCAGGTGCCCGGGCCTCACCTAAGTCCTCCTTTCCAGACAGGAGGATGAGCCTGGAACATCCTGGGGGCCCTGGGAGGCTCAGCACCAGACTGGGACCCTCTCCCAGCACAGCCTGGCTTCCAGCTAGCCCTCTGCAGTCTCTGACACCTGCCCCTCCCCCCTGCAGTGCCACGCTGGGGTGGGTGAGACCGAGGAACAAGGAAGGGGGCAGGGAGTGGCTTTAGGCTTTCAAGCCAGGCAGGCCTACTCCAGGGGGAGGGGCGAAGAGAGCTGGGAGAGAGCTGGAGGAGTTCTTGCTGGCCTTGGCCGCCAGGGGTGAGCATGTGTCGGGGGTGTGGCCGGGCAGCCTGGGTGGGAGCGCTGCAGCAATGCTTCCCACAGCTGAGAGCCTGGTCTGTGGGAAAATTTCCAGGAGGCAAGGGGGAGACACACACCCTCCGACCGCCAGACCTACATGATGGATCGGCCGCACATCAAGACGTGTGAAATCCTGCATGCGCCCAGCCGGGCAGCTGGCATTGCTGATCTCCGTAGGGCACATGACCCCCTCCGCCCACTCCACGTCCAGGGAGAGGAACCGTGAGCTGGCCACGCTCCGAACAATGCCAGGGGCTCTGTGGGAAGGTGCTGTCCAGTCCTCCAACAGGCTGGCAGTTCCAGGAGAAGCCGCATATGTGGTGGGCTTCTTGGCCAGATGTGGGACTCTGCTGACCCCTGCTGGTGGACTTTTTGCCTCCGCAGCAGGCGGGGAGAGCCCCAGGGATAAGGCAGTGGTGGAAAAACCTTGCAATCTGTCTGGGAAGGGCGGGAAGAAATTCCCCAGCTCAGAGAATCTCCCTCATCTGGAGCTCTTTTAATGAGACCAAGAAAAAAAATTAGAATAAAACCCAGACTGAGTTCTGGGAGGAATGAGACACACCAACAGCGTGTCCCCTGCAGCCACTGTGGCCTGATCGCTGCTGCCAATCCCTTGGAAACTCAGTCAGGAAGCATCACGCCCTTGGCCAAGCGCCACCGGGAGTGGGACAGGGGCAGTGGGGGGACCATCCCCAAGTGGCCCCTGGAGTTTTCATTTGCAATCTGGTCTCCTCTCTCTCTCCCACCCCTCCCATTTCTTCCTGTAGGTGCAGAGCCTGTGTCCGTTTCCACTCTCCCTTCCTGGGGGTCTGATGCTCTCCTTAGCGGCTCCACCCCACCCCACCCCACCCCTCACTTCCCCAGCGAGAGGCTGCTATTAACCTCACTGGAAAACCCTGGCTAAGAAAGCTGACATCTTGAGTCTTTGCGTCTGCGGTGAGATGTCTTAGAAATCATTTTGTACACGCACAGGGAATGAAGTTCAGTCTTCCAGAACCTCTGCTGGAGTAAGCACACAGGGCCGCCCCAGGAGAAGTGAGGTCACCCATGTCTCAACCCCTTTCCTGGACATGGGTCTGTGGGCTCTGCTCCTGGTTCCAGCATCCTGCCGTTGCTCACCCCAGGGAACAGATGACAACTCAAGGACATGGCCCCTGCCACCCACATGGGAGACACAGATGGAGTTCCAGCCTCCTGGCTTCCACCTGCCACAGCCCTGGCTGTTACAGGCATTTGGGGAACGAACCAGTGCAAGGGAGCTCATTCTGTCTGTGTCTCCCTCTGTCCATCTCTCTACCTTTCTCTGCTCTCCACTGCAGGCTGTGTGATCCGGGTTGCGGATTTTCGCTGTATGTACAGCATCTCACTGTGTATTTTCTTCTACAGCTTCCTTTCTCGACCCAACATGATGTCTGGAAGGTTCAGCCTTGTGGATACACCGAGGTGCAGTTCTTTCAGCTCACTGCTGTGTAGTAGCCCTTTCTACAATGATACTGCCATTTATTGCTTGTGTCATTTCCGTTTCTTGTGGTTATGAAATTCTTGGACACAGTTATTGTGCACTGTTGGTTTTCTCTGGGAATCTGCCCAGGAGTGAAACACAAGTGGCCGTGGAGCCCAGATACCTCTAGCTTACCACCTGGTGTTGTCACCTGGTGTTGTCAGGTCTCCAAAAAAAATCAATTAGACAGGTGCAAAACTGGACATCATTGCAATTTTTATTTGTATTTCACCAACTATTGAGAAGGTTGAACATCTCATATGTTAACTGGTCATTAGGCTTATCCTCTATGCTTGTCTCCTAGTTTTTTTCCAGTTGTATTGTTGATCTTTTTCTCTTTGATCTTTTAATAATTATATATTGCAGCAAAGAATGTTTTTTTCAGTTCTGTGCTTTTTCATTTACCTTTTTCCATGTCAGTGGCTCCTGTCTGTCACTCCCTTTTCATGCATTTTTAAATTTATTTTTAATTTTTAATATTTTATTTTTACTGTGGTTATTTATGTATTTATTTGTTTGAAAGGCAGAGAGAGAGAGAGAGAGAGAGAGAGACTCTCTCACCCACTGGTTCACCCCCAAATGCCCACACAGCCAGGGCTGGTCCAAGCAGAAGCCAGGAACCAGGAGCTCCATCTGGGTCCCCTACATGTCCGGCAGGGACCCAAGTATTCGGGCCATGAGCTGCTGCCTCAAAGGCTGTGCCTTAGCAGGAAGCTGGATCAGAAGCAGAGGCGGGACTCGAACCCAGGCACTCCAATCTGGAGTAACTGCTCTGCCGCAACACCCGCCCCTCACTGTCTTTCCAGTGGCTTTATTGAGGTGTAATTGGTAGGTCATTGAGGCCAGTGCTGTGGCTTATCTGGTGAGACTGCCGCCTGCCCTGGCATCCCATATGGGTGCCGATTGGAGTCCCAGCTGCTCCACTTCCAATCCAGCTCTCTGCTGTGGCCTGGGAAAGCAGTAGAAGATGGCCCAAGTCCTTGGACCCCTGCACCCATGTGGGAGACCCAGAAGAAGCTCCTGGCTCCTGGCTTTGGATCAGCGCAGCTCCAGCCATTGTGGCCAATTGGGGAGTGAACCAGAGGATGGAAGACCTCTCTCTCTCTTTCTCCCCCCTCTGCCTCTCCTTCTCTCTGTGTGTAACTCTTTCAAATAAATAAATAAATCTTTAAAAATTTAACAGATCACACACACAATTTGCCTGTGATAAGTGTGCATTCAGTGATTTTCCATAAATTTAAAGAGTTGCATAACCATCAGCCCGGGGCAGTTTTACCACACCCCCCGAGCCCCCAGAGCGACTCCTGCCGCCGCCCCCCCCGCCCCCCCCCCCCCCGCAAGCTTTCCCAGGCCCCTCCCCTTGCCACAGGCAGCCCCCAGTGCGCGCCGTCTGGGTCATTTTGCTTTGCTAGACATTTCCTATGAATGGAGTCATACAGTATGTGGTCTCACATCTGGCTGCTTCCACTTGGCGGAGTGTTTTGGCTCCATTCGCTCTGTCGCCTGGTGCTGACATCATTTTGCTGCTGAGTGGTGTTCATTCCATTGTGTGACCCCAGAGTGCCGAGTTTGGACATTCGGCTCAGACTTGACCCGATGAGGAACAGATCTCGCAATTATTTTTGCGATGTGTCTTTTTCTCCCCTATAATTTTTTTTAAAAAATTTTATCTATTTATTAGAAAGTCAGAGTTACACACACACACACACACACACACAGAGAGAGAGAGAGAGAGAGAGAGAGAGAGAGAGAGGTCTTCCATCCGCTGGTTCACTCCCCAATGGGCTGCAATGGCCAGAGCTGCACCGATCTGAAGCCAGGAGCCAGCAGCCTCCTCTGGGTCTCCCACGTGGGTGCAGGGGCCCAAGGACTTGGACCGTCTTCTACTGCTTTCCCAGGCCATAGCAGAGAGCTGGATGGGAAGAGGAACAGCCGGGTCTCAAACCGGCGCCCATATAGGATGCCAGCGCTTCAGAAGGCCGGGGTGTTAACCCACTGTGCCACAGCGCCGGCCCCCCCATAACCATTTTACAACTGTCCTCTGTCTTTGATTTTCAGTCATTTTACCATGCGACGTGCGCGCTTGTGTGGCCGTCCTGCCTGGAGTCAGCTGAGTTGGCTGGGTCTGTAAATTGCTGCTTTTTCTCTTCAGACGCTCAGTCGCTGCTTCTGTAAGCAAGCTGTGCTCCCCGTGTCGTTCCTCTGCCTCTGGAACTTCAGTCACGGGGCTCTCTTCATTACTTTCAGCCATCTTTTTCTACTTCGATTTGGATTCTCTTCATTGGCCTATGTGCAAATTCATCTGTTTTTAATTCTGTGGTGTCCAATAGGCTCTGAAGCCTATTCAGTGAGTTTTAGCATTGTGTGTTTTTCAGTTCTATAATTTCCATTTAGCTCTCTTTTGCTAATGTTGTTGAAAAGTTTGTTTATTTGGCCAGCGCCGCACTCAACAGGCTAATCCTCCGCCTAGCGGCGCCGGCACCCCGGGTTCTAGTCCTGGTCGGGGCGCCGGATTCTGTCCCGGTTGCTCCTCTTCCAGGCCAGCCCTCTGCTGTGGCCCGGGAGTGCAGTGGAGGATGGCCCAAGTGCTTGGGCCCTGCACCCCATGGGAGACCAGGAGGAGCACCTGGCTCCCGGCTTTGGATCAGCGCGGTGTGCTGGCTGCAGCGCGCCGGCCACAGCAGCCATTGGAGGGTGAACCAACGCAAAGGACGACCTTCCTCTCTGTCTCTCTCTCACTGTCCACTCTGCCTGTCAAAAAGAAAAACAAATAAACAAACAAACAAAAACACCATTGCCTACAAATGTGGAAGTTTTTTTGGCTCTGTACACACTCACAGTTTTTGCTTTTGGTGTTTCTACTCCACTACCTTCTTGCTTGTATTATTTTCTTTTCTTTTTAAATTAATTAGTTTCTTTGAAAGGCAGAGGGACAGAGAAAGAGATCTTTTATCTGCTGGTTCATTCCCCAAATGGCTACAGCAGCCGGAGCTGAGCCCATCCAAAGCCAGGAGTTTTCTCGGGTCTCCCATGTGGGTGCAGGGGCCCAAGCACTTGGGCCATCCTCTGCTGCCTTCCCAGGTGCATCAGCAGGGAGCCGGATCGGAAGTGGCGCGGCCGGGACTTGAACTGGTGCCCATATGGGATGCCGGCACTGCAGAAGTTCACAACTGGGCAGGTGCCAGGTGCAGCAGCCAAGTGCATGCTTGGGAGACTGGGATCCCATGTCACAGTTCCTGGTTTCTTTCTACAGTCACAGATATCTGCTCTGAAGGGGGCTTAGGGGGTGGAGTGCCCGTGCTCACGAGCAAGCGAAAATCATGGCGATGGACTTCTGCTCTCTCGCAGCTACGGGGGCCTCCTGAACAGGCTGCGTCACTGGGTACTCAGAAGGAGGCCCAGGTCTCCTTTCCCCTTGGGTCTCAGGGCCCAGACACCACGCAGCTGGAAACCCTCCACTGAGACACTCAGCCGGGCAGTGGGCGCCCTGGGCCGTTTTCTGTGGCTACAACCATGTGCACAAGGCTGGGGACCTTATGAGGGACAGATCTCTGTTTAGCACAAGCCCCGGGGGCCCCGAGCACGCTGCCGCTGGCATGTGCCCAGCTCAGCCTTTGCACCCAGCTCACGCCTCCCTCCCTGGAAGGCTGGTGGGTGACACGGAGGACCCTGACCCGTCAAATGCCTTGAGCCCTCGTCATCTGCTGTGGCCCCTGATCGCCCTCCCCATTTGTCTGCGTGTCGGCCCTGAGGCCACATCCCATCTCCATTCGAGCCCTCGGTCCTGCTCAGTGACGGCTGCTGGCCTCTGCATGGCCCCTCGCTGAAAGCTGCCACGTGTGTGGTCACGCGTGGGCTCCTCTCAGCTCTCCTTGAGCGCTGCAGCTTCCTGGCCTGCGCCTGCGCACTGCCCCCAGGGACTCAGCACGGAGACAGCCTTGGCTCTTCCTGGCCATGTGCTGGGAGGACGCCCCCCCTTCCTTCCCCTCCTAGTGTCAGCCTCAGCAGAGCCTCACGTGGTGGCCCTCGGTGGCCACGGGTCCTGGCACCCGTCCTAGCCTCCTCGCTTCCCCGGGAGCCTGTGCTGTGCCCATTGTGCACACGTGCTGCTTCTCATCCACCTTGGTGAAGACGGCTCAGCGAACTCTTCTGAAATCTCACTTCGTCTCTTAGCAATGCCCAGCCTATTTTTTTTTTAAGATTTATTTATTTTACTTGAAAGTCAGAGTTACACAGAGTGAGGAAAGCCAGAGAGAGAGAGAGAGGTCCTCCATCCACTGGCTCACTCTCCAATTGGCAGCAATGGCTGGAGCAGTGCTGATCTGTAGCCAGGAGCCAGGAGCTTTTTCCGGGTCTCCCACGCGGGTGCAGGGGCCCAAGGACTCGGGCCATCTTCTACTGCTTTCCCAGGCCATAGCAGAGAGCTGGATGGGAAGTGGAGCAGCCAGGACTCAAACTGGCACCCATTTGGGATGCTGGCGCTTCAGGCCAGGGAGTTAACCCACTGCGCCACAACGCCGGCCCCTGCCCAGCCTATTAAAACTGCTTTCTCTTGTTGAAAACAAGGAGGCATCCACTGAATGCCCATGCCACCTGCAGCAACTTGCATTTCTGCAGAACAGCTGCACCACGACTTCCTGTTCCACCTGCCATCTGGCCATGCACGCACGGAGACGTGGAGTCCGCGTCCTCTGCCATTGAAGCTGGGGGATGGGCGTCCATAGTGTCCCAGCCGGCAGGGCACATGGTAGTTCTGCTGGGCTTCAGACTCTGACCAGCTTCCTGCTAGCTCTCACGGGGCACCAGCCCTCCAGGTCCTGCCTGACAGCCAGCCTCAGCCTGAGTTGTGAGAGTTATGGTGTCATCATGGTGCCATCGCGAACGCTGAGCGAGAAGCCTGGGGTGAGCTCAGCCAACACCCAGACCACTGAGATCAAAACAATCGGCTGCTGTTGTCTGCAGGTCCTCAGGCTGGGCGGTGTGCTGCACTGCCCTGGGGCCCGGCAGGTCACCAGCCCAGCCACCCTTTAATATCACCTTCCTGGATTTCCCCCTCTCCGGATTCCCGAGCCCTGGAGCCACGTCGGGGCACACACTTGACCTCCCTCTCCCTGTCAAGTCCTGGTCCCTCGCCAGTGCTTGGCGCACAGTGGGTGCTCAGCTCAGACTTTGTCTGCCTGGGATCTTGGGGCGAGAACATTTGCCAACAGAGAGAGGAGGGTCCTGAGTTGCAGATCTGAGCGTCCACTGCCTTCGGGAACCTGTTTCTCTGCTAGGAACCTCAGGTAGCCTGATCCAGAGTCAGGAGAATATTAAGGATCTAGTGCTTTACAGAGTGAATGGCGCACCTGGGCTGCGAATGGGGTGTCTTTCACAAATTCACCAGCAGGTGGCGACCTTATTCATGGGTCTACGCAAAGTATGGGCTTATGCGCTGCTCTATAATGCATTCACTAGGCGCCGACTAGGGGTTAAGGCAGTGTGCGAGCCCGAAGGCGAGTTTATTGTTCCGCTTTCCAGAGCTAATAACAAATACCCGACAGGAGGTACTTGGGAAGAACGGAGTTTCGTTCTGGCTCATGGCTCACAGTCAGCCCAGGATGGGGGGGAGAGGTGGGGCGGGGTTTCCCAGGGTCCCATGAGATCGGAGGGCACCAATAGTGGGGCGTGTGCAGAGGAGTGGTCCCCTCAAACAGTGGTGGGGTCCAGCTAGGTTTTTGCAATCGACCTTGCTGAGAGAGCTCCCTCCCCAGGGCACGCCCCAGTGACCTGACACCATTCTGAGGTTAATGTTCCACCCTCTGGGCACCGTGGACTTGCAGGTGTGGGATGTACCCATCCTCGTGAGCGGGGAGCTGTGTCCTGGCCCAACCACAGCAGAGTGGGAGCTGTAGTGCCTTTCCATCCGGTGAGCTCCCTGCTCCCGGAGCCTCCTCTGAGTTCTAGCCCACAAATGTGATCCCCCAACCCCCACCCCGCCCCGGGCTGTGAGAGCCACCCCAGTCTCCGTGCTATGGACACCAGGGTCCTGCAGAGGGGACCGAGGGAGCAGGAGGACAGTGGCCCCATGTGCCTGCCAGACAGGGGAGAGGAAGGGGAAGTGGTTATTTAACAAGCTGTCAGTGAGTTTCCCAATTGCCTTCAGGACCCAAGAGCCACCTCTGTGAAGGTCTGAGTCTCCTTCCAGCTGCCCTGGACTATTCTTGGGGCTTCATAGAATCAGAAAATCAGAACAGGCTTCCCCCAGGCAGGACCCCGCCCCCTGCGGAATCTACTTGGCTCCTTTCCAGAGAGACCTCCCGTTTTCTTCCCTCTGAGAATTTTATTTTCATGCCATTGACACTGTTCTTTCTGGCTTTCCTTTTGCCTTTGTCTACCAAGCTCCTTTCTCCAGCAAAGCCTGAGAAAGTCTAGGAATCCTCCTGGGAGAACAGGCATGCAGAGACCGGAAGAGGAGGCAGAGCAGGAATGCTGGGCCACTGGACAAACACTGCTGGCTCTTGCCTCTGGACACAGCCACAGGCAGCAGAGCCGTGCCAGAGCCAGAAGAGCCTTCGGGGCACCTGCTTGGGGAGGGGCGTGGCTTGTGTTGCTAAAACAAAAATACCTGAGACTGGGCCATGCAAACAGGCAAGAGGTTGGTTTTGCCGAGAGTTCTGGAGGCTCCTGGGAGCATGGCGCAGGCATGTGCACGGCTCTGGTGCTGGCCTCACAGCAATGGCATCGTAGTGGCTGGAGCACAAGTGGAAGAGATGTCAGTGAGACAGGAAGCGGGAGAGACTGAGGGGCCAGGCTCCCTCTTTAGAATACCCGTCCTTGAGGGACCTAATTGGGCCCCTTGAGAACTGCATTAACTCCTTCTGGGGGCAGCATCCCCAGTGACCTACTCACTCCCATGAGGCCCTTCCTCTTCAAGTTCGCACCTCCTCAACTCCATCGCACTGGGCCCAAACTTCCAGCACACGGATGTCGGGGAGCACACACTATGCAGTCCCTGCCCCCAGGGACACAGGAACCCACAGCCGTGCTACACAACACGCATGGCACATCGTCCAGGAACTTTCATTTTTCTCAACAGGAGAATTTTCTTATTTATTATTATTATTAAAGATTTGTTTATTTGAAAGGCGGAGTTATAGATAGATAGATAGATATAGATAGATCTTCCATCTTTTGGTTCACTCCCCAAATGGCCATAATAGCCAGGGCTGGGCCAGGCCAAAGCCAGGAGCTTGGAACTCCAGCTGGGTCTCCCTCACTAGTTACGGGGGCCCAACCCCCAGGGCCACCTTCTGCTGGTGACTTAGCAGGTAGCTGGAGCGGACGTGGAGCAGCTGGGACACAAAGCAGTGCTCTGATCCGGGATGCTGGTGCCGCAGGTCGGGCCTTAGCCTTAGCGCAAGACCAGCCCTGCCATTTCTCTTGACAGGCAGAGTTAGATAGTGAGAGAGAGAGACAGAGAGAAAGGTCTTCCTTCCGTTGGTTCACTCCCCAAATGGCTGCTACAGCCGGTGCTGCGCTGATCCGAAGCCAGGAGCCAGGTGCTTCCTCCCAGTCTCCCATGTGGGTGCAGGGCCCAATTTTTTTTTTTTTTTTTTTTGACAGGCAGAGTTAGACAGTGAGAGAGAGAGAGACAGAGAGAAAGGACAGGAAGTACTTTTCACCATTATCTTTTGACTAAGACACAGTTCTGTGTGGAGAATGCAAAAGCAAAGAACTTTTTATAAGAAGACGTAAGACCACGAGGTCCTAGGAGTGGGCGGATTCTGCCCGTGTTTCCAGTTGTTCGGGAGGGACCTGTCCGCCCGCCCCTGCTGCCAGGGGCACCTCTGTGCCAGCTCTCACTGCGCCCATGCGGAGCGCCGAGGTCCACATGTGGGCGATGTAGCCACCGCTCTCCGCCTTGGTTTCCTCTCGCGCAGCTCAGGGGTCAAAAATAGCCCTGATGTCGGCCAGTCACGGTGTCGCTGGACGAAGACACCTGTGTAGGCGCCTGGCGTGTCTACGTGCTCAGTGATCATTTATTATCGTGAGCGGTAGATTTAACAGTTGCCGGCAGAGCTGGTGCAAACTGCAAGTTTCACGCTGGACGCTTCAGAGCCTCGTGGTTCCTGGTGACCCCAGGAGCCTTGATTTTCTTGGGGGTCCACTTTGGTGACAAAATGGCTTTGAATGGTCCCTGGGAACTCCTGCTGAGAAACCTTCCAGTCTGTGTGCCAAGGCCTTTACCCCTTGAGCGTTAGTATTTCCCAAGTTAATTTCTTTCCTTTCCTTTTTTTTTTTTTTTTTTAAGATTTGTTTTATTTATTTGAAAGGCAGAGTTACAGAGAGGCAGAGACAGAGAAAGAGAGGTCTTCTACTTGCTGGTTCACTCCCCCAAATGGCCACAACAGCCGGAGCTGGGCTGATCCGAAGCCAGGAGCTGCTTCCAGGTCTCCCACGTCTGTGCAGGGCCCCAAGGACTTGGGCCATCTTCCACTGCTTTCCCATGTGCATTAGCAGGGAGCTGCATCGGAAGTGGAGCAGCCGGGACTCGAGCCGATGGCGTTATAGGATGCTGGTACTATAGGCGGCGGCTTTACCCACTACACCACAGTGCCGCCCCCCAGGTTCATTTCTTACCCACTTCTGAATCCTCAGCCCCTGCTGGATGAACTTGAAGAGGACAAGCCACACATTTTGAGGGTGCGTGGGGGGCATCCCCACTGGTTCAGCACAGAGGGATGGCACTGCTCTAGCCGGGGTGCCAGGTGCCTTCACCTACCTGTCCGTTTTCTCACCCAGGCACCTCCGCACTTCCTAGGTCCCTCCCAACACTGCAAGACTGGGGCTCCACCTGTGACGTCACAGCTCCCTCCACGCCCCAAAGCTCTCCCTGTGGCCCTCATCGTTCCTACTCAGTCTTCTTTGTCACCTCTCAGCCACTCCCCGGTACTGGTGTCCTTTGGGGGCTCTGAGCTCCCCTGCTCCAGCTTTCTCTAGACTGGAACCCCCAAGTCTCTATTTGCAACCCTGGTCCTGCTTTTTCTCCCTGGATGGAGGGAGCGGGTGTCTCCGAGCCAACAAAACTGAATTCATCACCACTACCCCCCGCTCAGCAACCTACAGCTGGTCCTGTGCAGACAGATGCCCCACCAGAACCCAGGGGCCACCCCTGCTCCTCTCTCGCTTCATGCAGTGCTCTGCACCCGGGCCCCAAAGCCAGCTGGTCATGCAGGCTGGCAGGTTATACCCCTTCAGTGACCATGCAAACCATCACCTCCTTTCCACTCCCAGGGCTCTCCTGCCAGCCCCCATCTCGATCTGGACTGTTTAAACAATCTCCCAGTGGGGCCCCAGACCCAACTCACCTCCTTCTCTTCTCACCTCATACTCGATTTCCTAAAATGCTTCTGAAACTGGCCACGCCATTTCTCCAGGACCCGTCAGCACGCCCCCTTGCCTCCAGTATGGTCCACCCCTTCCATAGGCTTTACTGCACTTCCAGGTCTCTCCGTTCCTGCCTGTGTGCCAGCCCCACTTCCCGCACAACTTTGTTTTTTTTTTTTTTTTTTTTTTTTGACAGGCAGAGTGGACAGTGAGAGAGAGAGACAGAGAGTAGGGTCTTCCTTTTGCCGTTGGTTCACCCTCCAATGGCCGCCGCGGCCGGTGCACTGCGCTGATCCGATGGCAGGAGCCAGGTGCTTCTCCTGGTCTCCAATGGGGTGCAGGGCCCAAGCACTTGGGCCATCCTCCACTGCACTCCCGGGCCACAGCAGAGAGCTGGCCTGGAAGAGGGGCAACCGGGACAGAATCTAGTGCCCCGACCGGAACTAGAACCCAGTGTGTTGGCGCCGCAAGGCAGAGGATTAGCCTAGTGAGCCTATTGAGTTGTGGCACTGGCCACAACTTTGTCTTTCGTCCTGGGTGTCGGCTCTGCAGCTGAACCTGTGGTTCCCTGGCTGAACGATGCTCTCCCAAGGTCATGCCCCTTCTTCTGCCTCCTGGCCAGCTCTGGATCATCTCTCCTGACACTGCCTTCCCTCAGGAAACAGAATTAAGCATTTACCCTTTGTCTACTCACAGTCATCTCCACTTCTCCCTTCAGGTCCCTGTAAGTCCCTCGGGCCCTGATATTGGTCCACCAGTTAGGTTGTAAACTTCTTGAGGTCAGGATCCAACTCATCTCCAGAACCTTTCATATATGACCAGGTCAGGCTAGAGCCTCAGTAAAGGTTACTGGGTGGATGGATGATGGGTGGGTGGGTGGATAAACAGATAGATAAATGGATGGGTGGGTGGATGGATGGATGAGTGGGTGGGTGGATGGATGGGAGGGTGGATAGATGGATGGATGGGTGGGTGGATGGATGGATGGGTGGGTGGATGGATGGATGGGTGGGTGGATGGATGGATGGGTGGGTGGATGGATGGATGGATGGGTGGGTGGATGGATGGATGGATGGATGGGTGGGTGGATGGATGGATGGATGGATGGGTGGGTGGGTGGGTGGGTGGATGGATGGATAGATGAACAAGGGAGAAACCTCTGGCCCAGTCTGAGTCTCTAACCTCGCTGGGATATTGGCCAGGATTTAGTCAGCACATTCTCTCCCTTCTCTCATCCTCACACTCAGGTTCTCCTTACCTAGCATCTATTGGCAAATGGAGGCCTTTGCAACAGGAAGGGAGAAAGATATGACATTGAGACGCTGATGAGGGAGGAAAGAGAGGAGAGGATGCACAGAAAGCAGCAGAAGAATTTAGAGACTGGTAGGCAGGGCCCTGCTGCCAGCCTGTAACACACCCTCCTTCATCCCAGGAGCCAGTAAGTACCAACCCAGAGGCACAGGAGGACAGAGGCACAGAGATGACTCAAGGGACCGACAGGTTTAGCTGTTCTTGAGAGACCCAAGGAGCAGCCAAGGCCCTGTGTGTTCCAGGCCCCTTTCCACAGCGCCAGCAAAAAATCTCTCCGCGATGAGCTCCTACCACATCACCTCTGCCGATGCGGGTGCTGCTGGCTGGGCAGAGCCAGACTGGGCCCAGTGGGTGACTGAGGGTTATCTGCCCTGAGGACATTTAGGCATGTGTGGTGTCCTAGTATTGGCAATGTCCACTGGCCTTTCTGTGATCTCAACACCAGGCGCTCGCCTGTTTGCATGGCGATTAACCCAAGTATCACTCTGGTCTCAACTAGAGTCCTTCCTCCCCTGAGTCTTTATCTCAAATGTTCCACCTAAGAGCAAGCCCAGAGGGTTGGCAGCATGGGAGAAGTGCAGTAGAACCAAAGGGTGTGCGGTTTGACGGGGCAGGGCCTGCTGGACTTCCTGTATATCCAGGTGTGCCTGGTCAGCTCTGAAGACACACGAACCAGCGCAGTCTCTGGGTGGAAAAGCAGGGTGGCCCTACGCCCTGGATTGTGTGGGACAGAGGTACTGCCTTGGTATAGTTCTGAATGCTGCCCCTGTGTGACTCACTATTCAAAGCATTCCAACGGGGATGATACATCGCACAACCAGTCTATTTACAAGGTGACTTAAGATCCTCTGGAAGAAGTCCAAGTGTGACCGCACTTCTTTCTCCTTTCTCCTGAACCTTCCCTAAGGACATTTCGCAGAACAGGATGGCTCAGTAGTCCCACGGCTCCAGAGAGGACCGACCCAGACCAAACAAGGAAACACAGGCATTTGTGCTCCTGCGAAATCTTGGGTAGAGCTCCACGGCTCCTATCTACCTCCAGGATACCGAGAGTTGCAGGGAGAGGGGAGAAACCCCTGGGACCACCGTCTCTGGGCAGGATGCTCAAAGTCTCCGACACCAATTGTAACTCTGCAGTTTAGTGTGCCTGTTTATCTATTATTTTCCCAGTGTAGGAATGGCCAGGAATTCTGGCTTATCCTCCTGCATCTTGCTTGGGTCAGCTGAGGATGGCCCGATCTGAAAGAAATGCTGGCGGGTGCTTATGGACATTCCAGTGTTGGAAGGCTTTGTTTGTGTAATGGGCTTGGCAAAAGGAAAGGTGTTTCTTATGGTAGAAAGCCAGGAAAACTCAGATAAATATTTCATTTTCTGGATCATGAGATGCATAGCTTCATTCCTGGAAGAGAATTAATTCAGCAACCTGGGTCTTTAAACGAAGCCCTGGGGAACCCTTGTCACCAGCCCAGGGTGGAAGATGTGGCAGCCATCTATGGCAACCTGGGTGGGGGCAACCAGCTGCTGAACAGACCCTCCAGGGCCTGCCATGCATGCTGGGAACGCCATGGGCAGGAGGGGTCCGCAGTACTTCCTTCTGAGTGAGAATGCTTTGGGTGAAGAGAAAGTAGTAGAAAGCTACACACACACACACACACACACACACAGACAATACATACCATCCCACTGCAGTGTAGACACAAGATCCGATACACACACACACAGAGACAACACACACCATCCCACTGCAGTGTAGACGCAAGATCTGAGCGCACTGTACTTCCTCCACTTTTGGTAACACTAATGGAATTCAGCACTGGAGAACTAGATGTAACTCCAGCCCTGGATTCCAAGCACAGCGAACAAGTTACAAAGGCTCAAAGACTGGAGCCAGCACTGTGGCACAGCAGGTTAAAGCCCCAGCCTGCAACACCAGCATCCCATATGGATGCCAGATCGAGTCCCAGCTGTTCCTCTTCTGATCCAGCTCTCTGCTATGGCCTGGGAAAGCAGTAGAAGATGGTCCAAGTCCTTGGGCCCCCTGCAGCTGCGTGGGAGACCCGGAGGAAGCTTCTGGCTCCTGGTTTCAGATCAGCTCAGCTCTGGCTGTTGCGGTCATTCAGGGAGTGAATCAGCTGATAGAAGACCTCTCTCTCTCTGGTTCTTTCAAATAAATAAAATAAAGCTCTAAAAAAAAAAAAAAGGCTGGAAGACAAAGCCTCCGGCCCAGGGGCTCTCACCCCTCCCTGGCTCCTCCTACTCCTGGGCACAGCAGTCAGCCTCAAGGTCTTCATGTCCCTGCAGATCCAAACCCACAAGCCCCAGACACGGGGCGCAGGGTAGGATTAGGGGCCGGGCGGGGCTGCCTTCTCCAAAGCCGAACTCGCTTGTCCAGCCAGAGGCCCCTGGGGATCCTTTTCTTGTTTAGAGAGTGGAGTTGGGGAGCTGTTTCTCATCCGGGAAAGGGGTGGGGGCTCCACTCTGGGCCTAGCAGCAGTTCTGCACGGAGTGAGCATCTCTGTTCCCTGAAACACCTACAGCCTGTAGGAGGGGCTGGGAGCTGGGCGAGGGGCTGCCGGTGCCCTACCCACTGCTAACTGCCCCCTGGCCAACTTGGAGTGCGCTGAGCTGAGACTCCGTCCTTCGCACTGACCGCTGGGGGTCCGGGGCAAAGCCTCCATCCAGGTCCAGGCAGACGCTTTTGGGAACAGGCTGCCTTCAGGGTGGGCGTGGCCTTCTCCTTTGGGTAGCTGGGAAGAGTGGAGAGAGCCCTGGGCACCGAGCTGTTGGAGGAGGGAGTTCATCGTTAGAGCGCCTGTCCTGCGCTGGCGCTGCTGATCTTCTCGCTCAGTCCCTGGAACACTTAGGGCCACACCCCTTTCCCGGAGGGGCCGAGGGTCTGGTCCAAGGGCTCAGCTAGGGGTCAAGGGCAGGGGCAGAGCGGCCCCCGGAAGCTGGGTTCTCTTGCACCTGCCGCTGGCCAGGTGGGTCTCTTAGGAGCGCCTGGGGTCAATGGCCTCCTGCCCACTAGACCCTGGGAAGCAGCGATGGCGCCTCAGGTAACTGGGTCCTGGCCGCCCACATGGAGACTGTCAAGTTCCTGGCTCTTGGCTTCGACCCCGCCCGGCCCCTCTGCCGGCTTTTGCGGGCGGGGTTTGAGGGGGTGAACCATCCGACGGAGCTCCATTTATCAGAAATAAGTTAAACCGGCTGTGACGCTTAGATCCCCTCCAGGACGTCGGGGTTCGTCCAGCCCCAGCGCCATCCCCAAGCTCCCCAAACTCCTCCATAAAGGGTTTTTGACTTCTCGAAATTTTTTAAAAGGGAGAGACACCCTCCTTTCCTAGGAACACGGTGTTCTCCCTGCTCCCAGCTCCCAGGCTAACAGGAAAGCGGCGGCGCGGGGGCACCCGCCCGGGGGAGCCCCGGGTCCCCGCAGGCTCGGCCGGGCCGCACGCGGTGACGTCAGGGGCGCGGGGCAGTGTGCAGAGCCCACTGGTTGGCGCGACGCGGGCCACGCCCTCCCCGGAGCGGAACAAAACGGCGCGCGGCGCCCGCGCCCCCAAGCTGCTGCTCCAGCCGGTCCCCGCCGCCCGCCGCCCGCCGCTCGCCGCCCGCGCAGCCCGCCGCCAGGTGAGTGCGCGCCGCCGGCGCCCGCCCTGGCCAGGGCCCTGTCAGGAAAGTTTGTCCAGGGGCCCGTGGCGGGCGAGGCCCCGGGGGAAGTGGCCGCGCCCAGCCAGGCGGCGCTTCTCTGTCTATTGGTCCAGTGGCCCAGGGTCCCGCGCCCCTCGGGGCTGCTTGGACACCCTGGGACTCCGCGCGCCCCTGACCCAGGGCGACCCGGGCAGAACAATCGGCGATTCTGCGAGCCACTGTCGCCCATTGTACGGCCGAGAGATGAGGGCATCCGTGCCACCCCCTCCCTCACCCTCCTGCTCCCCGAGAAAGGGCCCGCGGGTGGGGTGGGGGACATCTGGCTTCATGGCCCGGCCTCGGGCATCTGTGAGCGCAGGAGTGTGTTTTCCCGCTTCTGAAAGAGCCAGATGGCTGGGCTCCTGCACCCCAGGTCTGCGTGCTGGGCGTGGTGATGACTGAAACCCTGAAAAGTAACTTCTGTTGCCTCTGTCCTTGACAGCTGGGATCGCAAAAAGGGTGGGTATCGGGTGCAGTTAAAGCAAGTTGCAACCCGCCACGCTGCCAGCCACCGCCCCCAACAGGTGTTGCACCTCCTGTCCCAGCCTGGAGTCTCCTGCAGGCTCCTGGCCCTTGCTACTGTGGTAGCCCAGTCAGAGGCAGGGTCGGCTCAGGTCCTGCCCACAGCTCTGGGCTCCAGCCCTCCCCAACCCCCTGCTCCTTTGGGGTGAATGAGTCCCCATGCCACGGTCACCCCGCCTTGGGTACTAGCATGGCGACACTTAGGAAGACTCTGGGAGAAAGTGTGCTGTGGACGGATGCCTTGGAATCTTGGTGAGACAGCGTTTGGAAGACAAGCTGGTGGCTTTGGGCAAGTGACACAACTTCTCTGTGCCTCGGCTTCTCCCAGGGCTGGTCCTTGGGGAGTGTGTGACATGCAGCCTCCAGCCAGTAGCTCAGTTGCTGCCTTCTTCCTTGTCCTTTCTCCCCTGGCTCCTCCCAGGAGGCTGGCAGTGCTGGCTGCCCTCTGTCATCTCAGTGCAGGCCGGGGATGTACCCAAGGGAGCATTTGGGGACGGGGACACCGAGCTTCCCCTGTTCTCTTTGGAGAGAGGCTGCCCTCCGCCCTCAGAATGTGTACGCTGCAGCTCCCGTCCCGTCTAGGCTGAATCCCGCCTGCTGCTGTTTGGGTCCCAGGGAGCCAGCCTTTGCCTGGGAAAGGAAATCCGGGGCAGGGCAGGCCTATAGGGAAGGAAGTTTATTCCACAGAGGGCGTGGTGTGGGCCAGATGGGGGGAGGCGGAGCTGAACGGGGGGGGGGGGGGGGGCTGGGAAGGGGCACGGGAGAAGCTGGAGGGGAGGCCTGCCAGCTCTTCAAGTGGCCCGCTGAGAAAACAGGACAAGTTGGGGGTGCTGTGAACCCCCTGCCTTTGGTCTGCCCTCGCGCCGCCTTCCTGGCCCAGGTGTTTGCTTTTGTCATTGCACACGGCTGTCCCTGCTGCTGGTCAGTAAACACGTGGTCAGTGAATGGGGCAGGAATGAGCTTTGGGCCGAGCTGCCCACCTGGGTGCTCACCGGTGGTTACCAGGCGGTTTCCCGGGGGTGGTGTGTGTGAGCAGGTGGCAGAAAGGGAGTCAGTTTCCCTGCCTGTGCAAGTTTGGGGAGGGGGGTGGGGGGCAGCTTGAAAAGGCTTTCCTGGAAGGCTGAGTTTCGAGTATTTCTGTCAACCTGGCTTGGCCTGAAAAGCTCCTTCGTTACAGAACTGTGGGAGGTGCACGTGGAACATTTTGCAATCCCAGGAGGTGCACGTGAGAATGAAGTGACTGTCCCCCCGCGTGGCATCCCTCAGATGTGTTGGCAAGTGTCTAAAGGCGCGCACAACAGAGCTACGACGTCAGAGCTGGCCTGCTCTTAGGCCACAGTGAGCAGGTCTCTGCACTCGCTGCGTGCTGGGCTCGGGGCTGGCACCGCACAGCACATGCACTGCCCCAGACAATGCGCTCCATGTCACAGATGAGGCAGTGGAGGCTAGGGGTGCTAAGCAGCTTGCTCAGGACTGCAGCTGGCTGGTTGTAGGGCGGCCATTCAAAGAGACCCGCGAAACCCCCATGCTGTCACTACTTCTGTATTTTCCTTTGCTCCCTTCCATTTCCTTTTTGCAAATCAACTCGTTAAGGAAATGACCACAAAGGTGAACATTCGTTTTACAGCAGCTTGGAGACTGGGGGGTGGGGCGGGGTGGTTAGCAGTCACCACTCTGCTGCCCTGCTGGGGAGGAGAGGGGGCCCTTTGGCCAGATCCGATGCCTGCGTGACTGTGGGGGCCAGGTTTGCAGGAAAGAAAAAGAATCCTGGAAAAGAGCTTGCTTGAGGGAAAAAGAAAATGAGACAGAGACAGTCTGGGGAGGGGGGTGGCGCGGTGGAGGGGGGGCCGGGGTGTCCTGAGGGCTGCCCCAGCCGCAGCCGCCTGCTGTTTCCAGTTGTCAGGGATTTATATGGTAATGACGTGGCCGCTGTACGCAGTGCCCCAGGAATGTGTCTGCCGCCAGCGTGGAGTGATTCCCATGTATGGTAAAGTGTGTAAATACCGAGGCAGCTGTGTCCAGGTTCTGGCCGGTCCAGCGCCTCCCAGAGGCCGGAAGGCAGTGGCTGAGGGCGGTGGAGGAAGACAGGGAAGGTTGGAGGCGGCGAGGCCCCGCCCCCACCCCTGCCCCCAGTCCTGGCGCCGCTTACACCCGGGTGGGTGGCGTGGGCCAGCGCTTCCTGCCTGTTTGTAAAGTCTCAGTGCTCATTTGTTTTACTCTTAGAATTTAATTATAAAGGTCACCCAGACCTTTTTGTTCAGTGGGGGAGGACTGTTCCCACGCGAAGCTGACATCATTGTGAAGCCAAGTGACTGGACCTGTGCACCTGTGAGAACGTGTGGCTCTAGGATTTCCTGTGATGGTTTTGAAACACTTAGGCCAAGTCATGGACCCCACTTCTACCTCCAGAAGATCTTGAGATTCTGGCCTCCGCAGGGGACAGCATTTGGGGACAGGTGGGGACGAGGACAGGCATGGCTTCTGTCAGCTCACACTGCCACATGGGCTGTGGGGCTGGGGTTGGAAAGAGAGTAGCCCTAGCACAGAGAAGGGGAGGGTGCCAGGCCGGGTCTGGGGTGCTGCTTAGCTGCTCGGGGTACCCCATGACTGCATGGGATGTCCCCAGCCTGCTCCTTCTCCATGCCAGCCATTCTTCCCTGACCAAGGGCCATACCTTCAGGGGAGGTCTCTTTCCTGGGCTCCCAGGTGTCACCTCCCAAGCGGGGGGCTCTGAACGTGCCAGGTGGGCTGCTGTCTGAGCCCCTGTGGGACCAGAGGCTGAGCAACAGGCCCCCTGCAGGCCTTGCAGGTGCCCAGCTGCTAGCGTAAACAGTGGACAGGTCTCTACCCCACCCAGAGGGAGGGGATCCTGCCCTGGGCCTGCCCTCACTCACACACCCCAGGGAGCCAGTGAGCTTGTGATAGGAGGCAAGGGATTTTTCCACTGCAGAAATGAAGCCAAGGGGTGCCTTGCCTTGCCAAGGGCTTGGGGAAAGGGAGCTGTCTTTGAGCTGACCTCTCTGAGATGTTCCTTAGACATGACCGTGACCACTCAGACCCCACATCTCTCCTGACTGTGTGACTGGGGTGGGGGTGGGGTCTGCGCCCAGCTGTAGAGCCACCTCTGGGAGGTCTTCCCCAGCGCTGGGGATCTAGGTGCAGGCCTTAACAGGACAGCCAGCCTGGAACAAGGTAAGGGGGGGCCTCACCATCAAGCTCCCTGCCTCTAGCCTCCAGCCTGCCCTGGGGGTCCTGACATTTCAGGTAAACCAGCTGGGGGATTGGGATCATGGGATCTGGGATCAGCACGGTGTAGCAGGACAAAGGGAGCCCAGCGGGCCTGGAGCTGTCCCAGGCGCTTGGTAACCCAGCAGGGGGTGACTCTTGAGTGTCCAGAGAGCTTGATGCAGAGACCCAGGCCCTGCTGTGGTCTCGGTGGCCGCGGGGAACAAAACCCCCCAGGAGGACAAGTGGCTTGTCCCAGGCCGCTTGGCTGGGCTGGCGGAGAAGTCCGGCGGGTTCCTGGCCCCTGTTTGCCGTGCTGTTCCTCTAGCTGTGTGCTTTCTGGAGGCGGGGTGGTAGGTAAGCGGGCTTCCCTCTGGCCCCGCTTCTGGCCGGGGGGGGGGGGGGGTGCAGTACAAGCTCAGCTGGGCTGGCTCTCATGGTGCTAGTCAGAGGAGGGAGGGCATGCCGTGTGCTGGGCAGCGTGCCATCACTTCCATAGTCTCATGTCATTCTCATAGACCCAGAGGGTCACGGCCCCATTTCAGAGATGAACAAACCAAGCTCACGGAGGAAGGCGTGGCGGCAGCTCCGACCGCCAGAACTCTGACCTAAGGGGCTTCTCCTACCAGCCTCTGACCCCCAGGACAGGCAGCTGAGAGGGAGCCTGGCGGCCCACAGGTTTCCTTTAAAGGCAATCCAGCCTTCCTCCAGCTGGACCGGCCAGAGAGGAGGGGCTGAGTAAGGACGGGCCGCCTCTGCAGGGTAGAGGTGGCCAGGGCTCCAGCTGCAGCTCTCCCACAGGCAGGGACCCTCATGTAGGCACTCGGGAACAGAGGGCGCAGCCACTTTGTCCATCTCACGGCACCAGAGCCCTGTCCTGTCACCGGGCTCCTGTGGGGAGACCCCCAAGCATGTGGCCAGGCTCAGCCCGGAGGCCTCCTGGGCAGACTTCCCTCCCTGGCAGGCCCCTGGGCTTCACCCACTTCCCCGCCCGTGTTCCTGATCCCCTGGGCCCTGCTGGCTGTGGGCCCCTGACTGGGGCCAGGGAGAACAAGAGGAGGCCTGTGTGGAGCTCTGGGTTTCCCCTGAGGGAGAAGGGCTTTTGTGTCCAGAAACAAAACACTGCTTGGGACGGGGGCTCCCAGGGCTCCCAGCCACTGGTTAGGGGAGCTTTCCTCCCTCAGGGGTGTTCCTGGGGCCCTGGAGGGAGGCAAGGCCAGGGAAGAGGGCCAGGTGCTGCCCATGTGCCCACCGTGCACACACAGGAACCTAGGGACCCGCTTTAGAATCCTGGTCCTGCCTCCAGCTGTGTGGCCCCAGGCAAGCTGCCTCACCTCTCTGAGCCTTATTTGCCTTGTCTGCAAGTGGGCATGCTCGCTCCCTCTCCAGGTGACCAGTGGGGACTGGAGGGAGCCGCTGGCTGCGTGGCAGGCATCTGCTCTGTGGCAGTGGGGTCCTGGCTGTGGGGCGAGTCACCTCATCAGAGCGCCCGTGTGTCCCCTCAGCGCTGGCCCATGTCCCCACGCAATGCTCCCTCCCATCTCGCCGGCAGGGGAGTGGAGTGACCGCAGTTGGCTTAGGTGACTCTGGCCTGGTCCCTAGATCCGAGGTGGTGGAGTAGAGGCTGCCCGGATAGAGTCGGGGTCCTGGGGCGGGGAAGCAGGCGGAAATGGCTGCTGGTGAGTGGACAGTGGTGTTCGCTGCTTTTCCTGTCCCATCGTCCTCCATGGTGTCCGGTTTCGCAGCCCCGGGTCCTTGCTCCGCTTCTGGAGCCTGCGGGACAGAAGGGGGTTGGCCGAGCAGTGCGACATCAGAGACCAGGCGGGGATGGTTTCTGGGAGGAGGCCGAGGGAGGTCAGGTGCAGGTAGGGAAACCTCCAGCTGTGTTAGTGATGTGCGGGATTCCAGGAACTGCTCTGGGGAAACTCAGGTTTAAGCAGCGGGTGATGGTCCCCGAGGACCCCCCGCGAGAGGACGCTGGTTCCTGGCTTCTGCCCTGCATTCTAGCTCGGCCTCCCCAGCTCCATATACAGGCAGGCCCGGGGGCTTCCTACGTGCCAGGCTCTGCTCTGCGCACTCGGCTCTGACACAGCGCTTGGATCACCAGCCCCGGTGACGTGGGAGGTGGAGCTGGGAAGCAGGTGGAGCCTGCCGTGCAGGCTCGGGTGCCAGGGGATCCGCTGCTGGCATTTGCGCAGGTGCACTGGGAAGGAGACTCCAGCAGCAGCCGAGCTGTGGGCCGTCTCTGAACACATCCTGTGCAGTTGTGAGGGAACTGACCTAAGGAGGGAAGGGCTTTGCGGGCTTGGGGAACAGCAGGGTTCAGAGCCAGGCCAGACTTCGGGCTTAACTTTCTTTTGTCTCCCGAACTGGCTATCAGCTGCCCGCTGCCCTCTAGCACTGCCTGTCCCTCCCGGTGACCACAGCCCCAGGCCTCTTGCTCCCCTCTCCCTGCTCACTGTGGGAGGAGCTTGCCCCAGGAGCTATCTGGTGATCAGGATCTTTCTCCTCCAAGGCCCTCAGAAATCCCTTCTGCTATCTTGCTGGCCTGAACTGTGTCCTTTGCACATGGCTGAGCCCACAGCCTTGGAGAATTAGGGCTGAACATTGGGCCGTGCGTGAGTAAGAAGAAAAGCCCAGTGCAGCAGGTCCTCTTCAAGGGGGGTTTGTGACTGTTGGGGTGAAGGTGAGAGGCTCACAGTGGGAAGGAAGGGCTCTGACGGGCTGTTAGCACCCCCAGGGCTCGGCACACAGTTTGGGGTAGGTGGGGGGAGGCAGGCGAGCGGTCCGTGTTGCGGGTTTGAGATGAGAGTCCTTGGTGGTGGAGACTGTGGTACTGTGGCCAGATTGCAGACGCTGGGACAAAGGGCGAGCCTGGGGCCAAGGTTAGGCTCTCTGATCGTTCAGGGGGTAAAGGAGGCGCCTGCGTGTCCTCCAGGTGCAGGTGCCCCGCGGGATTCATGTGTGAGCCTGGCACAGAGGGGAACCGGGGCCAGAGATGTGCGGGGGTCCTCAGCATGGAGGGGACGGAGGTGGGGTAGGAATGCAGGAGGTTGGGAACAGTGTGGGACCAGCGGGAGCCCCAACTTTTAGGATACGGGGGGTGAAAGTGTGTCTCCTCCCTCTGTCAGAACCGTGCTGAGGATTCCTATCAGCTCAGTGAGGTTCTAGCGCCTGTACCGGGGTGAGCCAGCGCCACCAGCCCCGCTTCCCCAGCTGACGCCCTGCACGCATTTCTTGGGCGCCTCAAGCGCGTCCCTGGTGCGCAGAGCTCACTCCTGCAGAGCACGAGGCCCCAGCGTGGCTTTAGTATCGGGCATCCTTCATTCCTCAGCACGCCTCTGGACATCCCTGTGTGGGTGCCTCTGTGCCAGGGGCCGTGCAGGGCAGAGGCTCGGGGCTGGGCTCGGGGCTGGGCTGTGTAGGGCAGAGGCTCAGGGCTGGGCTCGGGGCTGGGCTCCACCTGGGCCCTGGTCCTGAGCAGAGGCTGCCTCGGCATCAGATGGGACGCTCCAGTGGCAGAGGCCAGGCCTCCCTCTGTCCTTGGCACCGTGTCACCAGCTGCCGCACAAGCCCTGTTGGCCACAGAGTGGCTCTGGGCGCCCCGGGCCTGTCCCCAGCATTTCAGTCCTTGGGCCCTGCAGGCAACAACTCTCTCTGGCCCTTACCCTTCCCTTCCCTAGCACCCTGCACTCGCCACGTCCTGGGCCCTTCAGTCTTGTCCCCTCTGTGCCTTGTGTGGCCTTGCCCCTGTGGTCAGCTTCCGGAAGGAGACAGTTCTCTAGTCTGGAGCATGTTCTGTCTGTCTGACCTTTGGCGAATCAGGGTCAGACCCGAGGCATCCCCCGTGTGTTGCCCTGGACTCCTGCATCAGTGACCAGTGTTGAGCGCTTACTACCTGCGAGGCACCGGTCGGGGCCTTTGCCATGTCACTGCCCTCCACCACATGCTCACGTGTTCTGAAGCCGAGAACTGTGCACTGTGCGCCGGCCTCCTGCTTCCTTACAAATGTTAAGCCTGTGTGTGTAGTTGAAAGGATAAGTGACAGCTCCCCAGTTACGGAAAACACTGCCAGTGCCTTCACTGCCTGCCTGGGAGCCCCCATCCCAGTCATGTTCACTCCCCTTAGGAGCACACTTGTGGTAATCATTCCCTTGCTTTTCTGTAGTACCTTAATTTTACTTTTTAAAGAATTTCTTTATTTTAGAGGTAGAGTCACAGACAGCAAGAGGAAGATGCAGAGAAAGGTCTTCCATCTGCTGGTTCACTCCCCAAATGGCCAGAGCTGGACTGATCGGAAGTCAGGAGCCAGGAGCTTCTTCTGGGTCTCCCATGTGGATGCAGGGTCCCAAGCGCTTGGGCCATCTTCTGCTTTCTCAGGCCATAACAGAGAGCTGGATCAGAAGAAGAGCAGCCGGGACTAGAACTGGCGTCCATATGGGATGCCGATGTTGTAGGCAAAGGATTAACCTACTGCACCACAGTGCCGGCTCCAGTACCTTTATTTTAAATATTTATTGCTTTGAAAGGCAGAGCCAGAGAGAGAGAAAGAGAAAGTGAGGCCGTTTGCTGGTTCACTCCCCAAATGCCCACAGCAGCTGAGGCTGGACTAGATCGAAGCCAGGAGCCTGGAGCTCCATCCTGGTCTCCCAAGTGGATGAAAGGAACCGAGTACTTACGCCATCACCTACTGCCTCCCAGGACACTCGTTAGCAGGAAGCTGGAGTTGTGAGAGCCAGGACTCAAACCCAAGCATTCCGATGTGGGGTGGGGTATCCTGAGCCCCTGCCTGCCTCACCCGGCCCTGTAATCCCTGTGATCCCGTCTGTTCATCCCTCAACAGCATGCACCTGCCTGTTGGTTTGTGTCTTGTGAGCACTGGTCTACCTGTTGCTTTTGTGCTGTGTCCTCTGTGACCTTCATCCATGGTGATGCACCTGACCATGATGGTTCATCCCCGTGGCTACAGCAGCCTCCTTTATAAACCACGTGTCTTACACTGTCATGTCCTTTAGAATGCCTAGCACATGGCCAAAAATATCAGAGCTTCCAAAAGCTCATGCAAATGTGTATTATAAAAAACTGCGCTGGATTTCAACAGGTTCCACTCGCCTTCTGATTCCATTTCCACAAACTCTGGACGCGCCCTCGCCCAGCAGTTGCTCGGGAACTATCTGTCGGTTGGATCCACAGAGGAAGCCCGCACGTAGCAGCTTGAGAGTGTTGTGTGGACGGCCAGGATATTCTCTGCCAGCATCAGGGACTTCTACCCTCATCTTTCTCTTTTTTTTGAAAGGCAGAATGACAAGAGGGAGATAGATCCTCAGGAGCCAGGGTCTCCATCCATACCTTCCACGTGGGTGACAGGGGCCCAAGCACTTGGGCCATCTTCCTCTGCCTTCCCAGGCACATTAGCAGGGAGCTGGATTGGAAGTAGAGCAGCCGGGACTTGAACTGGCACTCTGACACGGGATGCTGAGGTCTCAGGTGGCAGCCTGTCTCGCTGCCCCACATTGCTGGTCCCTGCCTCTTGCTTTTTGCCATGGGCAGTCTGCTTCCATCTCCCTGGACCCTGAATTCCCGTTTCTGTCCCTTTCCAGA
Source organism: Sylvilagus floridanus (assembly GCA_949820135.1). Classification (NCBI taxonomy): domain Eukaryota; kingdom Metazoa; phylum Chordata; class Mammalia; order Lagomorpha; family Leporidae; genus Sylvilagus; species Sylvilagus floridanus. Next base: position 86,841,146 of record OX463240.1, read on the forward strand.
ATGCCGAACTGGGGAGGAGGCAAGAAGTGTGGGGTGTGCCAGAAGACGGTTTACTTCGCCGAGGAGGTGCAGTGTGAAGGCCACAGCTTCCACAAATCCTGCTTCCTGTGCAGTGAGTACAGCCCAGGCCCTGCTGCTTCTGTGCTGGGGACGGGGGACCCAGGCCTGCCCCACAGGCTCGGGCTGTCAGCGCCCCAGGGAGCTGGGCCCAAGGGACGTAAACAGCTTGACATTTGGCTGCAGTGCAGCTGGGGAGGGAAGCACTTAAGGCCTCTTTGTTCCTTTTGGAAGCTGTTTTCTAAGGGGGTGAACTGCCCAGAACAGCACAGGGGGGCCTTGAGGGCTGCGGGCCAAGCTGCAAAGACTGGGTTAGGAAAACTTTCCACTCGGCCCTCTCCATCCCCCCCGCCGTGGTCTGGTCAGCTCAGAGGAAGACACTTGTAGCTGGGAGCTAGACTACCCTGGTTGTCCCTTGTTATCACCCAATGGAGAGGTGAGCTGGAGGAAGGAAGGACTGGGCTCACCCTGGCCAGTCCCCGCCTCGCATTCCTACCTGGGAGAAGGAGCCCTGAGGGCCGGGCGGTCCACTCCTAACCAGCCTGAGCAAGGTGTGCTCCAGGGCGGGCTGGGATGAGCAGGAGAACAGGCAACGGGAGAAGCCAAGGCCTCCAGGGCTCCTGCCTGCAGGACGAGATCACAGCAGAAGGTCTGGGTCAGGAGCAGAGATGGCTTCCGCAGGGCGTGCTGTCCTCCCGGGCCGGTGGGCAGCCGCCGCCCACTCCCCACCAGCACGCAGGTTCAGGGCCTGTCCCATCCGGGCTTGCACCTGAATTTGTTGATGATGGATAGTGACCGCGTCTCTGTCTGGTTGAGTTTTCCCTTGAGTACAGTGGAGGCCAGCAGACCTCACGGCGTTGTGAGAACTGAAATGAAAGGAGCTTATAACGCAATTGTGAGCGTAGGAACTGATAATGCTCCCCCCACGACCCCCGCCCGTGCACATGCTGAGGGTCCCTGGCAAGACAGGGTGATGTGAGCAGACTTCGCAGCCCACCTGGAGATGCAAGGGGGCGGGGCCGTGTCTTTCTCTCCTGCATCAAGGAAGCAAGTCTGGGGTGTGCAGTTCCTTTGTCCCTGGGTGATTGTGTTCCCCATAGGATCCCACTGGGCCAAGGGCCAACCTGTCCACCGCTGACCCCCTACCTGCTGCTGGCCAGACGAGCCTGCAGCCGCCCATCGCAGGCAGCCTGGGCCTGGCACCCTGCCCAGCGGGGCCTGGAGTGACGGCCCAGGGCCGCTGTGATGGATGGGGAGTGAACGAGACCTTGGAGGAGCTCTGTCTGCTTGCAAGCTGCAGAGGGCCCAGGCACAGCAGCGTCTTGTTGTCAGCAGCTCATGCTCTTTGGAATGTGCAAGCCATTTGTTTTCTCTTGGCGCTGCTGGGAAGAGGGTCCTGTTGCCGGTCCTAAGGGCCCTGGGACGAGGGGCTGCTGTGGCCCAGAGCACCCTGCCTGCCATCCTGCCTGTGGAGGAGTGGCCGCTGGTTGCACGTTGAGGGAAGTCAGGAATGTGGAGGGTGGCAGAGGAAGGGAGGAGCAGGCCTGGGGCAGCGCGGGAGGGGTGTGGAGGATTGGAAGCAGTTGCCCATAGTCAGGCTGGCTGGCAGGGCTGGGGGTGGCCGGAGGAAGGGAGGAGCTGGCCTGGGGCAGCGTGGGAGGGGTGCAGAGGATTGGAAGCAGTTGCCCATAGTCAGGCTGGCTGGCAGGGCCGGGGGTGGCCGGAGGAAGGGGGCTGGCAGGCAGTCAACAGTGCCAGGGCACCGTCTGCGTCTCCCTGGGGTCTCAGGCCAGTGTGTTTCCTAGCATCACAGCCCTGGGTGGACCCCTCAGCACTGCACGGAGCCCAGCAGCATCCGGATCTCCACCCAGGCTTCTTCCTAGCACCTAGAACACAGCCTAACACTTGCTCCTCAACGGCAGGGGCACTGTTTCTCCTTTGAGGTCAAGTGCGTGTTCCGTGTCCAGCTTGAATTCGGGGTAAACTGCAGAATCCAAGGACTTGCCCTCCTAATCCAGGCTGTGGACCTGCTGGCCGCCAGGGCCGCCCCCTTGTTGGCCAGGCCCAAATGGGTGCCCCTGAACTTCTCTGAGCACCCAGGCCCTTGGCCCTGGATTCTGTGAGCTTTGCTGCTGGCCTGAGTGGGCAGGAGGGAGATGGGTGAAGTCCAGGGGACCACCTGTGTCCTGGGCAGGCCTTTGACTTAGAAACAGGAACAGAGGGGCCTGCGGTTCACCCCATGGGAGCAGGCTCAGCTCTGTGGCAGGGAGCCTGCCCTGGGGCTATGTGCCCGGCTCCCCTGGGGGGCTGGGGCTGAGCAGGCAGCCCTGTGGGAAAGAACTGGTCTGTCCTAGCCCGGTGGCGGAGGCTGATGGAACCGAATCCTGCAGCTTGGCCCTGGGCAGCTCCCCAGAATCCAAGCGCACAGGGAGGCTGAGGCCCTGGCCGCACTCTGGCTTCAGATCGCCTCCTCCCCCGCCCCCACACTTGGCTGCTGGAGAAGGCAGAAGGCAACCAGGCCTGCAGTCGAGGGTCGAGGGCTAGGTTCTCGCCTGGCCCTGCTTCCGGCCAATCACGTGAGCTGGAACTTCCCTGTGTGGGCCTCGGTTCCCCTTGCAGAGAGACTCACTCTCCATATTAGGGGTGAGGGGCTCTGACCTCTCCCCGGGCCCCCCCGGGGAGTCAGGTGGCAGGAAGCGTACTAACCTGCCCTGCCGTGTTCCAGTGTACTGTGATTTTGTAGAAATATGTTCAGGTCCTCTCTCCCAATTACCCTCTATTGGGTCTGTGGACCTGGCCGAGCTGAGTCCCCGAGCATGGTGCTTGGTGGAGGGCAGAGGTGGGGTGAGTGTTGGACGAGGGCCACGGCGGGCAGGACTGGCTTCCTGGAGACCCAGGCAGAGTGGGCAGTGGTGATCTTGGTGGGCCCAGCAGGGGAACCATTTGCAGGCCTGAGGTCTCCTGGGCTCTGGCTGGAGAGGTGAGTCAGAGCCACCTGCACGCCCCTCCCCACTCTTATCTCCACTCTGCCTCCACCCTGGTCTTGGAATGTCCCGCTTCCCTTTGGGTCTTACGGGAACCCATTCCAGGCCAGGGCTGACTTCCCACCCTAGATGGGAATGCCGGAGCCTTGGCCTCTTGTTCCCTCCTTTCCCAGAGCCAAGCCCCGAGGGAGGTCGGGGGAGGGTCCATATTTGGGCGGCCCAGAGTGCTGGAATGAGGTGGAGATCAACAGGGCAGCACTGGAGGGGCCTTATTTAGTCTGAAGTCTCCAACCTGTGGCTCAGGGGGAGAGAGGAGCTGGCGGAGGCCTGGACCCTTTAAAGGAAGGGATGGCGAGTGCAGAGATGCTGAGCCGAGAGCCTTCGCAGAGGGAGCCAGGGCGTGGCTTCAGCGCCTCCCTGGGTTTCTGCCTTTAGAAGGATGCGTTTGGGAATGCAGTTCCCATGGGCACACTGAGCTGCGGGGTTTAAGGAACGTCCTGGAGCCCAGTTAGGATTATAGGATGAGTCGGCGCTGTGGCTCAATAGGCTAATCCTCCACCTGCAGCGCCGACACACCGGGTTCTAGTCCTGGTCGGGTGCTGGATTCTGTCCCGGTTGCCCCTCTTCCAGGCCAGCTCTCTGCTATGGCCTGGGAGTGCAGTGGAGGATGACCCAAGTCCTTGGGCCCTGCACCTGCATGGGAGACCAGGAGAAGCACCTGGATGCTGGCTTCAGATCAGCGCAATGTGCCGGCCGCGGCGGCCATTGGAGGGTGAACCAAAGGAAGACCTTTCTCTCTGTCTCTCTCTCTCACTGTCCACTCAAAAAAAAAAAAAAAAGAAAGGATTATAGGATGAGACCTAAAGAAATTCAGGAAGCAGATCTCTTGAGAGAGGTGGTTGGAAGTCAGAAGCCACGACTGGGGCCGGTGTGATGGTGCAGTGGGTTAAGCCACTGCCTGCAACACCAGCCTCCCACATGAATGCCAGTTTGAGTCCTGGCTGCTCCACTTCTATCCAGTTTCCCACTAATGTGCCTGAGAAAGCAACAGAAGAAGGAGTTCCAGGCTCCTGCCTTTTGGCCCAGCCCAGCCCCAGCTGCTGTGGCCATTTAGGGAATGAACCAGCGAATGAAAGATCTCTTCCTCTGTGTGTGTGTGTGTGTGTGTGTGTGTGTATGTGTGTGTGTCTGTAACTGCCTTTTTAATAAATAAATTTAAAAAATAAAATCTTCAGGCCGGCGCCGTGGCTCAACAGGCTAATCCTCCGCCTTGCGGCGCCGGCACACCGGGTTCTAGTCCCGGTCGGGGCACCGGATTCTGTCCCGGTTGCCCCTCTTCCAGGCCAGCCCTCTGCTGTGGCCCAGGAGTGCAGTGGAGGATGGCCCAAGTGCTTGGGCCCTGCACCCCATGGGAGACCAGGATAAGCACCTAGTACCTGGCTCCTGCCATCGGATGAGCGTGGTGTGCCAGCCACAGCGCGCCGTCCGCAGCAGCCATTGGAGGGTGAACCAACGGCAAAGGAAGACCTTTCTCTCTGTCTCTCTCTCTCACTGTCCACTCTGCCTGTCAAAAAAAAAAATAAATAAAATAAAATCTTCAAAAGAAAAAGGAAAAAAAGAAGCAGCTACAATCCTATGAGATCTAGGCCACCCTTTCTCATGGAACTGGTACGAGTAGCCTACACTTATTATGCGCCTGTTGTGTGCAGGGTACTGTGTTGAGCCCCTGACAGGTAAAGTCTCTTGGGATCCTCACGGCCACCTTTCAGGGCAGACATCATCATGTCATTTACAAATCAGGACATGGAGGCTGGACAGGGAGAGAGCAGGGTTTGGTCCTGGGCAGCCTGACGGTCCTGGCCCTGGGCTCGGGACTGCTCTACCCGGGCTGGTCAGGGCAGACACCGAGGCCCGCGAGCTTTCGGGCTCGGCGCATTCCCGTCTCGCTGACCCTCGGAGCCAGGAGAGTTTCCACACCTGGGGCAAGGTGATTTCTGAGATTAGGAAATGGTTGTGGTTACCAAGACCCCAGCTCATTTCACAGCCCACCTTGCTGATGAGAAACCTTATCTGGGTGGGTCACTTCACTGCAGCCCGGCGCCTCCCCCCAGCCTGCTCAGATGCACCCTTGGGCACTCCCCGCCCTTTTCCCTCCTCTCTGTTTTCTCCTATTGGGGCGCTCGCCAGCATCCTGTGGCTAGAGGGGAACCCAGGCCACTGCCTCTCAACCTTGGGGTGCACTGCAGCCTGGGGAGATGTGAGGAAGGCCCCACGGATTCCTGGAAGAGGGTCCTTGGCCAGCACCCTGGACGTGCACGTGCCTCCTCTGAACTCGAGCCCCTCAGCCATCGGCCCAGCCTCCGCTTCTAGACTGCTCCTGAGAGACCAAGCCGCTCCGTGTCCAGCATGCCCGGGAGCCTCAGCTGCAGGGGGCTCGCCCCAGCGCCAGCTCACTGTGCCGCTTCCCCCCACAGTGGTCTGTAAGAAGAACCTGGACAGCACCACCGTAGCCGTGCACGGGGAGGAGATCTACTGCAAGTCCTGCTACGGCAAGAAGTACGGGCCCAAAGGCTACGGCTATGGGCAGGGCGCAGGCACCCTGAGCACCGACAAGGGGGAGTCGCTCGGCATTAAGCACGAGGAGTGAGTACCCCTCATCCTGGCCTCGTCCCCCACCGCCTGCCCCGTGGTGCGCACGTCTGTGACATGTCTGGCTAGGCCGCGGAGGGCCCCGGAAGCCAATTCTTTCAAAGGGAGCCCTGGGGCACCTGCTGGGCCATTGGCCAGCCTCCTCCCCGCACGGAGGAGCGGGGACCGTGCGCCCTGTATTGTCACAAGGACCTGAGCTGGGAGGGGCCCACGAGTTTCGTAGTGGAGTTTCCTCTTTTTATAGAAGGGGAGATCCAGCTGAGGCTCAGTGACTCACTGGGGGTCCCAGGGCCAGGCCCGGGCTCCAGTCCCCCCCCCCCACCAGCCTCACTCCCGGCTCTGCTGCGGGGAAGGCATTTCCTGTCCTTGGAAGTAACTCAGAGTGTCCCCGGGTCCCCTCGCTTCCAGCACCCCGGCCTCTGACCTTCTGGTAGGCAGCGGCCGTCGGCAGTCAGCCTGGCCAGCTTCTCGGCGCTGGGGGCATGGACAGAGGTGCTGGCGAGTTACAAGTTTCTGCCAAGGTCATTGCCCCCGTGGGAATGACGCATCAGTAGACTTCTGGGAGCTGCAGGAATGAGGGGCAGAGGAGGGCAGTTCTTAGCCGATGACGTGTTGAGTGACCCTAGGGTTGTAACTGGGTGACGGAGGGAAGTGTGATATGTCAGTGAGGATGACATTATGCTGAACCTTAGTTTGTCCATCTGTAAATGGGTGATGGCCCTGGGGGCCCTGGTGGTCCTAGTCTTTGTCACCACGCTGGGAGGCTGGCCCTGCCCCAGGCAACAGGTGAGGTTGCAGTGCTGGTCCCAGCCATCTTTCTGCGTGCGTGTCTCACTGCATGCACGCCCATCCCTGCAGGGCCCCTGGTCACAGGCCCACCACCAACCCCAATGCATCCAAGTTTGCCCAGAAGGTCGGCGGCTCCGAGCGCTGCCCCCGCTGTAGCCAGGCTGTCTACGCCGCGGAGAAGGTCATCGGCGCCGGGAAGGTAAGGCCGCTGCGGGCATGTGGGGGTGGGGTGGGGTGTCTGCTTGCACTGTGCCTTCCAGAACCTTGCAGGGGGTGAGCTCGCCCTGCTTGGGCGGCCTGAGCACTGGGCGTTCACCCCTTCCCCTTTGTTCGTGGGCCGCCCAGTCTCCAAGGAGCTCCTGTCACCAAGAGCAGTGACATCCAGTGCCAGTGGATTGCAAGGCCCATTTTGTGTCTCCGGTGCTGGGGACCACAGAGGCTAAGGGGGCGTGGATAGTTTCAGGGAGCCCACAGCCCCCCTAAGATGATATGCAGAGTTCTGTGGGAACACACGTCTTTCTGGGAAGATCTAGCGCTTCCATCAGATTTCCAGAAGGATTCATGGTCCCCAGAACAGAAAGAGCTGCCCAGAAACGCACATTCTGTTTCCTGGGCTGTGGCCTCCCAGAAACCCATCCGAGTTCCCCTGGGCAGGGCTTTTCAAGGATCAGCATCTATCAGAACCCCCTAGGAACCTGTTTCAAATGGTTTCTCATCGCTACACCTGCCCTCACTATGTTTTTTTTTTTATTATTATTATTAATTTATTTATTTGAAAGTCAAGAGTTACAGAGAGATGGGGAAAAAAGACAGAGCTCCTATCCACTGCTTCACTCCCCCAGTCTGAGCCAGGCTGAAGCCAGGGACCAGGAGCTTCCTCTGGGTCTCCAGTATGGGTAGCGAGGGCTCAAGCACTTGGGCCATCCTCCTCTGCTTTTCCCAGGCCATTAGCAAGAAGCTGGATAGGAAAGGCAGCAGCCAGGACACGAACTGGTGCCCGTATGGGACACCAGTGCTGCAGGTGGCTGCTTTGCCCACTACACCACAGTGCCAGCCCCTCCTTGTGACATTCTGATGGTAGCCCCCAGTCAGCAGAGTGAGCCAGGGGCTCCAGACCGAGCACTCGGCCCCAGACAGGCTGCCGGGAGCCGGGGCAGCAGAACTCTGGCCCTAGCAAGTTGCAATCTCAGAAGATTTTTCTTCAAGCTGCCTGGCCAGAGAGGACTTCTGGGTCATCACAGAGGCCCGGGTGACCTGGCCGAGATCACACAACAGACCGAGGGGACAGCTGGGCCCAGAGCCCATCTCCAGCTCTTCTGGATTCCGGTGTTGGCTTTTAAGGCTTTTTAACCTTGAGGAAGGGAGTCTGGGGGTGTAACGGGGTGGGGAACTAGCTCGTAGGCTGAGTCTAGCCCATAGCAGGCTGTCAGTCCCCCCAGTTGTGATTGGAGACGGGTATTATCCCATTTTACAGATGAGGAAACAGGCTGAGTAATCTGCCCAGATCCCCTAGCAGGGAAGCAGCTAAGCCGGGGTCCAGCTGGGTTTGTCTGACTCTGAGGCTCCTGCTCTTACTCCTGTGGACTCTGCTTTGGGCCATTTAACCCCTCCGGCTGCTAAACGAGAAGGCATTGCTATCTCAGGCAACCCGGAGCTGAGCGGAGCCCAGCGTTGTTGTAGCAGGTAAAACTGCTGCCTGTGAGCCGGCATCCCATATAGGTCCCCGCTTGAGTCCCGGCTGCTCCACTTCCAGTCCAGCTCTCTGCTGTGGCCTGGGGAAGCAGTGGAAGATGGCCCAAGTCCTTGGGCCCCTGCACCCACGTGGGAGACCCAGGAGAAGCTCCTGGCTGCTGGCTTCAGATTGGCCCAGCTCTGGCTGTTGTGGCCATTTGGGGAGTGAACCAGCAGATGGAAGACCTCTCTCTCTCTCTCTCTCTCTCTCTCTCTGCCTCTGCCCCTCTGTAACGGTGCCTTTCAAATAAATAAATAAATAAGTAAATAGGTAGATAAATAAATATTTAAAACAAAAACTGCTGCCTGCGACGCCGGCATCCCATATAGGTGCCTATTCGTGTCCTGGTTGTTTCATTTCCAATCCAGCCCCCTGCTAATGGCCGGAGAAGAACAGTTGGAGATGGTTCAAGTGTTTGGGTCCTTGCCACCCACGTGGGAGACCCGGATGAAGCTCCTGGCTTTGGCCTGGCCCAGCACTAGCTATTGGAGCTATCAGGGGAGTGAACAAGCAGATGGAATGTCTCCCTCTGTCTGTTTATTTGACTTTCAAAATAAATAAGTCTTTAAAAAAAAAAAAAAAAAAAAAGAGGAGCGGAGACTCAACCCAGTGCTCCTCTGTGGGGCACCAGCGGCTCGGCGGCTTAACCCACTGCACGGCGATGCGGTCCCTCGGCACGCGTTTTGTCCTGCCTGCTGCTGCTGCCTCTTCGGGGTTCAGCGGCGCTGTCTCCGCACCCACTGCCCAGGCTGCTCGGTTGCAGCTGACGGCGCTGGCTGCCAGGTGTCATCTCTGCTGGGTGCTGCCACAGCAGGCAGCCCGACTTGCCACTTCCCTGGGACGCGGCCTGCCCTACGCCGCCCCCAGGCACCTCCTAGAACTGCCAAGGCTCTCTGTGGCCCCAGGAGAAGCCACGTTCCTTGGGCCATTTCCTGTTGCACCCAAGGCCTGGGGTGACGCGTCCCCCTTCCCAGGTAACTCTAGGCGGCCTCCGCTGTCCAGCCTGTGCCGGGCACGTGACGCTGGGAAGCTGCTGAGTGCTCACAGCTCCTCTGAGAAGGGGAAAGCACAGCCGGCTGTGTGAGGTGTGGCCTCCGGGCCCACTGCTCTTGTCAGAGGCCACCCTGGCCCAGGGCGACCCGATAGCAGCCCAGGGCTGCTCGGTGGCTGGGCATCCTGCGTCCACGAGCTGGTCCCCAGCCCATCCTGCAGGGAGACAGGAGCAGAGGTCTCCTGGGTGTGGACCTTGGGGAGGTCGTGCAGCCAGTGGGAGGCAGTCCAGGAGGAGCGCCGAGCCCTTGCTCACGTCGCTCATCCACAGGCAGGGCGGGTCTGCAGCAGGCTTGGCTGGTCCTGCCCGCGGCGGGCCTGCAGCGTGGTGGTCATCCCACCCCTCGCCTGCCTTTTGTGGTGCATTAACCACGGAGCCACTGCCACACTTCACCGAAGATGGTGCCCGGTGGGCTGTGGTCCCTGGCCTGCTCCTCTACCGCCCGGCAGCCCTGGCCAAGCAGACCTCAGAACACCCCACGAGGGTGGGGCCCCCTAGTCTCTGGTGGCAACATTAACCCTTTCCTTCCCCACCTAGTCCTGGCATAAGTCCTGCTTCCGCTGTGCCAAGTGTGGCAAAGGCCTTGAGTCCACCACCCTGGCAGACAAGGACGGCGAGATTTACTGCAAAGGTGGGTGGCGTCGCGTCTCCCCAAGGATCGGGAGGCCCAGGGGCCGGGGAGCTCAGTGGTTAGAGCTTTGCTGAATGTAAACCAGTTCATCGCCAGTCTGGGCAGGGCGGGGCCAGCGCTTGTGATCCGGACTCCCAGGGCGGTGCTGTCATCTCAGTGGTGGGGGAGAGATGGGTACAGGGCGGAGCCTGGAAGCTCCTCTCTCCAGAGGGCTGGCCAGGCCCCAGGGCTGTGGTGTCTTCAGCGGGCAGCTTGGGCAGCAGGCGGTGGGGAGGAATCAACCTAGCGCCTCTTCTCTCTCTCTCTCTGCAGGATGCTACGCCAAAAACTTTGGGCCCAAGGGCTTTGGCTTTGGGCAGGGAGCTGGGGCCTTGGTGCACTCGGAGTGAGGCCGCCGCCGCCTGCCGCACCCTGCCCAATCTGTGCTTGACGTCACCGTCCCCTCCCCAGCCTCGCCGACCTCCAGGATTCCCTCTCTCTGTCTCTCTCTCTCTCTCTCTTCCTCTGCCCTGCCACCCATCACTAATGACGTGAACTTGGGCTTGTTTGGAAATCTACCGCACTCAGGGGCTTCCCTGCTTGGCATCCGCCACCATCCCCAGCAGGAGACCCCGGCGTTTCTAGTCCAGTGGGACCAAGCCCTCACCACCTCCCTCCCCCTGGACCTCTGGTCCCTGGCTCTTGGGCAGAGCATCCAGCCTCACCTGGCCAGGGCCCCTGAGGCCACACCCTGACACCCGGAGGAGCAGCAGCAAGAGGCCCAGAGCGAGAAGGAAGCAGGACCCAGGTGGGGCAAGGAGGCTTCTGGTCACTGCGTGCCAGAGGCCGTCCTCTGTGCGAAGGGGGTGGGCTTCTCGGAGTCCCGGGAACAAGCCGGAGGAGTCAGAATGCACACAGCCAGGTCTGGGGCATGGATAGGTGCCCCTGCTTCTCGAGGCCTGGGCTCTGAGTGTCTGTGGAACCCGTGTCCTGTTTGGGCTGGAGAGCGACCGAGGTGTGAGGACCCCCGAGCGAGGCGGTTACCCCCTCCCAAGGCCTCCAGTGCCCTGCTTGGCAGGATCCTGATGGAACACCACCACCACACATTCCCGTCACCCGAGGCCAGATCTGAGCGGGGTTAGCTTGGGCCAGGCTCTGGGTCCTGAGGCTGCTGTCGGCAGCTCCCCCAGCCTAGCGCTGCTTTGGCCAGGGCTGTGTTCCTAACACCTGCTGCATGCTGAGATGTGGAGGAGGCAGACACAGCCTCAGTCTCCATCCAGGCACCCTTCCCTCACCCGGAGACCCTGCCCTTTGGCCACGCCCTCTCCTCCAGGGACCCTTATCTGGCCACATCACCCCATCCCTTCCAAGCCCCCAGGCCAGGAGCAGCAGGAAGAGGAGGAGGGGTGAGGGTGTGCTGCTCACCGCGACTGAAAGGACCACTCTGTGAGGGCTGCAGGTGGGGGCTGACGCAAGCTGATTTTCCATCTGATCAATAAAGCTGTTAGACCAGAGCTCCGGCTTCCAGTCCCTCTGTCAACGCCGCCAGCCCCTGGAACAATCAAATTAGGAGGAGGCCTGGCGGAATGAATCATCTGGGTTTGTTCCGCCTTTTTCTAAGGGCCACTTGCTTCTTAGTGTATGTTCCAGCAGAGCCACACTGCCTGGCGTGATGGGAGCAGCCAGGTACCACGTCTGGTCCCGCCTGGCCTCTGCCCCATGTGTGTACGTGGGAGCCACATGGACTTTGGAACCTGAGGGGCTCAGGTCCCCCCCGACCGTGCTGGGAACTTCTCCCAGCTCGGAAAGCCCCAGCACGAGAGGAACTTGGCAGGAGGAACTTGGTGTGAGATCCAGATCTGAGCTCACTCACGCTCAGTCTGGGCCCCAAGCTCCACCTGCTGCACCCTGAAGCCCCTGCCCCCAGCCAAGTCAGCGGAGGTGCAGGCACGGCTCAGGGCTGCCATGTCTGTTCCCCTAGGGCACCTGTCCGGTGCCCGGGCTTCTCTTGAACTTGCGCTCAGACTGGGTTTCAGAACGACTCTAAGCAGATGAGATGCTCTTGTCGCCGGAGATCGCTGCGTGGAGGCTCCTGTCTTTGTGCCAGGAGGAATGCAGCGTGAGCGTTGTAACCACGCCAGCCAAGTTCACTGAGGAGGAGAAATTACAGAAGTGGGACTGCTGGGCCGGGCGGGCAGTGGGGGCAAGGAGCGGGCGCCCAGCCTACTCACCCTGGAGTTCACGGGCAGGAGCAGGGGCCCCCTGGTCCTTCTCCCTCCTCCCTCCCCTGGGGTGTTGTGGGTGGGAGATTTCCCAGAAGTCCCCGCAGGACCTCATCAGCAGGGGGCTGTGGGACCTAATGGCCCCCTTGGTGCAGGGCTGGGGGAGTCCCAGCGGGGCGGCCCTGGGGAGAGGGCTGGAGGCCACCGCCCAGGGTGAGAGTGCAGCAGCAGGGACCTCGGGTGGAGCGGCCGCTCTGCGCCCAGGGCTTGCTTCCTCTTGGCATTGCACAAACTTTCTCTTCCCATTTTCTCCGCCCCCTCTGACACACACAGCTGCGTTAACACTGTCAGCCAGGCGTGTGCGTGCGTGTCATCTGGATGCCCAGGACCAACCCTGCTTTCCAAGGACCTGGCTCCGGGAGGCTGGAAATAGGAGCTGGGGGAGGGGGGGTGTCTTCAGAAAGTTCATGGAAAAAATGCATGAAAGAGCTACGCATGGATTTCAAAGTTCAATGCACCAGGAGGCGCTAACCTCATCATTCCACTTCCCCACAGACTTTCTGTGGTGCCCGCATGTACGTGTGTGATGCCGGCCCACAGCGCGAGGTGGCAGCTGAGAGCCAGGGCCACAGAAAGCGCCGGGCGGGGCGGGCACCGGCTGTGAGGTCCACCTTGGGGACCCCTGCAGCGCTAGCCCAGGACATAGCCCAGGGAGTGCGGGTGGTGCCACAAGACCACCGTGAGGGGGTTGGAGCTAGGCGGCCTCGGGTACCCAGCTCAAGGCCCACCTCCTGCCCCCGCCCCGCTACCTCCGGGCCGGCCCCACGGAAGGCAAGGGCTCGGGCACGCTCCCTGGGAGTGGACAGGCAGAGGGCGCTGTAAGCTAGAGGCTGCCAGGCCCGGACGCAGCCTCCCGACAGGGCAGTGCCGAGAGGGAGGACCGGACTTAGAGGGCGGGGCTTAGCTAGGGAAGGAGGGGCTGGAGCCGAGAGAGCGCCCGGCTTCCGCGGACGGTGTGCTTGCGCTCTGCCGGGGGACGCCAGGGGGCGCTGGCGGTCAGGGCAAAAGGCAGGCGCTCCCTGTCCCCAGCCCCACCGCTGTGGTCACTGCTCCGAGCTGATGCCCTTGGGAGGCTTTGCGCTGTAGGGCTCAGTGCAATTCCAAACCGTGGAAATGCCTGGAAGGAAGAGGGCGAGTGGACAAGGTGTGTGGGGCGCCGTGCACAATGGCTGCAGTGCCCTGGGGTTTCGGGGTACGTCAGGGAAGAGCTGCCCCCCCTGGTGGGAGGCAGCTCCTGCCCCCTTGAGCTTCCCTCCTCCAAGACCGTGGCAAACTGTTGGGTCCCCAAGGGCTGGGGAGGGACTGCAGTGCAGGGGTGAGGGCAGGGATGAGGGGAGGGGCAGAGCTGCTGCCAATCAAGGACGCAGACATCCTTTGAGAGGGGGCTGAAACTGAAGGACGTGGCGGTGAGAGCAGCCAGGGCAGGAGCCCTCAAGGACGACTTCTGGGCAAGTCCAGCCCTTTCCCCCAGCTCTGCCCCCTCCCCCAATGCTGCCCCCAAACCCATCCCCACTGTGAGAATCACTGGGGTAACCTTTTGGCTTGGCCGGGGTGAGGCCTGAGAATCTGCATTTGACAAGCTCACACACAACCGCAGGTTTGGGACTCGGAGGACCAGCCCAGCCTCCCCTGCCTGGGCTGACCTCCGCCCTGCAGCCCCCCTCCCCCTGCCCCCGCCAGACCAGCGGCAGCTGGGGCCGCCTCTGAGCACCGAGAACAAGAGAGGACTTCCTGGAGCCTCCTATTTCTGTCCCCTGGAGTCATCCGACCAGGTCTAATCCCCTCGTGCGTGACAGGCTGCAGAGACGTGAGGACAGCTGCCCGGCCTGCCTGAGCCTGCCGCTAGGGCACAGGCATCCCTGGCCTCCCAGTGGCCCCCGCTTGCTGGGAGCCCAAGGAGACCAATTCATCAATGGAGGAAGAGAAGGAGGCAGTGGGGGACTTGCGATGGATTCTCGGGGCAGAACAGAGCAGCTCCCTCCAGGAAAGACCCTGCCTCAGCCTGGGGTATGCTTCCTCCATCCTAACCCCCTTCTTTTGAACATTCTAGAACCCTCCTCCATTCATCCTGTGTGGTTACTATGTGCCATAGGCCTGTCAAAGACCTTAGATGTATTAACTCATTTAATCCTCACAATACCCTATCATTATACAGATTTACAGATGATCAGACTGAAGCCAAGAACAAAAGAACAGCCCAGGAACTGACTCAAGGTCAATGGCACAGCTGGCTCTGCACACAGGCAGGTCCCATCCCTGCCCTGCTGTACCTGACACTCTAGAACAAACTGCCCAGTGCCGGAGGCTGTGCACAGTGGTGCTAGGACCGTAGCAATAGCCGACACTTGTTGAACACATATATGTAACAGGCAGATCGTCCACCTGCTGGGTCATGCCCCAAGTGCCCTCAACAGTGGGCACTGGGCCAGTCCGAAGTCAGGAGCCCAGAACTCCATCCAGATCTCTCATGTGGGTGGCAGAGACCCAAGTACTTAAACTATCATCTGCAGCCTCCCAGGGTGCACATTAACAGGAGGCTGGATCAGAAGAGGGAGTAGGGGCTGGCGCTGTGGTATAGTGGGTAAAGACACCGCCTGCAGAGCCAGCATCCCATATGGGCACCAGTTCTAGTCCCGGCTGCTCTACTTCTGATCCAGCTCTCTGTTATGGCCTGGGAAAGCAGTGGAAGATGGCCCAAGTGCTTGGGCCCTGCACCTACATGGGAGACACAGAGGAAGCTTCTGGCTCCTGGCTTCGGATCGACGCAGCTCTGGCTGTTGCAGCCAACTGGAGAGTGAACTAGCGCGTGGAAGACACACACTCTCTCTCTCTCTCTCTCTCTCTCTCTCTCTCGCCTCTGCCTATCGTAACTCTTCCTTTCAAATAAATAAATAAATCTTTAAAAAAAGAAGTGGGCATAGCTGGACTTGAACCAGGGACTCCCCTAAGGGATGCAGTGGCAACTTAACTGCTGCGCTCACCCAGTTTGGTGATTTTTTGAGCGACTTCCTCCAAGTCACTGGCAAGTGGTGCATCCAGGTTGGAACCAGCTGTGTGTCACTGTGTGACTGTGGGCCAGCCTCCTCTCCTCTGAAATGAAATGAAGATGTTGGCCTAAATTAGTTCTGGGGGAGGGCCTCTCAAGCCTTAAAGTGCAGACAAACCACCTGGGGATCTCGTTAACATGCAGATTCGAGTTCAGTAGTGTTGGGTGGGGCCTGAGAGTCATCCCGTCTCCCAAGCTCCCAGGGCGAGGTGGCACTCAGGCTGCCTACCGACCCGGCGACCACGCTGCAGGCCCCGGGGAAGCCGCCCAACTCTGATGTCTTGGGTTTTATGGGCCTAGGAAGACTCGCCCCAAAGGCCATGAAAATTCAGGAAGCAGATTATCGGGAACGAAGCCCTGAGTGGACGTTTTCCGTGCCTGGACAAGCCCTTGGCGCCTTTCTGTAGCACCTGCCCCTGCGCCTGGTATGCTTCCATTCTGTTGACTTCAGCCCTCTTCTCCACCAGGGTTCAAGGGCTTGGGCCTGGGCCTGGGCCCGGGGCCTTGTTACTCCCTGCTAGAGGAGTGCAGAGGAGCCCCTGTGCCCCTGGGGTACCCGCCTGTCCACGGCAGCCCCGCTGTCCAGGCCTGCGGGACTGCTCAGAGCCCCAGCCTCCGGGTGGGGACCAGCTTAGGTGTGTCCTCCTCACTGCAGGTTCCACATGGTCCCGTGGCTTGCTCTGGAGTCCACTTTGCCATCAGAAGCCACTCCTGTGGACAGGACTCTTTAAGTCACTGTCCTCTTGTCTCTTTCCCTGCCTCAGAGAGGGTAGAAGTGGGGGTCAGCGTGGGGACAGCAGTGAGCAGACCCCTGGCACCTTTGTTGGCTGCATGGTGTGTGGGTCGGAGATAGCCTGTGCCGGGCTGAGCTGGCGGCTGGGCAGTGTGTGGCCATCCTGACTGGTGAGAGTCCCAGTGTCAGGGTGACGTGCCTGGAACAGGGAAGCCAAGTCGGGACTGCGGGGCCGCTTTGGCTGGAGGCAGTGGGGGGCTGTGGCTCCTGTCCCCACTTGGACAACAGGCAGCTCTCACCTGCTCACCAGAGCCCCACCCCGAGTCTGGCTCACACAGCACTGACTGCAGGACTCACTCGGAAGCCCCTCTCCAGGAGTCTCTGTAGCTCTCGCCCAGGACGTGCCCTGAGCCCACGTCCACCCCTCAGCCCCTTCCCATGGCCCGTGGCCGGGAGCCACCTGTTCATTTCTCCTTGAGCCCAGTCCCAGGCTGGAGAGCTCACGGCTCCTTCTCTGCCTGATCGTGACAATGAATTCCCCTGGGGTAAAAGAAATACTCATGACAGTATGTAACCTTCACCACAAAGCAAGTCCCACGCACCAGAAAAAGATCACTGGCCACCCTGTCCCTAGAAGGCCCTCGTGTGGACGCCATTACCTTTCTTCCCGTCACTTTTTTTTTTTTAAAAAAGATTATTTATTTGAGAAGCAGAGTTACAGAGAGAGACTTTCCTAATTGGGCTGAGCTGAAGCCAGGAGCTTCTTCCGGGTCTCCCATGTGAGTGCAGGGGCCCAAGCACTTGGGCCATCTTCTACTGCTTTCCCAGGACATCAGCAGGGAGCTGGATAGGAAGTGGAGCAACTGGGCCTTGAACCGGCATCCATATGGAATGCCAGCACTGCAGGCGGCAGCACAGCGCTGCCCCCCCCCCCCTTTAAAGTCCTGCCATTCTGTTTTTGTCCTCCGAGCTTTCCCTCTTCCCCCTGGAATTTTAGGGAGATCCCAGAACTCGCTGCTTTTTATAAGGTGAGAGGAGACACCCACAAATGCAGCAAATGTCAGAGCTGGCAGGGGCCTACGAATCCTCCACCTGAGCCTCATGTTCCCACCCAGTGCTGCTGTACACTCCCCTGGGCGCTGATGTGTGAACAGCGCAGACTCTGGCAAGACTCACAGCACGCCAAGCAGTCATTGTGGGGCACTAGAAGAGTGGGGCGATACACTGCGGCGTTTTGAATCTTCTGCATCAGAAACGTCTTCAGGGACCGTCATGAACAGCTCATGTCGGGTATCAGGCAGTGCCCCCCTGAGGTTATCACACAGCACAACAATTCCTATCTCCCAGTGACAATGGAGCTGTCACAACGTCATAGCACAAGGCATTATTTGAGTCTTTGTGGTGACACTGGTGTAAAAAAAAAACTTTCTTGGGGCTGGTGCCATGGCATAGAAGTTAGGGTGCCATCTGCAGCGCCAGGATCTCATATGAGCACCAGTTCGAGTCCTGGCTGCTCCACTTCCAATCCAGTGCCCTGCTAATGTGTCTGGGAAAGCACTGGAGGATGGCCCACGTCCTTAGGCTCCTGTACCCACGTGGGAGACCTGGAGGAGGTTCCTGTCTGCTGGATTCCATCTGGCCCAGCCCTGACCATCGCTGCCATTTAGAGAATGAACCAGCAGATAAAAGATCGATCAATCTCTCTCCCTCCCTCTCTCTCTCTCTACCTTTCAAATAAATAATTAAATCTTTAAAAAAAGAAAAGAAAAGCGTTCATGCTGCCAGTTACAGCAAAGACGGCACATACAGGGGCTGGCTCTGTGGAGCTGTGGGCTCAGCTGCGGCCTGTGACGCTGACGCCCCATTCAGAGTGTCCCTTCAAGTCCATCCCAGCTGCAATGCTTCTGATCCAGCTCTTTCCTAAGGTGCCTGGGAAAGCAGTGGAGGATGGCCTGAGTGCTTGGGCCCCTGCCACCCACGTAGACCCGGATGGAGCTTCTGGCTCCTGGTTTTGGCCTGGCCTAGCCCTGGCCGAAGTGACCACTGGGGGAGTGAACCAGTGGATGGAAGATCTCTCTGTCTCTCCCTCTCTCTGTCACTCTGCCTTTCAAATTTTCTAAAATTGACCTTTTAGATGGAGGAAGGATAGAAGCTAAAATTACATGCAGCACACAATGCTGGATAATGCGGCGGCCAAGCTGCTGTGTCCTGTACTTACCATACAGTACTACACTTTGCATCATACTTTGGAGTGTACACATAGGAACAGCTAGAAAACAGCGTGCCATGGTATGCTGGTGGAAGCTTCACGAGTCTGGTTTTGACTGTGTCTCTCGATTAGCACCAAGAGGCCACGTCCATCTCTCTACTGCTCTATTCCAGCTAGGTTTGTGTGAGGACACAAGATTGTATTTGCACAATGACGAAATCACCCAGCTCTGCCCTTCTCGGAACGGCTCCCTGTCTATCCTACTTGCATTTAAACCATTAGTAGGGAGAGAGAAGAGAACGCTCTGGAACAGTGGGCGAGTGATGGGTTGGGGGCCTGCCCAGTTGCTGCCAGCAGGTGGTTAGGGCCCTGAGTTCCCGGGGCACCAGCCAGTCTCCTTGGTCAGCATCCCTGAAGGGGGTCATTTCAGGGCAGCCCCTCGGTGCCCACAACGTGGGCACCCGTATTCCAGCAGGGCCTGGGAAAAGGGAAAATTCTGCAGGTCCCAACCTGAAGCCTGAGCCCACGAGTCCGGCCTCCGTCAGCCCCAAGCTGGGATCAGATTCCTTCAAGTCCCGACTGAGCCCCATCAGAGGGGGCAGTGGGCGCTCTCCAGACGAAAGGGATCCCGGGTGAATCAGGAAAGTTATGGGGCCAGAAGGCGATTAAAGGGCTGCGCGTGGGAGGGGATTTCCACCGGCAGAGCCAGGCCCGGGAGCAAGCCTGGGCGGGCGGCAGGGCTGCACACTTGAGGTCTGTCGCAATGGTGCCCGTAAAACCCCAGTCATTAGAGACTTGCAGCTCTGGCCAGTTTTCGCTTCTGTTTCCCTTTGGAAATGCAGAGCTCCAAGGAAAAGCGAGCGGGTCGGGAGAAGGCAGAGAGAGGGCAACTGGGGGTGGGTCTCCCTGCCCCAGGCTCCCAAGGCACCTGGGTACCCCAGAGCGGGGAAGAGGAGGGAGTAAGGGGCCAGGCTGTGCACAGACCCATTTTCCTGCCCCATCCAGTGAGGAGGAGCTACCTGGCCTGGAATGGGTGAGAGAGCGAGTAGTGGCCATGAACTAGCCAGGCTTCCTTGCAAATCAGTACTGACATTACAAGCTAGAGCTACACAGCCTTTGCTTCCCAGATAGGCAACCGAGATCAGAGAGGAGAGGAGAAGTGACTGTCCACGGTGCCACGGGGCTCGGGCTGCAGCACGGGGGCCCTGTGTCCTGGACGAGTGTCCCCTCCCCCACATCAGTGGTCCTCACACGTGCGTGTGCACCGCGAGCGCCTGGAGGCTTGTTGAACACAGCTCACTGGGGGCCCCACAGCCAGTTTCTAGGGTGGAGCCTGGAATGTGCATCCTTAACAAACTCTCCGGTGTTGTTGCTGCTGCTGGTCCCACTCTGCCCTCATGGACAGATGACCAGGACTTTGAAAAACACTGCTCTGGACCCTTGCTATCTGAAGTATGTTCCGAGGACTTGTGGTATCGCTGTTAAATGGAATCTTCTGGAAATTCAGTCTCGGCTCTCATGCCAGACCGACTGACTCAGAATCCGCATTTACAAGAGCTCCTGGTGTCTCAGTCCATTTTCAGTTACTAAACCAGAAGACCTTAGACAGTGATTTATTCAAATGCAGAGAGGCTAAGACATCACTGGGGAAGCTCAAATCCCATATCCGAGTGCCTGGTTCGAGCCCCAGCTCCGATTTCAACTTTAGGTTCCAGCAAATGCACACCCTGGGGGGCAGCAGGTGCGGGCCCAAATCCTTAAGTCCCTGCCACACACACAGGAGACTCAGACTGAATTCTGGGCTCTGATTTCAGTCTGGCCCAGTCCTGGCTGTCACAGGCGTTTGGGGAGTGAACCACTGGATGGAAGACCTTTGGCAGTGTCTGCCTCTCAGATAAGTAAAGTTTAAAAAAAAGCAGAAATTTTTTTTAAAAAAAATCATTTATTTGAAAAGCAGAGTTATAGAGACAGAGAGAGAGAGAGAGAGAGAGAGAGAGAGAGAGAGAGAGATAGAAAGATCTTCCATTCGCTGGTTCACTCCCCAGATGGCCACAATGGCTGGGGCTGGGCTGGGCCAAAGCCAGGAGCCAGGAGCTTCTTGGGGGTCTCCCATGTAGGTGCAGGGCCCAAGGACTTGGGCCATCTTCTGCTGCTTTCCCAGGTGCATTACCTGGGAGCTGGATCAGAAGTGGAGCAGTCGGGACTTGAACAGGCGCCCATATGGGGTGCTGGCATCACAGGCAGAAGCTTTACCTGCTACGTCACAACGCCGGCCCCAAGAACTTCTTAAGAGCTGAGTATCTGCGGTCCAGCACTGCCCCGGGAAGGCTGTTAGAGCTCCTGTCCCCCGGGAAGGAACGGCGGTACCCAGGAGGGAGGGACCAGCCGGGGCGCCTCCTCCTCCCCTGCCCTCAGTGCTTCTCGTTTATTCTGACGACCAAGCTGGGCCTGAGCTCTCCCAGGTGGGGTTGGTGGGAAAAAGGCCAATTCTGGGGAAGGAGTTAGAGCGGGTCACGGCCCCTGGCCCCAGGGGCTCATGGTACTGCGGGGCGGGGTGCTCAGTCGGGGAGGCCCTCCCAGGGGTAGAGGGCACCTGCAGGGTCTCCTGCAGCCCCTCTTTAACCTTGTTTGTCCTGTGGCAGCCCCCGCCGGCAGCTGCAGAGGGCAGTGTAGGGGCCACGTCAGGGCTAAAGGCGATGCGTGCACTCAGAGGCATCAAAAGAACCTGGGTCCTGGGGGCCTCCACTCCCCACCCCTAAGCTTTGCCATCCACGGAACTGTGTGGCCTCGGGAGGTTGCTTGGCCTCTCTGAGCCTCATTTTTCTCATCCATAAAAGGGCACAATAATAATCCATACCTGTTGTGAGAATCTGAACACCCGAGAGGGCTGAACGTCCACACACTTGAGGACTGATTAGGGACTAGAGCGAGAACGTGCCCCAGGGCTGTGGGAAGAGCAGGAAGCTCCGTGGTCTAGAGTCCTGGTCTCAGGGTTGGCAGGTGGGCTGCTCCCCAGAGGGTGGGGGCGGAGGAGAGGGGCCAGGGGGTGAAAGGCTCAGACCCTGAGGGTCCCTAAGGCAGGGCAGTGACCACCTGCAGCTCCGTCCCCTGCTGCCCGCTGGGCTCCTGGGGACACTCCGTCTCTGGGAGTGGCATCCTGGGGTTCGTTAGGAGTTAGCTGTCGTGTGTGTGTGTGTGTGTGTGTGTGTGTGAGAGAGAGAGAGAGAGAGAGAGAGAGAGACCGAGGAGGCCAACCTGGCAGCTCCCTACCCCCACCCTGTCACTTGGGCGCCTTGGGAGACACCCCCCCCCCCAGCAATGGCTCTTCCCTGTGCCTGTTGGTGTCTGCTCACTGAGGATGCAAACACAGGATGCAGGCACAAAGAGGTCTTATTACTGTCATCACTGCCTGTCGCTGTTCCTGTCAATCTATTAATAACACGCGGGATGAATGGACCCTGAGAAAGGGGGTCTGCAGGGACTGACCGGCGCCCGCAGCACGTGGGCCTGCCTGGCCCGGCCACAGGGACTCAGCCTTTCCTAAAGGAGACAGAAGTGAGCGAGGGGAGGAATAACGCGACGCAGACCCAAGGCCTGACGTTGCAGCGACGCGGCTCTAGCTGACACCCCGCGGCAGCCCAGGAGCTTGGAATCGGATAACTGATGAGGCTGCCCCGGGTGCGCAGGGCACGGCAGTCAAGGGGGGCGGGCTGGGGTTTGAGTGCCCCTCCAGCCAAGCTCTGGCCGAGCGGGCGGCTCCAAGTGTGTGCCATGGGGAGGACCCTTCCCTCCTGCCCCTCACCGAGGTTAGGCTGCCAGACCTCAAAGGGGGTCTCTCCCCAGTTGGCAACCGGTTAACTCCGCGCGGGTCTCCTGCAGCAGGTGGGGCAGGAGCAGGAGGGGGTGGGCCTCGAAGCTCAGCCAGCTGCGGGCAGCCCCGCACGGCGAAATCTGCGGAAACCAGAGGCTGGGGGCCGCAGCCCGCAGCTGTCTGACGCCGGCTGTGCGCGCAGTGCCACGGCGCGGCCCCTGGCAAGCCATGACCTCCTTCGTCTGCGAGACGCTCTCGCGCTCTGTCCGAGGCCAGGCTGGGGGCTGGTGGGGTAGGGGGTGTGGGGACTGTACTTCCCAGAAGTGGCGGCCGCGGGAGGGAGGCCCGGCTGCGGGCGACACGCGGCCTGCGTCCCGCCCTCCCCGCCCGCGCCCCGGCTCCGGCTCCGCCCCCGGGCCGGCGGGGCAGGAATGCGCGGCGCAGGAGGCCGGCGGCGGAACAAGTAAGGGCACATCCCGCGAGCTGCCGCCCAGCGCGCAGACGGAGCGCAGGCGAGCGGACCAGCGGGCGGCCGGCTGGGCAGCGGGGCGAGTGGACCAGGAGGCGCGCGGGCACCGGGCAGAGCCGCAGCGAGGCGGCTGCAGCCGGGCGGAGAAGCAACAGCCGGCCGCAGCGGGGCGGAAGAGCGCGGTGCGGGGGCGCAGGTGGGCAGGCCCCCCGAGTCCCGCGCCGCAGAGCCGCCGAGGGCGCAGCGCGCGCCGCAGCCTCCCGCGTTGCGGGGACCTCGGGCGCCCATGACGACGGCGGCCACCGTGCTCAAGGAGGGCGTGCTGGAGAAGCGCAGCGGCGGGCTGCTGCAGCTGTGGAAACGCAAGCGCTGCGTGCTCACCGAGCGCGGGCTGCAGCTCTTCGAGGCCAAGGGCACGGGCGGCCGGCCCAAGGAGCTCAGCTTCGCGCGCATCAAGGCGGTGGAGTGCGTGGAGAGCACCGGGCGCCACATCTACTTCACGCTGGTGACCGAGGGCGGCGGCGAGATTGACTTCCGCTGCCCCCTCGAAGATCCCGGCTGGAACGCCCAGATCACTCTGGGCCTGGTCAAGTTCAAGAACCAGCAGGCCATCCAGACTGTGCGCGCCCGGCAGAGCCTCGGGACCGGGACGCTCGTGTCCTGAAGCTCCGGGCCGACCCTCTCACCTTCCTGCACCCCACCTCCGCCCTGCCCCGGGGCATGCCAGGTAAGCTTCCTCTCCCACCTCCCCTCTTTGCCCTGCAGAGAGAATCGGGGACCAGCGGTCCACTTCAAAGCCCACGACCCGAGGAAGGCTCCCGGTGCCAACAAGCTCAGAGGGCCTGGGCGGGCAGCCAGTGTCACAGAGCTGCCCTCTCCTCTTGGGGGTTCGGGCCGGAGGGTCCTGACTATGACTCAGGGGTCTGAGGGAGGTGGGCGCCCTGGGAGGGTGATTGGTCCCTGACTCAGGTGCAAGGCTCCTGGACTGCGGCTTGCAGGGAGCTGGGGGAACAAGATGGGGCGAGTGGTGGAGACGAGACCCTGCCACAAGGCTGAGCTCTGACATAGGCAGAGAGTCAGGACCCCTTAGCCAGCCCCCGAGAATTGGGGGTGCTGGGAGCAGAACCCTGGCCAGGTCTCAGAGGAAGATCTCGCCAACACTGGACGGATAGGCTCCAGCTGTCCATTCTTGACTGGGTTTCGGGCTGTGCGGCTGAGCTGTTGGGAGAACTGGGAGTTGGGGGAAGGGCGAGCCAGGCCTCAGGCCAGTCCACTGATGCCAAGGGGGTGGGCCTGTCCTCGGCCTGTCTGTGAGTGCCAGCCAAGGCCCTGCTGGGCCACAGGAGGAGGAGGAGCCAGAGGAGAGGATGGGGCCGTGGGGCAGGTGGGTGGGTGGGTGCAGGAGGGGGTCATGAGTTATTATTCGTGATGTCTTAATCATGCTTCCAGTAGGGCAGGGGCTGGGGGCGGATTTGTGGCCAGGAAGGCCCAGGGGAGGGAACCTACAAGCCATAGAAGCTGCAAGCCTGGCTCTGAGCCCTGTGCCCTCTTCCCCCGACACCACTCCCTCCCCGTGGGAACTGGGAGCCAGCTTCAGGAAGGAGTTACACCACTCTCGTCCTCATTTCTCCGGTGGAAACCTCGGTCCCTCCTGACTGCCTCACCCCGGGAAGAGTCCCAGCGAGCACCAGGCCCCTTTGATCCTCCCCCAGCTCCCCGCCCACTGCTGCAGCCAGGCTTAGCCTGAGGCCCGGGACCTGCTGTGCTGGGAAGGGAGTGCATGGTGGATCCATCAGGTCTGAGCGGCCAAGGGGCGACAGCAAGAGATCCCACAGCCTGCAGTGGGTTGGGCAGACAGGGCCGGTGGGCTCCGTATCTGTGAGTTCAACCAAGCTGGGATTGGAAATATTCAGAAAAAGATCCACTGTGCAAATGTAGCAATAGGGTATAGCAACTCTTTCCATTGTATTAAGTCATGTCCAGAGTCTAGCGATGACTAATGGGAGGATGTGTGTAGGATATGCGCAAATTAGACAGCATTAAGGCACTGGGGCACCTCCGGATTTTGGCCTCTTTCTTGGGATGAAGGGAGCCCTGGACCCGACCTCCTGAGGGGTCATTTGCTGTTTGTCCCGATGTGGGATTTGCTGGGAAGGTGTGCCCTGCCTTAACTGCTCTTTGTTTTTTTTCTTGCCAGCTTTCCTGCCCCCTTTGGCTCGTGGGGGTGTGCAGAAGCCATGGACAGGTGGAGCAGGCGTTGGAGCTGAAGGAGCGGCGGGGGCCCAGGGGGGGAGAGCAGCAGGCCCCGCGGGGCTGAGGATGAAGATTCAGCCACTGGACATTCGGAGGACACACCCAGGGCGGGGGTCTTCTCACTGCAGGCCGGCCTCACACACCATGCTGGAGAGCCGGCCTCAGGCCCCCCTCCGTGCTGCACTCCTGCCACCTGGTCTGCTTTGTGCTGTGCCGGGATGAGGGCAGTCCCCCGTGGAGTGCGAAGCCAAAGCCTCGGGACTGTGGAGCCAGCTTGGTACCAGAGGAGGAACCGCCCCAGGCCAGCCTCTGGACTCAGCTTGAGGATGGGCGGAGCTGCTGGACCTGCGGCCCACCCCTGGGGGTCTTCTGCTGCTTAGGTCCTTTGGGACCCCCCACCCATTTGGGCCCTCTCTTTGCACAATTCTGCCCCCACCTCTACCCATCTTCTCCCCACTGCAGTGCTGGGCCTGGAGGTGGCGGGAGCGGGGTGGGGGTTCGGCCATTACCATTTCATGCCTATCTCAGAATGAAGATGCCTGGCAAAGGGCAGTAACCACGCTGTTGTTGAGTGAAGTTCTTTGCCCACAAACGCAAGGCTTGGAGCACCCCTCCCTCTGCCCCGGCTACCTGATCCCCAGCCGGCTCTGAAGCATCCATTGTGGCTGGAGATGTTATAGCCACAGTAGGCATAGCTCTAGGACTGGGGGTGTCACCCTGGCCAACTTGGTTCCCAGGGACACTTCCTCATGGGTTGCCCTGCCCAGCCCGCCTGGGTTGTGGCTGGGATTTCTGGGCCCAGCCTCTCACCCTGTCATTTACATGCTGGGGGGCTTTATGTGTTTCCATACCTGGTCTTCCTATGTGAGGAGGCGCAAGGAGGGATTTCACTGTGGGGGAGGCCAGGGTCCAGAGAAGTAACTGCTCCGAGCTACAGGGAGACGGCCTTCCACACTGCACCCTCGTCCACCGGAGGGAAGGTTTCGAAGCTATGGGTGACTGCAGAGCTCTCTGGACGGAGCAAGGAGGCTGAATCTCCCCCTCCAGTAATTTTCTAAGAAAGATTTGTTTACTTATTTGAAAGGCAGAGTGACAGAAGGACAGAGAGACGGAGATCTTTCACCACTGATCCACTCCCCAAATGCCAGCAACAGCTGGGGCTGGACTAGAATGATGCCAGGAGCCAGGGGCCCCACCCAGATCTGCTCAGTGGGCAGCAGGAACCCAAGAACTGGGGCTGTCATCTGTTGCCTCCCAGGTGCGTTAGCACAGAGCCGGATCAGAAGCAGAGGAGCTGGGACTTGAACGAGGCGCTGCGATGTGGGATGCGGGTGTCCCAGGTGTGCCTAGGCTGCCGTGCCCCAACACCCATGCCCTTCGACAACTGGAGTCTCTTCCTTACCCTTGTGCGTTCAGCTTGTTTTTTGGAGTTCAGGTGTCTCCTGCCTCCCAGGGAAACCTCCCTGTCCCATGTCCCAGTCCCTCAGTCCCTGAGAACATCTTTGTACAAAAATGTTTTTTAATTAATTAATCTGAAAGGCAGAGAGACAGAGATCTTCCATCCGTTGGTTTTCTCCCCAAATGCCTGCAACAGCCAAGTCGTGGGAGCCAGGAGCTCCATCCACATCTCCTTCCTGGGCGTTAGGGAGCCAAGGACTTGAGTCATCACTGCTGCTTCCCACAGTGAACATTAGCGAGAGTCTGGAGCTGCCCCCTGCCCCGCACTGTGGTGCAGCAGGTTAAAGCCCTGGCCTGCGGCATCTGCATCCCATAACAGTGCTGGTTTGAGACCCGGCTGCTCCACTTCTGATTCGGCTCCCTCCTCACACACCTGGGAAAGCAGCAGAGGATGGCCCAAGTCCCTGTACCCACATGGGAGACCCAGAAGAAGCTTCTGGCTCCTAGCTTCGGATCAGCCCAGCTCCAGCTGTTAGAAGACCTCTCTCTCTGTAACTCTGTCTTTCAAATAAATAAAATTAATCTTTTTTTAAAGTGTGGAACTAAACCTTGAACCTAGGCACCCCAGTTTGGACATGGGCCCCTAAATGGTGTCTTAGCCACTATACCAAACACCTACCCCTCAGGAACATCTTGGGCAACTAACTGCATTTCACAACTGAACAAAGGAACACTTATGAATCTCTTCTTCAATATCTTGTTAGGTCACTGGTAGCTCAATTCCCACTGTGGCAAATAGGCCTCATCTTCAGTGTCAGCCATGATGGGTGCTGAGAAAGATCACAGCCAGAGTGTATAGCACTCTGGCTGTGATCCATTGGTGATGTCTGCCGTGGGCTTTGGGAAGGAAGACAGCACTTGGAAGGGAGGTGAGGGGGTGGAGCAGAGGTGATTGCCAGCCCCGAAGCCAGCTGTGTTTCACGGGGAAGGGTTCTCCACCCTCCTGCGAAAACAGCTGCCCCTAAAATATAATCTGCTCCCTCTAACCAAACCCAGGAGCAACTGACTGTTGGAAGTCAGATGTACAGAGGCATAGAGGCGCTCAGAAATGGAGCTGTTCACGAGCTGTGCAGGTGGGGTGGCGTGAGACATAGCCACTCAGCCCTGTGTGTGGCACTGGCCACGTGTAGGGAAGGCGTGATCCGATTCCTGCCTGGAGGAGCCGGGAACCAGGAGGGGGAGATAAATTAATGCCAGCTGGTGCCCATGGGGCTGGCCTTGGGGGCCAGGAGGAGCCGGGCAGTACTTCCTCTGTCTGGTGTGGTGAGGCCACAGCAGAGCCTTCAGTGAGGGCAGCCAGGGCCCCACTGGTGGGCAGAGTCAAGGGCAGAGCAGGTGGAGGGCAGAGGGGAGACGGGCTCTGGTTTCTGGCACTCCCTGCTTTTCTAGAACACTCAGCCCTGTCGGTTCCAATTATGCCTTGGTTTTTGCCCAAATGCAGCTACAGTTTCTGCCCTTGCAGGAAGAAGCCCAGCCCTTGTGATGGCTTTGCGGCTGTGAGACCCCCAGCACAGCCCCGGAAGGGGGTAGGCACCCGTGATTGAGTGGACCATCAGTGACCACCATGTCCAGGGGCCCTCACAGCTCGGATCAGCGGCTCACAGACCATATTTTTGTTTTGTTGATTTATTTGAAAGGCAGAGTTAGAGAGAGGCAGAATTGGAGAGAGGGAGAGGGAAAAGGAGAGGGAGAGGGAGAGAGAGAGAGAGAGAGAGAGAGAGGTCTTATATCCACTGATTCA
Source organism: Sylvilagus floridanus (assembly GCA_949820135.1). Classification (NCBI taxonomy): domain Eukaryota; kingdom Metazoa; phylum Chordata; class Mammalia; order Lagomorpha; family Leporidae; genus Sylvilagus; species Sylvilagus floridanus. Next base: position 86,869,020 of record OX463240.1, read on the forward strand.
CTCCCCAGATGGCTGCAACGGCTGAGCTGTACAGATCCAAAGCCAGGAGCCAGGAGCTTCTTCCGGGTCTCCCACGTGGGTGCAGGGGCCCAAGGATTTGGGCCATCTTCCACTGCTTTCCCAGGCCATAGCAGACAGCTGGATTGGAAGTGGAGCAGCTGGGACTTGAACAGGCGCCATATGGGATGCCGGCACTGCAGCCGGCAGCTTTACCCACTACACCACAGCGCCGGCCCCATAGACCAGGTTTTTAAAAAGGGACTTGTGACTTCTTTGGGGTGTCTACCCTGGGGAAGGGTTTGGGGGTGTCCTCACTGCTCCGATTCCATGAAGAAGGAGCCAAAGCCCTCACCTAGCAGTGCTTGGTTGGCCCACGGAGGACAATCAAGGTGTCCTTGGGGGGCACACTCAGGCCCTGGCAGTGCCAACAGGCGTGCACGAGCGGAAGCACTTTGCTCATGGGGCCTTGGATGGTGTGAGGCCAGGGAGGGGCTGTAGCTGCCAACTCCCCTCCTGCCCTGGCAGCCCTGGCCTCGCCCTACCCGATGAGTGAGTCACCAATGGGAAAATGAGACGGGGCAGGTCTCAGCCCAGCCGCGAGGAGTCCCATGAGGTGGGGCGGGGAGGCCAAGGGGAGAAGGGCTGGGCTTGTTCCAGCCGGGACGAGCCACGGCTGTGGCAGGAATGAGCCCGTTGAAGGATGAGAATGCAGCCGGTGCGAGGAGCCAGCAGGGCAGTCTGCGAGCAGACTAGAGGCCGGGTCTGCAGCGCCGTGGTGGAGTGTCGCCTGGGAGTCCGGTGTGGACAGATACCCACTAGTGCCAGTCCTAAGGACCCTGGCGAGACTGCCTGGCCAGGTGCCAGCTGCTCCCAGGCTGCACAGAATGTGGGCTTGGCCATCTCCAGTCTCCTGCTCCCAGCTGCCCACTGTGGTCCACCCCAGGCTGCTGTTCGGAGTATAACCCAGTGCGATGGATCTCCATGCTGGACTCTTGCAAGTCCTCACCCCAGAACTAGCCAGGGCTGTCACCTCTACTCATCCTACGTGTTAATGAATCACTGGCTCAGTGCTCATGTCACCACCTCTGAGAAGCCTCCTCTGACTGGCCAGGCTGAGTAACCGCCCTCTGCACTGTGTGTGGCCATGCCTCCTTGTGAGTCACACTGAGTTGCCATCGCAGGCTCACACATCTGCCTGTCCCACTAGACAGGTCAGTTCCTGGGCTGTCATTTGTATATTCCTGGTGCCTCAGAGTATCTGGCACACAGGAGGTTCTTCATCGTGGTGATGACAGAGGGTCAAGAGCTCCAACAATGCCGTAAGGAAGGTATTGTTATTATTATGACTCTTGTGTTTTACATTAAGAAATCGAGGCCCAGAGAGGGTCAGAGGCCTGTTCAGAGCCACACAGCAGCTAGGAAGCGGTGGAGCCAGGATTCAGCCTGGTCATGGGCAGGCACGCTCCACCCAACACCAGGCAGATTCGTTCTGCGGGCAGGAATGGGTGCAGGAGCCTGGTTTTGCTGGGAGAAAGGAGACCAGAGGAGAGACAGCAAGGGTTAAGTGTGAGAGCAGGGTCAGCGTGAGGCTTCAAGGAGGAGGTGACTGGAGTCTAATTACAGGGAAGGACTCAGGCAGGTGTCCCAGGGGCTGGGCAATGCAGCCACACCTTTGGGAGCCAGGCCTCCGGGACTAGCCTGGAGGAGCAGAGGCAGCCAGGGCTGGCCAGGGGACCTGAGAGCTCTGGGGGCCGGGGTTGTGCCCTAGGGTCACAGCTCTCCTGGTCTGAGAGGCCATTTGTCTCTGGCCTGAGCTCAGGACTGCCCCAAGGGGTAAGGGCTCCGTGTGGGCACAGCCCAGATCGTTGACGCCTGGAAGCAACACCCGTCCTGCTTGGTGCCAGGGTGCCAGGGTGCTCCGGGTTTGCAGGGGATTCTCCAGTGTGTATCTCTCCCTTGCCTGATGCCACAGTCAGTTCCGCCTGCAGGGCCCATGGCAGCGTCCAGGCCTGTGGGCACCTGTGCTGCAGCCCAGGGCCCTGCCTCACACACTGGCAGTGACTCCTGGCTTCTCAGAGCAGGGAGCAGGGAGGAAATGGGTTCCATGTCTCCCCAGTCTGCTCTGGGCAGCTCAGTGGACCTCAGCTCCAATCCCGTTCTGTCCCCTCAACTTCATTGCTTTGTTAGTATTTGCTGCACAGGTGCAGCAGGCCATCCCACCCAGGCTCTGGTCTCCCAAGGTAGTTGAGACAGACAGGGCAGGGCGCAGAGGGGACTGCAGAGTTGGGAGAAGCAGTGGGCTGCAGGATCTGCAGGCAGAGGCCAGGTGGACTTCTGCATCGAGGCTGGGATTCTGACTGTCAGGACGGGGTGGGGGAGCATGGGGTGGACGAAGCTGCCAGTGCAAAGGGGCTGGGACCAGAAGCAGAGATGGGACCAACAGGTTTGCACAGATGCTGGGATGGAGCTGAGCACGGAGGACATGGCGCTGGGATACAGCAGACGTGGGCTGCGGCTCAGAGGGGTTTCTCTGGGCAGTGGGGGCCGTGATAAAGCCCTGCGCCCCCCACGCACACACACGCACATACATATCCTTATTCTTTTGTAAAACCACGTGCAGGGTAGGCATGCGGTACAGTGGTTAGGTCACTGCTCGGGAAGCACACATCCCACAGCAGAGCCCCTGGGATTGAGTCCCAGCTCCACTGTGACTCCAGCTTCCTACTAACGCACAGCCGGGAAGTGCCCTTGCCACCCGTGTGGGCGGCCAGATCGAGGCTCCTGGCTGTGCCTGGGCCTTCAACCCTAGCCGTGGAGGACATTTTGGGGAGTAAACCAGCAGATGGAAAAATCTGTCTCTGTCTCTCTCTACACTTGATCTTAGCCAAAAGGCCGAGAAGCGACGCCTCTATCTGTGTTTCTCTGTCTCTCTCTTCCTTTCAGATACATAAAAATTAAGCAACAAACATATCCATGGGAGAAAAATGTGAAAGGGCAGATGATCAAGCAAATGGGTCGCTGCGTGTGATTTTCTTCTGGGTTTAGTTGATGAGTATAGATGAAGGCACTTTAGAAACTTCATGGAAAAGTAGAACTAAAGCGTGTTTATTTTGGTGCAGAAATATCTTGAAATCCACCCCAAGTTTTTTCATAACACACAGTTCCTAATACCTTTTGTCAGACTCCTTGTCTGATGTGTGATCGTTTTTGTCCATGGGGATTCTACTGTGTGCAGTGTAGTGTATCTTGGTTCTCGACACAGCAGGCCTTTTTGGGCCTGTACTTGTTCTGTTTAGTACCATTGATTTGACAAAGCTGGCCCTTCTCATTGGATCCTCACGTTGCTTTTTTTAAAATTTTTTGACAGGCAGAGTTAGACAGTGAGAGATAGACAGAGAGAAAGGTCTTCCTTCCGTTGGTTCACCCTCCCCACCCCCCCGCGCCCCCAAATAGTTGCTACGGCCGGCACGCTATGCTGATCCGAAGCCAGGAGCCAGGTGCTTCCTCCTGGTCTCCCATGCGTGTGCTTGGGCCATCCTCCACTGCCCTCCCGGGCCACAGCAGAGAGCTGGACTGGAAGAGGAGCAACCGGGACAGAATCCAGTGCCCTGACTGGGACTAGAACCCGGGGTGCCGGTGCCACAGGCAGAGGATTAGCCTGCTGAGCCGTGGCGCTGGCCCTCATGTTGCTCTTTGTGTTCTCTCTGGTACGTGTACTGGTGTTTCTTTGGAGTAATAGAAAGGTGGAATGGAGGGGCCAGGGTTATGGTGTACTAGGTTAAACCACTCCCTGCAGCGCCAACATCCCATATGGGCATTGGTTCGAGTCCTAGCTGCTCTTTTTCCAAGACAGCTCTCTGCTATGGCCTGGGAAAGCAGCAGAGGGCAGCCCACATGGAAGACCTGGAGAAAGCTCCTGGCTCCTGGTTTCAGATCAGCCTAGCCCTGTCTGTTGCCGCCATCTGGGGAGTGAACCAGTGGATAGAAGATCTCTCTCTCTGCCTCTCCCCCTCTCTCTCTGTAAGTCTACCTTTCAAATAAATAAAATAAATCTTAAAAAAAAAAACGTGGAATGGCTGGGTCCCCACTGGAAGATGGGGTGGGGGTGGGGTAAGGTGGGCATGTGCCCTAGGAGGGAGGTGGGGCCAGTGTCTCCCTTTTGATGGAGAAGGGAGGCCCAGGGGCCAGGGCATTCAAGTGGTAGTGGCCCTAGGACAAGGCTGGGGCAGGGGGAGGTGGAGGGAGGCAGGGAGGAGAGAGGGACTGGCAGCAGGGGCAGCCAGGCGGAAGCATGCTAACAGCGCCAGCTGTCTCACAGACCGCGTGGCTCCCTGTCCTGTCTCCTGCTGTCCCTCGGGCTTGGGCGCATTATTTGGCACCCAGTGAAATGGGGATGATCCAACTTTCTAGGATCCTGGTGAGAATTAATTGAGAACGCTGTAAAGCAGATAAAGCACACAGATAGTGCACAATAAATGTTTGTTGTTATAGTTGTGCAAGAATCCTCCCAGCCACCCAGCATGGCCTGACCCCCATTTAGAAAACTGCACGTAATTAACGACTTAAATTAGTAGCACTTACCCAGTGCTTGTAGCTAACGCCAACCCCCGCCTTCAGGGATGCAAGCGAGCACTGAGACTCAGAGCCCGAATAGCAGAGACAGCCGGGAAGCAGACACGCAGGGCAGTCAAAGCCACGGCCACCTCTGGGGTCCCGGGGCCCACCCGGTTCAGAGCCACGCCCTCTCTACTTCACTGGCTCCCTGGCCTCCGAGCCTCATGGGAGATGTGAGGGAGCTGGCAGGCGCCACTGAGATCCCTTTGTCACCAGATCATGCCACCTGCTGTCCCAGGCACTGTGACTGGCCCCCTGAGAGACTCACTATAATGACCTAGGGCTGTCACACACACATGTGCACGCCAAGGCCCCTGCCTTGGCCAGGGAATAGAGAGCAAGGTGTCTAACTTGTCTGAGTTCACCTGCCGCCCTCCAGGCCAGGAGAGGGTGTGAGTTTGGCCTTGGGGAGCCCTGGGTGGCTTCCTCTCTGCGTGGGGGGGACCCCCGTGCAGCCCGCAGCTGTGCATTGCACTTGACTGTGGTGGTCGGGTCTGCGCGGTGCAGGGTTCAGCTGCTGACACAGAGGGGGAACATAGCTGCCCCGACTTGGGAACATACAACGGCCATTCTCACAGTCTGGGTGGTCCCTGCCCCCACTTTGTGGCCACACCCACCACACTCAGCCCTCTCTTCTGGTCTCTGGAGGACACCCCGCCCCCGCCTCCACTTTCAATCCTGCGCTTCTCCCCAGGATGACTCAAAACCTGTGGGTGTGGTCACCTTTTATTGTTTTTCTTTTTTTAAAAAAATGATTTTTCCATTTCAAAATTGAGAAGTGGAGAGACAGAGAGGGAGAGACAGACACAGGGAGAGTGCCCATCTACTGGCTAACTCCCTAAATGCCCACAAGTGCTGGGGATGGGGGGCCAGAGCCTGGAGCTGCAGCTCAAGCCCAGTCTCCCAGGCAGGTGGCAGAAACCCAATTGACTTGGGCCATCACAGTTGCATCCCAGGGTCTGTGCTAGCAGGAAGCTGGAGTCGGGAGCTGGAGCCAGGTGTGGAACCCAGGTGCTCCCGGCGAGGGGCGTGGCGTCTTCACTGGCACCATGACTGCTGGGCTGCACACCCCGCCTGCGCTCCTCGCCTTGCCGGAGCGGAGCTGGGACTGTGTCCTGATGGTTGCAGACGGTAAACCCAAGGCTCTGGGAAGTGAAGCGTCCTCCCCACGGCTGAGCTTGGCTCCCTGATCCAGTCTGGAATTAGGAAAACAACTGTTCCCCAGTTGGCCCTCTGCTGTGGGCTGTGGCATGCACACATCTGGGCCACTTCGGAGCTTAAGAAGGGGACAGTCTCCCTGTGCTTCCTCCCTGGCCTCTAGGGGTGGCTGGGGGCTCCTGTCAGCCGATCTGTAAGTCCCGCTTGCTGGCGACATCCACTGTCACTGCCCATTGCTGGGCTGAGATGGTTTTGAGACAAGGGCCAGTGGGGGTGGGGCCCAGGGGTGCCAGGAGACGCCAGAGGACCAGGGTCTGCCTTGTTTTGCCCGGTGCCTCCTGAGTCCCCAGTTTCAGCTGGGGGCTCCCTGCCAGCAGGGTGGGGAAAGGGCCACTCTGGCCCAGCTGCCGGGCACCTGTGCCTTCTCTCAGCTGCTCCTGGGGCTGAACAGAGGTCGATCAGCTCCTGATTCACTGCTCCGTCCTAGAAGGTGCAGGGGGGCGGGGCCTTGTTCTTCCTGACTGTGCCCAGAGCGGGTGGATGCAAAGAGTGAGTGTGAGGTTGTGCCTTGAGTGGTGTGTGTATTATGTCCAGGCTGAGGGTCTCGGGTGGGCTTGTGGGAGCTCCTGGCACACTTGAGATAAGTAGGACTTGGAGGAAATCAGGCGGGTGTGTGGACTGGGGGGGTGCCCCACGAGGGTGCTACCGGCCTGGGCCCGGGAGGCAGCACTTGTGGGTCCTCATTCAGGCCAGGCCACTCCTGGCTCTGTGGCCTTGGGCAAGTCCCTGCAGGTGGGGCCTCACTTGTAAACCAAAGGCCTTGAAGCAGGTCTGTAGGTGCCAGACCCGGCCGGTGGCCAGAGTCTCCTGGGTGCTTGTTAAGAGCACAGAATCCAGGGGAAGGCGTTTGATACAGCAGCTAAGAGGCCACTAGGGATGCCCGTGCCCCATGTTGGAGTGCCCGGTTCGAGTCCCGGCTCCACTTCCTAGTCCAGTTTCCTGCTAATGCACACTCTGGGAGGCAACAGGTGATGGGTGAGTAGTTGGATGTCTACCACCCGAATTGATTTCTGGGCTCCTGGCTTTGGCCTCGCCCAACCCTAGCTTTTGCAGGCATTTGGGGAAGCGAATGAGAGACTAGAAGATCTCTCTCTGCCTCTAACAGCCGGGGCTGGGCCAGGCTGAAACCAGGAGCCACAAATCCTTCCAGGTCTCCCACATGGGTGGCCGGGGCCAAAGCCTCCCAAGAGTGTTAGTAGGAAGCTGGCTTAGAAGCGGAGTGGCCAGGATTTGGACAGGCCCTGGGATGTGGGATGCGGGCATCCCAGGCAGACCGCTTAAGCACAGCCTCCCCCCTTCCCTCCCTCTTGGCAGATCCCACCTGTATCAAAATAACCCTGGAGGTGGAGCTGCCGCAGGGCGCTTGGCTTCTGGCTGCACTGTTGCTGTCTGAGCCTGTTCTCCTAAGTGTAAAACAGGAGCTAGAATCCTCCCTCTCTCCAGGAATGCAATGTAAACAAACAAGGTCAAGAATACAGCCCAAGCGCACATTTAGAGACAAGTACACACGTGCAGACATACACACACACACACATGCATGCACACACACGCGCACACACATGCACACACACTCATGCATGTACATGCATGCACACACACTCACACTCTTGCACGCACATGCATGCACACACACTCACACACACATGCACACACACACACAGGGTGGGCACCGCGACCTCCTCCGTCAGCTCTCTGGGCAGCCCTTGCTGTTCCTCTTTCCCAGGGGACTCTGGGCTCGCCTGGAGCCTATCCCTGCTTTACCTGCGAGTCCCCGGCTGCCCCTCTGGGGCTCAGGTCTGGAGTCACAGGTACAAGCAGCCCCTGCCCTGCCATGCATTCCTGCCCATCTCATGCCCTCCCTGGAGAGGGGCTGGCCTGGTGACCTGCTTCTGGCCACGGAGCGGCACGGGCTATCTCCCTGTGAGTTCAGCTTCCCAGTCCCGTGCTCTCCCTTGTTCACTTCCGTGAAGCAAGCTGCCATGTTGGAACTGTCCCCTTGGCCAGGAACTGAGTGACCTGGGGCCAGCAGCTCGGGACAAGCCAGATCCTACCAACAGCCATGTGAGTTTGGAAGTCGGTTCTTCCTCAGCCGAGCCTTCGGGTGAGAACCCACTCCTGGCTGATAGGCAGGCCACGGCTTTACAACTGCCAGACCATGCCGTGTTGTTGTAGGCACCTAACTCCAGGACAGTTCATAACACAGCAACACGTGGCTAAAGCAGACACCTTCTCCAGGAAGCCTTCCCAGGATTTCTCTCTTCCCCACAGAGCCAAGGGCCCTTCCTCGTAGCCAGCCACACGCTCTTCTTGGCATGACCCTGACTCGCTTGTCCGTCTCCCTCTCTATGTGGGGCCCATGCACTCTTTGCTGTCTGTCTCAAGCCCCAGGCCCTGTGCCTGGCACGCACTGAGTTCAGCCCGTGCCCAGTGGTTGAGATTCTAGAATCTCTGCGCCTTGTTGCCTCCTCACCCCGCCCCAGGCTTGGAGGTTTGTCCTGAGATCACTGGGGCGTGGGAGGAGCCAGGCCAGGGCGCAGAGCAAGCGCGGGGCTGAGTCCAGTGATCTTGGAGGACGGTGAGTCACACAGAGCTGAGGGCTGGGAGGAGGAAGAGCTGGGCTCCCTCTGCTCCCTCCCCCGTGGGCAGCGCACCTCTCCTCGCCAGCCTGCTCAGCTCGGGAACCCTCCCCTCCTCCTGCAGGGAGTCCTGGACCTGTGTCCTCGGCCCCTCAGAGGCGCTAACCTGTGGCAGGCAAGATGGACTCGTTGAAAAGGAGCCTCTCCTTTTTACACAACAGAGAGCGTCCCGAGGTCGGCCCAGGGCTGGCCTCGCTCTCTTCCACACCCACGGGCAGGGAGAGGGGACTGCTTCCTGTGGCTGCTGGACGCGAGGACCACAGGCGTGGCGGCTTCAATCAGCGGAGGCTCATTCTCGCCCAGCGCTGGAGGCCCAAGGCTGGGATCCGTGTCTCTGGGCCGAAGCCCCGGCGTTGGCAGAGGCCTTTGCCTCCTCCAGCCTCTGCTGTGTCCAGGGGTTCCTTGGCTGTGAGACGCACTTCTCACCACTGCTGCCTCTTCCATCTATAACCGCACGTGCCTCCATGTCACCCATAGGTGTGTGAGGCCACCTGCAGCCCCGGCACCGCCCAGACCAACCTCGCTATCTTCACACACTCAGCTTTGCCACAGAAGCTTCCAGGGAGCAGAGCCTGCTCTAGTAGTAAGCTACACCCAAAGCGTACAGCCAGGAGGGGGAGAAACTGAGGCACAGCACTGTGTCCTATTTTCTCCTGGAAGTGGAAGCCTGGAGTCTGAACTCACAGAGCAACTTCCCTGTCACTCGTCAGCATCTCCCAGTGAGGGAGGCCCCGGCCACCAGGACCAGCACCGCCTTTGCCCATCTCCTACCCAGAGCCCAGGCCTCCTCCTCCTGGCGCCTGTGTGGGAGGCCCCGGGAGCCTGGCTGCAGAGCCAGGGCCTTCTTTCTCCCCGAGAGGCGACTTTCCCCACAGTGAGACAGGCCTCAGTCCTCCTCCGCCCACGGGAGACAGCTGGGGCCAGGCCCATGCCGGTGGTCAGGGGCATCATCTTGTGGATTCAGGGCTGGAGGATACCCTTCCTTGCAGCAGCCAGGAAGGGCGGGGCAGGTTAACCCCCTGACACAACTGGCCCAGGACCAGGGCAGGAAGGGAGGTGCCTGGGGCGGGGAGCCTCCTCTTGGGTCATCACCAGCATCCAAAAGGCCTTTGTTCAGAGCCAGACAATTCTGGCTCCGGATGAATCCTGGGCCAGCTGGAAGCGTACCCAGGCCCCAAAGCAGGCTGCTGCAGTTGCTGCTCACTTCCGCTCTCTCCTGGCTGGCCTAGGGGAGCAAGGACTTCAGCCACATTTGGCAGATAACAATAGGTTGCCTGGAAGTGATCTGAGGGATGCTGGAAGTTTCCAGCCCTCCATGGTGACTTTCCCTCCTCCCTCTTCTGCCAGGGCTCTGTCAATGGAGATGGGTGGGGTGGGCTCTGGCCTTCCCGCAAGAAAGAATTCAGATGTGAGACAGAGAGGAGTGGTCAGCAAGGGAGCAAGGCTTATCCATCAGAACAGATGGGCACCTCTCCAGACAGAACCTGACAGTGAGAGAGAGAGAGAGAGAGAGAGAGAGAGCGAGAATGCGCCCACCTGCCCAGACTGGGGAAGGCAAGGTTGCACGGTTTCATGGAGAGAAGACACCTGGCAGGCCAGGCGGGAGCTCGGGGAGGAGCTAGGAGCTGAGCGCGCAGCTGTGTTCAGACTGGGGCTTACGAGGGAATGGGATCCGGTTCTTCCCACTGTTTCTCCTTTCCATGGACAAGGGTTTGCTGGGTGTGAAATAGGTAAGATTCTTCCCCAGGTCTCACTGCTCAGCGCCATCAGACTGGGGAGCCCACCTGGCCCTGGGCAGAGGCGCTTCCCCTAGGGCAGGGAGAGGCTGGGACCACCTGTAAACTTATCCAGGTGTGGGCAGGACTTTGCGGTATAAATTCCTGGTCCCTCGGTGTGCTTCCAGGCTTCTGCGGGAGCTTTGTTTTCCACAGAGCCCTCTCCCACACACAGGCTGCTGTCCAACCTCCTCCCCAGCAGCTCCATCGGGGGAGGTCCTGGTGGCGTGCAGGGGGCGTGCCTCAGTCTTCAGCATGTTCCTGACCCTGACGGTCCTGTGTCCTGCTCTCACTTCGGCTTCCCGGATGCCTGGGGCACAGATGAGCCTGGTCCCATCCCGCTTTGTGCATTAAAAAACCCAGAGAATCCAGAGAAGTGTAGTGACTTACCCAGAATTGCACAGTGATTGTACGGTGTGAGAGCTGGGATTAGAGCCCAAGTGTGCGAGGTTTTGATTCATATTTACTCATGGGGCATAGTTATGGGGCATAGTGTGATAACTCAAGAAATGTGTTTAGGGGCCAGTACTAGGCTGTAGCAGGTAAAGTCCTGGCCTGTGATACTGGGCCCCCATCCGGGTCCTCATCCATGTCCCAGCTGTTCTACTTCTGACCCAGCTCCCTGGGAGCCCTGGAAATGGCCCTAGTGCTTGGGCCCCTGCCACCCGCGTGGGAAGGAAGAAGCTCCTGGCTCCTGGCTTTGGCCTGGCCCTGTCTGGGCTGTTGAGGCCATCTGGGGAGTGAACCAGTAGAGGAAGATTTCTCTGTCTCTGTCTCTCCCTCTCTTTCTGTAACTAAAAAATGAAAAGAAATGTGTTCAGCATGTGCTGATCGTGTCGGGGTGACCAACAGCTCCTCTGCTTGTCTTTGTGTCTGGGGGCTTCTCTTTGTTTCTAGAATGGGCAGGGGCTCCTGTGAGCTTTGCAACACCAGCACTCCCTCCCTCTCTCTGACTGTGCTTTGCCACCCGTTATCCAACCTCCATCTTCCGAGGCCAACGTTAGCCTGAATGTGTTGGGGGTTTGGGGAATTTAGCTGTGGTTGATTGAGGGAGGAAATGTGGAAGCAAGCCTCAGAAGCAGGCCTGCATTTGCATATTAAACCTTCCTCGTTGTCCAATAACCTTGTTGGGTTGGATCTCAAGCTCCTCCCCCGGGGGCAGCTTAGGGGACCCTTTCCCACCAGGCACCAAGGGTCCATTCTGCAGAAATTTCACAGATTCCATGTATGGGAAGCCCTCCACTCAGTGATACCCCAGGAAGGGGAAGGGGAGGAGAAACAGAGGGTCCCTGTAAAGACTCCAGTCTGAGACGGGCAGAGGGTCTGGCATTGTGGTGCAGCAGGTCAAGCCACACCTGTAAGGCCCATCACATGTGGACACCCAGCGCCCTGCTCACCTGCCTGTTAAGGCAGAGGAAGACAGCCTGGTGCATGGGCCCCCGAACCCATGTGGGAGACTCAGATGGAATCCCAGGTTCCTGGCTTGAGAAGTGAACCAGCGAGTGAAATAAATAAATAAATACTTATTTTTTTCTTTGAAAAAAGAACACACAGGATATTTTTTAAAATTTTATTTAGTTGAAAGGCAGAGGTACAGAGAGAGAAAGAGATCTCCCATCCCTGGTTCACTCCCCAGACGGCCACAATGGTTAGGGCTGGGCCACACTGAAGCCAGAGCCAGGAGCTTCTTCCAGATCTCCCACATGGGTAAGGGGCACAAGCACTTGGGCCATCTTCTGCTGCTTTCCCAGGCGCATTCGCAGGGAGCTGGGACTCGAACCCGAGCCCATATGGGATGCTGGCATTGTAGGCAGTGGCTTAACCCACTACACCATGACACTCATGAAAAGCTGGTCTCTCAACACTGCTACACTGGTCCTGTGTATTCTTTTAAAAGACATTTTTCTTTTAACATAGAGGCGGTAGAGGACTATGTAGGATGTGGACTGAGGGACCCAGTAGGCAGGAAAGGTGTGGAGGAAGTTAGAAGCAGGGCAAGGCATTCTTGGTGAAGAAAGAATTTTTGGATAGAAAGAGGAACTGAAGAACTAAGTATTTTGTAAAAGGTTTGTGGAAGTCGAACATGCACGATAAGGATGGGTGAGATTAGATTATTTTAAAGTGAGCTCATATCTTAGAAGTCCAGATAACCAGACATCCTAATTCCCTACCTCCTTGTAGTGGGTTCAGATGCTGATGTCTTGTGCTATCCCTTTTAAGTCCAGGCTTCTCTGTGTTTTCTGAACTGATCTAAGCAAGGTGGCCTCTGTGGGTCTGGGGGAAGTTCCTCATGTTTTCTGTTAGTGAGTATCGATTGCTGGTGAGGACTGAGTTCTAGAGGAGATAACGTTATCTGCCTATTTTTAATGTTTGAGTGATCACTTTCACCCTGCTTAGATCTGGCCCACAGCTTTGGTTAAAATGCTCAGCTTAAATGGGTTATGGCTTCTATTTTGACCAAATGGTCTAAACCGCTGACGGTTCTTTCACGTTTTAAACTGAGTCTTCGGGCTTTGAGGCTTCCAGGCGGATCCCTGGAATTCTCAAGGCGAAATTCTCGACTTGGAGAGATAATAGCGGAGTTCATTGAGATTGTGTAAGGCGCATGGCAAAGTTGCAAAATGATGTCAGACTTATGTTGTACTTGTCGAAAGGTCTGATATGTTATGCTCCAGGGCGGAGGGAGCGTGGTTCAGAGCAGACCCCCCCCACCCCACCCCACCCCCGCTCTGGCTGCATGCAAGACAGCCTGCCCCATGCGTTATGTTGGTTGCCCGATGGTGAGGGTATCAGGGACCGATGCTCTCTCCATCTAAGCTAGCATCTGACCATGCCGGTCTGGGCTGAGACCCGGAGCTGGCTGCCCTCTGGGCTACACCCCCACCCCTGCTCACAATCCTTCACCCATCCCTTGCACGTTCCGGTGCTAAGGGTTAAGCCCCTGGGGGATGGAATGTGGTCCACATAGGGGTTGGGGTGATGCACACATGGGGAATCTGTACCTCTGGGCAGGGCGCCCGCATCAGGGACAGGAAGCTGCCTGGCAGGCATGCGAGAGGCACGAGCACATATCTTTCCAGCCACAGCCTGCTGAAGAGAAAGGAAAAAAAAGATAAGCAGGTTCTTTGACTCTGCCCGAGCCAGCAGTCTCAGCAAGCAGGCCAGAGCTTTAAGGGGGACTGACAAGGGCTAGGGGCAGCTGGACGTTAAGTGACCAGGCATTTCCAGATCAAAAAATGGGTCAAAAAGAGAGTCCAGCCAAAAGAGAGGAAAGGTTCCGAAAAGAGTTGGAGATGGCCGGAGATAGGTTACGTGGTGGATTCCAGTGCTAGCTGGCCAGGTTATGTGGTGGACACATCTGTGGGTTACACAGTAACACTAGGTAAGCCTGGAAACTCTTGGGTGGCCCGTACATAACCCACGGCTACACAGTGGAGATCCGGAAGCCCACGGAAGAACCGGCGTGAAGGTCTTCTCTTGCGTAGCGAGGTAGAGGCAGGTGCACGGCGGAGACACCTGCCACAGGTTTTCCTCTCTTCTCTTTCAGGTGGGAGCCGACCTTCATCACTGCATGGGTCGCCAGTGGGATGCATTCGCAGCACCTGGTCGCAGGGGGCTCATTTCCTGTTGACGGAGGGTGGGGGCGAACCCAGTAGGGAGAGCCTTGCTCATCTGCTCCCCGAGTCTTGGGGACTTAAGCACCATCCTTAACTTCCTAGCAGATCACGGCTGCTGGGTGTCCAAGGAGAAAGTGCAGCTAGTCCTGCAGGAAACCCACTGTCTGGGGCTCACGCTCACCCCTGGGGAGGGAAGAGAAGACACAGGCCGTGCAGCAACCTAAAGACAGCTCTGGCGTTTTCCTCCCTCCCTCCCTCTTTCCTTCCCTCCTCCCTCCTGTCATTCTTTGTGTCTTTTTAAGATTTTATTTACTTTTTTGAGAGGCAGAGTTACAGACAGAGGGAGAGACAGAGAGAGAGGCCTTCCATCTGCTGGGTCACTCCCTAAATGGCCGCAATGGCCAGAGCTGTGCTGATCCAAAGCCAGGAGCCAGGAGCCTCCTCTGGGTCTTCCACACAGGTACTTGGGCCATCTTCTACTGCTTTCCCAGGCCACAGATGAGAGCTGGGTCAGAAGTGGAGCAGCCAGGACTAGAACCAGTGCCCTTATGGGATGCCAGCACTGCAGGAGGAGGATTAGACTACGCACCACAGTGCTAGCCCCTCTGATGTTTTTCTAATAGGTTGTGGGTCCCTAGATACAGGAAAATAACAAATCCTTAAATCAGCGCTGTCAAGAATAAGCCAGACAGGGGCCCCTCCATTGGGAATGAGAATAAAATGGAGCCTTTACCCAGTGAAAAGCTTGCAGGGCTGGGCTCCACCACGAGGGCTGCTGCACCCAGTACTTCCAGCAGTCAGGCCTCAGGCTCGCGATGCCTGGGGGCGTCTGTGCCATGCTCCAAAAATGGCGTATCTTGGGTCAAACTGGACAAGTACAAACCACGTCCACCACGTCTTGGGTAAGGACCAGGCTGGCTCCAGGTCCAGTTCCAGGACCAGGTTGGACAAGTATGGCGTTTCTGGGTCACGGACATCCTGGCTGTTGCATCTCTTTGGCCCTATAGCTTCCTACTCTTACTTCTTCTCTTTGGACCATGTGTCTTTAATGGTCTTGTGCATTTCTTCTCTAAAGAACACAGGCCTCTGGCTGCAGATGGTCGTGAGACAGGGCTGGTAGCCTGGCCTGCTGGACAGTGTGACCATCATCTGTACCACACAGGACAGTCTTCTCCAAGGCCACCCCAAATGCCAGAGGCCAGACAGCAAGGGAAGACCCATCATTAGCTGTACGTCCACATGTCAGCTCCAAGGCAATCCAAGTCTTACGGGTAGGGTTACTTCTCTTGAGGGGAGAACGGTGAGGGAAGTAGGTAGACACTAGCCTGTGTGTGTAAGAGGGGCTGAAGAAAATGGGCATTTTTGTGTGGTTGAATGAAGGAGGACATGTGGAAGCCGGCCAGCATTTGCATATCGAGAGTTTTGTTCAATAGCCTTGGTGGGTGTGTTCCAACCCCCTCTGGGAGGCAGCTTAGGGAGACCTTCCCCACTCTGGACGAAGGGGGCTATTAGATCCACTCTGAAGTTGTGGGAAGAATGTCATTCACTTCACCATGGCCTGAAAGCCCTCCACCCAGTGACATCCCAGAGAGGGGAGGGGAGGAGAAATGGAGGGCCCCCATGGTACCCTCAAAAGCCCCAGGCCTGGGCTCAGTCCTTTGCTGAGAGCCTGCCTGGCCTGGTGAGCGTGCTCCTTCCACTGTGATTTTTCTGCTGAGTCGGCCACCTCGCTTACCACTACTCTGTCTCACGTCTCAGCTCTTCCTTGTGTGAGGACAAGAACTTCCAAGCCACCACCTCCGGTTAACACCCCCCCCCCCAATCTCTAGGTAATTAATAAAGATGGCAAAGGAACTGGGCTAGGATGGGGTGCTGACTACGGATGGAAACTGAGCTAAGGGGCAGGGTCACCTTAACAAGGACATTTGCCAGCCCCCAAGGCCATAGATCAGCACCCCTGGCAGAGACCCGGGTCACTGGGGGGTAGAGGGAGGGTGGGGACCTGGGGGTCAAGGCCAGCCTGGTCACTCTGGCGTGGCTCTGAGGGGCCGTGTCTGCCCCTCCCCCCAACCACAACAGAAAGACAATAGTCCCAGAGCTTCCTCGGGACAGGATGGACGGTGCCAGGCTGCCCAGCAGGACAAGGAGCCCTTGTGCAGGCCCGGGCTTCAGATCCTGCTCCACCCACCCTGGCCTTGGGGGGTGGTGGGAAGTTGAGATCCTGGGGTGGGAGGGAGGCTGGGAGCCCGGGTCACCTGGAGGTCTCCAGGGAGCCCGGGGAGGCCTAGGGGACAAGTGCGGGACGTCTGGAGTCTGGGAGAGGCAGGGGCGGCTCCTGGTGGCGTTTGGGGAACGGCGTCCTTGGAGCAGAAAGGAACAGAGATGCCGAGGTTTCCAGACCTTTCTCATTTGATCTTCACAACGATCCCATGGGTTATAAACGCCAGGGACAATTACCCCCATTTTCCAGATGAGAAAACAGAGGTTCAAAGAGATGCGGCTTTACCTGGGGCCACCCAAGGAGCCAAAGGGAGAGCCTGGGTTCATACCTGCCCCAGGGTGTGGAGGGGAGGGACCTCACAGCAGTGTATCTGTGGCTCCGTGGATTCCCGGCGGGGTTGGTCGTCGGGAGGAGAGTGAGCGTCAGGGGCTCATTTGCCACCCCACCTGGTGCATCCTCTTCCGCTGGGAGCGCCAGCCCCGCCTGCAGCATTCCAGGGAGGGGAGTTGCGGCTCGCGCCGCCGGGAAGCCGGGTCCAGGAGGCCTAGGGGCCCCGCCGGACTGCCCAGATAGACTCAGCTTTTCCTTGAAATTCCGCACAGCCTGGGCGTTTGGCAGGAGCCCGGAATGCGCCGCATCCGAACAATTTGTCTTTCATGGAACATTTGCATCAATCACCTCATTGTTCCTCTCCCCTTTTCCTGGACCACTCCCGCCGGCGGGGGCGCCAGCTGCGCGCGCTGGGGGCTGGGCTGGTGGGGGAGCTCATGGGAGGCGCGCCCCCTGCTGGCTCAATCTGCACATCCCCATCCAGGTGTCACAGGGAGCTTGTCACCCAGGGGCCTCCCAGGGCGACTCATCAGAGTGCAGCTCCCCAGCCCAGCCAGGGTTCCTGGGTGGACTGAGAGGGAGATGCTGGGACTTGAGCCAGCACGTGCAGGCAGACCCGGGGTATCACGGAAGCCAGGGTGCTAACTGTGACCCAGGCGACAGTCCCTGGGTCCAGGGCCTGGGCTCATGCCCTGAACTGCTCCCAACACCTGCATGGCCTTGGGTGATTCAGCACCCTCTCTCAGGGCCTGAGCTGTAAAACGAAGCACATGGCTTGGAAACAGGGAGAGCAGTGCTAACATCGTGAGCCTGGGAGCCTGGGAGCCTGGGAGCCGGTGTGTGGGGTTTGAGTCCTGCCTCTGCCCCCTGCTGGCTGGGTGCTAGACGTGTACCAAGCTGAACTCAGCTCCTTGCTCTGTGAAATGGTGACACTGTTGCTCCTTGTTATCTGTGGCTTCTGCCCTTGCAAAGGAGCCCACACAAAGTGCAAAGTTACAGAGTGATCAATGGCAGCAACTTTGTGATCAGAGGCTTGTAGGGGGAGGCGGGGACTCATATATTTCCCCCGAGAGCTGTGGGTCTGGGTGTTCACAGCGACTTTGTGTGGCCTTGGGGCTGTCCCAGTCACCACCATCAAACGGTGTGCGTCCACGGTGGCCTCACGTGGGAGGCGCTGCCTGGACGAGGACCCCCGGGGTGCTCCCAGAGGAAGATCACAGCCCAGGCTTTGCCGCTCGTGCCTGGGACTCGAAGCCTGGGCCCTTGGTTTGTCTGGTTTGTGAAAAGACCGGCGGCCCCGACCTGATCTCATCTGACCCTCACTGCAGCTACTTGGTGGCAGCGTCACTGTCCCCACTCACAGAGACTCAGGAATCAGCCCAAGGTCACTGCTTTGTTGGCAACGGCGTCCAAAGGCCTCAGCTTACACTGTCTGTCCAGCCCTGGGCTCTCCCTGCTGCTACGAAAGTGCTGTGGGGAGACCACAGCCAGGTCTCAGCACTGCCCCTTTTGTATGAGCGCACGCCCCGAGGTCCCCAAGGTTGTCGGCAGAAGGGACTGGAGCCGTAGATGTCAGAGCAGCCTCTCCCCAGTGCCAGGCTCCCCCTGCCCACCAGAATCCTCCCACCTCCCTCGATGCCTCTGCCCTGCCATCACCAGGTCTCAGTGTCTGCATCAGGGGGGACCAATCGGAGGATGCCCGTGCCTGCCGCATGCGCCACGGCCTCCACTCCAAGCAGCTCCCTAAGCTCTGGCCCCACAGCGGGGTGGCAGGACCCTAAGGCCTCTGCTCTCCCTGCTCCAGATTCACCCGGCCGTACAATGGCACAGTGGTTCAATTTTTTATGTATGTGGCCAAGTGCACAGAACAAAGTTTACCCTGTGCACATTCAGAGCTGTTCAAGCTGTCCTGGAACCCTCACACCGTCCAGCCACAGAGCCTTCCCCTCGGCCAGCCTCTGCCCCATTAAGCAACACCCTTCCATTCCTCTCCCCCGGGGCCCTGGCAACTCCTCTCCACTTCCCGTCTTATGAACTTCACTCTTCTAGGAAGTTCCTGGGTTTTATGTTTTTGCTTTTCTGGAGAAAAATATCTACTAAGTCTGCTGGTCCTTTTGAATCTGGTTGGACTTTGTTGTTATCCTTGAGTTACAGGAGTTCTCCCTCTACCCTGGATATTAATTCCCCAGCAGATAAATGCTTTGCAAATGCTCTCTCCCATCCGCTAGGGTGTCTTCCCGCTCTCTTGGTGGTCTCTCTAGCAGACACGTTTTTAACTTCTACCCAGTCCCTTTTGTCTACTTTTGCTTTTGATGCCTGTGTCTCTGGTGACACATCCAAGAAACCCTTGCCAAATTCCAGTGCTGTGAGTTTTGGCCCTGTGATTTCTTTTAAGAGTTTCATAGCTTTGGCTTCACACTTGGGTCTTTGATCCAGGCTGAGTTGGTTTTTGCATGTGGTGTTAGCTGTGCACATCCGAGCTCGCGAGGGAATCCACCACCATTCCGTTCTCTGCTGTTCTGGTCTTTTTCCTGTTTCTCCTTGTCCGCAGCCACCCTCCCTCCCAGCCAGCCCCCTGCTCCAGTCTGCGCTGCCCACCGGGGGCCTCACCTGCCTCTCTTGCTGATCCGGGAGTCCCGGGCCCCGTGCCTCCCTCTTTTGTGGCAGCTTCTTCCATCTGGGGAAACACAACCTCTGGTCGCTTCCTGAGAAAACCAGGAGAATCTTCAAACTGCATATTTGGAAATGCTATTGATTGACAGCTTGCTCTCTCTCCCTGCAATATCAGCCCACCTAGCTGATCCTTTAATTTTATCACCCTTCCTGATCCATTTTTCGTTCTCAAAACTCCTGGACATGCTTCTTTGACTTGCCCGTCCAGCCCTTCTGTGGAATGTCCCGCCGCGGCTGTCCTGTGCTGATTCCTGGGAGTTCACATGATTTCTGGACGTTCTGTGCTTCTCCAGGGCCCCTCCCATGGCATGGAGACAGCCGCTTCCTTCTCTGGGTTGTTTTGTTCCATTCCTCCCACTGTGTGTTTTCTGCAGAGTTCTTTCTCATCCGTCTGCACACACTTTGATGTTAGAGGACTCCCCCCCAAACATCTGGTGATCCTCAAATGTCCATTCCTGGGCAAGAACCCGAGGTCCTAGAAAGTGGATCGGAAGCAAGTGGGTCTCACGGGCTGGACGCCAGGGGGTCAGGCTGGTGTCCCCGGGCTCCTCTGCAGGATGTTCGAGTGCCAAGTCCTTCTCGTGGGCTGCTCACTCCCTGACCAGAAGCCTCTCCTGCAGGCAGCGTGGGCCTGGCTGCCAGGGCTGCAGTGCAGGGAGGCAGTAGGGGCACGCCTCACCCTCCAGTGAGCTCTCCTGACCCTCTGTGCTTGGAGCGAAGCCCCTGCTGTCGGCTGTGCCTGCCGCCTCTGGGTCCCCAACCTCTCCGGTCCTGTACCAAGGGCTGAGCTTGGGGGCTGCTAACATTTATGTCTGCATTGAGACCGCACCTGCCCAGAACCCCAAAGACTTCCCCACCACCCAACACGCAGCAAGGCGCGACATCGCCAACGCCCTCTGCCCCGGGACTGCGCTCCCTCTGTGGCCATGGCCCCCAGCGATTTCGTCCTCGCCCATGCTTTCCCCCTCCTCCTCTGCCTCCCTGTGTGTGTCCTTGCCCCTTCTCCCCTCCCCGCACTTCCTGCCCATCGTACCCACTCCTGGGGTTCTGACGGCTCC
Source organism: Sylvilagus floridanus (assembly GCA_949820135.1). Classification (NCBI taxonomy): domain Eukaryota; kingdom Metazoa; phylum Chordata; class Mammalia; order Lagomorpha; family Leporidae; genus Sylvilagus; species Sylvilagus floridanus. The sequence goes on from OX463240.1 coordinate 86,889,162, forward strand.
CATCTGCACCCCTAAGCCACTGCCTCCTCCAGAGCTCTCAACCAGGGCGTGCTATGGCCTGGCCACCACTGCTTGTCTGTCCCCTGAATACTCGGAATCGGCACGTCGCAAACCGCACTCGTCAGCTTCATCTCAAGCAGCTCCTTGTGAAGTCGTTCTAGAATCTTCTCCCTGTCCCTCCCCACTGCCACTGCCCCTCACCCTCCGCACACAGCTGCCGAAGACTCTCTTCCCAACCCCCAGCCCCTCTGCTGCCGTCACCCAGGTCCCCTCCACTTACTTCTGTCTTATTCTAGTCATTCTGTTAAATTATTCTATTTCATTGTTTCTTTTATTTCACACTCATCACGGTTTTTATTACATCTGATGATGGTGGTGACTTGGTGGATGCCCCTGTTCCACGGCTGGCGTCAGGGTACCGGCAGGGTCAGAGGTAACCAGGCCACGAGAGCGCCACCTCCTGGTGGGTGTGATCTTTTACAACAGCTTTCACGGAGTGGCTCCATTCTCCCCTCTCGCCTTCTCCTGGCACCATGGGGTGAGGCCATCAGAGGGCCTGGGCAGATGCCAGCACCTGGATCTTGGGCTTGGCAGCCTCAGGACTGCGAGCTGACGCACTGCTGCTCGGCGTGAGTCACCAGGCCCAGGCCGGCACTGACCATGTCAGAGGCCGTGGCCACCCACCCTCCTAGCTCCATCCTAGCTCTTGTTCTGGATTTGCTGGGCTGGTGCTGTGGCATCATGGGTTAAACCTCTACCTAAAGTGCCATCATGCCATACTTGGTGCTGGTTTGGGTCCTGGCTACTCCACTTCTGATCCAGCTCCCAGCTGATGGCCTGGGAAGGCAGTGGAGAATGGTCCAAGTGCTTGGGCCCCTGCACCCATGTGGGAGACCCAGAAGAAGCTCCTGGCTCCTGACTTTGGATTGGCACAGCTCCAGCTGTTGCAGCCATTTGGGGAGTGAACCGGCAGATGGAAGACCTCTCTCTCTGTCTGCAACTCTGCCTCTCAAATAAATAAATAAATCTTTTAAAAAAAGAAGAAGAAGAAAAAAGAGTCATGTCTGACTGCCACCCTGGTGCGAGCCTTGAAGGGATCCAAATCAAACGCATGAGGTCCAGGCACCCTGGCACCAGGTTTGGAGACTTGTCAGCCCCTTCCGGGTCTCCCCTGTGGGTGCAGGGGCCCAAGGACTTGGGCCATCTTCTGCTGCTTTCCCAGGCCATAGCAGAGAGCTGGATGGGAAGTGGAGCAGCCGGAACTCAAACCAGCACCCATATGGTATTTGGGCGCTTCAGGCCAGGCTTTAACCCGCTGCGCCGCAGCATCAGCCCCTCGTCAGCCCGGCCCCCCCAGCGGAGCACCCAGTCTCCAGACTCCAGGCTCCAGCGCCTCCTCTGCTCCTTGCCTGGCCCTGGGCCCGATGTCCGCAGCGGGAAAGGACCCGCCAATCTGCACATCCAGCCATAGGCCTGGGTGTCCGGGCGGGGTCCCAGAAGGTCCTGAAGGCTTCCGGCTTGCACGACGGAGGGTGTGGAGGTTATGGACTGTCTAATGCCTCTCGCTACTCAGGAACCTGGGGTCTCGGGGCGGGAAGTCCCGGGCTGCGGGCGGCCTCGCTGTGGGGAAGGTGAACACTGTCAGAGCGGCTCCACGGGGACCCATCGACGCTCCCATCAGATAAGCCGTGGTGAGCTGCCTCCCAGGCTTCTGGGACAGGTGCCCCGTCGTGAACGAGGCTCGGGTGCAGGGCGGGTTCCGTGGGCGTCGGGAAAGGGGCGGGTCCGTGGCTCACCCGATGCCCCGCACCTGGCCTGGGAGGAGCGGAGGACCAGGCGCGCCCTCTGGTGGCGAGAGGCAGGACTGCATCCCCTCTCCCGAGCGGGAGCCGGCTCGCCCCATGCAGCCCCCGGGTGCCGGAGCCAACCTCACCGGCCCCGCGAGCAGTGGAAACGGCACCTTACGTACTCTGAAGGCTGTATTTCCGCCTCGTTTTATAGACGGCATTGAGAACCCCGAGAATGGCGAGAGTCGTCTGCACAGAACTCGACGGGGGCTCCCTCCGGTGTGGCCACTGTGTCTGCCACAGACCACACTGAGCACAGAGAGTCCTGGGAAGAAGGTTACGTTGGCGCTGACACTTGCAGGGGGCTCGGGGGTGTGGTAAAACTGCCCCGGGCTGATGGTTATGCAACTCTTTAAATTTATGGAAAATCACTGAATGCACACTTATCACAGGCAAATTGTGTGATCTGTTAATTTTTTAAAGATTTATTTATTTATTTGAAAGAGTTACACACAGAGAGAAGGAGAGGCAGAGGGGGGAGAAAGAGAGAGAGAGATCTTCCATCCACTGGTTCACTCCCCAGGTGGCCTCAACAGCCGGAGCTGTGCCGATCCAAAGCCAGGAGCCAGGAGCTTCCTCTGGGTCTCTCACGTGGGTGCAGGAGCCCAAGGACTTGGGCCATCCTCTACTGCTTTCGCAGGCCACAGCAGTGGGCTGGGTTGGAAGTGCAGCAGCCAGGACTTGCACTGGTGCCCACATGGGATGCCAGCCCTGCAGGCGGCAGCTTTGCCCACTATGCCACAGCACCAGCCCCAATATGAATCCTTTTCATATCCGGCTTTGTAGAAGACTGCTGGGTTGTTGTAGTTGCTTTTGCAGTCAACCTGTTGTCATGTATTTTGGTTTAAACACATAAAAAAAAATCTCCAGCCATATGCAATATATGGAGAGAAAGGCAAAGGAGTCTTGAACTGTGGACGTTTTCTTGGGCAATACATCAAAACTCCACAAATAAGACTTCCTTTCTTTAATTTTTTTTTTATTTATTTGAAAGGCAATTGCAGAGAGAGGAGGAGGAGGGGAGGGGAGGGAGTGAAAGAGAGAGAGAGAGATCCTCCATCTGCTGGTTCACGCCCCAAATGGCTGCAGTAGCAGCGGTCGGGCCAGACCAAAGCCAGGAGCCTGGAGCTTCCTCTGGGTCTCCCACGTGGGTGCAGGGCCCCAAGCCACTGCTTTCCCGGGCCACAGCAGAGAGCTGGAGCAGAGACAGTGTGGCAGGCGGAGGCTTCACCAGCTCCCCCAGGACTCCGGCCCCACTAGGAATTTCTTACAGATTGGCTACAGTGTGCTGTTGAAATGCAGTGGATAAAGTCTGCTTCCCGAGACCACCCCCCACCCCCGTCCCCGCTATATACCCGAGCGCCCACCTGCAGGTGACTGGGTGACCTCGTGCCCTGGCCATCGGGCAGATCCTCGTGTCCTGTGTTAGGTGCGTCTTCCAGTTGCAGACAGATTTCCCATGTTACACAACGACTGAGGCAGATGCACTCTCTCCTGTCACCCAGGTCTTACCGGGAGTATCTGTGTGTCTTTGGAAGCCTGTCAAGCTCCCCATGGCAGATAGAAATTTTTCCAAGGTTTGAATTTTTACTTGAAAAATTTTTTAAAAGATTTATTTGAGGCCAGCGCCGCGGCTCAATAGACTAATCCTCCGCCTACGGCGCCGATACACCGGGTTCAGTCCAGGTTGGGGCACCGGTTCTGTCCCGGTTGCTCCTCTTCCAGGCCAGCTCTCTGCTGTGGCCCGGGAGTGCAGTGGAGGATGGCCCAAGTGCTTGGGCCTTGCACCCTCATGGGAGACCGGGAGAGGCACCTGGCTCCTGGCTTCGGATCAGTGCGGTGCACTGGCCACAGCGGCCATTATGAGGTGAACAAATGGAAAAGGAAGACCTTTCACTCTGTCTCTCTCTCTCATCGTCCACTCTGCCTGTCAAAAAAAAAAAAAAGAAAAGAAAAGATTTATTTGAAAGAGTTAGAGAGAGAGAGAGAGAGAGAGAGAGAGAGAGGGAGAGACACAGAGTGAGAAAGAGAGATCTTCCATGTGCTGGTCACCCTTCAAACGACCACAACAGCCAAGACTGGGCCAGGCTGAAGCCAGGATCCACGAGCTTCCTCGGGGTCACCCACATGGGTGTAGTGCCCCAAGCAGTTGGGCCACCTTCCGCTGCTTTCCCAGGTGCATTAGCAGGAAGCTGGATCAGCAGTGGAGCAGCCGGGACTCAAACCAGTACCCATATGGGATCCAGCGTTGCAGGCGGCGGCTTTACCCGCTACACCACAGTGCTGGGCCCTTGACATTTGTAGTTGGCAACAAATCCTCTGAGCTGTTGGCCTTGCAGGGACAGGGCCCCTGCTCATTCGCCAGAAACTCTCTGCCCACCTGCAAGTCCGCCCAGCTCCCGTGGTCCCCGTGGCTGTCCCGACAAGCGAAGGCACTGTCTTAGGAAGCATGCGGCTGCCAGGGCTGTGCCAGGCCGGGCTAGGTCTGCATGGACACTGGGACATGCCATGGCCACCCCGTCCCCTTGCTGCGAGTGTGCGGTGGGGAGGAGCTCGGGGACCCCCACGCAGGGTGCTGCTGCCCCAGCCGGGATCCGTGCAGAGGTCTCTGCAGGCTCCCCCGCCAGGCAGCGGTGGAAGTCACACTTGGTGCGGCTCTGTCGCAGAATGAGCACACGGAAGGTTATGGAGGGCAGGAGACGTGTCTGTCTCAGGAGGCCTGGTGCTTTGCTGGGAGCGCTCCTCTTGCTGGCGGCTGGGCCCCAGCAGTGCCGGCTCCGGTGTAGTGTGTCCATCTGGCTGTGGTCCCGTCCTCTTGTCCAGGAGCTGAGCTCGGGCTTAGGGTCGTCAGCTCTTGCAGCTGAGTCCTCCCCTGGGGCGGGAGGAGTCGGGTAGAGGTCTGCACTGGGAGCCACGCATAGGCGGGGCCGCAGCCCGGGGGAGTGTGCTGGCTTCCTGTCCCCTGCCCCAGGGGTGTAAAGGGTGGGACCCCTTGGAGGAAGCAGGTACGGAAGTCTGGTCTGGGGAAGCTGTCCTCCCGGCTGGAGCCCCGCTGACGAAGGGACCTCTCACTCGGCACTTGCTGGGGTGCAGGAGGAGGGTGGCTCGGGGCTGGGTCTGCAGAGGTGTGGGGTTTGGAGAGGACACAGCGGGAGGGGAAGCAGGCAGGGGCCCTTTGTGCTGGCGCCTGCACCTCCAGCCTGGGCACGGCTGCTGGACGGGGCGGTCACAGCCCAGGGTGACCCTGGGGCTAAGTTTAACACCCACAAAGGCCCAGCTGCCCAGCTCTTGTTTCTTTGCAGGTCTGAGCACATTGTTGGAGGGGAGAGCGGGTCATCACCTGTGTCAAGGTCAGTGAGTGGCCACGGCTGCTCCAGCTCGGGGGAGGGGCGGCTCATGCCCAGAACTTGCACATGGGGGTTTCCCAGCTAGCCCTGCCCCTGCCCCTGCCCCCTCTGCTGTGGGTGCCCCGACCCTATTTCAGAGCCCCCAGGAAGAAGCAATTTCCCTCCGAGCCACCAGAGGCGATGTCGTGTGCTGTCTGTGGCTGGAAGGTGGCTGTCTGTGCTGTCCACTTGCTTGTCTACTCAGTGAGCACTTACTGAGCACCTGCTGTATGCCAAGCCCTTTGCTGGGCACCGAGGATGCAGACGTGACATTAAATAGGTGACCTAATGCAGTCAGGGTGGTTAGGGAGGGCTTCCTGGAGGGGTCATTGCTCCACCAGGCCCTGGAGGAGGTGAGGAAGCGGAACAGGCTGATGGTGGGGGGGCCCAGGCAGGCAACACAGGTTTGGCACCAGGAAGGAGGCGGGCTGGGTCTCGGTCCCCACTGCTTGGCCATCCCTTCGTAGACCCGGGAGCGCATTCACGCCTGCAATGAGAAGGAAATCGTCTCTGTCCCTCGCCATCTGCTCATGGCAGGAAGGAGCAATGTGAGAGCTGGGGCGGGGGGGGGGTCCTCCAGGGGCCGGGTCCTGGCGCCCACAGCCGTCGGGGGGCCCGGGCAGTGTTGCAAGCAGGACCTGGGGCACACTGCTTGTCCTTGGCACCTGGACAGGCAGCGCCCCTGGGGGCTTTCCTAGGGAGGTGCTGTTGAGTGAATGAGGTGACGCCAGGGGTGTCAGGGGACCTGCAGGGCTCTCTGGGGAGGGCAGCAGCAGGAGAGGGGCCAGGGCCAGCGTGGCTGGAGGCTGGGAGGGGCCCTGCCTCGCGCTGAAGCCTGAATTTTCACAGAAGGGGTACTTTTTTTTTTTTAAATATTTTGTATTTGAAAGGCAGAGATGAGATAGAGATAGACAGAGAGATCAATCAATCTTTCATTTGCTGGTGGGCCAAAGCCAGGAGCCGGGAGCTCTACCCAGTTCTCCCATATGGGTGGCAGGGGACCAAGCACTGTTGCTTCCCCAGGTGCATTAGCAGGGAGCCAGATTGGAAATGGAGCAGCGGGAACTCGAACCGGTGCTCACAGAGCTATAAATGGGAAAGGCTCGGTGACACAATGCCTAGGGTGACAGTCCTGCCAAGGGTGCTGGGCAGAGCTGGGGAGGGGGGAAGCCTCCCAAAGCAGGCCTGGAAGCCGAGACCACTGTGCCTGGGCTGGGAGGCTGTGATTCGAGTTGCGTGGCCAGGGTGGGTGCAGGGCAGGCTGCCAGGGGGCTGGAGCAATGGTCCTGGGGGTGGTGAGTGGGGTGAGGCAGATGAGAGGCCGCTCGGGGACCTGGTGGCCTGGTTCCCAGGCTGGTGGATGGCTCACGTGCCGTGTGGAAGGAATTCGCTTGCAGGGTGGGGTCCACACCTGGTTTGCCAGCTCACTCTCCGCCTCCACTCCCCACATTCCACCTCCCACCCCTGGGATCCACAGCCTCAGCCCCAGGCCCCACCTGGGCTCAGGGGGTGAGGGCCCAGCCAGCAGCGCAGGGTGAGCCTGAGTGGGAGCTGGGTGGCATGGCCCCTGGCTGGTGGGAGGAGCTGAGCAGGTGGGCCCAGGCATGCTGGGGGGCAGGGGCATGGCCATGAGGAGCTCGGGGCTGAGGGTGGTGGCCTGGAGCTGTGTGAAATGTACTAGTGGGAGCTGCAGGCCAGCACCCCACCCAGCGCTGGAGCCTGCTGGGCCCCGCCCCTCACCCTGTCGGCTTCTTCGATTCATTCCACCCTGTGGTAGGGAGCTCCACACCGGCCGGGCCTCCTGGGGGAGTTTGGGGGCCCCTGGGCTGGCCCACCCCAGATACCCTGTGGGGCCACCGTGCTGGCTGGAGATGGGAATGCTGATGATGACCACAGCCCCTGTTTGCTGAACACCTGCCATGTGCCAGGCTGGTTACTGAGCACGGGCAGAGCGTGTCTGGTTCTCAGCCCTCCCCTCCCTTGCTTGGGCCAGCCTCTGTTTCCACGTCAGTGAAATGGGTTCATAGGAGCTCCTCGCACCTCCCGAGCGGCAGGGAGAATGTTCTAAGAACCAATGTCCCTGGCTGGTGCCGCCGTAGCTCACTAGGCTAATCCTCTGCCTGTGGCACTGGCACCCCGGGTTCTAGTCCCGGTTGGGGCGCCGGATTCTGTCCTGGTTGCCCCTCTTCCAGGCCAGCCCTCTGCTGTGGCCCAGGAGTGCAGTGGAGGATGGTCCAAGTGCTTGGGCCCTGCACACGCATGGGAGACTGGGAGAGGCACCTGGCTCCTGGCTTCAGATCAGCGCGGTGCGCCGACTGTGGCAGCCATTGGGGGGTGAATCAACGGAAAAAAGAAGACCTTTCTCTCTGTCTTTCTCTCTCACTGTCCACTGTGCCTGTCAAAAAAAAAAAAAAAAGAAAAGAAAAGAAAAGAAAAGAAAAGAAACCAATGTCCCTTCCGCGCTTGCCTTGTGCCAGACATTAGCAAGACTTTCTACCCAGTAGCTCATCTCAGTCCCATGGCTCCCTCTGGGGGAGGCGCTGATGTTCTCCCCATTTCACAGCCAGGAAAGAGAGGCTGGGAAGGGGTGAGCGGCCTGGGCTGGGCGGGGAGTGCCTGGCCTGTGTCCTGTGTCGTGTCCTGGCCCCTGCACGAGGCTGACCCGCGGCAGGAACCCAGCGTGTCAGCGTCTTGGTTTCGTGGCTCCTTCTGCCCTGGCATCCTGGGCCCCGGAACCCGCTGAGCAGGGCCTGTGGTGGGAGGGGCAGCTGGCAGGGCGGCTGGGCCAGCCTGTCACTTGCTAATTTGGGCCCAGACCCTGCAGCCTGCAGCCTTAGAAGGCTTAGCTCCTCTGGCCACCTACTTCCTTCCCTGGGCTGTGGCCTCCCAGGCCCTGGGGGGAGGGAGGGACACAGGTGATGGGCAGGCAGGACTGTGGATCACAGGCAGGACTGTGGCTGGGAACCCTCGCAGGTCTTCTCCGCTGGCTCCTGCTTAGGTGGCTCCTGGGGCCTGACAAGCACCGGATCGCCTTCCTGCTCCTCCTGGCCCCTCTCCCCTCCACTTCCCACTGGGCTGGGGCCACAGGGGATCTGAGAGGCCTGTTGTCTGGAGACTCAGCTTACGACCAAGGCCGCCTCGTGCTTTCCCTGGACTTTAACCCAAAACATGTAGCGGGGGGATCCCATCCTCTGCTTCACTCCTCAGAGGCCCGTGGTGGCCAGGACTGGGCTGGGTCCAAAGCCACGAGGCAGGAACACAGTCCAGGTCTCCCATGTGGACTGTCTGAGCCATCACCGCTGCCTCCAAGGGCCTGCATGGGAGTCAGGAGCCAGGGGCTAGCCTCGAACCCAAGCACTCTGACGTGGGAAGTGGGTGTCTAACCTTGGACTAAATGCCCACTCCTCACTGGACTTGAAAAACCAGCCAAGGAAAGGCCATCCGCCTTGTCCCAAGGAGGGGTCTCCGGAGGGTGGGGAGCTCGCCCTGGGCCACGGCATACCCTTACCCGGCTTACAAGCGAGGAGGCTGGGGTGGGGAGGACTCTGTAGGGGATTCAGCCAGGGTCCTGCATCGAGGCCAGTGTCAGGAGGCCTGCAGGAGGGGCGCTAAGGCGAGGCCCGGGAACCTGGAGCAGACCAGGGCTTGGAGAGGACATGGCTGAGGTCTCAGAACAAGGGCGGCATCAGCTGCTTACTGCTGTGTGCGTTCAAAGAGGGCGCGGGGCTCCCCGTAGCCCGGATGTGAGCACTGAGAGCGTGATGACGAGGGTCCGGGAGGTGGGGGCAGGGGCCGTGGTGCTGAACACCCATAGGAGTGCCTGGCGGGCCAGGAGAGGGATCGCTATGCACCCCCGTCCACCTGGGAGAGCCGTTACCTGTGAGGCCGCATCCGCCTGGAGGGGGCGCTGTTGTCTAATTCCCACAGAGGGCACCTGTGGGTGCCAGAGGCCCTGCTGGGGTTACGGGCAGACACAGGGCTAAGGTTAGGGTTCGGGGGGGTCAGTGCTAGAATTAGGAACGGCGCCAGTAGGGTCAGGGAAGTGGCTTCTCTCAGGCAGTGTGACTTGAGCGCCGGCGCCGGGCCGAGTAGCAAAGTGACCACGCGGCTCCTCCTCTCCAGCCTCGATGCACCCAGGGGACTTCTGGCTCCAACTTGTGGCTGAGACAGTGGGGTCAGAGCTGGCCCCGGCCAGGAAGGCTGAGGCTGTGCCGCAGACTGGCCTTGCCCTGGGCAGAGACCCCATCCAGGCCGGTTTTCCTGCCTTGCCCTGGGTAGACTCCCCTGGGGCCGGTTCTCTCCACTGAGCCTCCCCAGCCGCAGCGTTCCCAGCTGGAACCACGGAGGCCGGGGCACAGCCAGGCACCGCGGAGTCCGGAGTCTCACTGCCGCGGTAGCAAGTCGCACGCACGTGGTGATTCCAAACCACTCTTCCTGTGTCACATCGGCTTCGCCCAACCCTGGTCCACCTGCTGCAGTCTGACCTCGTGCTGACACTGGGCCTGCCCAGGTGACCCAGGTCCACTCCCCTCTTGAGCCCCTTATTTATTTATTTATTTATTATTTTTTGACAGGCAGAGAGAGAGAGAGACAGAGAGAAAGGTCTTCCTTTTTCCATTGGTTCACCCCTCAATGGCTGCTGTGGCTGGGCGCTGCGACCGGTGCACCACGCTGATCCGAAGCCAGGAGCCAGGTGCTTCTCCTGGTCTCCCATGCGGGTGCAGGGCCCAAGAATTTGGGCCATCCTCCGCCGCATTTCTGGGCCACAGCAGAGAGCTGGACAGGAAGAGGAGCAACCGGGACAGAATTCGGCACTCCAACTGGGACTAGAACCCGGGGTGCCGGCACCACAGGCAGAGAATTAGCCTAGTTAGCTACGGTGCCGGCCTCGAGCCCCTTATTTAGTCACACCCGCCAGCAGCCTGTGTCATAGAGGTGTCGTATGCCCAGTTTCATGGGTGTTTTGGGGGGACCGCTATCTGGCTAGCCACAGAGTTCTGCCTGGGGCTCTGGCGGGGCCATGGACTCTGTTTCTGGTCCCACGACTGGGGAGGGTCCCCTCTGACCAGACAGCCTCACAGTTCCAGGACGGACGGCAGAATGGGCAGGGGGTGACCCGGGCGGGCCCTTGGCAGATGTGCAGCCTTCCCTGCAGGGAGGAGGCTGGGAGAGGACGGCAGAGGCCCCTCAGCAGGGGCCGTGAGGGGGTGGCAGGCTTGCACTCTGCTGGTGAGCCCTTGGCCCGGCGTGGGCAGCCACAGAGGCCTGTGCGTGGGCACCAGAGGCCACGGCACCTGTTTCACGCACAAAGGAAGATCGGAGCAGGGATGAGGATAAGAGGCATCACAGCCCCGTTTTGAAGGTCACCTTCGTGTGGGCAGCAGAGGGGGCCCTGGAGAAGCTGGCGTGCCAAGGGCAAAGCCATTGCTTTCCTCCATTCCTGAACTGGGGCAGCTGGATGCCGCATGCCCTGTGGTTGGGGGGTGGCAGGGATGGAGTCGGGACAGTGGCCGCTGCCCCCCACAGTGTCTGAGGATGCGTGCTGCTCCCGGACCGTCTGAGTGCGTGAGCCTGGTCCTTGCACAGCAGGGGCCCGAGGTGGGCGTGCGCTGGACACGCCTTGCTGTGAGCAGGGGCACCTGCAGCTTAGGCTGGTTTGACCCTCGTTTGCTCTTCTATTGGTCACTTTCCTTTTTAGAAAGTTAGAACGAAAATTGTAAGATTTGTTTTATTTGAAAGAGAGGCAGAGAAAGCATCTTGACCCACTGGTTCACTCCCAAATGGCCGCAACAGCAAGCCCTGGGCCAGGGGAAGCCAGGAGCCTGGGCTCTGCTGGGATCCCCGGGGAGGCAGGAATCCAAGCGCTTGGACATCACCCACTGCCTCCCAGGATGCACATTAGCAGGAAGCTGGATTGGAAGCTGAGGAGCCGGGACTTGAACCAGACTCTCCTGTATGGGATTGGGGGCATCCCAAGTGGTCCCCAGAATCCACCCCTTCATTTTTCCTTTGCAATAGACAGCTTTTTCCATGCAGACAACTCCATTTCTGTATGTATTAAGGCCCTGTAAGAAAGTTCTTGTATAAATTATACGTTCAATGACCAAGGCAAGACACTCCAGTGGACTTGCCCCCGAATCCTTCCCCTCGTCCCAGCTGCCCTTTCGGGCCAGGGCCTCACTCCCTTTCTATCCCAGCCCCTGCCCTTTCTCCCCACAGCCTTCCAGCATGGTGGGCTCCCAAGCTGCTCTGACCAACAGTGACTGAGAGCCACCTCTTCCAGGCAGCAGAATGTCCAAGTAGTCACTGGGGGCTGTGTCTCTTCAGCATTCCCTAAGGAGAGTGTGGCTAGAGCTCCCCAACCCCTGCTGCTCATGGGGACTCTCCCTGGCCTCCAAGAGAGGTCAGTGTCCTTCCTGCCCTGCGCCAGCCTGGGATGCTGGCCCGGGAGAGGCCCGACTATAATAGCCACAGGATTAACATAGCAGGCATTGTCTTTCTCTGACTATAGGATGGGTATTATGTGTTCGTCAACAGCCTAAAAATACCCGGTGAACAGGTGCAGCCCCCAAGGCACCAGACCAGGCAGGCAGAAGTGAGTGAGTCTCGCTGAGGTCCAGGCATGGCGCTTGGGTGCCGTTTGGATCCTGGGAACCCGAGCTGGAGGTGGGGTACAGCGTCTGCAGACCCTCAGACCTCCGTGAGCACGAAGGTGGGCCCTGCTGCCCCTCCCACCACAGTTCGGCCCCATTGGCCCCATGGACACTCCAGGCTTCCTCCGTCCCATGGGTCCCAGAGCTGTGGAAGATTCCCGAAGGTTCTCGGCTCTCTTAGGCTCCAGGCCAATTTCCACATTTCCTTGGAGGAGATGTAGGGGCCTCCACCTCCACCCTCTCTTCTCCCAGGGTGGGTGCTGGTTTGATCAGCTATGGCCTGGGTGTGCTCTTGAGCCTGCTGTACACATGCCTGTAAGCTGTGTGTCTGTCGTGTGCGCTGCAGTGTGGATCTGGGGCTGAGGGGTCCGGGGAGGGGTGGGGGAGGGGCAGAGGGAGGGGGCAGCGGACTGTTCTATTTTTACTGGCCAGTTGCTGTTGGCCACAGTTTTCAAAGCCTCCCCTCACTCTGCCTTCCCAGTCTGCAGTCGGCGGCGAAGCACAGGTCAGTGGCACGAGAGTGGACAAGGTGAGTGTCTGCAGCTGAGGCCCGGGGACCAGGGCGAGCGCAGGCGTAAGCAGAAAGTGAGGGCGTGGAGACGGGACCAGACCTTCCCTACCTGTGCAGCCGAAAATCCGTCCCCCACCTCGGCCTTTTGTTCCATGCTGAAGGGTGGGGGTGGGGCTGGGAGTGGAAGCTTCCCCAGCCGGCCATCAGGGGCAGAATCTTCCACCAGCTGCCTCAGGAGCCCGAGGCAGAGCCTCATGGGTGAGGTTTTCCCATGGGGCTGCCCAGAGGGAAGCGGCTAGCGTTGGGGCCTGCAGAGCTGGGGCACAGGGGCCGCCCCTGGAAGTTTAGGGAAGAGCCCAGCGAGCAAGGAGACTGGGCAGTGGCTGCAGTGGAGAAGGGGGACTCTCAGGGAGCCTGGAGCTGGCACCGGAGGAAACCACCCTGCTCTTTGTCCCTGTCTTGGAGGGGCCGGCTCAGCGCCCTCTGCCTGTCCACCTGGGCAACAGGACACGGGCCCGGGAGCCATGGGCACAGAAGGCAGGGCGATCCGTAGTGCGATCCACAGCTGGGGGTGTTGGGGTCTCCGTGTGGGGTGGGGCCACAGGCAGTCCCTGCCCCAGGCTTGGGAGTCCTAGTCCTACTGTGGTTCTGGGGTTCGGGTCTCCTGTCTGGGGCTTGAGGTGGGCTATGATGGCAGTTAGAGTCCATAATCCCAGGCTGCAAGTACAGCCCTGATTGCTGTCCGTCAAGGAGGACAGGGATGCCCTTGAACTAGCGTCCAAGGTCGAGGGTGGGGAGCAGGGGATGGACATGTGGCTAACTCGATATTTGCATCCCTGGTTATAAGGTGTACAAAGAGATCAGCTCTCTCTTTCTCTCTTTCTCTCTCGTTTGTATCTCACACACACAATTGCATTCACATGCACACTCACATACTCACAGGCCAGCTCATAGCTTTCCCAAACCCCATAGGGCCTCAGGGAAGGGACAGCCCTGTTCTGAGTCACCCTCCAGAGGTTCTGGGCTCTGTCCCCTGACTGTGGATTTTCTCACTATCGCCTGCTGCGTGTGGGGGGTGGGCTGGAGCCCTGGCACTCTGGGCCACGCTCTTATCGGGACCCTGCTTATCTTCCCCAAGGCCTGTCAAGGGTCCCATGTGGTGGCTGTCACAGCCCAGGCTGGAGCCTCTTGCCTGACGTGGGACCCTTGGCCTGGCATTTGTCAGTGGGGCAGGCTGGGGGCAGGCCTCAGGGCTTGGCAGGAGGTCTGGCCTCAGCAAGTAGATCCGCACAGTGCCCAGATGCCCACCAATGTTGAGTCACAGCCCAGGAGATGGACACAGAGCTGCTGGGCTGAGACCTGGTGCCCCTGGGGACTGGCAGGACAGGCGTCCAGGCGGATCTGGGGATGGCTCCATCAGCTACTGTTTCCTTTGGACTCAGTGTCTTGGGAGGAGCAGAGCCCTTGGGAGAAGCAGCTGCCTGTAAAAGCTAATTTCAGCCAAGCACGCCAGGAATCTATGGATTCTCTCCACACCTCTCCCTCTGTGCCCCATGGTGACAGCTGGGACTCCGGGGCCACACTTCCCCCTCCCCTGGGGGTGGGGGCACAGGTGGAGGCCCAGAGGCTTTCTGGCTGGGTGGGAGATTCCGGACAGGCGACCGAAGCCCTGCTCATGGGGCTGTGAGTCGTGGCGTGGCAGAGAGCAGAGGCAGGGCAGAGCAAGAGCTGGCCCTGGGGCTCCACTGCTCCGGGCCAGGTCCACAAGCCAAACCCTGAGCCCCAACCCTGCCCCCTCCTGCCCCACCTTGCACACCTGTTCCCCTCCCCAGCTGGCGCTGGCCTTCCCCTGGGCTCTCGTCCGTTCCTCCCCCCATTGGAATGCCCTCTGTCCAGGCCCAGCCACCGGCAGTCGGTCTGGCCTTGGAACCTCCTCTGTATCTTCAAGGGGCCCCATGTTGGCCAGGCTCCCCGGGACCATCTGCTCAGGGGGTGTCGGACTGTGTTCTGTGGCCTCCCAGAGATGGGGCTCCCACAGCAGATGCCCCCGCCCCAAGCCAGTGCCATCGGCCCCTGTGGAATTTGCTTTGCCTCCCAGGAAGATTTGGTTTGAAGAAAGGGCTCAGGGCCGGCTTCAAGGCAGAGCCACCCCACTTCTGATCCAGTTCCCTGCTGTTGTGCCTGGGAAAGTAGTGCAGGGGGGCCCAAGTGCCTGGGCCCCTGCGCCCATGTGGGTGGCCCAGAAGAGGCCCTGATTCCTGGCTGTTGCGGCCATTTGCAGAGTGAACCAGTGGATGGAAGATCTCTCTCCCTCTGTCTCTTCCTCTCTCTGTGTAATCCTTGCAAATAAAGAAATAAGAAAGGGCCCAAGAGCTGTGTATGAAGCGGGAAACCACTCACCCAACTCATTTAGCTGGGAGGAAACTCACCCAGGCTGGGCAGGGACCAGGGTCTGCCCCGCCTCCCAGCATCACTGTCTGCACTCAGGGCCCCCACCGCCCTTCCCAGGGCTGCCAGGCACAAGGCCCTTGGTGTGAGTGGCGCCCCCTGGAGTTGTGCCAGGTGGTGGCTCCCTGAATGCGTGTCTCCATTCCGCTCCATTCCCCTTCCGGGGTTCCCCGCGGTGGGATTGGCCAACTTTTCCTTTTCTGCCAAGTGTCAGGTAGCTAATTATCCCAGGCTTTAAGCTCACCTAAGTGTTCCTTGTTCTCACAATCCTTTAGGCAAAACCAGGCAGGGGGCTGGAGCTGGCCTGGGACCCTGACCCGCATCTGTCCCGTCCCGGTCTGCTGGGGCCTTTCTGTCTGTTTTCCTCTCACCGTCTGACTCCGACTCCCAAGCCCAGCAGGGTGGGGGCGGGGCAGGAGCTGTGACTTTCCTCAGGTGCCATTGGTCTGTTCTGTCCAGGTGCTGCCCGGTCGCCGCCATGCCGGAAGTGTGAGTAGCCCCACCCCCCCAGGCCTCCACGAGGCCCAGTCTCCCCTTGCTGCAGAGTCCAGCCCTTGAAGGCTGCTCCCCAGGAGAAGAGACCCTAGACAGGGACAGGTCCCGGGGGGCTGGGGCGGCACTCTGGGGTTCCTCCACACTGCCACCTGTCCTCCCAGCCTCTGAGCCGAGTTCGCCCCCCCCCCCCACGCTGTGGCCCAAGCTCCTGAGGGTGCCTGCCACCTGATGGCTCTCTGGCATCCTGCTGTCCCTGCCCCTGGTCCCTGTGCTGGCCCTGCTGTGTGATAATAATGTGTACTCTTCCTGCTCTCTCCCTGCCTTCCTGTGATGGGTGCCTGAAGTGAGGTAAGAGCTGCTTGGGGTGTGTCAAGTCCTCAGACCAGGGAAGGTAGGGTGGGCTCTGGGAGGGGGGTGCAGAGCGTGGGTCAAGGCCCCGGGGAGGGGGTTTGGGATGGCAGTGCCCAGTGGTGGAGCTGAGGGACAGAGACCGCGAGTGCAGATTCTGGCTGCAGGGCTTCCCGGGCCCAGGGAGCTGCTGTCCCCGTGCACGACGTCCCTGTGGGCTAGTCTCTGGACTGAGACAGCAGCAGGGAGTCGGCAATGGCTTCTTGCAGTCTTGCCTGGTGGCCGAATGTTGAGAGAGAAGCAAAGACACGTCCTAAGGCTCCCACGAGGCGTCAGATGGCCCTGACCCTGGCCAGTCTCTACGATCCCACTTGACACGGGTGCTGGACGCACAGCCTCTGTGCCGCCCAGGGTCGGGGCTGCAGCAAAGGTGGGGCCTGGCCATGCTGTGGAGGGGCCGCTCGCACCACGATCCTCAGTGAGGATGGAAAAGTGTTGTTCAATAGTTACCAGTTCCTCCATTCGGCTCATCTTACAGCGAGCCCCAGCGCCAAGCCCTTTCTCCCGCTCTTTTTAAATATTTATTTTATTTATTTGAAAGGAAGAGTTACAGAGAGAGGTAGAGACAGAGATAATGTTTCCAACCACTGGTTCACTCCCCAAATGACCAAAATGGCCAGAGCTGAGTCGATCTGAAGCCAGGAGCCAGGAGCTTCTTCTGGGTCTCCCACGCAGGTGCAGGGGCCCAAGGACTTGAGCCATCTTCTACTGCTTTCCCAGGCCACAGCAGAGAGCTGGATTGGAAGTGGAGCAGCCAAGATTCGAACTGGCACTCATAATGGATGCCGGCGCTGCAGGCAGGGGCTTTAACCCAGCGCGCCACAGCGCCAGCCCCAGGGCCCTTTCTCTTTAAAGCAGCAGCACCCCAGGCTGAAGGAGAGGAGCAGAGGACACGAGAAGAGACAGCTGTGTTCCCAAAGCGACGCAGTGCTCAGAAAGCAAGTCAGGGCCGAGCAGCCGGCTCACCGCCCTGGCAGTGTCCAGTGGGCACCGACACAGCTAGTGTTGTTGATAGGAGCAGAGTGTGTTTTCAGGGCTTAGATTTCGATGGGCAGTGCGCTAAGGTGGCGAAAAGTTTTGATGTGCAAGAAGATAGGCCAAGTAGGGTGGGTGGGTCTTAGTCCCCTGTGACAGGTGCAAAGGATGGGAGGGGGCCACCTAGCGGCCATATGACCCAGCCAGGCTCTTACAGGGTCCACCAGCAGCAGAGCCAGAGTGGGGAGTCAGCCCCGATGTCCTGGTAGCTGACCGCAGCGTTTTCTGAGTTGGAGGGGTTAGATCTCCAAGCTGAGTTTTTAAAGGCTCCTGAGATGAGCATTCTGGGTAATGATGGTGGAACCCACTGCACCTCGGCCTGGCCTGGCCACGAGTCCCAGGTCTCCAGCCTCCACCTCACCACCTGTCTCTCCCATTTCTTACCCTCAGAGAAAATCCAAGATCACCGCCTCACGCAAGCTCCTGCTGAAGGTGAGGCTGGGGGCTGGCTCCCTGGGGGTGGGGTGGATGGTCACGGGGGAGCAGAGGAGGGGGACCACAGCAAGGCTGAGGAGGAGGTGCGGGGGACCTGGCTGTTGCTGGAGCCAGGGCCGGGCTCAGGTGGTCAGTGGAGGTGGGGAGTATGCAGCCTGGCAGCCGCCTGGGGTCCTGGGAGGGGTGGGCTCTGCGCTCCCGGGGGGGGGGGGCAGAGGGTCCTGCTTGATTGTGTGGGTTTCTCTCTTTGGAGCTCTAGGGCCCCAAACAAGCAAAAAGCAGGTAGAAGGAAGACAGGGAGGGGCATGTGAGCCCCGGGGCCCAGGGTGCCTTTCATGGCCACCTGGTGCCTCTCCACCCCAGCTGGCCTGTGGCCCCCGCCCAGGTGCCCACAGTGAGCAGTGCCCAGCTCACAGTGAGCCTGCCCAGCCCCAAGGGCCACCTTCTCCTCACTCCCCACTGCTGGGTGAGATGTGGCAGGGGCCAGGCCTGGCTCAGCAGGTCTGTCCTGTGCAGAGCTTGATGCTGGGGTCTGTCCTGTGCAGAGCTTGATGCTGGGGTCTGTCCTGTGCAGAGCTTGATGCTGGCCAAGGCCAAGGAGTGCTGGGAGCAGGAGCATGAGGCCCGCGAGGCCGAGAAGGTGCGCTACCTGGCCGAGCGCATCCCCGCGCTGCAGACCCGCGGCCTGTCCCTCAGTGCCCTGCAGGTGAGTGTAGCCGGCTGGGCTGGGCAGGGCTGGGCTGGGCGCCTTGGGTGGGTGGGTGGGGGCCCAGGGACCAGGTGGCAGGGGCCTAAACTAACATGGGCTTGGAGCCCAGTGACACACAGGTGCCCTCGCTGAATCCCCACAACCACCTGTGAGGTGGAGACGGCAGATCCCATTTTACAGGTGTGGGAGGTGAGGCGTGGCCAAACCAGGCACCTGGCTTCAGGCCAGCAGCCAGTGCCACGGCTGGAGCAAGGGGCAGGCGAGACTCAGAAAGCCCCGTTTCTCAAAGGCTTGCCTGCCTAACCCTAGAGATAGGCCTTGAACGGCTCTTATTTTTATTTATTTATATTACAGATTTATTTGAAAAGCACAGTGACAAAGAGAAAGAAGTCTTCCACCCTCTGATTCCCTCCCCAAATGTCCACAATGGCTGGGGCTGGACCAGGCTGAAGCCAGGAGCCTGGAACTCCATCCTGGTCTCCCATGTGGGTGGCAGGGAGCCACGTCCCTGGGCCTTCCTCTGCTGCCTCCCAGGTGCAGTAGCAGAGAGCTGGATCAGAAGTGGAACAGCGGGGCCTTGAACTGCCACTCATACGGGATGCTGGCATTAAAGCTGGTGGCTTAACCTGCTGCACCACAACATAGGCCTCAACGTTTAAGGTGTTTAAAATAGTGGTTACCTTTTCAGTCCAGCAGTTGCCGAGGGAAGAAGCTGCAAGGGAAAACAGCACGCCAGGAGGTGGCATCGCTGGCTCTTTTTATCATTTTGTTTAAAGCATGAATTCCCAAAATTCTGCTCTTCATTTCCATTGTGAGAAAGCAATAAGGAGGGGCTGGCACCGTGGTGTAGCTGGTAAAGGGATAGGCGCTGGTTCAAATCCTGGCTGCTCCACTTCTGATCCAGCTCTCTGCTATGGCCTGGGGAAGCAGTAGAAGATGGTTCAAGTGCTTGGGACTCTGCACCTGGGTGGGAGACCTGGAAGAAGCTCCTGGCTCCTGGCTTCTGATGGGTGCAGCTCCAGGTGTTGCAGCCACCTGGGGAGTGAACCAGCAGATGGACGACCTCTCTCTTTCTCTCTGTAACTCCGCCTTTCAAATAAAATAAATACATCTTTTTTAAAAAAAGAAAGTGCTGGGGAGCAGGCGTTCCCTTGAGTTTTCCCTGCAGAGTGGACCCCAGAGCCACCCAGTCTGGCAGCTCCCCTCCAGAGCCATGTCCGGAAAAGGGCCAGGAAGAGGGCCCAGGGCGCAGGACATTTTAGGCAGAGAAGGGAGGCTGGAGCTGGTGTCTCACTCCCGCCTGGTTCCTCACTCGCCCCAGGACCTGTGCCGGGAGCTGCATGCCAAGGTGGAGGTGGTGGATGAGGAGCGCTATGACATCGAGGCCAAATGCCTGCACAATACCAGGGAGGTGAGTCCGGGTGAGGGGCTGGGTGGGCGATGTGGGGAGGGGAGGGTCTGAGCCGAGCAGGGTGGTGACAGGAGGGCCTCGGAGGTGACCCCTTGGCTGGAGCTGGAGATAGGCCCGGAGGACAATCAATACTCAATAATCGGCCGGCACCGCAGCTCAGTAGGCTAATCCTCCGCCTAGTGGCACCGGCACACCGGGTTCTAGTCCTGGTCGGGGCACCGGATTCTGTCCTGGTTGCTCCTCTTCCAGGCCAGCCCTCTGCTGTGGCCCGGGAGTGCAGTGGAGGATGGCCCAAGTGCTTGGGCCCTGTACCCCATAGGAGACCAGGAGAAGCACCTGGCTCCTGCCATAGGATCAGTGCGGTGCACCGGCCGCAGCACGCCAGCCGTGGCGGCCACTGGAGGGTGAATCAATGGCAAAGGAAGACCTTTCTCTCTCTCTTTCTCTCTCTCTCTCTCACTGTCCACTCTGCCTGTCAAAAATAAAATACTTAATAATCACAGGAGCAGCACGGGCACCTTGCGGGCCCTCGGTCCGACAGCAGCTGCCCTTCCCCCACACTAACAGATGCCTGTCAATGACCGCTTACCTTGGCCCAGCGCACTCCCACCTGTGCTCCACCTGCCGCCCCTCTGGTTGGAGGCAGGGCCATTACCTACACCAGCCGATGAGGACATGGAAGCTCAGAGAGGCTAAGAGCTCAGCCCAGGTCACACGGTGGTGGTCCTGGGACACCTCCCAGCCTCAGGCTCCCAGTCTAGTGCTCGGTACCCCGCTACCCTGGGGCACGGGGCCTGGGAGTACCGAGTTGGTCCAGACCCTGCCCCAGTGGGGCTGGCGGCTTCTGGGAGATTGTCCCAGCAGAGAGGGAGGGTTGGGGCGTCCCCAAACCACTTCTGCATCCCAGGAGTGATGACCTATGGGGTCACAGGCACCCCAGAGACCATGCCTGGAGAGTCCTCTGGGGGTCCCGGGCCTGGGGCCAGGCATCCTGCTGGACCAAGGCTGTGGGAGGCTTTGACACCTCACCGGGGAGGGACAGTTGGGAGCAGCAGCGAGAAAACAGCCCAGGGCTACACAGGGCTCCAGACCGAGCAGAGCTGGGATGGGCAGGGCCCCTTGTTCGGGGCTACAGTGATGGGGCGTCCACTGGGCCTCAGCTACCCCAAGTTATTCATTCATATGCATCTGTGTGGGGTTCTTTGCAAAGCGATGGGTGGGTCTGAGAGGCGGGGGCTGGCCTCGGGCTGGGGCGCTGGCGCCCTTGGTTCCAGCTCCCTCTCCCTGAGCTTGGGCCCCTCTCACCTGCAGATCAAGGACCTGAAGCTCAAGGTGCTGGACCTCCGTGGCAAGTTCAAGCGCCCGCCGCTGCGCCGGGTCCGCGTCTCGGCCGACGCCATGCTCCGGGCCCTGCTGGGCTCCAAGCACAAGGTGTCCATGGATCTGAGGGCCAACCTCAAGTCCGTGAAGAAGGAGGACACAGAGAAGGTGAAGGCCACTTCCCCAGAACCTCCCAGCCCCTGCCCTGCTGGCCTCCCCTGCTGCCCCTCACACAGTCTGGGGCAGGCCCACGAGTTCCTGCTGCAGGCTGTGCAGCCTGTGAGAACATTCTAGAACCCTCGGGAGACCACTGTCAGAAGGAGGGACTTGCCCTTCCCACTCCCTCCAAGCTGCTCCGGTCTGCGGAGAAGACAGGGCCAGAAAGAGAGCCAGAGGGAGGAGGCCAGTGAGACGCTGCCTGTGCCCAGCGGGAGCGAACACGGAGCTTTAGGGGACGGGCTGTGGAGACAGCACCTCCTGTGGCTGGGTGGACAGCGACACAGGGCAGTCGCTCACTCAGGGTTGGCCCAACTCTGTCCCAGGGCACTTCCACGAATTCGTGGAGATATGGGATTCAAAGATGCATTCATTTTGGTGCAGAATTCATTTGAAATCCATGCAGTGTTTCCGTGAACCTTTTGAACACCCCGTGTATATGCTAAGACTTGACCCTGGGAGGAACGGGAATCTTAGAAACACGGTC
This sequence comes from Sylvilagus floridanus, assembly GCA_949820135.1. NCBI lineage: Eukaryota > Metazoa > Chordata > Mammalia > Lagomorpha > Leporidae > Sylvilagus > Sylvilagus floridanus. The sequence goes on from OX463240.1 coordinate 86,910,523, forward strand.
GCTGGCCCTGGAAGCTTCAGAGAGAGGAGCAATGGGCCCGGCTGCATGCCAATGAGATAGCAAACGCCGAATTAGTCCGGGGAGATGGCCTTGAGCCACAGAACCTCAGACTGGGGAGTGGGGTGGGCCTGGGGCCCCCCGGGAGCTGCAGCCTCCTCTTTTCTCCGGAGCCTGGGCTGGGTCCCTGGTGGGCTGTCTGGCCCATCCTCAGCACACCCCCCCCCCCCGGTTGGGTAGTGGTGTCCCTTCCCCACTGTTGGGAGGTGGCCGGCCGGCCTGAGTGGGAGTAGGCGGTGGGGTTGGGAGAGGGCACAGGTCTGACGTGTGTGGGCCCACCCACAGGAGCGGCCTGTGGAGGTGGGCGACTGGAGGAAGAACGTGGAGGCCATGTCCGGGATGGAGGGCCGCAAGAAGATGTTTGATGCTGCCAAGTCTCCGACCTCACAGTAAAGGTGCCGGCACCCTTGCCCTTCTCCCACAGGGACCGCAGGGCTGGGCTGGGGGTGGTACCAGGGAGAGGCAGCCCCGGGGGGCTCAGGCCCGGCTCCTGTCATCTCCCCTCATCTACAAACCCGAGAGCTGTGGCAGATCCATGGGTGTCCAGCTGCATGACCCGGGGCATGGAGACAATGGGTGGGGTGGTGATGCTGATGTTTGCCCAGGTTGAGAACCACGCACCACGCAGGTGATCCACGGGGCCCCTCCCCTCCAGCTCTGACTTTCTGAACACCTGAGCTTTTTTTTTTTTTTTTTTTTTTTAAGATTTATTTATTCTTTCGAAAGGCAGAGTTAGGGAGAGGGTAAAGGAGACAAAGAGAGAGAGGAGAGAGATCTTCCACCTGCTGGTTCATCCCCCACATGGCTGCAAATGGCCAAGGGTGAGCCAGGCCAAAGCCAGGAGCTTTATCTGGGTCTCCCACATGGATGGCAGGGGCCGTCTGCTGCTTTCCCAGGCTGTTAGCAGGGAGATGGATGGAAAGTCAAACTGCCCGGACACAAACTGGCTCCCTATAGGACGCTGTTGTCACAGTCAGTGCCTTAACCTGCTGTGACAGGACATCGGCCCCTAAACTTGTCCTCTCTTTTGTACCCTGTGGGTGCCCAGCCCTCACAGTCCCTGCTCCCAGGGAGGTACCATTCAGGGATGGTCAGAGCCCCCAGCCTGGGAAGATTAGCTAGAGGGAGACTGGACAGGGCCGTGCAGAGGCCACATTGGGCCCTGTGTGGAAGGTGTGCTGCGGGGCAGGGTCTGCAGGTAGCAGTGGACAGAGCGGGCTTCCTGGAGAAGGAGGATGGTGAGCGGGCGGATGGAGAGGAAGGGCTGGTCATGGGGGAGAAGGGAAGGCCAGGCAGAGGCAGCCAGAGGAGCAGTGGAAGGAACGTGGACCCTGGGCTGGGAAGCCGGGGCTTCGCAGGAGCCCTGCGGACTGCACACGCTGTGGGCGGGTCAGGGCTGCGTCTACAGCTCCCAGGTCCCTGGGCGCTGACCGCTTCCTCTTCTTTGTCCCATCAGGCCGCCGGTGCTCTGGGCTCCTGCTTCCTGTGCCTTCACCCAACCCCGCAACCCTTCTTTGCCCCTGCTCTTTCTTGCAGCGTGCATGCTCTCCCCTGCAGCTGGGATTAACAGACAGCACAGGACAGTGGAAGGGCAGGTGCATGCCTGAAGACCTCAAGCCAGCACCAGGGCCTCCCTGACCCCCCGTGGTGCAGCTGGAGCAGAGTCTGCGTGGCCCCTTCCTGCCAGCCCCGGGCTGTCTCCCTGCACTGTGCTGTGACAGCTACAGGGGCGCCCGGCATTGCATCCTCTCCATTAAAAGCCTAGTTTCCCGCTTGTTTCTCCGACTCTGTGAACACTCGGAAGAATGGGAAGGCAGGGAGCCTGTGACAAGCGAGCTGGGCTGGGCTCTGGTCCCCAGCCAGCAGCTCGGGGTCAGAGTGGTTGGCTAAGGAGCTGGCAGCTACTGCTGCAGCCCTGGAGATATCACGCAGTCCCTGCACCAGCCAGGACGGCCCCCTCACCACCGCCCTGACCTCTGGTGACACGGTCAGTGAGCGCCCCCCCCCCCAACACCAGCCATCCAGAGGGGCCTCACCACTCATGTTCCCCGTGCCCCGTTGACTGGACCACCTCTCCCTGGTGCCCACCACATGTACCTGACCGTTCTGGGCTAAGAGGTCGGGGCACTTGCTTGGCCTCCTCTGGTCCTGCAGATACAGCCCAGGAGCTCAGCCTCCGGCCATGCCAGGAAGACACCTTGCAATCCCACATCTGGCCTCCAGGTGGCTCCTTCTCCGGTTTCTGTCCCTGAGGCGTGCCCAGTCCTTGGGGCCCCTGCCCCGTCCACCTTCATCCACCTCCATCCTGTCTGTGGAGTGAGGCGGCCAGTGGTCAGCCCTGTGGGTCAGACCCGTTCTTCATCCCACTAACCCAAGGATCCCAAGGCTGGGGAGGGGCCTGAGCCTGCTGGGGTCATTCACCGAGCAGGTGGCTCTAGGGGAGCAGAGACCAAGTTCTGGGCCAGGGGAGTCTGGCTTCAAAGGGCAGCGTGGCAGCGACTCCTGAGCTGAGCCTACAGGGACACACGTGGTTCCAGAGCTGGGGTCGTTTGGATTCTTGGTGCCCAGCACTGGACCCCTTTCCACCCACCCCAGCTGAGTCCTGTCCTGCCCCACAGCCCCGTGCATTATCTGCCATAAATACTGGAAGCTGGTGCAAAGTGCAGTGCCAGTCCTTCCAGGAATCCCAGCAGCGGGGACCAGCCACGCTGGCCCAGGGCTGGAAGGAAGGCAGATGTGTGCAAACAGAGCGTACAGCGCCCCTCATACCCAGACACACCCAGTCACCCTCGGGAGCGGACAAACCTGACGGGGCTGGTCCGTGCCACCAAGGATGGGGCTAGGCTTCGTGCCCGGACAGCCACCACCACCGATCCCACCCTTCCCCGCCTGGCAGGGCTCCTCCCAGCTGGCCCCGCTCCAAGGCAGGGCTCCTGTCTTTTGCCTCTTCCTAGCTCTTTGATACAGCCCGGCCCCAAGTTCCAGAGGCAAATCTCAGTCGGCCATTAACCTGGGGCCCCAGCAGACCAGGGTCTCCACCCTGCCCTGCAAAGGCTGGCGAGCAGCCCCGGGCCTGACTCAAAGCAAACACCTGGCCCCGTGGGAGGAGGGGGCGGGGCCCTGGGGGAGGGCAGAGGCTCTCTCCAGCTCCTGGAGGTCATTGCTCCCTCCTGCTCCCTGGGGGGCCGGGGCCTAACTCACCCCGGGGCTGGCATGAACCCAGATGGAGAGATGGGATGCGGGAGGGCTGTGTCTCACCACAGCTCCTCTGTGTGTGGGGTGGGGTTAGGGGAAGCTCCTCCTGGTTGGGGCTGGGGGCTGTTCCCCCACCCTCTACGGTTCGCCATGCGCCACGTTCCATTCTAAACCCCTTCAACCGCCACAGGCACCCTGGGAGAAGGGTGCTATTGCTGTAACTATGTTCTGGAGGGGGAAACTGAGGCAGAGAGAGGCCGATTAACCCCACCACCACCACCCTCGCCCCAGTCACAGCAAGAAAGTGGTGGAGCTGGGCTTTGGCCCAGGAAGTCTGTTCCACTCTCAGCCACTGCTTCGGTGAGAATCTTTATTGTGACAATCATGCCTGCGCTGTTTCACAGAATTCTCACAAAGGCCTGGGTGACAGATGCCGCTGACCAGAGGCTGGGCGTGCAGCAGCTGCCCCAGGTTCAGGGCCGGCCGGCTGCACACAGGCCGCCAGGACCCCTCATCTGGGATCAGACTTGTCCGACCCAAGGGGACAGCATTGAGGGGGCCGGGGCCAGGGGTCGTGGTGGGTGTCTGTTGCTCCGGCATCCTCCTTCTGCAGCTGGTCTGAGGCTCCTCCCACCTTGGTGGGAGTGTCCAGGGCAGGAAGCTGCCAGCTACCACCCTGCCAGTCCCACAGCCCTGGGGAGGCTTCAGTCTCCCTGGGGCAAGGAGGCGGGGCCCAGCCGTGTGTCCAGAGCGCTCGGAGCAGCCGGGGCAGCCAGGGCCAGGCCCAGCACTCAGGACTGCTGGAGGAGGGGCCGGGTTAAACGTTAGCCACAATGGCCCCCCACGAAGCGAGTCACACTCCCCACGGGGCCCTGGGCTGGGCGAACAGGGGGGCAGTTTCGTTCCGGGTGGGTGACCAAGCTGCCAGAGCCCGGGACAGGCTGCTGGGACCAGGGCAGATGGTGGCTTTCTCCCCGACCTCCTCGGAGTCTCTCTCTCTCAACAGTCCCCGTCAGTGGCCAGTCTGCAGGTCCCTCCCTGGAGGCGAGGGGCACGGGCTCTTACTCCCAGCACACACTCTCCCACACTGGCCAGGTGTCCCCTGAGCCGAAGCTGAGCAGAGGGAGCTGGGAAAACGCCGTGGCACTGACAGAGGGCTGTGCTCAGTACCGCAGGTCTCGAAAGAGCCTGGCTCAAGGTCACAGGGCTGACCAGGGCTAGGACAGAGGTCCCTGGACTCCCGGTCCGTGGAGAAAAGTGGACGTGAGCAAGCCCAGGCAGGGAGACCTGAGCAGGCTGCCCGTGCCTGGCCCCGACTCAGCACCCTGCCTGCGACCGCGCCGGCGACTGGCTTCGCTCACTGGGCAGGAGACCCTGGCTAGCGGAGCCTGGCCCCTCGCCCTGCCTTCAAGAGAGAGCCACAGCTGAGGCTCTGATCGGGGAGCCCTGGGTGGGGGTTGGGGGAGTGTGGCCGCTGCCGGCTGCAGGGGTGAGCCAGTGTGTGCATGGCACACAGTCCCCAGGGAGGCGGGCCTGCTGACCCTGAGTGGCACAAACACCCGGGTGTCCCCTGCACTGGTCCCACGCAACGCTTTCCTCTGTTGGCTCTTTGCTACCTGCATTTCTGCTGCTCGGAGACCATGGCCCCAAAGGGTGGGAGGTGTTTCTGGAGCTGAGTGTGTACTGAAAGTAGGCCTTAATTCTATTATTATAATATTAAAATATGGGATGGGAGGAGAGCAGCTTGTGGCTAGTGCTTTCTAGTCTTTTAAAATTTTTATTTGCTTAAATTTTATTTGCAAGGCAGAGAGACAATCTTCCCTCCGCTGCTGTACTCCCCAAATGCCTGCAACAGCTAGGCCTGGGTCAGACCAAAGCCAGGAGCCTGGAGCTCCATCTGGGTCTCCCCTGTGGGGACGCGACCATTTGAGCCATCACCTGCTGCCTCCCAGGGTGCAAATTACTAGGAAACCAGAATCAGAAAGGGAGCCGGGGCTCGAACCGAGGCCCTGTGACACGGAACAGAGGCTTCCCAAACGACACCTTAACCACTGTGCCACACGCCTGCCCACTGTTCTCTAAGGGTCTTAATTCACAACATGCAGCGGTGGCAACACCGTTTCAGAGTTCTTATGTTCACATATCGCCGCCCTGTGACAACAGGAGTCAGGGAGCTGCTACCTGGACGCATCATTCGTGTTCCTCTTGCCCTAAGAGCCGGGGTGGAGGCTCAGCGGCGAGACAGAACAGGAACGAAGCTGAAATGTCAGCTGTGCTTCCCCGCCAGCAGGCCGGGTTGGGGATGCCCCATCTCTCTGCTCTGACCTCTGGGAAAGGAGAACCCAGCTCTGAACCCTGCGTCTGGGAATCCCAGAAACCTTGGAAAACCCTGCCCTTGACCGGGGGTTCCCGGTTGTGATGACTTGGCCCTGCTGGACTCCCCTGGGAGGAAGTGACCGGCTCATGTTAAGTTTCTTACCTAGGTGCATTTTTTTTTTTTTTTAGAAATTTATTTATTTGAAAGACAGAAAGACAAAAAGAGTCTCCATCCACTCATTCACACCCCCAGTGCCCAAGAACATGTGCCCAACAACTCCCCCCGGGTCTCCTGTGTGGGTGCAGGGGCCCAAGGACTCGGGCCATCTCCTGCTGCTTTCCTAGGCCATAGCGGAGAGCTGGATGGGAAGTCTTGAACCAGTGCTCTGATATGGGATGTCGGTGGCTTAACCCACTGGGCCACACCACCAGCCCAGTGTAGAGTTACAAAGTGAACAACCACTTACCCACGGTACCTTCTGGGAACTGGGGTAGTGCAGGTCTTTTTGAAGCCCCTGCATGCCCCTCCCCCTCCACAACCCCTCCTCTCTACAAAGGGGAACGCGGTCCTCACCCTTGCGTCCACAGGAGTCCCCCATCCGCTGTTTTAAAGCTTTGTTTCCTGCAGTCAACCGTGACCCAAAAACATGGATCGGAAAATTCCAGAAATAAAGCATTCATAAATTTTACATTTGCATTGTTCCCAGTAGTGGATGAAATCCCACGCCCCGTTGCCGTGAGCAGGAGCCAGCCCTCTCGCCCAGGGCACCCATATGGTGGTCGGCCCCAGCCTGTGAGTGACCCCACTGAGGGTCGTGCCATCACCAGCGTGTCTGGTCTGTTCAGGCGACCTTTATTTTACTTAATAATGACTCCAAAGTGCGAGAGTGGGGTTTCATGCCAGTGTACTGTTCCAGCTATTTTACTATTAGCCATTAATTTCTTACTGTGCCCAACTTTATTCTAGGGAAAGCAGTGCCCACAGGGTTAGGGTTAGCTGCGTTGGGAGTCTTGGATCGGATCCCCTGCGTGTAGGGGAGACCACCTGTGATCCCCTGGGCACTCTTCATAATGTGACGGATGTGTATGAATCCCTAAACAACACACGGCTCAGGTCTGCACCTTTCTGTAAACACACGTCAGGGCACACACCTGGAGTCCTCCCCGCCCACGTGGAGGCTGGACGTCTACCTCCGTGTAGCGGTCGTTACTATCTGCCCCGTGTCTCCCCGCAGCCGAGGAAGGTTCTGGATGCTCTGGCCCAGGAGTTTTCGCTCAGCTCCACGTACCCCTTCCCCTTTTGTCTTTGCGCTGTGCCCTGTAGCTGGCTGCCTCCCACCTCCCTGACAACTGAATTGCACTTACCCAGCCTAGATGCCCTCCTTCAGGGCTAATCCCCTCTGATCACACAGCTCCACGGTTTCCATCCCAGTCTGACTTGAATGAGGCTCAGGGTGCATGCGTGCCTGCGAGGTGTACATGCTCAGGGCACATATGTGCCTGTGTGTGAGCACACGTGTCATGCACCATTATGTATGTATCTTCTCTAGTCTGGGACTGTCTGGAGGTCAGAAACTGAGTCCTCACCATCTTTGTGTCATTGAAAACCAACACTTTGAGCCGGCGCCGTGGCTCAACAGGCTAATCCTCCGCCTTGCGGCGCCGGCACACCGGGTTCTAGTCCCGGTCGGGGCGCCGGATTCTGTCCCGGTTGCCCCTCTTCCAGGCCAGCCCTCTGCTGTGGCCCAGGAGTGCAGTGGAGGATGGCCCAAGTGCTTGGGCCCTGCACCCCATGGGAGACCAGGAGAAGCACCTAGCACCTGGCTCCTGCCATCGGATGAGCACGGTGCGCCGGCCGCAGCGCGCTGTCCGCGGCAGCCATTGGAGGGTGAACCAACGGCAAAAGGAAGACCTTTCTCTCTGTCTCTCTCTCTCTCACTGTCCACTCTGCCTGTCAAAAATAAAAAAAAAAAAAAAACCAACACTTTGGCTGGCTCCATGGCTCACTAGGCTAATCTCTGCCTGCGGTGCTGGTACCCCAGGTTCTAGTCCCGGTTGCTCCTCTTCCAGTCCAGCTCTCTGCTGTGACCCGGGAAGGCAGTGGAGGATGGCCCAGGTTCTTGGGCCCTGCACCCGCATGGGAGACCAGGAGGAGGAACCTGGCTCCTGGCTTCGGATCGGTGCAACGTGTGGGCGGTAGCAACCATTTGGGGGGTGAGCCAAAGGAAGGAGGACCTTTCTCTCTGTCTCTCTCTCTCACTAACTCTGCCTGTCAAAACAAAACACCAAAAAACAAAAAACAAAACAGCAACACTTCTTGATGACAATGGACAGAATTCTGCCCCTCATTACCCCTGGTTCCTGTGACTGTGACCTTATTTGGAAGTAAGGTCTTCGCAGGTGTAATCGAGTTAAAACGAGGTCACGCTGGCTTAGGCCCCCATCTAATGCACTTACAAGAAAAGGGAGCCTTGGACCCAGACACAGACATGGGGAGGTCATGTGACAATGGAGGCAAAATGTGGGTGGTTCAGCTACAGGCCAAGAACCCCGAGAGCACTCAGCAAACCAAAGCTAGGAAGATGCCGTGGAGGATTCCTGTCTGGTGCCTTCGCAGGGAGTGTGGCTCCGACCACACTCCCAGCCTTCAGAACCATGGGGACAAATTCCTGTCATTGAAAGCCACGGCTAGTGTTAGGGAACTAAGTCCAGTGCTTGCCCCCAGGGAACTTTTTGGGCACTAGCAAGTCTGGGATTTACTTTTATTTTTTTTTTTGACAGGCAGAGTGGACAGTGAGAGAGAGAGACAGAGAGAAAGGTCTTCCTTTGCCATTGGTTCACCCTCCAATGGCCGCTCTGGCTGGCGCACTGTGGCCGGCGCACCGCACTGATCCGATGGCAGGAGCCAGGTGCTTCTCCTGGTCTCCCATGCGGGTGCAGGGCCCAAGCACTTGGGCCATCCTCCACTGCACTCCCGGGCCACAGCACAGAGCTGGACTGGAAGAGGGGCAACCAGGACAGAATCCGGTGCCCCGACCGGGACTAGAACCCGGTGTGCTGGCGCCGCAAGGTGGAGGATTAGCCTGTTGAGCTGTGGCGCCGGCTGGGATTTACTTTTATAAAGGTCTATTTATTCATTTGAAAATCAGAGTTACAGAAAGATAGGGAGACACACACACACACACACACACACACACACACACAGAGAGAGAGAGAGAGAGAGAGATCTTCTATCTGCAAGAGCACTCCCCAGATGGCTGCAATGGCCAGGGTTGGCTGGAGCCAGGAGCCAGGAGCCTCCTCCAGGTCTGCCATGTGGGTGGCGGGGGCGCAAGCACTTGGGCCATCTCCTGCTGCTTTTCCCAAGCCATTAGCAGGGAGCTGGATTGGAAATGGAGCAGCCAGGACAGGAACCTGCACCCGGGATGCCGGCACTGTAGGCAGTGGCTTTACCTGCTACGCCATAGCGCCGGCCCTGTGATCTACTGTCCTCACCTCGGAGCTGCCTGTGGACTGGCCTTCTACCCACAGAGTGATGTTGGCTGTTGGGCTTTAGACACCCAACTCTCCCGGGCTTGTGAGGCGTTCCTGGCAGGGCCCGGCTGCCTGTTCCCCTCCTGGTGTGGAGCTGCTACCAGCAGCCAGCCACAGGAAGGGCAGCCCCTGGGTTCCCAGGGAGGCAGAATGTGGGTACACCTGGACTAGCGCCCTGCCCTTCCTCCTCCTGGGGAGAGAGCATGCAGCTCGCATCTGGCGTCTGCCTGGCCGGCAGCACTCATCCGACTCCCGCATCCTGCCAGCCACCATTATTCTCACTTGCAGGTGAGGGATCCCAGGCGGTCTGCCCCAAGGCGCAGCACTCAGAAACTGCAGGCTCAGAGCCCCCCACCCCTTACACCCTTATCCCCTGTGGCCAGTAGGAAGGCTCCTGGAGCAGTGTGTGTCCAGTTCTGCTCAGCACTGTCAGACCTACAGCCCCAGACCAGCCTCCATCTTTCCGTCCTGGTGCCAGCGGCTGCGCCTCATATCTCTGCTGAGTTGCACTTCCCAGCCACCGGGAAGATAAGAGTCCCCATGCCCAGCCCACCCGAGGGAGCAGGGAGGCTGGCTCCTGGAGAGAAAGCACCTGGCGTAGCACCAGCCCAGACGGGCGCTTCCGGGAGCCAGGCCGGGCTGGTGGCTCCAAAAACCCCGTCCTGGTCATCTGTGCTGCTGGGTCCTGTCCCACCCTCCCATCGCCCCTCCAGCCCTAGGTCTGAGACCTTATACAAGGCTGCTTCGGACACACTGATGGTTTTCAGATCTGAACTTCGGCAACCTTCTCCTAGTGGGAGGGGCTGGCTTGAATCGGGGCTGGCTTTGTCTGCAGCCGGGAGAGTGATGCCGCTGGGTGTCAGTGGGGTCGCCCGCATGAGCTCCCGACCCACCCTGGGCAGGGAGGGCGCGACCCGGCGCTCTAGACCAGAGATCATAGTACCTTCTCTACCTTTTCCGCTCGGCTTCCTGCTCTCCGGTTTCTCCCCGCTAAGTCGATTTCCAGGCAGGGAGCTCAGCCTGACCGCGATCCTCAGGTCCCGCCCCGTTCCCCACTCCCCGGCACCCCTGGCCGCTGCCACACGGAGAGAAGAGTTGCCCCAGCGCCAAGCTGGTCCGACTGGTTCTGGGCAGGAAGTCCCGCGCCCTGGCCCGGGGCTGCCGACCAGTCCTGCGTGGCCCGGGCGCCCGTCGGTCGGTCCCACGGCCTGGGGGCGCCAGTCCCCCAGCGCTCAGGGCGGCGCGGAGGTCTGTGCGGCTTTGTCTGGGACGCCCACACCCCAGCAGCTGCTCTCCGGCCGGCGAACGGGCGCGCGGCGGCGCGGGGCGCGCGGGTGAGATAAGCGGCCATGTGACCCCACCTGGGCGGGCGGGGAGGGGCGCAGGTGAGGCGCGGCCGCGGGTGCCCAGCACGGAGCGCGGAGCACGGGGCACGGAGCGCGGAGCACGGAGCACAGCGCGGCCAGCACGCCGGCGGCATGTCTGTGGGCAGGAAGAACTGGTCGGCGCTGTCCAGGTGAGCGTCCCTGCCGCCCCAAAGGCTCCCTGGGTCAGATTTGGGGCCAAACCCGGGACCCCCCAGGTGACAGGCTCTGAAGCTTCCGTGCCCCTCCTGGGGCCTGCATAGCCCCTGGCTTGTGACCGTGGAGAGACGGAGGTGTTAGCGGGGAGGGGAGGCCTATCTTGGGCTTGCAGTCTCTGGAGCAGCCCCCGACTGCCTGCTGTCTCAGGTGGGGAGTGCTGGCGTGGGCCCCGGGAGGTATCCCCAGCCCCTGTGCGAGGTGGGGGAGGGGGGGCAGGGCAGAGGCAGCACCACCTTATGGGTCAGCAGAGTAGGGGCCAGTGACTGAGATCAGAGGGCACAGACGCCCTCCCCCACACCCAGGGAAGTTCCCATTCTCAGCATGGCATTTTGGGGTGGCATCTGGGCTGGGGGCTTCCAGATGGCTGCTGTCCCCCTCTGACTGCAATTCTCATTTGTGAAGGGGCCCCAAAGGGTCAGGGGACTAAACCTGTGGGATCAGAGCCCCTGGGGACGGTGGTGGTGACCCCTGGGGACTTTCCTTAAACTGCGCCCACCTGTCAGCTCCTCAACCCTGGGGAACTAAACCCTTCCTCCCACCCCCATGCTGAGCCCGAGGAAACCCAGGCCCGGTGATAGCCCACAGCTGGAGTTCATTTCTTCAATGGCCCCGGCTCTTGCCTGGGAGGAATTGGTCTCATGGCTCTCCCAGGTGGGCCTTTGGGTGCTGCAGTGTGAGGTCAGGGCTGCGTGTGCAGGTGCTGACCGGCACCCCCTGGCTGTGTGGGTACCACAGGCCTCTGGCGTCAAGGTGTCTTTTACACATTCCCCAGAGCCTTGGGCTCAACCATCCACTGGGGCTGTTGCTCAGCCTGGCCATCCCAGTGCAGAGGGTCCATGGGGTCCAGGGAAGGGAAAAGGTAAGCCAGGCTGCACACGCCCCAGGGAAGGTCTTGGCCGAGGGTGGGGCTGGGGATCAAGACCTTGGACTCTGCATGGGGGTCAGTGTGCATGGGGTTGGCGCGGGCGTGCCGCTGCTGCCGGGTGTGGGCCGGGGTGTGTGTGTGTGGCCGTGCGTGTGGGCGAGCCTGTTTATGGGACGGCTGTGTGGGCAGTAGCTTCTTGTGTGGCTGAGTTTGGAGCTGGGGAGTCCGAACACGTCCCATTCCCCTCTTTGTTTGGGGAGACCTCAGGAGTGTGCTGTGCGCTGGGTTAGAAATGCAAGCAAGACGTGACTTCCTTAGAAGCCTGCAGGAGGACAGGATATGTGATTTTGTGTCTGAGGGCGTGTCTGGATACGCACCATGGGGATGGGCGTGTGTGTGGGCAGCCCGGGCACTGGAACTCCAAAAATGGGAGCGAGGTGTGCACTTAGCTTGTCCACTTGCTCATGTGGCCACAGGGGTGGGGCCGAGTTCCCACGGGATGTCCAGGGTGAGTGCCAGGGACGCCCTGAGAAACCAGTCCTGCCACAGGAGCCCCTGGCCTGCCCTCCCTGCCTGGCCCCAGCCCTCAGAGCCCTGTGGGAAGACGCAGCTGCTGCCAGCAGTCACCCTGATGAGACACTGGGATGGAGGACCGCTCCTGCTCCTGCTCCCCGAGTGAACAAGCCTCAGCGGGCAGGCGGGCAGGGCCGTGAGTCACTGTCGGAGCCTCTGGGCTGAGGGTGTGACGGGTGTGTGGCTGCAGCCAGGGCCAGGCTATGGCTGCAGGAATCCAGCCGAGGGCCAGCCTGCAAGCCGTCCTGGGCATTCAATGGGAATCGGGATGCTCTGTCCCCGGGGATGGTGGCAGTGGTGAGCTGGCTGGCCTGGTGCCCTGGGCCGGGCCTGGCTGGGCTGGGCCTGCCTGCAGGAGGTGAGGGGTGGAAGGGGTGGATCGGAGAGTGCCTGGGGCTGAACAGCAGTGGTTAATCATTTCCCTTGCCTGAGCCTTGTGCAGCCCTCCCCTGCCACCTCCAAACCCTCCCCTGTCTTGCCCCGGCCACCTCTCCCTGTGCCAGTGAGGCCGGAAGGGACCTCAGTGACCATCTGCAGTGGCCCATCATTATGCCAGAGGGGAGCTGAAGCCTGCCCCCCCTCAGGGGCTGGACACTGGGCCAAGGTCATTGCCTGGCCCCTGCTCCCTCCTCTGTTCTCATTCTCCCTACTGCTGTCCCCCAGAGTTCATTATCCCCTTGCACCCCAGAGCTACACCAAATGCTTCTGGGGGTAGCCTCCATACCCTCTCAGGCTGCAGCCACAGCAGCTGGGCCTGACCTGTGCATAAAGGCCCTCTACGGGGTTCAGTTTGGGAGAAAAGGTTCTGCTGTGAAAAGCAGCATTGAACCAGCTCCTGTCAGCTGCGGGAGAGGTGGGAGTTAAGACTTCCAGAGTTAAGATACCCCAAAACAACAGGGCAGAGTTTTAGGAGAGAAAGAGGAGCCCATCCCCAGAGGGTCAGGACAGGGCCAGGGAGTAGCCCCATGTGGGGGCACAACGAGGGATGTGTTGTGTCTCAAAAGGGGGGCCAGGGGCTGGAGGCAAGGGTAGAGGGGAAGGGCAGCCGCTGGGGCTGTGGAGTCAGCTGGCCAGGGTGGCTAGGGCCTCCAGCTCTGGGCGCCTGGCCTTGGGGCTCAGAGTTCACTGGGTTTCCCCAAACCTCTGCTCTCCTTGCGGCACCCTGAGCCCTGGCTGGTTCTAGGGTGGAGAATCCTGCAGCTTCTGGGTCCTCTGGCTTCCTGTTCCTCCCCGTGCATACTCACCAGGAGGTGGGGCATCGCTCTGGGTTGGGCCAGCCCCCCACCCCCACCCCCTTTGCTGGCATTTGGTCCTGTGGTTAAGTACATGAGCTTTGGGAGGCTGACCTAGGTTGGAATCTCAGTTCCTTTTTTCTTTTAATTTTAAATTATTTTTTATTTTTAAGATTTATTTGAAAGAGTTACAGAGACAGTTTCCATCTGCTGGTTCACACCCAGGATAGCCGCAACGGCCAGGGCAAAGCCAGGAGCTGGAGCTTCTTCCAAATCTCCCACATGGGTGCCAGGGGCCCAAACACTTGTGGTATGTTCCGCTGCTTTCCCAGGCCATTAGCAGGGAGCTGGATCAGAAGTGGAGCAGCCGGGACTTGAACCGGCACCCATATGGGATGCAGGCACTGCAGGCGGCGGCTCTACCTGCTTTGCCACAGCGCTGGCCCCTCAGTTCCTTCTTTTTATTAGCCGTGCTATCTTGAGAAAGTTATTAACCCTTGTGAGCCTGTTTCCTCATACGCACCATGGGGCTAACATGGCCTTGCCTCACAGGGTCAATGTCAAGGGCGTTTGTGTAACTCTTAGAGCCTGGCACTTAACCATTTGCTTACTGTTGGGTTTTCCAAAGGCCACTGCACCTGCCAAGTCCCTCCTGGGGGACCTTTGCCCTTTCGTGTCTATACTTTCCTCCTCTTCAGAGGCCAATAACCCTGATTATTGGAGATAAGGCCCCACCTCCAGGGTGGGGTGGTGCTGGGGTGAGCCAGGGGTCTGCTGTCACCTGGGCCCCCTCCTCCAGCAGGGGCCTGAACCAGTCTGGGGAGTGAGTCACTTCTGAGGACCAGAGGCTCTAACTGATCACTCGCTGTGGTTGGGGTGGGGCTGATAAACATGGACCACTTTCCTGAGGCAAACCTGGTCGCTCAGGATCAAGGAATCCTGGAGCCCGTGGGTGTGGTCAGGGGAGAGGAGAAGCCCACTCGGTGGGCCGCTTGCCCCTGCCTGTGGCTCCCTCAGCTGTGGGAGGCACCAGCTGCTCCCCAAAGTGTCCAGAGGAGCAGAGAGTCGAAGACACGGCCCCAGATGACAGCCGGCAGCAGGAGGCGGCAGTGAGGGACCACAGGGACCACCTGTCGGGGTGGAGCGAGGGAATGCATGCGTGCATGAGTGAATGATCTGCAAACACACGGAGCCCACAGGCTCAGGTGAGGCCCGGGACTCGGCGGGCCCCCTCCGTCTCCACTGAGGAGGAGCAGGGCTGGACTGACGCGGGAGGGGCAGATGCCTGGACCGTGGAACTGGGAGGACCTGGAAGTTTCCTTCCAAGCCAGCGCCTTTCCTGGGAGGTGGAGGCAGGGCTGCCCAACCCCCGGGCGGGCGGAGACAGGGGCTGATTGCTCAGGGGGCTCCGGATCTGCTCCCTGCTCTTCTCGGCTGAGGCCGAGGCGTGGTGACCTGGTGACCAGCGGGTCAAGGGAGGGGAAGGAGGAGGCCCTGTGATCCTGTTGACACCTGCTGTGTGCCAGGTGCCACGCTGGGGCTAGAGACAAAGATGCCCTGTCCCCAGGCACTTCTCAAACTTGCTTCTTCTTCTTCTTCTTCTTTTTTTTTCCAAACCCTCTGCTCTTCTTCATCATCTTCTTCTTTTTCTTCTTCTTCTTTTTTTTTTTTTTTAGAGCAAAACTTAAAATCTGAGCCTTTGTGTGAATTAATCCTCAGTTTACAGAAAGTCTCCTTTGGGTCCACATCCTCCAGCCAGTGTCCCTAAAACCAGTGTCACTAAAACTGCTCAGAAGAGTTGATGATAGGGGCCGGTGCCGTGACGTAGAGGGTAAAGCCACCACCTGCAGTGCCAGCATCCCATGTGGGTGCTGGTTCAAGACCTGGCTGCTCCACTTCTGATCCAGCTCTCTGCTCTGGCCTGGGAGAGCAGCAGAGGATTCCCCAAGTCCTTGGGCCCCTTGCTCCCACGTGGGAGACCTGGAAGAAGCTCCTTGCTCCTGGCTCCAGCCTGGCCATTTGGGGAGTGAATCAGCAGATGGAAGATCTCTCTCTCTCTCTCTCTCTTTCAAATAAATAAATAAATCTTAAAAATAGTTGATGATAGCCCCAAGTTCCTCTCCCTCGCTCTTGCTCATCTTGCTAGGGGACTTCAAAAAGTGGGTGGAAATGGAATTAAAAGCCGCTATCTACAGAGATTCGTTGAAATCTCTGCTAGTTTTTCAGGACGTGCTTTCTGTGAACTACCGGGCGTACTGATGGCAGCACTAGGAACTGCCCAAGTCAAAGATCTCGGGGTTTTCCTCAATCCTTCTCTTTCCCTTAAACCGCAGCTCCTCCCGCCAACCGCATCCGTCCCTTAGTGAGCCCTGTGGACCCTAGCTTCACAGTGTGTCCCAGACCTGTGGCTTTCCCCGGTGCCCATCACCAGCGCATCCCTGGGCGGTGGCAGGTGCCTCCCAGTGACGCCCCCTCCCCCCAGCCTTGTCCTTCCAGTAGCCACAAAGATGAAACAGATGGAGTCCCTCTGGGTCACTCCGTGCCTCGTCTGCCCTGTGACCTGCAGCACACTTGGAAGGAAACCCTGGTTCTCTCCCTGGCCTCCAAGGCCCTCTGCCCAGCCCCCTGCCGCCCTCTGCCCCTGCACACACAGCCGCTCACATCAGGGCTCTGCTGTCCGTGCCCTCGTCCTGTGCTAGCACCGGCTCCTTCTCAAGACCTGGGTCTCGGGCCTTTCCCACCCCATCACCTTCTCTCTTTCCCCATTGTCCTCCTGACACTGATTGGACATTGTTTTGCCCATGAGGTTTCTTTTTTTTTTTTTTTTAAATACTTATTTATTTGAGAGGGGGTGGGAAATATCTTCTATCTGCTGATTCACTCTCCAGATGGCCACAATGGCCAGATCTAGGCCAGGCTGAAGCCAGGAGCTTCTTCTGGGTCTCCCACGTGGGTGCAGGGGCCCAAGCACTTGGACCATCTTCCACTGCTTTCCCAGGAGCATTAGCAGGGAGCTGGATCAGAAGTGGAGCAGCTGGGACTCGAACTGGCACCCATATGGGATGCTGGCATTGCAGTCCACAGCTTAACCCTCTAGGCCACAGCGCTGGCCCCCTGTTCATGGGGTTTCTGCACAGTTCATGGGGCTCTCCCACCCTGCAGGGGCCCTGTTGGTTTCACTCCCTGCTGTGCCCCAGTCCTAGATTCATTCCTGGCATGTAGTAGGTGCTCAGAAAGTCTGTGCAGTGAGTGCTGGCTCCGTCACGGGGATGCTGGCCCTTGCAAAACAGCGGAGTCATGGTGTGGGTCCTGATGGAAAAATGCTGTCCGAGGCAGCGAGACTGGAAACCAGGGGTCTGCCGGCACCGCCGACTCTTCCTTGGGGTCTCCGCTTCAGGAGGTCGTCAATGCGGGTCACATGCAACTCAGGGTCAGTGGTTTATACTGGGGCAGCTGTGGACAGATACCCTTTTGGACACTTGACTGTAGGTCTCTCCAGAACAGAGACCCTGCGGTGCTGTCCCGAGACCTCCCTGGTTCTCTGCGTGGTGCTGGCCTGTCACAGCCGCTCAGCGAGTTTTTGGAAGGGAGGGGTGGTGGGGAGGGAATATGGACTGGTGAGAAGTGGCAAAGGACACTGGGAATGGGAAGGTGACTGGGGAGTGGACGCTTGGTTGACAGGTGCCTGGGTGGATGATGTGTGGATGGATGAACTGGTGGTGGTTGATTGAGAGTGCCTGGCTGGTCCCATGAATGAAGGGTCTGTCTGGGGGTAAGGATTGGAAGTGTGGTGTGCAGGGTGCCCTTGATCCCTGAGCCAAGGCAAAATCGGTTCTGAAATATGAGGGAGGCCCAGAGAGGTCCTGGAAAGGGGAGGGACGAAGACCCTGGGGTCTCTTCCGGGTGCGACTGGTCTTCCTGGGTCTGCCCCTCTGCAAAGCCAGGAGATTCCACGGGGACTTGAGTGGCTCCGAGAATGTTGCTCTGCCATTGTCACTGAGGGATGCTGTCTCTGTGTCCCAGGACCTGAAAGAGGAAGGAACCTGTCAAGTTCATGGGCTTTTCTGGCCCGGCCCTGCCTACCCTGGGTGGGAGCCTGCAGCCCCCGAGTCAGCTCTTGCCTGGGGAGACTTTGCCCCCACGGACACTTGGCAGTGTTGGGAAACATGTTTGGGTGTCTACTGAGGAAGGGAGGCCATTCCTCGCTGGGGCAGAGGCCAGGGGCGTGGTAACACCTGACAGTCAGGCCTGCCCTACCCAGGCAGTGCCCAAGAGGAGAGACCCTGGCCTGAGACCCCTGCAGCATCTGCAGAAACATGATGGACTCTCACTGCAGACTTCATGGACACACTGCCATGTCCTAGTCATCTCTGTGGGAAAGCAGAGGCCAGATCAGTGTTGTCATTGTACATCCAGCATGATCGCTTTGAAGTGGAATTAGTATGTACAGTTCTTTGAGAAGCCACTTCTTTAAACATTTATTTTTATGTGAAAGGTGGACAGAAACACAGATCTTGCGTGTGCTGGTTCATTTCCCAAATGCCCCCAGGGGTTGGGGCCGGCTCCAAGTTCCTGGTCCATTACCTGCTGCCTCCCAGGGTGTGCAGGAAGCTAGACTGGAAGTGGGGGAGCCGGGGGGGGGCAGGCACACCCATCTTGGAGCTGGGCCCCCACCCTCTGTGCCCAAGCCACGCCCCCACGTGTACAGTTCTTACTAGTGCTTTATTATTTTTTTTAAAGATGTGTTTATTTTATTTGAAGGGCAAAGTTCTGTACAGAAGGATCTTCCATCCACTGGTTCATTCCCCAGAGGGCTGCAGTGGCCAGAGCTGGGCTGGTCCAGAGCCAGAAGTCAGGAGCGGGGCTTGGGCACTCGGGCTGTCCTCACTGCCTTCCCAGGCTTTGCCTCCAGGCCGGGGGAATCCAGCATGTGTGCTGCACCTGCAGCCTGATTCAGGCCAGACCCGGTGCCGTTCCAGGGCCCCTCGGCGGCCTGTAGGCGGCGCAGCCTTGGGGCCTTTTGTGACATCCCCTTGCTTGGGGTGTGGCTCGGGCAGGGCCCTTGACCTCTGGACTGTGCTGATCCCGCCTCTGTCCCCCAGCCTGGCCCGACAGCGGACTCTGGAAGATGAGGAGGAGCAGGAGCGTGAACGCAGGCGGCGCCACCGCAACCTGAGCTCTACCACGGAGGAGGAGTCCCCCAGGCTCACCCAGAACGGAGAGCAGCGGGCAGCCGAGAGGTGCGCAGGGCGGGGCGGGAGGCCTGGGGAGCGACTTTGCTGCCCCAGACAAAGCACCCCTGTCCCACTGTCCAGGTGCTGGGCTCCAGGGAGTGAGCGCGGGGCTGGGGGCTGGAGGAACACTCGGGGAGCCGTGGGTGGATGGAACATTCCTGATTCAGCCAGCATGGAGCAGCAGCCACAATAATAAGTTTATGAGTGGCTTTTATAGGGTTTTTCCCCACAATAGTGGCTGCTAGCCAGGTGGTCACCCAGCAGAAAGTGTCTCAGCCCCCAGGACCTGCCTGGTTGTCATGGAAACACTGATACCAGACTAGAACCTAGTGCATGTCGTTCAGCCTGTCCACCTGGACTCTGGCTGTCCCGACACCAGAGTTCATGGAGCAAGAATAAATTGGAAATCCACGCATAGTTTGTTTTCACAACCAGCATTCTCCCTGGCTTGTTTTGAAATCCCCTTGTGTGCGTGGATTTCAAAAATGTCTTGGACCAAAGCAGACTCATCCTTTAGCTCCATGTTCTGCGACTTTTTGACGTGCCCACGTGCGGAGTGGGGGAAGCAGGGCAGTTTCTCTTCTGGGTTTCTCAGCCTGCCTCCCTCTAGTCCCGACACTCTGTGATGCACTTCCAAGGGGCGGCACTGGGGCTGGTCTCGCCCCCTAGACCTTGGGGTTAGGATGGAGAGGAAAGGCAGGATCGGCATTGACCGAGTGACACCCATGTGCCAGGACCATGCTGGGCACTCTTGGGTCACCTCCAACACGCCCATTTTGCAGACTTGAAAACTGAGGCTTGGGCAGTAAAATAACTTGGCCCAAACCACGCAGAAAAGTGTGGTGAGGAAGGAGCAGGATCTGTTTGCCAAATGGCAGAGGGCCAAGGTTTTGGACAATCCCCTCCGTGTTGCTCGTGCCCTGGACTGCACCAATGCCCGTGCACCGCCTGGTCCCGGCTGCACCTGCATGAGTGACAGAAGTGTGAGAGGAGGCATCGGAAGCCTTGGGTATACTCCCAGCCATGTGACATGTGGCAAATCCCTGGCCACGTCTGCTCTTGAGCTAAGCTCTCTGGGGCGGGAACTGCATGTGTGTCCTCCGACCCCCAGTGTCCAGTGCAGGTCCTGGCATGATAAAGCATAGAGTTATATATTGTTCAAATGACACCTTGGAATCCCAGTGTGTGAGTGACTATCTGAGGGGTGGTGGCGGGGGAGCAAGGCCTGCCTCCTCACCCCTGCTTGGTGGCCCAGCAGGTGCTCCGCCCCCGGGTCGGCTTCACCCAGGGTTCCTCCCTGCCCAGATCCTCTGACTCTTTCTGTCCTGACTCAGGCTGCCGAGTGTGGAGGAAGCAGAGGCGCCCCCCCCGCCACCCCCAGCCTCCAAGGGCGAGGACGAGGACGAGGACGTGCAGGCCATCCTGAGGTCGCGGAAGGAGCGCAGGCAGAGGCAGAGGCAGCAGACGGCGGAGGCTGCGCCCCAGGCCCCCGTCCAGGAGAGGCCGGAGGCCAAGGCAGGAAGGGACAGCGTGGACGCTGGGCAGGCCGCGCAGCAGCCCCCAGTGCCCAGGAAGGAGCCGGAGCCCCCGCCTCACGGGAGACTGAGCCGGGAGGAGCGGGGGCTCTGGGCCCAGGGCGAGGAGGAGAGCTCGGCGGGGAAGAAGGAGGTTCCGGAAAAGACCCCTGCCTTGGAGAAGGCCCCTGTGCGGGAGGAGAAGACGTTAGCCCTGGAAAAGAGACTGGTCTCTGAGCAGCCACCCGTGCCAGAGAAGAGCCCCCGGCCCGGGAAGAGCGCAGAGCCCCAGAAGAGGGGTGTCCAGGAGGAGGCGCTCCCGGAAGAGACGAGCGTCTCGGAGAAGGCCCCGGCCAAGCCGGCAGGCTCCGGCGGGAGGCGGGTGTTGGAGAGAGCCTCCATCTTTGAGAAGCCGCTGCTCTCTGACAAGTCCCCGGCCACAGAGGCGAAGCCGGCCCCCAAGAGGGCAGCAGCATTGGAGCAGGGAGCCCCCGCAGGGAGCCCGGCCACTGCCAAGGTGCCCGTCCGTCCACCCGGGGCTTCCCGCCTGCCGCCCATCACGCTCCAGGTTGGCGTGCTCCTGCCCCCCCCAGGTCTCCCCCTCGTCCGTCCCGCTAGTCCCCAGCTCCATCCTGCCTCGGGCCCTCCCACCTTCAGGCTGGGCCTGGCTGTTCTTGCGCTTGCTAGCTGCCTGTGGCCACAGTCAGAACAGAGGACGCCAAGGCAGGTTGCTGGGGTAGGCACCTGCTGTGGGGCAGGGAGCACTTGGCACCCCATACCGCATCTTCGCCCAGGGCTGGGCTCCAGGACTCCAGCCGATCCTTCCAGAAGCTCCCCTGGTGGCCAAAGCTCTGTCTGGCTGCCCAGCTGCTTGGGGCCATGTCATCCAGCCACCCCACAGTGGAGGCAGGCGGGGCAGGTGCAGGACTGTCTCCTGCCTTCCTCCTCCAGGTGGCCTGGAGCTAGCAGAGCCCTAGACCTGCCCTGGAAGGCCAGTTGTGGAGCTCTCATGTGATGCTCTGTCCCCCCACCCCCCATCCAGGTGAAGATCCCCAGCAGGGAGGAAGAGGCAGACGCATCCTCGCCATCCCAGCTCACTTACAGCAGCTCCCTCAAACGCTCCAGCCCCAGAACCATCTCCTTTCGGGTGAGTGCCGGGGCCCCCCTGTCTCCAGTCCACTGGCAGGCAAGCCGAGGACACCAGCATCCACTGCAGCAGATAGAGTGGGGCTTGGGTTCCCAGGGGAGCCCCGAAGGAAGCTGTAGTGAATAACAGCTTAGGGACCCCTCCCCCACTCCACCTTGCCCCGTAGCATGAGCAGCACCACCTAGTGGGGAAGGCCAGAACTGCAGGGCTGGGCTGGGTTGTGGACGCCCCTCTTCTGTCCTGGCCAGGCTGCCTGCCCAGGAGGGCAGTGGGCTGAGGGCGACGGGGCTCTCCTATGCTCGCTACTCTGCCTCTGGGCAGGGCACAAATTAAATGTATTGGACAGTCTCGTGCCACCTTGTCCCTGTGTGTGGGCTTTGTTCCTCCTTTCCCTGGCTCATCCACCTGTAGGCTGATACTGTGGTAGCCTCTTACTTGTGTCAGCCCCTGGGGAGGAGGCTGGAGGCCTGGTGTTGACCAGGGCCCCACAGGGCTCTTGGGCAGTGGGGAGGCAGGTGGCTGAGGCTGCGGTACCTGGCCCAGACCAGTGGGAGGGGCAGGGTGGCATAGGTGTTCTCTGGTAGGAAGGTGTGGCCATGCGTTCCTTTGGTGGTGGTGAGGGTCCTGGGAGAAGCATGGGGCCTAAGAGCTGAGCCCCTCCCACAGAGCGCTGCCCCTCCCTGGGACTCACACTCAGCACCGTTTCCTTCTCACTTCAGATGAGCCCCAGGAAGGACAACTCGGAAACAACCTTGACCCGCAGGTGGGAGTTTCGGCTGCTTCCTGTTTGGTCCTGCTCCACCTGTCCTCCCTCCCTCTCTCCCTCCCTCCCTCCCTTCCTCCCTCCTCCTCTCTCTCTCTCTCTCTCTCTCTCTCTTTCTTTCTTTCTTGTTTTAAGATTTATTTGTTTATCTGAAAGAATTAGGGAGTGACAGAGAGATCTCTCATCCAATGGATCACTCCCCAAATAGCCAGAGTGGCCAGGCCTGGGCCAGGATGAGCCAGGAGCTTCTTCCTGGTCTCCCACTTGGGCTATCTTCTGCAGCTTTTTCCAGGATGGTAGCGGGGAGCTGGATCAGAAGTGGAGCAGCCAGGACATGAACCTGTGCCCCTATGGGATGCTGGTGTCATAGGCGGTGGCTTTACCTGCTGGCCCCTCAGCCTGTGTTTTCTGAGCAGTTGCCACCTGCCGGGCTGCCCCAGAGGACATGGGAGGGGAAGGCCCAGGCTGTCCTTGGCCAGGGCATCAAATCTGGCGGGGCGTGGGGGGTGGGGTGGGGACTGAGGCTTGGTAGGGTGGAACAGGGAGGGAGAGACCGAGGAGAGCTGCTTGGCAGAGGCAGGGATCAGTGGGGCTCCAAGGAGGGGAGGGCTCCCAGGAAGGAGCCAAGACCCAACACAAGGCAGGTGGAGCCTCTGTGCCAGCAGCCTGGCCCGGGGGCCTGGGGAGCTGTGTGGTCCACATGCACTCCCAGGCTTTGCCTGAGGACTGAGCACTGGGCTGGATATCGCAGAGTGGGGCGGCCCGCGGTTGTGCTTCTGAGTTGGGACTTTCACCCGCTCCGGCTGTGCCCCGCCGCCCTCTGCACAGGCTCGGGGCTCGCCCTGCTGGGGGTTGGGGAGGCCAGGCCTAGGCAGACGCACTTGCTGCTCTCGAGCCATTCATGGGAGACCTCGGCGTGGGGCGATGCGGGGAGCACACGGCAGCCTGCGAGTTGGCACGGCTGACGTCCCCATGGGGGCTGTGTCCTGCGGCTGGGGCTGGAGGAATGGCATCTGAAAGAGAGAACGGCACGTGAGACCCAGGGTGTCCAGCTGGCCCTGCGTGGGCGTGTGGCTTGCTGTGGGGGGCGGGGAGCTGTGGCTGGGGGTCCGAGCAAGAGCCGGCTGGTAGCAGGGCTGGGGAGCTGGAGGTGGCTGCAGTGTGGACAGGGTGGAGAGGAGGGGACTGGTGTGGGGGACATTTTTGGGGTGGAGGTGATGGCGTCGGAGAAGGGCTGGGGCAGGGGTGGGAGGGGTTTCTGGGCCTGGGCCTGGGCCTGTCCTACCGTGTGGGGTTTTTCTCTGGAGGTGAGGAAAAGCCTGCAGCTGGCCTCCACCTGGCCCACGCTAACGGCCTGCGCTGTGAGAGGGGCCGCGTCCCCTTTTGCCAAAGCGGTGGATGTGTTGGGGGCACCCCTCAGGCCCCCGGGGTGGGCTCACCCGCCGTGCCTGTCCTGTCTTCCCATCCCCCAGTGCCAGCGTGAGGCTCCCAGCCAGCTCGGCCAGGCTGGGCGAGAAGCTGCAGAGATACCACACGGCCGTACAGGTGAGGCCTCTTCTGGAGGGCGGGGCTCCTGCCAGGTGTGGTGGGCGTGGCTCAGCCCTTGTCCTCTGCTCCAGAGATCCGAATCCGTCAGGTCTTCCGGCTCTTCCCGGGCTGAGGTCTTTGTGGCTCCTGCGGGTGTCGCCAGCAAGCGCCACCTCTTTGAGAAGGAACTGGTGGGCCAGAGCCGGCCAGAGCCGGCCTCCAGCAGGAAGGTGAGCGGTGCATGGCGTGTGTGGACGTGAGCTGGGGCCTGTGCGTGGCGTGTGTGGACGTGAGCTGGGGCCTGTGCGTGGCGTGTGTGCGCGTGAGCTGGGGCCTGCCGTGGCGTGTGTGGACGTGAGCTGGGGCCTGCCGTGGCGTGTGTGCATGTGAGCTGGGGCCTGCCGTGGCGTGTGTGGACGTGAGCTGGGGCCTGCCGTGGCGTGTGTGGACGTGAGCTGGGGCCTGCGCGTGGCGTGTGTGGGTGTGAGCTGGGGCCTGCCGTGGTATGTGTGGATGTGAGCTGGGGCCTGCCATGGCGTGTGTGCGTGTGAGCTGGAGCCTGCCGTGGCGTGTGTGGACATGAGCTGGGACCTGCCGTGGCGTGTGTGGACGTGAGCTGGGGCCTGCCGTGGCGTGTGTGCGTGTGAGCTGGAGCCTGCCGTGGCGTGTGTGGACGTGAGCTGGGGCCTGCCGTGGCGTGTGTGGACGTGAGCTGGGGCCTGCCGTGGCGTGTGTGGACGTGAGCTGGGGCCTGCCGTGGCGTGTGTGGACGTGAGCTGGGGCCTGCCGTGGCGTGTGTGGACGTGAGCTGGGGCCTGCCGTGGCGTGTTTGGATGTGAGCTGGAGCCTGCTGTGGCGTGTGTGGACGTGAGCTGGGGCCTGCTGTGGCGTGTGTGCACGTGAGCTGGGGCCTGCCGTGGCGTGTGTGGACGTGAGCTGGAGCCTGCTGTGGCATGTGTGGACGTGAGCTGGGGCCTGCCGTGGCGTGTGTGGACGTGAGCTGGGGCCTGTGCGTGGCGTGTGTGGGCGTGAGCTGGGGCCTGCCATGGCGTGTGTGGGTGTGAGCTGGGGCCTGCCGTGGCGTGTGTGGGTGTGAGCTGGGGCCTGCCGTGGCGTGTGTGGACGTGAGCTGGAGCCTGCTGTGGCATGTGTGGACATGAGCTGGGGCCTGCCATGGCGTGTGTGGGTGTGAGCTGGGGCCTGCCATGGCGTGTGTGGACGTGAGCTGGGGCCTGTGCGTGGCGTGTGTGGGCGTGAGCTGGGGTCTGCCGCGGCGTGTATGGGCATGAGCCAGGAGCCTACCCCCGACCCAGCATCTCTGAAAGCCCCTTGTTGCCGGGGGCCCCAAACCCTCTCTTTTTAGGAGAACTTGAGGCTCTCCGGGGTTGTGACGTCAAAGCTCAACCTCTGGATCAGCCGGACCCAGGAGTCTGGAGAGCAGGACCCCCAGGTATCTTGGCCCTCCCGGGGGCCTCTTGCTGTGATATTCCAGATCAGGGTGGTGGCCCCGGGGCCCGGAGCTGTGCGTCGTTCCGGCAGTGCGGATGGTGGGAGGGGAGGCAGCGGGGAGGGGGGGTGGGCCTGCGGTCTTCTGCTTTCTGGAAGAGGGGCTGGTGCTGGGCTGCTCTGCAGTACTGAGTCCTCTGCCTGCCCTCGGACGCCCACTCAGGAGGTGCGCAGAGAGGCGGCAGCCACCAGGAGGACTCAGCGGGGAAGGAAGCCAGAGGCTTCCTTGGAAGCTGAGGTGAGCAGAATGGGAGACCCCCCGCCCCCCATACCCCTGCCCACGTGCACACACCACCTGGCCTGCGGTTCTGCCGTCCTGAACCCTCTGCCCGCTCGCTCAGGCTGCTGGGACCCCCACCCTCTCCATGAGACACTGGGCCCCTCACCGGCTTTGCTTCTCTCCCCACGCCCCCCGCCCCCACCCCACAAGCCCCACTGGCTTTGAGGTCCCGGATCCGGGGTGGGTGTGGAGCTCGGCCAAGGGCTGCCTCCCTGTCAAGGCCCAGTGCCCTCCTGGCCCTGGGACCCCGTTCCCTTGTTCTGATGGACCCTTGCCCCGCAGGTGTGACAGCTCTGTGAAGAAAGAATGCCAGTCTGCGTCTCAGGGCCCCCCATCCTGCAGGCCCCGCCTCCCACAGCTGCACCCCGTTGCACCCTGCCTTTGCTCCCCTCCTGCCTCTCGACCTGTCAGGACCCGCTTGGGCTACGAATGTCAGAGGCCCTTCCCCGCCCGGCCCCTGGGGCGGGGGGCAGGTGTGCCCTGGCCCCCTTCCCATGGCACTGCAGGTCCTGGGACCCAGCGCCAGCCCCGGGCACAGCACAGGGGTCCATCAGAAGCACTGTGGGGCCAGGGAGGGGCCTCGCTACCCTCTCACCTGCTCCCCGCGGGGCCTCCAGGTGCCTGGATGAGGCATGGACCCACCCATCGCAGTCCCCGAGGGCTGCTCCCACCAGCTGGTGAGGGAGCTGCGTGTGCCTCGTCCCCAGGCCCCCTGCCCCCAGGAGACCTGTCCTCAGGAAGGAGCAGATAAACTCTGTCTCAGCTGTAAGCGATCCTGATGCCTGTGAATCCCGTTCCGAGCTTTGCTGCCTGGCGGGCTCCCCAGGGTGTGGGAGGGGTGTTTTGGCTGGAGGTAGGGGGCTGGGTGTCACCTTTCTCCTCGACCCCTTCTTCTCACATTAAGGGGGTGGGCCTGGCGCCCAGTGGTCCCAGCTTGGTGGCTGGGGACCCTGGGACTGCCACATATGAGGAGAAGTCAAAAGGCGTGTGGCAAAAGGAATTAAAAGATGTTGGTTTTGGTGCAAAGAGAGTTTAAATCCAGGCACAGGAGCCGTCTTCAAAAAGGCTCATAAAAAAGAGAACACATGGATTTCAAATCGCAGACCGTGAAGATCTGTAAGTTCTGGGATCTGTGTACAAACGTGCAGCACGTCCCTCGTAGAGCGCCAGCCCTGCCCCCATTCGGCCCGGCCAGGTCCACCTCTTCCCAGCACCTGGGCCCAGCTGTGCTTCGTGAGCACGGAGCCCGCACAGAACCCAGGACTTGCCTCTTTGGTCTGGTGCATCAGCCTGACGGTGCTCATTCAAAAGCACCTGTCTTTTTCAGTCATTAGAACACATTTAGAAAAAAAAATTTAAATCTGAAAGGGAGAGAGGGAGCGATCCAGAGAGCGAGCTCCCCAAAAGCCTGCACTAGCAGCCCTGGGCCAGGCGGAAGTTGGGAGCCGAGAACTTGGTCTGAATCTCCCCTTGAGCTAGCACCTGCGCCTTCCAGGGCGCGAACGGGCAGGGAGCCGGAATCGGAAGTGGATCTGGCCTTGAACCCGGGCACTCTGATGATGGGGTGCAGGCGTCTCAGGCTGTGTGTTAACTGCGGTGAACAGCTGCCCCTGAACATTGCAGCCCTTCCCCCCAACTGCCTGATCTGCTGGGGGGTGGGAGTGGGTGCAGAGCTGCCCACTCCCCGTCGTGTGCCTGGGGGGAGCCCAGGGCTTCTCAGAACACGACTCCCAAGGGCATTGCCAGGCCCCAGCTCCCCAAGCCGTTGGAGCAGAGGCTGCCAGCCAGCCCCACCCTGTCTGTGATGCTGGGTGGGGGCTCCTGCCTGGGGGCCAGGGGCCAGAAGATGCTCAGGGCCCATCTGTGGGGACTTCCAGCTCCCTGGGCTGGCCACCTAGAGCCTGCATGTCTTAGTCCTGCACTGGGAAGGTAGCAGGCTTCGCGTCTCCCTCGGGCTCCCATTGTAGCTCCAGGGGGGAGGCTGTGTATTCTGTCCTGCTCCAGCCAGGAACTGGGAGTTGTGGCCCCAAGACAGCCCTGTCCCTGAGCCTCAGCATCCAGCAGTGAGCTCAGAGGACCTGTGAACACTCACACACCAAGCGAGTGACACTGTCCCCACGCAGACTTCTCTTAAGAGTGCTCCCAGAAGATTCCGCAGGCTGTGCAGCCTGGTTCCCGGGGTGGGAACTGGGAGGACACAGAGGGGGGCTGGCTCTCAGGGGTCCCTGCAGCCACAGGCCTGGGGCTGAGGAGACCTTCATGCCTGCCCCCTCTCCCTGGAGTGCCATCACAGCAGGTGCTGGGGACAATGTCGGGCAACACCCCACAGCCCGCCCCCAACCTTGCATCTGTCAGGGAGGCAGCCGGCAAACAGAGACAAAAGCACTCACACGATGACGTCAGCTGGTGATCGGTGCCCCAGGGTGGTGCCCGGCAGCCAGGGTTCCTCTTGGGGAGTTGATGTTTGCCCTCTGGGTCCAGGCCAGGTCTCCACCCTCGAGCCACCTTCTGTCTGCTGCCCCTGGCCTTGGGACCCGTCTTCCTGCGGGCTCTCAAACCTGCAGGCACTGTGCCAGCACATGCTTTGTCCCGGACCACGCTGCCTTTGTTTTCTGCTCTATCCTTAGCCCTGGGAGGTGACCTAGCAGCTATTCGCAATGGCAGCAGCATCCAAAACGGGTTGGGAGCAGCCCAGGGACAATTCGTGGGAGCCTCACACTTGTGCCCATGGACACCAAGAATGTGCTGGCCTCCTCCCAGCGGGGGGCGCTGTAGAGATCTAGATGGCCTCAGCCCTAAATTCCAGGCCGGGACACAAAGCAAGTTTGGGTCCTTATTCTGGTTCCCTCCCCACCATCCCTCATGAGCCTGCACCTCCCGCCCCCGCCAGGCCCCTCTGCTTCCCAGGGGCTGCTTGGCAGCTGAGCCATTGGCAGTGTAGGGGCCCATGGGATCGGGGATGAGCCTGGAGCCAGGGAACCAAAGCCATGGGGCTCAGTGGTGGCTGGGGACCGGGGAGGGGACAGTGCCAGCTGAGTGACGGGGCAGTCTGATGACAGCGTGGCGTGGAGCACACGGCAGGCCTGCGTGCGCAGGACTATCCAAGGACGTTAGTGGTGGAGGTGGCAGGAATTTGAGCACTGGGAAGGCTGGCTCATGGTCAGCCGGGGCCAGAGGATGGGAGGAACAGAGGGTGGATTACTGATAAGAGGCTGGGGTGTACGGGGAGGGTCCCTGGCCCAGGGGGAGTTGTTCCCTCCACGGAGGCAGGGGGGCCCTGGTTGGGGGTCACTCAGGGGCTCCCACATGGGCTTTCGCATTTGCATCGTGTACCAAGCCCGTGAGGTGCCGGGCACTGCCCTCAGGCTGGGACCACACACAGCACAACCAGGCCCCGGGCTCCAGCCTCATGGTCCCTACGATCTCTTGGGGGGTCTCCCCTGGAGAAGGCACGTCCACAGCCCTCACTGACCCTGGCCACCCTGTACCAGGAAGAACTGCCATTCCAGACGGCCACTCCCGCCTCGCTTCTGGCCGCCTGCGGCAGCGAGGAGGGCCGTCCCATGGTTTGGCCAATACAGAGCCCGCTGCCCGCCACCCACCCCGGGCTGCTCAGCGGCTTAGCTAACCTGGAAGATGTCTCTGTCTCACCATCATTCCGAGGGGAGCCACGGAGAAGCTCGAGCCCCCCGCCCCCCAGGGCCCTGCCCCCCCACCTGCCCCCAGCCCCCTCCCAGCCTGGGTGGCTGGCATCTGCTTTATCAGGATTCTCAAGAGGGACAGCTGGCTTCTGTCACAGGCCTGTTCCCTGCATATCTTGCTGGTTTTAAATAGCTTATCTGAGCAGCTGGGAGACCACATGGGCTTATATGGCGCGGGGTACAATCTCCTTTAGCCCTGTCCCAGGCACCTGCCAAAATAGCAGACGACACCCCCACCCCCAGTGCCACCCCGGCCCCCCTCCCCGCACATTCCTCCCCCCCGCAGGGCTGGCTCGAAAGGCCCAGCCCGCACGCCTGCCTAAAGCCCTGCCCGGCCCGCTCCTCGCCCAGTACCGTGGAGGCTGAGCACGCGGCTCCAGCTCCTGCGCTCAGGTAAGACTGGCCAGGCTCTAGGGAGGGGCGTGCAGGGGGCCGGGGAAGGCGTGAGGGTCCCAGCCTGGCAGCCCTGCCCAGTGCCTGCTGTTCCCACTCCGGGGGGCCCTGCGTTGGCAGGAGGGCCCACTTCCGAGGAGGTATAGCAGGGGCTGGGCTCCAGGATGGGCCCCCCGAGTGCAGAGAGCCCCCTGCCTTGGCACTGGGGAGCGCGGTTTGGGTCTGGGGCCCGCCACTGCAGATGCTGTGTGGCTGTGAAATCCCGGGTAAGGAGCTCTCCCTTCCAAGGCCTCAGTTTCCTCATCTGTAGAGTGGGCTGGGTCACTGCCGGGCTTGGCCTGCTGTGAATACAGGGATGCTCTGACCCGAATGGCCTGGGCCACCCCATGGGCTCTGGGCTGCGGCCCAGCTTGCCCCGTCCAGGGTGAGACTGTAGCCGGGTCAGTCTGAGGGGTCCTTGTGGTCAAACGCTTATCTCCAGGATCTCAGAGATGGTTCTGGAAGCATTCAGAAGGAACGAACGCCCAGGGAGGCAGGGACCACTGGGCACCTCTCCAGCTGACCTGTGAATTCCACTGCACTCCCCGGCCAGCGCCATTCTCCTCACCAGGAGGTGGGGGGGGGGGAGAGGGAGAGAGAGAGAAGGGAAGTCCCTGGTAGGAGGCTGAGCCCCGCTTGTTCTCATTACAGGGTTAGCCCTGGGTCTAGCTCCCCCACGCCATGGTCCTGTAAGGGTGATGCCTGTCCCACCCCACCCCCACACCTTGCGCTGTGCCTGGGAGGAGTAGAGAGACCGGGGAGTCCCAGGATTCTCCAGGGAGGGGCTCGCCTGGAGTGTAAGGCATTTCAAACCAGTCCCCGTCCGCCTGCAGCCGGAAAGCCAGCTGACCCTGGCGATTCCTCCTCTGACCCGTGTCCTCCAGGGCAGGCCTGGCTCAGGGAGGAAGAGGAATCTGGGAGGATCAAGTCACCTGCCCCCCCCCCCCCACTCTGTCCCCTGGCTTCCTCTCAGCTGGTGGGTTTAGGAAGACCTGGGTTGCATGTTAGGAGCGAGGGCTAAGGGATGGGGCTGGTGTCCCTAGGGATCTCAGACCATTTCTAAGAGACTGGGACTTGAGGCGCCTCTATTTGATAGACCGGTTACCCAAAGTCCAGAGAGGTTAAGCATCTTCCCTAAGGTCACACAGCAAAAGCTGTGTTCTAAGCCATGTTCCTTGGAGGCCTGAGGCCCTGGAGGGAGGGAGCTGGGCTGGGAAGCAGCCTGTGCATGGGGCGGTGCTGGGCGGTGGGGATGGGGCCCCTTGGGACACGCACACCCAGCCAGGTCTGCCACGTCCTCAGCCTGCCCCTTGCCCTCATCAGATCCTGCTTAGAGCACTGGCTCTGCCCTGTCCCTGGCTGGAAGCTCCTGCGCACCCCCATGCAGGCTATTTGGGGTCTGGACGGCGCCCCAGGGGTCCAAGCTGCTGTTTCCTCCCCCAGCCCTCGCTCCACCCCAGCAGCGTGGAGGGCAGTGAGGAAGCCAGCGTGTCAGGGCCTGCATGCACGGTTCTCCTCCTGGGGCTAACGCAGCAGTGCCCTGAGTCAGGTTGCCTGGGGTCCGGGCCACGCTTGTCCCACGGGAGACTCCTCCCCCACCCCATTCTGGGGCCTGGGGTCTGTTCTCTTCGGCAGCTCTCAGCCTGACCCCCATTTGAGCTTCCCAGCAGCCCCATCACACCTTTCACCCTGGACGTCTCTTCTCCCCTGACCCCGGAAGCGCCTTGTGAAGCGGCTCTGCCCTCCCTGTCCCCATCCTTCTCCAGCAGAGGGAGCCAGGCTGCCCAGCCACAGCCATTCTTGTCCCTAATCCAGCAGATTCCAGAGAGCACAGATCCAAGGCTGAGGTCTCTACCCAGACAGGCACCAGGGAGTGCCTTAACCCCTTGGCTCCAAAGGGGCTGCCGAGTGAAGGACACCCCAACCACAGCTCTCAGTGGCTGCACACAGGATGCCTGGGGCTGGTCTCAGCCACCATGGTGGGATGTGTAAGAACTGGAGGAGAGAGTAGGGCTCTCTCCGTCCCACTGTCCTCACCCTGCACCCCGGGTGAGAAGTCAGTGGCTTCAATGCTGGCAGGAGACAGAGGGTGTGGGAGGAGCCACAGAGGGTGGTCCCACCTGGCATTCTCACCCCCTGGCCGCCCCACTGTCCCCTCACCCTCGCATCACACTTTCCTTCTGGCCCTTGAAGCCGACAGGGCTACACAGCGCACAGCGGCAGGGGGCGCCGTTCACGTTTCTTGGCCCAGGAAGCCTGGGCGGTCAGCTCTCCGCTGGAGCCCGTGGGGGGCAGGCACGTTACCCCGGCTCCAAGCCTCACATCTGTCCCAGAACAGGAGCAGTTTCAGGGCTAAGAGGACCCAGGTGCAGGGAGGGAAGTGACCTTTCCAAGGTCACACAGGCCAGTGTTCAAAGCCGGACGAGTCTCCCACTCCGTCCCTGCGGCCCCACCCTGTAACTGCATGTGGGCGCAGAAGCACCTGACGTTGCCTAATGCCTTCCTCTTCCACTAATGTCAACCCGATCCTCGCAAAGGCTGCTGGGAGCCAGGATGTGTACACTTGATCTCCACAGTCCAGACAGAGAACTGTCAGAAAGCCCTGGCCAATCGCCCCCGGCAAGCAGAGGGAAGAGGGTTTGAATCCTGATTGTTCCTAGTGCAGGGAGCAGAGTCGCTCCAAACAAGTGCCCCCGGAAAACCAGTTTTGGCTGAAAGTTTTGGCGGGATACTCATAGCTGTAAGAAACAAGACAGAGGGGTCCTGTGTTCCACTGCCCAGGACCCCCGCTCCAGCGCTGCCATTTGCAAGGCTCAGTGCAGCATCAGTTACCACGTGGACGTGGATCCAGCCTCGCAAGGCTTCCCGGCTTTCCTTGTGCACGAGTGCATGTGTGCGCGTGCACACCTGGGGGCAGGGCTCTCCTGCGGGAGGCTGGCCGCCCTCTCCGCCCGTACTGACCATCTTCTCTTTCTGGAGGGAGAGCAGCAGCCATGTCTGACTTGGAAGAAGTGGTGGAGGAGTACGAGGAGTGAGTATGGGGGAGGGGTTTCCTCTGCCGGCCAGGGCTTGTCCCCTCCCCCACTTCGCACCTGCTCCAAGCAAGGCCTACAGGGCGGAAGTAACTGTGACTGTTTTCAGGCCCTGTGGTGATCAAAGCCAGTCCCCCAACAGTCTGGGGGGAGCTCAGTGCAGGGGGCAGGGGGGGGGGGCCGACCTGGCGAGGGCGCCGGCCACCAGCAGAGAAGCTGGGAAGCCGGTTCCCTGAAACCGGGCCAGAGGGCTGGGTGCCTCTTGCGAGGCCACAGAGCCCATCCGTGTGGGGAGACTCAGCCAGCAGGGGCTGGGCTGCCTGCAGGATTCTCACGTGCAGAGAAGAGTTTGGGAGGAGGGGTTTCTAAAAAGGAGCACCCCTGGGGAGAAGACGCAGGGCAGGCAGAGGGTGTGGGCTCCACCAGCACAGAGGGAGGGAGAGGGGCCCCGGGGCGGTCTCAGAACGGCGCGGCGTGCGTGCGTGTGTGGCTGTTGCTGACGGCGGCTTGTTCTCTGCACACAGGGAGCAGGAAGGTAAGCACAGGGGGTGTCCCTTTGGCTGGAAGACAGTGTGGTTCGAGGCTGACCCCCCACCCCTCTTCTCTCCTGTCTCCCAGCAGAGGGAGCTGAAGCAGGTAAGCTCCTTGGAAGGAGGACAGGCTCCTGGCAAACCCCACCCCGGCAACCCCCTCCCCGCCCCGGCCTCCAGCTTTCTCACTGCGGTGACGCACAGACGTCCACATGGGCATCCAGCGGAGAACAGGGCGGCGCTGTTTAAAATGCACAAGCCCAGTCCCCCCCACCCCCCTTATCACATGAGCTCACAGCGCAGGCGCTCAGCTGTCCGCGATGTTTCATACCAGCTGGAGCGTGCGTCCTGACTGCTGCCTGGCAGGGTCCCTCCTCTCCACTCTGCGAGCCCCTGACTCTCAGCCTTGGTCCCCTCGCTCACTGGAAGAACATCATTGCCGCTGTTGCTTCTTGAGAACTTGACGCGTGGCAATCCCCCAAGGCCTCCCCCAAGAGCCCACCCAGCCCCCAAGGTTGCACCCTACTTCTTAGTGGTCCAGCAAAGTCTTAGAAATAGCACTTCCGCTCCTGCTGTGTGGCCACTGGGAGAACCGAATCCCCCGAGGGTCCTGGCAGGGCCCGGGGCTCCAGGGCTGGCTCCTGCCACATCCACAGGCCCCGAAGGGAACAGTGCAGGAGCCTCCTGCAGGATGGGGGCTGTCCCGGAGAAGACGAGAGCTCACGGGGAGAGCAGACAGAGGCCACCAGGGTTACCTTTTGGTTTGCAAGGAGCAGCGCATTTCATCCATGATCCATGGCAGCCTCTGAATCACAGGTGTAGCCTTCAAATCCAGCCACGCTGCCGGCAGGACCCTGACACGGGGTCTCCATTTGCTTGGGAGGATTTGCCACTTTATGGCAACAGGCTTTGGGGGGGGGGTTGAGACCCAGCCCCCCGATGGGGACCCAGCTGCCTGCCGCACGCAGTAGAGTTTGCCTCGCCTCACGCAGCCCCGCTTGCTTGCCGTGACTGGCCAACACTTGCCCCCACGCAGCCGGGGACCCTGGTGTAGATGACGCCGGGGAGCAAGCTCTGGAAGAAAGCCCTGTCGCCTACATGGCGGCGTTCCCAGGGCTCTGCCTCCGGAGAGAAGTTCTCCCACCTGCTGTCGCCCCTTCCTGGGCCGGAGCGAGGGCTGAGTCCTCGGCTGTGCCCCGGGGTCACGGCGCTGGGCTTGCCTTGCACCAGGCAGCTTCCTTCCTGGGCACAACCTCTCCGAGGCTCCGTGGTCCAGAGCCAGAGCCCAGTTCGTGATGGCTCCCCTGGTGGCAGTCCTTGCTGGGCACGCCAGGCCAGCTCCCCCTGGGTATTCACGGGCCGGGAGGTGGGTGGGGGTGTTCCCTTGTATTGTGGAGGTGCCGAAGCTCAGGGGAGCCGCTGTGGAGTGAGTGCACCACCCAGGATGCTGCAGGGCGCTGGCCCGGGAGCGGGGACCCGGGCCACAGTGCGAGAGGCACCGGCCAGCCGCCCGCCGCCGCTGCCTGGCCCCCTGCTCCGAACTAACCTGTCTCGCTTCTCCCTTGGCTGCCGCTGCCCCCTGACCCTCAGAAGAGGAGGACTGGAGAGAGGACGAAGATGGTACTGTATCTCCCCCCCGCCCCTGCTCTGCTTCCTACACCTGCTGTCCCCGGTGCCAGCGCCTGGCCCCCGCCCTGAGCGGGGGAGATGGCGTCAGTCAGGGCCACAGTTCTGAGCTGGTCATCACATCTCTCCTTTAGGGATATGGGCTGGGAAAGGCCAGCAGCCTGTCTCCCTGTGTGGCCACTGAGAGGCCCATATCGGGGCTGAGATGCCCCATCTACCCACGCACTGCACAGTCCTGGGCTGTGTGTGGGCCCTCTAGGAGCCGGGCAGCACCCAGGCAGGTGGCCAGTGGCAGGAGCCTGGGGACCAAGTGATCTGGGGGCTGGAAATGGCCAGGTCAGAGGGAACACAGTGTCAGCCTGCAGATGGCCCCTGGGGTGGCACTGGGCCTGCTCCTGGCACCCAGGGACAGCGTTCGGGCAAGGGGGACAGGTGAGGCTCATTCCAGAGAGCGCAGGTCTGACAGGGAGGAATCAGGATGCGGGGGCCGCCTGGGAGGGGCAGGGGGCGCACAGAGAGAGGGAGCAGCGCTAGCAGCTGATGGCGGATGCCACCGTGGGCCAGGCATCTACTCTCATGCCTTCTGGAAGGATCTTCTCCACTGTGTCAGTCTCAGTCACCAAGGACCCTTGGCAAGCACTTCCTACAGGCAGAGCACAGGCCAGGGGTTACCCTGTCCACCTCACCTGTCTGTCCATCTGTCTGCTCCAGGCGTCTCAGCAGGGTGGGGTCCGCATCCTGCCCAGCAAGTGGGTGGGAACAGAGGGTCCCGCAGCCCCTCTGACTGCTGGGCAGCTCCTCCACCCTCAGTCTCGCTCTGCTGGTTCCTTCAGATGGGGGGCGGGGGGCTCAGGTAGGGGGCTTCCCCAGCACTTTCTCTTAAGCGGAGCCTGTCTTGTGGGCTGGAAAGTTGGGGCTGGGGGCATCATACCCCGAGGGAAGCCCCTGGGGAAAGAGGCACTAGGTCAGGCAGACAGGGCCCCCTGGCCCCCCAGTCCCCAGCTTGGGTCTTGTTGGGCCCACCCCTTCCCTGCTGCTGCCGCAGCACCCACCGCACCCATCATACCCCCACCCAGCTTTCCGGCCCTCCCAGGGCCCTCCTGGTAGAGCACGGGCTCTGTGTTCAGAAAGGCCCAGCGGGGAGTCCCAGACCCCAGGAGAGGCAGGTTCATGGCTATAGTGCTTGTCACAGTCCTGGTCACACCCGTCTGCCCTGACAGTGTGGGCTGCAGATGAGCCGGTGACATTTTACGCCTTGCGGGCACCCAGGATCCCCAACCCTGCAGCCGGAGCAGGAAGCAGACCACAGGCGCGAGTCTGTGGATGCACATGGCTGTGCCAATAAAACTTTATCGGAAGCAATGGTCTACGGGCTGGACTTGGCCTCTGGACTGTGGTTTGCTGGCTTCTGGCTTAAACCAAGCACGACGAGACCACCTCTCGTCACTCACGCCAGTTGCCTCCAGGTTCATCTGGACCTGAGTGTGCTGGGCCGGGCCGGCCGCTCTCTGTCCTGGCCTCCGCCTGGGTGTTCACTGTGTCTCGTTCCCCTCTGCAGAGCAGGAGGCAGGAGAAGAGGAGGAGGCTGGGGGCGGAGCCGAAGCTGAGGCTGAGACCGAGGAGACCCAGGCCGAGGGTAAGGCCCTGGGCTGGGGGCTGGGGGCTCGCGGGGTGCTGAACACCCCCCAGAGCCATTCCTGTGGCAGAAATCCACCTGCCTCCAGCCCTCCAACCTGTGTACCTGCCCCTCCTGGTTGGGCGGGATCCAACCATCAGTTGGCCAATCAATGAACGCTGGATGAGTGCTCAGGCAATCTTGGGCCCAGGGCTGTGTGTGTGAGTGCAGACCCCTGGCCCCATAAACAGGCAGTTCTTCCTTGGTTAGGCCCTGACTCTGGGGTGGGTGGAGGATTTGCACTCAAAACAAGGCCCTTTGTTGATTCCTCATGTTTCCTTTAGAAGATGGACAAGAAGAGGAGGATAAAGAGGATGAAGGTGAGTGTGGGCTCCAGGCCCCTCCCAGCAGCCCTGGAGGAGAGGATGGGACTTGGGGGTCCTTGCAAGGTTTGGTGCTCTGGGCCTTCACCCCTTCTCATCCCGTGAGCTGTCTTAGTGGTGGCCAGTGACAATGGGGCCAGTGACCAGCCCCTGGGACCCAGAAGTCATGCCCTCCATGAGGCTCCTGGAGCTCAGACAAACCAATGGGAAGTGTGGGGTCTGTGGGGGAGAAATCCCGAGGCGTGGAGGGTCCCAGGGTGGGGTGGGGGCAGCATTGCTGCCATCAACCTTGTGCCCCAGCCCTTCCGGGAACAGCGTCCCAGACACACCTCCAGGGCCGGACAGCAGCTAGGGCACCTAGCTCCCAGCACCAGGAAGTCCAGGGAGCAACCAAGAGACCTGGGAGGGGACCGTGGGGCCACCTCGGGGACCTGGCCACTGAGCCCTCCTCACCGCGAAGCCCCAGAGGCCATGGAGGACAAGAGCAGACCTTGAGGTTGCACGCTGAGGTCCATGCTGAGAGGAGACGCGGCTGTCCCCGAGACCCCCCTCCCCCAGGGACTGTCATGGGAGAGGGTGTGGAGCTCGCAGCCTGGCCTCACAGTGGCCCACAGGTGCCTGGGGGGGGGGGGGCTGGGGCCTCCTGACCCCACAGCTGTGTGCTCTCTTCTGCAGATGGCCCCGTGGAGGAGTCCAAACCCAAGCCCAGGTGAGTGGCATGGACCTGTGGTGAAGCCCTGGGAGGGGCCGGGCCAGTGCGGGAGGGTGATGGGCGCAGGTGGCACGGGCTAGGGTTGTGGCAGCACACACTACCCACACTGCCATGTACAGTTGTACATGTTGTGCACTGCACATGGGGTGAGGGCAGAATTCCACCCTGGCACGTTTGTTGAGGAAGCAGGTGGACCAGCGTCCGCCCCGGGCAGGCACAGGGTGGCCAGATCACCACCCTCTGAGCCTGGAGTGGCCCTGGGACAAAAGGGAAGTGGCGGTGGTGGTCAGAGCGGCCGAGGGCACAGCTCGGGACCCTGCTGGGGTGGGCTTGGGGGGGTATTTCCCACACCGATGGAACCTCCACTCCTGCCCCTCTCAGTGGGTGGTGGGAACCTGCTCTGGCCAGGGGGTCCCAGCACCTGCGCTGCAAACCTCATCCAGACGTGCGCGCGCCCGCCGCCTGGGCCTGGGGCCGCCCACCAGCTAAGACTGAGCTGGGCCGGGTCCTGGGGCGGTCCTGCAGGGTGCAAGGCGGGGAGCTGGCATCCCACAGGCCCGCCTTCCCATCACGGCTTCCCGCTTCCTCGCCTCTCCGCGCTCCCTTAAGCGAGAATCCCACTGCCACCCCCCTCCCGGCGCACCAGGTACAACACCCAGGTGCGGGATGGGCGCCAGAGCTCCTTCGGCGTCGGTGTTGGGGCCGGCGCACGCGGCAGGGTCGACGTCACGCCGCAGAGTTGACGTCACGTGGCAAGTTGGAGGTTGTGTGCCAGGGCCGGCTCCCCGACTCGCCCCTCCTCTCCTCCCACAGGCCCTTCATGCCCAACTTGGTGCCACCCAAGATCCCCGATGGCGAGAGAGTGGACTTCGACGTGAGCGGTGGCGTGGACAGAGCAGGCCTGGGCTGGGGGGAGGGCGGGGGTCCCTAGGGCCCCTGGCGGGTGGGAGAGAGAGAAGACAGAGAGAGACACCTCGTGGTGCACAGGGCTGGCGGTGGGCTCAGGCTGGCTGGCCGGCGGAGGCCTGGGTGTTGAGGGCGGGCCTGGCGCCCCCGCCCGCTCCTGAGCCACGGGGCGCCCCCTGCAGGACATCCACCGCAAGCGCATGGAGAAGGACCTGAACGAGCTGCAGACGCTGATCGAGGCGCACTTCGAGAACCGGAAGAAGGAGGAGGAGGAGCTGGTTTCCCTCAAGGACAGGATCGTAGGTCTCAAGTGGCCCGCCAGAGGCTCCCCGGGGCCCACCCTGTGGGTAGAGCCCACCGCCGCCCAGGAGCGCCCCCTGGAGCCCCTCACCCTGCAGGCTGGGGGCCACGCCCTGTGGGTAGAGCCCACCGCCCCCAGGAGCCCCTCACCCTGCAGGCTGGGGGCTGTCCTGCCGGATCCCAGAAGGTGTGAGCGCTCTGGGACCCTGCCTTCTCTGGCCCTGGACTGGATGCTACCCGAGTTGCATCTGATCCATCTGGGGGCCCCGCAGAGTCGAAGCCAGGCCCAGGCTGTGATAGGACCCCCCCCCCCACCGTGGGTTCTGGGCTCCCTCTGCGGGGCGCGCTGGCAGCCTCCGCCCGTCTGCCTTGTAGGAGAAGCGGCGTGCGGAGCGGGCCGAGCAGCTGCGCATCCGGGCGGAGCGCGAGAAGGAGCGGCAGAACCGCCTTGCTGTGAGTGCCTGTGGCCCCTGCTCCTGGACGCAGGATTTTGTCGTGTCTTCGGACCCCTCCCGGACCTCACCAGCTTGGCCTTTGAAGACTGGGCCATGTCGCCCATGCCCCAGCACGGCCACCCGTGAACCCCCAGCCTCTTCCTGAGGGCCGGTGGCCGCCCTGCAAAGCCACACAGCTCCAGGGAGGGCTGCGGCTCCCGGGCTGGGGGAGTCAGGAGCCCGTCCACTCCCTTGCTGGAGCTCACAATCCCCCAAGGGCCGGGCCTGGGCTGGGGGCACCCGCGGAGAGCTCCGGGGCCAGCAGAGGGAAAAGCGAACCCATCCATGAGACCACCCCCTTCAGCCCAGAAGGGGGGTCCCCGGCCTTTCCCCGACTCGCCTCTTCCCGCTCCCTGCCAATCAGGAAGAGCGCGCCCGGCGCGAGGAGGAGGAGAACAGGAGGAAGGCTGAGGAGGAGGCGCGCAAGAAGAAGGCGCTGTCCAACATGATGCACTTCGGCGGCTACATCCAGAAGGTGGGCGCCGCGGGGGCCGCCGAGTTCAGGATGCGTCCCCGCAGGGAGTGGTGGGAGGCGGAGGCCTGCTCGGCCCCGCCCCCGAGGGGGCTCTCGGCATGGCTGTGGGCTTAGCTCTGCTGCGGTAGGGAGCTCTGGGCAGACCCCGGTGCTGGCGGCGCCCAGGAGCCCCCAGGGTGGCCGGTACAGACCAGCATCAGAGCTCTGATTGGACGCCCAGCTCTGCTGTCATCTGCAGCCATGGGGCTGCCCCCACCCCCGCCCAGTGCCTCAGTGTCCGGCCTGGCCGCCTGCTCACCTGCAAGGTGCCTGTGGGCTCCGCAGACGAGCAGTGGCCGCTCCTGGGATCTCACTCCCAGTCCTGCCATCCCTGCTGGCTCCCGCTGGCCCCAGTCCTCAGGGCAATACCACTTTCCTCCTGCAGTGGAGGGCCGTTGTCTTAGACCCCTAAGGTCCCCAGCCCAGCCACGCTGCCTCTGCCCTGTGGCTGCCGAGCCTCAGCCGGCCTCCCCAGGCCCGCCCCGGGCTGCGAGGGGAGGGGAGCCAGGCGGGCTCTGAATCTTCTCCCCTGTGTCTCTGCCTTTGTCCCCTCCCTCCCTCCCTGTCCCCACCGTGTCTCTGTTCCCTGTTGCTCTCTCTCTCTGGCTCTTTCTCTCCTGCTTTCCTGGTTTAGCAGGCCCAGGTGGGTACCAGACCTCAAACCCTCTTCCTTCCCGTAGTTTTGGGGAGCTCCCTGGGAGGGGACAGCAGCCTGCTGGAGGGTGGTGCTGAAGAGACCCTCCTGACCTCTGCCTCAGTTTGCCCGGGGAACCCGGGCAGGTGATAGGGTGGGGTGATGCAGGAGCAAGATGGTCAGCTCCTGGTCCTTGCCAGGCCTTGCCCCCTCCCCAGAGGGGTTAGGGAGGGTCAGGGGCAGGGTCAGGAACATTCTAGAGGATTCTTGCTTGCTGTCCTGCTCAGACAGAGCGCAAAAGTGGGAAGAGGCAGACTGAGCGGGAGAAAAAGAAGAAGATTCTGGCCGAGAGGAGGAAGGTGCTGGCCATTGACCACCTGAATGAAGATCAGCTGAGGTGGGGTCCCAGGGCACCACCAGGATATGCTTGGGGCGGGTTGGGCTGGGCGGGGAGCGGGCAAAGGGCAGTCCCACTTTGAACCACCAGAGGGCACCACGACATCACACATTTTCCCAAGGTGAGTTTGGTGGACCTGGGGCACCAGCGCGCCTGGCCATCCCAGCCAGGGCTTTGGAGACAGGCAGGGACAGCTGAGCGGACATCCCAGCCCTCTGAGCTCCAGCTCCCTCAGCTGCCCCCTGGCGGTGGGCGGGGCGCCCGAACTGGACACACTGCAGGGCTGGGGGCTTCTCCCCTTCCTCTCCCTTCTCTCAGGTCCTTGGCTGGGGAAGCCCCGGGGTCTGTTCCTGGGCACAGGGCACTGCCATCCGGACCCCAGGCTGGCCGGACCTGTCGGGTGGGCTGGGAGCATCCTCTGCTGGCCTGGGGCGGGAAGGAGGGCCGGCCCCTCACCCCTTCCACGGGGGCTGGGCAGGGAGAAGGCCAAGGAGCTGTGGCAGAGCATCTATGACCTGGAGGCGGAGAAGTTCGACCTGCAGGAGAAGTTCAAGCAGCAGAAATACGAGGTGAGCCCGCGGCCTCCTGGCTCGACTGGGTCCCACGCCACTGTCACGGGCCCCGGGGGTCTCACCTCCAAGAGGGCTCAGTGCCCCCAGTCCCCCTCCCTTGCCTCACCCCACCCCTACTGTTCTCAGACCCCGCCTCCTCTCTGTCCACAGATCAATGTCCTCAGAAACAGGATCAACGACAACCAGAAAGTGTGAGTGTCCCAGGCCCCTCCCTCTCCCCCAGCGCCCTGCTGCTCTCCTGTGGGGTCTCACCCTGGCCTGAGGCTGCAGCTCCAGGCAGCTCCTCATAGCCCCCCCCTCCCCCCCCCCCGTGGCCCCATGTGACCGGGTCCCGGCTCCCTCTGCAGCTCCAAGACCCGCGGGAAGGCCAAAGTCACTGGACGCTGGAAGTAGAGGCCAACCGCCTGCTCCACTCGTGTCCCCGCCTGCGCGCCCCAGCCGCTGTGTCCTCCTGGGCACCCAAAGCCGACTCCTGTCTGGAGACCCCCACTCCCGCCTGCCCCCGCCCACACCACGCTGAAATAAAGTCATCTTACACCGCACATGCCCCGTGGCGCTGCTGTCACCTCCCTTACAGAGGGAGACCCTGGTCCCCCGGGGGGTCTGGGTGACCACAGAACCTGATGGGGACAGGCAGAGCCCTCAGGGACACAGGGACACAAGGCCTCGGTGCCTGTCGAGCTTGTAGGAGCTTCCACCTGTCCTGGCCCCTCCCACCTGCCTCCTGTGCTGTCTCAGGGGCCGGGGGGAGGCGCGGACAGCGGGCAGTGGACGGCGGACAGGGCTTGTGAGTCACCCAGAACAGCGCGCGGGGACGGAGCGTTCCCGGCCTGAGTCACCCACGGGGGAACAATGGGCCCTCTTTGCAGGGTTCCTGTTTCTTTCTGCCTCTGGCCAGGACATGAAGAGCCAGGCGTCTGAGGGACAGGCGGGGAAAGACGCCCGGGTTTCGATGGGCAGCTTTCAGGCCCAAGCCGCCGAGGGGGTGTGGGCTGGGGCGCACGCCTTGGTTTCCCCATCCTGGGACCTGCCTGTCCCCTAGGGGTTCAGACCCAGGAGCTGGGACTCAGGACTCGGGACTCAGGAGGGCGCCTCGTGCAGTTGCTGTCTAGGGTGGATCCAACAGGGGCCCCTCCTGGCCTGTGCTCGGCTGTGCCCCCTGCCCACAGTGCTGTCTCCCGGTTCCCCACTCGTACCCGCCCACGGAGGCCGGGCCCTTGGGTCTTGGCTTCCCCGGGCCTTGCAGTGCAGGGGGCACGTGTCTGTGCTCTGAGTGCCTAGCCCGGCTGGACAGAGGGGCAGCCAGGGTGGCGGCAGGTGCTGGCCTCAGCAGGTGCGGGGGCCTCCGTGGAGGGGTGAGGAGGAGGGAGTCGGGTGGGAAGGGAGCAGCAGGTGTACTTGAAGAGCCACAGGGACCAGCAGAACCCAAGCGTCTTCCGGT
The DNA here is from genome assembly GCA_949820135.1 of Sylvilagus floridanus. Lineage (NCBI taxonomy): Eukaryota > Metazoa > Chordata > Mammalia > Lagomorpha > Leporidae > Sylvilagus > Sylvilagus floridanus. The sequence continues at coordinate 86,953,138 of OX463240.1, forward strand.
GGGGACAGGGCCCCCCGTGAGTGCCTTGTAGTAGGTGGGGAGGCAGCAGCTGGGGTCGCGGGCCCGGGAAGGCACCATGGTGGTCCCTGGAGATCCACGGGGGTAGCTGGAACTAGAACTGGGTCTCTAATAGTGGGGTGAGTGTCACAAACAGCAACACCTGCCCCTCCCTGTCACCCTGAGAGGGACACCCTGAGTCACCAGAGGTGGGAGCCCAGCACGGAGCGTTTGCCCCAAGTGGAGGCGGGGAGGCGGCCCTGTCCTGTGCCACCCCCCAAGGAGAGGGCAAGGGAGTGGCTGTGTGGCCGTGGGCCCTTTGCCTGTGTGCGTGAAGTCCCAGCTCTGCCGTGCCCTCCGTGGGGGCAGTGTGCCATGGGGGGAAGCCGCCCCGTCTGCCCTGCACACACAGCTCTGGCAAGTTTCCTTGAGCACCCAATGTGGGGGCCCTGGGCTCTGCACGTCCCACCTGTGCCTCGCCCCCCCCCCCAAGGTCCCTGCTCACACCCCCAGGCTACAGATGTGGACACTGAGGCCATTGTCCCGTGAGTGCCAGGCTGGGAAGGGAGGCAGGGCTCTGCCACCCCAGAGCCAGGCTGCTTCTCAGCACGGGAGCTTGCGGACTGAGGAGCATGCCGGACTGCGGGGCCCGAGCCCGTGAGCTGGCCGGGGGCGGGCAAGGGCTGGGGGCTCAGCTGCTGCTGCTGCTGCTCCTGGCCCTGCCCACCACCCTGACAGCACACAGGGAGGCCGGCCTGGGGGAAGCCGCGCGGCCTTTGCCCAGGGGGCAGGAGCACACTGGCGCCCCGTTCTCGTGGGGGTAGCCACAGCCCCCTCCTGGTGGCTGCAGTGTGGGGGACCTGTGGCCTCGTCTGCAGGGACAGTGGTGACCCCCAGGGTGGGCAGAGTCTGGGGTCTGAGCATCAGCCGGTTCATCGGCCGCTGTTGGAGGCGCTGGGCTGCCAGGGTCTCTCCCCAGTCCTTTCCAGCCAGACGGGGCTTCTGCTGTTTCCCCCAGATGTCCGTATGCGCCCCCACCCCTCGAGTGCCCTCCTTCCCTTTCTGCCCATCCAGCTCCTCCCCAACCCCCGGGGCCTTGCTCTTCCTCCAGGAAGCCCCCGGGGGACCCCACCCCGAGGACCCTTGCCTCTTGGGTTCCCAGGAGCCAGGGCTGGGTGTCTGGCCCGGTCCTCCCTCCCCAGCAGCTTCAGCCCCACCCGCTCACGCCAGCCTCTCGGCCCCCACCCCAGCAGCTCCCGGAACACAGGATGTTCTCAGCTGGAGACACCTTGCAGCCCCAGCTCAGCCTCGCCTCACCACGCCCCAGTCCCAAAGCAGGTTTCCCTGTGCAGGGGCCCCCGGGCGAGCGAGCCCGCGCGGAGACTGGGCAGGGCTGCGGCCGCTCTTCAGGAAAGCCGGGGCCGGGCGTTCCCAGGCGGCTCTCCTGCTGGGATTGTGCTGGGCTTGTGGAAAGCAGCTGGGGGGGGACTCGCCCGAGCCGCTCCCTGCCCGCCCGGCCCTGCCAGATCCCAGGGCATGGGTGTAGCTGGGTGAGGACAACAGGAGAAGCCACATCACTGCTGCCTGGAGGCGAGGACTCGACCCAGGGACCCCTCTCACCACCACGGCCACCTGCTCAGGCCCAGGTGCGGTGGTGAGCAGGGACTCTGCCAGGAGATGCTAAGGCACACGATGCTATCAGCCTGCACACATTAGGTGCCTGTTGTGTGCAAGGCATCTTACTGTGCACTTTGCATGGACTTCCCAGTGAGGCCCATGTAAGTTACAGGGCAGGATCTAGATCATTTTGATTATGGTTTAAAAATTATGTGTCTGGTACACTTTCCACTGACTTAAGTTAGGTATCTAATACAAAGAAAAGCCTGTCTTCGGGGCCAGCGCTGTGTAGGGGGTGAAGCCGCCACCTGCAGCACCAGCATGCCTTCTGGGCATCGGTTCTTGTCCTGCTTGCTCCACTTTGGATCCAGCTCCCTGCTAATGTACCTGGGAAAGTAGTGGAAAATGGTCCCGGTGCTTGGGCCCCTACACCTGCGTGGGAGACCCGGATGAAGCTCCTGGCGTGGGCCTGGCCCAGCCCCAGCTGTTGTGGCCATCTGGGGAGTGAACCAGGGGATGGGAGGTTTCATCCTCTTTCTGTCTCTCTCCCTTTCTCTCTGTAACTCTGACTTTCAAATAAACACATAAATCTTTAAAAATAGCCTGTCTTTGAGAAATTGCTTTGTATTTTAGCCAGCAAATATTTTAATATTTTCTTTTTTGAAAAAAATTTATTTATATATTTGAAAGGTAGAACGAGAGAGAGAGGTCTCCCATCCAGGGGTTCACTCCTCAAATGGCTGCAACAGCTGGAGCTGAGCCAGGCTGCAGCCAGGAGCCAGGAGCTTCTTCTGGGTCTCCACAGGTTCTGCAGGACCCTAAGCACTTGGGCCCAACTCCTTCTGCTTCCCCAGGCACATTAGCAGGGAGCTGGAACAGAAGTGGAGCAGCGGGGACTCGAACCAGTGCCCGTACAAGAAGCCAGCATTACAAGCCACGATGCATCAGCAGGAAGCTGGATTGGAAGCAAAGCGGCCAAGGACTCACACCGGCACTGATGTGGGGAGCCGGCCTCGCAGGCGGGGCTTTACCTGTTGCTCCACAACACCAGCCCCATCGCGGGGAGGTGAAAGGAGGGGCGGACTCGTGATTCAGGTTGGCAGAAGATCACTTAGCAGTGGTATGGCCATGGGGGCTGTTGCCGTGGTGACAGTGAGGCCTGGTGGAGGAGTTGCCGGGGAGGTAGGGGTTGGTGGGGTGTCTGGGAAAGCGGCAGACTTGGGGCAGGTGGAGAGCACTCCGGGGCTTGTGCTGGTTTGCCGTGTGCAGTCGGGCCCCTCCTCACCCCCACCTCATGCTGGTCGCTTCCGTACCACCCTCACACCCCGGCCTCTGGGGCTTGGGCCTTGGGTCCTGCCCTTTAAAGGGCCCACTCTGGGTCTCGGGCTGTGCAGACAAGGGCTGCAGGCCCCAGGTGCTGGCGCAGCTGGACCCAATCTACTCTAAGTCAGAGCTAGTGGGGAAGACTGGGCACAGGGGCAGGGGCCTGCTCCAGGACACGGGGCTCATCACGAAAGTCCCGCGGCCAAAACACACAGCGCGATAACCCCAACTGGGCTGGCGGGGTGCCGGGGGGGTGGCTACCTGCACCGTGTGTTCAAGGTGGGGGGTGGCTCACCTGCACCATGTGCTCAAGGTGGGGGGGTGGCTCACCTGCCCCGTGTGCTCAAGGTGGGGGGTTGGCTCACCTGCACCATGTGCTCAAGGTCAGGGGATGGCTCACCTGCACCATGTACTCAAGGTGAGGGTGGGGTGCTCACCTGCACCATGTACTCAAGGTGGGGGGTGCTCACCTGCACCATGTACTCAAGGTGAGGGTGGGGTGCTCACCTGTACCATGTACTCAAGGTGGGGGGTTGGCTCACCTGCACCATGTACTCAAGGTGGGGGGTGCTCACCTGTACCATGTGCTCAAGGTGGGGGGTTGGCTCACCTGCACCATGTACTCAAGGTGAGGGTGGGGTGCTCACCTGTACCATGTGCTCAAGGTGGGGGGGTGGCTCACCTGCACCATGTACTCAAGGTGGGGGTTGGCTCACCTGCACCATGTACTCAAGGTGGGGGGGTGGCTCACCTGCACATGTACTCAAGGTGAGGGTGGGGTGCTCACCTGTACCATGTGCTCAAGGTGGGGGGGTGGCTCACCTGTACCATGTGCTCAAGGTGGGTGGGGGCTCACCTGCACCATGTACTCAAGGTGGGGGGTTGGCTCACCTGCACCATGTGCTCAAGGTGGGGGGGTGGCTCACCTGCACCATGTACTCAAGTTGGGGGTTGGCTCACCTGCCCCATGTACTCAAGGTGGGGGGTGGCTCACCTGCACCATGTGTTCAGGTGTGGGGGGTGGCTCACCTGCACCATGTGCTCAAGGTCAGGGGGTGGCTCACCTGCACCATGTGTTCAGGTGGGGGGGTTGGCTCACCTGCACCATATACTCAAGATGGGGGAGTGCTCACCTGCACCATGTGTTCAGGTGTGGGGGGTAGCTCACCTGCACCATGTACTCAAGGTGGGGGTGGGGTGCTCACCTGCACCATGTGCTCAAGGTGGGGGGTGGCTCACCTGCACCATGTACTCAAGGTAGGGGGTACTCACCTGTACCATGTGCTCAAGTTGGGGGGTTGGCTCACCTGCACCATGTACTCAAGGTGGGGGGTGGCTCACCTGCACCATGTACTCAAGGTAGGGGGTACTCACCTGCACCATGTACTCAAGGTGGGGGGTGGCTCACCTGCACCATGTACTCAAGGTGAGGGTGGGGTGCTCATCTGCACCATGTACTCAAGGTGGGGGGGTGGCTCACCTGCACCGTGTGCTCAAGGTGGGTGGGTGGCTCACCTGCACCATGTACTCAAGGTGAGGGTGGGGTGCTCACCTGCACCATGTACTCAAGGTGGGGGGGTGGCTCACCTGCACCGTGTGCTCAAGGTGAGGGTGGGGTGCTCACCTGCACCATGTGCTCAAGGTGGGGGGGGTGGCTCACCTGCACCATGTACTCAAGGTGGGGGGTGGCTCACCTGCACCATGTACTTAAGGTGGGGGTTGGCTCACCTGCACCATGTACTCAAGGTGGGGGGTGGCTCACCTGCACCATGTACTCAAGGTGAGGGTGGGGTGCTCACCTGCACCATGTACTCAAGGTGGGGGGGTGGCTCACCTGCACCATGTACTCAAGGTGGGGGGTTGGCTCACCTGCACCATGTACTCAAGGTGGGGGTTGGCTCACCTGCACCATGTACTCAAGGTGGGGGATGGCTCACCTGCACCATGTACTCAAGTTGGGGGGTGGCTCACCTGCATCATGTACTCAAGGTGGGGGTGGGGTGCTCACCTGCACCATGTGCTCAAGGTGGGGGGTGGCTCACCTGCACCATGTACTCAAGGTGGGGGGTGGCTCACCTGCACCATGTACTCAAGGTGGGGTGGCGTGCTCACCTGCACCATGTGCTCAAGGTGGGGGTGGGGTGCTCACCTGCATGCCGGCATCAGCTCCCGCGTACTCCATGCTGCAAACAGAGGCCCCTGTTTTCTGTAACATTGCTTTAGGCTGCACCGGGCTCCCGGGGGCCCCTGAGTCTGGCTTGGAAGCCCAGGGCCTGTGTGGCACAGCACACAGCTGCACCATGGTGTGTGCACCCCTAGGCCTGAGAAGAGACCGGGGGGTGGGCCGCCGGGGGCCCACGGCGTGGTGGGACTAAGTCGGTTGTCCACCTTGTAGCACACTGCCCAGAGCTGGGCACCTTCTCCAGGGGAGAGGCTTCTTCAGCACAGAGTCTTGGAGAGTGGGACTCCATGCCACATGGCGTGGGCACTGGGGAGAGCCCCCAGCTGCTTCACCTCGTAGCTGATGGCATCGTGGTGAGTGAGGTGGTGGGAAGCCAGGGGATGGACCGGTAAGGGGAGGCCTGGCTCCTCCCGGAACCCTGCAGCCAGGCCAGGATCCTTGTAATCCCCAGGCCCACCGAGCCATGGTGGGTGTGGGCTCTGGCTGGAGGGCACAGACCAGTGAGGCGTCCCTGCAGCTTCTGGAAGGTTCAGCATGGCTATTGCCTCCCTCAAATGGGGCAAGAGAAGGCAGCTGGGGACTTGGCTGTGGGGGGCTTTAAGAGGAGCCTGCTGGGGTCAACAGGGACATGAAGGAAGGCATCGATAATGGGACTGGGCTGAAGTTGGCATGGGGGCTGCTGGCTAGAGCTGACCCCAGCTCTAAAGCCCCTTCCAGGCCTCGTGGTGGGTATCCCTCGTGGCCCCTGGAGTGTCCAGGTCCCGAGCCAGGGGAGCTGTAGCATCCGCACAGGGGACCTCACCGGGGCCAGGATGTGGGCAGCGTGGACGAGGGGCCAGGAGCAGACGGAGCCGGCCCGGCTCTCCTGCTTGGTCCAAGCCCACTCAGGACTGGGCGGGAGAAGGAGGCAGGCAGAGCCCTGAATGGGAGACCGAGGGTTTGACATGGACCAGGTGACCCTGGCCAGAATCGGAAGTGACAGGGGGGCCGGTAGCAGCTCCTGGGGGGACCAAACTTTGGTCCTTCTCAGCTCCCCTGGGGGCTGACGAGAGCCCCCCCCACCTTCCGCCCTCCCATGCTTTGTTCGGTCCTTTTCATGCTCAAGGTTCTCTCGGCTCATTGTGCCTTTGTGTGTCTCTCTGCCCCCGACTGTGAGGCCCAGAGACCTGGGCTCTGTGCACTGAGCACACAGCGGTGCTCAGGAATGAATCAATGGATGGACGACTGCTTATCCCTGGGAGGCTCTTACTGACCAGGTCCCACCTGGGCAGGATTTGTGAAAGGACCTGGAGACATCCCACTGCTCAGAAAGGGGAGGGGAGAGACTGGGGGTGCAGCCGGGGGCAGTGGGGGCTTGGCCACCTGAGGGGTTCCTGGAGCCCCGAGCTGCTGCACCCTCAATGAGGTTTGCATGAGCGAGGGACAGGGCCGGCCAGGGACACCGGCTGCTGTCCTAGCCATCAGCACCACCCTGCGTCCTGCTTGGTCAGGGTAGGAGGAAGTCACTGCTTCTGGAAGGGGTCTGAGGACACCGGCTCCCTGGGTCCCCTCCCAGCTCCGAGTGCCCTGGCCAAGTGGCGTGTCTCAGTCGGCTCACCTGGGAGGTGGGCCTGTACTGGCAGCGGCCGCATCAGGATTAAGTGAGCTTGTGGAAATGGACGTGCCCCAGTCCGAGGCTGGTGCGTGGCTGGAGCACGGGACCAGCGGCGGCCATCTTGGTGGGTTTCGGAGGTGAGGGGAGTCCCTGGCCTCAGTACACCTACCTGTTCTTTCCCCCTCACTGTGGGGCTCACCCTGCCTTCCACCTCCCCACAGTATCCCCAGTTTGGGTTCCCTTTCCTCCCAGGCCCGAGGCACAGGGTGGGCCTTGGCTGGCCCCGCCCCTTCCTTCTGCCAGGCCTGGGACCCACGGTTTGCGGGAAAATGGGCCTGGTGGGGTGAATCAGCTGTCCAGCTGTGCCCTGGGAGCCCGGGAATGAGCTGGTGACACCCACCCCGCACCAGGATGGAGCAGCCTCTCCTGGGGGAGCCCCAGGTGCCCCCACAGCCCCTGCACGGGGTCTCCAGGCCCTGAACGGGGACCATCGCTTCTGTAGCTGCTCCATCGGGGTGTCCACCTCCTGGCCCTGGCCACTGCCTCCCAGCCCGTGCCAAACTTTGCCCCTAGACTCCTCCTGCTGCTTCCTTGTCCCTGGGTCATGAAAATGCACCCTGATTGCCCTCCCCCTCACGTATCCCCCGCAGCCCAGCTCTGCTTCCTCCTGACCTTCCCCGCTGGCTGCTCCTGTCTTAGAGGTCATTTTCACAGGACTCATCCCCCGCCTCCCCCACCCCTGGATCTATTTGAGAATTATCATCATTTTAAAAATATTTGTTTGGGGGCTGGCACTGTGGTCTAGTAGGCTAAGCTCCCATCTGTGGCGCTGGCATCCCATATGGGCACCAGTTCAAGTTCTGGCTGTTCCACTTCCGATCCAGCTCTCTGCCATGGCCTGGGAAAGCAGGAGAAGATGACCCAAGTGCTTGGGCCCTGCACCCCATGGGAGACCAGGAGAAGCACCTGGCTCCTGGCTTCGGATCAGCGTGGTGCGCCGGCTGCAGCGCGCTGGCCGCAGCAGCCATTGGAGGGTGAACCAATGGTGAAGAAAGACCTTTCTCTCTGTCTCTCTCTCACTGTCCACTCTGCCTGTAAAAAAAAAAATCTCCTTTAGCAGAGACCAGCAGCGGAGCGTGGCTGCCCACTGGGGCTGCAGAAGCACTGTGCCCTGGGAAAGGTGTTCCGTGCTGAGAGATGACTGTGAGGGGCTGCCCCGTCCCTGCCACGACACAGGAGGCCCATTAAAACTTCTGAGAACCAAGAGCAAATGCAAAGAGTTGTTTACCTTCATCCGGCCTGGAGCTTCCAGGAACCAGAGCTCCTGTCACTTAGCACCTAAGGGCACCCCGTGGAAATGACCTTGGGGACTGAGAATCTAATTCCCTTCCCCGCGTGCATATGCACATGCATACGTGTGCACACAACCTCAAGGGCTAAGATTTTTATGTGAGGCTCTTTGATTGCGGAGGGACCCCTGGTGCCTGTTTTCCAGGGGGAGAAGTTGAGACTGGTGGTTCTGGGAAGATTGGTTGGCCATTCCCCAACGCTTTACAGGCGGGGGCTGGCGCAGTACAGGCGGTGTCACCTGACCCAGGGTCCTCACGGTCACTCTTGGCGACTCCCCCAGTGCACGGACTGGTTCTGCTTTAGCTTTGAGTGTCCCGTGCTATTGGTTCTTTCAGCCCACCCACCTGGTCCTGGAGTTGGCGCCCCTGTGGGCAGGGAGGAGATGCCTCCATGGGCCCCGGTGGCCCTAGTGAAAGATGTCACCCCCTAGAGGGCAGGCAGGGAGGGAGGGAGCGGGGGAGGGCTTCTCCATGGCCAGGGCTCTGGGCCGGAAGCGCCTGGAGGGTGTGACGGCCTGGGGTTTTCTGACCCAGCCCTGCCTGGGTTTCTGCTGACACTTGGACAGAGGCTGGGACTGGCAGGACCGGTTCCCACAGCCTGACTCACCGGCTCCCTCAGCGCCTGCTCCTGCATGGGCTCCGGGAGGCAGAGGAGGCTGGGCGGGGCGGGTGTGGGAACCGGGCGTCGCTGCCACGCTGTGGGCTCCCAGCCCTGGCCAGGGAGCCGGGCAGGCGGAGGCCAAGGCTTGGTGTTTGCTGAGATCCTGGGGACCCTGATGGGTTGGGGAGGAGCGCCGGTGCCCTGAGAGTCACCAGGGGTCAGCAGAGAACTTCCGAGAAACTGGTGAGGTTTTCCCGCGCTGTCCACACGCTCTGCTGCGAGGCTGGAATCTCTGTTGAGACTCACTCCGGTGGCTGCCTCCTGCCACAGCCACCCCAGACAGAAGTACCGGGGTGCACCTGTGTCCTGAACCGGTGCCCCCTGTCCTGGGGAATCCCGTTCCCAAATCCCAGACTCTCCCACACCCAGAGTCCCTGCTCCTTAATCACCGACTCCTCCAGCAGGCTGCAGGCACGGCTGGGGGTCCTTGTGGTCCAGAGACCTCCCCTCGGGTTTCCAAGGAACGCGGGAGCTCAGAGATCTCAGGGGGCCCCAGGTCTGAGAGGGGCCAGCCCCGCTGTGTGAGGCACTCCTCAGACCACAGTCCCTGGCCCCGTACAGAGCTCGGGTTCCTAAGAGGGACAGTGGCAATCTGAGATGTGTTCAGATCTGGGTGACCGAGACTGGGAGAGGCACCCGAACCACGCCCCCGAGCAACAGGTGAGGATGCTGAGAATCTTTGGCCTGGACGTGAGAACACTGAGACCCGAAACGGCTTCGAGAGCCAGGAAGTTTGTACAGGGCACCCCCATGAGTAGAGACAAGGGCCGGCAACCAGTTGTTCCCACGGGACCCAGAAGCTGGGGCGGGATCAGGGAGGTGACTGACAGTGTTGAGCTTTCTTCTCCCAGAGGGGCTCCAGGAACCACTTGGTGGCCCCAGAAGGCTGTCTGTGGACCTTCGCTTGGGGGCAGGGGTGAGATTCTAGAAGCGCGGAGATGAGCGCGTCCCACAGAGGGGCACAGACACGCACACAGGCCTGGGCACGCCTGGGGCCTCCGCAGGACGCAAGCACGCAGATCCCACGGAGGGAACGGCATGTGAGTCGGCCCTCAGAGGATCACCGGGGCTTGACAGGCAGAGCCAGTGGGATTAGACGGGCACCTCGCGTCTGGGGAGATGCCTGCTGTGGGCGGGGCCCGGGCGGTGGACTGAGGGCGGACAGGGAGCCGCCCCGGAGAGCCTGGGGTGAGGGCCGAAGAATTCCAGCTGCAGAATGCTGGGAACTGGCCGTGCAGGCAGGCAGGTGTAGGAGACTCTGGGCTGCTTTGGGAAGAGCTGTCTGGTGGTGGCACCCCCTCGTGGCCGGGGAGGCAGCTGGGAGGCCCTGGCAATGGCAGGGGCCAGGCGTGAGGGTGGCCACGGCTCTGAGAGGGGTGACCTTTGAGAGCGGCCAGGACTTGGTGTTGAGTGAGTGGTGTCTGAGGCTGGAGTCTGGGGCTTGGCTGACGGACCAGAGGACTGGCGACTGTGTTAATCTTTGTCTTTTGTTTCTCAAAAGTAAACAAACCAAAACACAGGAGTCTCAGGCTGCCTTTGAACTCTGTGGATCCGGGTACAAAGAAGGGAGGGCGGGGAAGCCGGGAGGAAGCCCCAAGGGACAGGCGTGGAGTCTGGGCTGGCTGTGTGAGTGACCCCGCTCCCCGCCCGAGCCTCAGTTTCCCCTGAATGAACAGCAGGGGGTAGACCCAGTGTCCCTGATCTCTGGCAATGGCCCAGACCCCGTGACTTCTGCCTTCTCCTCTCTTGCACCTGCGTCTTTCACTCCATCCCGATCTCCCCAGGCCGGCTGGTGTGTTGAGGATGCCCCGGTGGCCCCTGCACCAGGCCCCTGCAGACCCCTGGCTGCCTTTCTGGGAAGTGGCATGCTCACCTGCTGGGGGCTTTTGTCCATAGGAATGGAGCCTACCAGAACCCCAGAGGTGACGTGTGGCACCTTGCTCTGTCCACTCTCACATGCCTGTCTGTCCTTGGGTTGTGTTCATTACTTGGAGGTCACCCCGCCCACTGCTCCGCTGCTGTCCTCTGTGTGGCCGTCACAGGTGACCCTGCTCCCTATTTTGGGCACTCTTCGACTGTTCCTTTCCGACTTGCAGCTCCTCCAAGTATTCCTTCTCCCACCTCAGTTCTGATCATCTCCCCACCGCTCACAGCCTCTTCTTCCTTCATCAGTCGAGTGCATGGTCCTTCTATAACCCTCCCTTCATAACAGTAACTCCCTTACTGCTCTCAGCCTCAGTTCACTGGCCTGGGGAAAAGCCCTGGGTAAATGTTCCGCTTTTGTTCTAAACCGGCGCCTGCGTAGTAGCCAAGTGTGGCCTGTGCTGACCTGTGTGCCTTCAAAGTCATGGTCACCACTACCCCTCCTCTGGGACTGTAGGTAGACTGTCTGTTACACAGATTGTTAAATAGAACTCAGTAGGAAATGTAAAACTGAAAAATGTAAAATGAAAGTTCACCTGGTAAAAGGGCCATGAGCGCATTTACAAAGACAGAGGAAAGTCAAGGAACCTGAAGATTAATCAACAGAGATGTACTTCTCTGCAGAAGACAGGGCAAAAGCAGGCACTCCGTGGTCTGCGGGACGATATCAAAGGGTCCAACACACAGGTAATTGGAGCCCCAAGAAGAGAGAAGGAACAAAATGGGACATAAACATGATTGACAACACAGTGCCCCAGAGTCCTCCACCATGGTGGAAGACCTAGTGTGTAGACCCAAGAAGTTCAGCAAGACACACGCAAAGACCGCACTGTGTGCATTCTAGTCGAAGACAAAGGAAAAAGTCTACAAAGCAGACAAGAGAGCAAGAATGAGAAGCACCGCTGGGTTCTTCCCCGAGACCCTGCAGAGCAAAGACAGTGGAACGGCAGCTTTGAAGTTTTCTATACATATATATGTGACTCAGCAGAGTCACATGTCCAAAGACATTGTCCTGGAAGAACGAAGGTGAAGATAAAAGCATTTAAGGACAAATGTAAACAAAACAACTCATTGCTTCTTGACCCCCACACAAGAAGTGGCAGAGGAAGCTCTCAAGACTGCAGGGAACCGACCAGGTGGGGCTTTGAGTCTTCGGCAAGAACAGAAAAGTGTCAGAGAGCTAAGGACTCCGGGGCTGGAGAGGGTGAGAAGGGGCACCTTCCAGAGCAAGAGGTAGGCTCTGGCGCGTCTGTGTCCACCACTGCTGGTGGCCGCTCTCCGTGAGGTCTGCTCCTGTTCCCCGGGGAAACCTCAGACCCCAAGTGCAGTGTGTGCACCCAAGAGGACCCAGAGCAACACACGCGGGCCACTGTGGGCCACTGGCCCTGGGGACCTGGGTGCAGCCCCTTTCTGCACGAGGCATAGGCGGCGGGGGTGAGCAGCCGTGTGTGGACAGGGCCCCCAGAGACAGAGCTGACGGGAAATGCTGATGTGCTTTTTCTACAGCTAATCACCAGTCGTGAGAGGCTTTGATGACATCTAAGGAGTTTAGAATAGAGCGTTGCAGCGTGAGGACTTCCTGTGTGTGGGGTGTGGCTTGTGGCATAGCAGATAAGACGTTGGTCTCTTCATGTCTTAGTTGCTCCACTTCTGATCCGGTTCCCTGCTGATGGCCTGGGAAAGCGGCAGAAGATGGCCCAAGTGCTTGGGTCCCTGTACCCACGTGGGAGACCCAGATGAAGCTCCTGGCTCCTGGCTTCAGCCTGGCCCAGCATTGACCATTATGGCCATCTGGGGAGTGAAGCAGCAGATGGAAGATCTCTCTCTCTCTCTCCCTGTCTTTCCCTCTCTGCAATTCTGACTTTCAAAATAAGTAAATAAATAAATCATTAAATTAGAAAAAAAATGTTAGCGGAGATGGGTGGTGTAGATTCTTGTCTTCGCGCAAGGTAGAATTCAGATGAGAGCAGTGGTGAGCAAGGTAGCAAAGTTTAATGGGGTAGAGCATCCGGCTGGGACAGAATCAGAGAGAGAGAGGGTGTCCAGCCACTCAGACTGGGGAAAGCGAGGTCACACGGTTAAACAGAGAGAACACACCTGGCAGCCAGGCGGCGGCTCCACGGAGAGCTGAGTGCTGAGTGGGCAGTCTGTGTTCAGGCTGGGGCTTATAGGGAGAGGGTCCAGTTCTTCCCACTGTTTCTACTCCTCCCCTTCTCCTCCTCCTCCTCCTCCTCCTCCTCCTCCAGGACAAAGGGTTTGCAGAGTGTGAATTAGGAAAAATCCCTCCCAAGGTTTCACTGTTCGGTGCCATCAGAGTGGGAGGCCCACCTGGCACTGGGCAGAGCAGCCTCCCCTAGGGCACCTGCCTTGGAGGAGGGAGGTAAAGTTTCATTGCTCAATGTTTTCGGGCCAGGTAACCTATCTGGTGCTGAGCAGAGAGGATTCTCCTGGGGAGCTTTCCTTGGGGGGAGGCCTGAGACCACCTGGAAAGTTGCTGGGGTCTGGGCAGGACTCTGAAGAGTAAAATCCTGGACTGCTTCCAAGGTGAGCTTCTGCAGATGTAGGACCCTCTCATACACACAGGCTGATTTCTAACTTCCTATCTAAAATTATTTATTTGAAAGGCAGAGAGACAGATGGAGAGAGATCTTCCCTCCATTCATTACTCCCCAAATGCCCAAAACAGCTGGCACTGGGCCATGCCAAAGTCTCAGTCCAGGTCCCCTATGTGGGTTGCAGGGACCTGAGAACTTTAGCCATTGCCGCTGCCTCCCAGGCTGGAAGATGGATCTAAGCGGAGTGGCCAGGACTCGAACCAGGCACCCTTGGTAGAGGCTGCAGGCACCCCAAGGGGTCACTTAGAGCTGCTCCAAAAGTCCGCCCCATCCCCATGTTCTAACTCACCAGCAGACCCCGGACTGCTAACCCACACAGTGGCTTCTGGTATCTGACAGCACGTAAATCAGAATTTGTTTGTTTGCTGGCGTGTCTGCATGGCCACCGCAGCCCAGAGGTGCCGTCTCCTGGGACCCTGAGGTGCCATGGTTGTGGTTCCCTGCAGACCTGATTATGCACAGTGTCACCTCCACGGTGCCACTTTCTTATCCTGTTCCCACACTTCGAATGCAGCGGGGCTGGTGCACGGGAGGCCTGAGACACAGGCTGGGTTCTGCCCAAACTCATGTGAACCTGGGCGGCCGCTTTCTCTCTTGGGGGTCTCAGTTCCCCACCTACAAATTGGAGTTTAACAAATTAGAAAGAGGTTAAGATCTAACCAGAAAACGAACACCCTAAGGCTTTGAAGGGGTTATCATGTCTACTCTGTCTCCAGTGTCACTGTGGGATGAAGGCACCACGCTCTGTCTCCTTGGGGGGTACAGCCTTGGGCCTGGTTCCTTGCAAAGGGAACAGGAGGAGACAGCTTTGAGATTCAGGGACAGAGAGACCAAGGTGGCCTGGGCACAGGGATCTGAAGGCTCCTGGCTGCTCTGGTGCCTCCCAGGGTGGCCTGAACACCTGCTGCTGGACCCAACCCCCCACCCCATGAACCACTGCCCCCAGGGGCCAGAGGGGCCTGCCCGCTGTGGGCCAGGGGTGGCTGCGGGAACACCTCTGTAGCCCTTTGTCACTCCTGCACATGACACACACCCGCATCCCACACCAAATCCGGTTTCTTTTACCAGTGGTTATAATTTCCCAGCAATCACGCCCTTCCTGGGAATTCTGGCAGATGCGTGTAACAGTGACGGCGAAGTTACACAACAGCCGGACAAACAGCAGGGAGGCCTGGGAACACGCTGGTGCGAAGGAACGTGCTGCCGGCTGCTTTATGTAAGGATTTGGAACAGGCCAAATTAACACGTGGTGTTAGAAGTCGGGACAGTGGATGCCGGGGAGGGGACAGAGGCAGGAAGGGGTATGAGGAGGGTGCTGGGTGCTGAACACTTGTGGAATTTGGATTTGACATTTGACCTCCACATCGTGGAGCCAATGCGTGTTTTTTATGCACCCCAGGCCTCGGTGCAAGGAACCTCAAAACATTTGTGAAAACAGGGAATTAGGGACCCGTGCTGTGGCATAGTGGGTAAAGCTGCCACCTGCAGTGCTGGCATCCCATACGGGTGCCGGTTTGAGACCCGGCTGCTCCACTTCTGATACAGCTCCCTGCTGTGGCCTGGGAAAGCAGTAGAAGATGGCCCAAGTCCTTGGGTCCCTGCACCTGCATGGGAGACCTGGAGGAAGCTCCTGGCTCCTGCCTTTGGATCAGTGCAGCTTCCGGCCTGGCCATTGTGGCCAACTGGGGAGTGAACTAGCAGATGGACATCTCTCTCTCTCTGCCTCTCCTTCTCTCTCTGTGTAACTCTTGACTTTCAAATAAATACATAAATCTTTAAAAAAAAAAAAACCTAGAGAATTAAAGGATACATTTATTTTGATGCAAAAAAAGTTGACGGCTATGCATTGTGTTTTCATATTGCAACTTCCCCGAACTTTTTGAAGACTCTCTTGTATGCATAGATTTCAATATTTTTAAATTTTGCACCAAAACGTCTTCTAATTCCATTTCCCCATGGACTTCCTGTGAAGTCCTCTTACATCTAGTGGCTTGGGCCACCTCCTGCCACTGTCCTTTCCTGGGCGTCTGTAGCAGGGGCCTTGCCAGGCAGCCCCTCCCCAGGCCGGAAAACTCCCCTCAGCCCTTCCCGAGACAGCCCACCTGCACACAGGTGCCCCCGACTCCCGGTGGCCACAGCCGTCGGGTCGGTACCACCCCCAGGAATTCGCCCCGTGTCCTGGAAGGTCCCCTGAGCGTGTCGGGTCATTAATGAGCCTCCTGAGGCTGGGGCCCACAGCATTCTTCCTTTTTGTGGACCTTCAGCACCTGACACAAACCCACAGACCCAAGCGCATGGAACTTCACCCTTGAACTTCACCCTCAGAGTTCTCTTTCCTCCAGGTAGCCCAGCTGGGTGGGTTTGAGCTTGGGGTGGTTTTGCCTTTACAAACTGCGTGACTGTGGGATCAGCTGTTCCCTCCCTAGGCCTTTCTTGTCAAATCACGACAGCACTCTTGATGCTGCAGAGCTGGGGAGGGGCTTGGGGGGGGGGCGGGTTGCTCAGGTGGGTGAGTGTGGAGCAGATTGAAGAGTGGTGCTGTCGCTCTGTGCCCAGGGGGCATTCTCAGTCCTCGCTTGAGTCAGGGCCGGGGAGAGGAGATCCTGGAAGGAAGTGAGTTGTCCTCTCATTGCTCAATAGCACCCCCAAATAATCCACTGCTTGAAAAAATTCAAGACAACGCTAGCAATTTATTGATTTCCTATATTTCCAAAAAAGCAAATACATGGTATAACATACAGGGAAGCTGGGCTGGGCTGGCACAGGCTCTCATGCGAACACAAAGTGGCGGGGAGGACAGGCTATTGGGGAGCCCCAAGATTCCTTGTGGCAGCCCAGGCCTTCCTTCCCCGGCCCTCCCCGCGCCCAGCCTTGGTCATCTGAGCCCCTGCCTGCCAGCCAGGTGCAGAGGTGGACTAGCAGAGGGTATCCTCGCCCAAGAGAAGTGTGGGGTCTGTGTCACCTGCAGAAGCTGCTGGTGGCCAATTGCTGGGTTTGTCTCAAGCCTGGGAGAGCCCAGGGCCAGGGTGGGAACAGAGTCCATGTCCCCTCTCATTTGTCTGCAGATCGGACTGTCGTGTTCTGGGTGTGGAATGTGGTCGTGCGAGGCCCAGGCTCAGCACCAGAGGACAAGGCTGCACCTGCCAGGTGCCCCGCCCCTTCCCAGTCCTCCTGAGTCCACGAAGCCGTCTTCCAGGCTGACTGCTGGGGTGGGAAGTGGCCTGGCCTGGGCCGTAGTGCGGTCGGGAGGAGGCGGCAGAGGCCGAGGAGGAGCCAGCAGTAGCCCATGTCCAAGTGCAGAGGGACCCGGGCCTGTGCCACAGGGGGTGGGGCTGGGGTGAGGACACTGAGAAGGCTCCCGACACGGGTTTCCTCGGAGGCTCCCCTGGGAGCCCTCCTGCTACTGCGCAGCTGCAGGGCAGGCAGGCCAGCTGGGGAGCAGGGCAGTGGGGCGGCCCCGGCGGGGATGCACGGAGAGACGCTGCCTTGCCCGGTCTAGTCAAGTGCCCCAGGATGCAGCATCGGGTTCAGGTCAGCCTCGTGCGCTCCCCGCACCGGAAGCTGGGGTGGGTAGGTTGCCCAGCCCCAGCCTGTTCCCTTGGCCGTTCCCTGAACGGCTCTGGCTTTCAGCACCACCTGGAATTTCTTTTTCCCCCCGCAGCATCAGGACTCCAAGCCCCCCACCAGCCTCGCCCACGCGAGACTGGTGAGCCCCATCTCGCTGGCTCTGGCTCCCAGGGCCGTCCTCACCGCACAGAGCCAGCACCACGGTCCCGGCCTCCCTGGGCCCCGCCCCACGCCCGCCCCAGGCCTCCTGAGACTGCTGAGATCTTCCCATGAGATACAGGCGCCGGGCGGCCTCCACCCTGCAAAGCAGCCTCCCGGGGAGGCGGCGAGCCCCAGCCCCAGCTCCTCTCCCCTCCCGCCGGGCACTGGGCAGTGGTGGGCAGCAGGCCTGCAGGACCTTGGACGGCCATGAGCTGAGCTGCAGGGGCATAGCTTGCCTGGCTCTTGGAGTGGTTACGTGTCCAGGCAGCCGTGCACACACACGTGCACACACCACACATGCACATGCACACATTACACACACACACACATGCACACACACACACACATATATACCACTTCTTAGAGGAAGAGGCATTGACATCGGAAATAAGCCCTTTTAAAACTCAAGAAAAGTCCTCCCCTCCCCGCCTCCCCACCCCCCACTGCCTGCCAGCTCCCCCTAGGAAAAAAAAGAACCTAAAAATATTTCCATCATCCACAGTCTTCAGGTTGCTCTGAACTTTTCCAAATACTGCACAGGATGGACAGCATGACCCATCCGGCAAGGCCTGAGGTCTTCTCACTGGGTCACGTCCCTGGAAAAGGACAAGTCCTCAGGTTAGCCTTCAGCGTGAGGCCTGCCCGCCGCAGCAGCCCGGCCACTGCAGCCATCCCTTCTTGTTCCAGTGTGCCCTGGCGTGCTCTGGCCCCAGACCAGTGTCAGGATCACCGTGACACACGTGCACTGCTCCTCTTGATTCAGAAACTCATCTGCTTTTGCCCTCCTCTCCAGTATCCCCTGCCCACCCTGCCCAGCGCTGAGCACCAAGATGGTGCTCATTAAAAATCAGCTGAAAGGGGCCGGCGCTGTGGTGTAGCGGGTAAAGCCGCCACCTGCAGTGCCGACGCCCCATATGGGTGCCCGTTCGAGTCCCAGCTGCTCCACTTCGCATCCAGCTCCCTGCTGATGTGCCTGGGAAAGCAGGGGAAGATGGCCCAAGTCCTTGGACCCCTGTACCCATGTGGGAGACCCAGAGGAAGCTCCTGGCTCCTGGTATCAGCCTGGCCTAGCCCTGACCATTGTGGCCATTTGGGGAATGAACCAGCTGTCTCTGTAACTCTGCCTTTCAAATAAATAAAATACATCCTCAAAAAAATTGTGTAGGCACTCTTCTCCCACAAACCTTTCTCATCTGCTGAAGCCCAGTGCCTAGACAGGGTCTGTGCTCCTATTCAGTCTTTGGCTGTACCAAGGTTACAGCCCTCTCTGCCCACCAGGAGCCTCCCTGGGGGCTGGGGCTAGGGACTGCTAGTGGACAGTCTGGGAGGCCACGTCCCCCTCTCCAGGTACGGCAGAGGGCTCCGTACCAGGACTGCCTCGGGGGGCCCTCGCTGGCTTTGATGATGTCTCGTGTAGCACCTGCCATGGTGCTCAGCGCCCTGCATCGGAAGCACTTTGGGGTGCTGGGGTCATGGCACTGCAGGCGAAGCTGCTGCCTGCAACCACGCCAGCATCCCACATGAGCCCCACTTCAAGTCCCGGCTGCTCCACTTCTGATCCAGCTCCCTGCTAATGTGCCTGGGAAAGCAGCGGAAGATGGCCCGAGTACTTCGGCCCTTGTTCCCAGGTGGAAGACTCAGATGGAGTTCCAGGCTCCTGCCTTAGCCCAGCCCTGGCCATTGCGGTCATTTGGGGAATGAACCAGTGATGGAAAATTCTCTCTCTCTCTCTTTCTCTCTCTGTCTTTCTGCCTTTCAAATAAATAAATAAATCTTAAAAAGAAACACTTCAGATGCTTTGTTGCAAAACACATCTGCCTGGACCTCATGCCAGGGCTACTGAGTCAGAGGGCGGGGTGGGGGTGGGGGGGCCAGGGTGTGCAGTTTAGCAAGCATCACAGGTGATTCCAATGAATGCTACAGTTTGCAAGCCTTGGTCATGCAGTGGTTCTGAATCATCACTTGGAAATCAGCTTGCTTGCACCGGGCACACACAGACTGCAGAGTGGGTTATAAAAAGGACAAAGAGGAGGGCTGTGGATGACCAAGCTCAGAATGACACATTGAGTAACCCTAGTTATTTATATTGTGTAATCACTGTGAACAGGCACCACCTGGATTGTGCA
This sequence comes from Sylvilagus floridanus, assembly GCA_949820135.1. Taxonomy (NCBI): domain Eukaryota; kingdom Metazoa; phylum Chordata; class Mammalia; order Lagomorpha; family Leporidae; genus Sylvilagus; species Sylvilagus floridanus. The sequence goes on from OX463240.1 coordinate 86,972,293, forward strand.
GTGCGCAACCTACACCACAGCACCCAGCCATGTTGCCCAGACCCCCTGGCTCCTCTGATGCTCCTGGGATGTTGTATATCCCAGTGTCCCATGGTGGGACGGCTGGTGCTCCCAGCCAGCTGCCAACACAGTTCTTGTGTCAGCCAGAGCAAGGCAGTCCGCCAGGCCCACGGGTGCTTCTGTGTCCTGGGCCTGGCCCCTCTCGTGGAGTCCGGCTGAGGCCACCACAGTGGTCTTGGAGGCGCCCCTTGCCCCGGGGGTGGTCGGTTCTCACCTGCCAGCTGAACTTGTGCGGCAGTCTCCTCTTCTTAGAACCTGGAGGTGAAGTTCCGGAGGCTGCTGGCCCCGGCCAGGGTCCCCAGCGTGTTCCTGTCGAAGCCGTGCTGCAAGGGGACAGACGTCACCGTGTGACACCTCCTGGGGCCGAGCCGCGGAGTGGAGGGGGGGCGCTGCAGGCTCGGAAACCCCACTCCCGGCGCTTCCCCGGGCTCGGGGGCTAAAGCTGGCCTCGCTAAACGTGCAGCCGAACAGAATGCCGCTAACAGCCTCAAGTTCCCAAACGTGTGTGGACTTCCCCCGCGGCTTGTGGTTGCAGCTGTTGGGCACCTTGAAGCCGGGCGCGAGAATGCAGCCTCCGCGCAGGGCTCTGCCAACAGATCCACAGCCAGCATCGCCCCAGGGAAGCTGGGGGGCTCCCCTCTGACACGTGACGAGACACGGAGGACGTGCCCGGAGCTCCTCCAACCCAGGAGCAGGCGTGGCGCTGGCAGAGCGAAGCTGCTGTCCATTCACTAGTCTGTGCCCTGGCCTCTGGCCCCGTCTGAGCGCCTGCTGCGGATCGAGTCTTGTTCCTGTTATACAGCAGGTGCTCAATGCATGCTGCAGTGTGAATGAGGACCGAGCAGCTGTAGGCCTGGGCGCCTTTCAGAACAGGGCCGTGGTCCAGGCTGAGCCCGAGAGCCAGGTCAGCTGCGGCCGCACGAAGGGAGCCGTGGTTCACGGCCGGGCCCGACCATGCTCAGGCTTGTGTTATGAAACCTTGTTTTTTCAAGGCTGGCTGGCTGGCTCCTGTTGGCTTTGGCTGAATTTGGTGGGAAGAAGCCAGGAGTGAAAAGGCCTGGATCCCAGCCTGCCTCAGTGAATGGAGACAGATTCCTTGGACTCTGCCTCCCCATTCAGCATGATGGACACAAGCCACATGGCCTGCCTCACCTGTGCTCGGGACAACCCGGTTCAGGATGGGTAGGAGGGTGCTGGGAACAGCCGCTCCGGCCGGGAATCCGCCAGTGCTGCTGCCCGGCTCTGCACCGCCTGGGGGTGCTGGGTCCCACAGGCCCTGCACCAGGTGCGAGTGTCCTGGCCTGCATGTGGTCTCTGAATTTGGGGGCGCGAGCTCTCCCTCATCCTCCTTGCCTGTCTCCTCCTGCCCCGATTGTGGCGTTGTTGGCAACGAGCGCTGGGCAGTCAGATGGCCATGGCCACGGCCGTCACATCCTCTGGGCCATCCTGGACCACAGAGGTGTCCTGGGCCTCCCTCAGGACTGTCGAGCCTTCTGCCCCAGGGTGGCCGCCCAGGCCCCAGGCCCCTGTCTCCCCCTCCTCCTCCCCTCCAGTATCCCCTTCTCCTCTCATGACATGCATGCTTGGGTCTCATTTGTCTTTGTGTGCCCACCTTCTGTCTCCCTTCTTGCCCAGGTGGGCTGAGATGGGCAGCCTCCATCCTGTGCTTTGCTTTGCCCACTGTTCCGGGCTTCCCGGGGACCCCTGGTCTCGCCAGCACTGGCTCCAGGGCCTCTCCTGGTCCCCCTTCTCCTTGTCCTCTGGGCAGCACTGGGAGCTGCTGCCCACCCTTCTCAGAGGCCTCTCTTCCTCCCCCCCACCCTGCCCAGGCACCTGGCACAGGGCGAGCTGCTTCCCTGGCCCTTCTGCCTCCTGGGGCCCCTTCATGCCTCTGCCCTTGACCCTCAAGATTTTCTATAGGGATGTGCCTCCTAACAACGCGTCCCATGCCACATCCCACCTGGACTCCTGCCCAAGTCCCCGGCTTGCCCTCTCCAAATCGAGACCCTCTTCCCCCCTGGCCTCTCCCCACCGGATCTGTTTCTGGTTGTAACATGTCCCGGGCTAGAAGTCTGCACACGGCCAGTGTTTCCATTCTGCTTCTCCGGCCTCCTGGCCTTTGCCCCCGTCCTCTCTGCTGCCTGCATCTCCGCCCAAGAGCGGCCGCTGCAGCTCAGTGATGCCTTACAGAGCGATACCGATGGAGGCCTCTGTGCCCAATGTGGCTGGGAGGCACTGAGGACAGAGGAGGGGAGAGAGGCACCCCCGGCTGCTGCAGGAGCCCCCAGGGCTCCGCACACTCTGCCTTGTTCCCTGAGGGTGGAATTCGTCTTTCTAGAATTGCTTTCAGCATGAGACTCTCTACCCAGACCCCTGCATGGCTCCCCCGTGCCAAAGGCACAGCACAAAGCCTGCGGTGTGAAACTGAGCGGGTTGGTATCCAGCCGCCTGGAGCTCCCCAGGCCCGGCACACACCAGGCCCCAAAGCATGGGGCCTTTTGTCCTGACTACGTCTCCGTTTGGTGCTAAAGGACCCCACCCCGGGCCTCCCACTCATTTCCTGGGTGTCCCGTGCCCTCTACATGCTCGGCACCCCTCCTACGTCCCGAGTCCAGGGACTTGGGTTGCACGTTGGTGGGATTCATTGTCTGCTTCTCGGACTCTGCCAGGGACAAAACACCCAGGTGGCCAACCCGCCTCTCCCTTCCTGGTCCACTTGGGTATCACCCAGCGCGGCTGGTTCATCTCATGACTTTATGATGGCGAGAAAGCAATCCACGTTTCCTAGAAACCAGACTGTGCATCTGATCTTTTCCGGGCCCAGCTGTGTGCCGTGCAGTCCTCTCTGGCCACGGTGAGCAGAGGCAGCCGGGGCTTGAAGGCAGCCTATGCTCAGTTGGAGCAGCCTGCTGTGTGCTGTGTGGCTAGGCTGTGATGCACAGCGAGCACCAAGCTTAGCAGCATTTCCAAGGGACGTGGGTTGGGGGCGGGAGCAGGTTGTGACGCATGCGCAGGGAGGCATAGGGGAGCCACACTATCAGAAGGGGCTGGGCCGAGGTGGGCAGTTGCGACGCATGCGCACGGGGAATACAGGGGGAGGCGCCCGGTCAGAAGCGGCCAGGCCAGGGGTGCTCACCTGTCTGAGGACACCCTGCAGCTCCTTGTTGGACCACATGTCAGACAGGAGGAGACGGGCAGCTTCCGCAGCCTTGGGCGAGGTGCTGGGCGGGCGGGAAGCACATTTGCAGGGGTGAGATTCTGGGAAGCGGGCGAAGGGACGCCCCTCCCCCCTCAGGGGTGCAAGACCGGCACAGCGGGCACAGCCCCAGGCCCTGCCCGCCTAGAGGCACTCCAGGACTCTCCTGGGGCCAGGAAGGGGAGGGGGTCCTGACGCTTTTCTCCTGGGAGGAGAGAGCTCACGGGGAAGCAGAAAGTCCCCCGGCTAAGAGGAGGGCCGCCTCTGTGCCCTCTGCAGCCTCCTCTCCCGCTCCAGCCTCCCCAGCCCGACCCCTCCTCCACAGGCAGGGCTGGGCGGGGCCCCGCGCACCTGCCGCGGCACAGGTTGACCAGGTTGTGCAGCACGTTGCCGTTCAGGTGCTGCTTGGCCATCTGCGGCTGCGAGGCCATCAGGTTCCTCACGGTGTAGCAGGCCGATGACAGGATGTCTTCGGAGTTGCTGGTGTTGCCGGTGTGGCTGGTGAGGAGTCTGGTCACTTCTGGGAACACTTGGTTCCCTGGGGAAGGAGGAGGGAGAGAGGCCGCAGGTCAGGGTGGCCCTCTGGGGCCCCAGGCGAGGCTCCCCCAACCCAGGGCTTGGAGACCCAGCCGGGCCCAGGGCAGACCTGCTCCCAGCCCCTGCCTCGGGCAGGCGGCCCCTCCTGCAGTGTGGGCATGGTTGGCCAGCTCTGGGAGGCGAGCGCTGTCGGGCGGCCTTACCCATGGCCCTGTGCAGCGCGGGGTGGCGGGACATGTTGCTCAGCAGGGAGGCCCCCGACCGCACCACATCCGAGTTGCCAGACTGCAGCAGGCGGGCGATTTGGGGCAGCCCCTTCTCCTTTAGCCCGATCAACTGGCTCATGCCGCTGGACATCTACGAGAAAGGGAGGCGGGGAGGCGCTAGCCGGCGGCTTTCCAGCAAGCACCAGGCAGGCAGCAAGGCGGGGCCGCGTCGGACAGAGAAGGCAGAACCTCTCCTCTCTCAGGGCGGAGGCTTGGGGGACACAGAAATGTGCCCACACGCGGGCAGCTGCAGAGCAGCCGGGCGCACCTGGGCCCCCCCTCCCTGGGTCTGCTCTGGGCTGGCCCGGGGGGGTCCTGGAGACCCCAGCCATAGGAAGTTCTTCCTTGGTTTGCCCTTGCCCTCTGCTCCGCAAACCCCTTTTGTCCTAAGTGAGGCTGAAGAACACCCAGCCGCCCCTCGCTCTGAGCTTGCTGCCTGCACACAGACCCCAGATCTACAGGCCCGCCTCTGCACCTGTCTGTGCCCACATCTTAATTTTCTACCTTGTGCAGTTCAACACGCGGGAGACCCCCCCCTGCCACCACAAATACCTCCCAGGCAGAGCCCAGGGGCGGGCGCGGGGCCAGGAGTGACAAGGCCAAGGGGACAGAATCCCCTGGGCCCGACGGGGACGACCTTCACCAACCCCAGGGCCCGGCCCACAGCCCAGCCTGCATTGCTGCAGAGTGAAGCTCCATGCCCGTGTGCGTCGGACAGAGCCAGACAGGGGGCAGAAGCCAGACTTGAGGCCGGCGAGCTGTAGGCTATGGAGGGAGGGCCCCCACTCACCAGGCCCTTGCTGGCCGTCAGGTTCTGCAGGGCGCCGGCGCAGGCCTCCAGGGTGGCGTCTTTCTTGCTCTTGCCCATGAGGTTCAGGTAGGTGCGGATGGCATCCGAGTGGTAGAGCCAGCTGCTGCCCTTGGGGTTGCTCTCTTCCTCGGGGAGGGGGACGTCGTAGTTGTTGTTCTGAGGACAGAGAGACTGCGGGTGGGCAGCCTGGCCCGGGCACAGCCCCTGGCCCCCACCCTCACAGTCCCGACCCGGTAACACGGACTGGGGCAGGGCTGGCCCGGGCTTCGACAGGCCCAGGAACAGGGATCCGAGTGTGCTCCCGGGGTTTACGGCTGCAGCACGGGCCTGTCCCCTCGGACTGCCCGGCGCCGGGTGGTGGTGGTGGCGGTGGTGGCCTGGCCGGCCGGCCAGCTGGCACACAGCACTCACCATCATCTTGTCGCTCTTGTTGCTGAAGCAGCCAGTGGAGGACTTCTCAGTGTAGGCATTGCGTGCATTGTACTCCAGCTGGCGGTAGCGCGTGGGCACCTCCGCGTCCAGGCGGTAGGAGAGGTTGTGCAGGATGCACATGCAATTCTCCACTGACTGCGGGCCGGGGGGGGGGGGGGGGAGAGCAGAAGACAAGCTGAGCCCCTGCCCAGCCCCTGCCGGGATCCGGGGCTGCCACCTCCCTGGAAGAGTTAAGAGAGCTGCAGGGGCCTCGGCTGCAGCCACACCCTCAGCCTGGAAGGGTCTCCCAGGCACGCTCTGGACCCTGGCTTTGAGTCCCGGCTCTGTCATTTCCTGGCCACTTGAACTTGAGTTCCACTTCCTGTTTCCTCGGCTGTCAAAGGGGACTAAAGTCGCCTACCTTACTGGGCTTCTGGGAAGACAGGGCCTAGGGAGCACCTGCCACGGGGCCAGCCCAGAGGGGGATGCAACAGACGGCGGCCCCGTTTCTGTTGCTGTGGATGAAGCACCCACGGGTGAACTGGGAACGGGAGACTCCGCTTCTGCCTTCCTGCAGGACAGCCCCCGGCCCGTAGGTTCCAAGTTCATCTCCAGCCCCTGCCCTTCCTGCTCCCACTCGCCATGGCCGATTGTCAGCCTCCAGCCTCAAAGTGGGCTGTGTGCACAGCGCAGGGAGTCCTGGGGCCTGTGCTCGGGGTCCTCCCCATGGCGTCTGGCCCATACTGGGAAGCAGACCGTGCTGTTTCCCACACTGCGGAGCTGTGCGGTGGGAGCATCGGCCTTCCGCTACACCCCCACCACGAGCTTCGCTTCCGGCCCTTCTGTGCTGTGTGTCCCAGAGTGCAGGGAGGTGGCCCCGCCGCCGGCTTTTCTAGCAGGCTTGGGGGGCATAGCTCACCTTGTCATCGCAGCGGCTGGCAGCCACGCAGTTCTGCACGTAGGCCATCAGGGAGTCAATGAGCCCCACATAGTTGCGCATGGCCTGACGCCCTGCGTCTGCTGAGCTCAGGTTCCTGGGGGGTGGGGATGAAAGGGAGGAAGGTGTGGGAGGATGTAGGGGAGGCTGGAGCTGCGAGAGGAGAGTGGGGAGGAGACAGAGTGTGGGGGCGGGGGACACGCAGGTGGGTACAGGGACGGGTGGAGGTGGCAGGTTGTGGTGGGAAGAGGAAGAGGAAAGGAGTGGAGAGGGAGGAGGAATGGGAGAAAAGGAAGGCAGGAAGCAGCCTTTAGCCAGTGTGGCACACGTGTCCTCAGGCCTATGACGCCTGTCGATGGCTGCACTGCAGCTGGCAGCCCGAGGCCCACCAGGAGCTGGCGCTCCTCCCTGGCTGCTCTCTCTCTCTGTGTGGGGCGCAGGAGCAGCTGGGGTACGGAGCTGCAGGCTCTGCAGGGCACTTGATGCATGCACGCCCTGTGCACAGCCCGAGGTGTGTCCCAGCAGCAAGCTGAGCCCGGGCAGTCTGCAGCCCATAAGCTCCTCATCACGCGTGTCCTGGCTTCTCATCACCCTGGTCTCTCTGCTCCCCGCAGGCTGCTGTGGGAGGCCGCCAAGAGGAGGTGCAAGTCGAGACAACTTCAGAAACACATGCCAGCTGCAACCCCCCACGGCGGAACCGCAGGATTTGGGGACAACAAACCCCATTAGAGCGAGTGGGACCCAAAAGGGGATCTCGCTCCATGGCTCCTCGCTGGGGACCAGCACCCACCCCACCCCCCACTCCCCACCCCCCAGCTCGGAGAACAACCCACAGCGACTTTGCCACACCCTGGTGTGGAACTCAGGAAACCGCGGGCAAGGCAATGCCATCTTCATGCCAATGAACGTGGCAAACGGCTTTAGCAGTGCAACCGGGAAGTGACTCATTAGCTGTCAATCAGCGCACTTTTGTCTAAAAGAAAGCTCTTCAAGATGGCACAAGAAATGCAGTTTTCTGGGGGGGCTGGGAGGGGCAGCCTCCCAGTCTGAACCAGTCTGGCCCTGCAGAGCCAGGCATTTGGATGTCTTAGAGTTCTAGTTCACGCCTGCTGCGCTCCCCATAGTGGGCGGCAGGGGCTGGAGGGAACTCAGCAATGCCTGGGTCCCCCCGCCCTGGCGCCAGGCCCTGCAGCCAGTGCCAGGCTGCACGTGATGTCCGCCACCCTGTCTCAATGTTGGCGGACACAGGCTGCCTGCGGAGGGCCCGCAGCCGGGGCACAAAGAACCCACGTGCCCTCCCCTCTGACCTCAGGCAGCCCGTGGCGTTGAAGAAGACCTCGGGGTCCACCACGTCCCGGGACACGTTGCTGTTGCCGTCGCACCAGCCAGAGAAGGGGATGATGACGCGGTCGGCCAGGACGGGCAGGGCGTCGGCCACCAGCTCCTCCTTCAGCTCGTCGGTGGACGACAGGTTCCAGAGCAGCCCTGGGGGTTGGAGATGGTTGGCCCAACACAGGCCATGCTGAGGAAAAGCCAGGGACTGCACTGCACTGCCTGTCTGGGCTCTTCCCGGCGGGCCTGGTCTATCAAACTCATTGTGTCCAGTTGTTCCATGAGCACTTTGCTTAACGTGCCAACCAGACTGAGGGCCGTGGCAGAGTTCTCTGCCCAGGTGAAAATTACGCACATGGAAAGTGATCAAACAGGAGCTGATGGATGGGTGCGTTCTAATAGAAGTGTCAGCGCCTGGAATGTTCCAGTGCTCTCTTTCCCCCTGAAGGTGATTCCAGAACACGCATCTGCTGTGACTCTGTGCCTGCCTCATCCGCCCGGTCCAACCTGAGGTCTTGGCGGTGACTTCTCTGGCTCTGTCCCCACCTCCAGTGCTGCGCATATATCCCTAGCACGGGGTTAAGGCTTAAGACCTGCTAAGCCCTGCCCTCCCTCCGCCTGCCTCTCTCCCCATCAGATCCCAGGGCTTGCTGACAACAGATTCTCCCCCTGGCCCTCCAACCCCAAAAGACCCAGCTTCCCTGTGGGTGGGCACACCATTCAGGGTCACCATCTGGACACCGCACCAGTGCCGCCAGGGCCCCGGGACATCAGCCCCAGGCCAGATCTGCACAGCTGTGCCTCGGATCTCGCACCCCGGCTGAGGGGTGTAGCCTCCTGCGACGCCCCTGCGCTCCGTGCTGGGGTGCCTTACCAGTCAGCTGCTTTTGGATCTCGGTGCTCCCGGTCCGCCTCAGGAGGCTGACGGCCTCGCGGATCCCGCCCTGTCTGCGGGTCTCCAGCTTGTTGGTGGTGCTCCTGAATACCAGGTTGCGCAGGGCGCCCGCGGCCGCCTGCTGGACGTTCTGGTTGGGGCTGCGCAGGAGGTCCACCAGCCTGCAGATGCCGCCCAACTGGTAGACCTGGTGGAAGAGGGGCCACGTGCCCGGTCAACAGAGGCGAGGCTGATCTGGTCAGGGTCTACTCACACAGGGGCCAAAAAGGACTTGAGTCCAGAAACACCCGGGTCAACCGAAAGGAATAAGCAGCATGAGGTCACAGGAACTGAGCCAGACCCGGAGCCGGAGACCTGAATTCAGATCCAGGCCCCCGTGCCCTGGCTGGAGACCATCCACAAGTCATTTTCCCTGATCCCTGTGTGGCAGGGAAGATCAGAGGGAACATGGACATAAACACACTTCAGAATCCAAGCAGAGGACCGGGATTGCAGTGTAGGGCTTGAAGCATCGGTTTCAGTCCCGGCTGCTCACCTTCCAACCCGGCTCCCTGCTAATGCACCTGGGAAGGCAGCTGGGATGGCCCGAGTGCTTGGACCCCTGCACCTGCGTGGGAGACCTGGATGGAGTTGGCTTGGTTTTAGCCTGGCCCAGGTCCAGCCATTGCAGCCATTGAGGAGTGGACTAGAGGATGGAAGATCTCTCTCGCTCTCTCTCTCTCTCTTTCCCTCTCTGTCACTCTTTCAAATCAATAAAATAATTCTTAAAAAAAGAGAAAGAAAATTCCAAGCTGAACACCACCATAAGGGAGACGCACCCACGGAAACCCAGGCTCCTGTGGTGCACAGTCGGATGCAAACTAACCCTGGCCCCTGGGCAGCCCACTTATGGCACCACCTCCCTGAGCCTGCAGGTGTCCTCCCTGGGAGGTGCCCACAAGCTGTTTGCCTCCATGAGATGGTGACCGGGAGGGAGCTGATGCGCGGGGCGCAGCCATGCTCTTTGGCGGAATCTGAGAAAGCGGATTTCTGATGCACCCATGGAGTGACAAGACCAACGTGGGAAATGCATCTGCTGAAGTCCTCTCACCCAGAGGCCTTTGCTCTGCACAAGGCTAAGGTGTCCAGCTTCAAGCTTGGGCAATGCCAACTCCTTGCCCCTGGGCAGGGTGGGAAGAAGTCACCTGCAACTCCCACCCCCACCTCTGTCTCTAAATGTAGGGCCAGGCTGGCACGCCCAGGCCCTGCCAGGCTCCCCGAGGAGGAAGGGGTGCAGCTAGTTACCTGCTGCTTGGCGGATTCATCCTGGAAGCAGGTGTGCTGGATGTAGTAGGCCCCGATGGCCTGGTACTTCTCGTCCTGGGAGCTCAGGTACTGCACAGCCTTGGGGATGGTCAGCCCACTGCACTCAATGTCCTCACTGCAGATCCTGCCAGGAACAGGCGGGGCGGGGGGCAGAGGGAGCACAAGTGAGCAGTTACAGGGTGTGTGGGTGCCCTGGGGAGGGGCCTCAGAATTTCTCCTTGCACACCCAGCCTCATGTGCCCACTGGTGAGCTAGAACAGGCCCACGGAGCACCTGTGGGACAGCTCCTCTAGGGAGGGAGGGCTCACCCCCTGGATCGCCCCCCACGTGGAACACAGGCTGTGGCGAGGCCCTGGTCACGGGCCAGTGTCCCAGCAGGTGGCACTGCCCTGTGGGAAACTCTGCCCCATTCCCTGAGATACGTGCCCACCCACACTTCCATCTCTCATGGCATTGGGCAAGTGGAAGAGAATGGCTTGAGCCCATCCATTCCTCCCTCCGTGCCCAAGTCCAGCTGGCTCTTCTTGCACAAATGTTCCCCCCTCTACTCCCTCCTGTCCTCATGGTCCCCACTCTCCTATTGATCACAGTCACTGTCAGGGTGACCAAGGGACCCCTGCAACTGGCTCTCCTCTCCAAGCTCCCCTTAACCAGGCAGCTGGTCCCCAAACCCTGTCCACTGCACTGCACAGAAACCAGCAGCTTCTGCATACTGCAAGGCCAAGTTCAATCTACTTAGGCTGATATCCATGCATCAAGCCAGAAAATGGTTGACAGCCCCCACGCAGAAATGTGTTTTAACCCCGGGGTCTGGCTGCACTGGGGTCTTGCACGTTCCCCAGCCCCAGCCATGTCGCTCCCCCACAGCGCCCTGGCTGGGTCTTAGGCTCACTTGACCGTGGCCTCAGGTCCTGCTGGAGTCCCATGCCCGTAGAGCTTCCCAGGGCCCCCCTGGTGTGGGGTCACAACCTGCCCTTCCCCCTGACTATGGCCTGCACCCCAACAGAGAGCGAGGGCCCCCGAGGGCAGGGGCACATAGCCCTCCCCTGCTACCTGTCCTCAGCATTTATGGAAGGATGCCTTCCTCTTTGCTAGTAGACTCATGCTTCACCATAGTAGGTGCTCAATAGATGCTCATGGTTTTAGCTACAGCAACCTGACTTTTGGGAAGAGTGCTCCGGGGCAGAGCTGTCGGATGTTGGGTTAGGAGCACCCTGCCCTGCATCGACTGTCAGCCAGTACCGGCCAGTCTAGCATCCCCTCTTGTCACTCATTCCCTCCATAGGTCATCGAGAGCCCCACTCGGGGCCAAGAAACCAGGGTCAGGGGCGGCCCCGGTCATTCTCCAGGTCAGCTCGGGGCTGTCCTGCACGTGGCTCTGTCCCCTGCACTCACCACAGAGCCGGCATGCAGCAGAAGCTCAGGGGGTGTCTGCCCAATCAGGGATGCCAAGCACAAGACCCTGGGGCCCCAGCTGCTCCCCAGTGCCTGTGGCTGTCCATGGGCACCCAGGGGTCTCCTTCATCCCCACTGGCCGGTCAGCATTTGCGGGAGGAGGTGTAAGCTGCCCCTTAGCGCCGGATCACACCCTCACTGTCCCAGCAGTCCTTGGGACTCCCCTGTCTGATCACAAAACCATGACTCATTCTATTCCTATAGTCTTCACCAGGGCACATTCCTTTGCTCTTTGGCCCTTGGATGGAGAGCATCTCCAAGGCCAGCGTGCACCGCCCCGCTGTCACCTGGAGGGGGCCCTCTTCCGGTGTCGCTGAGTCAGCACCTGTGGGCAGGGCCTGGTACCACTCCCACAGGTGAGGCTGAGCCTGCTGATCAGAGGAGCACACTTTAGGTGGAGTCTGACTCTGCTTCACAGCAAGAACTCCCCGAGGCCAGAGGTCTATAAGGCTGGGGACTCCTGGGCACAGAGGCCATGTGTCTCCCATCATCCCAGGACCCCACGCAGGTGCAGCCAGACTGACGCCCAGCCCAGCCCAGCCCAGCGCAGCAGCACTCACTTGGAGCTGGCCCTCGAGTGGCCGAAGGACAGGTCCTTGTTGCAGATGGTGGGCACGTACACCGGGTCCTGCTTGGAGGTGCAGGAAGGCGGGCGCACAGGGCACTTCTTGGTGGTCTTCTGACCGCTGCAGGTGCTGTAGAAGCTGTAGCGGTTCTGGCTGGTCTTTTGGCCCTTGCTGCCGAGCGTGCCCTTGCGCAGGGTACCCCGGGGGTCGCAGTAGAGGTCAGGTTCACTGCGGCTGGCCTTGATCTTCTGCATGAAGCAGATGTCGCTGCCCGCGCCCGTGGTGTTGTAGCTGCCCCGGGGGTAGTGGCGGCCCCAGTTCTCCATCTGGCTGTAGGAGCTGAAGCGCCTGTTGTCAGTCTCCCGCTTGAGGGTCCCATTGTAGATCTGGCCAGGGGAGAGGAGAGCGGCGCAGTCAGGATTCTGGACTGGGGGGCCCTGGGGCCCTCGCCCAGCCCCCCCAGCACTGGCTTAGAAAGGGACGGTGCAGGCGGAGCTCCGGACAGTCAGCCTTCCTCGGGCACTCTACTCAGTGCTAGGAAACTTCTGCCCCCCCCCCCCACCAGGACAAGCAGTAAATGGGAACAAGTCCCCTGTGCGGAACCCCACAAAGGCCAAAGAGGGACCCTGCCCGTGCTCTTGCTTCTAGCGCCCCCTGCGGGCTAGTGGCTGCAGATTGGGTTGCAGGGATGAGGGAGGGGGGCTGGGCAGAGGTGATAGCGGGGTGCCCCTCCCTGGGCTCAGTGTGAGCCCACATGTGGCGCAGCCTGCCGGAAGCAGCCTGCAGAGCCGGGCCTCGGTGGGAATGTGCTGGGGAGCGCTGTCCGAGGAGCCCTGACTCTCCCAGGAGTCTGCAAGCCGGTGGGTCTGGCCTGCTGGGACTTGTTCTCGTCCTACAGGCTTAGCCCTGAAAACGTCTCCACACAGCTGCTGAGCTGGGCCTCGCCTCTGCTGGGATGAGCCAGGGCCAACTCCAGCAGCCTGGTGCCTGCCCGCCCCACCCTGAGTGTGTGTGTGTGTGTGTGTGTGTGTGTGTGTGTGTGTGTAAGGGAGGTAGGTCGTTAGGCAACTGGGTAATTCCCTTCCATGCCAGATCGAGCCACCCAGGCCTGGGGAGAGGCTGGCCTTCAGCCGGACCCCTTTTATCCGGGCAGGGAGAAGTACAGGACAGGAAGCAGCCATGGGCCAAGTGCCCGGGAGCCTGGGGGTCAAGCCACCTGTGAAATGTGGCCACACACTGCTCACCTGGGCAATTCACCCACACGCCCAGCTGTGCACTCAGGCGGGCACAGTTTTCTTCCCCAACGGGGTCACACCAACCTACTTCGAAGGACACTAGTATGTGGCTGTTGGCAGAGAAACACAGGGCAAGAACCAGGCGGTGGCCAGGGAGGCGGGCAGTTCTCTGAGACTTGGACATGGTGTGGGCGTCTTGCAGGTTCCATGTAAAATAAGCAGTCAGCCGTCCACCACGCCGGCCCAGGGTCACTGCCTCTCCTCCCAAGGGGACCAGGGGGCACATGGCACATGGGAGTGGAAGCTGGGGGCTCCAAAAGGCTGGCTAAGCCCTCGGCGGAAATACAAGGAGCTTCCTTGTTCTGGTCAGCGACACGCCCAGACCTCGGCTCAGACACCTGCCGGGGAGTCCAGACGCTGGCCTGGCCCAAACCCAGGGGAGATGCCATCATCTGATTGAGCCCCACGGGCTTTGGACTCGGCTCCCCTGAGCTGGGAAAGGCAGCAGCGGGCTGCCCTGCTCCATCTCAGCGAGGGTGGGCAGCCCAAGGGAGTGGGAGCAGCGGGTTGGGGGGGCAGAATGGCCCTGGGGGGCACAGCATTTCCCGGCCCAGCTCCCACCCGCCACACTCCAGCGGCTTCCCCTCTCCTTGGGAACCCCACCTCCTGGCTCCTGGCTGTGCTGTCTGGAGCCCCTTCTCAGCCAGAGCCCTCCTCCGCTAGCGCTGACGACCTATGACCCAGCCTGAGCCTCCAGCCTCTCTCGGCTGGGCATCTTGGGAAGCCAGAATATTCCTCCGACTCACTCAGTGGAGACGCCGTGGGGGGAGAAGACCGGGAGCAGGGAACTCAGACTCGAGAGCCAGATAGCCGTGGGCAAGGCAGTGGCCTGACGGGCACCCCTGGACAAGCTCCCCAAGCCCGGCGTGTGAGGCTTGGGTCGTAACTACCCCTGGTGTTCAGAACTGCTGGGAGACTCAGATGCACGAGGTTTGTGTTTGCTGAGCGGGGAGCTCATAGCCCTCTGGCTTGCACACCTGGGGCAGGGTTTCACACTGGGAGGGCTCCCAGGCCACACCTAAAGGAGCCACCAGGTGCATGAATGAACAGGAGAGGAGCTCACAGGAGTCTCGGGGTCCCAGGTGTGGCTCGCCCCACAGCTGCAGAGCAGGCCTAAGTATGCTCCCGACAGAGGAGTGTGGTCTGCCCACACGCACGCGGGGGAAGCCAGGCTTTCGATGGGATGCGAGGCGTGCATGCAGTTGGCGCCTCTTCCCGTGGGCTCCTGCGGCAGGACAATGCTGCATTGTGCAGGACGTTCAGTGTCCCTGGCCGCCAGGCCCTCACCACACTGCCAGGTGTGGCCGGGGCGGAAGGCGCGCACGAGAGACAGCTTTGCTGCCAACGCCAGGTCTCCAGCCGCACCCCCACACCCAGATAGGGATCTGCGCTGGCTTCCTCCTCCTGAATACAAAGGACAGTGTCTCTCTCACACACACTTCCCTCAGGTGGGATGGTCCATGTGTGAGAACATTCCAGAAGCTAGATGCTCAACTGCCCTGGGAGCAGAGCTGACCGCTTGCCCTGACAGCAGGTTGGGCGGGACAGCCAGGTGGAGGCTCCAGGGTGGTGCCGTTGGGAGTTGGTGCTCAGAACCACGGTCCACGGCAGGCTGAGGAGGGCTGCTTTAGCCAGGACCCTCCCTGGCTGGGCCCTGCTCTGCACCCCCCCCCCTTCCGCTACTGACGTTCACCACCTTTCTGCCCCTCCCCCTTCCTTGGTGGAGGTGTGGGTTTTGACCCCACCCTGAATGGTCCCCCTCCCATCCTGGTTCTCAGGAGGAAGCTCTCCCTGGAGCACAGGAAGGCAGCATGAGCTGTCCAGGCCCCGAGCAGGTGAACGTGCAGCACACCTCATCCGAAAGGCCCCGCAACCAGAAGGGCTCCCGTTTGCCCAACACCACGGGGACTGCGGGAACCCATCACCTGGACAGAGGTGCTGCCTCCGTCCTCTCACCTGCCCCCCACCCCCGGCATTGCACCTGCTGCCCAGACTTTCCTCCGGCCCACCCCAGTTCCCCAGCAGGGGACTCCAGCACCAACCACATCTCCCGACTCCGCCCTGGGGCGCTGCGATGCCATCACCTTGACCTTCACCAGCAAAGCATCTCCAGCCTCCTTGCTGCAGAGCCTCCTGTTGTCTGATGCCTACAGGGTGAGGGCAGCGGCCTGTCCCCCCAGCCTTGTCTGCCCTTGCCCCAGACCCCCAGCTCCCTGCTTCTGCTCAGTCTCCCCCCACGGCCTCCAGACTCAGGAGTGCGGGGGCTGGGATGCCGCCCCGGCACACCTGGGGGCCCATGGTCCTGCTGCTTCTCTGGTTGTTCCCAGAACTTTCTGTCTCTCTTCCACATTCTCCAGAGAAAGATGCCCTTTGCTGTGCCTAGCCTGGGGCTGGGCACACAGCAAGGGATGTGTTTGCCGTGAGAACTTGTGCTGGGGATGGAGATCCGGGCTCCTGCCAGACTCAGGGGAACCCTGGGAAGGCAGGAGGGCTCCGGCAAGGCGAGCCTTCTGTGAAGGCGGCACAAGCCGGGCTCAGCCTGTGACAGTCGACCTGACCTGGGTGACGGCCGCTGGGTGGTGAGCCCGGGGTTCTGCTGCAGCTCCGGCGGGGCAGACAGAAGCTGCCTGACCCCTCGGGAGCAAGGTATGCGCTGGGTAGACTGAGATGAAAAGAGTGTCTGTGTCCCCAGCTATTAGCCCATTTTGAAACGAAGCTTCTGCCAGCAAGGTGGGGCCGCCAGACCGGCTCTGCAGCGGCTACGCCCTGCTCTGCTGTGTGCTGCGAGTTCCCACCAGGGCCACCTGCAGCAGCACAGTCTCCCCACGCCCTTCCCACGATCACCAGCGTGCATACATGGCTGCGTGGGGTCCTGGCGCCCCTCCTGTCTGCTGAGGACCTGCACTGCAAGCCCTCGAGGGCAGAACCCCCTCCCCATCTTCCTAGCACCTGCCATGCCCCACTCCGTGCCCATCCGAGGGGCTCTCCAGCAGCCCCTGGCATCTTATGGGGTTTTGGCCAGAGCTAACCATCCCGAGACGGCAAGGTGTGCCTCTGCCGGCGGCTGGGCAGCTCAGCTGTCGCCCTCTCCGGGGGGTTTGGAGAACCAGGTCCTCTCCAGCAAGGGGCCCAGGGTGTGGGGAGCTCCCCGAGAGGGGCAGGGTGGCTGCTGACTCAGCAGTGAGTCAGCATGGCAGCCAGCAGGGCCTGAGTCACCGTGGCTGAGCCTTCACCACGGAGAGCTGGGTCCCTGTCTCCCCCGGGCACGGCTCCCTCTTGAGAAGAGGGGGTATCTCCCTTCTCCCCTGACAGGCTGCAGTGACCAGGGTGGTCCCACGGCTCCGGAGCTCTCACTCTGCCTTAAGAGCAATCTCATTCGTCCTCGGACGAGGCTCAGCTCATCTGTGGAAGCCCCAGAGGCAGAGAGGATGGCAGCCATTGATGGCGGTGCCCACCCAGGAGACAGCTCCGGGGGCCACCTGATGCCATTTCCATGGACAGTGGCTGGTGACAGCCAGCTCCCCATGGGCTGGGAGGGTGCAGCAGAAGTGTGACCCCTGCCAGGTGTGGGCGTCTTGTCCCCCGCGTTTTTCAGATGTGAAATAAACCAAAAGCTGGGATGCCCTGCCTGGGGGTCAAGACTTTACCAGGGTTCTGGCTAAAAGCTGAAGAACAGGAATGGGCACACGGGCAGGTGGGCTGGGGAACAGACGTGGATCACTGAGATCAGCCATCCAGAGTGCTGGGCTGACTGGGGCCTGGGGAGAGAGGGCCCCACGGGACTCCGCAATGGGGCCCCGGGGTCTGCTGGGAGGTGCGGCTCCCTCCAGCAAGGTCCCGAGTCTGGGATGAAGGAGGCATCTTGGCCTCCTAGGTTTCAGGCCCCAAGAGTGTGTGCAGGTAGGAGGCAGGTCAGGCCCATAGAAGGGTCTGTACCCCGTGGCAGGTGGCACGGGCTGAGGGCTGGTGCCCACTGCCATCTGCTTGTCTGAGCCAACACCCAGGCCAGCTCCAGCATCCAGCCCTGTCCCCGCATCCTGCTCCCTGCCTAGCCACTATCCTGTGGGAGAAATAACTCCAAACTGTGTCTCTGCCTCTCCCTTCCACACCTGCGAGGTGGGCTTCTCTCAGCCTCTGACACCTTACAACAGCCTAGGACAGGGACCTACAGTTTCCAGCCTGACATCTGGCAGGTGCACATCACCTCTGACGCAGGTCTCACAGGTGAGAATGGCAGAAGACCCCCCGGCCCCGCCATCTCTTCCACTGGCTCAGTCAGGTCGGCAGCATGCTCCATGATCACGGCTTCCGGTTTTCAAGCCTAGAGGCCAGCTGGACTGGCCCAGGGATTGTTCGACTCCAGAAGGGGAAGGTGAGCAGAATCCTGATGGGCAGGTGCTCACCTGAACCCCAAGAGCTCCCTAGAGACCTGATGGTGGAGGAAGACCACTCCTGCCTATTGGATGGTCAAGAACTCATGCAAAGGGAGGGGAGGCCACTTTGCCAGGGCTGCCTCTGCTTGGGGACTGGATCTCCCCTTTCAAGGTGAGCACAGGTGCATCACGCACATGCGCACACAATGTACCCACGCACATGCAGATACACACACCACACGCCGGTTCCCATGTGCCATGTGTTCCTGTGCAACTCCCACCTGCCCACATGGGACACCCATCACTCTGGCAGGGATGGATTCAGGTGGGAAAGGTCCGGGGACGCTCCTCGCGAGCATGCTGGAACATCCGAGCAGGTGCGGTGCTTCATGGTTTGCAAAGGACTTCCCCACTCTCATCACCTTGCTGCATACACACACACACACACACACACACACACACACACACCCCTGGCAATGAGGTGCACAGGTGGACAGCAGCAGCAATGACCCAGATCACAGAGGCTCGGCCCAGAGCACACAGCTAGGAAGCAGCAGGCCCTGACCCAGGACCCAGGTCTCTGCCTCTCTCCCAGTGTTGCTCGTCCGGCCGAGCGTGCCTGCCCTTCCTCTTCAGGCTGATTGTGGGAGCTCCTAGAGTTACTGAAGAAGAGCATGGCTGCTCAGCAGTGTGACACGGTGCTACTGCCCAGAGACGGGGGCTGGGAGGCTCTCTGTCCCAAGGGACGTCTGAGGACAGGGGACTTTGTGGTCAGGACCCCTGGTCCGTCCTGGCCAGGACCACAAGGGCAAGGGCACAGAGCAGGGACTCCAGCCACACTCTGCTCCAAATGCAGTGCTGAGCAGGCGGAGAAACGGACTCGTGCTGAGGCTGGTTCTTGCAGCCGAGCCCCAGAGTCTCCCAGGATTAGCAACGTCTGACCACAGAAATGGGCCATGCTGCTCCAGGCCTCTGGGATGGTCAGGAGGGAGGGATGGGTCTTCAGCTGACCCCGAGCACTCCCACCCTGCCCCCCCAGCACTGTGGGGGCCCCTGGGAGCTGAGTGGGTGAATGTGGAAGTGGCTGGGGATTTCCTGTGGACCCTCCCCAGGTGGGCTCCAAGGGGCAGTCAGCAGAGCCCAGCACCTGGCAGGCCCTGACCCCGACCCCGACCCCGACCCTGACCCTGACCCTGATGGAGAGCAGCAGTCTCAGGCCGAAACATCCCCTTTCAACGCCACAGGAGAAAAGGAGGAGCAGCCAGGTGTGGGGTTGCGTTGGGGGCAGGGGCTACACTTGGCTGCTGCCTGCCTTGGCTCTTGGCTCTCCTATCCGGCCTGCTGAACCAGCTTTGGGAAAAGGACCCCGAGCCACCAGCTTCCAACTGGAATCTCCCCAAGTGCTGCACACATCGCTGTTGGCCTGGAGGTGACCTTAGGGGACACCAGGGGACACAGGGAGTCCTCCTTTTCCATTTTGATCACAGAACCCAAGAAGGCTAAAGCTGGATCCGGGATGCATCTGTATGTTTGCCAACCTCCCTTTCCGAGCCATCCCCCCAAAACTTCCTGTGTTTGGTGGTCCCTGGGTAGACGAGAGCCCGTGCTGTTTTCACACTGTGAGAGTCGCTACGATTCTGCACAAACCGACAGCAGAATGCAGATGACAGAGCAAACATGACTGCCTCCAGCCGCAAGGGCAGCGAAGTGGCAGAGTGTCTGGGGCCCGGGCAAGGGTCGGAGGACCCGGCTCCATGCCCGGTTCTCGCCCTGCCGAGCTGTGCGGCCCTGGGCCGTCACGCCACTGAGCCTCAGTTTCCCCAACTACCGAGAGCCCCATAGGTCCCTGACGTCTGACAGCCAATGACTCAGCCCTCGCCGGAGTCACAAACAGCCTCCCTCGCAGCCCAGCTCAGCCCCGTCTTGTCCCCTGCCCGGCCACGCCCTAGTGGGTGGGGAAGGCCGGGGTTCTGAGCCCCACAGCAACTTCTCTCTCCACCTGCATGGCTGCCGCTCTCCTCCCCTCTCCCCACCCGACGGGATTTTGTTTTTCAGCTGAGTGTGCGCTCTCGGGGCGGGCAGGCCTCGGCAGAGGCATGCCAGGCCCTGGGGGGAAGCTGAGCCTCACCCCGGCCAGGGCCGGGGAGGGCTCCTCCACCCACTCGGGATCGCGGCTGCATTTGTCTCTCTGAGCTCAGCGACAGCAGAAACCCTCTACGGAACCAGCACGGGAGACCTGTCCAGGGCTTTGGACCCGGCCCAGCTTCATGTCCCCCTGGTTCAGAGCCTGCCCGGACCCCTCCTCTCCCTGCCCTTCCAGGCCCCTTCCTCCTCTGGCTCTTCACAACCCCTGCCACTGGGCTCCTGGCTCAGCTCTGCCCAATCCATGGGTGAGGTGACGAGCAAGGCCCTTCTCTCTCCACTAGGCTTCGAGACAGAGGGGTCATGTGGAGAGATGCAAGCATGAGCCTACACTGACTCAAGGGTGATTAAACGGCTAGGCTCGCATAGACTCACAGGAGAGCTGACCGAATAACCCAGAACCTCAGGGCTGCAGCCCAAGCTCAGGACGCCTGGGACTCAGCCGGGGGAAGAGGCGTGGAGGTCATCTGGTCCCACCCCCTCCTTTACAGACCTGGAAGCTGAGGCACAAGGCCCCGCGTGCAGCAAATTTTAGCTTTTAATTACATCCTCTCTCATCTGGTACCTGCTCTGCACTTAGAGGGAGGACTCGAGGGTTTGCTGCTTGAGTTGGTTTGTTCTTGCAAAGCCAGGAAAAAAAAGAAAAGAAAAAGGCTCCAATGAAACCCCACTCATTGCTTCTGGGGGGAAACAGCTCTTCCCTCTAAAGTGGCAGACGCGCGGGATGTGTGCGGGAGAAGGGGCAGAGCAGTGGCTAACGCATCCGGAGCCTGCCTTCTGGGGAGCAGCGCCTGTCCACCCTTGTGGTCTCACACGTCTCCGCGGCACGGGGATGCTGTTCCCAGCCCAGCCACACCCGCTGGGGTCCCTGCAAAGTGCAGGGGACGGGTTGATGAGCACTGCTGATGGGTTCGGCTAAGGGAAGGCGCACACCCGGCTCCTGCTGTCCCCGAGGAGGGCGGAATTCCTTCCTGGGCACCAGCTGGGAAGAGCCTGCTGCTGCCTGTGTCTTGGGCTGCCGGCGCCCCCACTCCTACTCCACTCCGCAGCCGCCCTGTGGAGCCCTGGGCGATGGAGTCCCTGCCTCAACATTCTCATCACATTGCCCCGGCCTTCTTCCACCTGCCCATGCACCCAGGACAGAGACCGTGGGCTTTTGCCTGCTCCCAGGCCTGGTGGTCCTCACCGGGGCTGGAGGGTGGGGTGCGGGCTGGTGTGCTTACTTGGCTCTGGGGGGCACCGGGAGCTAAGAGCCTTGTGGGAATTGGCTGCCAAAGGCCAGGAAGCTCTGGACAACTCTGGGCCCAGCAGTCTGCCGCCAGCTGCCCTCCCTGGGGTGACAGTCAGAGAGGAGGTGGCCAGGACCACCGTTTCCTGCCTGCACCCCTGTGCAGGGGCAGCTCTGGCGGGAGCTCCTGGAGGTCCTCCTGCCTCTAGTCCCACGGTGCTGGCCTGGGGGGGGCACCCTCTGACTTCTCTGCCCGGAGAAAGAACACCAGGCAAGGATGTCAGAGCGGACAGGAGGTGGCCCAAGCACCTGTCTGGTCCTGCTGGTGGTCAGCACCAGGCCCAGAAGACACAGGGTCCCAGTCAGAGTCCCCTGGGTAGTGACAGAACCAGTCCCCAACACCCCATACTTCTTCCATCTCCCTGTCTGAACTCTACAGAGGTCTCGGCTGGGGGCGGGGAGGCTCCTGCAGACATTCCCAGAGGCTGAAGTGAGCCACGGGGGCATCAGCTCAGAGGAGAGACTCTGAACCAGCCCCGACCCTGACAAGGCCACAGAACCTTACCACGGGGAAGGCCGGGCTGCTCTGGTGGAGGGCAGCTGACCCAGGAGGGCCCAGCCCCAAGGAATGGCCAGACACAGGTGGCGGCCCTGGGCTGGGGGAGTGGCAGTGTGCAGAGCTGCCACTCGCTGGCAAGAGCAGGCCAGGGGCTCCTGCTGCGCTCCCCAGGGAGTGGTGCCCCAGGAGCCACCCGCCAGCTCCCGTGCACTCCCTGCCAGAAGTTCTCTGAGAGGCACATCCTGTCCCTTGTCAAGTAGGATCATCGCCTCTTCTTGTTGGGTGAGTGCCTGGGGCCCTGCTGGGACCCTCCTATCGCCCACGGCTCGGCTGGGTGAGTCAGGAGCTGGCAGCAGGGCCCCTGAGCTGGCACACACACACCCTCATGGCTCCCTCGTCTCCTCTCTGCCCCACCTGGCCTTTCCAAGGGGACTGAGGCCCAGCAGGCCTGCCCAAGGGCCCCAGTTGGGAGGAACCTGGACAGCGGCATTCGGAGCTGAGAAACGGGGCTGGGGCTTTGGCCAGCAGAGCTACTTGCCGTGCCTCAGTTTCCCTCTGGGAAACTAGAAGGAACGCACCCAGCACCTCTCCTGTTGCAAGGGCTTACAGGCTGCAGTGTCCTGGTTTTACCTGGGGATGCACAGGGGAAAGCTGGGAGCACATGCCAAGGCCTTGACCGTCTGGAGGCCTGAGGAGGGGACCTGGGGAGCTGACACTGCCCACTCCGGGGCTACCACCACACAGGCTTTGGCTATGGGGTCCTGCAGAGACTCAGAACCCAGCTCTCAAGCCACACAGACCCCTACATGAGTCTTCGGCTAGGACCTGGTCCAACTGCTTTGCTCCAGGATTCAGACAACCACCTCTCGGGAGGTGGAGGCCACTTTGGGTCCCTGGGCCCAGCTGTGACTAGAATGCTGGCCGCCCACTGCTGATCTGACCCGGCACACCCATATCCCTCCCACTGCCCTTCAAGAGGGGAACTTTCACCCTCTTCCCAGATGGGCAGGCTGAGGCCCAGTCGGTTTTGGAACTTGTCTACACTCACAGAGTCAGAGGCAGGGAGGGAATCTGGACCTCAAGTTGCTGGTCGAAGCCTGGACTTGCTCCCCTGCGCCAGACTACCTCCGGGCACCGCCTGTGGCACCTGCGCAGAGGCAAGGGCGATCTCTGTCGGCTGCTCCTAAGGCGAGGGGCTCCTCTCTGGCAGCCTCTCTGCAGGACCTGGCCCACAGCTCTGCTCTTGTAGACACGCAACCAACATGGTTACGGCGCTGAAGGTGAACCACCAGGAGGGAGAGCACTGAGCTGGGAGTCCAATGCCCCCACCACACCCCGCCGGCAAAGCCTGATGCCGCCCCAGCCTCTCAGCTGCAGCAGAGGCTCACCCAGCAGGCCTCGGGCACAGGGTGGGCAGGGTCAGGTATCCTCAGGGCAAGGTCTCTAGCATGTGGTCCATGTGCCCAGACAGGCTCATCAAATACTGGCATATCAAACACCTGGTGTCAGACAGTGCAACAGCACAGCAAGGCTGCTGGGGAGTCCTGAGTTCAAGGGGAGACAGGGCCAGGCAAGGGCAGAAGCCCCCTCCTCATATTCCTGGGGGTCTTTACTCTTTGGGGTGCCAGGCTGGGTGTAGTGGAGCATGTAGTGGAGCATGGCCGAGTGATTCAATATGGCGTGGCCTGCCGCACACCTGTTGGCTGACCGTGTCCATGGGGAATCTCTTCTCCACCGCCCAGCCCCAGGCAGGAAGCTATCCGGGAAACAACCAGAGTGCCCCCCACTCGACAGGAACGCTCAGGTCGTGCTTCTTGGCTTGGGAATAGGAAGCCCCTCTGAGACCGCCATCTGAGATCAGAAGCATTTCCCCGAAGGCAGAGCAGTCCACTCGTCCCCGCCCCACGTCGGCCAGACCCACGGGACTAAAGCCCATTTTCAGCTTGGAAACAAAGGGCTCTGCCTTCCAATGGCTTCAGCTCTCTAATCCCATCATCCTGGCCTCAGCCGACCTGGAGGAAGGCATTAATGGATTCATCCCCAGGACAGCTAAGAGGGGTCTCAGAGCCCCACTGCCCAGACCCACCATGGCTGCAGCCTGGGGGTGTCCTGCCTGGCTCCCCAGCCCAGCAGGGCAGTCCTTCCAAGAGCCTTGTTTTTTGTTTTTTTGGTGTGTATTTTTTTTTTTTTATCATCACAGGCATGACGTAGGGTGACCAGCTTTAGCAAATAAAATGCAGGACATACAGTTACATTTGAGTTTCAGGCCAAAAACAAGTAATTTTTAAGAGTAAGTATTTCCCCAACAGTGCCTGTTGTTGGGAGCCCCCACCCTGACCCATTTAATGCCCACAGCCAAGCCAGTCCCGCTGGAGTCTGGGAGGGAACGATACAGTCGCTCTCCATTGTGCTGGCACGCTGACACCCTGCTAGGAGAGGAGGCCTACTGGAGGAAACGACGGGATTTGGGTCCCTGGAAACACAGACTGCGGAAACACACAAAATGGCCCTCGCTGGAGTGGGTGGAGCCAGGCAGTTGAGATGCCCGCGCCCCATGTGGGGTGCCTGGGCTCTGTTCCTGGCTCTGGCTCCTTCTTGGGTTCCCGGCAATGCGCACCCTGGGAGGCAGCGGAGTCCCTGCCACCCACTGGGAGAGCTGGGTAGGGTTCCTGCCTCCTGGCTCGCTGGCCTTGTTTGGCCCAGGCCTGGCCATGGTGGGCATTTGGGAAAGAGCAGAAGGGAGCTGTCTGACTCTGACAACAAAAAGCTTAGGAGACAACGACCGTCATTAAAGTGCCAATGTCTGGGCAACGGAAAAAGAGAGGTGAGGCGTTAGGTCAGGGCCGGCTCTCGGCTGCTCCGCTGTGCGACCTCGGTGACTGATCTATATCTCTGGGCCCGAGGTTCTCAGCTGTTAAACGTGGACCTCACTGAGACTCGACTACCTGGAGAGTGTGGTTCTGAGAGCGGGAAGAGTAGGGCCCAGCCTGTGTGTCTGCGAGGTCAGACGGTGGGGCTGTATACCGCCCCAGCCTTTTGGTGGGGCCATACATCACCCCAGCCTCGGCCCCTCCCTCCTACAGACCACGTCTGTGCAGGAGGAGGAGCCGAAGCTGCCAGTGGACCCAGAGAACTGACCGGAACAAGAGTCTTTGGGGCAGTCTTTTGCTCCAGACGACTTTTGTTCGTCAGACTAACTTAGCTCTAAGTTTTATTACAGGATTCTCGATCTTCGTTTTCTTAAGTTGTGATCATAGATTGAAAATGGCATGATAAGTTTTTTATTAGAAGGCTATTGCTGATATTGATGTAAGATAAAACCACAGGGGGCAGGTGTTGTGGCTCCAGGTCTTGGTCCCCTCCCAACCACGTGGGAGACCCAGACGGAGTTCCTGGCTTCCCATGTTGGTCCAGCCCAGTCCTGTCTACAGTGGGCATTTGGGAAATGAATCAGTGCATGGGAGCCCAGGTCCTGACGAGGAAGCCAGGAAAATGGCCTTCTGCTGAGGCATCTGAGCTGACCTGGGAGCACCCACAGCAGTGGCTGCACAGCGTGGGGATCCCGCCTGCCATGCGTCCTGGCCTCTGGGCTGCCCTAGCTCAACTTCAAGTTCGCTGAGGGCCAGGGCAGTCCTTCCACACGGAAGTGCGCTGACATCAGAGCGTAGTCGGCCACGCCCTTCCCCATGTTCCACCTTCCAAGGGGAAACACCTGGGCCCCTGCAGCTGCCTGGCTGCCTGGGATCTGACCCCATTTGGCTTTGCCCAGCCTTAGTCTCTGGTTCTGGGTTCTCCACCCCCCACCGCCACCCCGGCCCCCTCCCTCTGCTGGATCCCCATGTGTGCTCAGCGCTTCCCGGTTCCCATCGCCTCTCCTGAACCGAGAGGAGCCGGGACGTGCCTCGGCAGCTGCCCGCCATGAGTCACGTCTGCAGGAGGGCTGGGCCTGGGTGAGGCGAGGAAACCGAGTCTCCCCAGCCAGGCCAGCGAAGCTAACAAGGCAGCGGGGGGAGGGGGGGGGAGGGCTGAGTGACCTCACTGGGAGCATGGTGACGGGGGGGGGGGGCTAAAATTGCTTTTAGAAACAACTCCTTCCAAAGAACTCTTTGACAGCTCTTACTCTACAGATCACTTCCTGCTGGGTAACATCTCACCGTGGATGCAACCTGCCATCATTCCCACTTAGAAGAGAAAACCAACACCCAGAGAAGCTAAAGGTTCATCCCAAGTCACAGAGCCAGGATGGACCCCAGGCCTCCCAAGCTGTGAGAAGGGCAGGGATGAAAGACCCTAACATCAGGCCAGCGTGAGGCCAGCGTGATTGTCCACCGTGACTGCTGGCCAGGGCCCCGCCTTCCCTGGCTGTCACCTGGTCCCTGCGCTCAGCGTCACTCAGACAGCTGCTCTAAGTCTGTCTGGTCCCGGCCCTTTGTGTCAAAGCGCTTTTCCGTCTGTGCCTGCTCTGCTGGCTCACGGGGCTCAGGCAGGCGTCTGCTGAACGGAGGTGTAAGTTGGCATCAAGAATCAAAAAGGCAGGTCGCGCCAGCAAGCCCCGCTTCGGTCTTGCCTTTCGTCTCCAACCTGGAACACGCGAGGCAGATGCAGCCTCCAAGAATAACCCCAACAAGAACTTAGGGGGAAAGGCATCAGGCCAATGACGCAAGAACCCCCACCCTGCCCCTGCCCAGGACCCCAGGCCGTCCCCACTTAGGAGTGACACCGAGAACAATGCTGCTGGTCCCGGAGCCTTAGGGAGAGAGACCCCGACTGCCCTCGGAGACACAACCTAAGTGCCCCTCACACAGCTTCACAAGGCTTCATGGGAGAATTCTTGAGAATGGTACAGGTTAATGTGGAGATCAGAAAACACACAGTGACGTCACAGCATCTGGAGCCTGGGAGAAACCTCGGGCGCCACCCAACCCCATCCCCCGGCTCAGAAGAGAACGGCTGGGCCACAGGGCCCTGGCTGCAGTGCTTGGCCCGGCGTGGGCTCCGGGGCCGCCCGTTGGCTGGGTGAGACCACCCAGAAAGAGGAGTCAGGATTCAAAGACCCAGAACAATCTCCATCCATGCTACTTGAAAAGAATTCTTCAGAATGACCCATCAGGTTTCTGGCCTGCCCATTGGTTCACTTGATCCTGACAATAATCCAAGAAAGTCGACTTTGTTATACCCCTTCCGCACGGGAGGAAGTGAGGGCCGGGGGTGAAGTCAGTTGCCTAGAATCACTCGCCTGGTGAGCGGCAAAGCCACTCAGAACAAATCTGCCTGAACTTCAGACCCCGGCATGCAGCCCACCAACGCGAGAGCCGGGGCAGTGGACATGTCCTCCTGCCCTCAGGGGACTCCTGGCCCCCAGCACACACTGAAGGCAGAAGACCCCTCAGACTGACCACACACAGACCCCAAGGATTCAAGCTCCTCTCAGTCCATGATCAAGTCAGATGTACTGGGAAATGCAGATTTTTTTAATACCCTGTTTTTTATGCTTTTCCTAAAATGTTCTCACCTGAGACTTTAGAAATATCCCATCAGCCCAAATGCAAGGCCACACGAGCAGCCCCCGCCCCGTGTAATAATGGCCAAGCAAGCAGCCTCCATCCGGGGCCTCGGGCTGCAGTTCAGGGACAAAGCTGCTCCACTCTTTGTAGCGACCGGAGTGGGTTTTCTGCACCGTAAACCCAAAACCCACCCCACAAACATCCCAGGGCTTTCGGAAGGGAAGCCGCTCCTTACCGGATAGCCCCACGAGCCGTTTCCAGCCTGGAACTTGGAGAAGTAGCTGCTCCGACTGGTGGTGCCATAGTTGTTGTAATTGTCAGCCAGGCCGTCGTACATGGAACCTGCAGGGCAAAGGCACGGGGTGAGCACAAGGGTGACCATGAGCTTCACCCGGCCCTCCTCCCCAGGGCACACCTCTGCCTCCAGGCCCACCAAGCCCATGGCGGGGACCAGCCGCAAAGCCCTGGAGGAGGACGGTGCAGGGTACGTCGCCTGCTGGCCCTCGCTAGCTCTCTCCCTGGCCTCCCCAGCTAGGGACGCTGCAGATGGCTTCAGGCACAGCTGAGAACCTTGGCCAGGCCCTCCCTGGGAGCCTCGTGGCTCCCCAGCAGTGGACACCTACGGGGCAGGAGGTGGCCGGCTGGGACGTGGAGCAGCGCCGTTCCAGTCCAGGGAATCACCACTCCGCACTCCACAAGCATCAGTTTCCCGCTCCGGGAAGGCAGGCTGGCTCTTGACATTGCAGGCACGGAGGTCAGCGCCCCAGAGCAGCGAGGGCCGACTCCAGTCTGATTCCTGTCTGGGTCCTGGATTTGGAGGGAAGCCCGGCCCCCGCCAGTGACCAGTGCCTTCCGCCCCTTCCTTCATGCCCGGCTGGAGAGGAGGAGGAACGGCCATAACCTCAAAGGCCGGGTGAGGGTTAATGAATGTTTTCAGAGTGTGTGGACACCCGCAAATGACAGGCTCCAAGCCAGGGTACAGTGTCATTAGGCGTAAAGTGGCTTTGAACCATAGAGAGTAGAACTGGATTTAGGGCTCCCGGAGTGGGGGGAGCCTCCCCCTCCGCTCCCTTTCACTGGATGGAGGGACCCTGCGGGACAGCCGCAGCTCTGCACAAGCTGTCCCTGACACACGGCCAACAGGGACGAGCTCACGGTTTGGCTACATCGCCTCCCTTGCTGAGCCTGCCTCCCCCCTCAGCCACAACCAGCCACTCTCCCTCCTCTTTCAAGGCCAAGATCAACACCTCACCCCCTCTAGGAAGTCTTTGCTGACCAGTCCTGCCCCAGGCGATGTCCGCTCCAGGATGCTCACTGTCCTACTGACTGGCCCCGTCCCACCCCTCGAGATCCACCAGTGGCTAGCCCCCACCTGGAGGCCAGGGAGTGGGGCTTGCCCCTCCCTCTTGTGCAGTGGGATCCAGGGGGAGCCCCCGAGAGGGGCATGCACACCTTTTGTCTAAAGCCCTTAAGAAAGCCTGTCTGGGAGGCAGAGGGCTTCATGGTGATCTCACCTGGCTAAGTTAGCTCCTCCCCCCTCTACCACGCCCCCTGAGGCTCCCTGGGCTCTCTGGGAGACATGGGAGTCCCAGAGGGGCAGCATCCCTGCCTGGGGTCATCTCCTCTGCCTTGATGCCCCCTCTCCCAGGCAGGACAAGCAGACGCCAGGGCTCTCGAGCCATCTCAGACGCAAGGTGCCCTGGGAGTCTGGAGGTGCTGACCTGGGTCCTGGCTGTGGCACTGGGGCAGGCTGTGTGCTGTCTCTGGGCCTCAGCTCCCTCTTTTGTAATAAGCGGATCCTGGTCTCTGCAGCCACCCGGCCTCTCCACAGCTCTCCGGATGGCATTCGGAGAGGCCCAACTCCTCTTCTCCTAAGACAGGGCTTAGTTTCAAGAAGGAAGGGCAGACGTCAGAGGCTACACCACCCTCCTTTGCTGCCTGCCCCGGGACCCTTCCAGAAGCTTCCATCCCTGAGAGCCCCAGGCCCAGGCCTGACTCCTGCAGGGACTCTGCCTTACTCCGGCCCCCTGGCGTGCCCCTGCCTTGTTCCTTTGGAGAGGAGAGCTTTTTCCTCCCAGGAGGAGACTGGAAGGGGCTGCGCCGGACGCACCCACAGTCAGGACCCTGGGTGTCGGCCAGGGCTGGACCGCCTCCCCTCCATCCAGCCACTCTGCCTTCCCTTCCAGGCCTTGGCAGGCCAGATTCACTTGGCTCTCGCCTCAGGAGCTGGTAGTTTTCACCCAAGGGCAGGTGTGGGTCAGCCAGCTGCTTCCGAATGGAAAATCCAGGGTGGTGACAGACAGAGAGCTCCAGGGAGCTGCGGGAGGCTCCCTGCTCCTCAAAGGCATCCCTGCCGGCTCCCAGCCCTGGGACTGGAAATCCATGGGCATGGCCATCACGTCACACCCCTCTGCACTGTCACAGGGAGAAGCCCCCCCCCCCCCTACTCTGCACCTGCTGCCTTCCTGACATCTACCCTTCACCACGGGAACGTGGGGGACTCTGCCATGGAGCCAGGGTGCCCTGCGGTCCCCCAGAGCCAGTCCCCAGGTCCCGGAGGTGAGTCTGGTAAAGACAAGTATGGGCTGTAACTTTCACTCCTGGTTGGGCCAAAGCATCTGGACCCTCCCAGGCAGTTCCTGAAGGCAGCCCCTAAGGTCCTTCTGCATGTGGGAGCCTGCTTGGCTCTCTGTGAGAGTGAGGCTGCCATCACCCCAGCCAGCGCCGGCTGCCTTGGGGCAGAGGCGGCCAGGGAAGGGAGCAGTCCGGAGAGGTCACACACCTGAGTCCCCCTTGCAGGGGTGCAGGTGCAGGTGAACAGTGTCTGTGGGAGCACCACTCCGAATCAGAAGCCATCTCCCCTTTCTGGACCCTGCAGTGTCTGACTGGCAGTGCCCTCTGAAAGTCAAGTTCAACAGCAAACAGTGAAGTGGCCTGTGACCATCTGGCCTCTGGACTTTTCTAGAACTCACTTCCGGGAAGCCCTTCCTGATTGACGGCACCTGGTCCCATCTCCACCTCCCACCTGTCCCGGTCTCCACCACCGTGCACTTCTCCCTGAGTAGGTGTCACACCTCTTCCCTCCCTGGGATCCAGGGCACAGGGCACAGCCCTGGGTGGGCGGGCCCTTTGGCCAACCAGCCCTTCTGCCCTGCCCGGGCCTTGTTGAGAAAGTGCTCTCATGTCTGGTGCCCAGGGGCTCAGTGTCCCCATTTTATGCCAGATGGGTCCAAGGTCCTTGAAGACCACCCAGCCAGGCCCTCCTCTGCCCACAGAGGGCCCTGGTGGGCAGGACGAGGAAGGGGCTGTGTGTGGCTGCAGACACCAAGGCTGCTTCCTTGGGGAGGGTCCTTGGCTCCACAGGTGGAAGGGGAGGTGATCCTAGCTGGGCCCAGGGACCCTCCACTGTGCTTCCTGCCAGGCCTCCACCATGAACACAAAGATGGCGGCTTCTCAGTGGAGCTGGCCGCTGGCCTGTCTTGTGTGTCATCCTCGGGAGGCGTCTGCCCCTCACTGAGCACGAAGGTCAAAGGGCAAATATCTCCGCGCCTCTATTACCTTCATTTGCACACAGGCAATACAAGCTGCTCGTGCACACGCCTTTTCTCATTTTCTGCCTGTATTTCTGGGTGGGAAACCGTGCCTGGAACTTGGTCCCAGGGTGGGCATCGACCCTGCGGGCAGCTTCCCCTCACTGCCCCCTGGCAACGGACCGGCTAACTCTCTGCCATGTCCCAGGGCGGCCCTGGCTTTCTCACCCACAAACCCTTGGGAAATGGAGGCAGCTCCTGCTGGAGGGGCTGTGGAATGCTCTCTCCAGCGGGGGCTGACTCATCCCCTTCCACTCCAAGCTTTCAAGCTGGCCACACCCACTGCACCTGAAGCATTCTTTCTCCTCTGCTCAGCCCAACCCACCCCTGCAGTCCCAGCCTCGAACAGGGATCTGCTTCTCTCAAAGCGGCCCCGCCCGGCCCGGAGCACCCCACGCCCTCCGACACCACCGTGTCAGCACTCTGCGCTGTGGGCTTTCCTGGGCGGCTTGGGCGTTGTCCAGGGTGCGGCTGCTACACTTCGTGTGTGCCAGCCCGCCTCTGTGCCCTCCTCCCCGAAGGCAAAAGCAGGCCTGAGCCTCCCCCTGGCAGGCCGGGGCTCCCCGAAGCAAAGGGGCCTCCACTTCCACTGGATCCCCCCTCCCCTCCCTCCCAACACCAGGGTCCACAGACACAGGCCTGCCTGCGTGACCCACAGGCTGCCCCAGGGGCCGGGGAGGGGAGCCCCACATCCTGCACTGCCCTCCCCTCCCAGTCCTTCTCCCTGGCTGGTCAGAGGACCTGTCACCCTGCAGGCTCTGGGGCCCCACCTCTTGCTGAAGCTGTCTTCCGCGAAGCTGGCGCCTCTTCCAGCTTCCTCCACCCTTGAACCAAGCCCACCTGTCTCTCAGCATGAAAGAACCCAAGGAAGGAAGCCATTATCCTTCCACGACAATCTTTCACTCCCTGGAATCTTTCCCACCCCTGGTGCCCAGGCCCAGGCCTGGAATATTGGGAAGCTCAGAGTCATGCGGGAGACACTTCTAAGACGACGTCCCGCAGAGCATCCGAGAGCTGGCGGCAGTAGGCCGTGTCCTGGCCGCGGGGAGCCCCATGCCTGTGCGAGCAGGGCGAGGAGGGCAAGGAGTACATACAGCACAGCCTCACGGGCACTTGTGTGGTTCTTGGCCCTCCGCTGGGTACGCAAACAGAGCAGAGCAGCAGGGGCACTCGCCGGGCCCTGCGGCTGCCCCGTGCGCTCTCTGATCTGGGCCCAGCTGCCACCAAACCTGAGGTTTAGGTGGAATGCGGGAGCTAGGCAGGACAGGGCTGGCACGGGGGCAGGGCATGGGGTCCAGTGGGCAGGGGCTGGAATGGAGGTCAGCCGGCCACCTGGCTGGCGTCCAGAGTAAAAACCTGTCACCAGCTACTACGACATTAAGTGTCCATCTATGCGTGTGTGTGTGTTGGTCCCAGGCATTCTCATTTTTTAAAATTCCCAGGGAAGCTCACGTGGAGCCACATCGAAGAGTGGGCAAGAACTGGTCATTTGGGTTGGGCTGCCTGCCCGAGGCTCAGCCTGGTGGGCTGCCCGGGGTGGGGGCTCTGCAGTGAGCGGCAGGCAGTTTGGGGGAATGGTTGGCCCAGGAAGGAATGACAGGCCTGTTTCCAGAGAGTGCTGTCATCTCGAGGCACTTGAGAGATGATGTTACTCCAGCCTCTGACAGCGGCAGAGACGCAGAGAGAGGCGGGACCTTGTCCAACACCTCAGTCTGAGGGGATGCCCCTGCCCCAGCACAAGCTGCAGGTAGGGCACGCACGTGTGCATGGGTGTCTGTGTGTGTGTGTGTATGTCTGTGTGTGCATTCGTGTCGTGTGAGGGTTCTGTGTGTAAATGTACACATTTGCATGTGTGCTGTGTGTACACGTGTGTACACACATGCATCCATGAGTACTGTATGCCTCCGGTGCTTCTCACGAGGCTGTCCGACATCCTGCTATGTTATTTAGTTCCAACATCACAGTCCTTCCAGGGGTCACAGCCCAGCACTGGGCACTTGCCTGGTTCTGATACTGACAATTTGGTGCGTAGGGAGAGGAATCTGTGTTTACAAAGTCTCTGCCCGCGAGCTGAGCAAGGGAGCAGATCCGGAGAGAAGCCCCTAGGATACTCAGCATTTTTGCATGTGTTGCAACAGGCCGACAGAAATTCCAGCTGAAACCCCAGCTTCACGCCAAGATGCGTTGTAAAGAGATGGGATGTGCTCCTCGCAAGACTAGCTGGTAAAGCACACACGCCCCTCCCCAGCTCCGTCTCGGCTCTGCGGTGGAGACCCCCTACCCCAGCCGTGCCAGCTCAGGGCCTACGGACAGGAAGAGTGGGCAGAACCTGCCATCGTTCCTGCCAAGACTCAGCCCGATGCACAGGCACGAAGCCCCCAAAGGCAGGGGCTCCGACTTCGGCTCCCTCACTGTGCGTCCTGCGTAGCCTGCCCCCAGGAGGACCTGAACAGGCCCAGGGATGGAGAAGGTGGGGCAGGCACCTGCCCTGGCCCAGTGTCACCCCCAACCCGTATTTCTGATCAGAGGGAAGAAGAGGCTTGGCAAGATTCGAGAAGGAAGGAGGCAAGCTTCTGGCTGCAGAGAGGCGGCAAGACAGCGGCCAGGCCGAGCGCGCTGGCAGTGCTGGGAGCGTCCTGCGAGGACAGGGGACGTGAGGAGTGCAGCTCCGTGCTGGGAACTGGGTGTGTGAGATGTGCTCATGGGGCAGGGCAGGTGTGTGGGGCTGGGGTGGGGGAGATGGGCTGAGCGTAGGAAGAGATTCCCGGATGTGAGCGAAGCTTAGGGAGAGATTAGGAAGACCTGGAAGGTGGGGAAGCGTCACCTTTCGGGCTGGGTGAGCAGTGCACCACCCCCCACCCCCAGGGCTCCTGGAGGGCTTTCCCCACCCTCAGGGAGACCATGTGTCCCCGCAAAGACTTCTGCCTGTGGCCACGTCCCCCTCGGCTTCCTCTGGCTTCCCACACAGTCACCTGGCTGCACACTGGGCACCCTGAAAACACAGGGCAGTTCAAGGTGGTGGGCAGGTCCATAGCAGGCCCCTGAGGGCCTCTGCCTCCTCCCCGGGACTTGGGGAGCAGCCTAGGAGGGGCAGGGGGCAGATGAGCCTTTGGGGGCCAGGACTTGGGTCCTTCCAGCCTGCAGGGGCTCAGATCCCTGCTGCTGACAGCAAAGAGCGAGCCCCGGCAGCCAGGGGCAGAGGGAAGGCACTCGGACTCCGGGAACATGGGGACGGGCACCTGTACGTGGGACCAGGCTTCTTAATTAAGGGGGGCCCTGGGTAGGATTCAGGGGGCCCAAGAGGGTCAAGGACTCCAGAGAAGCCAGCTCCTTGCTTTTTGGAGGAGACCGAAGGAGCATCCGCTTTTGTCCGGGGGACCTGGGAAAGGGCCCGGGGCGTGACCCCTCCCCGGCTGCCAACGCCTCCCTCGCAGGAACCCAGCAGGCTGACGGCCGCAGGAAGCAAGAGCGAGAGGGGCAGAGTGAGTGGAGATGGCCACGGAGCAGGCAGGGGAGGCTTGGGCGTTTCTGATGGGGAGGACAGAGAAATCTGATGAAAACAGAGCTGGATAAACCAGAAACACCAGCTCCAAGCGACCGAACCGCCTCTTCCAGCTCGGGTGCCACTGTGGAAACTGACACCCCTTGGGAACCTCCCCAGAGGCTGCAGGCAGGGGACACACAGCGACATCCACAGTCCTTGGACAGCTTCTGGAAGGGCAGGCATCAGAGTCAACCCAGGGGGACAGGGATCCAGGCCCCATCAGATGGACAGCACCCTCAAAGACCGAGGTCAGAACAGCAACAGCCCGGCCTGGCCCGAGACGTCCGGCCAGCATCCCTACCGTGGGCAGAAGACAGAGCATCCGGGGCACCTGGAGCATATTTGGGACTTTCCTGGCGCTGTGAGCCAGGAGCTCAGGCTGCTGTGGAGTGGGAAGAGTGGGAATGGGTGGGCAGGTCTCACGTAGGGGCCAGCAGGTGAGACTAGGCTATGCCCCCTACTGTAGCCAGACCTGCTTCCCACAGAGGCTTGTTAACAACTGTCAAGACAGGAAATCAAAGGAGAGGAGCCCGGAGCCCTGGCAGAGGCAGGGGCAAAGGGCACCCAGCAGCCAGGCCTTCAGGTCTGGGGATGGGAGATCCGCCTCTTGCTTCTCTCGGCTGGGCCCAGGGGCAGCTCAGGAACACAGACAGAGGCCGAGAGTGGAGCTAGCGGGTGTGTGTCTGTGCCTGCCTGCATGTGTGTATATGTGTGTGTGTGCATGTGAGTGTGTGTGGCGGAGAGAACGGGCAGGGGTCTGTCTCCTTTGCCTCCTCCTCTGACTGTCCACTGCCCCTCCCTGTCTGCTAGTCACGATTGACCTGTCCTGGTTCACAAAGGGTAGAGTCTTTGTTAACATTTTAAAATTGGTAAAATTAAGAAGTGGCAGAAACAAGAGCCCACATTGGGGCCTTGCGTGCAGTTCTTACATGGAAGTGTCTGGCCGAAACACTCCCCGCAAACGCCCCTGTTGGGACCACCCCTCAGTTTCAGGGGTCCTATGCCTTTCTCCAAGCCTCCCCCACCGGGAGACCATGTCACCCACAGAGGCGGGCACTCTGATTGTTAAAGTGCTCAGCCCAGGTCTCCATGGACCTGGAGGGACCCCCTCCCAGCCGCCCTTGCTTCCCACTCTCCCCCATGAGCCCGTGGCTCTCCTGAAGCCGAGTGCCACAGGGAGAATCTGTGGGAAGGGGGGCTCTGCCTTAGCTGTTGGGGAGCCCCTTGTCTTGGATCACTGCGGGGCAGCCTTGCCTCTTGCCGGCGGGAGGTCCTGCGACTCATCCCTGCTCCTGCTGCCACCTCTGATCCCCTCTGGCTCTCTCCTCGGTGACCCCCTCACCCCGTCCAGCTCAGCCCGAGCTTCCGACGCAGGCGGCCCAGGACAGCTTCAGGGGCGCATCCAGAGCCTGGCAACTACTGAGGTGCCGGTGGTACACAGCCCTCAGGGGAGAGCGCTTTCTCCGCAGCCCTGCGGATCCAGGGTTCCAGCCCCAGACTCTCAGCCTCCAGGCGGCGCCGGGCGGGAGACACGCTCCCGGCGCGGTCCCCGGCGAGCCACCTAGCCGCGCCCACTCGCGCGGTAGAGCTCCCGCCGCGCCCCGCCGCGCCCCCGGTCGCCACGGCTGGGGATGCGTTGTTCGCGCGCGGGGCCGACAGCCCTGGGACTCCGCGACCCCTCGGTTGCCGCGGGCCGCACGGGCGCCAGGCCTTACCTCGGTTGGAGTGGCTCAGGGTGGACGACTGGGAAGACTTGGACTTCTGCCGCTTGACCGTCATCATCACCTGCTCCTGCACGCGCTGCCGGCCCGACGTGCCGGTCTTCATCTTCTGGTCGGACGGCAGGGCCAGCGTGGAGTTGTCCTGGTCCTGGAAGCACTCGTATGCCAGGGCGGTCTTGAGCGGCGAGTGGTTCATGGTGGCGGGAGGCGCGGGCCGGGCCGGGCGGGCAGCGAGGCGCAGGAGGGCGAGCGGCGCAGCGGGCGGCGGGAGCGTGCTCTTCTGGCTCTCAGCGGCTCCCTATGGCCATAGAGTGCGCGGTCTGCTTGAGGCTCCCGGCAGCTACTCCTGGCGCCTCTACCCCCGGCTCGTCCCTCTGTGGCACTGGCGAGGCCCGCCCTCCGCCAGACAGGATATACCACCTCCAGCCTGCACCTCCCACTCGCCGGCTGCGCGCCGCCGCGCGCCTCGGACGCCCGCCGCAGGGCCCAGCGCTCTTGGGGGCAGGGCTGCCAGTCCCCAGTGCGGGCCGCGGGGCGCTGCCGGCCGTTCCGCCTTTCCCTTCTCGCCCCAAGACGGCGGAAAGCCCCAGGAGACGCCCCTAGTTCTGCCTCTGCAGGCCCTTGGAGCAAGAGCACCAAGGAGCCGGGGAGACCTGTCTTTCCGATGTCTTTCTTCACTGGGCACAGCGGAGGGGTCAGGTGCAGCTCCCTCCGCGGAGCTCACGCCAGGGGCCAGCCCACGGACGGCTCCTGCACGGAAAAGGGGCAGCCTGGGCTACTTTAGTGGGATAAGGGGGAAGGCCTTATGAAAGACCAGACGTGGGACGTGGAACTACCAAGTGGCACCGGCCACTCTCCCGCATGCCGGTGAGCCAAGGCAAAACATTTCATGAACAGTGGGGCTTCTCTAAACGCAGCACCTGGTCCCTAAACCAATGCCCCAGGTAACAGAGAGTTCACAGAAAATGCATACAATGAAAACAATCTTGCATGGGTTTCAAAATCATTTTGCTTTCAAACTTATCTCTAGGAGGTGTTTAAAGTCCCCTTATATATCAGGGGCCTGTGCATGAGCTGTTTGTGAATGGAGGGGTGGATAAAGGTTGGCTAATCTAGGATCAGTTAAGGCAAACCTGAATCCTACCCAGATCCTGGCTGGACAACCTGAAGCTGCCTGCTCCCCACCCCAACTACATCCCTCTCCCACAGTGGGCTTCCTGTCCCAGGACCTTGGTGTGCTCTTCCTTGGCCTGCACTCCTGCCCCGGGGGTCACACAGGCAGGGACCCCTCTCATGGAGCACCCACCGTGGGTGTGGAGGGAGCCCACAGCAGGGACTTGGGTGCAACAGGGGCTGGACATCTCCTAAGAGGCATCGCACCTGCCCGGCTTCCTGACACAAGAGGGGCTGACCACGTGGGACTCACTTCTCTCTTTAAAAAAAAGATTTATTTATTTGAAAGGCCGAGGGGGGGGGGGCGCTCTTCTATCTGCTGGTTTACTCCTCAAATGCCTTCAACAGCCAGAGCTGGGTCAGGCCAAAGCCAGGAGCCAGGAGCTCCATCTTAGTCTCCTGCACGGGTGACAGGGGCCTAAGCACTTGGGCCATTGTCCTCTGCCTCTCGGGTGCAGTAGCAGGAAGCTGGATTGGAAGCTCACAGTAACCAGGACTCGGACAAGGCATCTGATATGGGATGTGGGGTCCTGCTGCCCCACCATGCCTGCCCCCGATGCACTTCTGCTCCTGGACCCCCTGGCTGTTCTGTGTAGAGTGCAGCCCCATTGCTGTCCCACTTCGCCAGCTCCCACCTGCTGTGTGGTTCTGTCACAGCGGTCACCCTTGCGGTCATCTGTCTTTGCTGGGGTGCAGACTTCACTTAGGGACAACCAGAAATGAGAAATGGTTCCCAGGAAAGATCTAGAAGATGGGTGACCACGTCAAGGGCCACATGAAGGTCACCCACTCACTTCCTGGGAAGTGAGTGTTGTCGGCAGACATTCATGGCAGCCACAGGCAGAGCAGGCTAGGGGAGAGCAGACTGTAGTCTCCACAGCTTAGCGTGCGGGAGCTGCATTCCTAAGAACTTAGCATCAAATAAACTAGAGAGGCGATCAAAACTACGCCGTGGAGGGATGCACAAGTTCCACACCCATAACCAGGCGTAAGATTCTGCTGCCGGTCACACGCTGCCACGGTGCGGGGAGCCCTGGGGTTCTCCCGGCCCAGCCAGCATCTCACTGATGTGGAGGGCAGGGAGCTGGACCGTGGTGTGCCCGCTAAAGGGGGCAAAGCCTCCACTCTAACCAGGCCTGGCGACCCCTGGTCCAGTGCTCCATCCACCACCTCATCCTGCCTCCCTGACAAAAGACCCATAAAGTGGGCATTAAAGTTCCGGGCACACTGATTATGCAAGGGCCCCAGTGTGCTATAAAGTGTGCATGGCAGCATATAAAATACAGTGCCATTGTATCACACATTCGGCCTATCTAGCGCCTTCTGTGCTGGCTATAATAAAAGTTAATTAAGTCTTTAAATAGTGATAATTTTGCTGCCTTCCAGGATATAGAGAAGCCCTCAAGGAGGCGATTGGAGTAACCCCTGCGCCTATAAAAGGCAAGCCCGTGGAAGTGGACACTGATCACCTTTAAGACTATTGCCACGTGAGAAGCTCAGCTTTAAAAACGATTTCCTGACTCTTTGGTGACTGACTTTATTCTGGCATACCGGTGCGGTTGCCAGCATTTCTTATGCTCCTACTAAGGCCATGACTACAAGCAGGTGGTTTACACCAAGTGTGGCATTTGACTCTGAACGGTGACTGTGACGGGGGTGCTGACAGCCCCATCTTTTTCCAAATGGGGAAACTGAGGCTCAGTGCACTCACTCTGCTGGTAATTGGCAGAGACGCGCACAGGAAGCTGGGACCCGGGGCCTGTGCACACCCCGTGGCCGTGCCAGTGTCAGAGCCCCGCCTCCCTGCCGCTGCCCGCGACAGCAGTGACTTCAAGCCTCTGCTGTGGACTGACCTTTTAGCAGCACCCATTCCCATCCCGTGGCGTGAATGTCCGGCCAGCTGGGCTCCAGTTGCAGCGTGCTGTGGACTAGCTTTGTGGTGCCAGCCCCGTCCTTGGTCTTGCACCAGATCTGTCGAGAGAGGGAGTGGATCTGATGATGGCTGCAGAGTGCACGCTGGCCTTAACACCCTGGTTCTCACGCACGTGTCGGGGTTGCAGAGCAGGGGAATCTTTTTACTTTTTATGATTTATTTATTTTATTTGAAAGGCAGATCTTCCATCTGCTGGTTCATTCTCCAAAAGGTCATAATGGCCAGAGCTGGGCCAGACTGAAGCCAGGAGCCAGGGGCTTCGTCTGGGTCTCCAAGCATTCGGGCCGTCTTCCACTGCTTTCCCAGGTGCATTAGCAGGGAGCTGGATTGGAAGTGGAGCAGCTGCGACTTGAACCCGTGTGCATATGGGATGCTGGCGCTGCAGGAGGCAGCTTTACCCACTACACCACAGCGCCGGCCCCAAGCAGGCCCGCCGTGCACACACTGCCCTGTCTCATCCCCTCAGCAGTTCTCTGGAGGTAACTAGCAATGATTTTTCAGGTGAGGGAGCTCATCGACAAAGGTGAAGCCGAGATTGGACCAAGGTCTGACTTCTGACCTAGGAGATGGGGTGAGGGCGGAGTTGGGGTGGGGGGACAGGCCAAAGTCACGTGCTGTGGGCCCAGGTGAGGGGGATGTGTTCAGGTGGAAGGATTGGTTTAGGGCTCAAGTGTATGCTGTGGAGCCAGCCGGCCAAAGCTCTTTCCATAACTTCTGTGCAAAAAGTTTGTTTAAAAGTTTATTTTCCTCTACTTGAAAGGCAGCTAGGGAAGGTGGGGGGGGGGAGGGGGGAGAGAGAGAGAGAGAGAGAGAGATTGATTCTATCTCCTGGTTCACTCCTCAAATGCCCACAACAGCCAGGGCTTGGCCAGACTAAATCCAGGAGCCAGGAACTCCTTGTGGATCTCCTGTGTGGGTGGCAGGGGCCCAAGCACTTGAGCCATCTCCTGTGGCTTCCCAGGAAGATGGAACCAGCCCTCCAATACAGGATGTGGATGTCCAAGCACCAGCTTCACCCACCACACCTGCCCCCCATCAGCTCTTTATTCTGCCTGCCTGAGCCCCCCTCCGTGCGCGGCAGTGTCTGAGAAGCCAGCCAGAGGCGAGGGGAACCCTCTAACGTGAGCACAGACATGAAGGAGGTGCTGCCACGGGAGCCGAGCTGTGAAATGCCGAGTATGCACTGAGATGGTGGAAAATTCCAGTGGGCGTGGGTGAAATTGAGTTTGGAGGATGCAGGGGTGGCCCAGACTTGATTCTGAAACAAGACTCGCAGCACAAGGGCCCCCGTCTCCTGAGGGTGCAGCCTCCCATAGGCCCAGTGTTCGCTCAGCCGAGGGACCTGGATTCTGCCGGTCAGCGAGCTCTTACTGAGCATCACTGTGGAACAGACGCCGTCCGAGGCACCCAGGAGACAGCACTGGAGGAGACAGACCTCCCGCCCTGTGGGGGCACCTGCTGGAGACAGGGGGCGGGGAGGGGAGGGAGGACAGCCTGGTGGAGGCTGATGGGAGGGCTCTACAGGTCCTGCTTCTTCCGAGAAGTGTCTCCTGGATCAGTTTCCAGTCCCCCTGACTCCCCCATCGGGACCCCAAACTGCTACCAGAGCTGGAACAGGGTGTCTCCCCATCTGGATCTCTGTGCTTACCAGGACGGCCCCGTGTCACTGCCCAGTCCCTCTGCAGCTGACCTCTGCTCCAGGCACCACTGAGCTTCCAGGACAGCCCCCCGCCCCCGCCCCGCTGTGCAGCCTTTCCCAGCTGAGAAGCCTGGGTCCTGTGGCAGCTTCATCAAGGCTGGCCCACCTGGGAATCGGCCCTGCACCTGCCCTCCCCACTCACTCATCAGCCTCAGTGCTGTCTGCCTCCTCCTTTCCTTTCCCTGCCAGCCCTCACCCCGCTGATGCCTGCCAGTGTCCCGTGTGGACCCTCCCAGGGGGTCGCTCACAGACCGAGTGCCTGAACGGGCAGATATCACACTGGCCCCTGGGGATACAACGGCGAGCAAAGACTGGATCTTGTGCAGGGCTCGTGTTCGAAAGGGGTGGACAGGGAGCAAAGTCACACGGGAGTTACTGGGATGCTCACGCCTGGTACCCAGTGTGTGGAGGAAACAGAGACTTAGAGCAGAGACTTAGAGCTGCTGTGAGACCCAAAGCGGACCAGGGAGCTGCCTGGCTGAGAGAGGGGAAAGGCGCTCGGGGCAGAGGGCGCGGTGAGTGCAAAAAAGCTGAGTGGCCTTGAGGCCACTGGCCAGCACGCGAGATGGGCAGGTGGGCAGCAGGGCGCTGCACGGCCTTCTGGGATGACGGAGACGCTCTGTGTGCGGTGCTCAACTCAGCCAAAATGATGGGACGGGAGAAATTCCTTTCTTCGACACACCAGCCTCATTTCAGGTGCGCCATGTCCACGTGTGCACCGAGCAGAGCCGCCGTCTGAAGTCTTGAATCTTATTCCAAGAGCAACGAGAAGCCATTGAAAGGCCTTAAACACGGGGACAGGACCTGCCCACTTCCTGCGCCCTGGCCCCTGGTCCCGGCTCTCAGTCCTTAAATCCTCGGCGCCTGGTCCATTTCACCAGAGCCGCGTGTCCCTGCGACTTGAGCGACCCCAGGGACAGGATTGTGTGCTCATCATTCCCGCCTGCCTGGTGGAGTGGGCGCCCACCGGCGTGTGTCTTGCTGGACTGAACCCCCCGCAGGCTTGCTCTGGAGCAAGGCTGGGGTTAAGTCCTCCAGGCTCAGTGCATCCTGGCCAAGCATTTGCCTCTCTGAAGGTCAGCCTGTCCTTGGTCCTCAGTCCTTGCCGCCTGCCGGGAGGGGCAGCCTGGAGGTGCACACGCAGCCCATCCCTCCGCCGTTCTCACTTCCCAAAGGACGGCGACCCCAGGAAGTTAGGATTTGTTCAACCTCCTGCCCCATCCCGGCGTCCCAATAGCACCAATGTAGGAAGCCGTCTTCCCAGGGATCCCGGCAGCCGAGGCCTCAGAGCAAGTAGCTCCTGTCTCCACCCTGGACCCTCTCTGCCATCACAGTACCAGGGCCAGGAATGGACCAGACTCCCCCACCTCCTTGACGCCCTCCTGGTGTGACCCTTGGCCACCTGGGCTCCATCGAGCCTGGAAGTTACAGAGCAGTTCATGGAGAGGCTCCCAGCCATGGGCATGGTTGGGGGGATGGGGAGGGGAGGGGACCAGCTGAGGCCTCTCCCCCAGCTCTTTGGGCAGCATCCCCATTGGAGCATCACAACCCTAGGCCCCTCTTCCAGGTGGGGGCTCTAGCCAGAAGGCTGGAAGGAGCTGGGGGCAGGGCTGGCATCGGAGGGACAGACAGCAGAGCAGCTGGGCATGGAGGCCCAGGGAGGAGTGGCAGGCGTGTTGGGCTGGGCCAGCCAAGGGGCGAGGCCGGGGTGCGCCCGGGGCTCCCCCGCCCGACCCACCCGCCAGAACTCTCAGGCTGCAATTCTGGTCTCTCTGGGCGGGGTGGGTGGGGCGGCAGGGAAGAGGAAGGCGATGAGTGGTGAAGCGGGGACCCAGCCCCTGCTACAGGACTGCTGTCAGCACCAGACCAGCACCGAGCCCCACCCCTCGGCCGCCCCACGATGTCCTCGCCGTCAGCTCCTTCTTTCTTCTTTTTATTT
This sequence comes from Sylvilagus floridanus, assembly GCA_949820135.1. Taxonomy (NCBI): domain Eukaryota; kingdom Metazoa; phylum Chordata; class Mammalia; order Lagomorpha; family Leporidae; genus Sylvilagus; species Sylvilagus floridanus. Next base: position 87,014,764 of record OX463240.1, read on the forward strand.
TTAAGGATTTATTTAATTATTTGAAAGGCAGAGTTACAGAGAGGCAGAGGCAGAGAAAGAGATCTTCCATCCGCTGGTTCACTCAAAGAGTGCCACAATGGCCAGAGCTGCACCAAGAGCCAGGAGCTTCTTCCAGGTCTCCCACAAGGGTGCAGGGGCCCAAGGACTTGGGCCATCCTCCACTGCCCTCCCAGGCCACAGCAGAGAGCTGGATCGGAAGTGGATCAGCCAGGACTTGAACAGGCGTCCATATGGGATGCTGGCACTGCAGGCGGCTGCTTTACCTGCTATGCCACAGCACCAGCTCCAGCTCTTTCTTCTTGTTTTGCAAGCACTTGGGCCCCAGGGCCCTGCTTGGTGCCCAGCTCTCTCTGGGCCCACAGCCGCTGCAGCACAGAGTCCGGCGAGAGCCAGGCAGGTGGCTGGGGCCCATGGAGGCCGCAGGGCCAGAGCCAGGTGTGCAGCCCCACTCTGCCACTGCTAGTGCGCAGTCTGGAGCGTGCACCTCACCTCTGCGCACCCCAGAGTCCTCATTACAACACCGAGTAGTAGCACCCACCTCACACAGACAGGTACGAGATAAAAACTGCCGAGCCCGGACTTCTTCCTCCCTCCACAGCTCCCAGCCACCTGCCTCGCGGCCCTCTGTCCACACCGTGCACTCTGACATATTATCCAGGCCTGGTTCCCCAGCCCAGGCCTCACACCTCCGTCCCCGCCTCCCTCTGCTCCCCAGCAGTCCTGGGCACAGGTGTGGCGCTGTTCTTCCTGAAATTGTAAAGCTGGCCTTCGGAGGCGAGGGTTCCCAGAGGCAGGCTCGTGGCTAGCCCTTGACTCGTCAGAGCGAGCACCTCAGTGGGGAACGGTCTGGCTAAGGCCTCCGTGTCTGGGCCCTGCCTCCCCCACCGTGGGGACTCGGGTTCCTCCTCCCTCTGGGGCAGGTGGACGGGGGTGGGGACTGGGTGACAGGCTTGAGGCTTGAAAGGGAAGCTAAGACAAGAGAGGCCCCAGGAGGCGGCTCCTGGAGGTGCTGCCCTGCCCTCCCGTGCTGGGCCGGCGGCCAGGGTTTGGGGCGGAGCGGCAGCCCAGGGGCAGGCTGTGGGAGCCGCACTGCAGGGAAGGGGCGCGGGGTGTGTGGTGCTGAGCAGGCCGCTGGGCCCTCTCTCAGTCTCACCGTCACCTGCCAGGCTGAGCCCCAGCCCGGCACAGCTTCCATGGTAATTTGATGAGTCACCCGCCCTTGCCCCAAGGCAGGACAGCCACACCCGGGGCCGCTGGCACCCTGTGCGCTGTTTCTGCTCTGAGCTGCTGGGCAGGCAGCCTGCCAGGCCGCGGATGGGCACTGATGGGAGGTGAGACGCTCCAGGGACTCAGGCCAGGAAGGGACCTGCTGAGTGGCAGGGCCTCGGTCTGCACGGACTTGGCCTTGGCCATGGCCATGGCCAGGGCCTTGTTTGCAAGCCCTGGCCAGGGACCTTCTCAATACAATGGCCGGTGTCCCTGTGCTCAGTAAGACCTGGGCTGTAGGCCACCCCCGAAGGGTTTGTAGCCATCACCTGGTGGTGGTGGGGGGGCCTGGATTGAGCCTGGGGGCCTGAGTTGGAGCCATGACCGGACACCTGAGCTGTCTCTTGTAAGACCCAGCTGCTTCCTCGCCCTGGCCCATTCAAATCCCAGCACAGCGCTGCCCTCCAGAGCCAGCCTCCACGCTCTCTGCCCTCCCCCACAGCCCTCCCAGCTGGCCCAGCTGGCGGGAGCTCCTCCCCCTGACCTCCGGGGTGAGCTGTCCCACCCCCCCAGGTGTGTGCGGCACCAGCCCATCTTTGCCTCACCAGCAGGCCTGCTCCAGTGGCCTCAATGTGGAAATGGCTCCAGAAAGACCCAGCCAGCCGGCCTGCGTTCCATGCCCGCGCTCTGCCACACCGTCCCCGGGGCCGGACGTCCCTTCCTGTCCCTGTCTCCCCCTCCCCCGCACCTTCAGGCCCTGCGGGGGGTCGGGCTGGGCCTGAGCTGTTTTGACAAAGATCCCTTGAGGAGTTGGGGTCTCTGGCCTCAGTGGTCCACTGGTCACCGCCCGCGCCAAGGAAGCGGGATGGAGGGCAGGCAGCTGGGGTCGGGCCACCCTCTCTGCTTTGCGGCGGGGCCGCCAGATGTGCCTTGCATCTGCCAGTCCTGCTGCAGGGGAGGCCGGGGGCCCTTACCACAGGGCATTCTGACCCCTGCCACTGTCCCGAGAGTTGGTCAGAGAAGCAGGGACCACTGGGAGTGGATGGACAAGAGGGCTCGGTGTGGGGCACCCCTGGGAGCCCTTGGAGCCCAACTTAGGCGAAACCATGCCTGTTCTCCACTTGGGATCTCAGGCTGGGGATAGGGAGGGAGGGCGGCAATGGGACAGTGGGGACAGGACTCGAGGCCTGTCAGGGGCCCACAAACAGTGGGACACTGAAATGGAGGCACCACGTGTTTACTGCGGCCAAAGGAACCGGGCACCGCCTGTCCTGAGTGGCACCTTGGGCGCCCTCGCTGGTCTGATGCTTTGCTCTGCTGCCCCGTCTTCCCGCACAGACTCAAGGGAGCGCTTCGCGGCTGTCTAGTTCTCCACAAGGCTTCCTGTCCCTCGTCCCTCGGGATCTGCCTGTGGCCTCCTTGAGGGTATGGCTGCCACTGCTATTGCATCAATTTAGGGTGAGGTGTCTGGGGCTCAGGGTCGGTATGGGAGGCACCCAAGTCAGCGGGGAGCAGGGCTGCTCATGACCCCAGGCCACGGGATTTTCGTCCCTGCCACAGATGTGTCCTGGGTGGGAAGGGCTCGAGGTGCCGGTGGCACTTGAGTGGGTTTATTGGTGTCCCCCTAATGAAGATGACTCCACGCCCTGCGCTTCTGCCTGCAGATGTGATACGTCGAGGGTGCTGAGCTGAGGTCACCCTGGATTCAGGGTAGAACCGAACTCTGATGGCCGCTGTCCCTTCCGAGAGACAAACGGAGGGAGATCTGAGACACAGAGAAGGCCACGGCGAGACAGAGGCAGAAGCTGGCATGATGCTGCCACCCTCCAAGGAACGCCGGAGCTGCCGGAGTTGGAGGAGGCAAGGTAGGGAGCCTCAAGAAGGCGCTGACCCAGCCGGCACCTCCACCTCGGGCTGCCAACTTGCAGAGCAGTGAGAGAATACAGTTCCGTCGTTGTAAGACGCCAAGTTTATGGCCATTTTTTTTTTTTGCAGTGGCCCTAAGAAACAGGCTCCGAAACTCAGCCTGTCTCAGCTCCCGCACTGGGCACGTGGCTCCCGGGGGTGTGAGACCTGTGACCGGCCGGGGAGGGGGCGGCGGCCCGGGGATGACACCCCTGCCCTGCGCTCTGCCGCCCACCTCTCTGCTTGGTTTCACTCCACGCTGAGAAGACAGTGGCTCGGGGAAGAGGGAAGCGGCCAGGGGAGACGTCACTCTGTGCCAGGAGGAATTTACGAAGCCAGTTACGCCTCTGCCAGGAAGTCGGAGGGGCCCGGGCGCCCCTCATTTTCATACTTCCCCGCTTAATGGGATGTCTGCAGGCGGTCAGAGGCGGCACAGTCACAATTAAACACCACAGGGAAGCATAATAGGACTATGTCTTATCCCGGGGCCGCTCGGCAGTTTCATGAGCCTCGGGAGGCCCCGGCTACTTCCTTAGAAATGGGTAAACTGAGATACTACAGTACAGGAAGACAGCCGGGACAGGGCTCCGGGAAGCGGGGTTTCAGGGTTTGCTGTGTCTTCTCAGGGACCTGCAGCTCCCAGTTTGCTGGGGAACCCTGCACCGGCCTGGCGAGGCTGCCAGCCGCCGTGCGACTCTGACAGCTCCTTGGCTGTCGTCTCCCTTGCTGTGCAGCGAGGGGTTGGAGCAGATGCTCCGAGTCAGGCCGGCGCAGGTCTTACTGTGCGGATTCTCATTCTGCAGGCTGGGGTGGGTCCCAGGCTCTGCACCTCTGCCACACAGGCAACCCTTGGGGCTGCTACCCACGGGGGTGTGCAGGACGCCGTCACCTCGATGTCCCCTGGAGCTGCTGACAGATCAAAGGGGCTCCTGTGGGGGAGCACACTGCAGCTGTGAGGGGCCCTACAAACACGTGTGGTCTTAAAAACACCCCCAGGAATATGATGCAGACACGGTAGTTGGAGCCAGTGGACTTCATTCAAGACCAAGTGTTAGGGGCTGGCGCTGTGGCACAGGGCGTTAAAGCTGCCGCCTGCAGTGCCAGCATCCCATATGGGCATCAGTTCTAGTCCCGGCTGCTCCACTTCCCCTCCAGATCTCTGCTATTTCCTGGGAATGCAATCAAAGATGGCCCAAGTGCTTGGGCCCCTGCACCCATGTGGAAGAGCTGAAAGAAGCTCCTGGCTTTTGGCTTCGGATTGGAAGCTCTCTCTTCCAATCCGAAGATTGGATTGAAGATTGGTTGGAAGACCTCTGTCTCTGTCTTACCTCTCTCTGTAATTCTTTCAAATAAATAAAATTAAAAAAAAAAAAGACCAAATGTTAGTACTGCTCGGCAGCTGAGGACAGCGTTTTGTCTCCCAGAGCCTGAGAAAGGGGACAGGGAAACCAGCTCCCGGGCCTCTTAGGGGCATCAGGTAGGACCACTGGGAGTGGTCATTGCTTTCCTCCCTAAGCCATGTCCAGTTTGCAGGGTGGGACCAGGCCAGCTTCTGCCTCACTTGCTTGCGGGCCGTGAGGTAGGGCGGCACCTGCTCTCCTCCCACGGTCCTTGAGGGGGACCTCCAGCCCCCCGCCCACGTCCCCTGATGGCGCTTGTGCCTCTGCTTGGAGCAGCTGGGGAATCTGGATGCCGGGCTGCAGGTGCCGGCTGGAGGCGGCCGCATGGCTCAGCTCCCGGGAGCTGCATCTGAGTCCCCTGGGAAGGACCTGTTGCCTGCGGGTGCTCGGGCTTTGGCGCAGTGGCGGTCAGTCTCTGACTGGGTGCAGGTAGAGCTCCCAGCCCCAGCCTGGGCCTAGCAGGGGGCTTCCTCTGAGCCCTGGCTGTTCCTCCCCCCTTTCCTGCCCATCCCCCCACCTCCTGCCCTAGCAGGAGACTCAGAGGTGTGTCTGTAGGGGGTGGGTGGGAGTGGGGGGACAGCAGAGAGGGCTCTAGGTTCAGACTGTCTCCCAGCCCATGGCGGTGAAGCCCGGTTATGTCCAAACAGAACAATTACCCTAATTGCTGTTTTTGCAAATCATCCTGTCATCGCAGGTCCGACAATGGGACAAGCACTGCTCATCCCGCCCGGCAGCCGCAGAAGAGCAAGTGGCCTGCTGCAGCAGAGCCCGAGCCACGGGGCAGGGAGGGCCGGCACCCGGCCGAGTCCTCCCAGAGCCCGGATCTACAGCGGCTCAGTCTCCAGGCCTTGGGGGGGGTCTCTGACCACAAGGAGGAGGCCTGTTAGGTGGTCTGTATGACGGTGGAGGTGTGCAGAGGTGCCAGGTTGACATCATACCTGGCAGAAAACATCCCCGACTTGCCCGTGGGGGTCATGGATCACTGGGGAGCTTATATAGGTCTCTGGGCTCTGTTCAGTCATCCCAGGGAGTGATCGAGTCAAAGCTGCAGTTCCGTATTGTGTCCCTGGGAATGGGGCGCGCTGTGGACGCGTCGGGTCTACCTGCTGGCCTCTGCTCTCTGCCCAGGACAGAGGCGAGGCTCTGGGTGGCTCCCAGAGCCTGTGGCTGCCTCCCCTGCCTGACTGGACCCATCCCCAACTCACGCCTGCTGGCCCTGGGGATGTCCTGAATCCTGGCTGTGACAGAACTCCACCCCATACTGGGTGTGCCACGCTGCAGGCTGCTGACGGCTTTGCTGGCCCCAATCTTGACTCCCTGGTGAATCTGCCAGTCAGCACTCTCGGGCTCTTTGGCAGAACTTTCTAGACGCCCTGCATGTCTTGCGAAGGTCTCAGGGGGCAAGAGCTCAGGACCTTCCCTCTAGATCCCTTTGTCAGCCATTTAAAATGTCTAACTTTATTTTAAAGGGAGAGAAAGAGGGGGGGGGGTCTTCCATCCCTTTGTTCACTCCCCAAACTCATGGTTCATGCCCACAACAGCAGGAGATGGGGGCCAGGCCAAAACCAGGAGCCAGAAACTCCATCTGAGTCTCCCATGTGGATGACAGAGTCCAACTGCTTGAGCATCACCCGCTGCCTCCCAGGTGTGTCAGCAGGAAGCTGGGATCAGAGGCACAGCTGCGGGGCTGGTGCTGTGGCCCAGTGAGTTAAGCCCCAGCCTGCAGCACTGGCATCCCAGATGAGCACGGTCAGAGTTCTGCCCGCCCCATTTATGCTCCAGCATCCTGATAATACAGCAGAAGATGACCCGCGTGCCTGGGTCCCTGCCACCAGGTGGGAAAGCCAGGATGGAGTTCCAGGCTTGTGGCTTTGGCCTGGCCCAGCCCTGGCCACTGTGGCCATTTGGGGAGTGGATCGGCAGATGGAAGATGGCGTGCTCTCTCTCTGTCTCTCCCTCTCTCTCTCTGTGTGTGTGATTCTGGTTTTCAAATAAACAGAGAAATCTTAAACAAACGACAAAAACAAAGAACTGGAAGCAGAGCCGGGACTGGAACCCAGGCACTCCAACATGAGATGCAGGAACGCACGCAGAGTCTCCCTGCTGGGCCAGCGCTCATCCCTCTTACTGATAACCTCATGCCCTGGTTCCTTTGCCTCCAGGCCCGTGGGGACCACTAGACTCTCCCAAGAGGCTTCGTTTTCCTGGCCTAGCTCCTGACAAGCCAGGGGCAATACTCTTGTGCAAGCCCCCCATCCCCGCCCCTGCGAGTGTCCCCACCCCTAGATGGTACTTCCTCCTCCCCTTGCCTTGAACCCAGCAGCGGGAGAGGAGTGCAGAATACCCACTGTCTTACCCCTTGGTCCTTCTCCTCTGGCTGGTACTGTCCCCTCTGTCCCTCTTCCTGACATCACCCCCCTTCTACATCCTCCTCGGGGCTCTAAGCCTCCTGGCTTCGCCTAATCCCACCAGAGCTGCAGGGAAAGGGAACAAACTGAACCACACGCAGGAGAGCTGAGAATCCCAGCCACAGCACGCAGACAGCTCGTCACCGCCTGGGGTAGAGGGACCAATGGGACCCTCTGCATCCAGGTCCTAGCTCTGCTAGGACTGGTTTATGTCCCAGTGCCGCTGCAGACAGCAGGAGCGTGTGCAAAGGGGACACGTGGGAAGTCTAGGGACACGTGGGGGCCAGGAGGGCCCAGCAGACTTGGAGAGCTCTCGTGAGCCAGGCAAAGCAACGTGTGCTCGGAAACCCAGGAGCCACCCCAGAGTCTCGGGGCCTTGGCGCTCCCGCCCGCCTGGCTGTGTGTTGAGAGTGCCTCCCCCCTGCCCTTGAGCTCACTGGGTTCCGGCCGCAGTGGGGCCACCGGGAGCCTTGCTCATGGAGTGTGTCTCTGCTCCCGTCTCACCTCCAAACGTAACCCTGGTTACGGACTTGGGGTGCCCAAGAACAAGCAGTGGGAGACTATCGCCTGCCATGTGACCAATCACTCAGAGAGAACTCGGCAGACTCATGGAAAGGAGAGAAGAGAGAAACCAGGCCGGCGCCGCAGCTCACTAGGCTAATCCTCTGCCTGCGGCGCTGGCACACCGGGTTCTAGTCCCAGTTGGAGCGCCGGATTCTGTCCCAGTTGCCCCTCTTCCAGGCCAGCTCCCTGCTATGGCCTGAGAGTGCAGTGGAGGATGGCCCAAGTGCTTGGGCCCTGCACCCACATGGGAGACCAGGAGAAGCACCTGGATCCTGGCTTCAGATCAGCGCGATGCGCCGGCTGCAGCAGCCATTGGAGGGTGAATCAATGGTAAAGGAAGACCTTTCTCTCTGTCTCTCTCTCACTGTCCACTCTGCCTATCCAAAAAGAAAAAAAAAAAAAAAAAAGGAGAAACCAAAAGTCCCTGCACACCGCCAGCCCCCTGCTCTGTCCCAACAGGTAGCCTCTCAGCCTTCTGATGTTTGGGGTCCCAATTGCCAATGAACATTGTTTCAAGGGAGCATTTGCCTGTAGGGAATAAAACAATGACATCGGCACCCCCAGGGGACTGCGCCCTCCTGGCCACTGGCCAGCGACCTCCCTTCCTAGTGCTCCCCGCGAATGAGACTGCTATGAAGGATGAGCCGTGCCAGGGCCTGGATGTGGGAGAGCCAGGGCACAGGCGAGTTTGACAGCGAGGGGAGGAAGAGCCAGACAACAGACCCTGGGGGAGCAGCTCCAGGTGGTGCTGACTTGGGTCAAGGCAGAGCCAGTCCTCTCCCAGCTTCTCCGGGTCCCAGGGCGGGCAGGCTGCCCAGGGGAGGGTCCAGGGCAGCAGACATGGGGGGACTCTGGACTTTTCCAAGTACTCCTCCATTCCAGCCTGTGGTTCTCTCCCCAGAGAGCATAAGGCCATCTGGCAGGCTTTTCTTAATTTATTTATTTTTATTTTGACTTATTTGAAAGGCAGAGAGACAAGCCAAAGAGATGACAGAAGTATCTTCTATCCTCTGGTTCACTCCGCAGATGCCTGTAACAACCGGGGCCGGGCCAGACCAAAGCTGGAGCCAGGAGCTCAGCCAAGGAGCTCAGCACTTGGGCCCTCACCACGGCCCCACAGCAGGAAGTTAGGATTGGAAGCAGAGGTAGGACCTGGACGCAGGGCCGCTGTACAGTCTGTGGGCTCCAACCGCTGCCCTCAGCGCCCGCCCCGGTTCTGAAAGACCCATTCCAGGGTTAAGCTGCCTGTGGCCCCAGCATCCCATTTCAGAGCACAGTTAGAGTCCCGGCTGTTCTACTTCCCATCCAGCTCCCGGCTGCTGTGCCTGGAAGGCGGTGGAAGATGGCCGAGTGCTTGGACCCCTGTACCTGTGCAGGAGTCCCGGATGGGGTTCCTGGCTCCTGGCCCGTGGCCCAGTCCTGATTGTGTTCAGGAGCCCACAGAGGTATGGCCTGAGGCTCAGGAATATTAATTTTTAAAAATGTATTTATATTGAAAGAGCTATACAGAGAGAGGGAGAGGTAGCAAACAAAAGAGAGAGTGATCTTCCACCCGCTGATTCGCTCCCCAGACGCCTGCGACAGCCAGGGCTGGGCCTGGCCAAAACCAGGAGCCAGGAGCTTCATCTGGGTCTCCCACCTGGGTGCAGGGGCCCAAGCACTTGGGCCGTCCTCTGCTGCTTCCTCAGGGTATTAGCAGGGAGCTGGATCAGAAGTGGAGCAGCCGGGACTCAAACCAACCCCCAGTATGAGATGCCGGCATCGCAGGCCACAACTCTCCGTGCTGTGCCACAATGTTAGCCCCAGGAATATGAATGTTGAAGGAGCACTTGAATGCAGCTAATTTTTTGGTACATTTGAAAGAACCGTCATAAAGTATTTGTAACACGAAATGCACCGTTCTAACCATTTTTAACGTTGAGTGAGTTGCATTCCTGCCATCCAAGTCCAGACTCCATCACCCCCCCAAGTAGAAACTCTGTAGCTGCAAGAAATCGACCTTGGTCTCCCCTCCCCCAGTCTCCCCCCGCCCGCCTCTGTGACCTTGACCCCTGGGAGCGTGACATCAGGGGAACCTCATAGCCTTTGTCCTGTTGCGTCTGGCTTATTTCGCCCAGCACATCACCAGGGTCCATGCATCTTGGAGCATGGGTCAGAATCTCCCTCCTTTTGAAGGCTCAGTGACACAGGTATGCCACTGTCTGCATAGACTGAGGTTTGTTTACCCATTCGACCGTCAGTGGGTGTTTGGGTTACTTCCGTCTTTGGGTTATTGTGAATAAGGCGCTATGAACACGGGTTCTACTTTTACTGCTTTGGGGTAAACACCCCAGACCCTTCTTTTTTATTTATTTATTTATTTTTGACAGGTGGAGTGGACAGTGAGAGAGAGAGACAGAGAGAAAGGTCTCCCTTTACTGTTGGTTCACCCTCCAATGGCTGCTGCGGCTGGCACACTGCGTTGATCCAAAGCCAGGATCCAGGTGCTTCTCCTGGTCTCCCATGCGAGTGCAGGGCCCAAGGACTTGGGCCATCCTCCACTGCACTCCCGGGCCACAGCAGAGAGCTGGCCTGGAAGAGGGGCAACCGGGACAGAATCCGGCGCCCGGACTGGGACTAGAACCCGGTGTGCCAGCGCCGCAAGGCGGAGGATTAGTCTATTGAGCCGCTGCGCCAGCTCCTTCTCTCACTTCTGCCTCTGTCATTTCATCCTTTGGACTCACACGATCTAAGCCCCACTTGATTGCTACCTTCCAAGTCCCATCTTATCGCCTACTGCCCCCGATGCTTCCTAACCTGCCCACATGTCCTCATCGCCAGCCTGGGAGGCAACACGGGCCAAGGGCCCTGGCTTGGGGCTGTCCTGGGTGGGCTCGGTGGGTTCCTGCCTCAGAGTTCCGCGGCCTGTGTTCTGGGACCATCAGCACCTGCTCTGAACTCAGTTTCCTGTCTGTAACAGGAGCTTAACGATAATTGGACAGGATTAGTGGGTGCTAAGCTCAGAGGAGCTGGCTCAGGGCAGGTATGCAACAGTGCTGCTGGTGGTTGGAATCACTGGAGAAAGCTTGTCCTGACAGGGCGGAGGCGAGCTGCAGCACTCTGCGAGTGAACTCGGGTGAGCAAAACCCCCTCTCGTGGAACTCACCCCAGGCTTTGCTGCTGCAAGGGCCGTGTCAGCGCCAGCAGGCAAACCCTCAGAACCAAGCACGTTTTCTGAGTGATGGCAATTTCTCCTGCAGTCCGTCCAACACATGTCACCTTTCGTATTCCCAGGAAGCTCCTGGGGCTACTGCTCAGAACCCTCAGTTACCCGAAAAAACACATCTTTCAGAACCTGGAGCTTAAGATAGCCCCAACTTCCACCCACGACAGCAAAAACGCAGACACCCCGGGGACAGCACTGGGCCGGGGTGGGATGAAACCCAGCCCTGTGTCTGGGGAGGTGCAGGCGTGAGGGCAGGATTTACATGCATGAGGCAATCCAGGGAACAATACAAGACAGAAGTGAGTCATGTGCTTTATATCAAAGCAAACGGAGGGTGTGGACAGAGCTGCTCATGTTAGCATAAGCAATATGAAAAGAAATAGCACAGCGACTATGAAAATAGACCAAGGGGGCAGAGGGCAGGAGGGAAGGGATCCAGCACAAAAGTGGGGGGGGAGAACCCAGTCTGTGCTGAAAACAGAAGCCCCCACCCCTCCCCGCACCCCTGTGCCTCTCACTTTGCAGCAACACAGTCTTGCCGCACAAATACAAAGAGCGGATCATTAGACAACTGGGCATGATGTGAAAAATATTGCAGGGTTAGGAAAACAAATGGAGGGCCGAATCCAAGTGCGCGTCTGGTGAACCATTCTGAAACAGCAGCACACAAGGCCAGAAATAGAATGGCACCGAGGAAAGACTTGAGACCGTCACCATCCACGGGGGAAGAGAAGTGTACGCTCAAGTGGCGGGAGAAAAGGTGGCCGACGTGGAGGACCGAAGAAGCAAAGCCCAGCCAACGTGAGAGCCATGGACGCCCCCCACGTAGAGGACCACACGGAAGACAAGCCGAGACACGGCACCGACAAAGTGTTTCTTCAGTCAAGGACTGAATTTGCAGATAAGAAAGGCACCTGGCACGCCAGGGGCGAAAAAATACCCAAGAGCAGAAATAGATGGAGAAAGAGCCGCAGCGGGACGCGTCCCGGGGAAGCTGCTGAACTTCGAGGGCACCCAGGCAGAGGAAAGCAAGTCATTGCAGGAGGCAGAGTCAGGTCTGCCTCAGGCCTTTCCACAGTCAGCGCCAGGAGCCAGCAGAGCCACGTCCACACAACGCAGAGGGGGAGAGAGCGAGAGCCACACGGGCTGTGTCGAGGCTGGAAGACACTCGCTGGGAACCGTGGCTGTCTCCAGCCAAAGTGCGGGACAGGGGCCAGAGAAGACAGCTAGGGGTGCCCCCTGGGTCCACATCAGGACAGAATGGCCCCGCAGAATAAAAACACTGAAACTCCCCCAAAACAAAGACGGTGGAAGTGACCGAACAACCCAGGGCGGGCTGATCAGGCAGCCGCACCTGATCTCCGGACTCCACCACGTAGCAGCAGCTGCTCTCCTGCCTAAAGGCATCCTACAGGCACAGAAACCTCCCGAGGCCGAGAAACACTTAACCCAGCTGGACAAACGCCCTCAGCTTTGTTCTGCTGTTTTATGTATGTACAAATGAACCTCATAATGTCCTATTTAAAAATTATGTAAATGTGATCCCATTCTTTTTAAAACAATTTATTTATGTCTTTGAGAGGCAGAGTGACATCCTTGGGCTGGCTGTCTGATGATTTACTCTCCAAATGGCCTCAACTGGCTGGACCAGCCAGAAGCCAGGAGCCAGAAACTCCATCCGGTCTCCCACACAGGTGCAGGGGCCCAAGCCCTTGGGCCATCCTCCTCAGCTTTCCCAGATGTATTAGCAGAGGCTTGGATCAGAAGTGGAGCAGCTGGACTCAAACCAGCACCCAGGTACTGGATGCCGGTGTCATAAGTGGTGGCTTAAGCCGCTGTGCCACAGCACCTGCCCCAATCCCATTCTTACAAAATCAGTTGTCAGGGCTGATATCCAGCAAGTATTTCTGTTGGTTTTTGCCGGGTGGTAGGGTTTGGAGTGATTTTCTGCTTTCTCCTTTGCAGATTTCTGTGTTGCTTGGATTTTTGTTAATACCCATGTAGCATTTTGACAACAATCATCCAGTGATGGCTCAGGGACATTATAAGGAAGGTTTGCATCCAGCTGCGGTGAGACACACGTCTGACCTCCTTCTGGGGTCTACAGAGATGGCGGAGGTCCTGGAGCAGATCCGGGGTGCGAGCTGAGCCTTGGAGAACACACAGGACTCACGGAGCATCTGCTTTGCCAGGCGTTCCACGGGCGACCAAAGTTAACCTGCCGTGGAGTAGCAAGAGGGGGTACGCACTCCATCTGATGGATGAGGAAACCGAACCTGCTGGACAGAAGCACGAGGCACGGGGAGGCCAAGTGGCAGAGCCCAGCTGGGGCCCCCCGGGTTGTGCAGAACTCTGGGTGGGGAGTATGGCAGCCAGAGCTGGGAGGGCCCCCCACAGAGGCTGTGCGATGGAAGCTTGAACTGTGTGTGTGTGTGTGTGTGTGTGTGTGTGTAAGCAATGTGGAGCCCCATCCCCGTGATGAGCCCATGCAGGGGCCGGGTCGTGCCTGGCGCTGAGCCAGCAGAAGTGGTGCCGCTGCCCCAGGCCACCATGCCCTGGGCACTGGGGAAGCTCCCCTCCCCTCCCCCTGCCAGCCTAAGGCTGCAGCTCCTGCAGCAAGATCGTCCCAGAGAGGAAGGGGCAGGCAAAGGTCAGGGTGGTGGCCACACCTTCGGGAGCTGCAGGGCACGGGCCTCAGCTCTGCACAGGGGTCAGGCTGCTCACTGTGCCTCTTGGAAGGTCATTAAGTCGCTAATTATACAGCAGGTGGCAATAAAATGGCCTGGGTCTTCCTGGTCTTCCTCACCTTCCCCCTGCCCCGGGGCTGCTGCTTCTGCCCACTGTCTTGCTGACCCCCAGGACCCTGGCCCACCTGATACCACCTCCCCGGCAGCAGCACTGTCGGGGGATCTCTGCCCGGCCTGGGTCCTTCTGGGGTTCTGGGTAGGATTCCAAACCCACTCGCCCTTCCTGGCCCAAAACCAACTGTGGTCAGGCCTGGCCTTGAGGTCCAATGACTTTGCTTGGACCTGGGGCTCTGACATGAGTCGTGTGACCCAGGCCGAGGTTGTTAGCAATCCAGGGCCTCAGTTTCCCTTCCCACTCCTGCTCAGCTCCACACAGGCCCGCTTCCCTCGGGGCTCCGTGTCTGGTACAGCGTTCTGGGCTCTGGTCACCACAGGCCTGGGGCTTCGGCGCCACGTCTCTGCTGGCCAGCTGGGTGGGGCTGAGCTACACTGGACAGAGCGGCAGAGATGGGTGCAGATCACCATGGTCCAACAGAAACGGAGCGCGGGGCACGTGCACGGTTTTACATTTTCTAGGAGCTGCATTTTTTTTTTTTTTTTTTGACAGGCAGAGTGGACAGTGAGAGAGAGAGACAGAGAGAAAGGTCTTCCTTTTTGCCGTTGGTTCACCCTCCAATGGCCACCGCGCTCGTCCGATGGCAGGAGCCAGGAGCCAGGTGCTTTTCCTGGTCTCCCCATGGGGTGCAGGGCCCAAGCACCTGGGCCATCCTCCACTGCACTCCTGGGCCACAGCAGAGGGCTGGCCTGGAAGAGGGGCAACCGGGACAGAATCCGGTGCCCCGACCGGGACTAGAACCCGGTGTGCCGGCGCCGCAAGGCGGAGGATTAGCCTGTTGAGCCACGGCGCCGGCCAGGAGCTGCATTTTAAGTATGAAAAAGAAACAGACTGTGACGCAGTAGGTTAATCCCCTGTCTGCAGTGCCAGCATCCCATATGGGTGCCAGTTCTAGTCCCGGCTGCTCCTCTTCCAATCCAGCTCTCTGCTATGGCCTGGGAAAGCAGTAGAAGGTGGCCCAAGCCTTTGGGTCCCTGCACCCGCATGGGAGACCCAGAAGAAGCTCCTGGCTCCTGGCTTAGATTGGCCCAGCTCCAGCCATTGTAGCCATTTGGGGAGTGAACCAGTGGATGGAAGATCTTTCTCTTTGCCTCTCCCTCTCACTGTCTATAACTCTACCTCTCAAATAAATAAATCTTTAAAAACAAAAAAGATACAAGAGAAATTCCCTTCAGTAGTGCATTTTGACTAGATAAATGCCAAGTGTTACCACTTGTCAGCCTTTGATTGACAGACACATTAGTGAGATATTTTATGTTCTTTTCTCCCAATAAAATGGTGGAAACCCATGTGGCATTGGGCGGCCCAGATGTTCAAGACAGCAAATCGGAGACTGGGGTGGACATAGGAGGCCGTGCGTTCATTCTCTTGGCCATTCATTCATTCACCAGATGTGAGCTCCTTCCTGCTGCCCCCGGGTTCTCCTGCAGAGGCCTCTGCCCTATGTGAACCCCTGGGAACCCCAAAAGCCACTGCCCCACATTCCTCCTCCCACTCCCAGCGCCTTAACAGGTGCATTGCCCAGGGGAAGGGAAGGGAAGGAGAGATAGGCAGAAGGAAGGCCTGGGGGGTTTGGGGACTGGGTTCCCGCAGCTCCGCCCCCCGCACCCCTGCAGCTCCGTCCACTGCAGCAGCCCCTGGGGGGAGCAGCACTCAAGCCCTCACAGCCTCCACTGAGGGGTCCACAGGAGCTCTTGCTGCTCCTGGGGCTTCCGGGGAGTCTGAGAGCAGCTGGGACTTGGAGAGCCCCAGGGCACCTGAAGAGCCCCCTCACTTCCCCGGGCATTCCTGCCCAAGAGCAAACAGGCTCAGGAACCCAGCCATGGTGAGCCCAGTCCACCTGGTCCCAGGATGGCGCTGCTGTCTCGGCGATGGGCAGACACAGCGGCTGGGGAGCCGACCACGCCCTCCAGCATGACACGCGCCCTGCTTCGTGCCTGGCATGCTTGTCCAGTGACTGTCGGTGACAGAAGTCTCGCCACGCAGCAGGGACGCCCACCAGGCCCAGGATCCTCCCTGCCGTTGGACTCCGGGCTGCGACCTGAGCTTCCTGGGGGAGCGGGGGTTTCGGCACAGCCAGTTCTGTCATCCTGCACAGCTTCCTGTCTGTGCTCTGAGCACACTCTCTGGGCCGTAAAATGGGGATAGTAACACCACGTCGTGGGGTGGCCGTGAGAATCCAGTGAGCTCATGAATCTCGAGACAGTGTGCATAGAGCCGGGTCAGCACCCCAGCACCCCTACAGACACTGCCCTGAAGGAGACCCGCTCACTCTCAGATCCTGCAGCTGGGGAGCCCAGCACGGAGCCTGGGACCCATGCTCCCCTCTCCGGGGTGAGGTTCCCCACCAGGAGCTGTGTCACAGGGCCTGGAGTCTCACCTGGACTATGGGGCACACGGGAGACAGCTACTGCTCTGGGTGAGATTCGGGCTCTTTGTGCCCGATTCTGTCTCAGTAGCTCCACTGTCCCCTGCTTTATGGATCAGGGTTACAAAAATCACCATTCAGAAAGAAATGCTGGTGCCCACATTTGAATCCTCATTTACAGACTGGGGAGCAAATGGAGAGAATGGGCGTGGAAACTGACAAGGGGCCATGGCTCTCATGGCTATGGATGGGCGGATTCCAGCCCAGGAGCCGTGCGGGTGGACCCTCGGGGGTCAGTCCTGCCGCTTCCCCGGGGCAGTGTGCACACTCAGGCCTCTGCTTGCCATTCTCTGGGCACAGGGTGGGCAGCACAGCCAGGCTGAGGGAGCTCAGAGGCAGGGACGTAGGTGTCACCCAGCGTCAGTCCAGCCCGGAACCTGTGAGCTCAGTGGGGTTCTTCCAAGCCCACAGAAGGCTCTGGACACAAACGTGGGCACCAGGAGACTCCTCCTCTAAGGAGGGAGGGTGAGGGGTGTCTGTGCACCAGGAAAGCCAGTTAATCAACAAAGAACCTTCCCTGCACAAACTGGCCCCTGGCCCCCCGTGTTGGAGGGATGGGAGGGCGAGATGGCCCAGGGAGGGGCTTCTGGGGGCGATGGGGTATCCTGGGGCTTAGCCTTCATATATTTAGCAAAATGCATCAGAACGTACATGTGAGGTCTGTGTTTCACCGGACAAAACAAACAAACCTGAGCAGCCGAAGGCGATCTGAAAGAGACAGACTCCGAAGAAGGGAAGTGACGCATCGAGGCCATCGGACAGGTGCCGCCTCCCTCACAGAGGTCTGGGAAGAGAGGTGGGTGTGGCCCCTTGTCCCAGCTGTCCAGAAGCAAGGCTGGCCACACCCACCTCGTGTGCACGTTTGTGTGCGCCTCTTGTTTCTGCCCAGACCTCACTCCCGTGTGGAGGCTGCACCTGGCTGGCACTCACCGCATCCCGGCTCCTCCTGGTCCCTTTCCAGCATCGGCCCTGCCCTTGGGGCTCGTGGGGGGCAAGGGGAGCATCGGCCCCAGCGTCTGCCTACAGTCCACCGCCAGGGCCCCTCCCCCAGAGGCAGCGGGACGTTGTGTGGGGGAGAGTGAGGGCCACTCGAAAGCCAGGCTCAGGACCACCCTGGCCGCCGCTGCCCCGGATGACAGGGCGTGAGCCGCCAGCGGCTTGGGGAGCGGGCTGGGAGCCATGTCTCATCGCTTGGGAAGCTGGGGGCAAGCGCAGACAGCTCCCCTGACGCAGGCGGGGGGCGGGCAGGTGCCGCTGCCAGGGGACAGCCCCTCCTGCCTGGCGGCCACGCCAGCCCCAGCCCGCCAAGGCCCGGGGGTGGGGAAGTCCCGCTGTGAGCCATCCACGGACCCAGTGCACTTTTTCGGAGCGGGGGGGACGGGGGGGTCCGGGCCCTGCGGGACCCTTGTGGGCCTGGCCTCCTAGCGGGGAGGCGGTTCTGGAGTTGGAGGGCTCCCTGGTGACAGCTCCCTCGGGGTGGTGTTTCCCCAGGAAACAAGCAAGCTGCACTTCTGTCACCCGAACCTGTGAGCACTCCCCAGCCCGTCCTCCCTCCTGGGCCAGAGCCGCGCTGGCCGCAGGAACCTGCTGACCGCCATGGGGAAGCCCATAGAGAGGGGACAGAGTGGCCCCGGGGAGTCCCCGGCTCCAGGGCTGCTCCAGGACATGGCAGGGCCTGACATGGTGCCAGGAGGAGCCCACGGCGAGCAGCTGCCCGGTGGTGGAAAACCAGAACCACAGGGCTCTCGGGAGCTAGCTGAGCAGGGCTGCTCAGTGGGGCCACGCCCTCCTCTCCCAGCGCCAGGGAGTGGCAAACCACGGAACGGGGAGGGACTCAGCCTCTGGGGGCCTCTCAGCCGTGCAGCCCTCCCCCTCCCCGCCCCGTGGCCCTGCCTCCGTCCTGCTCTGCACCCCCCTCCTCTATGCCCACCGTGCCCAGCTCAGCACACGCCCGTAGTCCCGCTGTGGGTGTCCCTGGGGTGGGTTGGGAGGAGGAGGGGCCAGGGCTGTGTTTCCCGGGTGTGGAGGTGTCCACATGGTGGGGAGGTGCACAGAGCTCGGCCTGGGGGTTGGGGTATGGGTGGAAGGGTCTGCTCTCTTCTAAGGGGAGTGGGTAGGGGGGCAGCAGGTGGGGTGGGAGAAGCCACCCGACTATGCTGGCAGCTGGCAGTGGCTGCCCCTGCACACCAGTGGCCGCCCTTTACCCCTGGGCACCCCACCCTCGCCACTCCTGTGCCCCAAAAATGCCAGGTGCCTCACCCAGGACATGGCGACCGAGGACTGTGACCGAGCTGTCAGCAGCCCAGGCCGCACCCCTGAGGGGCCGCTCCTCCCGCCCGGCCAGCCCTGCCTGCTCCCCCAGCTGGGATGCACATGGCGGGAGGCACATCTTCCCAGGGGGCCCAATGCCAGCTCCTGGCCCGAGCCGCTGGTCAGCCTGGCTTCTGGTCCCTCTGTCTCCAGCCCTGTCCATGGCCATCCCCAGACCTTGCATGGGACACTCTGTGGTCCTGTCCTGGCCGTCCTGCACTCTGGTGGTGCCCTGGCGGTGCCCTGGCAGTGGCCTGGCTTTGGTTCTGTGGGAGAAGAGAGGGTCTGGCCTCTGCTCTCCCTGCTCTGCCCCAGTGCCCATCGGTGGCGGAGGAGGAGGAGGAGGAAGAGGAGGAGGAGGAAGGCTGGATCCTGAGGGAGGCAGCAGGAGAGGAGCTGCAGAAGAGGGCCAGCAGGTGCGAGAGTGCCGGGGAGGGGGGAGGGTACCAGGCTGGGTCCTACCCAGGGCCCCTGTGCACCTGCCTCACACACCTGCCACCCTGGATACCAGAGCTCCCGGGCTCTGCCCTGGACTCCCTCTGGAAGCCCCTCTCAGCAACACTAGACCTGGACTCCCAGCCTCCAGGGTCTCCCCAGGCTGATGACCATGGACGGCAGAACAGTGAGGGGGCTGGGGAGTGACACCCCTCGCCCGGGACCAGGTACAGGGCTCCTGGGACCAGCATCACTTCTCCCTGGAGACCCAGGGGAGGGCAGAGGGGGAAAGAGAACCTGATGGTGTCCGCGGTTCCCACCTTAGCACTGGGGCTGCCCCGCGGAACCTGTCCCCAGCTTCTCCTAGGGCCGGGCCAGGAGAGCTCTGGCTTCTCCAACCCGGCCTGTGGCTCCACCTGGTGGTCATATGTGGAATGGCAGGAAGTTGGCACCCGGGACTCGAGAGGGGTCCCGGCTTCTGGAGCCCCTCCTAGCTGCTGTGGTCCCACCCACCCCCCGGGGGGGGGCTCCTGGGCGACGATTCTGCTCCAGCTGCAGCCACAGCACCCGTGGCTGCTCTCCCGGGGTGGTGGAGAGCCGGGCCATCCTGGCTTCCGCCTGGTGCAGGAGATTTAGGGTCCAGCTCTCTCTGTAGCTCTTTCAAATAAATAAATCTTTAAAAAGAAATCCTTCCCTATCTCAAAGTAACACATTTTACTATAACGTCTTCCAAGGGTTCTACTTTTACTGCTTGTGTGTGAACTTTTAATAAGCAAGAATGCATTTTTTAAAAAGATTTATTTTATTTATTTGAAAGGCAGGGGTAGAGAGAGAAGAGGAGAGGTCTTCCCTCCGCTGGTTCACTCCCCAACTGGCTGCAATGGCCAAAGCTGGGCCAATCCGAAGCCAGAAGCCAGAAGCTTCCTCTGGGTCTCCCACGTGGATGCAGGGGCCCAAGCACCTGGGCCATCTTCTACTGCTTTCCCAGGCCATAGCAGAGAGCTGGATTGGAAGTGGAGCAGCCGGGACTCCAACTGGAGTCCATATAGGATGCTGGCACTGCAGGCAGTGGCTTTACCTGCTACATCACAGCACTAGCACCAAGTTCTATAATTTCTACACGTGGTTTTTCTATCTCTTTTATTATATCTATTCTTAGGCATTTCATAAAATTTTTAGTATCCAAAATAATGTCTTTTTAGGGCTGTATTTTTTAATACAAATGATTTGAAAAAATTATTTGGAAGGCAGATAAAGATGGAGAGAGAGAGAGAGAGAGAGCGAGAGAGAGACCTATCCACTGGTTCATTTCCCAAATGCCAGGGCAAGTCAGGGGCCAGAAGTGCAATTCCCGTGTCGCACGTGGGTGGCAGGGGCCGGGTACTCGAGCCCTCACCGGTGGCTCCCGGCGCCTGCCTTGATGAGGCCGGGTACTTGAGCATGACAGGTGCAGGGGCCATAGCTGGAGGCCAAGGAGGGTGTGAAACCGGGGGGTGGTGGCAGGGCACACAGAGGGACTTCTGGGAAAGGGAGGCCCGTCCCACCTGTGCCCCAGGGCAGGGGTCTGTGGAGGAGTGGAGTGGCCCCCAAGTCCCTAAGCACTTGGTGGTGACAGGGGCCTGCAGAGCCTACCCTGGGCTGGGGCTGTCTCCACCTAGGCAGGGACAGGCCGATGGCAATCCTGGGCGCTCCCAGGCCCGGGGTCCCCACACGTCACACCCAGGGAGGCCCTGCCCACAGGCAGAGGCGAGGAGCTGAGGTCAGGCCTCTTGGCTGTGGTGGCCCTGCATTGTCTCTGGGCTCTTCTGCCCTTGGTGTCAGTTCTGCCGTGAAGAGACCCCCGCCGACCCCATTCTGCCCCCCAGCCGCTCCCCGCCCTTCCCCCACCTCCCCAGGTGAACACGCAGGAGATGGGCCTGGATTCGCTCACCCATTTAATGAGGGACATGGGGCACCCCCACACAATGCCCTGGAAGCCCGCGTCCTCACCCAGGTCCCTCGCCCCCCCCCCATTCTTTTCCCTCCCTGCACACAGCAGGTGCCCAGCCCAGGCAAGCAGGGGCAGGAGGAAGCCACGGGGCCGGGTCCCGAGGGGCCTCGCTGTCCTCCTGCTTGGTGATTTCATTCCTTCCCTTCCCCAGGGACTCCATGTCCCCTGCGGGACCTCCCTGGGGCTCCAGACTCTCTGCCCTTCCAGGCTGGCCGAAGTGGGCATCAGGGGTGGAGCTTCCGGGGCTCTGTCTGCCATCGTGGCTGTGGGTTTGGGCGGGACCATCTTGGGTGAGGAGGGCTAGAAGCTGGGTTCTGTAAAAGACAGGAAGTCCAGGGGGTCAGGCAGGCAGCCGCCCCTCCCTCAGTGGGGAAGATGCAGGCTCAGAGGCAGGACCACCTCAGGGCCCAGACAAAGGCCAACTCCAGCCCCCGCACAGCCTCTTCTGAGGACTGGGGTGCACATGGGGGGACCTGGAGAGGGCTCCCTGAGTGCTTGGTGTGGAGGCCAGGGAGTGCAGGGGTGCCCTTGGCCAGCACCGAAGGCCATGTTTGCACAAAAGCTCGATTCTGCATAGCTGCAAACGTGTAGGGGTTTCGTTACTGACTGATTCTAGATGTAAGATATTGGGAGAACTACAGGAGAAAAATGAAAAACGATTTCTTATTAACATGTAGTATTTGTTACTAATGTAAGTAAGAGGGTTTTCAAAAAGTTTGTGGCAAATAGAAAAGATGTGGGTTTTTTTTTGTAAAATATTCTTTGAAATTCATGCATGTAAAGGGGTCTTCAACAAAGTTCACAGGGGCCGGTGTTGTGGTGGCGGGGGCTGAGCCACTGCCTGCAGCCCGCGCATCCCATGGCGGAGCACTGGTTTGAGTCCTGGCTGCTGTTCTGACCCAGCTCCCTGCTAAGGCTTCTGGGAAAGCAGTGGGTGCTTGTCTGCTCAGGAGACCTGGGCGAGTTCCTGGCTTTGACCTGGCTGTCGCAGCCTCTTGGAGAATGAACCAACAGATGGAAAATTGATCTCTCTCTTTCAAATAAATAACTAAATGAATACATCTAAAAATATCATGTAGATATATATTATGAAAAAATTATGCATTGGTTTCAAAATTGTTTACATCAAAATAAACAGTTTCACGTGCTATGAACTCTTTGAAGTTCCCTCATTATTGGTTCTTTTGTTTAAAGATTTATTTGTTTGAAAGGCAGAGTTACAGAGAAGCAGAGGCAGAGAGAGAGAGAGAGGAGAGAGAGAGAGAGAGAGAGAGAGAGAGAGAGAGATCTTCCATCTGATGGTTCACTCCCCAAATGGCTGCAATGGCCACAGCTGGGCTGATTCGAAGCCAGGAGCTGGGTCTCTCGCATGGGCGCAGGGGCCCAAGGACTTGAGCATCTTCTACTGCTTGCCCAGGCCACAGCAGAGAGCTGGATCGGAAGTGGAACAGCCAGGACTAGAACCAGTGCCCATATGGGATTCCAGCACTGCAGGCAGTGGCTTTACCCCTACACCACAGCGCTGCCCCCAACTTATGTATTATTGTCAATTATTTAGTGCAAAGGAGACCAGCAGGGAGAGACTGCTCGGTGTCTCTGGGATGAGTGTCCAGGTCTGCAGGTCTGTGAGGGAGCAGAACAGGAGGGCACAGCTCATCCCTCATCCTGAACGTGCTGCAAGATGACCCGGGCAGCGTAGGTGGCCAGCGCGCAGCCACTTCCACCATGCGCTGCCCATCCTGTCCGGGTGATCACAGCAGGAGGGCCCTGAGGGCCAGGTTGAACAGCAGGGAGTCCATGCTGAGTCGGCGAAGCCTGGTCTCCCAGCCTGCAGAGGGGGACAGGCCCTGGGGGCGCCCTGCAGGTGGTGCTCCTTCCCGCCCTTACCTGTGACGATGAGGGTGGCCATGCTGACCGCCTGGCCCAGCGGGTTCTCGGCCACAGCCTTGTACTGGCCGCTGTCCTCGGGGGTCACACTGGTGATGACGAGGGAGCAGACACCCTGCACGTCGGTGCTGTACATCCCGGGGTTCCTCTCCAGGCTCTGGCCGTTCTTGTACCAGGTGACGCGGGGCCGGGGCGAGCCCTGCACAGCGCAGGTCATGCGACACTCACAGCCCTGCGGCAGCAGGTGCACGCGCAGACCCACGAGGAAGCGCGGCTTCTGGCGCAGGTCGGGCTCCCGGTAGCTCGGGGCCTTCACCGTGAACTTGTCTGTAGAGAAACCAGGGCGAGGGGAAGCAGTCAGCAGAGGAA
The DNA here is from genome assembly GCA_949820135.1 of Sylvilagus floridanus. NCBI lineage: Eukaryota > Metazoa > Chordata > Mammalia > Lagomorpha > Leporidae > Sylvilagus > Sylvilagus floridanus. Next base: position 87,037,754 of record OX463240.1, read on the forward strand.
GGGGCCCTGGGCAGAAGTCCGGGGTGCCGCTGGGCCTGCTGCCACACGCTTCCTGCAAATGGGGGCCTCCAGGTCTTTTTATTTTCAATCCTTCTGCTAATGTTCATTTTTTTCTTTCTCTGCAAGCGAATGCATATTCCCTGGGGACAAACAGCACCGAGAATCCAAAGGAGAAGGAAGAGAATGCGGCCATCCACCCCCTCACCTCGCTTCCGGGGGATGCACCAGGGCTGGCTCTGGGAGGGCTCACTGGCCCCCAGCTCGTTCTTGGCCAGCACGCGGAAGTAGTACTCATGGCCGGGGAGCACGCCCAGGAGGGTGAAGTGGTTGGTGTGGATGCGATCGGCCACCTCCTGCCACGGGCCGTGGTCCGAGGAACGCATGAGCACCGTGTAGGTCAGGGGGAGCCCCTGGGCCTCGTCCGGAGAGGGCTCCCACTCGGCCGTCACCGTCCCTGGCACATTCTCCTGCAGGCGGATGGCGCCGGGGGGCTGTGGGCGAGCTGCGGGACAGGGGCCGGGGGAGCCCAGGTTGGAGGGGGCTGGGCAGGAGGTCCTTGCCCCAGGCTCCAGGGCTCCTGGGCAGTGAGCCTTGCTGGGCAGGGGGCTGGGGCCAGAGAGTGGGCCCAGCTCCACAGTCACCGCTGGAGAGTGGGCAACAACCCCCAAGCAGACAACCCGAATTCTCTTCAATTTCCCAGAGCTGGGATGCAGAGACCCCTCCCAGGTGGGGGGGGGCGGGGCTGGAGCGGGGTGGGGGCAGCCACAGCCTGGAGCTTGCACAAGGGCCACACCCACCATCCCCCCTCGTCCCCCTCCGCAGGGCCTCCGTGGTCCCTGCCTTGACTCAAAATGCTACCCAAGGCTGGGGTGCAGCTGGGAGGACCTGTCCCCGCGTCCCCGACTCAGAGGTCGCTCGCGGGCCCCTCCTTTCTGTCTTCAAGCACTGGATCGGGGCAGGGGTAGGGTGGGGGCGCGCTGGTGCACACAGGCCTGGCGGGACGCCTGCCGCACCTGCCACCCTGATGAGGAAGCTGTAGGTGGCCTCCTTCCCGTCCTGGGTCCTCAGCACCACGGTGTAGCAGCCGCTGTCCGAGAGGGTGGCCGTGGGGATGAGGAGCCGCGTGAGGCCGTCCTTGGTGGTCGCCACGCTTCTTCTGGGCAAGGGGGAGCCGTCCTTCAGCCAGACCACCTCGGGCTCTGGGGCAGCCTGGGAAACAGCGGGGAGGGTCACAGCCGGGGCAGAAGCAGGGAGAAGGACTTTCTAGAAGGGGAGAGGGCTGGGCCCAAAGGCAGGAGCAGGCGGTGAGAGCCGGCAGGGAGGGCGGGGCTGGTGGCGGGGTGTGCACCGGCAGGTGGAGCAGCGGGACCTCAGGAGCAGCGCCACCTTCCTCCTGTGAGCCCTGAGCTGTGGGGCCGAGACCCAGCCGGGAAGCATAACTGGCTTTGGATTCACAGGGGCAGGGGGCCGGGTGGGAGGGGACTGTCGCCCACCCGCGCCCAGGGCATCACTTGGGAGCCAGGCAGTAGTCCCAGAGGACATCACAGTGGCCTGACCTGGAACCGTGGCGACCCTGACCGGGGTGGGGTGGCCAAGCCAGCTGCTCAATACCCCGTGCCGCCACTGCCCGAGGGACCCTCAGAGTGGGCACCCTGGGCAGCAGAGTCAGATGGGGCCGCCGACCTCACGCCCCTCGTGGAGGGCTCTGATGGCTCAAGGGTCTGACGCGTGGAAAGCGCTGTGCAGTGTGCTGAATGCTTTCATCATTATCGCTGTCACCATGGTCAATAGCTAAGAACATGTAATTATTTTTAAAATATTTATGGGCCAGTGTTGTGGCACAGCAGGTTAAGCCACTGTCTGCAGTGCCAGCATCCCCTGTGGGTGCCAGTTCGAGTCTCGGCTGCTCCACTTCCCTGCTAATGGCTTGGGAAAGCAGTGGCGGATGGCCCAAGTATTTGGGCTCCTGCCACCCATGTGGGGGACCCAGAGGAAGCTCCTGGCTCTTGGCTTTGGCCTGGCCCAGACCTGGCTGTTGTAGCCATTTGGAGAGTGAACCAGTAGATGGAAGACCAATCTCTGTCTGTAACCCTGCCTTGCAAATAAATAAATCTTAAAAAATATATATTTATGTATTAGAAAGAGAGAGAACATGTGTGCTCCTATCTGCTGGTTCACTCCCCAAACACCTGTAAAGCCAGGGCTGGGTCAGAGCAGGGCCAGGCTGAGGCTGAGAGCATGGAACTCAACCTGTCTCCCATGTGGATGGACCCAGCTCCCCGAGCCATCACCTCTGCCTCCTGCACACACTAGTTGGGAGCAGGAACCGGGAGCAGAGATGGGATTGCCCCAGGCACTCTGACGTGGGACATGGGCATCGTGGCCAGTGTCTTAGACTCTTAGCCAAATGCCCACCACGAGAACATGTGATTCAGAGTCAGACGGGTCTGGGTCTATCTGGCTCTGCCACGGACGGGCTTTCCAGCCAGAGGCCAACCCTGATGTTAGTAATAACAAACATGGGTGCTTGCCGAATGCCAGGCACTGTGTATGGGATTCCCATGAGTCCTCAGAACAAGCCTCTGGGACAGGTCACCACTGTCCCCATCCGAGAGACAGATTAAGGCACAGCCAGTGAGTGGTGGCATCCCAGCCGGAGCCCGGGCAGTTTGTGCTCCTAACCACACTACTGCCAGATGGCACACGGCGCAGGTGTTGCTGGTCACCCTGGGTCACCCTGGGTCAAACGCAGGTCGCGGGTTTATCCACCCTGCAGCTGCCTCCAGCAATTCTGACTCGCAGGTGGAGAAAAACAAGTGTCCTCTGCAGATGCAGTACCAGAAACTGCCACTAGAGGGCGCAGCAGACCCGGCACAGCGTGGCCACCCAGGGGCCAGCCAAAGGCTGTGCCTTCAGGTCACTGACCAGGGCCCAGAAAAGAACAAGGAAGAAAGAGAACCGTGGACCTGAGGGGGACGCTTACCTCAAAGGTGACAGGCACACGGATGGTGTCCCCAGCCTTGAATGTCAGCGTCTCCGTTGTGCTGGTGCCCGTGAGGAACCTGGGACCGACTGGAACACACCAGACCGCTGGGCCTCGCCCCCATCGCCAACCAGCCAGGGCGGAGCACAAGGCTGGGCCCGGCTCCCTGGTGCCAACCCCACAGGGCTGGGAGCTCTGGAGGGATGGGGGGGGAGAAGCCCCAGGTACTGGTGGGAGATGCTGGGGGGGGTAGGAGCAGAGGAAGGGAGAGCACTGGAGAGCACAGGGTGGGGGGGTACAAAGGCGCCTTGGCCTTGTTGTGAGGTCACCATGGATCTCACCGAGGCAGGAACGCCTTGCCAGGCCATGCCAAAGCAGGGGAGGAGCCGGGATCAGGGGCCCCCAGGCAGGCCCATACTAGGAGCTGGAGCTGGACAGGCTCCACTCTGCACAAGAACCACCTATACCCTGGTTTACGTCCTGGCTCTGCCACAGACCAGGGACAAGACCCCGGCACAGCACCTTGGTTTCCATCTCTGTGAACTGGGGCTAGAAACGCTAACCTCACTAGAACACGCTTCCGAAAGGGCCTGTCCAGCCAGGTGTCATGCCCAGCCCATCCAGGTGCATAACGAGTGGCACTCTGCTAACCGGGGAGGACGCCATGGCTCAGCAGGTGCACACGGCTGCTCAGAGGCACCGCTCAGGGAGGAGGTGGCACTCACCAGCAGGGGGCTTGGCGTGCACCAGCGTGGCCAGGGCCATGGGCTGGCTGCGGCCCCCGGCGTTGACGGCTGTCACTCGCACGAAGTAGCCCTCTTGGGGCCGCAGCCCCTTGGCGGTGAAGGTGGTGGCTGGCACGGTCCCCGTGTGGCACGGGCTCCACTGGACACTGTCTGACTCACACAGCTCCACCACGTAGCCCTGGGCCTCATCCCCGTCCTGGGTGTCGGGCCCGGTCCAGCTCAGGGTGATGCTGGTGTTCGAGGTGTCCGTGACACGGAGATCCCGCACGGGCCCCGGCGGTCCTGGCGGGCACAGCGGGGGGGGTGGGGGGGACAGGGAGTGTCAGGAGTGGCACCACCACTGGGGAGGGCTCTCGGCGTGGGGAATGTGAACTTTCTCTCACGTCTGCCTCTGGGTGTCTCAAGCCACGAACACCAAATTTGTCCTCTCTGGGAGGCCCTCCTCTCTCTCTCTCTCTCTCTCTCTCTCTCTCTCTCTCTCGCCAGCCTTCTGCTCCCTCCCGACTGTCAGCCTGTGACTGATGCCCTGCGGGGCTCGGCCTTGCGTCCTGAACCCTGAGCTCCTAGCGCACGCTCTGCTTTCAGGAGCTCAGCGCAGGCTTCTCGTTTCTCACCTGGCAAGTGGGACGAGGCCAACAGCCCCTGCCCACGGAGGGCTGGGGTGGGGAGGAGCAGAGGACCTGAGTGAGAAAGGCTGCAGGCCCCACTGCCACTGGGATCACCTAGGGGGCTTAAAATCCAGCTGAGACCTGATTTTGTCGCTCGGATGCAGCCTAGGGATCCCCGTTTTTTATTATTATTTGTTTATTAGAAAGGCAGAGCCATCCATTGGCTCACTCCCCAAATGCCTGCAACAGCCAGGGCTGGGGCAGGCCCCAGCAAATAGGCAGGAACTCCATCCGGGTCTCCCATGTGGGTGGCGGAGACCCAAGCACTTGAGCCATCACCTGCCCCCCCCACCCAAGAGTCGGCATTAACAGGAAGCTGGAACTGGGAGCGGAGCTGGGTGACAACCAGGCACTCTGATATGGGCGTGGGTGCCCCAAGTGGTGACAACCTCTGTCCCAACGCCCGCCCCAGCATCAGGAGTTTTAAGAGCTCCCAGGTGTTTCTAAATATGCAGGAAGTTTGAAGTCCAGGGGTCAGGGCCGGCGCTGTGGCACAGCAGGTCAATCCTCTGCCGACAAGGCCAGTGTCCCATATGAGCACTGGCTCGAGTCCCGGCTGCTCCACTTTGGATCCAGCTCCTGCTAATGTGCCTGAGAAGGCAATGGAAAATGGCCCAAGCGCTTGGAGCCATGCCACCCACATGGGGGAGCCGGAAGAAGCTCCTGGCTTTGGCCTGGCCCAGCCCTGGCTGTTGGCAGGCATCTGGGGAGTGAACCAGTGGTGGAAGATGGAAGTCCCTCCGTCCTCCCCCCTCTCCACCCCACCAAGTTTCCAATTCGGATTGGCATTGAACTCGGACAGCTCATGGGCTCGGGTCGTGCGCATCTTGAGTCACAGAACATTTTTTGCCATTCCTACCGCCACCTTGCTGATGTCCGGAGACCACAGGTGGGGCAGTGCCATCGAAGGCTGGGAGATTCTTGACACCTGCCTGGGCTCACCCAGTTCCAGGCACACCCAGCAGGTGAGCAGGGGCTCCTGGGCAGAGAGTCACCCAGGAGGGCTCCCCTGCCAGCCTCCGCTGAGGGAGGATGACTCCCACGGGGGAGAGAGGATGGGAAGACAGGGCTGGGTGGGCCAGCCAGGGGCCTGAGCTGCCCGGAGCCACTGGGCACTGGGACTGCTGCTGTCTTGGGGTCTCCCGACCCCACAGCTGGCCTCTGGGCTGTGGCATGTTGGCTTCTGACCTGTGCCGCCCCGCCACTCCAGCCCTGTCCCACTCCACTTACTCATGGGGTCCCGAGCGAAGACGGCCTCCGAGGGGGGCCCAGGCTCCCCGGGGCCCGCGGGAGCCACCGCCGTGACGCGGAACTCATACTGACAGCCCTGCCGCAGGTCCTCCACCGTCCACTTCCTCTCTGTGAACAGCCCGGCCCACGTCAGTCCCAGCAGGCCGTGGGGGACAGCTCGGCACCTCCTCACTCCTGGGAAGGCCGAGCTGGGGTCGCAGCCCTGACCCCCGACCCCCCCCCCCGTCAGCCAGGTGTCGCTCAGTCCTCCCCGAGGTGAGGGAGCCGAACTCGGGGCGTCAGGCCCCAGATCTCTGGCCCCTGCCACGACCTTCCTGGTGCCTCTCTGGTTCTCTGCCTTGCTCACCTCCCTCTGCAGAGGCGAGGTGCTGGCAGCCTGTCCCGGGCCTGCACCTCCTCCCCCGCAGGCAGAGCTCAGAGACCCAGAGGGCCCCCGGCTGGGGGGCCACCCCGCCTCGGGTTTGTCCAAGTTCTTTCTGACCTCAGGGAACAGTGCGGCAGGGGACACTTGCCTCCACTTTACGGATGGACACACTGAGCTCCAGAGAGGACAAGGCCGAGCCGCCGAGGTCAAGGCCAGTATTCTGAACCTCAGCATTCTGACTTTTCTTGCTGGATCATTCTTTGGGGTCATGAGTGGGGGGGGGGGCCCGTCTGTGCCGTAGCCTTGGCTTTGCCAGACTAGGTGCCAGTGGCTACCCCCGCAGCCCGAAGACGACAGTTGAAACTGTCTCCTGCGGCATTGCCTACACGGGCAGACACGGGTCGGGAGGGGGAGGGGGAGGGCGAGGGGGAGGGGAGGGGCCCACCCGCTGCTCACCGGGCACGAGCTTCTCATTCACAGGCGTCCAGGTGTTGCTCCCCTTCTTGCGCTTCTCGATCAGGTAGCCCAGGATGTGGGCACTGCCAGGGCCCCGGGGTGCCGTCCAGGTCAGGGTGATGCCCCGGCTGGAGGCCGCCTGGATGGTTGGGCTAGAAGGGGGCCCGGGGAGGGCTGGGGCGGGGAGGGTGTGCCTCAGTCAGGGGACGGAGCCAGCCCTGCACCCTCTGAGGCGGCCTGTGCTGCAGAAAGAGCCTAGTCTCCACCTGGGTCCAACCCTCACCGCAGAGACCCCGTAACTCTCATCTCCCGTCCCGCTGCCGGCTGCCACCTGCACAGGACTCAGGCATGAGCCGGTGTCCCTCTGCCCCGGGGGCAGTCCAGGAGTGTGTCCCCTACCCCGGCCACAGGCTCCCCCTCACCCTCGGGCGCCACCAGCAGCTCCTCGGATTCCAGGGCCTCGCTGGCCCCCTCGGAGGTCACGGCGCGCACACGGAAGGCGTACTTCCGGCCCTGCTCCACGCCGCTGTCCGTGAAGGTGGTGCTGTCTGCGGGGGGCTCCCCCACCTTCAGCCAGGTGCTCCTGCCGGCCTGGCGCCTCTCCACCACGTAGCGCTCCACGGCCCGGCCCCCGTCATCCCGCGGGGGCCGCCAGCGCAGGCAGACCCCAGTCCCGCGAAGATCTTGTACCTCCAGGGGCCCCAGCGGTGGCTGAGGCTTGTCTGGGACCCACCGAGAGGGGCAGGGAGAGAAGGAATCAGGGCAGCCACAGGGCACGGGGCTGCTCTCCCCACCTCACCAGAGGATGCACCTGCAGTGGACCAGGCTGTACAGAGGGCCCGAGCCCTGCCCGGGGGGGGGGGGGGGCACAGCTCCCAAGACACCCCCGCCCCACAGGGACGTGCTATGGACCCACCAGCCCGAGCCCACAGCTGCTTAACGCCTGGGACACAGGCGGTCAAGTCTTGCTGCATCTCTCAGTGTTCAGAGCAGCGGGACCAGCCCCCAAGCCCCACGCTCCGGCAGGGGTCCAGCGCTTCGCTTGCCCCAAATGCTTCTTACTCCATCTATGCAGGGACACAGGGCAGGTAGGGGCGGGTGGGCTTCTGAACGGCGTGCAGGTGAGGGTCCAAGCTGGCAGAGGCCACCCAGGGACCTGCCCCCGGCCCCACCAAGCCTCGTCTCAGGGATGGGCTAGGGCTGCACCTAGGACTTGCAGGCTGAGCTGGGCCTGCGCGCAGCCTCCCTGGCTCCGCAGCGTCACGCTGTACTGGCCGGCGTCCTTCCTGCTTGCGCTCGGGATGCACAGGCGCGTGTAGTCGTCCCCCACGGCCACCTGGGTGCCCTTGCGGCCGCTGCCCCCCACCTCGGCCCCGTCCTTCCTCCAGACGGCCTGCACGGGGAGGCGGCTCTGGAAAAGGACCTTCATGGTCACCGGCTTCCCGGCCTTCACCACCAGCGGCTCCCTCAGCTTCTCCATCACATCTGGAGCGATGGTGGGGGGATCTGGAGAGGAAACGGGGGTGGGGGACAAGGAGGTCAGTGCCGATCAGGGCCCGAGGCCCCAGGGGAGCAGAGAGAGGGTCCAGGGAGGGTACAGAGCCCCCTACTGAGCACTAACGAGGGTACAGGACCTCGTCTGTAGCAGGAGGCACCAGGGTTAGACCTCACCAAGGACTTCCCGACAAGGGCAGAGAGAAGGTGCTCAAACAGGGAGGTGTGGGCTGGCTGTTTCAGATCTTCCCCGATGCAGGGTGGGTGAGCCACTGGCTGCAGCCCAGACTCGATGTGGGGAAGAGGAGAGGACGGCTTGGTGCAGATTGGGGGTCAGGGAAGGGCGGTGCTGGGCCTCACCCCGGACGGTCAGGGTGGCTTCACTCTGCTGATCACCGGCTACAAACGTGTACTTCCCAGCGTGGGTCCCCTGCACGCGGTCAATGAGGAGTCTGTGCGTGAGGCCGTCTTTCTCCAAGATGACTCCATCCTGGCCAGTGAGCTGGAGACGGGGACCACAGCAGGAGCTGGTCACTCCCACCCCTGTCCGGCAGGTGACCAGGGCTCTTGACTGCAGCAGCAGGGCCCAAACACTCCCCAGGCGCCAGGCATGGGCACAAGATCCCATGCTTGATGGTTCCTTTAACCGTCACAGCAATCTTGTAAAACAGGCTCTATTATTAGTCTCGTTTTATCGGTGAGCTCGCGTAACCGTAGCTGCAGCACTGGGATCTGAAGACAGATCTGGCTGATGCCAACATCAGAGCTCTGGGGACTGTGCTAGAACCACTGCTGACCCGACAGCTGCCACGGAGCACGGCGTGGCTGCCCAGTGACCAGAGATCCCATCTGCTTGGCATCCCAAGGCCTCGGAGGATGGGTGGAATTCAGTGGGTGAGCGTGTAGGGGAAGCATTTGGGATGGGAACGAGACCAATTCTGTCTTAAATGCACTGCACACTCTTGGCTGTTTAACTTCCTATTGGTGGGATCCAGCCGCATCATTTCTCTGGTCTGGCCCTGTCCCCTCCCTGGTAAAGAGAAGGTGGATGGTGAGGGTACCTTGACGCCATCCTTAAGCCAGGTGCCAGGCCCCAGGTCACTGGTGAGGGTACAGGAAAGTGCGGCAGCTTCCCCATGCTGCACCTCCACGTCAGCCAAGCCTCGGGAGAAGTGGCCCATGCGGCCTAGAGAGACAGAGAGAGAGAGAGAGAGTCCCCAGGGCCCAGTTGCCCAGGCCAGGGCCTGCACTGGGCACTGAGAGACCACCCCAGGGCTGTCAACCAGGCTCAGCCGAGGACAGCAAGGCCGTGTCTCCCATTTCCTCCTGGGCTGGTGCAGGAGATCTGGGGTGTGAGGTCAGTGAAGGGTCACATAGGTGGGAGGTCCGGGTAACCCTGAGAGTTAGGCCAACAACTCCGGGACTTTGCATGTAGGGTGGCAAGGCCAGACATGCGGGAGCCACCTGCAGCCTGGAGGAAATCCCCAGAAATGGGAGGAGGGGGCACTAGCAGGGACAAGCGCCCAGGACTGCAGGGGGCCTGGGGTCCGAGCCCAGCATCCCAGTACACAAGGAAACCTGTCCCCTGGCACCAGCCCCGCTGACACCTACCTTGGGCCTCCACGGAGAAGTGGCCAGCACCAGCCTTGTCTCTGGACCTGGGACTGCGGCTGGCATCCCTGGGCGCACCGTGGACGTCTGAGCTGTCGCCTTTGCCGCCTCTCCTGCTGCCAAGGTGCCTCGGGGACTCCTGGCTGTGATCTTCACTCAAAGACTCCCCCAGGTACCCTCTGGGCTCCCCGCTAGGTGGCTGGCCCTTGCCTCTGGGCTCCTCTGCACCCCTTCTCTTTGGGACCCCAACTTCAGCCCCCGCCTGAGCTTTAGACCAGTTTATCCACGCTCCAGGCCTGCTGTCTAACCTGCCAGACTCTTCAGCTCCCTGCCCCTCATCCAGGCCTTGGGCCCTGCCATCCACAGCCTCCAGAGACCCCTGCCTCCCAGGGGACCCCCTGCCTCTCTGCCCCTTGCCTGCCTGAGAGTCCAGACCCCGAGTCCCGCCGGATCGGTCTGCAGAGCCTTGTGAACCATCTAAGCCACTCCAGGCTCCCCCAGCCCCTGCCTCCCCAGGTCTCGGGGACAGGCCATCCCCCTCGTCCAGGACACCTGAGCCACCTGCGTGACCAGACTTGCCCTTCCCAGGGCCTGATCCCCTGCTGTCCAGCAGCCGTGAGCCTCGATGTCTGCCGGCCACCCCTGGGCCTGCTGTACCCTCCATGCCCTGAGAGCCCCCTGGCCCTTCGTGGGGCCCATTGGAAGTGGCTTCTTTCTCCTGGAGGGAATGGGAAGTCCTGGAGCCCGAGAGTTGGTCCCCAGCACCCACGTCGCCATGGCCAAAGCCCTGGTCTTCCCAGCCTGGGGCCCCTCGCCCACCTGTAGGCCCTGCTGTTGGCTTGCCCCTTCCCCCCGCCCCCGAGCTGCTGTCTGCACTCTGGCCTGGCCCTGCTGAGCCCCAGGAGCCTGCTCCCATCCTGCCATCTCCCAGCCGAGAGTCCCCAGCCCCTGGAGGCGCCACTGCTCCCTGGCCAGCAGCTCTGCCCCCATCGGTCATCCCTGGGCCTGTCTTCCCGAATGCCCCCTCATGTCCAGATGCCTGAGCAGCTGGCCCTGTCCAGCTCCCATCTTCCACTGCCCCCTGACCACCAAGAAACCCAGAAGCCCCGATGCCCCCGGCGTGGCCTGCTGACCTGCCCTCCTCCCCGGGAGCCCCTGGCCTCCCAGAACCATCAGGTCGTGCTTGGACACCTGCTTGTCCCTTGGAGCCAGCAGCCCCCCAGGCCTCGGGGCTCCCAGAGGCCCCATAGCCCCCAGGACCGTTCTTGGAGCCCCACCCATCTGCAAGAGTCTGGGAGCCTCCCTGAGCCCCCAGCGCCCCTGGGCCTCCAGAGCCCTGAATGTGTGCTGCGCTATCTGCAGCGCCCAACATTCCAGCTAGCCCAGAGCCCGTCCCAGGTCCTGCCCCATTTACCAGCCCCGTTCCTCCAGCTACACCTGGGCCTCCCCTGTATCCACCATCACTCCCTGCTCCCACTCCCCCTACACCTGGGCCTCCCTTGTAGCCGCCCTCACCCCCTCCTCCCACTCCCCCTACACCTGGGCCTCCTCTGTAGCCGCCCTCACCCCCTGCTCCAACTCCCCCAGCCACACCTGGGCCCCCCCTGTATCCACCCTCACCCCCTGCACCCACTCCCCCTACACCTGAACCTCCCCTGTAGCCGCCCTCACCCCCTCCTCCCACTCCCCCTAAACCTGGGCCTCCCCTGTATCCACCCTCACCCCCTGCTCCCACTCCCCCTACACCTGGGCCCCCCCTGTATCCACCCTCACCCCCTGCTCCCACTCCCGTTACACCTGGACCTCCCCTGTAGCCGCCCTCACCCCCTGCTCCCACTCCCCCTACACCTGGGCCTCCCTTGTAGCCGCCCTCACCACCTACTCCCACTCCCCCAGCCACACCTGGGCCTCCCCTGTAGCCACCCTCACCCCCTGCTCCAACTCCCCCAGCCACACCTGGGCCCCCCCTGTAACCACCCTCACCCCCTGCTCCCACTCCCCCTACACCTGGGCCTCCCCTGTAGCCGCCCTCACCCCCTGCTCCCACTCCACCAGCCACACCTGGACCTCCCCTGTAGCCACCCTCACCCCCTGCTCCCACTCCACCAGCCACACCTGGACCTCCCCTGTAGCCACCCTCACCCCCTGCTCCCACTCCACCTACACCTGGGCCCCCCCTGTATCCACCCTCACCCCCTGCTCCCACTCCCGTTACACCTGGACCTCCCCTGTAGCCGCCCTCAGCCCCTGCTCCCACTCCCCCAGCCACACCTGGGCCCCCCCTGTATCCACCCTCACCCCCTGCTCCCACTCCCCCTGCTACACCTGGGCCTCCCTCACCCCCTACTCCCACTCCCCCTACACTTGGCCCTCCTCTGTAGCCTCCCTCACCCCCTGCTCCCACTCCCCCTACACCTGGGCCTCCCCTGTATCCGCCCTCACCCCAGGCTCCTACTCCGCCTACACCTGGGCCTCCCTTGTAGCCCTCGTCACCCCCTACTCCCACTCCCCCTACACCTGGGCCCCCCTTGTATCCGCCCTCACCCCTGGCTCCCACTCCCCCTACACCTGGGCCTCCCTTGTAGCTGCCCTCACCCCCTGCTCCCACTCCCCCAGCCACACCTGGGACTCCCCTGTAGCCTCCCTCACCCCCTGCTCCAACTCCCCCAGCCACACCTGGGCCCCCCCTGTATCCACCCTCACCCCCTGCTCCCACTCCCCCTACACCTGGACCTCCCCTGTAGCCGCCCTCACCCCCTGCTTCCACTCCACCAGCCACACCTGGACCTCCCCTGTAGCCGCCCTCACCCCCTGCTCCCACTCCCCCTACACCTGGGCCCCCCCTGTATCCACCCTCACCCCCTGCTCCCATTCCCCCTACACCTGGGCCTCCCCTGTAGCCGCCCTCACCCCCGGCTCCCACTCCCCCTACACCTGGGCCTCCCCTGTAGCCGCCCTCACCCCTGGCTCCCACTCCCCCTACACCTGGGCCTCCCTTGTAGCCACCATCACCCCCTGCTCCCACTCCCCCTACACCTGGGCCTCCCCTGTAGCCACCCTCAGCCCCTGCTCCCACTCCCCCTACACCTGGGCCGCCCCTGTAGCCTCCCTCACCCCCTGCTCCCACTCCACCAGCCACACCTGGGCCTCCCCTGTAGCCGCCCTCACCCCCTGCTCCCACTCCTCCTACACTTGGGCCTCCCCTGTATCCACCCTCACCCCCGGCTCCCACTCCCCCTACACCTGGGCCTCCCTTGTAGCCACCCTCACCCCCTGCTCCCACTCCCCCTACACCTGGGCCTCCCTTGTAGCCGCCCTCACCCCCTGCTCCCACTCCCCCTACACCTGGGCCTCCCTTGTAGCCACCCTCACCCCCGGCTCCCACTCCCCCTACACCTGGGCCTCCCCTGTAGCCGCCCTCACCCCCTGCACCCACTCCCCCTACACCTGGGCCTCCCTTGTAGCCGCCCTCACCCCCTGCTCCCACTCCCCCTACACCTGGGCCTCCCCTGTATCCACCCTCACCCCCGGCTCCCACTCCCCCTACACCTGGGCCTCCCTTGTAGCCACCCTCACCCCCTGCTCCCACTCCCCCTACACCTGGGCCTCCCCTGTAGCCGCCCTCAGCCCCTGCACCCACTCCCCCTACACCTGGGCCTCCTCTGAAGCCTCCCTCACCCCCTGCACCCACTCCCCCTACACCTGGGCCTCCCCTGTAGCCTCCCTCTCCCCCTCCTCCAACTCCCCCAGCTACACCTGGGCCTCCCATGTAGCCACCCTCTCCCCCTGCTCCCACTCCCCCTACATGTGGGCCTCCCATGTAGCCACCCTCTCCCCCTGCTCCCACTCCCTCAACTCCCCCCCAGCCATTCCTGTCCCCTGCCTCTGCTGCTCCCATTCCTCTGGGGCCCCCTGAGCCCCGGCCCAAGATGGTATCATCCCCTGGCCCTGCCTTCCCAGGCCCCAGGCCCCTGGGCCTTTGTCCATAAGCTGTGCTGTCCACAGCTCCTGGAGACCCTGACATCTTAGATGCCACCCCATCATCCCACATAGTGCCAGAGCCGGAAGCCCACTGGCTCTTAGAACCAGCCCCAGCCTGAATAGGTACCTCAGGGGATCTGGTGTTATCCCGGGGGCCAGCTCCAGCTGCGGAGGCCTGCACACCAAGGAGCCTGGCCCCAGCCCCATCGCCCATTCCACCCCCTGCCCTCAGAGCCCCAGGGCCACCTGAGCCTGGGCCCTGATTAGAAGCAGCCCCCTTGCCCTCAGACCCTGGGCCCGCGGGGCCTCCTACTCCTCTCTCACCTGCTGCCCAGCCCTGGGAAGACAGGGGGGTTTTGGAGGCCTTTCCCCCAGCGACAGAGTCCGCCAGCCCTCGCCCACCTGCCCCCTGCAGGAGACCCTCGGCGTTGGCTGCAGGACCCCCAGCCCCCTGGAGAAATTTTCTGCCACTGGACATTGCTGGTTCTTGGGTGTCCTCACCTCCCCATGGCTGTCCTGGATAGCCCTCTGACCCCCAGAAGCCACTGGCTCCACCATGGTCAGCACCTCCACCTCCTGGAGCGCCCCAGGACTCTGGGCCAGTGCCTGTCATAGAGCCAGAACCTTCTCTTCCAGTGGACCCCAGGGTGCCGGGCCCTCCTCCTCCAATGCCCTCTCCAGCTTGCCCCAGGCCAGTCCTGCTGCCCCACCCTGCTCCTGCTGCTCCTCTCCCTGTCCCTCTGCCCAGACCACCCCTTCCCTCCACCTCGTTCAGGCCATTGCCCTGAGAAACCTCCATGCCCTCCTCTCCAGGCCAAGATCCTGCAGGACCAGACTGGGCGCCCTGCAGTGCCCTCTTTCCTGTGCCCCAGGGTCCCAGGTGAGCATCTCCGAGCTGTCCCTGGCTGAGCCCGTCCAGCTGACCCCCACGGTCTGCTCTGTGCCCCCCGCCTTCCTTGCTGCTGCTCCAGCCTCCAGCCTCCCAGGCCCCTCCTGGCCCCCAGTGTCCATTCCTGTCACCATCGCTGCCACCGTCTTGCTGTCCTCTCTCTGCAGCCCCCAGGCCTGATGCTGGGCCCCCTGCCCCCCACTGTGGACCAGACCTCCCTGCAAGCCTGGCAGCCCCGCCCCCCTCTCTGAGGAGCTGATCTTCCCCAGGAGCAGTCCTGTCACCCACCCCTGCTAGAAAGCCCCCTGTCTCCTGCCCAGGGCCCCAGGCTGACTTAGCTGTCCCCTCGTTGCCCACTAAGGAGGAGCCCTGCTGGCCAAGGCCACCTGTGTCTGAGCCGGCCATGGTGCCCTGCGCTCTGCCTTCCCCTGCCTGGGCACCGAGGCTCTCGGAGTCTGCGGCTTCCGTGGCGTGTGCTCCCGGCCTGGGCAGCTGCTGGTCAGTGTCAAGGCCTTTATCCTTCCCGGCTTCTGCGAGGTCAGTGCCACATGGAGAGCCGAGGGGAAAGATGGAAACGCCCGTGAGATCAGGCCAAAGCCCCCACCCGACCCTCACTGCGGCCCTCTGGGCAGGTCCGCAGGTCAATCCCAGCACTGCCTTGGCCAGTCCTGCAGCCACAGCCATGCCAGCTCGAGGTGGCTTGTGAGGATTCTGACACATGAATGCCTAGGCTAAAGTCGTTTGCTTAGCAAACTGCCATGAGAGCTACGTGCTCTTTAAGGGACTTGCTCTGCCACCTGCCCTACATGTGACCGATTTATAGTCCCTTGGGATGTCCTTGAACCTACTCCCAGGCATCATGAGGGTGTAACAATCTCCTCTGGCCTGGCCCAGGGGCTTCCCATTCCCACTGGACCCAGGCCACTGGCCAGGCCATCTCGGATCTGTGCCCCCGCCAGGCTGGGTGAAGATGCCGCCTCGAAGCGCACCAGGAGCAGCCCCAAGAGCCTCCCCTGTTCTCTCCCAGATAGGGAGAGAGTCTGCGGGCATTCCTCCCGCCCTGGGGGCTTGTCTTGTGAGGGAGGGGGGTCAGGGAGCCACTCACCTTCAACCACCAGCCTGGCGCTGGAGGCGTGGAGCCCGATGCCGAGCGAATAGAGGCCCCTGTCTGAGAGCCGAACCCCTCTCACCAGCAGCCGATGGGTCAGCCCGTCGGGCGACACAAACACCTCGTGTCTGTTGCTGGGCCGCAGAGGCCGGTGCTGGAAATGCCAGGTGATGTCCGGGCAGGGGCTGGAGAACGTGCACTCGAAGACGGCGTCTCCCTGCTCCTCGACGTGGGCGTCGGCCAGTGGGACCACCACCCGCGGCGGGATGGCTGCGGGGGAAGCGGGGGCAGGACCGTCAGCCTCCGGGTGTGACACAGCAGGACTTGGTGCAGGGGGGCGGGGCTCAGGCCGGCTCAGCCCTGCGACACCTCGGACCAGTCACTGCCTTAACCAGGCGGTTATAATCAGGCTGTGACGAGGAGGGCAATTTTGGTACACCCTGCGGGGCTCAGCCAATAAGGACCTGGGGGAGGGGCCTGCTAGGTTATAAACTGCTCCTTGGAACTGCTGCTCAGATACCCGATCTTTGAGGACCGTTAATAAAGTCTGGCTTCCCCTGCACTTGCTGCGTCTGAGCCCGGGTGGACAGGTGAGGCTCTCTCCCACAGGTGGGGGGTGGCTGTGGAGGAAGCCGACACCCAGTGCTCTGCTGTATCCCCGTTCCCCCTCTGAGGGAGTTGTGACTCATTCCCTTCCCCAGGCTGAGTCGGGGAAATGAGGGGCGCATGTACAGCCCTGTGTTAAGACGTCCACATCCCATAGCCACATGCCGGGATCCTATCCCCTGTCGGGCTCCTGACTCTGGCTAACGCTTACCCTGGGAGGCACGGTGACGGCTCACGTTCTTGGGTCCCTGCCACCTACTTGGGGACCTGGATTGAGTACCTGGCCCCTGGCTCCTGGGTTCAGCTTTGGCCCAGCTTGGTTCTTGTGGGCATTTGGGGAGTGAACCAGTGGATGGAAGAGCTCGCTCTCTCTCTCTCCCCCTCCTTCCCCCCTCCCCCCTCTCCCCTCTCTCTCTCCTCTCTCTCCTCTCTCTCCCCTCTCTCTCTCCTCTCTCCCTCTCCCTCCTCTCCTTTCTCTGCTTCTCAAATAAATGAAATGATAATTTTGGAGGAAGTAAAGTGACTTGCTGCAGCCTTGGCAGCTAAGGGGTGGCCCAGCCAGGACTCACACCCAGGCCCCCCACTGCCCAAGTCCAAGGCGCAGGTTCCTCTCCCTGCCCCCAGGTTTTCAGGCTTCTCCAAGCCCCGTCTGGGTGCCCCTGGCCTGACCTTGTTCTGTTCCTGGTGGGGTTACCCAAAGCTTCCTCCCCAGGGGCATTGGAGTGGTGTGGACCCAGGTACTGCTGGGTGCGGCACAGAGTGGATGGGGAGGGGGCTCAGGAGGCAGGGAAGGAAGAGGCCTGTACCAGGGTGGGGGTCTCGCTAGGGGCAGCACAAGATGAGGAGGTACACCCGGAAGTCATGAGCTGCAGGCTCTGGGTGAGTGTGCACCTGCTCTCAACTGACCAGTGGCTGCAGAAGGCCCGCAGGCGGGGGTGTGGCCTGTGGGGAGGCTGCACTGAGAACACAAGGACCTTGGGCCATCCTCGCAATGGCGACCACGTCCCACTCGCCCCTAGTCCCCTGCCCCGACGCGGACCCCACTCCCAGCTCCTCGCCCACTCACCGCTGGCCTGCAGCTCTGTGGAGAAGACCACGGCGTCCTCCACCCGGACCTGGTAGATGCCAGCATCCTCGGGACGCAGGTCCTGGATCTGGAAGAGGTACCGCCTCCCCAGCCGCCGCAGACAGTGCCTGGTCTGGTTGTCGAAGCCGTACGGCACCATCTCGCCATCCTGAGGCCGGGAGAGAAGGAGGGGGTGGCTTGAGACGCCGTGCATTCCCAGAGCCTCCTGCACCAGCCGCACTCTGGCTAGGCCCAGTGGTTCTCGTCCACTGCCCAGGCAGCAGACACAGGGCTGCAAACCCTTATGTGGACAGGGGTCTGGGAGGAGCCGGGCCTGGTGCGCGTGGGAGCAGTGATTGTGAGGTGGGTGGGAACGGGCTGGGAACAGTGGGCACTTGTGTGAAAATCTGCAGGTGTTCTGCAGACACCTGAGCCGGCTAGGGGAAGAGGTACTGTCCCAGTGAGGGTGGCAGGGGCCGGGACCAGTGGCCCAGGGCCCCAGCTCGTTCATTTACCAAGGGGAGATTTCCAGGGACACTGTGAGAGCTCCCTAAGGCTC
This sequence comes from Sylvilagus floridanus, assembly GCA_949820135.1. Classification (NCBI taxonomy): domain Eukaryota; kingdom Metazoa; phylum Chordata; class Mammalia; order Lagomorpha; family Leporidae; genus Sylvilagus; species Sylvilagus floridanus. The sequence continues at coordinate 87,055,536 of OX463240.1, forward strand.
TGCAGAACCCAGCAATCTTTACACACACACACTCCCATCAAACCCTAGAAAGTAACCAGAGCTGACACCTAGCAGGTGCACACCGGGTGCCAAGCTCTGTTTTAGCGTTTGGGACACATCTGTGTATATAGCAGATGGGGATTCCCGCCCTCGATGGAGGAGACAGAACATTCATGAACATCATAAGTAAAGTGATTTGTGTTAGAAAGACGGAGAGCTGGGGTGGTGGGGGAGAGGGGCCGGGAGAGACATGATCCCACACGGGCTGGGTCTGCGGGGACAGGATTCCCTACGTGGCTGCCAGAGCACGCCAGGCAGGGGACGGAGCAATGACGCGGTAGGCTGTAGATGTGGTTGTCTCCTCTGAGATGCGGGTTCAAATTTAATTCCCATCAGGAGCTTCGAGAGGTGGGCCCAGGTGGACCTCTAAGAGGGGATTAGGGCTCTGCCCCAAGCATGGGTCAGCCCACCCTTGTGATGCGTGGATTCACAGCGAAGGGGTTACCCCGAGAGTGAGGCTGCTATGAAAGCCAGTTTGCCCAGGTCTCTGCCTGCACCCTGTCCCCGGCCTGGTGCCCCGTTTGGACTTTGCCAGCAGGAGGGCCACACCAGCATGGGTCCTCAACCTTGGGCCCGAACATGAGCCAAGATGGGCCTTTCTTGTTTATAACTCGCCCTGTCCGTGTGCGATTTCCTGGCAACAGAGTGGATGGAGACTCGAGGGGCAGAGGAGCAGGGGTCAGAGGGGATGGGCGGCTGCCTGCGTGCACTCAGCATCTCAGCACCCACAGTGAGACGGGTCTGCCTTCGTCCCCATTTCACAGGGGAGAAGAATGAGGCACAGGGTCTTGTCTGGGCTCACTCAGCTCGTTGTAAGGGAGGAAGCCAGGTCGAGCCTGGCCTCCCACCACACCCTGCCTGTTGACAGTCAATTTCCCCTTGGAGTCCAGGTGGCACAGGTGCACAGCCTCAGGACTCTCCTTTTATACCCCTGTCCTGACATTGGTCACCGTTTCAGAGTCCCGGGCCCAGCCAGAGAGCTAGTTACTCAATGAGAAGAGAGAGGTCCCCGTGGACGGTCAATGCCAGGGTCTGACGCAGTCAAGCGGGGAGCTCCATGGGATGAGGGGCTCACTGGTTGTTTCCACAGAGGGATTCACAAGATCCAGAGTCCCCCTTCCCAGGACCTGCAGCCTCTAGCCACGCCCCCTCCCCAGAACCTACACCTCACCTTATACAGGTAAATCTTGCTCTCAATATCCTTGAGCTCCATCTCCAGATCAAACGTGGCGACCCCATCCTTGGTGACTCTGATGTGTCTCAAGTTGGAGATGACGTTGACGTACTAAGAGGCAGACAGGAGCAGGGGTTAGCCTGGTGGTTAAGATGCCCGTGCCCCACGTTGGAGAGCCTGCGCCCCGCTCCTGCTAATGCAGCTGACTCTGGGAAGTAGCAGGTGCCTGCTCAAGTCGTTAGGTCCCTGCCACCCACATGGGAGACCCTGGATTGAGTCCCTGGTGCCTAACTTTGGCCTGGCCTAGCCCCAGCCATTAAGGGTATTTGAGGAATGAAACAGTGGATGGAGTCTCTCTGCTGCAATTCAAAAAAAAAAAAAAAAAAAAAAAGCCGAGCGGCGCTCTCTCCATAGAGGCCTGGCCTGCAGCCTCCCTCGTCCTGGTGCAGCCTGGATTTGCCCTTTGCACAGGGGAGACTGAGGCCCTGAGGGAAGGAAACGCCCCAGGCTGAGTTGTAAGCTCAGGAAGGCACCCACCAAGGGGGCGGGGCGCTCTGAGAACACAGACAGCTCCCTTCTAATAAACATTAGCTGAGCACCTCCTGGTCTCGGTGGGAGGTTGGAGGAACCACCCAGGTCACCCAACATGACTTTGAGCACAGTGAAAACTGTATGCCATTTCCAGAAGAAAACCTGACTCGTCCTCTAGTTGAGTCAGACGCAGGAAGGAACCTCCTAGAAGGCTTATAAAGCACGGGCATCAGAGTGCGAAGGCGGCCGTGGAATGCCCTCCCCCGGACGCCCTGGCAGGGACAGGTGCTCCCTGTCTCGCCTCGGCGCTGGTCAGCCAGGCACTAGGCCAAGCGCATCAAGTGCATGCTCTCGCTCATCCTCTGCACAGCCCCACCGGGTGGGTACCTCTACAGTCCCCACTGGATGGCAGAGGGAAACCAAGGCACAGAGGCCCTAACTTTTCCAAAACCCAGGGTTTAGCAAGCAGCAGAACCAAGTTGCAAAGTCAGGTGGCAGCTTGGCAGCCTGGGTCCTTAGCCCCACGTGGGGGCGGGCCAGTGTCCGGTCCGTGCGGAGGCCTGCCTGCAAGCCTAACCCCACGTCCGGGTGCGCGGCGGCGGGCGGGCGGGCGGGTTACCTGCGCCATCTTGTCTTCCTGCTCCTTCTTCATCACCTGCAGCTTGCGCAGCATGCCGCGGAAATCGACGATGCCGTACCGCACACAGATCTGCTCGTAGTCCTTCCTGTCTGCCGTCATCAGCAGCTGCCACACCTGCTCCAGGTCAACCTTCTTCTTGGGGGCTGGAGTCGGGGTCCTAGGGAGCAGAGGAGCCCCAGGGCTTGGTCACTGAGGGGGCTGCTGGGAGAAACTGCTCCGAGTACCTTGGACTTGGGATGTCTCAGCGCTCCCAGGGGGCAGAGCGGGATCCACAGCTCCCAGCCCGGGCCTCCCACCCTCCCCTCTGCTGCCCATAACCTTGCTCCCCACCTGTGCCAGGGAATTGGCCAGGGGCCGGTGCCACGGGAGCCCCGTAGCCTCCCGTGGACAGGGTCACACCCACCTCTTCAGCATCTTCCGGAAGTCCATCAGTTCTTTCTTGAGATCTGGAAAAGGAGCAGGCGCCCAGCCTGGGTGGGATGCCTAAGCGGACCCAGGGCTTCCTGCTGAGCTTCTGAAAGGGGCTCACCAGGTGAGTGAGGGGAAGGCCAGATGAGGAGCAGCCCAGCCCCCCAGGGCCCCAGGAGGTCTCAGACAAGGTCACCTACCCTCCTGGGGTTCTGTCTGCCTCTTCCGGTTCTTCCGAAAGCCAACTGGACCATCCAGGGAGGAGGGGGAAAAGCCGACATGGACAGGAAGGAGAGAGCAGACACATTTATGGTCTTCTTGAGAAACCACTGGGTCCCCGAGCACCCACCACCCCACTGTCCTCTGAGGCAACAGGGATAGGGGTGGGGTCTGTCCATCAGAGGCTTTGATACCCCAGGGCCCTAGCACGACCTTGGGAGCCAAGCTGAGTCTCATGTCCTGCAGGGAAGGCCTCTCGCTTGTGCACATGTCCACAGGGACTGAAGTGGCTCTGGTGGCCACAACAAACGGGGCCTCGTCTAGAGGGCCAGCTGCCCTCTCCCGCCGCGAGCCTGTTTCAGCACAGGGGCTCAGTATTGCCGAGTCTGTTGGCCACTGCTGCTTGGCTGATCCTGCGCCATTCGGAGCCTTCTCCATCACCTGCTTCTACTGGAGAGGACGGGAAAGCTAACAGCTTGCCTTCCCAGCTTCCCTTGCAACTAGCAGTGACCACGTGACACTGCCTTGGCCCGTGAGACATCCACAAAAGCGCCAAGGAGTTTCTGAGGAAGAAGGGCAGACAGACCCGGGGCCACCTCTTTCCCCTTCCTCCTGCTTTGAGGTTGGGGTCTGCAGCCGCCGTCCTGTGCCCAAGAGGTAACAAAGCAACGGCTAACGATGGCAGAGCAGAGAGACAAAAAGCCTCCCCTCTCTGATGAGAGCCTGGCCGTGCGTGGGCCCCGGATTCCAGCCTGAGACCTCTCGTGGTGTGACGTCATTAAAGAGCTTCACTTCTGAGGACGCTCTTGTAGGGTTTGTGCTACTTATAGGCAAACCGAGTGCAAGCACTGCAACGGAGAGGCTGCAACGGCTTCCTCACGGGCTGCCCACTTCCGATGAGGACAGGCTGCGGATGAATTTGCAATTTCCAAACACCATGCAAACCCGCCAGAACGCGTCTGCAAGGGCACTCGGCCTTGGTGTTACCTGTTGGCCCCTCCCACACGGGCCTGCACTGACACCCTTTGTACACCGAGGCCCAGAGAGGAAACTGAAGCCCCTTGCACGAGTCAGCAGCAGACCCTGGACTAGAAACCGGCGTGCAAATCCCAGAGAGAGAGGGAGCCTCGTTCAGAGCCTCCACCCTGGGGAGGCTGCCCAGGTGGGTCTTTGGAGGGGGGAAGCCCAGCCTCTGTGGTCCAGGCTCCCCAGTCCCAGAGCTCTCTGGAGAAAGCCGAGGCAGAGCCCTGAGGAGGCTGGCTCAGGGGACAGGCCCACCTTCAATGACGGTGAGTCTGGCGGAGCACGTGGCCTCTCCGTACATGTTCACCGCGATGCAGCGGTACAGGTCCGTGTCCTCGCCCGTCAGCTTGTTGATCTGCAGAGAAGCCAAGGGCAGGGGGCAGGGCCAGCAGCACCCCCCCTGCCCTCCTTTTGCCAATCAAGGCTTTGCGTTGGTCTAAACATGAATCAGAGCTGGTCTTGATCCTCGGGGAGCTCTCGAGCCCCCAACACACACGGGCTCAGGGCTCAGGGCTGAGGGCAATGGACCAGCTCCTTGCTGGCAGAGGCAAAGTGGGGTGTCAGAGCTCGCTTTGTGGGGTCAGATGCATTGGGGCCTGGAAACTGTCTCTGTCCTGGGAAAGCAGCCACAGGCCCTGGGCACGATACCCAAGCTCTCTGAACTTGTGTTTCCTCCCTTGTAAGACGGGATTCATCATGCCTCAAAGAGGCACGGGTGATCAGGGTGAAATCTATGATGGCCGTAGAGGGTTAGCCCAGGACCCAGCACACAGCAGGTGCTCCCTGACTGGCATCTGTAACATTACCAAGATCAACTAAGACTAGACACGGCCCGTAACCCTAGGATCCTCTCAGCAGTGACTCCAAGTAGGGGCTGCCCGTCGCCCCACCTTACAGACAGGGAGACCGAGGCCAGGGGCTTTCTAAAGCCACGAGGGGGCATGATATTGTACCACAGAAGTCTGGCTCGGAAGCTGCAGCTTTTTGGGCCAAGCTCCCCCGACACACACACTCGGGGAACACGCAGGGAGGTGTCTCTGAGAGCCCAGGGACGGCCCCGAGTGGGTTCGCTGTCCACCTGCTGCGTTTCTTCCTCCTCTGGGGGCTCCCTACCTGCAGCACGTGCTCCTTGCTGCCGGCGCCCGAGATCTGGTACTTGCTGGAGCTTCTGAGGTCTCCTCTGGAGTTCTGCCAGCGCACCTCGGGTCTGGGCTCCCCGCAGACCACCGCCCGGAAGACGGCATTTTTCCCTGCAGCAGGAAGAGGCGGGCAGGGAACCGGAAGTTGGCAGAGCGCTGAGTCTGTTCTGCTGAGATGTGCATCTGATGCGTGTCACCCTCCGGGAAGGGTGCCGGCCACAGGACGGGCCTCCTCAGGTGGGAAGCGGCAGTTTCCGGCACACAGAAGACAGCTACAGAGGCCTGGGGGGCGGGGCTTCTACTCTAGACAGGCAAGGGATGGCAGCCTTGGAGAGGAATGACCGCTTGGTGCCTGAAGGGCTGGTCCTGACCCACAGGGCGCCCACGCCAGGAAAGACCCCAAGTCTGAGCCCCTCCGCCTCCCTACAGGAAAAGGACAGCAGAGAGCAACAGAAGGTTCGAGAAGGCCCGCAAGCCCTCCCCGAGCTAATGATGTTGTTTCAGATTTAGACACATGGAGTGCAGTAGCCCCCCCCCGCCCCGAGGATGTGTGTCCAGACCCCTGGGGACACCTGCTTAGTACCAAGCCCTGTACCACATTTCCTGTTTATAAGTTTAATTTATAAAAGAGGCACAAGGACCACGCCTAGAACAGAACAGTTGAAAAGTGTGCAGCTCAGAGCGACCTGAAGGTGTTCTCTGAAATTCTCACACGCCTCCGCCTCTCCACTCGCAGGAGCACTGGCCGTGGGGGTTGCCAGCACCCTGCTCTCCTGCTGCTGTTTCACCAAAACGAGGCCACTTGATCACAAAGCAGAGTTGGGTCTCAAGGCCAGCAAGGCTCATGAGTGACTAATGGGAGGGCAGCGCATACAGCGGGGATACCCAGGACCAGGGCTGCCCCGTGTCCGAAGTGGGATGGAGCCAGACAGCACGGGAGGTCATCCGGCTACTCGGAACAGCACCGAAACACCCAAAACGTGGGCATTGCCTATCTCTGGGATTCCCCACGGGACACGCTTGACACGGGTAACTGGAATGGCAGGTGAGGGGTGACTGTTCTCATACCAGAGGTGGGGAACTAATATTTATGGCCCAGGCCTGTGTTGGGGAAAGAACACCAACTCCTCCCCACCTTCCAACAGGACACTTTCTCCTGGGCCCAGCCCCTGAGTGCCTGGGGCTTGGCTGTGGGGTTGGGAGGCCGTGCTAACAGGTAACTCAGGCAGGGAGGGAAAGAAGGGAGTAGGCAGTATCCCAACCTCTCCCTGCTTCCCAATTTAGCACCTCCCCCCTCCTGGCCCCCAGGCATCTCTTACGTCAGCACTGCAGGGGTCTCTTCACCCCTTCCCCAGTCTTCTCCCAGGCACCCTCAAGGAGGGGAAGGAGACAGGACTTTGAAATCCACGCACACACGGAGTCTCATGGAAAATGCATATTATGAGAACATTATGCCAGGATCCCAGTTTTGGGGCAACCAAAAGAGACTTATCTTTTACATCCATTTTTATACAAACTTTTTGCAGTCCCTGTCGTCCGGTGTGGTAATGGGTTTAGAGACTCAGTGTCCAGGAGGCTGGGTGCTAGAGCCCCTGCGCCGATGCATGCTGGGACTCTTGCCTCCCCCACCCTGGGCAGCTGCCCTGGGGGTCTCACCCTCTTGCAGAGCCAAGGTCACGGGCTTCTGCTCAAAATCAGGCACGCTGCCGCCTTCGGGGATCTTCTCCACCAACTGCCGGATGCTCACTCCAGGCCTGGAGGGCTTCTTTGGGGGTTTCCCTGCAGGAGGCAGAGAGAGGAAGATGGGCCCACCCTTTCCCCCAAGGGCGGCCTTAGGCAGAATGGTGCATCCACCCATGGCTCCAGGAACCAGAGGCCTCCACTCTCCTACTTTCTGAGGTGTCTCTCTGACCTCCCGCCTCTAAGGGGGCTTCCCAGGGCCCTAGTGGGAGTTGGGTGGTGGCCCTACATACAGTGCTGTGACTGGAGCCCCGGGGAGTGGCAGGGGTGACCTTGAGCCTGTCCCTGGGGAAAAGCTGGGGAAGGGCAAGCTGTAAGGGCTCTTCTCCAGGAAGCAGGGGCCTATATGGGCACTGTGAACCTGCTGCTCAGGGAAATAAATCAAAACCTGGAGCCCAAATTAAAAAGAGCAAAGGGAGGGTGAGTTCCCAAAGACCCGGGACCTCTACTCCGCCCTGCTCACCGCTCCAGGGAGGAGCCACAGCGAGGGCCGGGGCTGGGCTGGCGCGGGGCGCTCAGTCCTCGTACCTGCCATGGTTCTGGCTCCTCTTGGGCTCTTCTACCGGTGGACGCTGGAAACTGACCTCCTGGGGGTGGAAGGCGGGTTGCTTCTGAGAGGTGTGCACTCATGCATGTGTACACCCATGCATGCACACGCACGTGCACGCGCACACACACACACACATCAGCTGAAGTCTGGGGTGGGAACTAGGAGAGACTCTGCCCCCAGGACCTTGTCCAACCCTGACTTACAGCACTGAGTGGCTTTCTGAACTCCCTGGCCCCAGAAAAACCAGCTTGGCCGTGACCAGGGAGGGGGCAGGCTGCTACCCAGCCGGCACCTTTCTTGGTGGGACCCCAGGCCTGACGCCCACGCGGCCTTCCCAAACGCGTTCCTGGTCTTCCAGCTGTTGGACAGCCTGCCCCTTGGACTCTGGAATGTGATTCTCTGGGTCTCCTGGCTCCTCCTGTCACTGAGGTTTTCCCACGGGGCCCAGCACCCCTCTCCCACCCTCGACCAATCTGGAATCCTTCAGATCTCCAGGTCTGCAGGGGACCGTCCCCGACTTGGCAGCCCTGAAGTGCCTCTTGGCCCAGGCCTATGGGTTCCCCATAAATCCATCTACTCCTCTCTGAAGCCAGTGAGTGATGTGTCAGGTGAACAGGAGTCGCCCAGCCTTTCCCAGCATGCACCTGCTCTGGCCGGTGGGGAGCCACATAGGGGAGGGAGGGGTTGGCTCTGGGATGGATGAGAGCCATGAATGGGAAGGGGTCTTGAAAGAATTCTCCCACAACCCCCCTCCCCTGTGGTTGGCCCGCCGCCAGGCGGCTCCATTTTGTGGACTCTATTTCCTGCGGACAGATCCGATTCCTCCTTGAGACTGGCACTTCCATTTCACAGCTGCCCACCCACTGGCACTTCTGGCCCCAGGGTGTCCCCACCGCAGCCCAGCCGCTGCCCCCCGGTGCGCTGGAATGCCACGACGCGCCAACCGCGTGCTGGAGCGGTCAGGGCACCACAGCCGCTGCGCCGAAGGGTCACGAGGGCGGGGGTGGCAGGGCAGCCACCAATGGGGGCGGGCTGCGCTGGCCGTGGCGGGGGGGGGGTGCGCGGAGGCCCGTCATGCGGTAGGCATAGGCGCACTGGCACCCGTCCGCGCCCCCCTGGCTGGAGTGGTGTGACTTCAGCAGAGCTGTCTTAGTCATCGTCCTCCGTCGCCTTCCCCGCCATCACTCGCCCCAGCTGTCAGCCGATTACCCGCTCCGGATCACAGTCCCCTTCTCCCAACGGCCCCGGACCACAGATCCGCACAGAGCGGGTAGAGGAAGGCAGAACCCTGGGTGGGGAGAGACTCTTAGGGGCTGACGTGAAGCCAGCTCACCCCCCCCACCAACCCCAGTGCTGTCCGTGAACGAGCCAGATGTGGGACAAGGTCAATGACCAGTTTCTAAGACGTGTGTTCAGCTGGAAGCAAGAGGGCCGTGGTCTCCGTGGGAGGGCCTAGGGAAGGAAGGTGCTGTCTCCCCCGTGCCTCTTTTCCACACTGGAGAAGAACCCTAATTGTCCAGCATCACACAGTAGCTCCCCTCAGCCTAGCCCAACCAGACTCTGAACCCAGGGCCCCCAGCTGTGCTCCCCGGCCTCCCTCCAGCACACTCGGCTCCCCCACCCTGCCTGCTTCCCCACTGCCCCATCCTGCGGATCTAGGCCCCTGCTACCCCCAACTTCAACTGGGAGGGAGTGAGCAGAAAAAGTCAACTGCCCGGGCCGTGTTACCGCACGGGCAGGCCCCAAGGGCTCTCTTCTGTTGACTGCTAGTGAGATTTTTCATCTGATCGTCATCTCACACTGTAAGCCAAGCAGTGCCCGGCGAATCGCAGTGAGGCCAGAACCGCCCACGCTAGACTCGTGGAGACTCTCCGCGTGAAATGCAGTTGTCTAGAGGGGACCTGCATGTACCCCAGCATCGACCAGCCAGCCGGAGACGGTCCTGGGGGTTAATCTCACATCCGCCCCCTGCCCCTGCCTGAGCAGGAACGTCACAGAGCCGGCCAGTGTCCCTGTTGTGGCCCTCCCTGGCCCAGGGGGCTTGGGGGATGGCCAGGTGCGCAGTGCCCCTTACCTGGGTGTGCAACCGGCCTCCTGCCTCCTGTCTTCTCCCTCCTGTCCGTTTCCAGCTGCTGCTCACTGCCAGAGACTCTGCATCAACTGGTGGTGGCCAGGCAGGGCTGCAGCAGATGTAGGTCACCGCAGCCTCCCCTGGCTCCACCCCTCCCACTCGCCCCGCCTCCCTCCTGCTCCAGCCCAGGCTTGGCAGGGCAGGGCCCCCCAGGGCTAACGCCCCAGCCTCAGAGGAGGTCCCAGGGGCAAGGGTCCTAGGAGTCCTCGTTCTCGTTCAACAGAGCTTTAAGCTCCCGACATATTGGTTCCGTGGCAGTTTGCTTTCTCATCACCCAGAGCTTTCTGTTTCAACAAAACTGGTCTCTGGGGCCCCTTGGCCCCGTAAGTCACACGGGTACGGGAAGCCGGGCTCCTTTGGAAAGTCCCACCCCAAAGGCCACAGACCGGCAGGAGGGCGTTATCCCTAGGGCTCTGCTTTGGGGCCGTTCTCCCCCGGAGAGTGGCAGGGAAGGGGACACCCCGGGACTGGTGCAGCCAGGAGGCTCCCAGACAGCGTGAGCTTGCCCGGGACAGAGGGGTGACCCAGCCCCGTAGGCTGATGGCTGGGGTTTGAGGGGTGTGGACAGAAGGTGGAAACTGGAGACAGGGTGGCAGGGGACAGACCTTCGTAGGGCGGGAAGGACAGTTGAGGCACCGAAGATAAGGCCACCTGGGCTCCTCGGGAAGTGCCACTCTCTGTCTTCCAGGTTGGTGACCACCGATGAGCAAGGACGGGGGCCAGAGTGTTTGCCTGGTCGTCCGCGCCTTGCCGGTTCCGCAGTAGCTGCTTCTGTGTGTGCTGAGAGAGGAGGTGCTGGACCTCTTATGCCCCGGTGTGTGCACGTGTGTGTGCACGTGAGTGTGTGTGTGTTGTGCAAGCACGCACATGCGCTTCTGCATCCTCCCTGTGTGTGTCTCAGTGTCAGAGTCTGATCTGTCATTTATTCGACAAATATGAGGTCTGCAAAAACGGAATGAAAAGATAGGCTTATTTGGTGCAAAAAGTTTTGAAATGCATGTGTGGTCTTTTTCACCATACGCATTTTGCATAATTTTTGGCAAAATTATGTATGCAAGGATTTCTATTTTTTTCTTAAATCCAAATAAACGTACATTTTTGCTCCATGTTCCACGAATCCCTCATACAGGCTGAGACCCTACCTTGTGTTGGGCTCTTGGAATACCAAGGCAAGCAAGTGACAGGACCCTCCCCTCACGCAGTGTCCAGCCTAATGGGACAGAGAGACATCAGCTTTCTGGTTACAAACAGCTGCACAGATTCTGAAGGAAGCGACCCAGAGCCAGGGAGAGAGTGGCAGCAGGTGAGTTGGGACAGGTGGCTTTGGACGGCCCTGGAGAGGTTTGATCTCCGTCACCAGGGCTGCTGCTCCCGAGTTTGTGAAAGCTGGAGGGGCAACAGGACCCGGCTGGCATTTTGAAGAAGCTCATTCTGGCTACAGGAGGAGGCAGGATAGGAGGAAGGCAGACGTGAGGGGCAGGAGGCTCGCTCCCAGGAGGGAGGTTAACACACCCAGCGCTCTTTCTGAAGGTGGGGCCCTGGCTCCAGGGGGCCTTCTGAGCCACACTGGGTGGGGGGTGGGAGGGCTACGGCCATGGCTCAGTCAGAGCCCTACGGCATTCTGGGTGCCTCCACTGCCACTCCACTGTGGCCCGCAGAGCCACAGGTGCAGCCTTCATGTAGTAACATCAGCTCCCACCAGGGGCGCCTCTGCTGTCGTCCCCGAATCGTACTTGGATCCCTGTCCCTGCGAGGAGACGGACATTTCATGCCTCCCAGAAACTGAGATGGGTCAAATGTTTTTCAGCCACACTTTATCCTCGATCAAATGTCACGCCCAGTAATATTTAGCCATTCCCGGCTGCCCAGCCATCAGCGGGAAGGTGAGTCTACAGCCGCGTGGAGGGCCTGTCCCACACACGGGTGGTGTTTCCTGGGACTGGCAGTTGGTAGGAAAGGGGGTGACAGCCCGGGCCCAGTCCCTTCTGGGACTTTCCCGGTTACCCTCATGCCAAAAAATGGAGTGTTCTGTCTTTTCCCCACTGATCCGTCCCAGTGCACATGTTTCAGCCAGCGGTGAAATTTCCCACTTCTCCCCACGGGAGAGCCTCTGTGTCGCGTCTCCCGATAGCAAGTCCCTGCTGTCACGGCTCAGGGAAACATTCAGCTCACAAGGGCTCCGGGCAGAGGATTTGTGTGTATCATTCAGCCTCCCCATGCCCTGCAGAGAGAGCTCAGGGACTTTGGGTAGGGAAATGGCCACACTGCATTAATAACTTCCTGTCCCCGCAGAGGGGACTGTATGGAGTGGCAGGTGCCAAGGGGCCCGGGTCTCAGAAGGGCCTCCCTCCTGGGGGCTTCTTGCTCCCAGTGGTGTGAGTTGGAGCAGACGGTCTTTGAGATCCTGGCCAACTGTAGCGTCCTGTGGACCCTGCAGGCTTGACAAACAGGGCAGTACCATGAGACCCATGGGAGAGTTTGAGTTCAGGCGTGGGCTACCGCTGCCCCTGTGCCTTGGGGTAGAGGTGGTTCTGCCTCAGCTGGACAAGCCTCTGAAGATGTTCTCCAGGGGCCAGTGTCCTCCATCTCCTCACTGGGGCCCAGGCAGGTGGGCGGGGACAGCACGGTTCTAAGCAAAGACCTGTAGACACACACACACACACACACACACACACACAACACTGCCAGCGACAAAGCTGGACTAGAATCAATGGCAGAAGCCCCCCTGTGGAGATGGCTTCAGGGGTCGGGGCCCCTTCCTGGGCCTGGGGCTAGGGCACAGGCCTCTGTTCCAACCACACACTTTACCCAGGGTGCTGGGGACAGAAAACACCCTCCCTAGGGTCTCCCCACTGAGGTCCTCCTGGGCTACCACCAGGGCCATGTTTCCTTGGGCCTGCTCTCTTGAGCCATGCACCCAGCCTGGCCTGTCGCCTCCTGTCTCCAGTCTAGCGTGTGGTTGTGTCTTTCCCACCTCACCTACAGTGTAATGAGTCCTCTGTGGCCTGGTGGGCGTGAAGAGACCTGGGAGACCCCAAGAGCAATGGCATGCTTGCAAAGCTGGCTTTCAGGAACAGAGGGACCGGAGTTGAGGGTCAAACCCCCAGTGCAGCAGGCACAGCTGGCCTGAGGCCCTGAAGTGGTCCACTGGACCCATGGGGAGGAGAGGCTGCCGAGGCGTCTCTGCTCGTTTCCAAGAGAGATTAGGCCACCGAGGTGTCAATTTGTTGGGACCGTATAGACCCTCCTGGAAAGATCCGAGCTGGACAGGATCTTTAAGGTCATCTAACAACAGCACCAATAAAATTAGAACCACATACTTGACCTTTAGAGAGCTCTTGCTATGTGCTAGCCACTCTTCAGTCTTTAGCTGTTTCAACTCATTGAATGCCTCCCAGGAAAACCTCAAGGTAGCATCCATCGCTGACCCTGTCTTGCAGAAGGGAGAATGGATTCACAGAGAGGATCCACCTTGCCCAAGGTCACACAGTGAGCAGGCGGCAGAGCCAGGACGGGGACCAAAACCGCCTTTCCGCTCTGTGTTCTCGGGGTCTTGCGCACCCTCCTTTCCCCAGCAGCCTGCAGAAAGCACACGGGGAGGTGATGTGTCTCCTGGGCTCACCCCCCGGGCTCACCCCTACATCATTCCGGGGAGCTGCGCCCGTCTGCAGGAGTCTGTCGGCTGGTGAGGGGGCGAACAAGCCACTCCTGTGACCCAAGACACAAGCCCTTTGTGCTGGCGAGGGCTGCGTGCCCCGAGGTTAATGTGTCAAGGAGCACGCCTGTCCCACCGAGCACGTTCCAGGCCCCATGCCACCATGCCACCCTGGGCTGCTTCATTTCACCACGTCACATGCTGGGGAGTACAAATTCATTATCTTCCCCTGACGGAGAAGGAAGTGAGGGAGCAGTCAGACAAGGTCCCCGCTGTCCCCAGCTGGTACAGGGGAGGACGGGACAGCAACGGGCAGCTGGAGTCCCTGCACTGCTGCCTCCTGGTCCAGAGACTCTGAGTTTTTCAGAGCAGACAAAGCCCAACACCAGGAAGCCTTTGTGGCTGTCTTCCTTTGACCATGAATGTGAGCCTTACCCCCAGAAGGAGAGGGCCTGGCAGAGGTTAGGAGTGCAGTTTTTCAGACTCCTTTTTTTGTTGTTTTAATGCAGAAGTGATGAGACAGGGCTAAGTAGGTGATGGATTGTCACTGGAGCTTCAACCACGCAGCACGTTGAAACTTTGCAATGTCATCGTGCAGCCTGGGACTACAGGACTGGCCGATGAGCCCCTGGTGCCCGCGCAGGAGCGTGATACGGGGACGGGCACTCTTGGTGGGTCAGGGTGGGAGACGAGGCTCCTCAGCTTTCGTGTCCAACAGGGGTTTTGCTCTGTGTATGTGGATCACTCATTTGGAGATGATGTTGGGGCCCCTCAGCTCCCTGCCCACTCCAGGAGGGTCTCCCAGGGTCCAGAGCAGGCTCTGCCTCACCCCTCTCCAGACCCCACAGTCTCAGCCCAGGCGTCCCAGCTCGCCACATCCTTGGAAGTCTGGCCAGTGACAGCGTGGAGGGCGGAGGGAGGAGGTGGCAAGTCGACCGGAAGGAAAGTGCTTCCCATACACCTCGCCCGAGAACGGTGATGGGGGTTGGCGTGGTCCCCCCCCCATCTCAAGCAGCCACACTGTGTGCCCTCAGCCACTACCACTGGTGGCACGGGGCCTCCCCGCGTGCAGTCCTCACCCATCTGCAGCTCAGTCACCACCCTGATGACTCTGGGAGCCCGAGGCTGACAGCTGTCTTCTCTGCGGGGCAAGCCGCAGTGAGGCAGTCTGGAGGTGCTCAGAGAACTTCGAGGGGACCCTGAAGCAGCCTGGGGTGGGGGAGCCAGGAGCCCCGAGTCCTGGGACTGGGCCTGGAAGTGCCAGCAGGCCGCCTGACTCCGACTCTCGTATTGGAAACTGACACCACCGGGGCTGGGCTCGCTGTGGAATCAGCTTCTGCCCGTGCAAGGAGGCTGCTGCAGCAAATTCAAAAGTCTTCATGGCACCCAAGCTGTCCCCCCAACCAACAGCCCTCCCACCTGACCCCCCGCGGGTCCCCTGCGGCCCAGGCAAGCTGGCCTCTGTCCCTACTTCTTTCCCCTCCGGCCCTCCAAGGATGCCCGCATCTCCATGGGACTGCATCCATTCCCCCTGGGTTTTTCCATCTCCTTCTGAGTCCTGGGGATTTCCTAAGGGGAGAACGTGCCCCTCCTCCCGCCACACCTTCCCCCAGGCCTCGGTGCCCCAGGGCGGGGCTCTGCCGCACCAGGCACAGCCTCATCACGGGGCAGCTTGGAAACTGCTCAGAGGCTCTACCTGTCCCTTCCCTGCCCCGCCCTGCAAGGAAGAGGCAAGCAAGGGGATCCTGGCTCAACACCTGCGCAGCAGGGACGCACGCAGGGGCCTCACGCAGGCCATGTTCCCCGACGTGGCGGGAGAGGGCCCTTCACCAACAGCCTGCAGGCCTCCTGGGCATTTTTTGTGCCTTGGCCCAGAGTTTGGTGCTGAGTTCGGAGAAGACGAGGTGGCGTGGGAGGTGTGCAGGTCGAGAAACAGCGTGTTTTTGCTGTGGAAGGAATCCTGGGGTGTTGCACAGTGGATACACTGGAGTTGAAAGCAACATCTGAAGCTGAGACTTGTCTCCCCCACTTGACTGGCAGGCCCAAGGGGAGGGGCTGTGTCTCCCACACCAGCCTGGGGGGCTCTCAACCTGTGTGCCTGAGCCCAGACACACACTTGGGAAAAGCCAGGTGTTTGTGCTCTGAGCCATCTGAGTGGAGACTGAAGCCCAGGTGGGGCCCCGGATCATCCCTGGGAGCCCCCTCTCCTGCAGCCAGCCGCGCCCAGGACCCTGGGGCGGCGACCCTGTGATGCAACCCCCCTGTCTCCGCATGGCTCCTTCCCTGAGGTCAGCTGTCCACCCTCTGGCACCAACTTTGCAAATTCCCAGCAGCCTGGCCACATGCGGCTGGTGGTAAAGATCATCCTGAAACCCCATCCCTAAGCAGCGCCTGGCCCCGGGACGTGGTGCCAGTGCCGGGCACTGCACAGAGGGGCCGGGCACTGGCTGGGCAGGGAGCGGCCTGGGCCTGCTCCTCAGAAAGCCCAGCTGTGGGAGGAAAGGTCCTTGCCTAAAGCCGCAGGGGACGGGACCCTGCGCAGGGGGGAAAGGAGACGGTTCCTGCCCTCCGTGGTGGGGACACAGACTCCGCCTTCCGTGTGCAAGGGCGGAGCAGGGAGCTCGTGTCTGATGGAGGGGCCGTAACCACACAACCTCCACTGTCAGGCCAGCAGAAATGGAAACTGGCACTGCCATGGTCAGCTCGGGCAGCCATTCTGTCCAGGACAAGCGGAGGTGGAAACCAACATGTATCGAACATCGATAGCGGGCAGCTGTGCAAGGCACTGGGTATCGCTAACACCCTCCTTTCAGTCTTCATGGACTACAGGGGGAGGCTGGTGCACACCACGGCCCAGCTGACTCATGTTCAGATTGGCTCAGGTTGGCCTTTGAGGACCCAATGTGAAGTAACCAGCCCTTAGCGTCATCGAAGTTATCCTAATCCATCCTCAGGACATGGGTTTGTTTACTAACTCTCTCCTCCATTTTAATTTTTATTTATTTGAAAGACAGAAATACAGAATGAGACGTAAAGAGAAGAGAGTGAGCTAGCTCCCATCCACTGCTTTACTCCCCGATGCCCAAAGCAGCTGGGGCAGGCTAAAGTCAGGAGCCCGGAACCCAGTCTGGGTCTCCCGCATGGGTAGCAGGGACTCAGCTCCCTGAGTCATCACTTGCTGCCTCCCAGGGTCCCCACAGGCAGGAACCTGGACCAGTAGTGCTGGGACTTGAACTAGGTACTTTGGTATGAGATGCAGGTGTCCCAAGCGGCATCTTGACCTCTGCACCAAACACCTGGCCCTGACCTTTGCCCTTGACCGGTCCACTTTGCTTTGACAAGACCCCTTCCAGTTTTTCCTGGCCATGGCTTTGACTGTGCCCTGTCTTCAGGGTCAGACGGGTAAAGCCATGTTTCAACTCCGGTTAGAATTCTTAGAAGAAACGCTTCGAGATCTTGATGCCACTTGTGTAACATTCCCATTGCAAGCGCTGCTCTTGTCTGCAGCTGATCTGAGTGCAAAGGTTTTGGCATCCGTGGCGTCAAAGTTGGCTCAACATTAACGGTTCAGGCAGGCTCGTGTAAGCTGAACCGATTGAGATGTCCGTGTGCTGCTGTTGCTTCTGCCATCAGCAGCCGTCCTCTCCAATGGGGGAACGAACAAGGTGAACCTTTCTCTGGCAAACTGATGAGATGGTGTGTGGCTGGGAGCTCCATCCTCGGCACCATGTCAATCTTTCCTAAAAGGAGCTGCTGATTTGCAAACTGCTGATTTCTTTGGGGCACTGACCCATAAGCTTCCCATAAACGGTCAATGATTCCACCATTCTCACACCCACACATCACCATAGATGTGGAATCTGTTCTTGCTTCAATATGAGCAGAAATCCTGTTGCTCCCGTGGGGCTGTACTCAAACTGAGGTCTTTTCCTTCCCAGTGCCTCCTCAGGAAAACGGAGAATCATGTTTTCCAATGACTGTGAGGATATCGGAACCTTCTTCATGCTGGTCGTAGACTTGTCCTTCCCGGTATCATTACAAACAGAACATTCCGTGGCACCTTCACACGCTTGTTGCAAAACAGACCTCACCCATGCAGCCAGACTCGGCACTGGGCTGGAGCAGGACAGACAGGAGGACGGGGTCCCCCAGGGCCCCCAGGGCCGGCCCCCTCTTCCCTCTCCATTTCAAACACAAGCCTGTGGGAGAGAGACGTTCTGACTCCTCTCTGACATGAGATTTGTGCTTGGCATTCATCGGTTGAATGAATAGCGACTGGGAGAATCTATAAATAGTTTAACCGGCGCTCACTAGGTGGGGAAAGAACCATTTCTGCTACTTGACTTCAAGTCTGGAGGCGCTGGAGCCTCAGCTCCAGCTGGGATGTCAGCAAGGGAAGACAGCGCCGTCACAGCTGTAGGGAATACCATTGGGAGGTTTACAGACAGAAATGGAGAGTTTCCAGGTACGCAGGAACACGGAGATGCCGAGAGGGAATGGGATTTGGGGGGATTTCACTCCTGGAATGCCAAGTCCTAGTTGAGAGCCCAGTTGGTTGGTCGTAGCCACCAGGCCCCGGGCTGGGGGTCAGAGGTCAGGCTGTAGGACTAACGGAGCACCCCTTTCTCACTCAGCCCTTTCTTTGCTTTACCAAGAGTTGCATAGTCACCGATTGGCTGAGAAAAAACACTCCCCTCCCAATTCCTGAGCGAAAGTAGAGAACCAGTTAACAAGCGAAAACCCAAAGGGAGCCATGACAGAGTTGAACCAACTTCTCTCCTGTTTGGTTTTGTTAGGTTTTTCTTTAAAAAAATTTTTTTATTTATTTGAAAGGCAGAGTGATAGAGAAAGAGGGAGAGACTGAGAGGCAAAGAGACCTTCCATCCGCTGGTTCACTCCCCCAATGGCCACAGCGGCCAGGGCTGGGCAGACAAAGCCAGGAGCCTGGAACACCAACATGGGTGGTAAGGGTCCAAGTACTTGGGCCATCGTCTGGTTGCCCACCAGGGGGCATTAGCAGGGAGCTGATCAGAAATGGAGCAGCAGGGACCGGAACCAGCACTCGGGTGTGGGATGCTGGTGTACGAGGGGCGGCGTAAGGCCCTGCACCACGTGCTGGCCCCTCTTTAGATCCAGGTTCAGAAACAGCAAGCAGGGATGTGAGCCCCCAGCCAGAGCTCTACCAAAGCTTTCACTATTCCCGGACACGGATACCAAGTGGCAGAGGCATGCTGGGGGGGGGGGGGCATCAGTGGCTATGGAGCAGCGATGGGAATTCTGGGTGCGTTTGGTGCCACACACACATCGGGGTCCATGCAGGGAGGAGAGAGCAAGCCCTGTGAGGTCTTATTGTCCTAAATCAGATCGTTTCATTGATTGCCCAAATATTCTCATTCATTTAATTTCACAACCATGGCTCCACGTTTGGAATTTCTTTTCCAGGAATTAAGCCCAATGTTCCAGGAGGTGTTTGCGGTTGCCAGAGCCCAGCGATGCCAGAGAGGTCAAGTGCACATGGAGACCTCTGTGGGGACAGTGGCTTCAGGGTCACTGGACTCTACAGCTATGGGCACCGTGTGAGGTGGGAATCCTGTGCCCATTCTGTAGATAGGAAGCCTGAGGCATTTGAGACGATCCGGGTGGGGGTGACAGAGCGGGCCCTGATGGACACAGAGGCAAAGCCAGGAGGAAGCCAGACAGACACGTCTCTGCCTCTCCAGACTCGGGCCTCTCCACGCACGAGAGAAATGAGATCCGGACCTGCTGGACGGCAACCCTGCTCAGGTTCCCCAAGAATCAGGAGAGACAGCAGAGAAGTGGGGGAAGGAAGGGAGGGAAGGAGGGAGGGAGGACGAGAGGGAGGGGCCCTGAGAGACAGGAGGAAGAGGAGAATTCCACGGGAGGAATGCTGTTAGTGCCAGCCCGGGGTCCGTGTGTTTAGCTCTGAGAATCCTTTGGTGCAAACGCCTAGCCGTCATCAGAAAATGACCTCGGGCACCCAGAGGGCACTCCTTCCCCGCTGTCCTTGCCCCCCGCTTCCTCAAACTCCGGAGCCTCCCGTTCTCCCTGCAGTTAGTTTTGGAAAACACTCCAGGCAGTCCCTGGCTCACTCAGCGCACATCCCAGGGGGCCACCTGTCAGCCTAGGTCGTTAGATACTTGCTCCTGGGAGATTGACGGCAGCCGGCTGGATCGCATTAAGGCCGCAGCGGAAAAGGGCTTTGCTGCCTGGTGACCGATTGGCGCCCTGGGGGAACGCGATAGGAACCGCCTGACCACGTGCTAGCGCTGCAGCTTCATGGACCTAAGCACCTGATGTCCATTCTCAGCCCAGCCTGTGTCTCTCCTGCAGTTAGAAACCCTAGTGGTGATCTCCAGGCTGGATCTCCCAGAGTCCTCTGGGACCCTTGTCTCATGTGAGTGGAGGGACAGGAGAATGGTGCCCTGAGCCTCTTGGTCCTCCCAGTGCTGCCTTGTCCTCTGGTTGCCCCTGCGGGACCCCCTCGTGGCACAGTGAAGCCTTCCATTGGCTTCTGAACTTGCAGGAGGCTGGGAGCAGACCCACCCCCTCCCCGGCTGCCACCCTCAGCTGCATTTACAGAAATTGTGGGCAGGAAAAAGCATCCTCTTGAGAATTTAAAGGAAGAGGAATGTGCCTTCCTGGTGGACTTTCTGAGATCAGTTTCAAGCAAACTTAGGCCAAAGAAGAGCAAGGCCACTAGCTAAGTGGAAATGAAGATTGAGGGCCTTGGGGGGGGGGGGGTGACTGGAGCTGTCCGCCTGGACACGGTCTGGAGAGACAGCAGCCACAGCTCTTCCCAGAACGGCAGCCCTTGTCCTCTGCCAGTGTCCCCCAAAGGCCTCCGTCCATGCACAGCGCCCCCAGGGCGGGGGCAGGTGTCCCTGTCTCTGCATGTCCAGCCAGCGGTATTACAGGAAGTGCCCACCCAGGGCCATCCTGGACCACCCGCCCGCAGGAGCCCTCAGGCCAGGTGGGGTCCACTTGTTTTCCTAAGCGAAGTTGTCTTGGGAACAGCCTGCGGGTTCACGGACGTCCCAGCCGTGGCTGCTTGGGGGTCGCCCAGCGGATCTGAGTGTGGCTGGTGGAGAATGGTCAGTCTGACCGCAGGAGGAAACGTTTGCAGACCCCTGGGTGGGATGAAGGTGCGCTTTCACCGCCTGTAAGGCTATTCTACGAAAAAGCTGCCCCTAGAAATCCCAGCCCCCAAATTCCAGGGTCCTGGAAACAGTGCTGAGAGCCTTCCGTGAGGATGCTCAGGTACAGCTCTGAGAGACGCTGCTCCGACACCTGCGTCCCACGTCGGAGCACCTGGGCTCAGGTCTGGACTCCGCTCCTGGCTCCAGCTTCCTGCTCATGCACACCCTGGGAGGCAGCAGATGATGGCCCAAGTCCTTGGGTCCCTGCCACCCATGGGGGAGACCCGGGTGGAGTTGCAGGCCCCAGCTGTTGTGGGCATCTGGGAAGTGAACCAGTCCACGAAAGCTCTTGGTCTGTGTGTGTGTCTCTTCAAATCAAATAAAAATAAATAAGTGTCTTTTTTCCGTGGAGGCTGCAGCTGGGCACGGAGGAGGGAAGCAGACTTCTCCGCCTCCTTGGCCTCTGTGCCAGCTGGCACGGACCGCGGAGGGAAGACTTGGAGGGGCTGGTGAGAGGCTGTGAGAACGTGCAGGCTCCCAGGACAGGGCCAGGTGGGCAAAGAAGGCCTGGGGCGCTGTGGGCAGAGGAGGAAGAGGGTGCCCGGCTGGGCCCTTGTGACTCGTGAAATGGAGAGGCCCTGTCCCGTGACCCTGTGTGCTGATGGCTGTCTCAGTAACATCCTTAATCCTGCGGGGTTTGCATACCCCCGCCTGCTCCCGCAGTGACAGCTGAGCTCAGTCAAGGAGGCCAGAGAGGCCCGTTGGGCAGCACAGAAGGAGAAGCAAGTTTGGTTTGACGGGGGAGGGAGGCTCTCCCCTCCCCCTCCCACCCCAGGGCCTCCCGCCCTCTTCCTGAGCACCCCTTCTCAGGGAGGGCTGCTCACCTCTGGCTGGGGGGGGAGGGGAAAGTTCTTCCCGGGGGGCCGGTCCTTTCTGGGTGGCACAGGGTATGGACTTTGGAGGCAGATGGCCTCGGGATGAAACCACCCTGCTCATTTCTTCAGTCGAGTACTTGAGCCCCTCTGGCCGCCTGTAAATGGGCACAGAAGGGGATCCGCCCCGCAGGAGGCGAAGGCTGGAAGAATGTGTAAGAGTAGCAGGCAGATGGCAAATTCCCCACGCATGAACGCTGGTGACTCATTCAGATATCAAATCCTTGCCCCTAGCTTGGACTCACTTACTCTTTTTTTTTATGTCACCCTCTTTTTTTAAAGAAAAAAAAAAAGAGATTTATTTATTATTTGAAAGGCAGAGCTACAGAGAGGCAGAGAAAGAGAGAGAGAGAGAGAGAGAGGTCTTCCATCCGCTGGTTTACTCCCCAGATGGCCACAACGGCCAGAGTTGCACTGATCTGAAGCCAGGAGCCAGCAGCTTTCTCTGGGTCTCCCACACGGCTGCAGGGGCCCAAGGGCTTGGGCCATCTTCTGCTGCTTTCCCAGGCCATTGCAGAGAGCTGGATCAGAAGTGGAGCAGCCAGGACTCAAGCTAGTACCTGTAGGGGATGCCGGCACTGCAGACGGGGGCTTTCATCCACAGTGCTGGCCCCATGACTCACTGGCTCTCGCTCTAGGCTCACGGTCAACACTCACATAAGCGGACAACAGACACTTGTGTGGTTGGGACCTCAAGGGGCCGGACAGCATGCTGGGCCACGGTGGCTCAGTGTTTGGCTGTGAGGCTCTAACTGTGGCAGGTGGAACCTTCTAGACAGAGGGGCAGGCCTTCCTACCTCCTTAGCACATGGCTGGGACCTGCAAGGGTAGACGATCAGAGTCTTGATCCTATGAGATCCAAAAGAATCCAGGGTCTCCAGGTCAAGACATCGTGGACGAACAAGACTCAGAGCCCTGTGGAGCCCATCGGAGGCCACAGACAGAGCAGCAGGCTCTCAGAGGTGAAGCCGACATCTTGAGCCACAGTCACGGCTACCGTGCCCACTGACCCATGCAGGGAAAGACCGGCCCCTAGGTGCCCAGTGCCAGCTTCCACAGCCTTGGGGCTGGGTCACACAGGCACTAGAAACCACCAAAACCCTCCCCTCCCTCCAGCTGCTGTTTGGGTAAATATTCACCAGACATTTAATGAATGCAGCCAGGCACTATAGTTGGCATTTTACTCACATTGGGACATCGGAGCAGGCTCAGTGGAGTGAGCGAGGCACCAATGACATGCACCAGCGTCCTGGTGTTGGGAGCCGCCCCTGCTGGGACTGACTGTCAGGCGTCAGGGGTAATTGTAGGAGGCCCCTCCCTGGGACGGCAGGGCCATCCCTGTCCCGGAGCGAGCCAGCTGCAGTTGGCCGTGATTAATAGTCTCTATTAACAGCAAGCTGTAAGCTGAGCAAGCCCCGGAGCCCATGAAGGTCTCACCTCCGCTGAGCCCCACACCAGTGAATCCACTTTAACCCCTGCAGCCCCTGCCTCCCTGGTCTGGACTGGGGCATCCGCCCCGTTCACTCCCTAGGGAAAGGCTCTGTGTCCAGGGCGTGCGATGGGGAGGGGCCGAGCTTTGGGGTGGGGTGGGGGGCTGGTTTCAACAACCTCTTGGGCTTCGGTCCTCCACTGTTGAGAGAGGTTTGGCTGCTCCACTCAGCCGATTCACAACAGGCCCAGGTCACAGAGAAGTTCACCGAGTCACCGGGGGTCGTGGGCCTCCCTCACCTGCATCGCCCCCCCTCATCTGCGCACAGAATCCCTGTAAATGAGCAGCCATTCCACCCCACTGCACCACCACCCCTCCACCTCCTGCCCTGATCTGACCAAGCCGTTAGGTCAATGTCAGTACACACTTTGTCCTCAGTGAAACCCACAGTCCTGGGGGAGCAAACACACCGCCCCAGGACCTCTGCGGGCCTCTGTGGACTCTTGGGAGTCTCTCTGTTTTATCCTGAAAAGGCAGTGGGATGCACAGGGTCTCGCTGAACCCATTGAACAGGTGGGAAAACTGAGGGCCAGAAAGATGCCAGGAGAGACAGTGGGGAGGCGGGAACCCACTGGCTGTGAGGGCAGTCCCAACACTCCTGGGAACATAAGCCTGTAAAACCGACAGATTCCTGCAGCCAGCGCCATTTCAGGTCGGTAATCTCTCCCTGTGAAGTGATTAAGTGTAAAAACAGCGGATTAGTGTCTCGGGGCTGCCCTGTCTTCTGGGATCAGCGGGAGGCACGCGGCACCCTCAGGGTGCAGTGAGCCACTGGCCTCCGCCTGCGACCTCAGTTGGTGCTCTCCACCGAGTGGGGGGCGGGAGGGTGGGCGGCCTGCACGAGGACGGATGCTCGGGGAGTTTTGTCACATATTTTCCTGGGGTTAATGACTTCGGGGAGGGAATCCGAGCTGCGCTTGTCTCGGGCACAACAAGCCTTGTCGCCTGGTGGGACAAGCTCAATCTTTCTTAGTGACAGCTGCTGGCCTGGGACAGGGCTGTCCTCACTCTGGGCTTCCACCTGCTCCACGAGGCCGTCTGGGCACGGGGCGGAGCTTCCTCAGGGGATGGACTGGCCGGCTGCCCTTGGGGCGCCAGGGCCCTCGTGGGTGGGGCGAGGGTGGGCCCCAGCCCGCTGGGAGTCCCTCCGCGGCCAGCCCACCCTGTTTGACCCCGACACCGGGCACTTGCCCTTTGCGTCCCGGCGGGGCAGATATTTAACCTTTCCATTTTGGCCCGGGCTTAGTGAGTCTCGGTGTCCGGCACAGGGCCTGGGCCGGAGTGGGCACCCGATACCTGTTTGTTGAGTCCGTCGTCCTGTCTGTCGCCTAGCAGGTCGGGTTCTGGGGCTCGTGTGCGTCCCGGCGCCCAGCCACGTCGGGTCGTGCTGCTGCGGCTGCAAGCTGAACACCCACAAGGGTCCTTTACTTGTCAGGGCAAGTCTGAATGCTTTGAGGGCTACGTGTGCCACAGT
Organism: Sylvilagus floridanus; assembly: GCA_949820135.1. NCBI lineage: Eukaryota > Metazoa > Chordata > Mammalia > Lagomorpha > Leporidae > Sylvilagus > Sylvilagus floridanus. Next base: position 87,079,858 of record OX463240.1, read on the forward strand.
GCAGCTCCCGCTGGGAGCTGAGGGGCTATCCTGGGGGGGGGCAGTGCTGGGGGGGCGGCCCAGCTTGGCCCTTTCTAGTCATAGGAGGGGACTTAAAAAATCACAGAATGAAAATGTATTACGTGCAAAATAGGTTTAAATCCACCCCCGGCTTGTTCATAAAATGAATTTTTCATGAACTTTCAGAAGTACACTCCCAACGCCTGGTTTAATCTCGGGACCTGACCGGGAGCCAGCAGGTGGGCGTGGTCATGGGCCTGCCTGTCTCTCCTGGACCCTGAAGGCTGAGACCCTCCTTAAGGATGAGGGGACATGCCAGCCACGCCAGCCATGCCAGCCGAGGGGGTGCTCCAGCGTCTGCGTCCGTCTTCAGGCGCTTCTCAGGCTGTGTGAGGTCCCCACGATTTTCCAGAGAACCCCCATTTGCCTTGGGTTACACAGTCTGTTGCTTATCACCAAAGCCCCCGCCTGCGAGCATCCCAGGGTTCGGCTGAGGCTGCTCACGGAGTCACATTCAACGTCAAAGCATCCGTGGCCCACCTGCTCCTGTGGCACGTGAATGCGGTCCCAAGAAGTGAAGTGACTTTGCGAACTCACACAGCCAGACTCCCAGGATCTCAGAGGTAAAAGAGAACAAACCTTAAATCTTTCATCTGGTGCTTAAGTTTCCTTGCTTCAGCAAGTGTCCGGCCAAGAGGTGCGTGGACACTTCTGATGACCACACCAAGTCTCCCTGGGCAGCTCCTTCCTTCTTTGGACAACCTGGTTGAGCATTCTTCTCATCGCAACCCCGAGTCCTCTCTGTGCTTGTCTGCCTCCTGGAAGCACGCCCTCCAGCTGCCGACCCTCTCTCTCAGGCCACCAGCGCTGACCGCGGTGACACTTCCGACGCTCCTTTCCCGGGACAGGCTCCCGTGTCCTCGCAGGGCAGGGGGTGGAGGCCCTCACTGTCCAGACCGCTGTCCTCTGGATGCATTCCTGGCTGTGCCCTCTGTGGTCTGTGTCCCCAGATGGAACGCAGCACCCAGCTGGGAGCTGCCCTGATTCTGGGTGGACTGAGTTCTGAGGTTCCGACATCTGCTAATTCAGTCTGCGGTCAAATTCGCGTGTTTGTTCAGGACAGTCACATGACACTGAGCTATCCACTAACATGTCCTCTGTCACCTTTGCTTATCCTGTCCCTCCCCCTACCCCCGTTTCTTATTTGTGTGAGTGGGAAGCCTACATTCAACCTCATTACAACCTTGCGAGATCCCCTTGGATCCTGGCATTCCCTAGTCCTACACACTCCTCCGCTGCTCGCCTCTTACACACACACAGCTTTGTGGGAGCTGCGATTTGCTAAACAGACGCCCTGTCTCCATCCACAGTGGTCACCCAGATCTGTGTCCCCTAAGATCCTGCCTTCTACAGGAGGTTTGCCAGGACACTAAAAACCCCCTTTTTAGGCAGAAAATTCCTGTGAGAATCCGAAAAGGTTCTGTTTCTCTCCCCCAAATGCACCTCGTGTATTCAGACAAGACTGCATTGTGAGAGCGCCGAGTACCCAGTAACTCAGCCAGTCTGTGCCCAGCCGTGAACCGGAGAGAGGAGCGCCTCTGCCCACCAAGAGACATTGCGGCAATAGCTGCTGTGTCCACGGCAGCCCATGCTGGAAGCAACTCAAACGGCCACCGGCAACGGGACGGAGAAGCAAACCGTGATCCGCTCCCGCGATGCAATGCGCGATGTGGCAATGCCCGTGAACCAGCAACTGTTACGTGCAACAACGCACTGATTAAGAGTAGATACTCCATGGCTGCCCCACCGTGCCATCAAGAAGAGGAAACGATCAATCTATGCTGATAAAACTCGGGGTGGTGCCACAGCTCTGGTTAGCTCTAGTCCTTTCCTGAACCGTTCCCCCCCCCCCCCCCCTGAAAAACAAGACCACAATAAGCAGAAACATTTGCAGATTGGCTATTTCTGCCTTATCTGTCTGTTTATCTACTTACCTATCGTCCACCTGCCTGCCTAACTGGTAGAGCAGCATCTGTCAGTTTGCCTACTTGGTCCGCCATTGGTCCTAATAGGGGTTAATGAGGGTGTCCCACCTCCCTACAGAGGCTAGCCAATCAGAGTTACTTCCCAGCCTGGTTGAGGGATCAACATGTGACTCAAGCAAAGCCGGAGTCTTCTCTAAGATTGGTCATGTGAATGCTATGAGAGACACAGAGTCACTTTTTCTTTGTTGTTGAGGTCGTTAGCAGCATCTTCCCACAAGTATGAAATGATCCTGTTTGAAAATCAAATCAATTCACCAGAGCCAAGAGACGGAGAGAACGAAAGCTCTCATGGGGCCGGCGCTGTGGCATAGCGGATGAAGCCGCTGCCTGCAGTGCCGACATCCCATATGGGTGCAGGTTCAAGTGCCGGCTGCTCCAGTTCCAATCCAGCTCTCTGCTGTGGCCTGGGAAAGCAGTGGTAAATGGCCCAAGTCCTTGGGCCTCTGCACCTACTTGGGAGACCTGGAAGAGGCTCCTGGCTCCTGGCTTCGGATTGGCACAGCTCTGGCCAGTGGATGAAAGACTCTCTCTCTCTCTCTGTAACTCTGACTTTCAAATAAACAAACAAACAAACAAAAGCCCTGAGCTTGTACCATTTGATCCATGGGATCCTGAAGCTCATTCTTTTCCCATTTTTTAAAGATTTATTTACTTATTTTATTTGAGTTACAGAGAGAGAGGGAGAGACAGAGAGAGAGAGATCTTCCATCTGCTGCTTCACTCCCCAGATGACTATAATGGCTGGGGCTGGGCCAGGCCAAAATCAGGAGCCAAGAACTCCATCCAGATGTCCCATGTGGGAGGCAGGGGCCCAAGTACTTGGGCCATCTTCCACTGCTTTCCCAGATGCACCAGGAGGGAGCTGGATCGGAAGTGGAGTAGCCGGGACTGGAACCAGTGCCCACACAGAATGCCAGCATCACAGGCAGCTGCTTAACCGGCTGTACCACAACGCCGGCCCTAGGAAACTTGTTCTACAGTTGAGTTCCCACTTATGTGAGCTATATATTCCCATTGCGTTAGGTTCAACTGTATGAAATCAGCATTTGGTAAGTCAAAAACAGTCAAATATGGACAATTCTATGTGAGTCAGCCTAATTATTAAAGCAAATTTGAGTTGGACTTTGAATTAGCCTCTTGGCTGATTCTGGTAGGTTTTCAAAAACTGAGGATTTTAGTTGGAGATAGTCATAGGTTCACATGTAGCTGTAAGCCATAATATACAAGGATAACATCTGATAAAAAATTGTAGGGTAGTAAAAGCAGGATATCCATATCTCCGTCACTACAAGGATCCCTGTGCCGCATTTTTTTTTTTTTAAGATTTATTTATTTATTTGAAAGTCAGAGTTACAGAGAGAGAAGGAGGCAGAGGGAGAGAGAGAGAGGTCTTCCATCTGCTGGTTCACTCCCCAAATGGCTGCATCTTCCACTATTTTCCCAGGCCATAGCAGAGAGCTGGATCAGAAATGGGGCAGCCGGGACTCGAACCAGTGCCCATATGGGATGCCGGCACTGCAGGCGGTGGCTTTACCCGCCATACCATAGCACCGGCCCCTGCCACCATTTTTAGTCATATCTGCTGCCTCCCACTCTGCCTCACAAACACCAGGAGACCACTAGTGTGTGCTCCATTTCTGTAACTTTGCCATTTCAAGACGGTTCCATAGAGGGAATCCACAGTGGGCAGCTGAGAGTGACTGTCGCTCAACCTTACCCTGTAGCAATGCATCAGGGTTGTTCCATGTTCCTTCTGATCACTGGGGACGGTCCGTGGTGCGGCTGTGCCAGCGTTTGTTCAGGGCGTTTCCTATTTCTTGGCAATTCTGCATGAAGCACCACAAACATGCACATGCAAGGTCCAGGGCAACCGCAGGTCCACTGCTCTAGGTCCATCGCCCAGCAGTGCGGGCGGCTACGGTAGCATGGTATTTCCAGGTTTTGTTTTTGAAGAACCTGCCAAATTATTTTCCAGAGACACTGAACCTTTGTACATCTCCACTCACTGTGGGTGAGTGATCCGATTGCCTCACACCCTCGCGGCGTTTGGTGTTGTCAGTTCCTCTTTGTTTTTTTTTTTTTGTTTTTTTTTTTGACAGGCAGAGTGGACAGTGAGAGAGAGAGAGACAGACAGAAAGGTCTTCCTTTTGCCGTTGGTTCACCCTCCAATGGCCGCCGCGGACGGCGCGCTGCGGCCGGCGCACCGCGCTCCTCCGATGGCAGGAGCCAGGAGCCAGGAGCCAGGTGCTTTTCCTGGTCTCCCCATGGGGTGCAGGGCCCAAGCACCTGGGCCATCCTACTGGAAGAGGGGCAACCGGGACAGAATCCGGCGCCCCGACCGGGACTAGAACCCGGTGTGCCGGCGCCGCAAGGCAGAGGATTAGCCTGTTGAGCCACAGCGCCGGCCCGTCAGTTCCTCTTTGTAACCATCCTGATAGGTGTGTCCTCCTCAGGAACTGTCTCTCCTTGCCTTTCGTCTACTCTCCGCATTGTTTTTGCTCTTGAGAGTTGGGGACGTTCTTTATGTATTCCACCTGCTAGTCCTCTCTTGGATATGTGGTTTGCAAATGTTTCCTGTTCATCCTCTGATCAAGGTCATTTGGGGAGCACAGAGTTTTAATTTTGATGAAATCCAAATCATCATTTAATGGATTGTGCTTTTGATGCCGCGGGTAAGAATTCCTGCCAGGGCCAGCATTGTGGCATAGCAGGTAAAGCCGCCGCCTACAACACCGGCATCCCATGTGGGCACTGATTCGAGTCCCGGCTGCTCCGCTTCTGATCCAGCTCCCTGCTAACACACCTGGGAAAGTAGCAGAAGCTGGCCCAAGTGCTTGGGCCCCTGCACCCTCATGGGAGACCTGAATGATGCTCCTGGCTTTGGCCTGGCCCAGTGCTGGCTGTTGTGACCATCTAGGGAGTGAACTAGCAGATGAAAGACCTCTCGCTGTCTCTCCTTCTCTCTCTGTAACTCTGCCTTTCAATTAACTAACTAAATAAATCTATATAAAGAAATTCTTGCCTCACCTAAGATTCCAATAAATTTCTTTTAAAATTTTTAAAATAAAGTTCATAGTTTTAGCTTTTCCACTTAAGTCCCTGGCTCTTTTCTCATTTTATAAGGTGGGAGACTTCAGTGGAGTTAATTTGGTTTTTCTGCCCATGGATGTCCAGTTGCTCCAGCACCACTTGTTAGAAAGGCCATGTCTATCATCCTTTTTCATTGCATTGCATTTTTGTCAAAAATTGGCTGGGTGTGCATCCGTGTCCCTGTCCCTGGGTTTTCTGTTCTGGTCCATTGACTGATGCATTTCTATCTCCACCAACACACACACTCTTGATGACTAAATTTTTTTAAAAGCTTCCTGGCACGTAGTAGGTGCTCAATATATGGTGATTAGTATGCATTGCTTCAAATACATATATATCTAACCTGACTGTAGTTCTTATTATTCTACTTAATTTTTAGCAAACTGCAACTTATCCAGAGGCCAAAGTTTTAGAAAACTGAGGTTCCTGTAGCCCTAGAAATGACCATCATAAAGTCTGCATAAAATCATCCAAAAGCATGCATGCAGAACTTGAGGGAAAAGTTGACTTCGAATGATAGAATCTGCTTTGCTATCGCTCAGGTGTGGACCCCAGGAGTCATGGGAACAGCAGTTTCTAAAGCACACTGCTTGGCACACTGGCCTTGAAATCTGGTCTTCGACAGAGAGTTTGTGGTCAAGACTGGGAAAACACCATACACAGGATGTATTGTAAGGGATTCACAGCGAATGTCATCACACGGAGGCATCTGAAAGTCCTGCCCTAGCATACGCCCTACTGGATTGTACTTTGATCTAAGGATCCCCAGACTGACGTATTCACAGACCCCACATCCGGCAACACCCGGGTCCTTACTCCTGGGAGCACACAACCTGAAGTGGGTTTTGAAAGCCACAAACATAGATAATCTCAGTAAGACCACAGAACGCCAAGATCTGGCACAAATTGTAGGGACTTCCAAACAGTTCTGAAGCCTGCGCTGAGCACCCCGCGGGTCCCCCAGCCGCTCTCAGTACATTCAGGAGGGTCCAGCTGCGTTCCCAGCAAAGCTAAGATGCGTTTGCCTTTTCACTCCCGTTCTCCTGCAAGCTCCTAGTGGGATTTTTCCAAAGGCGAGATGACATGTGATAGCACAAGGGGCAGAGGCAGGAGCATGCAGCCGTGAGAACCCAGCTGTCCTCTATTCAACCAGACAGTAAGGGAATTTACCAAAAATGTAAGACCCATGCCACTTTCTTACGACATTTTTCCTTTTGGAAAATATAGAAGATGCCCGTGCATGCCATGGGGTTGTTGTGCAAATCTGTTCAAGCCGCTTTCTCAGTTTGAATTTAATGCTGCACAAATGGATAGAACCCACATAAGTGAAAGCTCTCGGGGCCCTCAGTGAGTTTTAAGGACGTCTGATCATGACGTTTAAAAGCTGCTATTCTAAACCAGCCTCTCCAGGGGGAAAGCGAGGCCCCTCCAAGACCAGTGCTCTGACGGGAGAGAGTTCCAACCAGATCCCAGCTCCTGTCAATTCTGGTCTCAGGCACTTCCTGTAACCCCACCCTGTAACACCCACTGCTCATTACCAGGAGCTGAAAAACAAACAAAACCCAAGGCATTTGATGTGGGTAAGAAAGCTGAAACCAAAAAGTGAACTGTTATCCTAGACTCAGGCAGCTCCGTCCAGTCTGTGCCCAGAAGCACAAGTGCAAGACAAGGAGCTGAACCGAGAAGCACAGGGGAGGGAGCTCCGGCACCTGAGCACCTAGGGGTGCCTGGCGCCCAGCGGAACCAGGATTTATTTATTTTTATATTTTTAAAGATTTTATTTATTTATTTATTTATTTGAGAGGTAGAGTTACAGTGAGAGGGAGAGACAGAGAGAAAGGTCTTCCCTCCATTGACTCACTCCCTAGATCACCGCAATGGCCAGAGCTGTGCCAATCCGAAGCCAGGATCCAGGTGCCTCTTCCCAGTCTCCCATGCGGGCGCAGAGGCCCAAGCACTTGGGCCATCCTCCACTGCTTCCCCAGTCCACAGCAGAGAGCTGGACTGGAAGAGGGGAAGCCAGGACTAGAACTAGTGCCCATATGGTTTGCTGGCGCCATAGGCAGAGGGTTAACCCACTGCACCACAGAGCCGGCCCTTAGACCCAGGATTAATATTTAAATGTGTGTGCTACAGAAGTCTGTACCTGTAGACTCATGTACAAACAACTTAAAGCTTAGTTTCTTTTGGTGCAAAAAATGGCTGAAACCCATGCATAGTTTTTCCATGCTATGCATTTTCCATGAATATAAATGTGGAGGCCCCTGGTATGCATGGATTACATAGCTTTTGCATGACTAAGCATGACTCCTAATTCCACTTCCCACAAATATTTTGATGCATTCATTCATATATATATATATATATATATATATATATATATGTCTATATAGACATATCCGAGGCTGGGCAGATTTTATGTCATTTGTTAAACTTTAGATGGAAGGTGTTAAACTTTTACTCCAAGTTTTGTCCAATTAAAATAGGATCCTTCTTTGGCTAAGTGTTGCTCAGCCCATTGCGGGTGGGAGAGCAGTGGCTGCGAAAAGGCAAGGACAGAAAAGCGGTGACTCTCCAGGCCACGTGTGTGGCCAGCATGGCAGCCGCAGCCCCGAGCCCCGCCCCCGCTGCCTGGGAAATCCTGCCGTGAACACTTCCCGGGCTCAGGGTATCTGAGGACAGAGCCCTCCCCATGCACCTGTGCGCACAGCAGCACCCTCCTCTACGAGGTGGGTCAAGGACTCCTCTGGGTGCCAAGGTACCGCCCTTGAGAGTGTTACAAGTGTCGAGTGCTATCACTGGGGCTTCCGGCTCTGATGAGGCTGGACAAGCTAAGGCATGGCAGCTAATGCAAGAATTCAGACGTGAAGCCTCTCCGAGGTGCCTGAGGCTATGACACACCAGGCAGATAAGCTCTGCTAGGCCTCGGGGGCAGGGCAGGGGCACAGGGTTGGTGCCCGGAGAGCAGGCTCCGTTTGGGGATGACGACCAACGTCCAGCCCTGGCACGAATGCCAAGTCCTGGCCTCCTATGGCCAAACCGCTGTCAGGGTTTTTGGGGTGAAACAGGCCTGAGAGGGGAGCCATGGGCACAAGCGTTGGTCTCAGACCCACAACCTTAAGCTTGGAACTAGACAGCAGGCAGACAGAATGAAGACTGATGGGCCTGCCAGGAAAGAGCAGGAAGTGCCAGGAGAAAGGGCCTCCTTCGGCCCCTGGGCTGCAGAGGGCACATTCCCGCGGTTGGCTGGCCCCTGTCCCATCTGTGAGCCCCACGCCGGGGGGCCCTGGCTCATTCTCTGGCTCACGTTCGACCGTGATGTCACCAGGGTCGGCCCCGGCTCGTCTTCCTGCTTCTTCCTAATCAATCACTCACCCTGGGTTCCAGCCAAGCAGAGCTGTCTGTTCTCCCCACACACATTTCCTTGCATCTTCCCAGGGCTGTCTCTCTCTCCCCTCGAATGCCTTCCTCATCAGCGCCCCGAATTCTGGCCCAAATCTTGCCTACCTTCTGTGGCTGCTGGAGCAAATGGCCACAACCTTAGTGGCTCAAACACTGTATTCCCTTACAGCACCGTGGCTCTGAAGGCTGACGCGGGTGTCAAGGTGACCGCAGGCTGTGCTCTGTTCAGAAGCTCCGGGCGGGGGGAGCCCAGGCCCTTACCCCACCAGCTGCTAGAGGCTCCCACGTTCCTGGGCCGGTGGCCCCTGCCTGTGTCCTCAAGGTCAGCCAGGAAGAATCTCTCTGACACTGTGCCCATGGCAACAGCTCTTTCTCCGAGCCCAGCCAGAGAAGGCCCCCATCTGATTATACTGGGACCCCCTAGATGATGCAAGACAACCCCCCCCCCCCCATTCCAAGGGCCTGTGTTTAATCACATCTGAGAAACTTCCGCTATGTAATACAACACACGCCGTGGGTTCCAGGGCCTCGGACATGGATCTTTGGGGGTGGTAGCTTTGGGAGCTGCAAGGAGGGAAGGCCTATACTTCCGGGAGTGGAGAGTCCCTACCTGTACTTCCGGGGAAGAAAGTCCTTGTCAAGGTCCCTGCGGGTGCCTAAAGGTCAACCAGTGAGGATCAGTCCCGCCTCAACCTTTAACCCCCACGCCCTGTATCTATAAAAGGAGCCCTCCCAGCCTCTGTCGTGAAACTTCCCTGCCCCCCCTCCCCCCCCCCCCGTTGGGACGGGGAACCTCGCCCGGGAGCAGAATCCCAATAAAAGCTTGTGAATTAATTGATTCATCGGCCTGGGAAGATTTGTTACGTGGCGGACACCTTGTGGGGGGGGTGCCCTGTCCTGTCAACCACACTGGCCCAGCTCAAGCAGCCCCTCACTACCCTCACTGCCGCCTCGCCACCACTCCGGGCTCCCCTGGCCCTTGGATCAGCTGCCCCGGGAGCCTCTGCTGTCTCGCCCAGGCATAGCTCTTGCCACCTTGAATCCAGTTTGTGGATTGGTCGATTTCCTGCCATCCATGTCAGGTTCTATGAGAGCAGGGACATGGATGTCTTGTTCGCCGACGCATCTCCATCATGCTCAGAAAATATTTATGGGGGAGGGAGGCTCCTCTGCGACACCGCACCGCCTACATTAAATTATATTCCGGGTGCATGGCTGGGCCTCTGCTATATGCCTTCGCACTCTGGAAATCAAGGCCTCGGACAGCCCTGGGGCACCCAGCTCGCCTTGTGGAGCTGAACTGAATGAAGAGGTGCAGACTTTTCGCTCCCTGGGCGCCTGGGGGACCGTGGGGGCGAGCTGCACTGGGGCAGGTGGGGCTACTTGGGAGAATCTCTCTGAAGGCAGACTTGAGAGGGATGACGGGTACCGATTGGCAGGGCTGAGGGGTGACAATATCCAACCAAGGACTGGTGCAAACGGTCGGGGTGGGGACATCAGGTGACGAGACCAGGTGGGGAGGGCGGCAGTGGTGGCCACGGCTCGGATGTCCCGTGGCGGGGTCTGGATTTGAAGCAGGGTTGCATCCGGGACTGTTGCAATGTGGATTGTGCTGCACACAGGACGAGGGGTAGAGAGATCGGGACTGGGAAGCCAGGGGAAGGAGTGTATTTGAGAGCAGAGTGCTGGCTGCCGCTGGGCACAGGCAGGGCTGTGACAGCTGTCCCCGGGACCCCCAGAGGCAACAGGAAAGAGGGGAGCCAAAGATAATCTGACGTCACAGCCTGGGACCTGAGATGCAGGATGACACTGCTCTGAGAAAACTGGGAGGCCTTGCTTCTGTTTCATGGTGGACACGGGGACTCAGCCCTGGGTGTCTTCAGCCCGAGCCGTCCCCCCAAGCCACCCCTCTGACCCCCAGTTTCTGCAAGGAGCCCCCAGTTCGTGTCCGATGTTGTTGTGGGTGCTTTGCATGTACAGAATCATCACAGGCACACAGCAACCTGGAAGTCCACCAGTGCGACCCCCATCTCGCCGATGTGAAGACCAAGGCTCCCCAAAGGATAAACCAGCTACCCAAACTCACGCAAGCAGGAAGGGGGTCCCGGGGCCGTGTCCTAGACCCTCAGAGCCCCTGAGCGGGGTGCCACACCAGGTGCCTCCAGCCCCCTCCCCGACCAGGTTTAATCTGATTCTCAAGCACCCACCAGGTGCCGGGCCCTGTGCCAGGTGAGGCCACAAAGGCCCCACGGGCTGACCACAGTCCACCTCCACTGAGAGGGGCTTGAGCCCACCTGGGTGCAGCCCATCTGCTGGGTCTCTGAGCATGGCGTCCTGGGCTCAGGCACTGTTGTGTCCTGCACAGCCCCCGAGAAGCTCACAACCGGCCGTTAGCATCACCGGACCCCTCTGCACCTCGCAGCCTGGACTTGCGCACCCTGCCAGGGGGGCGGGGCGACCCCGGCCCAGCCCCCTGGCCCAGCCCCCCGGCCCAGCCCCAGCCGCTGCCGACCCTCGCTTCCTGCCGCTGAGGGATGCGGGAGGGCGGGGGATGGAAGCAGGGCCTACAAACCCGTGCGTGGCCCAAACGTGGGCCCCCGCACTTTCCCGGGAGCGAGCCTCTGGCTCTCTTTGTATTCGTGTAGCGGCGGCTGGGACACGGCTTGCAAAGTGTGGAACAGCGGGGGGCGCTCAGGAGTTCTCCAGAACAAGGAAGGGCCGCTGGCTGCACCGGGGCCGGCTCCCGCCACGCTCCCCTTCGGCCAGGCCGACGGTCCCTTTTCTTGTTGGATCGAGTTTAAGAAATGCCCGCCCCTCCCTTGCGCGCGAGCCACAGCGCCGAGGCGAAGGCGGGTCCTGTTGCTAAGGCGACAGCGAGGTTGGGCTGAGTGGCTGCTGCAGCGACCAATAGCGTCCTGCTTGGGGCGGAGCCGGCTGGGTCTTGTGCGGCTCCGGCGGGGCGTGCAGGTTTGTGGACGCGGCGTTGGGGGAGGGGCGCGGGGGTCGTGGGGGGCACTGGGGGACACCGGAGCCCTCGGAGCGGTGGGCGTCGGCCTTCGCCGGCGGATCAGACCGCTTAGACTCTGCCCCCGAAGTTCCCGGCGGGCCTGAGCGGGGAGGGGCGGCGGGGCGAGGGTCACCGCCCGGCCTCGCCTGGGGACCTGCGGGCCCCTCCCGGCCGTGGGCCCTGGACGCCCCCGCTGCCGGCTGCAGCAGGTGATCCGTGGGGAGCCGGGAGGCCCTGGAACCGCAGCCCACCGCCCAGCCGCGGGCCCTGGTCCCAGCGCGAGTTTAAGGGGCCGCGCGAGCTGGCCGTGCCGCGGCCGCCCCTGTCCCAGACTCCCTGTCTTTTCCAGGCGCCGGGACGCGCTGGCCTGGCAAGCAGGTGTGATAAGCATGAAGGTCCTGTCCTTGGCGGCCGTGGTCGTCTGCTTGCTGGCGCCCCCGGCTCAGGCCAACAAGGTGAGGGGGCCGAGCCCGCCCGCCGCTCTGCACGCACCCCGGGCCGTCCTCTGCGGGGTGTCGCCGGCAGGCGGGAGGGAGGCGGCAGGGGCCGGGCGTAGAGCCTGTCTCTGGTGGTGGACTTCCAGCCAGCAGGTGCAGGGCAGGTGCTTAAGTTCCCTCCCCGGTTCCTCGCACCTGCCCTTGCTCCGGGGAAAGACAGTGACGGCGTCTGCCACCCCTGTCGGGGAAATCCACACGTGCCCTGCAAGTAAAGGCTTGTGCAACTCGGCTTTCTGTTACTGACCAGGACCCCCGTGAAGTGGTGGGGTGGGAGGTACCTCCAGTCCTGTAGGGGCCGGTGACCTGGGGTGTAGGTGATCCACTTTCCCAAGTTAACCCCGCCTTTCCTCCCCCTGGTCCTAGCCCAGGAGGTTGGAGGTGGAATTAGCCTAGTGCACAAAGGTGCTCCCCACGTGGGGCCCCAGGCAGGGGGCTGCTGCCCGTCCTGCCACTCGTCCCTCGCGTCACCACCCCCGGTAGCCCTCTGTGAGCACAGCTGCCATGGGGTCCTGAAGCAGTCCCTGCTGGGCCTGGGGCTGGGGCGGGGCGCAGGGGTCAAGGCCTGGCGTGAGCCTTGTTCCATACGGGCCTTGTCTTGCAGAGTTCTGAAGACATCCGGTGCAAATGCATCTGCCCACCGTACAGAAACATCAGTGGGCACATTTACAACCAGAATGTGTCGCAGAAGGACTGGTAAGGCTCCGCGTGCGCTGGCCCTGCTGGGGGCTGGGTGGCCATTAGGTCGTGGGACGTCTGGAGGGGAAGCTTACTCTTCCAGCCCCCGGGCGGAGCCTCATGCAGAAGTAACTGTCCCGGACCAGGTGTGGCTGTAACCCAGGCGTCTTGAATCCCAGCAAGAGGGGGGAGTCCTGATCAGAGGCGTGGATTCTGTTGTCGGCTTTGAATTCGGGGCTTTATGGATGTGCGCACGATGGCAGTGGAGAAGGTGGGAGAGGCAGGGGTGCTGGCCGCCTCCCGTGGGGTGCTCAGCGCTTCGGCAGAGCTGTCATTCTGTGCACGTCTCTGCACAGCCTTGTTAGTGGCTGGACGGGTAGTGTTCTCATTTCACACTTGTGGAGACTGAGGCCCAGAGAAGGAACGTAAATTGTTCTCCCAGTGTCTTGTATCCACTTCTGGGAGCCCCACTTTTCAAAGGGGAGAGATTTTCAGGAGTCTGTTTAGCTCGGTGAAGGGAAGCTGCGATGCGTGGTCCTGCAGGGAATGGCTGAAGGCAGTAGAGACGGCCTGAGAGGGCAGCACCCGGGTCACACGGTGCCTGGTGAGCTGCAGCCCCTGGGAGCCGGGCTTGTGGGCGTCTGTTACATTTTTCTTCTTCTTCTTTTTTTTTTAAATAAAAGATTATTTATTTATTTATTTATTTGAGAGGTAGAGTTACAGACAGTGAGAGTGAGAGACAGAGAGAAAAGTCTTCCTTCTGCTGGTTCACTCCCCAAGTGGCTGCAATGGCTGGAGCTGGGCTGATCCAAAGCCAGGAGCTTCTTCTGGGTCTTCCACATGGGTGCAGGGGCCCAAGGACTTGGCCCATCCACCACTGCTTTCCCAGGCCATAGCAGAGAGCTAGATTGGAACTGGAACAGCCGGGACTTGAACCTGCGCCCATATGGGATGCTGGCACTGCAGGTAGAGGATTAGCCTGTGCCACGGCGTCCCCCCCCCCCCCCATTACGTTCTGCATGGTCTCCTGGTGTGGTTTTGGGGCTGGTGGATGATGCTGCAGGGAAGCAGACCACGCGTGGGCCGAGGGAGCTGGGAAGCCCCGTGCTTGCAGGGATCCGAGCAGACGTGTGAGGTCATTGTTAAAGGGATTAGCCTCCAGCGGCAGATCTGGGTCAGCACTGTGGTTGCTCAGCCTGTGTTAGACGGCCAGGCACGCTCTGGGGAAGTAACACGTTCCTAGTACCACGCGGCCCCACGTTCTGATTCAGCAGGCCTGGGGGAGCGGGGCAGTAGCCTGTTAGAAGGTTCCTTAGGTGCCAATGAGCCCTTGACCCAGCGCAGCATCTGGGAGCTTTGAAGCCAGCGGAACGCGTCCAGCTCCGAGAAGTGGTGATGCGGGGCCTCCGGAGCCAGCCTTCCTGGCCGCGGGTCGGGCTTTGCCGCCCGGTCACTGTGAGCGGCTTGGTAGCCAGTGTGCTCTGAGCTCCTTATGTGGGGGAGGGCGGCAGGATTTTGAGCATGAGTGTTTGTGCCTGTGCGCGTGCATGGAAGCAAATGCGCATGCTCCCTGGCTTCCAGTGAGGTTGTGGACCCTGGGCCTCTTACAGCCTGGACATGTCGTTCGCTGAAAATGCGGTGGACACGCTTAACCCGCACTGCACCCTCCTTAGCGGGGCAGCCCAGCACCTGACGGCCTGTGAGTTGCTCGCCCTCACCCTGGCGTGGCTGCCTGGGAGCCGTGGCTCCGCCCCTGCCCTCCCGCAGGAGAGACGGTCACAGGGCATGTTGCTAGTCTGGAGAAGGCTCAAAGTTCAAAGCTGGAAGTATATTTCTGCGCGGTCATAAAGATGGGAAATCAGAAATCAAACCAAGCAAGTCCAGGCCGTGTGCACGGCACCTGATGCATCGTGAGTGCTGCGCAAACACCAGCGACCGTGCTACTACAGCCTGTCAGCTGGCGGCGGCACGGTCATTGTAAGCTCACCCCAGGGCCCAGGAAAGCAGCGACTGCTCCCAGAGCACCAGGCGGGCTCCCGCTGCTTCTGTCTGTCCTGGGGGACTCGCGGTGCACGGAGACCTGAGGCCTGAGCGCCTGGCGGCTCCCTGGGGCTCATGGTTGCTGCTCAGCTGGCACAGGGAGTGGCTAGAAGAGCTGGCACGTGCCACTCCCCTGTGCATGCACCTGTGGCTGTCATGGCATTGTCGCTGGCTTGGAGAGAGGCTGGCCTGACAACCCCAGCGTGGTGGCCGCACCCTGGGTATCCCTTCGAGGCCGACCTCACCCCCTGCTTCCCCTTAGAGGCCCGAATGCGGGGGCTGCCTGGTGGACAGGCCCGCATCGGGAACCTCAAGACGGTCCCACTAGGGGTGATGATGGGAGCGAGGCTTCAAGACTCCCAGAGCCAGCAAGGCTCCCCAGGCCTGGGAGTCCTCCCCTGCTTGCCTAGGGCCCCTTAGGGGTAGGTGGGGCCTCCATGCTGATCTTAGCATCTCAGTGCCGGGGCCACTGGGCCTCTTTGGGTTTTCAGGTCATGGCCACGTTGTCACTCTGGTGAGACATTTGGTCCCCTGCAAGACAGCACCGGCCCCTTCCCCCTGGGAGTATGGAGTGAAACCAGAAGCTACAGAGCCGCAGTCCTGGGGAGCAGTGGCCAAGCCCCTGGCAGCCCTGTGTTGCTGGTATCCTGCCATCTAGTGTTGGGAATTTATAACTACAGGTGTGGAGGAAGACAAACTGCTTACTGCGTTTGCCCAGTTGTGGGTCTGGAGAGACATGTGTTAGAGACAGTCCCAGCACGGGAAGGAGCTTTATAACTTGGCAGTTCATCCCCTTTCTAGTGGGTTAAGCCGCCACTTGTAACGCCAGCATGCCATATAAGACCCATTCAAATCCCGGCTGCTCTGCTTCCGATCCAGCTCCCTGCTAATGTGACTGGGAAAGCAGCAGAAGGCGACCCAAGTGCTTGGGCCCCTGCACCCACACGGGAGTCCTGGAGGGGGTTCCAGGCTCCTGGCTTCAGCCTGGCCCAGCTCCAGCCGTTGCGGCCATTTGGGGAGTGAACCAGCAGATGGAAGATCTCTCTGTCTCTGGGTCACTCTGCCTTTGGAATAAATACATTTTTTAAAAGTTTTTATTTGAAAGGCTGTTGGGATACAGCTTGGCGTGACGGCAGACGTCTTGCCCCTGGGTGACCTGGAAATCACTGTGGGGAAACCACGTGTCGAAGAGAACCTGCCTGCGCCCTCCGAAGCACTTACCCAAGTGTGTCTTACGAAAGTTACCATTTCCTGGAAAAGTCCAGGGGATTTTTTTCTTTAAACATTTATTTTATTTATTTGAAAGGCAGTGTAACAGAGAGAGAGGGAAAGACAGATCTTCCACTGGCTGGTTTACTCACTAAATGCTGCAACAGCCAGCGCTGGGCCAGGTCAAAGCAGGGGTCTGGAGCTCTGACCAGGTCCCCCTCACGGGTGCAGGGGCCCAAGGACTTGGGCCATCTTCTGCTGCTTTCCCAGGCCACAGCGGTGAGCTGGATGGGAAGTGGAGCAGCCGGGACTCGAAATGAGCACTCCTGTGGGATGGCAGCTTCCCCTGCCGTGCCACAGATCTGGCCCCTAAACATTAAAGATGAGAAAAAATGGACTCCTCGACAAACAGAATCTGCCGAGGAAACACACGTGTGAAAGACCAAACCAGATCCCCTCCCCCACCCTCCTGCACAGGGGCCCGTGCCACCCCGCAGGGCACAGCTTGGAAGGCGTGGAGCAAGGTCGGCCTGAGGGTTCAATGCGAGCCCTGCATTCAGAGTAGGAGGACCGGGAATTGACCAGCTCGTTGACCAGCTCATGTCTCTCTTTAGCCACCTCCCTTCCTGTCTGCCCCTCCCGCCTTGGGACAACACAGATCCCCAGAGCCTGTGAAGGGAGACCCGCGGGAGGGTCCCACTGGCTCCTGGGAGAGCTGTTCCTGTCTCCTGACCCCGGGGGAGATTTCCCCTAGGAGAAACGGAACGGAAGAATGGGTTGGCGCTTCCCAGCTGCCCC
The DNA here is from genome assembly GCA_949820135.1 of Sylvilagus floridanus. NCBI lineage: Eukaryota > Metazoa > Chordata > Mammalia > Lagomorpha > Leporidae > Sylvilagus > Sylvilagus floridanus. The sequence continues at coordinate 87,096,621 of OX463240.1, forward strand.
ACCACCATCCTCACACTGTGGCCTGGTGGGGAGTCTGCTGACCCCCTCCCCTCCTGCCGCAGTGCCCGCCCGCCCGCATCACCTTCCAATCCTAGGGCCGGCTGGGGCTGGGGCTGGGGGTGGCTGGAGGGGTCAGGAGTGCAGTGAGAGAGGTGGCAGGAGGAGCAGGTCGGTTCACCTGCCAGTTAGAGCTGAGGACTGATGGGACCAGCTTCTGTGTCGGTGAGGTCCCTTGGCTGCCATGTGAAGGTGGCATTGGCTGGGGGCACACCGGAGGTGGGTGAGTGGCAGGAGGCTGGGTCGGCTGTCCCCAGGGAGAGCTGGTGCGGGCCTCCACTGAGACTCACTGTGGGCGAGAGGCGTCCCCGGGTTTGACCGGTCAGCAGAGGGGTGCTCTGCCCTTGGGGACCCAGCCACTGAGACTGTGCGGGACCAGGGACTTGATGGTGACGGGGGTGGGCATGGGGTTTGTGTTCCCTTTGGAACCCTCAGGTTGGACCCTGCAGGCCACTGGACTTAGGTGAGGGTCAGCTCAGGAGGGCTGAGGGGCCTGGCAGGACTGTGAGCTGAGCCCCACCCGCCTCTGAGCTGGAGCTCCAGGCGCCCACTGGCGAAAGCTTGGCGGGCGGGAGGGGAGCTGGTGGCCGGGGTGGGGGTTGGACTGTGGGCTTCTGTGTGGCGCTTTGGGACCCCCTGCCCTCCCTGGAGGCAGCCTCACCTGGGCCGGCCCCTGCCCCGGCTCCCCGCCCCCCGCCCCACGGCCCTGTGTCTGTGTTGCAGCAACTGCCTGCACGTGGTGGAACCCATGCCGGTGCCGGGCCATGACGTGGAGGCCTACTGCCTGCTGTGCGAGTGCAAGTACGAGGAGCGCAGCACCACCACCATCAAGGTAGCCCGGGCCCTGGCTTGCACCCCTCCCCCAGCCCTGGCGCACCTGCACCGGGGTCCTGCTTTCTTCTGGGAACGTTCCCAGACTGCTCTGCGTGGCTTCCAGGCTGGTCTGGTACAGACACAGGGACCCACTTCCTGCACCCGGAGCCGACTCCCTCCCTGCAGTGAGCACTGAGGGCCTGGGGGTGGGGGAGGGGGCTCCCTCTTCCCACCATCCCTTCCGCCCCCTCTTTTGGGTGCCTGGGCATGGCAAGGCCAGCCTCCGCCGCCCCCACCCCGAGCTCCCCATTTAATCCAGCTGTTGAGGGGAGGCTGAACTGCCCCGGGGGAAGCTGCTGAGCTGTGGACCGGGCCTGCCGGGGCCAGGGGCCGGGGCGAGGGTCGGGGGCCGGGGCCGGGGGCCAGGGCTGCAGCTGCTTCCTTTTGTGTTCTCTGGAACCTTCTTCTCATGGATCCTTTGGGTGAATTCAGGAGAGCAGCAGCAGGCAGGCTGGCCACAAGCTCCCCATGCATCCCTCCGCCTCTCACAGAGGCCGTGACCTTGCCCTAGCAGAGGCTCGGGCTGCCCTGGCACCCTGCGGTGCCTCTGTCCAGGGTCAGGTGCTGCCCGCTGGTTTCTGACACCAGCCCTTTCTCCTCCGTTTGTTCGCTTACTCTGGGAGTAGCATCAGAAAGTAACTCGTGAGCGGGGACGCGCTGCCGAGTCCTCTGTCGGCTTGTCCTCTGGAGGCCTGTGATAGAGAGCTGGTCTTCCCTGCTGTCCCACCCTGCCTGCTCCAGGGAGCCACACCCCCTGCCCCTGGCTGTCGCCTGCTCTGTATTCTCCACACAGGTGGGGAGCAGCTGCGTGTCCCCTGCCCTGGCCCTGCCGCCTCCCCCACCCCTGCAGCTGTCTATCCACTCTGAACTTGGTCCAGCAGCCCCACCCTCGGGGGCCAGACGCCAGAGCCCTTCAATTCAATTCACAGACAGATGTCACCTCTCTCTGCTGGGCAGGGAAGCGGCTTCCTAATCGCCCAGGCCTCCCTCTCCCCCGAGCGCAGCCCTGTGCACGTGGGGTACACACTGAGCTCTGATAGTTCACCCTGCCCTAACCAAGGAGGAAGTTGGTCCAGTTGAACTTGGCTGTCGGCCAAGCTGGACACCTGTACCTTCTCAGGTGACTACGGCCCCTTCCCCCAGGGGCTCGTGGAGTGGTTCCAGCAACTGGGGTGCAGCACCGACACCATCACACACACAGCCGATTGCTCAGAAGGCCCCTGCGATGCCCACAGCACCTCAGACATTGACCTTGGCCCGTTGGGTGGGTCTTTGCTGTAAGGCAGCCTGCGGGGTGCTGTGCACACGAGAGGTGGGGGATGTCCCGCTGCTGTGGCCTCAGCCATCGTGCACCGTCTCTTGTTCAGCCTGGCAGCTGCCCTCCCACGGGCAGTGGGCCTGCCAGCCCAGACTCCCACTTCCTGGCCCATGTTTCCCCAGCTGCTTCCTCATGCTCTGTCCTGGTTCCTGATGGCTTCCAGCGTTCCCCGCCGTGAGCCCCGGGCTGTCGGGCTGCGGGCTTCTTCCTTTGCCATCTTCCTGTTGCCCTGGGGGCTGCCATGTGCTCGCTGTTCTTGGGGACCCCCCCCCTCCACTAGGCTCCTTCCCCTCCAGGCCCACGTCGCCTGCCAGTCTTTCCTCAGGGCGGCACTGGGGTCGCTGCCAGCAGAACACAGGTGCACGCGCTGGCAAGGACTCCCGGGTCTCCTCCCCAGGTCATCATCGTCATCTACCTGTCCGTGGTGGGAGCCCTGCTGCTCTACATGGCCTTCCTGATGCTGGTGGACCCTCTGATCCGAAAGCCGGACGCGTACACCGAGCAGCTGCACAACGAGGAGGAGAACGAGGTACCGTGGTGTAGTCCCAGGTCCCCCACGTCACCCCAGCTCAGCTGGCCCTGAGTTTTTTGGATGGCCATAGCACTGCTCAGACAGGGAGCCGTGTCTTCCTGTTAGGCGGCCACACACGCAGGGTGTCCTGCCTGCTCAGACCCTGGGGGCAGGTGGCGGTGGACTTCCGGTTGTGGGTTCAGTGATTGTAAAACATTGCACTCCTGCTCAAGGGGTCTTGAGGGCTAAGGAGGAGCCAGGTAAGTGTTGGGGGGGTGGCGGGTGCGTCACCATGGGAATGTCCAGACTTCTGAGCATTGCACTGCTCGGGCAGGTGAGCAGTAGTGATGGACAGAGCTGGCCAGTGAGCTCATCGGAGGCCTCAGATGTTGAACCCCAGGCTTCTGGCTTTGTTTCATAAAGAAGGGAGAGACCCACCGACTCCAGACAGCCTGCAGGCCCCGCCGGAGTGCAGACGAGGCCGGGCAGCTGGTGGGGCTCACCCCGGGCCCGGCACAACTCACGTTGCTTCCCACCCTTCGCCATCATCCTGCTCAACAGTTGTGGAGGGCGTGGCCAGGAGCCCCAAGCTGGGGCAGGAGGAGGGCCCTGGCGGAGTCCTTTGTGGCCAGGGAGGGCTGCGATGGGCAGCATGCTCTCAGATGCCTGGGGGCCCCTGGACAGTGGCGGCCTCCCAGCCCCCCACGCCCCCACCCTCCTGCTCCCATCCACACTCACAGCAGCTGGCTGGGCACGTGAGACAGCCACAGTGCGCGTCTGAGGCAGGGCGGGCTCACCTCCGCATCCCCCTTGGGGGCGCACTGTGTCCCTGGGCTCTGTCCCAAGGGCCCCACCGCTGGAGGAAGCAGAGAGCAAGCTCGCGTGTGTTCAGGGTTCTGTAGGGGAGAGCCTGGCCTCACGGGGACCAGCAGAAGCCATGGTAGGTGTCCAGGGGAGAGACTTCCTGCTGACAGTGCAGTCTGATGGTGGAGGGTAAACTCACGTGTGAGGTGGTGAGCTGGCCATTGCTAGAGGTAAGCAGGCCTAGGCTGTGCTGGCCCTGGGCATTCAGAGTTCAGATCTTTAGTGGAGGTAAGAAAGGGCTTATGCCCCACCCTACAGGACCCAGGGGCTCAGGCCTGTGTGCATGTGCACACGTGTGTGTGTGTGTGTGTGTGTGAGTGTGCGTGCATGCAGCCTCCGTGTGTGTGTGTGTGTGTGTGTGTGTGTGTGTGTGTGTGCACGCATATGAAGCTGCCATGTGTCTGGGCCGGCGGGAACAGGGCCAAGGGCAGGGGAGGGAGGGAGGCCCGCTGCCTCCCTGGGAGCGTGCCTGGGCCCTTCCCAGTCTGTCTGCAGCCTCTTGCTGACATCAGTTCGGCCAAGAGGTAGAGCGGAGGGTGTGAGCGGGCCCTGGAGGCAGTGGCATTGGCAGTCGGGTGGTCTGCATCCGAGAGGAAAGCTCGCCTGCCACCTGGTTATTAATGTGGAGTAATAGCAGCTCGGGTAGGGGAGGGGCGTCGGGAACAAGCGCGCGGCGATTAGGGTGCTGTGCTAATTGCAGCCCTGGCTGGGGGCTTCATTGAGAGCGATGATTACAAGCCCATGCTGCCATTTCGCTGGAATGCGTGGCTCTTGGGCACGGCCTCGTGGCTCCTGGCGTCCTGGGTGTGGAGCCAGCGGGAGGGCAGCCTGTCGTCTTGGCGGCTCAGCCTGAGCCTCCCTTCCCCTCACGGGGCCTGGGGCGCTTCCCACCTGGAGTCTGACTGGGGGGGGGCTGGGGAGAAAGGAGGGGTTGGATGCGCAGGCAGAAGCAGAAACAGAGGCTCAGTAGGTGGGAGGGTTACGGGGTGAGGGCACTGTCCAGCCACGCAGTGGGTGCCTGTGAGGGTGTGGGCCATCCGGGCAGACCCGAGCCGCGCTGGCGACCCCAGGCTCCGTGCTCAGACACCCTCACCTCCCATCCCGGGGCGTGAAATGTCTCCTGGAGACCCTGACCCGACGTGCAGCCGGCCCCGGAGGGTCCCACGCTTGTATGGGGGCAGAGGAAGGGCTGTCTGGGTCTCACCTGTCCACCGCTGGTCCCAGGGTTCTGTCTGGGCTACAGGGCTTGTGTGTGGACGTGACACGGACTTTGCTGGGCTTCAGCCCCGAGTCAGCTGTCCATCACTCAGGGGCCTGGGGGTCCTTCCTGTGTTAGCCTGATGGCGAGGCTTCCTGGCAGGGGCGACTTCAGAGCGGTGCCTGCCAGCTGGCTGTCAGGAGGGTGGATAGGCCCTGGTCTTTTGTTTGTTTGTTTTTAATATAAAGACTTATTTATTTGAAAGAGTTAAACAGAGAGAAGGAAAGAGAGAGAGAGAGAGGTCATCCATCTGCTGGCTCACTCCCCAGATGGCCGCAGCGGAGCCAGGAGCTTCTTCTGGGTCTCCCACGTGGGTGCAGGGAACCAAGCACTTGGGCCATCTTTGGCTGCTTTTCCCAGGCACATTAGCAGGGAGCTGGATTACAAGTGGAGCAACCGGGACTCGATCTGGTGCCCATATCAGATGCAGGCATTGTGGGCGGCTGCTTGACCCACTATGCCACAGCGCCGGCCCCAGGCCATGATCTTTATAAAACGCGTGACCCCAGTTGGCAGGCAAGCATCAGTCTACTGGCCCACCCCTCTGAGCATGCACGGGAAAGGGGGCCCTGGGGAAGGGACAAGGACACCTGGGCTGGCAGGATTCAGCCTGCACCCCAAGAGGAAGAAAGGACATGGCCACCCAGGCTTCCCTGGGGCTCAGCCAGGCCTGTACTACTTGGCAACTGTAAGAGAACCCAGGGTCGGTGCCGCGGCTCACTAGGCTAATACTCTGCCTTGCGGCGCCGGCACACCGGGTTCTAGTCCTAGTCGGGGCGCTGGATTCTGTCCCGGTTGCCCCTCTTCCAGGCCAGCTCCCTGCTATGGCCCGGGAGTGCAGTGGATGATGGCCCAAGTGCTTGGGCCCTGTACCCGCATGGGAGACCAGAACAAGCACCTGGCTCCTGGCTTTGGATCAGCGTGATGTGCCGGCCACGGCGGCCATTGGAGGGTGAACCAATGGCAAAGGAAGACCTTTCTCTCTGTCTCTCTCTCTCTCACTGTCCACTCTGCCTGTCAAAAATAAAAAGAGAGAGAGAGAGAGAGAGAGAGAGAGAACCCAGGGTCGGCGTTGCTGTGCAGTGGGTAAAGCCGCCGCCTGCGATGCCGGCCTCCCATACCGGAGCGTCTGTTTGAGTCCCGGCTGCTCCGCTTCTGATCCAGCTTCCTGCTAATGCATCTGGGAAGGCAACAGAGGGTGACCCGAGTGCTTCGGTCCCTGCACCCATGGGGGAGGCCCAGATGGAGTTCCAGACTCCTGGCTTTGGCCTGGCCCAGCACTGGCTGTTGTGGCCATTTGGGGAATGAACCAGCAGATGGAAGACCTCTGTCTCCATCTCTCTGTCTCTGTCGCTCTGCCTTTTAAGTCGTCTCTTTTGCAAAAGAGAGAGCCCTGTAGGCTCCCAGGCTTCCAGGCCTGGCTCCTCTCCACTCCCCGAGTCAGGGACCAGGCCCAGTGGGATGCAGGCATCTGAGCACCTCTGGGCTTGCGGGCCTCCTGGCCCCATCCCCCAGCCCCTAAAGCCAAGAGCTGCCCTGCCCCAGGGCTGGAGGCCTGGAAGAGGAAGGGGCAGCCGCCCCGCCGCCTGAGCGGGGTCCATGGCGGGGGATGAAAGTGTGCCGCGTTCGCTTTGAACGGCCTGGCAGCGCCTTGTGGGCCTGGCTGCGGGCGCGGCCTCCTGGGATTCCAGCGGCATTAGGCCTAATCCCCGGGCTCAGACGCCCTTTGAAAGGAGGAAGCGGGCCTGTTTGCGAGGACAGAAACAGCAAACAGAGCTGTGTCAGATGTGCAGGGCTGGCCCTCTTTGAAGAGACGAGCAGGGGTTCCTGTGAGCCTCTGTGCACCCCAGCTGCTCCCAGCGCGGCCCCTGGCCTCAGAAGGGGTCCTGGGGTTCTCAGCCCAGCCAGCCCGCGGGGGAGGGGTGAGCAGGGCATCGAGGCAGGGCGGTGATGGCGACGGAGGTGGGCAGTAGTAGGACTGGGGGAAGGAGCCATCCTCAGCCACCAGGGATGGGCAGGCAGCTGTGTGCCAGGCACCAACGGTGACACACGGAGAGGGCTCAGGACCATGAGGGCAGCCAGGTGGCCTCCATCCCCTGAGGACAGGCGTGGGAGTCAACAGATGTTTCTAGAACATCCTTAGGGGCAGCCACTCCCGGTCATCGACAGCTGGGCTTGGGGCCCCTCCTGCTGTGTCGGGGGCCCAGCTCGGTCCCTCACCAGCCCGGGAGCTGAGCTTGTGCTTGGTCCGTCTAACTCCAGAGTAGACGGAACAGCTGCGTGAGCACCCCCCCAATGCATGTTCATCCCTCACAGTCTGGCCTGAGCGTGCGAGGGTGGCGGTTGCTGGAGGGAGGCTGTGGGCCCCAGAGCAGAGCCCTGGAGTGCAGCCGCCGCTGGGGTGGGGCGTGCTGAGCCCTGCACTGCAGCCCAGCCCCTAGGCCCATAGTGCTGCACCTGCGGTCCCCAGGCCAGACTCTGGAGCAGCGTGATCCTGCACGCCACGCACAGGTGCAGCGGCGAGGGTTGGGGTGAGCCCTGGGAAATGGAGAGCGGCTGTGCATGAGGGCCATCGCCTGCCCGCCTGGCCCTGCTCCCCTGCCCAGGATTGGAGAAGGTGGGGGAGGGGAAGCGGAAGAGGGACACTGTCTACTTGTCCTCAGAACCCCTGCTCTGGCGGGCTGCAGAGCGTCCCCTTGGGCTGCTTTGATGGGCTCAGGCTTGGCCACAGAGGTGTTGGGGCCCTCCCAGGGCTGGGGAGGAGGCTGCGCTTGGGGCCCCAGTCCCTGGTCCCTCCCAGGCACTTTGCTCCCGCTCAGACCTGGGGGCAGTCCTGGCCCACTTGCTTTGTTTGGCCCTGTTGGCTCCCGCCTGGGTGAAACCAGCCAGCAGAGGGCGCTACAGAGCAGACGGGTGCACGTCCCGCTCTGCCCCGCGCTGCTGCGTGGCCTTGGCTCGCGAGACCCCTGATCTGGCAGAGAGCATCAGTTCCCTCATCTGTGAGATGAGAATGACGCCGCCCACGTGCCGGAATAGCGAGCCAGGCGTGACCCGCGCAGCGCCCAGCAGAGGGCCAGCCCCACGGCACCGCTAGTCAGCTCCTCAGGCCTCCTCCTCTCCTGTCCCCTGCGCCACCCGGAGACCCAGCCTCAGCGGGGGTGGGGGATCGGGAGTGGAGTCGGCGCTGAAGGGCGAGCACGGCTGGGCCATCTCTGGCACAGAGAGCCTCCCGCTCAGGGCTGTGCGTGAGGGGAACAGCCGAGGCTGTGCCGTGGGGTGAGTTCCGCCTGCCCCTTAATGCCTGCCCTTGGTTCCCCCCAGCTCCACTCTGCGAGACGCTGTCCCAGGGTGCAGAGGGCTCGTGGAGGGAATGCCTGGCGCCTGCACCCCTCACTGAGGCCCCAGAATCAGGACACTGGTGCCAAGGGGCTCCTGTGGCCCTCAGAGCCCGGATGGCTGGCCTCGAGGGCCCACCTGCAGCACTGCACACATCCAGGTGGCCCGGCGGGACTGAGGGGTGGGCTCGGGAGGTGGTGCCGCCGCCATGGACATTTTCCCAAGGCAGTGTGGCAGCCTGCCGACTTCCTGACCCGGCCGGGGCCTGATGGTCGTTGGCGCTGCCGTGGCCAGGTGCTGGGTGTGCCAGAGCCTTCCCGCTCTGTGTCCCGTAAAGGAGTCGCTGTTTCCGCCTCCATCGCGGGATAGGGAAGTGGGTTCCGGGAAGGTGGCGACGGGCCCCGGGTCCCCTGTCCAGCAGGGGTCAGAGCAAGGATTGCCTGACCCCAACCTCATCTCAACCATGTGCTGAGCTGCCTGGGGCGGGGGGTGGGGGGAGCACGCGTCCCTCAGGCTCCTGCCCACTGACGGCCGACATACGGGGGCTCCAGAACATCCGAGAAGCGGAACCGAGAGAGGTTTATCTGTTGCAGTGGAGTTGGCAGTCCTGTGTTTCCAGAGGTTGTGTCTCGTGAGCCTTCTGAAGATCTGCCCATTAGTTAACAATCAGCAGCCCGTGTATTTTGGATCACAGCCCGTTAGGTCCTGAAATGAATTTTCAGGATCAGGGTTTTTAAAAAGTGGCTTGGGAGAGAGCGCAGGACAGGAGGCTGCCTCGTGCTGAGTGTGTGTGTGTGTGTGGACTGGGGATCCGGGTGCGTGTCATTCCTGCTGACTGCATTTATGAAGCTGAAGTTTGGGGAGGTGAAGTGCCTTGGCGAGTGCCGCACAGCTGAGGCGCTGAGGCCTAGCCTCCTTCCAGCTCCCACGGTGGGCCTGCGGGTGCCACACGCGGGCCCAGGGGAGTCTGAGGCCGCAAGGGGCAGGCGCTCCCCGCTCCGTCCCGGTGTAGAACCCAGGAGTCCTGCTGTGGGCTCGGTGCGCCCCCTGCCTGACGCTGCCGGCACCTGCCTCTCCAGCATTGCCCGATCCCACAGCCTGGCAGAGGCCTTCTGGGGGCCCCGGGCTTCCCCATCTCCCTCACCCTGGAGGTGAGCGGTCACAGGAGAATTACCTGGCACTCCCCGCCGCCTTGCCTCTGGCCACCTCCGCAGTGCCAGCTCGCTCTGTGTCCTCCCTCCCCTCCCCCACGCGCCCCTCCCGGCCGCGCAGCCTGGCAGGTGTGTGGCGACAGAAGCTGCGCCAGCTCGGGGCATTAGAAGCAAAGTTGCATTTACTGGGCGGCTCCGGGCTTAGAGGGGCATGCTAATCCCTTAAGAGACGTATGGCAGGAGATGAGAGGCAGGGAGAGCCAGGGAGGAAATCCCCACGGGGGTGGGCCTGGCCCTCGGCTCTAATTCCCCCCAAAGATCAGGTTCAGGTCCTGCAGGAAACGCAGGTGCTAATTAGGGGGGGATGCCTTCCACGACGACAGAAGCAGGTCTGAGAGCAAAGGGGAAGGGGGAGCCTCTGCTGGGAGGTGGTGGGGGCGGGAGGGAGGGGCTGGGCCAGACCGGGCCCTGAAATGCAAGTGCAGAGGTCCAGCTCCCTGCCAGACCCCCTGAGCAAGTGCCCCCCACTGGAGCAGGTCCTGTAGCCCCTCCCCCCGGGCAGTGGCAGGAAGGGCCATTCCCCAGCCCTGGGGGCACGAGAGTGCATCTGCCAACAACCAGTGGCACGGAGTCCGTTGCTGACAGGTGGAAGCAGGCGTGCAGCATGCGGGCCGGGGCCTGGCTGTGCCGTGGGAACAGGGCCTCTCCTGACCCTCGGCCAGGCCCTCAGGGGACCCCTTCTTTCCTACTGCAGGACGCTCGCTCTCCGGCTGCGGTGGCCGCGTCCCTCGGGGGCCCCCGGGCAAACACGGTGCTGGAGCGCGTGGAGGGGGCCCAGCAGCGGTGGAAGCTGCAGGTGCAGGAGCAGCGGAAGACGGTGTTCGATCGGCACAAGATGCTCAGCTAGGAGGGCCGTGGGCGGCTCCGGGCCGTGAGGCCACGCCGTCCGCTGCTGCGGCCCAGACCGGTCCTCCCCGGGCTTCCCTCCGCCAGCCCGTGGTGTTCTCCTCCTCCTCCTCCCTCTCTAGAAATGTGGTGCTCAGCCGTCTCGACTGGGGTCTCCTCGGGTCCCCTCGGGTCCTTGGGGTTGAGGGGAGGGGGCAGGCAGGCCGGAAGCGCGTGAACACCTTGGCGCTGGCCTCGGGCTGGATGGACATGCTCCTCGCCACCCTTCCAGCTCTGAGTCCCGGGAATGCGATGGCTTCAGAAGGCGCTGGGGCGGCCAGGACTCAGGGCTGGAGGAAGGTGGCCCACACTGCACCTGCACTCCCTCTCTCGCAGCCCTCAGGAGTGGCCCTGACCCTGCTGGGGTCTCCAGGGCACTCCTAGGGGCTTGGGCCCCCTCCCCCATGCCACTCTTGCACGGTGCACGGCAGTGCCCATGTATTCCTGCCCAGTCTGCCACCTGTCCCCACCTGTCCCCAGTGCTGCCCTGGCTGAGCCACACAGTTGCTGGGACCACGGGGCACAGGAGGCTCACGTCCCTGAGTTGTACTGGACCAATGCATGGAGAGAGAGGTCTGTCTCTCACTGTCTTGGAGCTGTGAATGAAGGAAGCCATCATTAAAGCGTTGATTTCTCTCCCCCTCTCTCTGTCTGTGGAGAGATCCAGGGAGCCGAGAATTCCCCGGGCACCCTGGGAAGGGTGGTGTCGGGAGAGCAGGGGCCCCGCCTGCAGGTGCTGCTGTTGAAGGTTCTGGACTGCGTGGAGCAGGCGGTGAGCGGGGGTTACTCCTGCTGGGATGGGCCCTGTTTCCCCGCCGCGGGAGACGCCTCTAGACTCCACGGGTGCCTGATGTGCCCCTGCTGTCCCACAGGCACGGGCAGTGGTGCTCACTGCACAACCCACGGGAAGCCAGCTGCCGGGAGGGGCCGGGCCCGAGAGCCCAGTGCCGAGTGGGCTCCGCCCCAGGGTGTGCCGGGTGGGGGCGCATCCAGACCCCCCCAGAGACGAGGCTCTGATCTGTCCTTAAGGGTCAGCCAGATAAACAGGCACCGAGAAACCTCCTGCAAAGCCCCCGCCGGGGCCACGGGAACCGCTTGGTAGTGTGGGTCTCAGTTTGCAGGATTTTTGAGGTTCCAGGTGGAGGCTTGGGAACCAGCCTTGGCAGTGAGCGAGGGACACAGCCGAGAGGGAGCTGAGCTGACGGCGGGACCCCGGGCACAAGTGCATGGCTGCTGGGGCGTGTGCGGTGGGGTCCCCAGGGGCTCACGGGTTGTTACGTGCAGGGCGGGGATGGGCGACACCCAGTGGGGCCATGCACTGCTCTGGGAGCCACTTGAGGGCTGTTTCTTTCACGCCGGGGGTGCAGGAGGACTTGGCGAAGGTGAGCAGGTGAGTAACCCATGAGAGCAGCCGAGCCAGAAACGGAGCTGGCATGGCCAGGTCTGCCCGAGACCACACTGCCCGGGACACCTCTGAGTCCCGGGCGAGACCCGCACACCACCCGGCGTGGCCCTGGTACTCCTGGGGCTCTGGTCCGAGCGGAACAACCACCGCTAACTCTAAATGAGCCCAGCGTAGGAGAAGTCGCCGTTTTGCCTAAGGATCCAACCCACGACCAAGCGTCTGAGTGGTCTCGGCTTCACACGCTAAAACCCTGATGTCCGGGTGCTTCCGGAATGCACTGGCCCCAGCCGGGGCAAGGGAGCCGCCTGCTGGGTCAGCAGCGTCTGTCCCGCCTCCTGTGCTGTGGGTGGAGCGGGTTTCCGTGCGGCTCGGCTGTCCCCCTCAGCCCCAGCCAGAGCAGTGCCTGGTGGGTGTGGCCCTGGGCACCACCAGAGAGGGGCACCTGCTCCTCAGTGGCCCAGTAGAGGGAGTAAGCCCGCCTCCTCGTGGCCCTGTCATTCCTCGCCCAGGTGAGCTCCCTTGTACTGTTTCCTGGCGTCCATCCTCACCCGTCCGCCCACCTACCCCATCCCGGCCCTGCTCCCCTGGGGCCAGGGCAGGCAGCCACAGAGGCCGTGTGGGGCCTCCTCCCTCTTCCCCATGGGGGCCCATGGCCCTTTCTGGAGGCTCCCTCACACTGACTGATTGGAGAAACCTGAGGCCAGCAGGTGCGACCCCGCGTCCCTTAGCCCCCTGCTGCCGAGCCGCATTTGCTCATGTCCACCTGGCACACCTTGGCTGTGGTACTGGGGGCAGTGTGTCGCTGCTCCTCCAAGCCAAGCCATCAGCCCCGCCTCGGAGAGCACCATCCTCTCCACCCTCACCCCATTCCCTGCCCCTCCTCAGCCTGTTGACCAGTCACCTCTCCTACCCTGAGAAGAACCTTCCAGAAGCTTTGTGCCCACCTGTGCCTCCCTGTCTGTGCCCTGTGCCGTCCACTCCTGGCCACTGGCCACTGGCCTTGTGCCCCGTGCAGACCCACCCCACCCCGTCTGCTTCACTGGAATAGTTCTTGCCCGGGTCACGGGTGGCTCGGAACCTGCCAGCCCAGGGGACGTCTTTGGCCCCGGCCTGAGTCTCTCTGCTGCACCTGACCCTGCTGACCCTGCTCGGCTTCTGGGGCCCATCTGAACTGCCCCACCCAAGGACACTCCCTGAAAGCTGGTTCTCTTCCATGGTTTCGTGGCTGACCCCTGAGCTCCACACCTGCCCGCTTGGACCGTCCCCCACGGGTCTCAGATCCTGCTCAAGACCAACGAGTCCAAGATTAACCCCTGTGTGTTCCAAGTTGGCCCCGTCTGTTTATCGTACACACGGTACCCACACCCCACCCAGTTCAAGATTCCTGCCCTGTCTTGAGTTGCTCAAGGTTCCACCAGCTTTACCTCCTGGTAGTTCTGGAATCTGGCCCCTCCCCGCCCCTCCTGCCACTTTCCCAGGTCACCTCCCGTGAGACAGAGCGGTTTTCCTAGGAGCCACCAGGACTGCATCACTTCCCTCCTGCACAGCTTCCGACAAGCCCAGAACCAACTGGCAGGAGTTATTGGGCGGGCTCCAGCTGCCCTTGAAGTCCCACGGATCAGCACTCGCCTGGGTGGCTCCCAGGCAGGCTAGTGGTCCCCAGCTGCCCTGCAAGACTGTGTCCTGGGAGGGGCTGTCCCAGGCTTCCCAGGGAGGAGCCAGGCTAAAGGAAGCGACTGCAGGGGTAGGAGAGGGGAGGCCCACCCCGGCCGAGCTCTCATCCCTGCTCAGCCTGCTCCTCCCAAGCCCCAGGGGGACAGCAGGTGGAGCAGACACAGAATCCAGGCTGGGAGCCCAGCGCCCTGGCCCTGGCCTTGACCCTGCTGGCTGTGTGAGCTTGGGCAGGGCGGGCCTCCTCTCCGAGCCTCTGCTGGTCCAGGCACTGAGGACGGTGAAGCCGGTGACTCTCCCACAATGCCACGCACATGCGCCAGGCGACCTTAGTTAGTGCCGGAAGGCTACGTTACTCGTGTCATGTAATTATTTCAGTGTAGATCAGGGAACATATAATTAGCACATACACTTCAGGGCTTGGTGGGTATTGATGCTAAGGACAAGAAAGGGGGTGGGGAATGAGCACACGGAGCTGTCGGCTGCGGAAGTTTCGGAGGCGCTGAGAGCTGCTGCGGCTGGTTTGGGCCCCCGAGCCAGTGATAGCTGCGGTGCCTGCGGCGCTCCGGCCCAGGGCCTGCTTTGTCTCCTGCACTTCAGCCTCCCCAGTGGCGGAATGTTCTGGAAAAGTGCAGGTGCAGGGAGGGTGTGAGCGCAGCGCAAGCCCCAGATGGGTCCACACCTGTGGCCGCTGGACCCCTCCCCAGCCCGGAAGGGCCTTGTGGTACGGTGACCAGGAGTGAAGGCACCAGAGGCAGACTGGGTTCTAACCCTAGCACGGGGCAGCTCCTTCTGTCTTCGCTTCCTCGGCTAAGCAGCCGGAAGGGCTCAGTGGGGACACGCAGCTGTCTTGTGCAGCACGCCTGTCCCTGTGGCGGGGAGGCTGGCTCTGTCAACACCTCAGCCAGCGCCCCAGGCCCCTGCCTGCAGGGGACCAGTGTTGAAAGCCGTGTGGGGCTGAGGCTAGAACACAGCTCCGGCAGCTTGCTGCTTGAGCTCCTGCCCAGGCAGAGCTGGGCAGAAGCCTAGACCTGCTGGCTATGCATCCCTGGGCAAACCTCGTCCCTCTCTGGGCTCCATTTGCTCAGCTGACCCCCAAGGCCGGCAGCCTGGGTGACGTCCACGGGCCCCTGCAGCTCTGGTTTTGGGCAGTTGCACAGATGGGCTGCCCGGCACCTTGTGGGTGCTGGCTGTGTACCCTCCCAGCCGCTGCACCGTGTCCCCGGGAGCCAGTGCTGTCCTATTGGCCTCAGGATGGCCCACTGACCACCCAACAGCCCCCAAGCCCCAGCCATAGCGACATCCGGAAGAGATTGGCGCGTGTTCCTGGCTCTCACCCTGGACACTCACGAAGCCTTCCTGGGCTCTACCTCAAGTGCCTCCTGCAGTACAGATGTTCACTTGTGGGACTCTGAGTGGCCCTGCCCACAGGGCCATGTGCGTGGTCCCTGCCTTGACCCTGTGCTGGTTAGGCCGGGAGGACAGCATCTCCCCTGTGCCTCGGCTCCAGCTGAAGGGAGCCGCCCGGTGTGCCTGTGGCCGGGACTCAGGGCAGCCAATCACAGGCAGCCAGGAGTGGCCCTGTCTCCTGCTGGGAGCAGATCCCAGATCAGAGGAGCCCCCCACCCCTTCCCTCCCCTTCTGGGTGTGTCGCCGCTGTTTGAAGCTTAATCAGGTAAAGTGTACCTGGCTCCTGGTGCCGACCGTGGCAGGGAAGCCGGGCCAGAGGCTGCCAGAGGTACCCGGGCAGACCAGGCAGCAGCTGGATCCGAACGCCCCCCGCGAGGCCCGCGAGGCAGTGCTGGGACCGCAGCGCTGGAGCAGCCGAAGCCAGGACAGGTAACAGTGCACAGGTGGTGGCTGAGAGGGGCGCATCCAAGCTCAGTGTTGACACGGGGACGGCCCCAGCCAGCCTGGAGGGGGAGGCCCCCTTCCCTGCCCAGAGGAAAGCCCAGCAGAGCCGGCCACCTGCCGGCAGTGGGAGCAGCCCCCGCCTTGGAGGGGAGCAGGCGAGATGAGTGGTGCTGCCAAGGGCGCACCCCGAGCCGGGGTTTCTCCGTGGACGGCAGAGCTCTCTGCCTCTGGGTCTGGCCCGGTGCCTGTGGCGTCTGCAGACAAAACTGTGGATGTTCGGGGTTGAGACCAGCTTGGGGAGGCTTTCTGGGAAGAGAGCTCAAATGCAAAGGGTGTGGGCAGGAGAGAGCCTGAGCGCGGGAGGCAGTGGGCTGGAGCAGGTGCGGGGCAGGGTGCCGGGGTGCGGAGGCTTGTTTCTGCTGGGGCCGTGTGGGGGTCTGTAACAGCATTCACAGGCTGTGCCAAACAACCACATGAAAAATGAGACTGCTATAGACTTACGGCACCTCAAGTCCCACCTGCGGTTCCCTTGGCAAGGCCAAACCACGTGATTTAGTGGGCTTCATACGGCCCACGGGTGGCACACTCCCCACCCCTGGATAAGGGCACGACCTCCGGAGCACACTGCCCGGGCTCACGTTCTAGCTCCGTCACCAAGGTGCTGTGTGACCACAGGACATTTGCTTCTTTGGGTCTCTATCCCATCAGCTGTCAATGATAACAACCTCTGCCTTACAGCTCTGTTGTGAGAATCAAATGAGCGAAGTGCGTAGCTTAGGCGCTGGCTGTGAAGCTAGTTTTGTTGTTCTTAATCCTGCTGTGTATCAGAAATATAGATCTCCCTTAAGCTCACTCAAATTCTCAGAGCTTCAGTTTACTCATCTGGAAAATGGGATTGGGCCAGCGCCGAGGCTCACTAGGCTAATCCTCCGCCTGCGGCGCCAGCACCCCACGTTCTAGTCCCGGTCGGGGCGCCGGATTCCGTCCCTGCTGCTCCTCTTCCAGGCCAGCTCTCTGCTGTGGCCCAGGAGTGCAGTGGAGGATGGCCCAGATGCGTGGGCCCTGCACCTGCATGGGGGACCAGGAGGAAGCACCTGGCTCCTGGCTTCGGATCGGCGCAGTGCGCCAGCCGTAGTGGCCATTTTGGGGGAGAACCAACGGAAGGAAGACCTCTCTCTCTGTCTCTCTCTCTCTCACTAACTCTGCCTGTCAAATAAATTAAAAAAAGAAAGAAAAGAAAAGAAAAGAAAAGGGATTGAAAGTCGAGGGGACTGAATCAGTTGCTAGCACGTGGTAGGGTCACTCTCCCTGCAGCATGCGTCGAGACTCTGCCCCTCGTGGAGACAACACACACATTTCCTCCCGCTCCTGCCTGCTCGCTCCACCCTGTTCCCAGAGGAAGCTGCTCAGATGGGGGAGTTTCGTACGTTTAGCTCTAGAGCCCCTGCCTTGTTGCTGCTGTGCCACAGGCGCTGGACAAGCTAAACATGGCTGTGAGGTGCCCGCTTCCCACGGCGAGGTACGGATCGGGGACAGGTGGGACCCGGTGGGTGCCGCTAGCTCCCCCGCACTTTAGGCTTCGTCCCGGGCACCTCCTGTGTCAGGCTCAGCGCCAGCCCTGAGATCCTTTAAGAAACTCTTTGCCTTGGGCAAGAGCAGGACACAAGTGTGCAGCCAGATGCCTGGCGAGGCGGGAGGACGGCCGGAGAGCGCCCCGCACCCATCACAGTTAATGAGGCACTGCATGCCCCGGCTGCAGGGAGGGGAGAGGAGCAGGAGAGGGTGGAGAAGACTTCACAGACACGGAGAGGCCCGCAGGCTCCAGGGGGAGGAGGGGACCTGGGTGGGTGGAAGGGTGAGGGGCTGTGCTCCCTGCACGGTGCTCCATGCAAAGGTGGGAGCCAGGGACGACTCGGGGGTGTGGTGAGAGAGGAGCTGGGGCAGGACGGCAGACTGCTGGGGACCAAGCAGGCCAGGCAGCGGCCGTGGGCTGCGTAGAGCTGTCTCTTACCCATCTGGGCAGCGACAGGACTGAAGCAATGTTTTAGGATCGGGCCATGGACAGCCAGAGAATGGGGTGCGGGGGAGGGCAGGGCCATGGCTGAAACCAGCGAGCATCCCCAGCAACCACACCTGCTGGCTGCCCAGAGCCCGCCCAACCTGGTCAAGCCGCTCCTGGAGAGGTTTCCGGCCCCAAGCGCCTTGAACTTCGAAGCCACCCAGGCAGCAGCTGCTTTTGCTCTCTCTGTCCAGCAGAGGGCGACTAAGGGGCATGCTGAGAAGTGGCAAAGCCAGCAGCCAGCCATTGAGGGCTGGCCCCAGCGTCCCGGGGCTTCCTCCTGTGGAGTGTCTGCAGTCCCCTGCCTCGCGGGGACCCCAAGGGGCAGATGAGGTCCTGCACTCCCTGCCCCTCATGGCAGGCCAGGCAGGGAGCCTCCAATCCCTTGCATCTGCGATGGAAGGCTGGCCGGTTCATCTTTTTGGAGAAACTTTGGACTTCTGTCGTGGCTCCCTGTGAAATGCCCGAGGAATTTCCCTTTTCCCTCTGCTCCCCTGCACTGGGACCCAGGGCAAGAGGCTCAGGGGGCGACAGCCACAGGGACAGGCAGGCAGCACCCTCGGGGGCAGCCTCCCCTGGCCCCCGTCCTGGGGGGCTCAGCTTGAAATCCTTCCCCGGGTCACCTGGTCCAGTCCGACCATGCCTACCCACGTGGTGTCCACGGGGAGACCTCCCTTCCTTTGTCAGCCGTGGGTCACAGGCACTGGAGACACCTCTGAGAACCTGCACTGGGCAAGCACTGGGCAGGACCGGGGTCACCGCGTGGGACAGCAGAACCCGCGTGGGTCAGCACAGGCTCCCAGGCGGGATTTCGGCCAGGGCCCGCCCTTTCCCTTCCGACCCCCAAACCTGCCCGCGTGGAGGCTGAGGCTGCTCTCGGAAAGGCAGGGTACGGAGCGGTTTTGCCTTAGTAAGAGGCACAGTAGCGCTCACTGGTAGCTTTGAGACAGGAGTCCAGACACAGGGGCTGGCTGCTAAGGCATGGCCTCCCCCCCCCCCCCCGCAGGTACAGCTCACGGCGGGGGGAAAGGGTGGAGCAGCGTATGGAGACAGGGAGACAGCCCCTCTCGCTCTGGCTCTCATTCTCCGGACAAGATGACAATACCCAGTGTATGCCGGTTTCTCCTGAATCCCAGCTTCAACTCCCGTCAGCTGTGTGGCTTGCTGTGTCTCCTGCCTGTAAAACCTGTGTCACAGTGGGAATTCAATGTGTGCCATCTTCTGCAGCAGTGGCTGGTGCGGGAGGCAGCTTCCTTCGGGGTTAGCTCCAATGCCGAGCGCTGAATGCCATTGAGCCCACGGGTCAGGGTTGCTCAGGGTAAGCCCGGCAGGTCCCCTAGTAATAAAGCAAGAAAGAAATTTTCCTGGCCGGGCGCCGCGGCTCACTGGGCTAATCCTCCGCCTGCGGTGCCGGCACCCCGGGTTCTTGTCCCAGTTGGGGCGCCGGATTCTGTCCTGGTTGCTCCTCTTCCAGTCCAGCTCTCTGCTGTGGCCCAGGAGGGCAGTGGAGGATGGCCCAAGTGCTTGGGCCCTGCACCTGCATGGGAGACCAGGAGAAGCACCTGGCTCCTGGCTTTGGATTGGCGCAGTGCTGGCCATAGTGGTCATTTTGGGGGTTAACTAATGGAAGGAAGACCTCTCTCTCTCTGTCTCTCTTTCTCACTAACTGACTGTCAAAAAAAAAAAAAAATTCCCACATTTCACTGTGGCTCAAATGGCTGATTAAGGAGCTGTCTGATATTTTCTTTTCTTGTTTTTTTTTTTTTTTCAAAGATTTATTTTATTTATTTGAGAGGCAGAGTTATAGAAAGAGAGAGGGAGAGAACAAGAGGGAGAGAGAGAGGTCTTCCATCTGCTGGTTCACTCCCCAAATGGCTGCAACTGCCAGAGCTAGCCAATCTGAAGCCAGCAGCCAGGAGGCTCTTCTGGGTCTCCCGCACGGGTGCAGGGCCCCAGCACCCAGGGCATCCTCCATTGCCTTCTTGGGTGCATCAGCAGAGAGCTGGATCGGAAGTGGAGCCCCTGGGATTTGAGCTGGTGCCCATATGGGATGCAGCCCTGCAGGCAGAGGCCAAACCCACTATGCCACAGCACCAGCCCCCCAATATTTTCTGTTTTCATTCTTCAAGAATGGAGGGAAGACAGCACCTGATTCGTGGTTGCTGCTTTTCAAATGGCTGAGAAATGAGGCCTTTAATGCATGGAGTTCTTTAGGTTTCTGCCAGGACAGGTGTGACGGCGGACCCTACTGGCCATGGGCATCAGTGCTGTGTCCGGCTGCACTGGCTGGGGGTGAGGTGGGGGATTTGCAAAGCCACGCCCAGGAGTCTTAGGGTTCCAGGAGCTCTTCCCAAGGTCACCCCTGCCTCTCTGGGCACTACCATTAATTCAGGTCCTACTGGGTGCCACACGGCACCTAATCTTCAGTAACCTGTAAATAACCTGTATTATCGCCCCATTTTACAGATGAGAAAACTGAGGCTTATAAAAGCTAGTGACTGGGCTGAGGCTACTCAACCAGTGGTGGTGGATCAGTTTCACCTGACCCAGTTTTGCCCTAAAGCCCGCGTTCTGCAGGCCAGGCTGTGTGTCACCCGGGGCCTCCTGGGAACCTGAGGGGTTCTGTAGTCTTCCACCCAGCGTCCTGGGGTGGGGGGAGGCAGAGCCTGCCTTTCTTCCTGCAGAGGGGGCGGCTGCCTCCAGGAACGTGGTCCTGTGACTGCCAGCGTTGCAAACACCAGGCTAAAGGCAGGGACTCAGGAATGACCAAGGCCCTCCGCCCAGTCTGGCCTCCCAGGGGTCCTGGAACGATCATGACTCCTAGAAAAAAAAAAAATCACCAGGACCCTGCCCAGCCCAGAAGGTCGTCATGAACCAACCCAGCCAGATCCTGGGGAGCTGGAACTGAGCTGTGCGCCCCTGGGCAGCCCTCTGAGGCCCCCGCACCTCCACTTCCTCACCTGTGAGTGGAAACAGGGACACCCCCTCCTGCCAGCGGTGGGCAGGGCTGAGGGCGGCGGGGCACCACGCAGAGCTCGGGTCTCGGAAGCACCTGCAGCCGCTTGCCTGCCTCTCTGCACCTCTCCCTCCAGATTCTCCGCAAAGCCGTGGGAGGGCGTGGCTCCGCCAGCTCCCCGCCCCCCCCCCCCCCCCCAGGGTTCCGCCAGCTCCCACCCCACCAGGACTTTTCTCTGGGTGAAAGTGGCTTCAGGCAGGTGACTGGGGAGCAACCAGGGGTTTCTGAAACCCGAGGCCGGAAGGCGGCGTGGAGGGCATGCGGGGGCTGAGCCCGAGGGTGGCGCTGCCTGCATCCGCAGGCCACGGGGCACAGGAGGCTGACGTGCGAGGTGCATGAGACCCGCAGCCACCCCAGGGACGGAGCGTCCCCTTCTCATGTACCAGGGCCACGTGGCTCGTGGGGCCTGGCTGCCGCTTCTCCTTACTCCCGTCTCGTGGATGCGGATGCTGTCTCGGTGCAGTATTCTATGACAGCTGCCGAGGTCCGATCTGTACGCGGCAGGAGTGGCAGGGTGTCCGTCTAGAAACGTTTGCAGGGCGAGAGGGGCAGAAGCCCCGCCCCAAGGGAGAGAGTGACAGCTCTTATGAAAAGTAAGTCTTGGGACCTTAGGGCAGTTTGCTGAAGCGTATTCTATGTTCTGAGGCCGGAGGCTAATGTGCAATAAGCGCTCTGTGCTCCATCTGGAACTTGGTTTCAACACGGGCTTCTCTCCGGTAGGGTGAGGCACTCTGGGACTCCAAGAGGCACACAGCACGGCAGACCTCAAACTATTTGGCCATGGAGTGCTTTTATTGGAGGCCTCCTTGCCCGGAGGCAGCGGATGGGGGAGAGGACGCCACAAGGCGGGGGGAACTGTCATGTTGAGTCTTCGCTCCCCTTACAGATCTTGCACTTTTTGATGGGCAGGCTCTGGGCACAGCCTCCACACTGCCACGAAAAAGCTCCAGCGTGGCTCCATCGAGTTCCCGGAAGCTCTCGGAGCAGGCAGAGCAGCAGCTGAGAACTCCCTGTCCCCCTAGCCGCCCCAGAGCCCCCAGCTCCCTTTGGGACAGGACACGTCCTGCAGATCTGAGACCCTCCCCCCTTCTCCACGCCCCCCCCAGCTCTGGCCACAGTTCTGGTGATTGATGGTGGGGGGAGCCAGAGAGGGGCGCTCTGCTGTCTGCCATTCCAGCCTTCGTGAGGCTCACAGCTGCCACCAGTCAATCAACAAACATTTACTGAGCCTGCGCACTGTGTTTCAGAGATGGAGTGTCAGACGGGAGTTCTCACACTGGCAGTTTACAACCTGGCCCCAGGGGACAGGATCCTCAGGCTCCCTGTGGGCCACCAAGAGTCCACGGCCAGGAGAAAGGGGGGAGGGAGCCCTGCGAACACTGGCTCTGGGGAGAGAGCTGGGACAGGACGGGCAGCAGGGCAAATGGCCGCTGGGCAACCAGGTTTGGGAATGCGCCATCCCAGGGGGGTGGACGGAGCGGCTGGCAGCAGGGACAGCAAGGGGCTGATGTGGGGCAAACTACCTGGCGCTGTTGGAAGCATGGGTGGGGGTGGGGGTGGGGAGGCCCTGGAGACCTCCACTGGCGACTTACCCTGCGGGTTGGAGGGTGGCAGAGCTCTTTGCACAACATGGAGGGGACAGTGGGACCTCCACACTGAGTGTTCAGGGCACGACTGTGAATGTATCCCAGACTCCGGGTAGCTTTAGGGAGGAAGTCCCAGTGCCTCTCACCCAGCACATCCCCAGGGCCACTTAAGCTACAGTAGGGTGGGGCTGGTGAGGATGGGGCATGGCGGGGGGTGGGGCAAACAAGGACTTCCCCCAGGGCCCCTGCCAGAGGTGGACCCAGCTACCCAGAGGCAGGCGGCCATGCGAGGGTTAATGCAGCCAGCGCCCTTGACACCCTCAGGCGGGCACTTGCAGAGGGACAGCTGTTACATACTGAGAGGACCTCGTTTTTCCCAGTAAGTTTACTGATGCGATGTGCTGGCTGCTTTTGATGCAAAACAAACCACACGTCTAATTGTATGTATTTTACTCATCTGTATATGTAAGAAAGTTTAAGGAATGTGAATTCATTCAACAGTCTCGGGGATCCAAAACGATGTTGACAGACAGCCAGTAACTCTTCCTCTGGGTTCTCCTTGACCCTGAACTTCCTCCAAATCCTTGGGGAGTGGCAACAGGGAGTTGCAACTTCTACACCCTTGGGGTCAGAACTCTAAGGTCCCCATTGGCTCTTGCACTGCTTCTCACCACCACACTATGGCGCTGTTGACAACAGCGGCTGCCAGGTCCCTTGGGCTGGGCCCAGGGCAGCTTCTCTGCAGTGGACAGATCCTTCCCCGGGGGCCTTTGCCTCACAGGTGCTTCCCTGGGGACTTAGCTGCGGTTTTCTTGGTTCAGGCAAAGACGCCCCTCGGGAACTCGGAGACTCAGGAGTCTTCCCAACAATACACTCCAAAGACCACCCTCCCCAGCACATCCTCAGGGGACTGCTGCCTTGCCAAGGATGGCCAGGTAGCCACAGCTCCTCTCTCCAGGGGAGGAGCTGACTAGCAGCGCCGTGAGTGTAAGCTGTGGGAGGACAGGAACCCCAGTGTAAGGGGATCCTCCCTGACTCTTTGGCCGGATGCAGAATACTGGGGGGCGGGCGTGGGAAGCTGGGGTGGCTGCTGCTTATGAATCATCTGCTTATGATTCCTGTCCGTGGGACCCTGGGCAAGAGAGTTAATCCTTTATGCACCTCGGGGGCCGCACTTGCAGGGCTGGGTAACAGGAGCAGCCGGTTCACAGGCAGGGTGTGAGGACAAGGAACACCGTGCCCCACGCAGCAAAAGGAAGGCGCGACGGCCGGGATCCTCCCGAGGGTTCCACGGCGTGGGTCTCCAGCCCTATCCCAGCCCCCTCCCCCAGGCTGAAGGCCCTCCATGAACACAAGCTTTCCTTGAGCGGCTGTGGTGCTGCTTGATGACAGCGTGCCGCACCCTGGCAAGGCGCAGGGGACTCAAACCGGACGCAAGGGCAGGGGCAGGTGTGTTCCCTCCAGTGCTGGACTAGAAATTCTAGTCTCCATGAAACTGAATAACTAAATAGGAATGGGTAGGAATCTTGAGTCGGAGTAGTTTGGATGCCACACTGTTACAAAACAAGAGGTCTGTGAGGGAGAGGTTTTCTAGAACGTTCAGGGCCCCTGGAGAAGGGAGGAGCAGGTGCATGTGCCCGGATGTCCTACAGGTCTGCTGCCCCTGGAGAGCGTGCCCACGTCTCCGTGATGTCTGCAGCCACTGATGATTGTTCTTGGTTCTCGTGGAGGACAAAGGCAGCTGTGAGCAGGGTCGGGGGGGTTGCATAAGGACAGAGTGAGAGGGTGCAGGGGGAGACGCGCCTGGGACTGCCCCCGGCCAGGAGGGAGTGGGCCCTGGCTGCCCTCCTGTGGGCCACAGCACCCCTGCTCACCTGAGCACCTTCCTCGGTGGGAACAGCGATGGAGCCCTGAGTGCTAAGGTGTGGACCGCGGGGAGGGGGGCGTGGGGCAAAGGGACACCTACCTCGGTGTGATAACTGCTTGGTGGCACTTGGCTCAGACAAACCACTCATTTCTGAAATAAGAGCTTCCGCGAGCCCGGGAAAGGCTCCGTGTAATTAGGTCCCACCCCAGCGAGCCCAGCCTTCTGCCTAATCCTCCCTGTTATTTCACAGCGATCTGAGTGGCACCTATCGCCTGCCGGGGGTGGGCTCGGGCTCTGGGCACACAGAAGGGAAGGAGTGAAGTACCAGCAGGAGAAACCCGGTGCCCTCCACCCCATGCTGGGAGAGCGCGGATCCAGGACCACGGTGGGCCAGGCCAGGCCTCCGTGGGCGTCCCTCCGCCAGGCGGCGCCCTCCTCAGAGCTGTCCCCCTCAGGTGCTGCCAGGCGCTGACCTGGGGGCTCCTGAGCCCCTTTGGAGGTCAGGCCCCAGAGGGTGCCCCGTTCTCAAAGGAAATGAATTGCTGGCCTTTTGCGAGCCTGCGGGAGGTGTTTGGGGCTGTTTCCACCTGATTCTCACATGTGACTCAACTGCTGTGTAGGATGTTTTCCTGAGGGTCACCAAAGTAGCAAAGGGTGAAGGCACGATTCGAACCCCGATCTTGGCCTCTCCAGCAGTCACAGCGCCTCTATCACATCGCCTCCAGCCCCACGGGGCAAGGGGGTAGCCCCTAGAAGCCCCTACTGTCCACCCTTCCTAACTGACATGTTCACTCTCCCCCCCCTCCTCAGACACACAGGCCCTCCCCGGATGCCCTGTGCTGAGCCCCCGCACTCTCCAGAGAAGAGCAGCCGCCAGCCAGCTCGAGACCCCTGGACAGCCTGGGGACCCCGAAAGCCTTGAGGATCAAGAACCTGCACTGGGGGGAGAAGAGGCTGGGGGGACTCGGGGTTAGTGCCCGTGGAGGCGCCCACGCTGGGCCCCAGGAGGCAGGCGCGGTGCGGGTCAGTCGCCCGCCCATGGGTGCCGAGGGCGAGGACGCGGGCCCTCAGAGCTGCGCAGTGCCCCGTGCCGGATTGGAGAGGGGACCCACTGAGCCTCCGTGCGGGGCCATACGTGTGCTGAGCCATGGCTCGCCTTAGGGAGTCCTGGGGAGCCTCCCCAAAGGGCGGGAAGAGGCATTAGCAAGCACTGGGAGTGGCTGCTGGCGATGTGACTGGTCCCCGTGGCCAGGACCCGGCAGAGCCCCAGCAGGTGCAACCTGGTGAGGGTGTCACTCTGGGCCCCGCTCCACGCGGCACCATGAACAACAACTTCTGCCACGCCCTGGTGGACCGGAGGCCCATGGGGGCCCCCACCTGCATGCAGCTGGGCGTGGTGCCCCCGCCCCCGCAGGCGCCCCTGCCCCCCGCCGAGCCCCTGGGCCCCGCGCCCTTCCTGCTGTACCCGGGCCCCGCGGAGCCGCCCTATTGCGACGCCTACGCGGGGGTGTTCCCCTACGTGCCCTTCCCCGGAGCCTTCGGGGTCTACGACTACCCCTTCGAGCCCGCCTTCATCCAGAAGCGCAATGAGCGCGAGCGGCAGCGGGTCAAGTGCGTCAACGAGGGTTACGCGCGCCTGCGCGGGCACCTGCCGGGCGCCCTGGCCGAGAAGCGGCTGAGCAAGGTGGAGACGCTGCGCGCCGCCATCCGCTACATCAAGCACCTGCAGGAGCTGCTGAGGGCCGCGCCCGACGGCCCGGCCCGCGCGGCGCCCGAGCCGGCCGACGCTTCCCGCTTCTCCTCCTCGCCTTTCTTAGAGAACGAGGAATCCAGCCAGTGACCCGGCCCAAGGCTGCAGAGCCCGCCCGTGTCCGCGACAGCCTCCCAACCCACCAGCTCCGGGCGGAGTGGCCAGGCAGAGGGGCGGCGAGCGCTGTAGAGACGGGAGGAGCCCCCCAAGGTCCCGGGAGGCGCCGGTGCGCGCTGCGCCACCTCCAGGATGCAGCGTGGCCACTAGGGACCCGCACCGCCGCGTCCGGCTCCACCTCCGCTTCTGCCTCGGCCCGGGCTTGGGGAAGATCGGAGCCCAGCTGGCCCCGGTGGCTCCGTCCTCCGCTCAAGCTCTCTGAGAGTCGCCAGGAGGCGAGCCGGAGTCTCGGCGACCCCGCGAGAGAGGACCTCAGAGGGGGGGCGGGGCGTCATGGCCAGGGCTTCCTCGCGGCCCAAGTGGGACGGACCGGCGTGGGAAGAGGCGAGGTGTGCGCGCTGGCAGAAGCGCGGGCTGCCTCGGAGGTCCCGTTCCTCCCCCCCTTCCTGAGGCCTGTCCTGGTGCCCAGGTTGGACAAGGACTGCGGGTTTTGCCCGGAGACCGTAAGCGTCGGGGGACACACTGGTACCGTGTTTGCACCCAATAAAAAGGACTGCTGAATTTGCGATTTCTGGGTCCCCCCTACCCTCACCGGCCCTGGTGCCCACACGTGGCCCCAAGAGTGCTCGGAGCGTGTGTAGGGGTCTCCTGTTAGTTCTAGCATTCTCCTACTAGCTGCAAAGAGTTTAGCATATGCCAGGGACTGTGGAGGAAGGGCCCCGGGGCCCAGAGACGAGACACTCAGCCCCTGCGAAGGTGGCGCGGGGCGTCACCGCAGAGTGGCAGATGTGCAGGCTCCAGGATGTCCCAGGAGCCTTCCTTCCGCCCCATGGGAAGAGGGTCACCATGACCTCACGGGGGCATGCATGGGTTGAGGTGAGCCTAGGCAGGCCTGCGTTGGGTTAGGCCACCCAGCACCTGCCCCTGCCTTACACGCCCCCCCCCCCCCCCCCCCCCCCGGTTCTCACTGCCCCTGTCCATCTCAGGCTGTATGCGAGTTCCCCTCCCAACCCTCACCCCTCCCCGGGGCAGATTGGGATGTCACTGGCTGGGCTGGAAGGAGTGACAGCTGCCTGGCCTGGACAGCAGGGAGCCGAGGGGAGGCTAATTTTACTGCTGGGAGTAGCTAGCATAATCCTCCCGCCCCCACCCCCGCTGGCTCAGCAGGGCAGGCTGCGCCCGGCAAGCTCAGCGGCCCAGTCCCCAAGGCGGGGAACCCCGGGGACGCAGGGAAGAGAGGGCCGCGGGGTGGGGGAGCAGCAGGAAGCACCGTGGCCAGGGAAGCCATGGAGCCATCCTCACCCCAGGACGAGGGCCTGAGGAAGAAACAGCCCAAGAAGCCCCTGCCCGAGGTCCTGCCCAGGCCGCCCCGGGCTCTGTTCTGCCTGACCCTGCAGAACCCGCTCAGGAAGGCGTGCATCAGCATCGTGGAATGGAAGTATCCTTCGGCCGGGCCCTGGGCAGCTCGGGCTACCCGGGAGGGGCATGGAGCGCACTCCGAGGGCCCGGGGGCACTGCCCAGGCTCACTTGGCGGAGTGGTGGGGGGAGGGGGAGGAGGAAGAATTGGTGGGATATCCTGGGGCCCCAGTGGGCAGCCCTAGTCTTGGGTGACAGCCCTGACTGTCGACAGCTGCGCCCAGATCTGCAGGACCAGGGGCACCATGGAGGTCTTGGCAGCAGCGGTTTCTTGGGGAGTGGAAAGGGGGCAGAAAAGGGAAGTGATGGCCTCTGAGAAACACCCCCCCCCCATCGAGGGGGTCTGACGGTGAAGGGAGAGGGCACTGGGACGGCTGGAGGCCTGGGTTGTGGGGAGTTCCGCCCCCACCGTGGCCTAGCAAGCGGGCCTGTTCTGGCTGAGACCCCACCCCAGGCAGGGACTGCAGATCCCCTTCGGTGTTTGCATGAGCTCTGGGGTGGTGGGGGGAGAGTGATGAAAATGCCCAGGGTTATTTGGGGGGAGGGAGGAAGGCGCTCCAGAGAGGAGGGGAGGCCTGTGCAGGGTGGGTGCTGAGAGCGCGTCAGGGGTATTTGAAATATGTCTGAAGGGTTCTGGAAGGCTGGGCTGCCACCAGCTGCTCCCTGGAAGAAAGGCGAATGAGGGGAGAGGGCGAGACAGCAGAGAGAGACAGCGTGGGGCCAGGGTCCGCCCCGTTCCCGCAGCGCACAAGCCCGGGCCCACAGCACACTCACCCGGGCTCCCACTCCTCCGCCTGCCTGCTGCTCCTCTCTCGGCCTCCGCCCTGACTCTCCTCTGGGCTGCTGGAGGCTGCTGGAACGGAAGGGGGTTTTCCCATCCCACCCTGTGCAGGGTCTGCCTGCCGGCCGCTTCCCCAGACTGCACCCCAGCCACTCACACTCCCCCTCCCCTAACTTCTCCCGCACCTGTGCTGGCTGTCTAGGGCCGGCCAGTCCAGAAAGCAGAAAGGCATGGCCGGGGGTGCCATGGCGGGGCGGGGAGGGGGGATGCGATGTGTGAATGTGTGGATGGGTGGGAGTATACACACCCCGCCCGCCTCTGGGAACCAGCCTTTATCTGGCCATCCCCTCCCTTTCCCAGCCCTCCGTGTGGGTGCTGAGCCTGGGGCCTGCCTGTTTCTCTGGGGGAGCCCGTGCAGGTGCTCTGGCCAGAATCCCAGAAAGTCATAGCTCCAAAGAGGAAGAGGAGGCAGCGGGACCAAGTGGACCAAGTGCGTGCACGCACCTGCAGTGGAGCAGTGTTAGGGCCTCCGGCCCTGAAGGCAGTTAACCCACAGCTGGGCACAGGACCATTGCAGGCCCAGAGAGATGAAGAGGAAGTTCCCTGTTTCTGAGGAGTGGGGGCGGCTGCAGAGTAGGGAGGGGGCAGTGGGAGGAGAGTCCCCAGGCGCTGCCCATCGCCTGGCGCCGCCGCTGTCCTGGTCCGCAGGGACCCAGCGCTCTCCCCACCTCAACCCCGCAAACACCGTGCCTCCTTAACCCTGACGCCAGACCCTTCGAGACCATCATCCTGCTCACCATCTTTGCCAACTGTGTGGCCCTGGCCGTGTACCTGCCCATGCCCGAGGATGACAACAACTCCCTGAACCTGGGCCTGGTAAGATGGGGCCTGCAGCCCCAGGCGGGGAGGCCGCCAGGGGCCCTGCTGGGCCGGGGGTGCAGCTGAGATGCACACAGACCTTGTCTTCCCAGTGGCCTGCAGGGCACAACGCCGCCTGTGCGGGATCCTGGATTGTCACCAGCCAGCGCCCAGCGGCTACCCCGGGCCTAGGCACCCTCCGCCCTGAAGGAGTCACCTCATTTAATCTGCACAGCTACCCTGGAAAGTAGCCCCTTTGACAAATGTGAAACTGAGGCTGAATGAGGTCTGCTAGCGAGCCACGCAGATTGAAGCCGGGTTCCCCTGCCCCGGATGTGCCCCAGGAAGCGCGCCTTCAGGGCGGAGGGTGATCTGGGGATGGAGGGAAGATTCTGGAATGTATAGAATACATGCATACATCTCCCCTCCCCACCAAACACGCCTGAAACCACGCAAGGCCAAAGCTGTAGGGACTTTCAAGCTGGGTTGTCCTACCTCCTCCTCACCTGAGAGAGGAACAGGCCCACACTCACCCAACAGCTGGATGGTGACGTAACGGTCAGCATTTATGATGCTGGTTCGTAAGCATCAGGCTCTGTGCTAAATAGTTTACTGCATGATGTGAGCCCTGGGATTACTCCTGGAGGTAAGTTAACACTCTGGGAGGTGACATCATCAGGCCCATTTCAAAGACGAGGAGACTGAGGTCAGGGACACTCGGTCTCTTTCCCAGGGGCCCTCACATCTGGTCTGTGGGAGGGTCTCACTCAGGTCTCAGCACCCCGTGCGATCAAGGGAAGCCCTCAGTGGGCTGGGGACGAGGGCGCCACCGTCACAGCAGGGCCTTGTCTGCCCACTGAACCTGCAGGCCCGAGGGAGGCCGGGAGCCTGCGCCCGGGTCCAGCACAGGGGCGTTTGTCTCTGCCTGCCTGTGTGCGGGTCTCTGTGCAGTCTGCCTGCGATTCTGAACGTGTGCTCGCTGTGAGCTCCGGAGCAGACAGGCAGAGCCGGGCCTGACCAGGGCAGGGCCATGGCAACACCCCCCACCCCCCCACCCTGCCCTCCTCACCCTGCACGGAGCCCTCCTTTCAAGGCCTCAGTCCCAGCAGTTGACGACTGGGACAAGTGGCCCAGCCCTCCGCGAAGGGTATCGGGTTACATCTTAGCGGTTCCTGCTTCTGGAGACAAAATGGCTGCCAGGGTGTGCCGGTGGCCCTGTGTGTGGCTCTCCAAGTTGTGGGCTGGAGTTGCCGCACCTCGGGTTAGGTCTAGAGCTCATAGACATGGGCCAAGGATTTTCCGGAAGAGGGGACGTGCAGCGTGGTGGGACATGGTGACCAGGAGGGGCGGGGGGCAGCATCGCCAGCCCCTCCCTGTGCTTGTTGAGGGCGTGTTCTCTCCATAAAACCCCTAGGAGGGCAGGGGGAGGAGGGAGGACAGGGAGCGGCGAGCCCCTTCCTCGGACCCAGGGCTGTCTGGCAGGTGTCTGAGAAAGGCTGGGGGTTTCCAAAGGAATCGTAGGTTTTAGGAAGCGAGGCCCCGGCGCCAACTCTGCACTGCCTTTCTCGGGGTTTAGCAGATGCGTTTCAAGTGCCCCGTCGTAGCCTTGGCGCCCACTGGGCACAGAACTCCGAACAAAAGCGATCTAGTCCCCGTCTTCAGGCGACTTCATCCAACCCACTCGCTAGGGAGTGACGGTCAAGCCGACTGAACGAGAGGGACATGGGTGAGGCTGGGGGACACAGCAATCCTGGGCGAGCACCTGGGCTGGTCCTGGGGCCAGGGCGGGATGTCAAAGCTGAGACCTGGAGGAGGACAGGGCCCACAGAGCCCCGAGCTCGGAAGGGCCCCACACTTGGGGTTGATGCTCCGTGGGCAGCGTGGTGAGATGTGACATTCGTTTGGTCTTGGAAGCTCCGTTTTGTGAGTGAGGTCCACTGGGACAGTGGCAGCCATGCCAGGAGCTGGCCCACGCGGCTCACCCGTGGTCCTGCCTTGCTACCACATCCCTGCCTCAAAGGGTGGCGTCTCGGCTTGACTCCTGGTCCCCTGGCTCCCCGAGATGCCTGGCAGGGACCTGAAGGTGGGAGTAGGGTGGCTCGGGTGGGGTCTGTGGCCTTTGGTGTCTCAGCTGTCCGGGGGAAGGGCTTATCCCTGAGTAGCCCATGTCCCTACCACGGGCAAGGTTGCACCTCCAGGCCTGACCCCACGCAGGCGCTCAGCGTCTCAGCTGTTGCCTGTCTGTGGCGGAGGTAGGCAGCGGGTCTGTGTGAAGGGGGATGCCAGGGCCCAGGGTGTCAAGTTGTCAGAGGGGGTAGGGGTGTGTGTGTGGGGGGGGGGGGGCTGGGATGGTATGTATCTGTCTCCCACAACACTAAATTGCAGCCAGAAACACCCACCATGACAGGCAGGGAACCAGCGTGAGCAGCCTTGCATTTTAGTACGTTGATCAACACTTGTTCCCTATTTTTCAAAGGGAGTCCCGTGTGTTTATTTGCACTGTCCTCTCTCCCGCACAACTGTTGTGGTCCACTCTAGGAGGAGGGGTCGGGGTGGGCCACGCAGGAAGAGCAGGCAAGGGAGGGAGCCACCTGGGCCGGAGTCTGCAGGCCAGAGTCAGAGAGAAAAGTGTCACAGCCCAGGGCGAGAGGGGTAGAGGGAACAGGGAGCAAGAGAGAGACTGGCCAAAGGTCCAGATGGATGGGAGGCGGGGCTGAGGGAGGTCACAGGCAGGAATGGAGGGGACAGGAGAAGGCAAGGCTGACACCCGGGTTGCGGAGTAGGGGACCAAAGCCGAAGCGGTGTCGCTTCCCAACGCGGCAGCACAGAGCCCTCAGGGAGAACGTGGTTGAGCCGTCAGCATGCTCAGCAGGTGTCTGGAGGGTCTGGCATCAGAGAAAACCTCCCGTGGCTCATGGCACAATGACGAGGGCAGAGGTGGGCGCACAAGGCTTCCTGCAGATACCTTGTGGTGCAAGTCAAGGCGGGGACGTGGGCACCCTTGGTGGTGGGCAGGGCCCTGCTTCTGTGGGAGGGGGCTTCCCTGCAAGGTCCCTCCGGGAGCCCCCGCCTGCCTGTCTGCCCAGCAGCATTTTCTGGGGGTGAAGGACCTGCAGCCTGGTTTCCTGGGGGCCCCAGGCACCCCCGAGTCTGCCTGTCCCATGTCAGTGCGAAAGCTTGGGGTCCTCTTGGAACACGGGAGGGCACTGAGGCCCAGAGGGGCAAGGACACAGCGTGCCCCAGGCAGGATGGAGGCTCTGGCTGCTGGCGCCCTGGCCCGCTGCGTGGATCCGAGCTCAGCGGGACGGGTGAGGCAGTGTGGCACGGTGGTTAGGAGAATGGATTCTACAACCTAGATGTGTGCTTTCCAGCTGGGGCCACTCACACACCAGCTGTGTGATCTTGGACAGTTATCTGACCTCTCTGGTCCCTCATTCGTAGAGTAGGAGTGATGTATTCTTAAAAAAAAAAAAAGATTTATTCATTTATTTTAAAGGGAGAGAGAAAGAGAGAGAGAAAGAGAGAGAGAGAGATCTTCCATCTGCTGGTTTACTCCCCAGATGGCCACAATGGACAAGGGTGGTCCAGGCTGAAGCCTGGAGCCTGGAGCTCCATCCTGGTCTCCCACATTGGTGCAGGAGCCCAAACACTTGGGCCATCTCCTGCTGCTTTCCCAGGCTTTTTTTTTTTTTTTTTTTTGACAGGCAGAGTGGATAGTGAGAGAGAGAGAGAGAGAGAAAGGTCTCCCTTTGCCATTGGTTCACCCTACAATGGCTGCCGTGGCCGGCGCACCACGCTGATCTGATGGCAGGAGCCAGGTGCTTCTCCTGGTCTCCCACATCGGTGCAGGGCCCAAGCACTTAGGCCATCCTCCACTGCACTCCTGGGCCACAGCAGAGAGCTGGCCTGGAAGAGGGGCAACCGGGACAGAATCTGGCTCCCTGACCAGGACTAGAACCCAGGGTGCCGGCACCGCAGGCAGAGGATTAGCCAAGTGAGCTGTGGGGTCAGCCTTCCCAGGCTTATTAGCGGAGAGCTGGGTCAGAAGTGGAGCAGCTCAGGTTCAAAGGCAGCTCTGATAGGGGATGCCCAGGTCACAGGTGGTCCCTACTGCCGCCCCTGACATTGTGTTCCTGAGGGAAGTTTCTGGCTGAGCCAAGACCTTCTACCATGCAGGTCCCCAGGGGCCCAGGCCTGGGCCTGGGCTGCCCAGCCTGGAAGCCATAGAGACCCCCAGGAGGTTCTTGAGCCCCACAGCAAGGCCCAGGGATTACTACAGATCAAAGCATTCCTCTCCCCTCTACCCCTATCTCTCCACTGCTGATTTCTCTTTAACCCTTCAATCTCTCCCAAAAACATCCAACTAGCTGGTAGGCTCCTGGCGCCCCACGCCGACAGTGCCCCAGCAGGCTACGCTCCCTGGCCTCCGTGCCCACGAGGCAGGTGCTGTTGTTGGGCCCATGTTACAGATGAGTAAACTGAGGTGCAGAGGAGTCAGCACTCAAGCGCAGTGGGCTGTGTCGCGCCTGGGATAGAGAGAGGAGGGGCCACCCCTGCCCCTTGGGGAGAGGCTCCCAGGGCCGGCCTGCTGCCATCTTCTTCCTCCAGGCCACGGAGTTGCCACCTGCCCCGGGGCCACAGCCAACACTCAGGGTGTCCAGCCCCACCTCTCAGGAGCTGCCTGAGACTTGGGAGCCTGTGGTTAGCACAGGAGAGCGAAGGCTGGGGAAGGCATCACACAGAGGCACCTGTGCCTGCGGAAGGGCAGGGAGACACCCAAACACAGGTGGGAGCCCAGACCAGGACCCGGGTCCTTCCAGACTCGGAGCCAGCTCCGCCCCTTAGGTGCTGCCTGCTCCCAGGACCCAGAGGAGTTCAGCTTCCATAGGGCCCCTGGGTGATTCCAGGGAGACATTCAAGGGCCACCAGGCCAGCCCGGGCCAGCCCAGGGGGCCCTGTGAGCCAGCACGGTGACAAGGGGCGGCACTAGTTACTGGCCATGGCCCGGAGACGGAAGCATAGGCTGCATCAGCTCCTGTCACCGTCAGAGCAGTCCTAGGTCTTCCAGAAAGCCAGAACGTGGCCCTGATTAAAGGACGGGAGGCGCTCACATCCAGGACCGATCCCCTCCTAAGGGAGCAAAGACAGTTGGAGGGCTGCAGGGACACGGGGAAGAATGAGAAGCTAGGATCGCCTGGTGGGTGCCGAGCTGGTGAATGGCCCACCAGGCGAGGACACTGCCCACCAGGCTGCCCTCCCAGTGCAGAAGTCACATGCACCCCAGGGACTGAGGAGTGAGAATGCAATGAAGGTGCATTCCCAGAGGCTAGCCTTGGGCGGGGGATGGACACCGGGCAGTGTTTGGAATGCCAGAGGTGGGGCCAGCTGCCTCCCATCAGGGAGGATGATGGACCCCAGTGTCAAAACTGCCGCAGAGAGTGAAGTCATCGCTGGCCAGGCCTGTCCCCAAGTGTTCCAGCACGACACGACAAGGGGACAGCGTCCTGCCTCAGTCTTATTTCCAAGCTCTGGACAGCTGCCCACTGTGTCCAGCCCCTTCTGGGCTCTGGGGTGGGCACTGCCCCCTGCTGCATTCCTAGGGCTTAGGTTGCCGTTCGCTGCGCTGGGAGGCTGTGGCCCAAGCCTCTGGCAGCCAGGGCAGTGTCTTTATATAGGCTCAGGAATGTGCTGCCGCCTCCTCCTGTGGCCACCGCCTGTCCCACCTGCTCGTGGGCAGGCTGAGGCCTGGGAAGGACCCCCTAGCTCTGGCCTTGCCCTTCAGACACCCAGGACCCACAGGGCAGCCACGGGGAGCTGGAAACGAAAGGAAAACCTGACCATCAGCCCAGCGAGGGCCCCACTCCCGGGTCTTGCACCTGGCACCCCCTCTGCACGCCCTCTCCCTGTGCCAGGGCGAGGGGCTGCGGAAGCCGCAGAAACTCAACAGCAAATGCCTCGGACGAAGCCCTGGCTCTGGCTCTGTGGCTCCGTGGATCGTGGGAGAGCAATGGGGCTGTCAGGTCCAACCAACCTGCCTCCCAGCTGGGCCTGGAGGCTTTGTCCTGAGTGCTCAGCTCCTCTGTGGCCTCCCCTGGGCGAGGGGACCACTGTGTCCACCCTCTCCTGACTGTTAGACACACTGACCTCACACTCCGTAAATGTGCGTTCCATTCGCACTGACAGCCAAGGCCACTCACCTGGCAGTGACAGACTGGGGACAAGGACCTGACAGATGCATTCGGATGTCCAGGCCTGTGTTTCCGTCCTTCCCCAGCTTGGCGTGGGGGTTGGATTCGAACTGTCTGGATACTACACGGTGCTGCCACTCGGTAGGTAGCTGTGTGCTCCTGGACCCCCTCTGCACCTTGTTTTCCTCATCTGTAAGATGGGAGTGAGGGTACCATTCGCACAGGGTGTGGGTGAGGGTAAATGCAGTGTGTGTCTAGAATAGGGCCAGGAGCGTGGGTGGCTGCTGGGAGAAGCTTGGCTGTTATCACCTGGCTCGTGCCCTCTCCCAGCTCCCTTTCCCCTCCCCGCGCCCCCTTGCCCGCCCCCCTAAGTGTGAGATGCTGGCCCAGGTGTCCAGGATGTGGCCACAGTGGAAAAACTGACTCTGCTTCCCAGGTGGGGCAGGGCCTCCTAGCCCTGGACCCCTTGTCTCCCCTGAGTCTCACTCTCATCTGTGAAAGACCAGAAGCCAGGCAATCAGGGCCGATCTT
This sequence comes from Sylvilagus floridanus, assembly GCA_949820135.1. Classification (NCBI taxonomy): domain Eukaryota; kingdom Metazoa; phylum Chordata; class Mammalia; order Lagomorpha; family Leporidae; genus Sylvilagus; species Sylvilagus floridanus. The sequence continues at coordinate 87,132,034 of OX463240.1, forward strand.
GGGTCCGCGACGGAGGTGTGCAAGACACGTCCTGCCTCCCTCTGCAGCCACTTGGTGTGGATCCCGAGCCTCCAGCCGTGGGGTGGGGGATCCCGGGGCGGGCGTTCTGGGGGCTTGTGGTCATTCATAGTCAGATCTTCTACCTGCACAATAAGGCAAGGCTGGACCCTGCTTCCTTGGGGCTCCCAGAGCCCCCGGGGCCCTGCCACCCCCTCCGGAGCCCGTGAGCTGTACTTTTTTTGTAGTTTTTTTTTAAACTTTTATTTAGCAAATATAAATTTCCAAAGTACAGCTTATGAATTACAATGACTTTTCCCCCCCATAACTTCCCTCCCACCCGCAACCCTCCCATCTCCCGCCCCCTCTCCCATTCCATTCACATCAAGATTCATTTTCAATTATCTTTATATACAGAAGATCAATTTAGTATATATTAAGTAAAGATTTCAACAGTTTGCACCCACACAGAACATAAAGTGTAAAATACTGTTTCAGTACTAGTTATAACATTAATTCACATTGAACAACACGTAAAGGACAGAAATCCTACATGAGGAGTAAGGGCACAGTGACTCCTGTTGTTGACTTAACAAATTGACACTCTTGTTTATGGCGTCAGTAATCTCCCTAGGCTCTTGTCTTGAGTTGCCAAGGCTATGGAAGCCTTTTGAGTTCGCGGACATTGATCTTATTTAGACAGGGTCATAGTCAAAGTGGAAGTTCTCTCCTTCCTTCAGAGAAAAGTACCTCCTTCTTTGATGGCCCATTCTTTCTACTGGGATCTCACTTGCAGAGTAGTGTCTGCTAATACTAACTGATAGAATAAAAAAGGGAGAGAACGATCCAACATGGGAAGCAGGATACACAGCAGACTCATAGAATGGCAGATGTCCTAAACAGCACTCTGGCCTCAGAATCAGCCCTTAAGGCATTCAGATCTGGCTGAAGAGCCCATGAGAGTTTTATAGGCAGGGAAAACCAAGACACTCTGGCAAAAAAAGGACCTAAGTGAGCTGTGCTTTTGAGATCTCCCAGCTCTGGAATGAATCACAGACTTTAGAAAGCATACCCCAGGCTCCTGCTACGAACCTGCAGCAGCTTGAAGGAAGTGGGTGAGGGCAAGAACCCGGAAGGAAAGCAAGCATCAGTATAGGACAAGCATCTCGCAATGGCCAGACCTGCCCTGCCCACCTGGGCACTTGCTGGGAGGCCCCAGAAGTGGAGGGATGTGAAGGGGCCACGCTGAGTCTCCTCCCAGCCCAGGCTCCCCCGCCCTGCCCCCTGTGTTCCTCCACCTCCAACAAATCCCCTTCGCCTCCTTGAAGCAAGTGTTCCGCAAGGAGTGAGCCACACCAAGTCCAGTGTCTCCTGCACCCGCAGGATTTGTGAGGCCTTAACCCAAAGGAGGGCGATTTCAGGCCCAGGGATGGGGGTGGGCTGGCATGTGGTGCCACACACCCGCCCAGGGAGAAGTCGTTCTGATGTTTCGGCCTGACGCCCTTGCCTAACCCTCCAATCAGTCATTAATGCTCTGTCTGGGGGCTTGTATAGGCCCCAGAGCCCTCCACGGGGACACAGATGGCCTGGGAGGCTGGTGTCCAGACCAGGCCACAGTGTTTGGGACAGGGATGCTGGGGAAAGAAGTGGCACAGGCCACAGACGGGGAGGTGGGCTGGGCAGGTTCCTGTGGAGGGCGGCCTAGCCAAACACCACCCCCCCCCATCTTCCCACAAGCCCAAGGCATTCCAGGTGGGGCAGCAGCGAGGGCTGGCCCTTGGGATGCAGGATTCAGCCTGAAATTAGAGAATTAGAGGCAGTGGGATGGAGAGGGGGCGTGTGGTCCGAGCCCTGCTTTGTTCAGCTCAGGACTTAGGGAGTGCCAATGCCCCAGGAGCAGGTGCAAGGTCTGTGGTTCAAGGTCACGCACCAGGCCTACCTCCAGCCAAGTGTGGAGTGGGTGATGGGTAAAAAATCCCTTGTAGGAGCTGGTGCCAGTGTTCCCACCTTAAAATGGCAGGCAGGTACACAGTGCTGGCCTGAGCTCAGGAGGCCAGGGAGGCGGCGAAGGTCCTGTCCCCTTGTGTGGTGGCAGGGACTGAGGTCTGATGTCTGTTCTTAGGGACAGAGACCCCAGGGCCGCACCTGCCCTTGAACCATGCTGCAGTAGCCACCCCAGCTGCTCAGTATTCATTCCTCCTACACGCATTTCTTGAGCACCTACTACACGCCCTGCAGCATGACGTGCTCTGAGACGCTCGGCGGGGAAAGGCCGGTCTGTAGTTTATGATTTCCAGTCATCCATGGGCTGCCTCATGGTCCTTCTGGCCTGGGGCCCTCACAGCTCATGCCACAGGGGACCCGCCTGGGGACTGACCGGTCCGGCTTGATCCGCTGCCCACGCACATGCGGGGAAGTTGCTGCAGATCACCACAGAACAGACCCAGTACTACTCAGAGCTTGCGCCTACCTCGTCTCAGAACGCAGCAGCAGCAGGTGTGGAGTGGCCGCTGCCCACAGCCTGCCCCGGGGTGACCACACCGGGACGCTGGTTCCTTCAATCAGGCACGCAGATCTGCTGGGCAGGCGCCACACCATGTGTTGGCGAAGGAAACTCCCTGCTCCTAGGAACCAGGTCAGGAGAGGCAGCCTGAAGGATTCGAGAATGCCCGGAAGGTCAAGTGCTGACCACTGCTACCAAGAGACGTACGGTGGGGTCAGAAGGCAGAGGGAGGAGGGGCTTGGAGGGACATCCGAGTGATCTGGGAAGAGTATCTCACAGAGGGAACAACAGGGCTGAAGCCTTGAGCCCCAAATTTCATCTGGGTGAAGGGACTTACACCCTGGGGGTAAGATGTCAGGACCCCCGGAGGGGGCGATGGTGCTTGTTCAGACACAATGCCTGCCTGAGCCACCCTCGGGGTGATGGGTGCCCTGGCCCCTGTGCCCAAACGCTATTGCAATGGGGAAAGACCTTGTCTGTCCTGCTCTTGAGGCCAAGAAGCCACTGGGATTCCCGCACCGTTAGGGACACGCATGCGCACAGCGGGACCTGAAGGAGGCTGCAGCCCGCAGAGGTGGTGTCTAGGGGACAGGGAGGACACAGAGTTAAGGGGTGACAGGTCTGCCCGTGTGACAGGTGGAGGGGCCAGGATGGGCAGAGGCACCGAGGCTGGGGCATCTGGGGGACATGGAGGTGATCCCAGTGGGCCAGAAGTACGGCCAGTAGCCAGCAGTCACATGTCACAGTGGGCTCTGCTTGCCATGGAAAACGCCAGCACATGACCGGGTGAGACCCCTGTAGAGAAGGGGCTGGGGGTGGGCGAGCAAAAGGCAGGGCAGGATGCAGGGGATGTTAGGGGCCGGGGCCTGGTGCACAGAAGAGCGAGGCAGGGGGAGCCCAGAAAGAGCCTTCGGGTCCTGGCTTGGGGCTCAGTGCTGTTGGGTGAGACAGGGGCATGGCGGGAGGGTAGGTTTGCTGTGGGGGAGGAGTCCAGTGTGGAACAAGTTGAGTTGAGTTCAAGGTGGGCAAAAGCAGAGCCCTGGTGAGCCCCGCTCAGACCTGGCCCCGCTAGGCAGCTCCGTGAAAGCCAGCAGAGCACAGTGAAAACCCAGAGAGCACAGTGCAGGGCGCGGGGGGCAGAGTCACCCCATGGCCCGGTGTCTGAGAAGAGCCGCGCTCACCGGCTCCGCAGGGCGCCCAGCGATGCTGACACCGATAGCGCACCATCCAATCCTCAAGATGACGCTTTTTCATTTTTAAAGATTTATTTATTTATTTGAAAGGCAGAGTTAGAGCCAGAGAGAGGTCTTCCCTCTGCTGGTCCACTTCCCAAATGGCCACTATAACCAAGTCTGGACCAGGCAGGAGCCAGGAACTCCATCCAGATCTCCCACGCATGGGCCATCCTCCACTGCTTTCCCAGGTGCATTAGCAGGGAGCTGGATTAGAAGCGGAGCAGCCGGGACTCGAACCGGCTCCCACAGCTGGTTCTCACCAAGATGAGTCTTTAGGGCAGTTGGTGCCCTCTTGGTTTTACAGGTGAGGGTCTGAGAGACCTGGGAACTTTCCCAAAGAAACAGAGTCCTGGGGTCAGACACTGGCTGCCTCCCTCCTGCCTGGGGCATGCTGTAGGGTTGGTTAATGACTTTGATCTTGGGGAGACAGCCAGAGCTTGCCCAGGGCACCCAGCCCAGAGCTTAATAACTATTGGTGGAGTGAATACTCCAGTCCCCTGTGAAAGCCTGAGCCCCGGCTGGGGAGGCCTTGGGGCCAACCCAGGGTGACACTGGCGACCCTGCACTCATGGTGCAAGATTGAGCCTGATCCTCCTCCAGCTCTCCTGGGCCAGGCCCAAGCTGTGTGCACACCCAGGATTCCTGGGGTGGCGAGTTCTCAGTCCAGGCTCTCCAGGATGGGGCTGTGGGCAGGAGGGCGAGGAGAGCTGGGCCTTGAGCCCTGGGCTGTGGGACCTGAGTGACCCCGTCTGAGGCCCGTGGCCCTGATGCGCCAGGCGGTGGCTGGACAGACAGTGGCAGGTGCAGGCAGCTCTCCGGTGGTGCGCATGGCTGCCTGCCCGGCCTGTGAGCAGCACAGCTATTTTGGGTCCTGTTTTCCCTGCCCTCAACCTCACTCTGTCTGTGCCCTGGGGTGGAAGTGACCTGGAAATTTAAATGCCGGCTGGACTGCACTCTCTTCCTATACACCTTTGCCTGACTCCCAGGGGACCTGCAACCGAGTCCAGGGAGACCGGAGACCCCACCCCCACCAGCTGCCCCATTCCACTGCTCTCAGCAAGGCCGCTGTCCGGACCTCCCTCTGTGCTCTCCTTCCACGAAGCCCTTGGCCCTGGATTCCCGCCTGGTGCTAGGCACAGAGCTGACCAACAGGCCCCTCAGGACGCGGCTCTGTCCTTTCTGGGAGAAGGAAGCTTTGGGGTCCCAAATCAGCAGAAGGAATTGGGGTGAGGTCAAGGAAAGCAAGTCTGAATCGTACATGTCTCAGTTTAGGAGAAAGGCCGCTCTCGGGAAAATACCATGCACACGAATGAGCCATTGGGAGCCTGCGTCCCACGCTGCACACACACACCTGCCCCTTGGAAGCAAATCAATGTCCTCAAGTCACGAATGGATGGGGCAGCCCATTCCCCATCTGGCTCTGCTCAGAGTAAAGGGGCTGGGAGCCCGCGGTGTGGCCCTGGCCGGGCAGTGGGTGTTGGTCACTTGTGGTAATGGGACCTGCACCGTGGGGCAGACTCGCGTGGGCACGACTGCAGGGGGCAGCAGTCATGTCTCTCTCCTCTCTCTCTCTCTCTCTCTCTCTCTCTCTCTCTCTCTCTCTCTCTCTCTCACACACACACACACACACACACCCTCCGGGAGCTGTGCAGTGCTGCATCCCGGCCCAGGCAGCAGGCTGGTCAACAGCTCCTTGGGAGGCTGCATGGGCTCTGCTAGGGGCGACCTTGGGAACTGCCCAACCAGGGTCCAAGTGGCTGCAAGGAGAACAGCGCCAGCCTGGTGCCCTGCCCCTGACGTCCGAGGCAGGACGCTCTCTCCTGGGCCGGAGGAGGGGAGGGGGCAGCCAGCGGTGAGCAGGCCAGGGGCCAGGCTGCAGGCCAGCAAGGCCAAGGTGAGGGGATGGATGGCTTTGGGGTGAAGACCTGCAGGAAGTGCGGCCGCTGGCGGGTGTGGGGTGAGGTGAGGAGGGGGCATTCCAGGCAGAGGAAGTGCAAGTGTCCTGGGGCAGGCAGGAGGCCTGAGGGAGAGGAGCATTTTATTAGAAAGGATGCTGAGATCAACAGAGAAGAGTGCTGTGACCCATTTGTCATGTCTGCTCTGGGTGCAGCTTGCTGTGATCCACACAGGCTGGAGGGGACAGAGGGTGGGAGCAGGGGTGCCCGGGGGTGTGCGGAGGACAGGTGTGACCAGGCCCTTCTCCACCCCCCCACCCCCCAGGAGAAGCTGGAGTACTTCTTCCTCACCGTCTTCTCCATCGAAGCTGCCATGAAGATCATCGCCTACGGCTTCCTGTTCCACCAGGACGCCTACCTGCGCAGCGGCTGGAACGTGCTGGACTTCATCATCGTCTTCCTGGGGTGAGCCCGGCTCGGGGCGGGGGTGGGCGGAGGCTGGGCCTCTCTGCGGACATGGCCCCCCAGCACCAACACCCCAAGGGGGACAGAAGCACAACACAGGCGGGGTGCGGTCAGTCACACACCGCCCGCCCTGCACCCACCGGTCGCAGCCCCCTGCATTCCTCCGTCCCTCAGTCCCTGGTGTCTGCTTGTTTATCTGGAAAACGAGCAGGACAGACAGGCAGAGGGAACTCCCGTTCACTGGGTCACCTCCCAAATGTCCACACGTGGACAAGGCCACAGCCGGGAGCCGATTCCCACCCCGGGTCTCCCCGTTGAGTATCCGGGACCCAGCTGCTTGAACGTCCCTGCTGCCTCCCAGGGACTGCACTCGCAGGACGAAGCCTGGGGACCCGGGTGTGGGGGGCATCGCAGCCGTTGGGTCCAGCGTCCACCCCCAGAGGCTCAGCTCTCGACCGCGTGCTGCCCTTCAATCGGCACAGAGCACGGTGGGCGTCTGTGGCCGGCGCAGGGCTGCTTTCTGTGAATCAGCCAAGACAGGCGAGTGCAGAGTGACAGTGTCAGAGCCCAGGGCCACAAGGGCCCCAGTGCTCTACACACAGAGAGGCCAAGAGGCTGGGCTGGCAGAGGAGGACGCAGAGGAAAAGCCGCTGGAGGTGGACAGAAGGGAGGAGACCTGGGGAGTCAGAGGGGGTGACAGGAAGGAGGCTGGGAACAGTACAGCCTGGGAGGAGCTGGCTCTGGGTTTTCTGCTCCCGGCCACCATTGGGCAACCTACAGCCCACATGGAGTGTCCCCAGCCCCAGGCCAGGGACCCCAATGCTGCTGCAGCACCCAGAGCTAATGGATCACAGCACTCTGTACCCACAGCAGACATGACAAATGGATCACAGCACTCTAACACCCAGAGCACACATGGCTAATGGATCACAGCACTCTGCACCCACAGCAGACATGACAAATGGATCACAGCACTCTTCTCTGTTGATCTCAGCATCCTTTCTAATAAAATGCTCCTCTCCCTCAGGCATTACCAAGTCAGCCAAGCTAGCAGGGGTGAATCCTATTCACCTTCTCTCCCTTGGGCCTTTCCACAGCCCCCTCCCCCAGCGGGGTGGGACATGGGGCCCCATGCCCCTGGGACAGTGGCCTCTCTGACCGATGGCCTCTTCCCCTCCCCTGCACCCTAGGGTCTTCACGGCGATTCTGGAACAGGTCAACGTCATCCAGAGCAACACGGCCCCGATGAGCAGCAAAGGAGCTGGCCTGGACGTCAAGGCCCTGAGGGCCTTCCGAGTGCTCAGACCCCTCCGGCTGGTGTCGGGGGTGCCTAGTGGGTGGCAGGCCCCTCCCTCCCCTCCTCCCCTGGCCCCGCGTCCTCAGTGCTGGGGCCCCCGCCCACCTTGGGGTCCCAGAGGCTTCCCAGATCTCCGGGGAGGGAGGGCAGGAGACCCAGTGGGAGGTGACTCCTCTCCCTCTGCCCCGCCCCAGGCCTGCAGGTGGTCCTCAACTCCATCTTCAAGGCCATGCTCCCCCTGTTCCACATCGCCCTGCTCGTCCTCTTCATGGTCATCATCTACGCCATCATCGGGCTGGAGCTCTTCAAGGGCAAGATGCATAAGACCTGCTACTACATCGGGACAGGTGAGCTCCCGGGGAGGGGCCGCAGGTGGGAGAGGCCCTGGGACCGCTCTAGTGGGGCCACCTGGCCCGTGAAGAAGAACCGGGTAGGCCATCGCCGCCCGCACCTGCTGGCCTTGAGAATGGGCCCCTCCCGTGAAGGGGGAATTGGAGGGGTACAGCCCTGCAGGGTCAATGCCAAACCTGACTCACGAGAGTCAACTGTGGTGGAGCCGCCGGTGGTCCCGAGCCCACCCATGTCAGCCTCCGATCTGTATATGTAGATGGGGTCTTCACAAACAGAAACCCATCTCCAGCAGGGGCTCCCGACTTTACGGGAGAGGGACCCCACCTGGCTATCAGCAGCCTGGCCCCATCATCAGGGCATTGGGCCTGCCTAGTAACCACAGGCAAGGCGGGACATTCTGCATCTGGGGAGCTAAGCTGCTGTGGGATGCAAAGGGGGACTGGACACAGGCCAGGACGAAAGGGGCGCCAGGTGTCACCAGCCCTGGGGACTTCAGAGACAGCAGTGGCAGCTCCCAGGGGAATGAGGCAGAATGCAGGCTGAGCGTGGGCGGGGACTCCCCTGAGAGCGGACCCTGCCCCAGAGCTGGGGCTCTCATACAGCCCAGCTCAGCCTCCTCTTCTAAAGCTGTGTGGGTACCAACGGTGCTCGCGTTGCTCAGCATCAGAGGTGGCACCTTGGAGCACCTTGCGCCCTAGAAGCAGAGCCCCACTCAGGGCCTGGGGCCTCCGTCATGACTTCCCCTCACCTCTCCCCTGTGCTGTCCTCCCCTGTCGTTGCTGCAGACATCGTGGCCACAGTGGAGAATGAGAAGCCCTCGCCCTGCGCCAGGACGGGCTCGGGGCGGCCCTGCACCATCAACGGCAGCGAGTGCCGGGGTGGCTGGCCGGGGCCCAACCACGGCATCACGCACTTCGACAACTTCGGCTTCTCCATGCTCACCGTGTACCAGTGCATCACCATGGAGGGCTGGACCGACGTCCTCTACTGGGTGCGTCTGGGCCTGGGCCTCTGGGCCGCCTGGGGGAGAGGGTGGGGAGGCGGGCCAGTCACAGGCTGGTGTGCCTGCCGCTCCTTCTCCAGGTGTGCATCCCAGCATCCTCTGGGGCAGTCCCCATGGTACAAAGCCTGTAGAAGTGCAGGACCCAAGGCAGGGTGGGGAAGGCGACCAGCAGTCACCCGGGTTCCCCGGCCAGGCTGGGAGCGACTCGCTCCTGAGTCCTTGTCTTCGCCCCCTTTCAAGGATGCTTGTCTGTAATATTAATCCCCCTGTCACACAGCTATTGGGAAGAGCACCTGAATTCTGTGTCTGGCTCATGGCCAGTGCTATGGGTGGGGTGTGTTGTCTGTGATTATTAACAGCTAGGCTGCAATTCTCATTCAATTCTGCAACTGCGGGAGGTATGATTCCCACTTTACAGATGAGGAAAGCAGGCCCAGAGGGCTCCAGTAACTTGCCCAGGGTCATGGATTTAGTGAGCAACCAGGCCCAGGAGTGGACTCTACTTCCCCTGGCTCCGGTCCAGGACTCACTCTTTTTTAAAAAAATATTTTATTTATGTTGAGAGGTAGATTTACAGACAGAGAGAGGGACAGAGAGAGAAAGGTCTTCCATCTGCTGGTTCACTCCACAAATGACCCCAGCAGCTGGAGCTGGGCTGATCTGAAGCCAGGAGCCAGGAGCTTCCTCCAGGTCTCCCACATGGGTGCAGGGGCCCAAAGACTTGGGATATCTTCTACTGCTTTCCCAGGCCACAGCAGAGAGCTGGATCATAACTGGAATAGCCAGGACTTGAACCAGCGCCCATATGGGATGTTGGCGCCACAGGTGGAGGCTTTAGCCCGCTACACCACAGTGCCGCCCCCAATCCAGAACTCTTAATGATAACGCTGTGCAGAATTGCCGGACATTTAGCAAATCTAAGGGATCAGGACGAATTTCTGAGCTCTCACATTAGGAGAATGAATTATCAAACATGTCAGAGGACCATGACCTCGGTCACAAGACTGGGAAGAGGGCGCACTTAAGGCCGTGCCTGTTAGATGGGAGGACGCTCAGAGATGGGAGGATGCTCAGAGATGGGGGGGGGGGCATTCCAGGGTACTCTTGGCTGCAAAGACAAGGCTGGAGATGGCGTCCATGAGGGGTGAGGTCAGACGCCCGTGGCTGGAGGGAGAACGGGTCAGCCTTGGCTGCCCAGGCGGACGGGCAGCAAGGCCCTTCCAGGAGATCCTTCCAGCCCAGAGCCTGGGCCCGTATCCCCTGTCCTGTCCCCTGGGGTTGGGACCTGAGCCGCAGGTCTGAGGGCAGGACTCACTCCTCCACCCGGGCCAGGTCAATGACGCCATCGGGAACGAGTGGCCCTGGATCTACTTTGTCACCCTCATCCTGCTGGGGTCCTTCTTCATCCTCAACCTGGTGCTGGGGGTCCTGAGTGGGTAAGCAGAGTCAGGGGCGGCTGGGCGGGGGAGGGGAGCAGGAGGAGATGGTGGGGGGAGAGGAGGAATGAGGGAGAAGACAGGAAGGGGGAGGGGAAGCCAGGCAGTGCAGGGCACTGGGGGCTGCGACTTCCGCTCAGCCCCTTCCCCCATCCCCCAGAGCTGGGCCAAGAGCACTTCCTTCCTGGTCAGCAGGTACAGGCGGGAGCCCTCCCAAGTTCATCTGTCCTCCCTCCTCCTCAAGCCCCTCCCACCCTCAGTCTCCCTCTGAGCAGAGCCCCCAGACCCCGGCCTCCTGCCGCACCTGTGCACCCAGAGCCTGGGGCACCTTCGGGCTCGGCCCCCGGCCCCTGGAAGTACTGCCCATGATAACCCTTGCCCTGGCCCCGGCAGCGGTGTGGCCTCCCCGCCTGACCACCCAGCCCCTCTGGACCCAGCGCTCACGTCTGTCACAGTCCCCAGGTCCTAGGCTGGCTGGGAAGAGGAAGTGCGTTATCCCAGATTGAGTATAGCTCGAATACCAGAGTCACTGTTCATTCATCAAATCTGCCGTTCTGCCCCCCACAACAGCCCTGCTGAGGTCCCTCTCCCCGCCCCCGCCCCCCGGCACCCCCCCCTCCAAAGCTTCCCTCCAGGGGCGGTGAACTTGGCTCGAAGCCCTTCCCTTTATTTTGCACGGCTCTGGTTGAGAGGTGGCATTCCCGGCCGTGATGGCTAACGGACCACAGCAGCGCTGGCAGAGGCCGGCGCTCGTCCTAACAGGAATCCCCGGCACAGAACCGCCACGTTGGTCACACCAGTTACAGCGTCGAGGGCATCACGTTTATTAAGCCTGCCACTAGATCTTTCTAGCGGAGTTAATGAAGCCGTAGGCTGCTCTGTCACATTTTCTAAAGGTTACAAGCTGTATTGCAGTCGGTTTCTCTGTTAACGCTGTGGTTTTGTCTTGTGCCTGAGTCCCCGCGGGCTCTGTTGATCACCAAAAGTGTCCACGGCACAGAGGGTCAAAGCTCTGCCCAGCCCCACCCTGCGGGGATTGGGGGGACTTGTCCTGTCCTGTGTGAGCTGGACCCATGGAGCCTCCCCCGGGCCCTGCCCAGCAGCGCGGGGCGCCCTCTGCTGGTCTGAGGCTCCCTTGCTGATCCCTGGTCCTCTCCCTCCAACGTCGCAGCCTGGTTTCCCCTAGGCTGAGTTCCCTCCAGGCCTTCGGTCTGTCGAATGCACTGACGTTTCCAGGATAGCCTAAGGGTTAGCAGGCACAGCAAACCCGAGTTCCAGGCTCGCACTGCCCTGTCGCTGCCCCCAGCACCACGGGTCACCCTGATACAAGATGGGGCCAAGAGAAAGAAACGGGGGGCGGGGCTGAGCACTGCTCCACCGCGCTGGGGCAGGGGAGGGTGAAAGGGGCTGCCTCTCAGTGCCTGGAGGGGCCCAGGACCCCAGGCGACCCCCAGGGGCAGAGGACAGGGCACGCCCATCCCAGTCCCCCTCCCGTCCCTGTCTCATTTCAGGGAATTCACCAAGGAGCGGGAGAAGGCCAAGTCCAGGGGAACCTTCCAGAAGCTGCGGGAGAAGCAGCAGCTGGAGGAGGACCTTCGGGGCTACATGAGCTGGATCACGCAGGGCGAGGTCATGGATGTGGAGGACCTGAGAGAAGGTCTGGCCCAGAGGCCGTGGTCAGCGTCCCTGCCCCCCATCATGGGTTCCCCACCCCTGAGCAGGTGTCACATTGCCTGCCCAGGGCGATGGCAGCCCAAAGCCTTCCACATTTACCTGTGCAATCCAGACATGGCAGAGTTATGGGTCTGCCAGCTCTGTCAGCGGAGATGGGGGGTGGGTGGGCTCTGGGCTTCCCGCAAGAAAGAATTCAGATGTGAGACAGAGAGGAGTGGTCGGCAAGGGAGCAAGGCTTAGCCAGGCAGGGCATCCATCAGAACAGGCGGGGACCTCTCCAGATGACAGTGAGAGAGAGAGAGCAAGAGCGAGAGAGAGAGCGAGCGCCCACCTGCCCAGACTGGGGAAGGCAAGGTTGCGAAGTTTCATGGAGAGAACACACCTGGCAGGCCAGGCGGGGGCTCGGGGAGGAGCTGGGAGCTGGGAGCAGCTGTGTTCAGACTGGGGCTTACGAGGGAGTGGGATCCGGTTCTTCCCGCTGTTTCTCCTTCCCCTGGACAAGGGTTTGCTGGGTGTGAAATAGGTAAGATTCCTCCCCAGGTCTCACTGCTCAGTGCCATCAGACTGGGGAGCCCACCTGGCGCTGGGCGGAGGGCTTCCCCTAGGGTGCCTGCCTTGGGGGGAAGGCCGGGAAGGTTTCATTGCCCCATGTTAATAGGCTGAACAACCCATTTGGGGCTGAGCAGAGAGGATTCTCCTGGGGAGCTTTCCTGGGGGGGGGGCAATCGTCAGGGGATGGACAGGACTCCTAGCGCACAGTCCTGGGCTGCTTCCCAGGCGTTCCGCTGAGCTTCCGTGGATGCTCTGTCTTCCTTTGGCCCCTCTCTCTCACTCGCACAGGCTAACTTCTAACTTCCTACCCGACAACCCCTGCAAATGAGGACTCTGTGCTCCTGGGTCTCAGGACAGCACAGAGGCTCCAGTGCCGCCCCCCACCCCAGCTCAGTGGCCCTTGGCGAGGACCCCACCATGTCTCTCTCTGTCCTCGCCCCAGGAAAGCTGTCCTTGGAAGAGGGAGGCTCCGACACGGAAAGCCTGTACGAAATCGAGGGCTTGAACAAAATCATCCAGTTCATGTGAGTATCTGCCCAGGGCCCCGGGTGCTCCAGGCCCCCAGCTCCCCGAGACCCCTGCCCTGAATTCAGGGACCATCCCCTCCCGGGCCTTGGAGTCTCTTCCCTGAGCCCTTAGAAAGGTGGCCTGTCCAAGCAAACAGGGCCAGCTGGTCTGATGGCCCCAGCATTGACCTGTTTATGCTCCATGCCACAGCGGTGCCCTCAGGGCTTTGCTGGCCGCCACTTCTGCTGGGTGCAGGCGGGGGAGGGGCCGGTGCAGGGTGCAGGGGAACCTCCCTGGGGGAAGCAGGAAGGTGTGGGAGCAGGAGGCAGCGGCAGCACAGGCAGTTTTCCAGGAAGGAGGCCACGCGAGGTTCCCTGGACGTGGACTTCAGGGCAGCTCCTGCCTTTTGGTTGGCTAGCTCCTTGCACCAACTCGCACATAACTGTGATCTTTGAAAGCTCCAACAACAGAGAGATACAGCCGAGGAAAGACAAGGTCCCCACTGCCCTGCCGCGAGGTAACCATGGAAACAGCTCCATCCATGTCCCTCCTAGATCTTTTGTGTGCCTGCCTCTCTCCTACTTGTGCCTGGGATTTTCTGGTTTTGTTTAAATGATGGGGTTGTTTGTGTTAACTTCCTGTTCCTACACAGTGGGGAGCCATGCCCAGCACGCAGGAGGCATTGGTGCCAAATACTTGTTGAATAAGTGACTGTGATAGACATGTTAACTCACAGCTTACACATTTAACTTACAATTATCTGTGAGGACGATTTGCACACCAGTACGTGTGTGTATACATACATACATGTTTATGTGGGTGTCTAGACACACACCTTCTCTTAGTTATCTTTGCTTGTAAAGAATTCCACAGTACAGATATTCCATGCTGTATTTATTTTTAATAAAAATATTTTATTTGTTTGAAAGAGAGAGAGCAAGCAAAGTCTTTCATCTGCTGGTTCCCTCCCCAAATGGCCACAACAGCCTGAGCTGGGCCAGGCCAAAGCCAGGAGCCTAGATCTCCATCCGGGTCTCCCACGTGGCTGGCAGGGGCCCAGGGACTTTGGCCATCTTCTGCTGCTTTCCCAGGCACATCAGTGGGGAGCTGGATTGGAAACAGAACAGCCGGGTGTCCGATCGCTGCTCCGACATGGGATGTGGGGTCACAGGCAGTGGTGTAACCACTGTGCAGCGCTGGCTCCCAGGATGCATTTCGTGCATCTCCCCAGTCTAGGGCAGAGTGAACAGTGCTGCAGGGAACAGCTGTGCACAGGTGTTACCCTTCTGGGCAGACTCCCAGATGGAATTCCTGGGTCAAACAGTTTTTAAACATTCGATAAGGGCCACCAATCACTTACCACAAAAGCCACACTGACCGTGAACCTGCTCTTGCCCCACATCCTCCCCAGGGATTATTAATTTGTTAAAGGCGCGTTTTCATGATGGGCAGAACGTGGCATCTCCGTGTCGCTTTCGCTAAAATGGAAACTTTGGGTGACCTATTCTGCCTGGCCTGGGCCAAGCATTTTGCTCACATGATCTCACGTAACAGCCCCAGAGCCGGCGTCACTGTCACTCTCGTTTAAAAGATGAGGAACCTTGCTGGTGAGCAACAAGGTTTTTTGCTTTTGTTTTTTTTTTGTTTTGTTTTTTATTTTTATTTATTTATTTATTTTTTTTTACAGGCAGAGTGGACAGTGAGAGAGAGAGACAGAGAGAAAGGTCTTCCTTTTGCCGTTGGTTCACCCTCCAATGGCCGCTGCGGCCGGCGCGCTGCGGCCGGCGCACCGCGCTCGTCCGATGGCAGGAGCCAGGAGCCAGGTGCTTTTCCTGGTCTCCCCATGGGGTGCAGGGCCCAAGCACCTGGGCCATCCTCCACTGCACTCCCGGGCCACAGCAGAGGGCTGGCCTGGAAGAGGGGCAACCGGGACAGAATCCGGCGCCCCGACCGGGACTAGAACCCGGTGTGCCGGCGCCGCAAGGCGGAGGATTAGCCTGTTGAGCCACGGCGCCGGCCTGCTTTTGTTTTTTAAAGATTTATTTATTTATTTGAAAGGCAGAGTTACAGAGAGGCAGAGGCAGAGAGAGAGAGAGAGAGAGAGGTCTTCCATCCACTGGTTCACTCCCCAGATGGCTGCAATGGCCAGAGCCAGGCCAATCTGAAGCCAGGAGCCAGGAGCTTCTTCTGGGTCTCCCAGGTGAATGCAGGGGCCCAAGGACTTGGGCCATCTTCCACTGCTTTCCCAGGCCATAGCAGAGAGCTGGGTCAGAAGTGGAGCAGCTGGGACTCGAACCAGCTCTGATATGGGATGTCGGCACTGTAGGCAGCAGCTTTACCCACTAAGCCTCAGCGCCGGCCCCAAGCAGCAAGGTTTTAAATCAGCCTGGCTCCCTGGCTCCTGCCCTTAGCTCCCCTCCCGTGGCTGGGGAGGGGACGGGTGGTCAGGCCACGTGTGGCTGGCAAGGATGCAATGCAGGGCGCAAAATCCCCACCTCCCTGCCCCTCTGCGCCCCTCAGCCGACACTGGAGGCAGTGGAACCGCGTCTTTCGCTGGAAGTGCCATGACCTGGTGAAGTCGAGAGTCTTCTACTGGCTGGTCATCCTGATCGTGGCCCTCAACACCCTGTCCATCGCCTCGGAGCACCACAACCAGCCGCTCTGGCTGACCCACTTGCAAGGTGAGACTGTGAGGGTGAAGCCAGCCAGAGGGCAGGTGTGGCCTGGTCCAAAGCCACCAACGGCGCCGCAGTGGGAAAATCAAATTAGATATCGCATTGTTTCCTGGGAATGATGGACTGTGGGTGCTGGGTCACATTTGAACCCCGTCCTCTCGCAGCTGGGAGACGGAGACCTCGAATGCATGGGGGCACCCCAGCTTGCTTCCTCGTAGCATCGTTAGTGACCAGGGCAGCAGCACAGGACAACCTCCCAGTGCCAGCCCAGGTGTCTGGGCAAAGTAATTCAAACACAGATGCTTGCACATTAGACAGCCAGTAACTGAGAGCTCGGAGCAGTCAAGTTCAACCCACACCATAAAAACAGCCATCTCGCCCCAGCTGTCTATGGAGCTCACCCCCTGTGGAAGGCACAGAAGTCAGGATAGGAGGTAGTGGCTCCTGACTTTAAAGAGCTTGCTCAGCCAGAGGGGAAGACAGGCGTAAGTAAGCAAGCCCAAGGTCACAGAAGGAGGTCAAGGAGAGAGGGCAGAGGGGCACAGCAGGATGCAGTGGCACCAGCACCTGGTGCCCAGTGCCCAGGGCTCCATGGATCTTCGAGGATAAGGAGAGGAGCCCCGGGTGGGCATGGGGAGGCGGAGCCCCCACAGGAGAAGCAGCTGCACCAAGACTTGGTGCAGGAAGCGGCAGAGCTGTGCATGGCACCAAGAGTGCCAGGCACAAAGGAGGCCTTAGCCAGGAGGAGACTTCAAAAGGTTTAGGAAGAACGGAGCTGGACACTCAGTGTGTGCTGGTGCACAAAGTTTTGAAATCCACGCACAGGAGTAGTCTTCAGAAAGCTCGTGGACCATGCATGTTGTAAGACAGCTAAAGCATTTTCTGTCTGGACCTAAACCCTAAAAGCTGGCAACTGGGTTCTGAATGCAACAGGGCCCTGGGCCTGCCTGAGACCAGGAACTGGAACCAACACACTGCATCAGCCAGGCAGGGCCTATCCAGAAGTCCCAGCGCCCATCGGGGCAGGGAAAGAACGTGGAAGCTGGTTCCCGCTGGAGACCCTGGGACGAAAGGAACATGTCTGGAGAGAACAGTCAGAATCCAGCCTGTGTCCTATGTCCTGTGTCCTATGTCCTGTGTCCTGTATCCTGTGTCCTGTGTCCTGTGTCAGTGTGAGGGCCCCAAGCTAAGTCAGTAACGTGAAAAGCTAGCTGCAGGCGAGTGAAACCCTGGCGTGCCCAGGAGACTCAAACTCAGCCCCTCTCAGGCTGTGCCTCGCTCCGAGGCATGTAGACAGCACTGAGAAAAGCTGATGGGACATTGCAGTAAAGGTTGAGTTTATTTGGGTGCCCCCGAATTGGAAACCCCTGCACAGTCTTTTTATCATTTGCATTTTCCATGAACTTTTTGAAGCACTCTTGTAGGCATGGATTTAAAAACACTTCTGTATCAAAATCAACTTAAATTTTAATTGCATTTTGCACGGACTTTTGGAAGCATTGTTGCAGAACTGTCAGAGGGCAAAGGATGCCCTGAAGGTGAGCTCATGGTGGAAGCACTGGAAGCCAGGAGAGACTCTGTGTACAGAGATCAAAGACCTAAAAGGAGGAAAGGAGACGTCACAGCAGATCCTCCTTGCTGGGATTCGTCCATTCGCTACAACCAGAGTCCCAGGCATTGTCACTGCATTACCCATGGTCAAATGTGGAGACCACATGAACACTCCCTCCCAAGGGGAGCCAGAGATGGGTTTGAGGGTCTGGCCCAGGCAGAAGACTGGGTGATGATGTCTCTCACTGAAACGAAGGTGACGGCAAAGACCAGATGGTTTTTGTGGGTGAGGGAGGAGGCCAGTCCCCATCAGGTTGGTCTTGGGCGTGTCGAGTTGGACAAGCATTTGCGAGAGCCCAATGGAACTGTCAAGGAGGCAGGTGCAAAACCGGGCCTGGAACTGATGCAGAGATCTCCGTTCAGCTGTTAAAGTCCAAGACTGCCAGCTTAGCTAACTGCACCAGACGGCCCGGAGAGAGTGCAGACTCAAGTGTAGGACCCGAGCCACGCATGCAGTGACCAGGTGGAGAGCGTCTCTGCGGAGGAGGCTTAGGAGGAGCCCGAGCAGCAGCGGAAGCCAAGGCATCTCCAAGGATGTGGTGTCACAGAAGCCGGGGGTTGGGGAGTGAGGATGGCTAACCGTGCCCAGTGCTGCTGGGCCAAGGCGTCCGCAGGCCCTGGCCAGGTGGAGGTGGCTGCTGACCTGGTGGGATGGCCAGGGTAGATCCAGATGGGTGTTGGCTCAAGACAAATGGAACAGAGCAAGGTGTGAAGAGGGCCGTGTGGGCCGCTTTTTGGAGAAGCCAGGCTGTGCCAGGGAGGCCAGAGCTAGGACGGGGGACACGGGACAGCGGCCACTTTGAAGAAGCCAATGGGAGGGAAGACGAAGGGAGTGAGGGGACTTCTGGCGGTGGGCTATCTGAGATGGGGGGGCCTGCCAGGCAGGAAGGGGGGTTCCCCCTCTGCCCCGAGCGAGGGAGGTGTGTGATCACAAGGGAGCCCAGGTGGAGCAGGAATCACCAAACTCTCCCCATTACAGTGTGGTTTAGCTTGCTGGAAACCTGGGTGAGCACCCCTTCAACGGGCTGAATTGGGGGTGTCCTGGGTGGAGGCTCTCGGGCTACACCTCTTGCGCTGAGGCTGTGCTGCCCGCCCCTACCCCATGCAGACATCGCCAATCGAGTGCTGCTGTCACTCTTCACCATCGAGATGCTGCTGAAGATGTACGGGCTGGGCCTGCGCCAGTACTTCATGTCCATCTTCAACCGCTTCGACTGCTTCGTGGTGTGCAGCGGCATCCTGGAGCTGCTGCTGGTCGAGTCGGGCGCCATGACACCGCTGGGCATCTCCGTGTTGCGCTGCATCCGCCTCCTGAGGCTCTTCAAGATCACCAAGTGAGCGCAGGGCTCCCGGGCGGTGCCGCCCACCTGCCCAGCAGGGCTGGGTCCTCTCAGCTCCCCGGGAGCCCCTCGCCCAGGACCTCCCTCCAGGGAGGAGAAACCCCTTCTCCCCTCTGCCTTTTGCTTTTTCGTGCCATTGTCTGTGGCAGCGTAAGGGAGAGGTGGTGGTGGAGAGAAGGAAGGGGGGCTGGGGGAAGGGCTGGGATGGGGGAGGGGAGAACCCCTCCTGTGTGTGTCCCTTCAGTCCTGAGCCTCTCTTCCAGACCCACACACGCTACTGCGGGAGATGAGCCCCGCGACTGGGGTGGGGCTGCCTCCTCCTCCCCACCTCACGGCCCCTCCCCCGTCAGGTACTGGACGTCGCTCAGCAACCTGGTGGCCTCCCTGCTCAACTCCATCCGCTCCATCGCCTCGCTGCTGCTGCTGCTCTTCCTCTTCATCATCATCTTCGCCCTGCTGGGCATGCAACTCTTCGGGGGGCGGTACGACTTCGAGGACACGGAAGTGCGGCGCAGCAACTTCGACAACTTCCCCCAGGCCCTCATCAGCGTCTTCCAGGTAGGTCCCCCCCTTCCTGGAAACTGTCGTGGCAGGGAGCTGAACAGGGCGCGTGGCGACCCCACGATCATATTCCTTGGTCCTGCTGGGCCTTGGCGAGATTTTAGACCATTGGAAGAGGGACCACGGGGACAGCAGGGCCCGGGCACCTGTGCAGCCCCCGGATGAAGAGAGGAAAAGGCTGGGGAGCTGCAGGGCTGGGAGAAGCCCCTCGGCCCACGCGGCCCTGGGCTGTCCTCACAGCGCCCCCTACCGCCAGGTGCTGACGGGTGAGGACTGGAACTCCGTGATGTACAACGGGATCATGGCCTACGGAGGCCCGTCCTACCCGGGCGTGCTCGTGTGCATTTATTTCATCATCCTTTTTGTCTGCGGCAACTGTATCCCCTTAGGGCTTAGGGTGGGGGCAAAGGTGACCTCTGCAAGGGACCCAAAGCAGGGAAAGCTCTGGGGGACGTCCCTGCCCCGGGAAGGTCAGAGAAGCACAGGGGAGACCGGCTGCAAGTGGGAGGAAGTGACGCCAACAAGGTGAGCTGGGGCAGGGAGGAGGAGAGACGGGCTTAGCCGAGGGGCAGTGGAGCGTATAGGAGGAGCTGGCCAGTCTGTGCCTTGGGACCAAAAACACTGAGCTGGGCCGCAGAGAGCTGGCATAAGCAGAGGTGGGGTGTGGAGGGCAGAGAGAGGTGGGCAGAGCCCGAGGGGTCTTGCTGCCTGCGTCACAGCATGTGATGCTTTGGGGAGGCACGGGCGCAGGGGACCCTTGTTCCCAAGCCCAGATGTGCCCAGCCCGGCTCCCCACATAGCCCCATGTGGGAGGGGGGTCCGTTCTGGGCTGGATATGGATGGGACTCAAAGGCCACAGTAGGTTCAGGCTCTGGGGTGTGTTGGGGGGGGCTGTCACCTGTGGGGCTCCAACTCCCACCAGCACAGGGCTTGGGTCAGGCAGGACGGGACCCCCGCCTGCACAAGGTCCTTAGCTGGCGCCTCAGATATCCTGCTGAACGTCTTCCTGGCCATCGCTGTGGACAACCTGGCTGAGGCGGAGAGCCTGACTTCCGCGCAAAAGGCCAAGGCCGAGGAGAGGAAACGCAGGAAGATGTCCAGGTGGGTGCCACCTCCTCCGTGGAGAGGACCAGGCTGCTTGGCCGTGGCCCCCCAGCACTGGGCAGAGGTCTCCCTGGGGCTGGAAGAGCAGGGCCCACGACACCGTGATGCTGGCTCTGGCCCCGTGGGCAGCTTCTGCAGGCAGGGTGTCAGGGATTACTCAAGTCCTTTAGGGTGTCCCTGCCGGCCCAACTGGAGGCAGCATGGCCGTCCAGACAGGCTTCAGGAAGCAAAGGGCCAGGCCACCCGGGTGACAGGCTCCGGCTGTTGTCCACCCGGCCCTGCTCCCAGTCATTGCGCCCCCTGGGGGAGTCCTTGCAGCCCCCGGCCTCCCCTCATCTGTGAAGCAGGCCTTGACTCCCCCGGCCCTTCCCAGTTCTCTCTGCCTGTGATCCATCATTCAACGCCATAGCCAGGGATGCTCCTCTGGGGGTGGGAGCTGGATTGGCCCTCCAGACGGGGCTTCTCAAACTCAGGCTGCCTGCGGGTCCCCCCGGGGCCGTATTAACAAGGTAGATTCTGACTCATCAGCTGGGGTTGGGCTCAGGGTCTGTGTTTCCGACCTGCAATCTGGCTGTTCCCATGTTGCTGGCCATCGGGGGCCCATGCTCCGGGCAACCAGCTCCCAATACCTGTGCCGGCAGAAGCGGGTCCTGTGCCCCTGCAAGCAACGTGAGAAGGGAGAGGGATTGAGCAGCAGTGGAGTCCCAAGTTGGGCTTTGTCTTGGACAAACCAGGCGTCCACTACCTGACTTCTTTTTGAGTGGCCATTATGAGTGGCTGCCCCGTGGGCCACAGAGAGCCACATATCCTAGGGAGAAAGGTGCGGGCAGGTGTACCCCCAACCCCACAAGATGGCCGATGCCACCCCTTCCTCCACGGAGGCCTGCCAGCCCTTGGTAGCAGACCCTTAAGCCAGGGCCCCAGGAACTTTCTGGGTGGGCTTCCACTTGGGTTTTCTTGGTTTCCCCAAATCAGGGGTCTCCCGGACAAGACGGAGGAGGAGAAGTCCGTGATGGCCAAGAAGCTGGAGCAGAAGCCCAAGGGGGAGGGCATCCCCACCACTGCCAAGGTGAGCCCTCCCCCACCCCGCGGGGCAGTTAGGGCCAAGGATGGGGGGCCCCAGGGCCCCTGGACTCCCCTCTAAGCCTAAAGCGCTGGTGGGGTGTGCGCCTGCCTGATCGTCAGCTGGGCGAGGGCAGCTGCCTGCTCTCCGGCGGGGAGGAGCCAAGGGCCTCCTCTCCGGGGATTCCTGCACCGAGAGGAGAGGCCCGAGCCTGGGAACAGGACTCCCCAGAGTGCCAGCGTCCTGCAGCAGCACAAGAAGACGCCCCCTCCCCATGACCCCACCCTGCCACGGAGAGGCCGGGCCTGGTTTCCGTCTCTGCCGGCTTTGGCCTGCTTCTTCCACCTGGCTCTGCTCAGCAGTTCTGGAGATTCAGGAAGCAGACTCAGAGGGCCAGGGGGCTGGGCTGAGAAGGGCAGGGGGCTGGGCTCAGGGGGGTCTCCTGGAGCAGGGGTACAGGGAAGATAGACAGGCCAAGGCCAGAGTCTGCCCCATGCACCCTGGCTGGTTGTGAGGCCTTGATGGGCCTGGCCTTCCCTTTGCAAAACAGGGAGGGTCTTAACCTGACCTCCCCCAAGCTGTGGGGAGGACGAGGTGAGCCGGAAGCCACCCTGGCGTGTGCTCGGTCTCTGGCAACTGCAGCTTTGTCTCACCCTCCTCTTCCCTCTGTCCCTTCCTACAGCTCAAGGTCGATGAGTTCGAATCTAATGTCAATGAGGTGAAGGACCCCTACCCTTCAGCTGACTTCCCAGGTGAGGAGCCCAGAGCCTGGGCTGCAGCAGGTACTGGGGCTAAGTGGGAGGAGCTGGGGCTGAAGGCGACCCACAGGCTGGCTGCTGTGTCCCCCTCTGGGAGGACATGTGTCCTCCACATGGAGGTCAGGACACTGGAGTGCCAGGCCTTGCTAGGAGCTGTCTACCAGCCTGCCTCTCCCTCCGACACACCCTGGAGAACACCCTGCACATATTATGTTCACGCCCCTCTACAAGGACTTACTGATGCCAGCTGTGTGCTTCCATGCTGAGCACCGACCCAATTTTAATTTATTTTAATATTTTATTTAATATTTTATTTATTTTATTTTTATTTAATATTTATTTATTTATTTATTTATTTTATTTTAATTTATTTGAAAGGCACAGTTACAGAGAGAGAGAGAGATCTGGTTCATTGCTCAGATGGCCACAACAGCCGGGGCTGGGCCAGATCAAAGCCAGGAGCCAGGAGCTTCCTCTGGGTCTCCCATGTGGGTAAAGGGGCCCAAGCACTTGGGCCATCTTCTGCTGCTTTCCCAGGCCATTAGCAGGGAGCTGGATCGGAAGTGGAGCAGCTGAGACGTAAAGTGGTGTCCATATGAGATGCCGGCACTGCAGGCAGTGGCTTTACCTTCTGCACCACACACCAGCCCTGAGCACCTGGTTTTCAAGGAGCACAGAGGCTCACGGGTGCTCAGATACTGCCAACCAGTCTCCCAGAACAGCTGTGTCACCCTCCAGAGTGTGGCGGGGTTGGGGCTGGCCTGAGTGGAGCTGTGACTGGCAGTGCAGGCAAGGAGACCAGAGCAGGAGAGGGAGGCCGGGTAAGACCTCCACTAGGGACCAGGGCAGGCCCTGCAAACAGTCAGGGGCTGCAGAGCGTCTGCTCGCCTGGCCAAGGACAGGGTGCTCGGGGATGCAGACCTGGCAGGAACGGCCTTGGGGCCCCCTGGGAAGGCCCTGTGCCAAGAGCTCTGGACTCTTCCTTATCCTGCCGCAGGTCCTTGACATCCCTGCACAAGTTTCTCCATGCAATCAGCTGATTGGCCCCTATTTGCTCTACTTAGCCAGTGACTTTAAGCTCCAAGGGGACTTTTCTTTCCTTTCTGAACCACGCCGTGCCTGGCCCAGGACAGGCCCTCAGTAAATGAAATGAATGGGGAGCATCTTGCGAAGGGAGGTGTGGGAGCCTGGGGCTGGGCTAAGTCAAGGGCAGCGCTCCTGCACACATCTACCAGGAATGAGCGTTCGGGTTGTAGAATCCTCCATCTGGGTGGTTCCCCCTAACCATGGCCACCTATTCCGTGGGAATGGCTGGTGTGTGCAGGTGCAAGGGGACAGGGACAGGCTAGAAGGAAGTGGGGTTGGCCTGTGGGCGGGGCAGCTGGCAGAGCCATCTTCCCAAGGGGCTTGATGTCTGTCCTGTTTCTTCCTCCAAAAACTGGCTCAGAGCAGCAGCTGTGCGACACAGTCACCAGGCACTGCTGAGGAAGTAAGAACCAGCGAGAAGGGGTACAGATCTGGGGCTCTGAGAGCTAACAGTCTCCACGGCGGAGCGTGAACTGTGCCCCTGGGGTCCACGGCTGCCTGGGCAAGCCCAGGGGGGTCACATCAGAACCCTCCCCCGCCAAGTGGCCGTGATGGATGGGGTAGACTCTGACAGGTCTTGCCCCCCCCCCTCGGGGGGGTCTCTGCCAGGATCCTGCTGGGTGATAGAACCCAGGGGGACCCTGACTGTGTGCAGTGCCCCCAATGTGGCCGCTGGAGCCTCCCACCCAGTGAACACATCCGCCTCTATGGCCTCTAGCCCGGCTCCACCCCCTGGGCCTGCCACAGCCCTGGAGCCCGGCTGAAGCTCAGGGAAACCCACTACTCTTTTCCTGCTAGTGGTTTCTCTCCGGGTCCTTATGCTGAGCCCAGCAGGGAACCTCGGAGTCTGTTTATTTCAACAACCTCTTGCCCCTGGTCATTTTCCCAGACTGGGGAGCTACAGCTCAGGAGAGGTCCAGAAGTGCCCAGCACTGGCCAGCAAGTGAATGGCAGAGCCGGGGCCAGAACTCCGGGCTCCTGAAGAGCGTCCTCCACCTGGCTCCCAGTTTGTGGGTGTTTAGGGTAGTGTGGGTCCAGCCTCGAGACAGAAGATACAGCGACAAGATTCCTTGGCCTGGTGCCACTTCTGGAAGTTTCTGGGCCTCCCCAGCAGTCCCAGACGGTGCAAGCCCACTGGTCACAGAACAAGGGAGGGGCCCCAGCCAGACCCGCTCATGCCCTAGTGTCGCACGCCGACAGGCTCCCACCAGGCTCTGAATGTGGCAGCCAGGGGCGTGGCAGAGTGTGGGGAGCCACCTCTCATTTCTCGCCCTCTTCCCACAGGGGATGATGAGGAGGACGAGCCTGAGATCCCAGTGAGCCCCCGCCCGCGCCCGCTGGCCGAGCTGCAACTCAAAGAGAAGGCGGTGCCCATCCCAGAAGCCAGCTCCTTCTTCATCTTCAGTCCCACCAATAAGTGGGTGGCCCCGGGGCTGCTGTGGGGACACTGATGGGGCCTCAGAGAGAGAGAGAGAGAGAGAGCGAGCCAGCGAGCTTGGGATTCTCCATGCCCGCAGGCCGTTAGCTTGAGGTCTTGCTAGTGTCTCGGAGAAGCGATGCGTCCCTGTCTGAGAGCGGTTTCAGACAGGGCGAGGGGATGAGGGCTGGGGACTCGGGGGTTTCTGTCGGCTTCATAACTTGACACCTTTAAAAGACCCTCAGCCTCTAGTCTTGGGGGATCTCAGGTCTGCCTGCCCCAGGGAGGGACCTCAGCGTGCCCCATTCCTCTAATGGGGAACCCTCGGGGTGGGGATTGAGGGAGCTGGTGGAGGGACTTGGGACTAAGGCTGCAGGACGGAATGGGGGCAGGGCCCCTGCGTATCCAGCCAGAGGACCATACAGAGGCAAGACCGCACCTCCATGGACCCCCCGCCATGGGGAGTGGGCAGGAAGGAGATGCGGTCTCACGGGACACTCTGGGGAAGCTGAGTTCCAGCTCACTGCTCACCTGTCTCCCCCGCTGCCCAGGGTCCGCGTCCTGTGTCACCGCATCGTCAATGCGACCTGGTTCACCAACTTCATCCTGCTCTTCATCCTGCTCAGCAGTGCTGCGCTGGCTGCCGAGGACCCCATCCGGGCGGAGTCCGTGAGGAATCAGGTGATGGTGGCCCCTCCACTGGCCTTGCACCCCTCCCCCACTCCACCTCAGCCACCTGCACCTCACTGGCGCCCAGGGTGCAGCTGCATCCTCTTTGCATCCGAGTTCCTGAGGTGTTTGAATTCCCTGGATGGCCAGGACTGCCCAGTGCACGCTTGCTGCCTGCTTTTAATGATGGTGGTGCTGGTGGTGGTGGTGATGGTGGTGATGATGGTGATGGTGATGATGGTGGTGGTGGTGATGATGGTGATGGTGATGATGGTGGTGGTGGTGATGGTGATGATGATGGTGATGGTGGTGATGGTGGTGGTGGTGATGGTGGTGATGGTGGTGGTGATGATGGTGGTAGTGATGATAATGGTGGTGGTGGTGATGATAATGATGGTGGTGCTGGTGGTAACAGTGATGATAGGGATGGGATGGTGATAATGGTGGTGCTGGTGGTGACAGTGATGGTGATGATGGTGGTGACGGTGATGGTGATAATGGTGGTGGTGATGATGGTTGTGATGGTAATGATGATGATGGTGATGATGATAATGATGGTGGCGGTGGTGATGGTGACAGTGATGGTGTGGTAGTGGTGATGGTGGTGCTGGTGATAGTGACAGTGATGGTGATGATGGTGATGATAATGGTTGTCATGGTAATAGTGATAGTGATGATGGTGATGGTGATGATGATAGTGATGGTGATGGTGATGATGATGATGATGATGGTGATGGTGATGGTGATGATGATGGTGGTGATGGTGGTGCTGATGATAGTAATAGTGATGAAGATGATGATGATGATGATGATGGTGATGGTGATGATGATGGTGGTGGTGGTGACGGTGGAGATGATGATACCATTTGCTCCACTCCTCTCACTTGGCTGCTCCCCTTCCTGTCCCATCTCCAGATCCTTGGATATTTTGATATTGCCTTCACTTCTGTCTTCACTGTGGAGATTGTCCTCAAGGTGAGTGAAGGCCCAGGACAGACCGCCCATGCGTGGGCCTCTCTGGGCCAGGGAATGGGAACCTCCCTGCTGTGGCTCCAACCTGCACAAGCTGAGGTCCCTCAGGGGCTGGGCTAAGGGACGGGAGAGGAGCAGGAGTGACTCATGGGATGCAGAACAGGGGACAGGGCGTCAGCCCCTGAGTCGGGTCAGTGGGTGAGCAGGTGGCTGCATGGAAGGCTGCAGGCGTGAAGCGTACCTGGCCCAGGGCCTGCCACCTAGGGTAGCCATCAGTACTTCCCTGCCACACTGAAAGCCCTTTTAGCTTAGGAGCAGGCCTGGAGAGCCATGATTTGTTCCTAGACCTGTTGTAGGAGTCCCTAGAAAAGTGCCCCTGCCCCAGGCTGGATTTCTGGCAGCTCTTTTGATGCCTCATCTGCACATCACTACCTGCCCATTCTCGGGGTGCCCTAGGCTGAAGCCATCATGGGGTGGTGGGCAGGCTCTGGGGGCAGAGGGTGCACCCATCTGTGCCTGACACCCAGCAGCCCCAACCTCACGTTCATGAACATGAAGAGGAGAGGGCCAGGCCCAGAGCAGGCTGTGGGATGGCATCAGGATGGTCCCTTAGGTCAGCGCTCCACTGTCGAGGGAGTGGAGCTGGGGGAGGTGGCGGCTTCCCCAAGGTCAGGGAGATGAGCTAAGGGGTGGGGAGTGAGAGCTGGCCCTGCAAGTTGGACAGGACTGTATCAGAGAGAGGTAGCTGGGGCAGCCCAGAAGGAGAGGCCAGAGCCATGCTCAGAGAGGACAGAGGGGGCCCCTTTGGGCTGGGATATAGCACAGGGGCAGGCCTGGGTTCATGGCGCTGGGGAGGCACATTGAGATAGAATCCCATGGGGCCTTGAATCCCAGGGAAGGCTGCAGCCCTAACGGGCTTTAAGGGCATAACGGGCTTATGCCAAGGGCCTGGGAGACGTCGAGAGGATGGATGAAAGAGCTGGGACGTGAGCAAGAAGGCAGAGGGTGCAAGGGGAAGAGGCAGGGCCTGGGGTCCGGGCTGTGCAGGCTGACTCCGCAATCCCAGGGAGCTCTCTGGGGAGGAGAAACTGTCACGTCCTGCGGGACAGGGGCGGGCCCGGGCCTCCCACTGTGTGGCTCCAGGGGTCAGGAGCCCCGGGGCTCCCTATGGCACATGAAGACAGACACTTGCCCTCTGAGAGCAAAGTCTCCTGGGAGAAGCCCCCATGCTTCAGCCGCAAGCAGGCAGGGCGGGCAGCAGGAGCCGAGTGAGGTGTAGAGACGGTGCCGAAGGCTGCTGCCCAGCCATGCGCTGAGGGAGACAGGGCCGCCCCCGCGCTCGACCCCAGCCAGGACACTGCCTGTCCCCCCCCAGATGACGACCTACGGCGCCTTCCTGCACAAGGGCTCCTTCTGCCGCAACTACTTCAACATCCTGGACCTGCTGGTGGTGGCCGTGTCTCTCATCTCCATGGGTCTCGAGTGAGCAGGGGCAGGGGCCAGCCCCAGGGTGGACACTTCCCCCCTACATGCCTTGTGCGGGAGTCCTGCCCACTGCTGGTTGGTGGGAGCCATGGACATGGCATGGCCTGGAGTTTGCGAGGCGATGCAGAGGGGAGGTGGCAGGGGCCCAGCTGCCTGCTTTCAGACTGCCCCCAGGCTGGTGGGAGAGACAGAGGCTGAGGCCATCCATAGCAGAAGCGTTCTGCTGCATGGCCCACTAGGGGGCGCTTTACCCTGGGGGTGCAGGGAGCTGTGGCGGCAGGCTGCTGCGGGCCCCCGGGGGTCGAGGGGAGACCTGTCTGTCTGGAGCGGCTGCCCCCAGCCCTGTGCCCCTGTGACCTCCCAGGTCCAGCACCATCTCCGTGGTAAAGATCCTGAGAGTGCTGAGGGTCCTCCGGCCCCTGCGAGCCATCAACAGAGCCAAAGGGTTGAAGGTGAGAGGGGGCCTGGGCAGGGCCCCGGGAGGGCAGGGGAGGAGCCCCGGCGGCCCCAGCATGGCCAGGGGGAGAGGGGCGAGGCCGGGACAGGATGAGGTGGGCAACCAGGCTTCCCGCCTGCCTCCTGCTCCCTGGGAGCCAGCAAGTCTTGCCCTTGGGCGTTCCCTGGGCTGGGCTAGTGGGGCTGCAGCTGGCGCAGACCCAGCTGCATGGACCCCTCCGTCCCCAGCACGTGGTCCAGTGCGTGTTCGTGGCCATCCGCACCATCGGGAACATCGTCCTGGTCACCACGCTCCTGCAGTTCATGTTCGCCTGCATTGGTGTCCAGCTCTTCAAGGTGAGGTTCAGCACCCCCCCCCGGTCCTGGGGCCAGCTCTCAGGCCTCTGTGAGGGCCTCCCGCAAGCAAAGGGAGCCCTGCGCTGTGAAAACAGAGGTTCCTGACTGCTCAGTCCCAAGGCCCAGGTGGCACAAGACCCAGTTCCTGGGTGATGACAGTGGCTGGCTTTGCTGTCCACTCCCTCCCGTGGGTCTGGAAGCCACCCCTCCCTCCTCCCACCTCACCCACATCCTCCTGACCAAATCACATGCACCCCAGACCCGTGCCCCACTGTTGCCCTGCAGGGATGTGTGACGTTGTCCCTCTCCGCTCCCGCTCTCCTGGGAGAGCATGGCTGTCTAGGGATCGGCCTTGCAAGGGTGGCCACTCCCACAGGGGCCCCCAGGACCCTCTGCTGTCAGATCATCTGTCAGATCATCTACAGGGTCATGCTTAAGGACCACCAACGAATAGATGCCTCCTGTCATGACCCCAAAACACCGTCTTCCAAAGTCGTGTGTATTGAACCTCAGTTAGTCTAGACAGGCAATGGCCTCCTCTTACAATCATTCATTCACTCAACAAGCATATAAGACTAGAGCATTTTCTCCATGCATGGACCAGGGTCCCTGCTGGGGCTGAGGGGTCACAAACCCAGCAAGGCCCTCCCTGAGGGCAGGACACAGGCTGTGGGGGGATGCAGGCAGGGTGGCTCCCACAGGCCTCAGAGGGGACTCCTGCTGGTCCTGCCTTGCCCTGTTGTGGTGGGGAGACCACGAGGGCTTCCTGGCACTGTGGTGCAGGCCCGGAGGCGCAGGTCCAGGATGTCCACGCAGTCCCCCAGCTCAGCTGGGCACTCAGCAAATGCCGGGCAAAGGCCCTGGGGTGCTCAGCCTGGAAAGCTGGGGAGCAGGCCTGGGAGTAGATGGTGGTGGAGGGAAAAGAGGATTCTGGGCCCTGCCCATGGGGTGAGGCCACGCCTCCGGGAAGAAGAGCCGGGCTCCTTGCAGGCGCTGCCTCGCCTTCTCCCGGCCGGCGTGCCTGGCCCACTCCGCTGTCCCTGTCCGTGACAGCTGTCTCCCTCTCCTGGTGCAGGGCAAGTTCTTCAGCTGCAACGACTTGTCCAAGATGACAGAAGAGGAGTGCAGGTGCAGCAGGCTCTACTGGCCCAGGGCACCATGGGAGGGGCCGCCTGGCACAGCCCTCACGTGGGGGGTGGGAGGTTCACAGACGCCGCTGCAGGGAGGGAGTTGCCCAGTGGAGTCCCCTCTAGTCCCAGACCCAGACCCTCACTCCCTCTGCACCCTCCTGCCCAGGGCCTAGAGGCTGTGGGGGGTGGGGGTCTCTGTGCAGTGACTGTCCCATCCCCCCACCAGGGGCTACTACTATGTGTACAAGGACGGGGACCCCACGCAGATGGAGCTGCGCCCCCGCCAGTGGATACACAACGACTTCCACTTTGACAACGTGCTCTCGGCCATGATGTCGCTCTTCACGGTGTCCACCTTCGAGGGATGGCCTCAGTGAGTGAGCCTGGGGCAGGGCTGAGCCAGGGAGCCAGCTGGCCCCTCGGCAGCCCCAAAGCAGGGGCCCCGTAGACCCCCCAGCTCGCTCGTGGTGTGTAGGACTGGAGTGGTCTCTGGTCACTCCAAAGTGAGCCTGACCAGGGCTCTGATAAAATGTCCTTGGGGCACCAGCGTGCGAGTGCCTCTCTGCCCACAAGGGAACCCACTGACTGGGTAGGGCTGGCCAGGGGACCCCGTGGAAAGGCAGGGAGGGCCCTTCTAGGATCCGTCAACCTCTCTCCCGTCCTCTGACCGCCCTGCCGGCCTGTCCTCCCTGTTCTGCCCACCCCAGGCTGCTGTACAAGGCCATAGACTCCAACGAGGAGGACATGGGCCCCGTTTACAACAACCGAGTGGAGATGGCCATCTTCTTCATCATCTACATCATCCTCATTGCCTTCTTCATGATGAACATCTTTGTGGGCTTTGTCATCGTCACCTTCCAGGAGCAGGGGGAGACGGAGTACAAGAACTGCGAGCTGGACAAGAACCAGGTGCCGGGGCCGCCTGCTGGGGCTGGGGTGGGAGCCTCCTGCCGGCCCTCGCACCCGCCCTCTCTCCTCTCTCCAACCGGAAACAGCTGGGGAGTGGGCAGTGTTCTCACGGAAGCCCCATGGTGCCCACAGAGAGGAGGCCCTTCAGAGCCCCTGGGCGAGGCCAGAGCCATGGGTAACTCAAGGGGAGCCTGGGGCACAGTGGAGTTCTTTCCCCAGACAGCTCCCGGGGTCCCTCAGCCACAGGCTCCTGGCCTGCAGTGGGTATGGGCGGGGCCCCTCGGTTCTGACCTGTCCTATCACATTGTACCCCAGCGCCAGTGTGTGCAGTATGCCCTGAAGGCCCGCCCACTGCGGTGCTACATCCCCAAGAACCCATACCAGTACCAGGTGTGGTACGTCGTCACCTCCTCCTACTTTGAATACCTGATGTTCGCCCTCATCATGCTCAACACCATCTGCCTGGGCATGCAGGTAAGGGGTTCCGGGCTAGAGGACTCCCCGGTTCTCCCTAGCAGCCATTTCCAGGGCACCTGCTCTGCGCTGGGCACTCGGGTTTATTAGGAGTCAACTCAAGCACACAGGTGCAAGCAGGAGCAGACTTTCCTAGGAGGAGGAAGAACGGGCTGTCCGATTTTCTTCTGTTGGTGCCAATCTGGATGACTGAGTTGGTTGGAACCTTGGCTCTGGACCTAAGAACGCTGGGTTTAGGCTTCACAGTCTAGGTGTCTCTCGTAGGAGCTGTGCGTCCTCTGTAGACAATACCTTCATGGGCAGCGTCATGATCAAGCTTTAAGTAAGCACCTGACCCCTTGAGCCTGTAGAGACGGACTCACATGGCTAGCTGCCCTGACCCCTTGGAGTCCAAGACACGCCCAACCACAAGACCACACCGTCCAGGTCACAAGGAGATGGGGAGAGAATGGCGGAGCCAGTGGGCCCAGACTGTACAGGGGATGGTGACAATGGCTTGTCTTGGGCTGAGTCAGGCAACAGAAAGCAGCAGCCACCAGCCCCTTCTGAACAGCCGGGGGGGGGGGGGGGGTTGGAAGAGGTAGGCCTTGTATCAACCTTCTGACAAAAGTGTGAGAAACCCCAGGAAAATGTATGGGGACGCCGTTTAAGGAAGACCCCAGCAGCAGGCCCAGGGGTCCAGGTCATTGCCTTTACTGCCTCCCGGCCCTGGGGGCAGCATGTAGACAGGGTGGGCTTGGTGAGCTCCATGATGCCACCAACCACAGAAGCTGGGGTCTTCTCTCCCCACCCTGTGCCCAGATGACTAGCTGAGACCTGCTGCGGCCCTGCTGGGGAACCGCCCATCCCGGACGTCCCAAAGCAGATCTGTCAGTGAGCTCTGGCCTGGCAGCCCTGTGCTTAGATAACCTCCCCAGGGGCGGGCGCTGTGGCAGAGCAGGTTACGCCACGGCCTGCAACGCCAGTACCCATCTACTTCCGATCCAGCTCGCTGCCAATGGCCTGGGAAAGCAGCATAGAATAGCCCAACTGCTGGGGCCCCTGCACCCTCATGGGAGACACAGAAGGCTCCCACCTTCGGATCAGCCCAGCTCCAGCCATTGCGGCCATTTAGGGAGTTAACCAGCAGATGGAAGATCTGTCTGTCTCTCCTCTCTGTAACTGTCTTTCAAATAAATAAATCTAAAAGAAAGAAGGAACGAAGGGAGGGAGGGAGGGAGGGAGGGAGGGAAGGAGGGAAGAAGGAAGGGAGGGAACCTCCCCAGCAGGACTTGGAATGGGGGCACAACTCATCTCCCCCTCCTCTCACTGCCCCTCTTGTGGGGATGCTGGAGGGCTGGGGGTATCCATAAGATTTGCTAAGCAGCCCCCTGGTTTCCTGGCAGGGTTGGGGTCACCCAGGGAGAGGAGGGGCTCTGGGAAGGCCGTGTGCAGGATGGATGAGGCACTCCCTCCCACTTCCCCTCCACAGCACTACCACCAGTCAGAGGAGATGAACCACATCTCAGACATCCTCAACGTGGCCTTCACCATCATCTTCACGCTGGAGATGATCCTCAAGCTCTTGGCGTTCAAGGCCAGGGTGAGCGCTGGGCCCACCGGACCTGGCGGGAGGGGTCCTGCCACGGCCCATCCCCCTGCCTCCCCTCCTGAAGCTCCTTTTTGCTCCCAACCTGCTCACCATGTCCGCCTGCACAGGCAGGGCAGGTGCCAGACGGACTGAGGTCAAAGAGGTGACCGGCACCTCGTCCCTGCCGGCGTCTTTGTACCTGCCTTGCACCCAGTCCCCAGCTTCCTTGAATCTTCTGAAGCACAGGCTTGGGGCCGGGGTGGGGCATCTTTCCCCGTTTCTTCCAAGGCCGCTCCCTCGGTTCTCACTCCCTGTCAGTTCTGTGTGATCAGTTTCTGGGCAGGGCATTCAGTGGGGATCCAGAGACCCCAATCCTGAATGTCCAGCAACTCCCCTGGCCTTCTACCTTATGCTCAGGAGCAAGGGCCACGGTCGCACCAATGGGAAGTGCAGCCCTGGGCACCCGCACCCCGCACCTGGCCCCGCAGATCTGCGTCACCCCCAGTGGGACCCTGGGCTCCGCTGGCCTCCCCAGGCTCACCCCTGGCTCCCCCGTCTCTCCCCTTCCTAGGGCTATTTCGGAGACCCCTGGAATGTGTTCGACTTTCTGATTGTCATCGGCAGCATCATTGACGTCATCCTCAGCGAGATCGACGTGAGTATCGGGGGCGGAGTCTCACTGGGCTGGGGGGGCACTTGCTCCATCTACAGATCCTTGGGGGGTGCCCACGGGTGTGCCACAGGCGTAGCTGTGGTCTCTGCCCACCACCTGCCACTGTCCTGGGGAGCAGAGAGGACTCGGCTGCCGGCAGAGGCCGTGGTGGGTGTGCGAGTGGGAGGGTGCGGCCAGGATGGAAGGGCTGGTGGAGCCAGTGCTCTCTGCCAGGACCAGGGCAAAGTGCCCACGTCTAGGAAGTGAACCCGGGGATGAGGGGCAGGAAGTGAGAATGAGCGGAAATAGGGACCCAGTTACAACACTGGTCCTTGTGCTAGCAACACCACAGTGAGGTGGGGGAAACCAACAATAAACACCGATAATGTGACGGGGAGACAAGTGCATGTCAGGGAGAAGCTGAAGGCAGTGAAGCAGTCGGAGTGGAAGAGAAAGGGGGGACTGGGACGAGCTGGCTTTGAAGCAGTGGCGAGGGAGGGGGCCGTACAGGTACAGGAGAGAGCGTGTGTGCAAAGGCCCTGCGGCAGGAGGTCGGGGGAGAAGGCAGAGGTCAGCTCACCAGGCCCTTATGATATTGAATGATATGATAGGTTATGATATTGAGAAGTCAAGGTTTTATTCTGAGAGAGCCGAGAGCCTTTGGAGGATTTAAGCACGGTGAAGCTTCGGCTGTAACGGGGCCTCCCTGGCTGCCGTGTGTCGTGCGCCGTTCTGGGGAGCAGCAGGAGGCCGTGGGAGGTGATGGCGGCCAGAGTGGGTGCAGTGGGAGCGGTCTCCTTCTGGGTCTGTTTCAAAGGTTGAGCTGACAGGGTGGCGAATGTCCCCAGGAGCTGGACGAAGACCCTCAGCGTGGGGGGAGCCAGGGAAGAAGCGGCGGGGTCTGTGCTGTGAGCGGGAGGGCAGGGCGAGGTCCAGGCTGGAGGATCTGTGGCTGAGGGGGGGCTGCAGGCTGGAGGAGGGGCCAGGGAGGGGCAGGTCCAAGAGCCGGAGGCTGAAATCCAGCAACAGCTTCCCTGGGCAAGTGCCCAGCAGTGGGCGGTGTCCTGGGGCCAAGAGGGAGGCAGGGGTGGGAGAAAAAGGGCGTTCGTCTGTCTGAGCCACCCTAGCCGTGGCCAGGGGACTGGCTGACCTGGCCATGGGGACCCAGGTGGGCCATGAGCTCCCCAGCCCAGGGACTCACGTGTATGTAGGGCAACCTCCAGCTACTCAGTGAAAAGGACTTTGGGCCACACCGATCATGGGGCAAGCCTTTTGATGTGTGGGGGTGGGAGCAGGGGAATCAGCACTGGGGGCGCCTGGGGACTGGGGGTGAGGCAGCAGTGGGGGGAAAGTCTGGAGTCTGAGGAGGGGCCTGGGCTGAGGGTCCTACAGGCTGAGCCCTGCAGGGGAGCGGCATCCTCTGGGGACTTGGCTGCCGGCCAGCTGGTCACCATGGGCTGGGGTCTGGAACCATGGGCACCTTCCTCCCTGCTGCCCCCCTGCTCAGAACAGACAGGGACAGACAGCTCAGTGCCCGTGAGGAGCAGAGCGCTCTCTGGACAAAAAGCCCTCAGGACATGAGTGTACATGCCTGGATGCCTGTGTCTGTGTGCACCTGTGTGTGTGCCTGTGTTTGCATGTGTGCATCTGTGTGTATGTGTGCCTATGAGTGTGGATGTGTAAGTGTGTGTTGCATATGTGTGTGCATTTGTGCATTTGTGTACACGCATATGTACATGTGAGTGCATATGTGTCTTCTGTGTGTGCACGCTTGTGTGTATATGTGTGCACATTCGTGTCTGCAAGTGTGCATGTGTCTGTGTGCACACATGTGTGTGCATCTGTGTGTATGGGTGTGTATATGGGTCTATGTGTGCATATGTGTGTGAACATGTGTACATGGTGTGTGCGTGTGTGAGTGTGTAGATGTATGTGCACGTGTACACATGTGTGTACCATCTATGTCCGCCCACACTGTTCTTGCTGGGAAGAGAGCCTCCCTCAGGGCCCATGATCTGAGAGCCCCACTTCACACAGCACAGAGGAGCGAATTCTCAACCACACAGCAAGCAGCCCACATTAGGTGTAGCTGCTTCTTGAAGTTTGAGGTCTGCGGAGGGGAGGCCTGGATAAACCAAGGCGGGTTTTGGGTGGTGAAGACGAGAGGGTGTCAGTAGCCACTATTTGGTTTTAAGGGCCAGCCGACATCCCTTACCAGTAACATTTGCTTGGAGTCATGTTGAGATTCATGTTGAGATTGATTTTCCTTCCTAATGCACACACCAGGGAAAGGTCTATGGCAGTGTGTCGGTTAGAACTTTCTGGAATGATAGACACGCCCCATCCAGTGTGGTTGCCTCTAGCCACATGTCTGTGGGCACTGGAAATGTGGCTGGTGAGTGGCCAGCAGCTGACCCATGGACAGCAGGGGTCTGAGACCTGCTTGTCCTCCTGTTGTGTGTGACAGTCAGCGGGGGTACATCCAAAGCCCCCTCCCTTAGGCGCTGACTTAACTGGCCTGGGTGACACGTATGTTTTTAATGGTCTGCCTGTGATCCACACGTAGTCAGGACAGAGAGCAGTGGTCCAGAGAAAAGCTGCCGAGGCAGACAGGGCACAGGGGACCCCTCTGCCCACAGTAAGGGGAAGACAGGGCAGTGACTTGGCCCAGGGCTTTGGAACGAGGGCTTCTTACAAAATGGAGCCCAAGGGAGAGACGGGATGAGCAGCAAAACCTGTGGCTCCCGCACACGCAGCCACCTGCTCTTTAAGAGCCCGACCCCTAGAGGTGCACCGTGACCTCTGTTGCAGCGATGTCCACGTCCCCAGAGGAGCTCTGTGCCTGGAAGGTGGCCCTTCCCTCAGGGCTTCAACCTGGCCTCCAGGTGACAGGGGCGTGAATCCACTTGCGGTGACAAGTGCTGCACCTGTCAGGGGCGTCCCCAGCGTCACACAACCCAGACACAGGGAGGACCCGAGCCCTTGTGCCCTGTAGATGCATTGTGGAGCTGAGAGGGACCTGTCCGCGTCCAGTCCCCATCCCCTCCCGGCTCCTTTGCCCCAGCCTCCCGCCTCACTGCCCCCACAGAGCTTCGTCCGTCCGTCCTCACTCCCACCTACCCCTGCCCCCGACTGCAACCACGTGGGGCTGGCACCCTGCCTCTCTGTCTTTTTCTCTCTCTAACTCGTCCGCGTCCGTCCCTCCTGACACTTCTCTTCACCTCCCTCCCTCGTGTCCCTCCTCCTCTGCCCCCTCCCCTCCCCTCCCCTCGTCTCTTTTCTCCACAGACTTTCCTGGCCTCCAGCGGGGGACTGTATTGCCTGGGTGGCGGCTGCGGGAACGTTGTAATTCCGGGCTGCATGAGGCTGCCAGCGCCCCGCCCTGCAGCTGCGCAACTGCATGGGGTGCACCTGCTCGCAGGGCTCCTTCCCCGGGGCAGGCTGCTTGCAGGCCCCAGCTTAGGGTGGCGGGGGCACTGCGGTCAAGCGTGCATGGACGCAGCGGCTTCCTGGAGCCCTGGGAAGGGAGAGTCCTCTTGGGCACCCTGTGCACAGATGGGAACACACAGGGCTGCGACTGTGGGCGCTGGACTTTAGTGACTGCTCATCGGGGACACTGGGAGCAGAGCAGACAGGGCTGGCTCTTCCGGGGCAGAGGCTTGTCTGGCTGGGGCGAGGGCAGGGGGCAGCCATGGTGAATTGATGGCGACAGAGCAGCCAAGCTTCTGGAACTTTTGCATCGGGAGGACCCTAGGAGGGGAGCCTCCAGGGTCCTCAGCTCAGTGGCAGCTTGAGGGGGAAGTGAGAAGAGCAGGAGGCCCAGAGAGGCTGGCAGCGGCCTCACCCCCCACAGAATCCCTGCTGCTGCCCCAGCATGGGCTCAGCGCACGGCTTGGTGCCCCACGTCCACCCCGGCTCCCAGCTGATCGGCCCCCGAGCGCTCACCCCGAGGATGGCCCAGAGCTAGTGGATGGCTGGGGCATGCCCCCATGCACAAGGCACCTCTGCCCGCCCTGCCCCTGCCCCCCGGAGGGACGCCCCCAAACTGACCTCTGGGGCTGCCGCCCCGCAGGACCCAGACGAGAGCGCCCGCATCTCCAGTGCCTTCTTCCGCCTGTTCCGGGTCATGAGGCTGATCAAGCTGCTGAGCCGGGCCGAGGGCGTGCGCACCCTGCTGTGGACATTCATCAAGTCCTTCCAGGTGCTGGCCAGCGTGGACTCTACACAGACAGGCCCCTGGGACCATCCTCCTCCTCCTGGGGGTGGAGCCCTGGGGACCCGGGCAGGGGAGAGACTCTGGCGAACTGAAGGGGGGCCGCTGGGTAGAGCCTTGGCGCTGACAACTGCCTCCTGGCCCCACAGGCCCTGCCCTACGTGGCCCTGCTCATCGTCATGCTGTTCTTCATCTACGCCGTCATTGGCATGCAGGTGAGCGGGGGGCGGGGGGTGCTGGGTGGCCTGGATCCACTCCCATCTGAGAGTCCTGATGCCAGTGGCCTGCTTGCTCCTGGGAACACGGGTGTGCTGCACGCACAGAAACTTCCCACACACCAGACGCGAATCCAGGGTGTCTGCCTCCACGGCTGACGCAGCCGGAAAGGGGGGGGTTCTGGGGAGGTAGGGCTGAAGGGAGGTGGGGGGCAGAGCAGGCGGGAGAGGGCCGCAGGAGCGGCACCCGGGGGCCGCTTTTGTCCAGGTAACAGCGCCAGGGCGCTTTGTGCCTCGCAGATGTTCGGGAAGATCGCCCTGGTGGACGGGACCCAGATCAACCGCAACAACAACTTCCAGACCTTCCCGCAGGCCGTGCTGCTGCTCTTCAGGCAAGAGCCGCGCGCCCCGCGTCCCCTGCACGCAGGGCCTGCACCCGGAGGGGTCCCCGCTTGGCTTACCGCTCAGCTGTCACTGTCTCAAAGGCTGTATGCGCTCCTGAGTCGGGGCCCCACTTCTTCACTCTGCTCTGGGCCCCTGCGGCCACTTATCCCTCCAACCTGACCCCTGCAGCAGAGACAGGGGTCAAGTGTCCCGAGGTGGCCTCGGTGCCCCCCAACCCTGCCTCACCTGGGACAGCACAGGGCTTTCTCTTGCTGTTCCCTCCATGGATTGATTTTTCCCCTCCGGCCAAGCAGCCCCTTGGCTGTAAGTCAGCTCCTACGTGTAGCACCTGTGAGAGCGGAGCAGCGGGGCTGCAGTGCACAGGGGAAACTGAGGCCAAGCTACACGGTGAACTTGGCCATCTGACCTCTCTCCTCCTGCCTCTGGCTGCCCGTGGCCCATGCCCTGCCGCTGCCCCGCTGGCCTCCTGCAGGGCCCAGCCGGAGTGGCCAGGAGCCTTTTCCTTGCAGGTGTGCAACAGGGGAGGCGTGGCAAGAGATCCTGCTGGCCTGCAGCTACGGAAAGCTGTGCGACCCGGAGTCGGACTACGCCCCGGGCGAGGAGTACACGTGTGGCACCAACTTCGCCTACTACTACTTCATCAGCTTCTACATGCTCTGTGCCTTCCTGGTGAGAAGCCGGGGTGGGGGTGGAGGCCTGCAGCCTGGGGAGGAGCCTGCCTTCTCCCCGCCGCCGGCTGTGTCCCAGGAACATGGGAGATTCTGGTTAGATTGCCCCTCGTTCTGGTCATCCTGGGTGTGGCTGTGCTTTGTGGGTGCTTTTTCATGCTCCAGGGGGATTGCGAAAAGTTTCCCATCTGTATCCCTGTATCTGATTAACAGTCAGTGGCAGTGATCAGAGGAGCTGTATGAGGCTTGGTCCTAAGTGGGCAGGGGCTTCCTACAAAGCCGCATCACCTAGGCAGACCTCAGAAGACGAGGAGGAGGCTGGGACTCTGGCACTGGGGTCCCAGAGGAGGTCCCCAGTGTGGTTAGTGACATAGCCCCAGGTCTTGTAGACTCCAGGGCAGCTGTCTTTGCCTGGGAAGGCATCCAGCGGACCCTCACTCCTTCACTCTTTTTTCTTTCTTATATTTGCTCAAAACCGTGGTCTGAGTGCCCGAGGCATACCAGGCCCTGGGCTGGGTGCGGGGGATGCAAAAAGGAACATGACCCAGTCCTGGCCTGCTGGAACTCGTGGGGTGCCAGGGGGATCTGTGTATGAGCAAACCTTGCAATCCTAAGGGGTACCCTGTGTTGGGAGGCAAGGCAAGCACAGGAACGGGGCATGGACAGGGGGCACAAAGGAGGGGGAGCCCCTTTCTAGCTGGGGTTGGGTGGGAGGCTGAGATTCGAGCAGCTTCCCATGAGATGCTTGAGGTGGGATGAAACCGTGTAGCTGCACCGGGCGGAGGGCCCTGCCTGTGTGTGAGCATGGGGGCTTGGCACAGCCCTGCCTGCACTTGGAATGGGGTCGTGACGAACTGGAATGTAGACCCCAGAGAAGGAGAGGCTCTGGCCCCAAGCCCAGGGCACCGCTCCCACACCCCCATCCTGTCCCTGTGTCACCTGCCTTCCTGCCGGGAACCTGCGTTTCTCCATCTGCAGATCATCAACCTCTTCGTAGCTGTCATCATGGACAACTTTGACTACCTGACACGCGACTGGTCCATCCTGGGCCCTCACCACCTGGACGAGTTCAAGGCCATCTGGGCAGAGTATGACCCAGAGGCCAAGTGAGTACAGCCTCAAGGCTCTGTGCTGGGCCCTCCCCAAACCGTCACCGCTGCACCGTAGCCCCTGTCCTACTCTCCCTTAGGGAGCCGCTGTCCCCTCCCCTCCTATATCCAAGCCCCCCCTCACCAGTCAGAGACTCAGAGCCCCAGGGCATAAAGACCCCTGACTTCCTTGGGAAGTGGTAGCCAGCTTCTGCTTGGACACTCCTAGGAGTGGGCAACCCAGTACCTGACCAGACACTGTGGGCTACGTGAGCTGCACTTGTGTAAAATGCAGAGTCCCAGGCACCATGTGCATCGCCATGAACCCGATCATCCGGGCAGATGCCTGCTCGTTAAAGCTGGCTCTCTTGCATTCTTCCTAGAAAGGGGAGTAGGCCACATTTGGGGGCGGGGTCCTGGTGCCAGGCCCTGTGCTTAGCTAGCACCATCGGTATCCCGTCATTTCATCCTTACGACCACCTCCTACGTTCTCAGTCCCCTGGAGAGGGAAACCCAGGCTCAGAGAGGTGGAATAAGCTGCCTTAGGTCACACAGCTGGACAGGGGTGATGCCGAGGTCCAGCACATCTTCCCAGTGCCCTTGGCACCTGTGTCCCCGGCCTGCCTCCCCCGGAAATGCTTCACTCCTTTCAGAGGAAAGAGAAGGTCGTCTGGGCCTTCCCAAGCTGCTTTTCCCCAAGGACCCACGCCTGCCCCTCTGACCTGCCGGGTCGCTCAGCTTTGAGCCTCTGCGGTTTCCGGCCCTGGCCCAGCTCTGGAAGGCCCACCTCCCTTGATCCATACCCTCTACTCCTGTTAGCACAGCCCCGGAGCCCCCTACCAGAATGGCCACAACCTAAGGGAGGTCTAGCCATGGGGAAGAGGGAGCCCCAAATTCCAGGCCTACAGATTCCTCCATCTGAGGGCACCCCATTTCTGGTGGGGAGCCCCCACACTGCAGCTTCTTGGGAAAGGCAGCCGGGCTCCCAGCACCCAGATGGCTGGATGGACAGGGCGTATTGTTCCCTGTCCCCAGCTCCCTACCCCTTCGCCCAGCCTTGGAGCAGGGCCGCAGGTCTGGGTGGCACTGCCCGGTGTCCGAGTCTCTGTGTCCTCCTGCAGGGGGCGAATCAAGCACCTGGACGTGGTGACCCTGCTGAGAAGGATCCAGCCCCCTCTGGGCTTCGGGAAGTTCTGTCCACACCGGGTGGCCTGTAAGGTGAGTGGGAAGCCGGGGAGGCGTGGTCCTGGGGGGGAGGGAGGGGCTGGTGCCCTGGGCAGGGCAGCCTGCTGGATAAGTCACTCTAGAGCAGTGATATTCTGGGAAACCAAGTGCCTCCCTGAGGACCCAGAGCCTCATCACTCCAGCTCCTCATGCAGGGTGTCCTGGTCAGCCTGCACCCATCTGCCAGGCCGGGTCGCAGCCCAACAGCAAGCCCCCGTCTCCCCCACAGCGCCTGGTGGGCATGAACATGCCACTGAACAGCGATGGCACAGTCACCTTCAATGCCACGCTCTTCGCCCTGGTGCGCACGGCCCTCAAGATCAAGACAGAAGGTGAGGGCCTTCCCCGGGGGGAGGGGGCTCACTCCCTCGTCCCAGGGGATGTTTTCCAGCCCTGCCTCTGCCAGGTCCCCAGAGCTAAAGGCTGGAACCAAGAGCAAGGGAAGATACAGAGGCAGGAC
This sequence comes from Sylvilagus floridanus, assembly GCA_949820135.1. Classification (NCBI taxonomy): domain Eukaryota; kingdom Metazoa; phylum Chordata; class Mammalia; order Lagomorpha; family Leporidae; genus Sylvilagus; species Sylvilagus floridanus. Next base: position 87,173,490 of record OX463240.1, read on the forward strand.
CTCAGGCTGTGGCCACAGAGACCTCGTGTCCCTCGTGGCTCAGAGAGAGCCTGAGAATTCTCTGCAGGGCGAGAGAGCTGCCCCCAGCTCCTCCCATTGTTCTGTGGTCAGCGAGGGGTGGGGTGCCCTGAGGTTGGTTCTTGGCGGGAGCAGAGGACCCAGGGGGCAGTGGGCAAGCTGATGGGCATCTGAACTCGACTCTGCTAAGCCTGCAGGTCTTGTGGCCAGAAAGACAGACGTGGTGGGAGCAAGGGGGCGGAGTCAGGGTAAGCTCTCCATGTTGGACTCAGGGCCATCCTTGGAGGGAAGGTAGAGGAGGATTGGGGTAGGGAGCTGCAGGAAGGCTGTGGAGGAATACTGGGCACAGGGAGTTGAAGGTTTGGGGGAGGAGAGCAGGTGTGACAGCCTCCAAAGCCCGCCCCTCTGAGCCCCGGAGTGAGTACAGGGGGAAGAAGTGCGTGATCTGAGGGCCAGGCTGCCTCAGAGAAGCAGTGAGTTCTTCCCCCCATTTCCAGTGCTCAGCCCAGCAGGTGTTGCAAAAGAAAACTCAGCCGGTGCCTGCTGAGTGTGTGGCTGGCTCTCGGAGAGGTTCAGCCCGTGCTGGGGCAGGTGGCTCGGCCTGAAGACTCTGAGGCTGCTCTCACTTTCCCCCGCCCCAGGGAACTTCGAGCAGGCCAACGAGGAGCTGAGGGCCATCATCAAGAAGATCTGGAAGAGAACCAGCATGAAGCTGCTGGACCAGGTCATCCCTCCCATAGGAGGCAGGTGCTGCTCTGGGAGACCAGGGTCCGGGAGCCATCACGGAAGGCGGGCAAGGAGCTGCATGGGGTTCTGGGAATAGCTCCAACCCTCTGTAAATGCCTTAGGTAGACCATGTGGGCATCCAGCAGGGACCCCCCCCACCAGCCTCAGGGTGGAAGGTGCCCATTGACCACGTCGGATGACAAGGGACGGCCAGCACCCCTGGATCCTACCCTGAATCCAGTGTCAGAGTCCCGTTGGTCCTCAGGACGTCTCTTGTTGGCTGCTCTGCAGATGACGAGGTGACCGTGGGGAAGTTCTACGCCACATTCCTCATCCAGGAGCACTTCCGGAAGTTCATGAAGCGCCAGGAGGAATATTACGGGTATCGGCCCAAGAAGGACACCGTACAGATCCAGGTAAACCCAATCCAGGCAAAGTCCAAGGGACTCACCCTCCCCCCTGCAGTGAGCCAGGTCTCCCGCCTCTAGTTTCCTGTCTGTGACCTTGAGGGCCCAGGGGAGGAGGCATAGAGGGCAGAAGAGAGCCCCGAGGAGCGAGGAAAGGGGTGGGGGACAGTTCTAAATGGCCCCCAGTGGAAGGTGTTCAGATGCAAGAGAAGAACCAGAGCCCCTTGTTCCAGCAGGTGGGACCACAGACAGTAGGATTCATGCAAAGGAGAGACAAGTTAGATAAGAGCGGTGGTCTCCAAAGAAGGGAGACCCCCCAGGCACTGCTTAAAACACTCCTTTGAGTGTGGAAAGAGAGCTTCAGAACTGTTTTAATCTCACCAGGTTTTTTTATTCCTATTTTTCACATTCACTGGAAAGCACACAATTTGTAAGTTGAAACGTGGACTTGCATTTGGGCCGTGTGTCTAAACATTGACTTCAATTTTTTTTAAAGGTTTATTTATTTACTTGAGAGGTGGAGTTACAGAGAGAGAGAGAGAGGGAGGGAGGGAGGGAGGTGTCTTCCATCTACTGGTTCATTCCCCAGTTGGTTGCAACATCTGGAGCTGGGCCAATCTGAAGCCAGGAGCCAGGAGGTTCTTCTGGGTCTCCCAGGTGAATGCAGGGGCCCAGGGACTTGGGCCATCCTCTGCTGCTTTCCCAGGCCACAGCAGAGAGCTGGATCAGAAGTGGAGCAGCCAAGTCTCGAACCGGCGCCCATATGGGATGCTGGCATTGCAGGTGGAGGCTTAGCCCACTTTGCCACAGCACCGGCCCCTCAATTTACTTTTACTTTTAACAACTTACATTGACGTCACTACTGTTCTGATGCCGGAGCTCTTCGTCCTTCCAAAAGCCGTGCACTTTTCTGGACCGTGTGAAAGGAGTTCCAACGTGATGTCCCACCCACCCGCCATACAGACATGGGTGTTCCCCTGCACAACCACACTGCAACCTCCCAAATCAGGAAATGACCACAGATATGTGACTGCCATCTGATGCCCGGACTTCATCCGGGTTTCACCAGGAGTGTCCTTCCTGGCGAATCCGGAATAGGAATAGCACAGAAATCGCCGTGTTCCCATTGCAAACCCTCAGGGACACCGGTGTTGCTCCGCCCCACTGCTGGTGATAGGAACGTTGATCAGCTCCCAAGTATGTGCTAATGGCACTCGCAATGCAGGACTCACTGAGTACAAGGATTTCTCGGCCTGGTGGCCTGGGAAGGGTCCGTGAAGTCTCTGCCCAGGGGATCAAGAGAAGAATCCTTGGGGACCAATAGGGCGTGGACTGTCTCAGAGGCCAGAGCAGGACCCAGTGGCCTCACAGGACCCTGGGACAATGAAGGAGCCAGGAGGGAGAGTGGGGCCTGCACGGGGGCCCTTAGCAAGAACCCCCCAGGCAGGGATGGGAAGTGAGGAGGCCATGAGAAGTGGGTCCGGTCTCCTCCCTTGGACTGAGGGGTCCCGGGTCGCTTTGCCATCCCCAGGCTGGGCTGAGGACCATAGAGGAGGAGGCGGCCCCTGAGATCCGCCGCACCATCTCAGGAGACCTGACCGCCGAGGAGGAGCTGGAGAGAGCCATGGTGGAGGCTGCGATGGAGGAGGGGATCTTCCGGGTGAGTGAGGGCTGCGACCACTCCTGGTGGTCCAGACAGCGAGAGGCCGTAACCCTCAGGGAAGAGGAGCCCATCGGGGAAGAGGAAGTCCCCTTCCACCTGCCTCTCCCAGGACTCGGGGTCAATGACCCAGCCCGCCTACGCGAGGTGCCAAACACAGAACACCTTCCCATCCACCCCACCCCTGCCAGGCCCCTCCCCCATCTTCTCCCCACAAGCCCCAGCCAACCAGCCATGGCCCGAGGCCCTCCATGGTCAAGTGCACCCCCTGCTTGCAGTTACACAGTCTCCATCCCCTGGCTCTGTCCCGTGTTTCTCAGCACATCAGAGCTGGAAGGCCCTCCGTGGCCACCTCGGGAAACCTCTGTGGAAATGGGGGCCCAAAGAGATGGCGTGGGATGCTAATACGCATAGTAAGTGAGTCTCAGAGGGGAGCCGGGAGCCAGCTCTGCACACTGCCGGTCGGTGCTCCCTGCACCCCATTTTCCCATCTGGATGGCCTTGTTCCTGGCATGGTCCCTAGGTGTACCCAGCCTGGGGTATCAGATCAAGGACTTCCTGGGTGTCAGGATTCTCTCCTGCTCTCACTGCTCCGTCCATTCTCCTCCAGCCTCGCGGGCTTGTTCCCAGGCGACAGCCCCGGTGCAGCCCCTGTTCTCCTTGCCCTAGAGGACGGGAGGCCTGTTCGGCCAGGTGGACACCTTCCTGGACAGGACCAACTCCCTGCCCCCGGTGATGGCCAACCAAAGGCCGCTCCAGTTTGCTGAGATAGAAATGGAAGAGCTCGAGTCGCCTGTCTTCTTGGAGGACTTCCCTCAAGACGCAAGAACCAACCCTCTCGCTCGTGCCAATACCAACAACGCCAATGCCAATGTTGCCTATGGCAACAGCAGCCATAGCAACAACCAGATGTTTTCCAGGTAGGACTACTGGGATAGCATTGGAGGACAAATTCCGAGGGTTGCAAGTTGACTTGGGAGGGGCACCCCAAAATTATAAGATGCCTTCTGTGGCCCTTGGGATCCACCCCGCACGCTAATGCCTGAGGCCAACTGGGCTGCTGAGACGCCTTTGGCCAGCAGGTGGCAGCCACATGCTGTTGGCCCCCTGCTGAGTGGATCTGGGGTTTTTGTCCTGCAGCACATACCCCCAAAACCTGTGGACAGCAAGGCTCAGTTACTGCATTCGGGATTCAGAGAGACCGTGCTGCTGGGTGGTGCCCGTTTCAGGCTAAAGCTGACCTGCGAAAGGCAGGCTAGGAGCTGGCTCCAGACAGACCTTCTGTTCTGGACGGGAGGCCGGCTGCTGGGAGGTCCCTGCCTGGAAAGGCCAAGTCCCAGGCGTTAGGATCAGGGACACAGGGAGAGGCCAGGCGAGCAGCTGCTGGCTGAGGCCAGAGCTGCCTGCTGTCCCTGGAGTCAGAGGGACCCCTTGAATTCAGCCCACACGCCCTGCATAGCGCGTGCCGCTTTGGGTCACCATGGTGCCGGCTCCACGGAGAGACAGCAGCAGCAGACCTGGGCCGCTGTTAAAGGGATAGGCTATGTGTGTTACAACAGTGGCCACACAATCGCGGAGGTTAGGGGTCCTAGTCATGCAGGGGGGTCCCGGTCACCAGAGCTGCTAAGACCCAGCACAGTTCTCAGCCTCCGCTGCACGTGGTACACATCGGGGCTGGGAGTGGGGCTCTCAGCAGTCCCAACGCCTAGGTCCTGTGCAGCCCCTGGAGCAGAGACACAGCTGTTGCTCGTCCAGGACAGGTGCCCAGCGGTGAGGCTGCAGGTGGCCTGGGAAGATAACCAGGGCACAGGAAAGATCGGGAAGGAGGCAGGCATGCCTTTGGCTTCTCTCCCAAGAGTCAGGGCTGGCTGGGTCCCCGGGGTTATGAGTGACAGCCCTGGAGCCACTGTGTACTGATGGGTGCAGACTCCTGAGGGGAGGGGTGTTTGTGGCCTCGGGGGGTCGGGGAGCCGGCAGCCTGCTTGCTCTGCTTCACCGGGCCTTGCTTCCATTTCAGCGTCCACTGTGAAAGGGAGTTCCCTGGAGAGGCGGAGACACCAGCTGCCGGACGAGGAGCCCTCGGCCACCTCCGCAGGGCCCTGGGTCAGTGCTCCCTGTGCACACAAGCAGCTGAGACTTCTCCCCGAGGGTGCTGCTCTTAGATTCTGCGAGGGAAGCAGCTGGGCTCCTGCTGTGGGAAAGCTGTCAGAGCCTGCTCTTTGTGCAGGTGGAGGAGAAGCGGCCAGTGGCCGAGCGAGGTGGGGGAGGGTAGCACGTGCATGTTAGAAGGGCTTCCAGAGGCCTGCTGGGAAACGTGACGCCACCCCCCCACCGGCCTAGCGTGGGAGGCCCCTCCCCTCTGACATACCAGAGGGGCAGCTCCGGGGCACACTGACAGCAGATGGGCTGGCAGTCCCCCAGACTGCTATGTGGCAATGGGAGCCCTAAGGATGCTGGGGTTCACCAGCAATAAAGGTACCTCCCCCGGCCCCCCACACACACACTTCCACACACGCGTCCACAGACGCACCGGACAGCTCGGCTCCTCCCAACCCCACGAGGACAGAGGCAGGAAGACTCGGGACAGTTCTGCCTGGCCTGGAGCTGGCGGGGGCCCGTGACACTACTGCTCTCTGCAACCCCAAGGCTCTATGGGCTCTGTGGGCTCTGTGGGCTGGGGGCCTCCTGGCAGGAGTCACAGCCCCCTCGTCCTGGCCCCATCTTGCCCACAGGACCCCACAGCAAGCCCTGTGCTGGAAAACTAAATGGGCAGCTGGTCCAGCCGGGGATGCCCGTCGACCAGGCACTTCCTGCCCCCTGCCAGGTAAAGGGGCCAAGGCCTGGGAGGGGGCTCCACACAGAGACCCCGAGCTGTGGCAGGGGTGGGACCTGGTGGCCACTTGCCCGTCAATCATGCAGTGATCGGTGTTCCTGAGTCCCTCTTTTCTGTGGGTGTGGGCTGAGGCTCCCTCAGATAAGCTGGAATTTCACGGGACCTGTGGGCTCCAGCAGTCCCGTTGGGGTCTTTGCTTTTGTGCACTTGTGAACAGCAGCCTAGCACGGATCCCTCAGAGCGTGGGCAGAGGAAGACCTCCCAGACAGGGTCTCTGCAAGAGGAAGCACCCCAGAGGAGGAGCTCCGAGGGGAGCAACCCCAGGTGCCCGGCTCCTGCTACAGCTCTGCTGATCCAAGAGGTGAGACAGGGCTGGGTCGGAGCAGTGGGCTGCGTTGAGGTTAACCCCAGGACAGCCTGGCCTGGAGGGCGTGGCCCAGCCCCACCCAGACCCCTGTCCTCCCCTGCAGGCTCTGGTTCGAGGGGGCCTGGATACCTTGGCAGCTGATGCTGGCTTCGTCATGGCAACAAGCCAGGCCCTGGCAGACGCCTGTCAGATGGAACCCGAGGAAGTAGAGGTCGCAGCCACAGAGCTACTGAAAGAGCGAGAGTCCGTCCAGGGCATGGCCAGTGTCCCGGGAAGCCCGAGCCGCAGGTCCTCCCTGGGCAGCCTTGACCAAGTCCAGGGCTCCCAGGAGACCCTTATTCCTCCCAGGCCTTGATGGCTGCACAGTGTCCACATGACCAAGGCGAGGGGGACAGTGTGCGTGCAGAAGCGCAGCCCAGCATGGCAGCCTCCGTCCGTCTCAGCCCTCCTGCTGAGCTGGGGCGGTCTGGAACCGCACCAGGAAGCCAGGAGCCTCCCCTGGCCAGCAAGAGGCATGATTCTAAAGCCATCCAGAAAGGCCTGGTCAGTGCCACTCCCCAGCAGGACATTAAAGTCTCTAGGTGTGTGGCACTGGCACGTGCCCTCTGCTTGTCTTCTTTGTGAGCTCCTCTGTCCTCACTCTTCCCCTCCCCAGGAGCCCTGCCCACTGGCCACGTGGGGTCTTCCACTGCGCGAGACAGAGGGTGACCTATTGTGTAGGGCACGGGCTCCCCTGGAAGCCCACGGCCGGGTCCACTGGCAGAGCTGAGCAGCCCTGGTCCCATCGGGATCATACCATGGGTAGTGTTATTAGAAGCTAGGGCTGTGAGTCATTGGCCAGAGTCCACTGCTAGCATAGCCCTCAGAGCCCTCAGCTGCCCTCTGATCGTGGTTCTGGGTATCAAAGATCTGTGGGCTCCATGGCTCCTCGCGTCCCCACAGCATTCCCGTGAGTAACTGCGGTGCCTCCTGGGAGCCGGCTGCACACGTGATGCGGGCTCTTCACTCGTAATTATGTCACGCCCAAACCTTGGGAGGCCGCATGGGCTCCATGTTCAAGAAGAGGAAACGGAAGTGCGGAAGCCAGGGAGAGGCAATGTGGGGCTCCAGGGCCCCCACCTCACTGGATCCTCTCTCCCTCTCCCCTGGCCACTACTTGGCTCTGTGGCCATTGCTATGGTAACCAGGATGGCCTCTGGCTTCTTGGCTTCTGGGCCCTGCCCCAGGCTGCAAGTTGAAGAGCACAGGGACACTCACACTCTGAGAGCCCTGCACAGCCGGGTCCCCTCCCCCACCTGGGCCCCAGCTCCCTGGTCCCATCTGTGTAGCTGCGTCAACCCCATCTCCTCTCAGACCTCAACACTGGTAGCTCACTTTGCTCCTCCCTCTCAGAGAAATGAAGCAGCAGAAGGTCCTCCCACAGCTCACAGCTCCTCCCACCACACAGATGCACCTGCCTGGCTCTGCTCCCTCCCTGCTCCTTCCCTCCTGGCCAGTGGAAGCCAAGTCTTTCCTCACCCAGCGCTCGCTCTCTCTCTCTCTCTCTCTCTCTCTCTCTCTCTCTCTCTCTCAGATTTATTTATTTATTGGAAAGGCAGAGTTGCAGAGAGAGACAGAGACAGAGAGATCTTCCATCCGCTGCTTCGCTCTCCAAATGGTCACAACGGCTGGGGCAAGGCCAGGCTGAAACCAGGAGCCAGGAGCTTCCTCTGGGTCTCCCGTGTGGGTACAGGAGCCCAAGGACCTGGTCCATCTTGCACTGAATTGCCATGTGCATTAGCAGGGAGCTGGATTGGAAGTGGAGCAACCAGTACTCAAACTGGCACCCATATGGGATGCCTGCACTGCAGACAGCAGCTTAACATTCTGCGTCACGTGCCAGCCCAGCTCCTCAAATTCTGCTCCAATCAGTACACCCTTGTCCCTGTCCTGGCTCCTTGTATGTGCACATAACACATTCCAGCTACTTTCATCTTAGTAGCATAACCCTGCCACCTCCCTGTCTATTCATGCATCCATCTTCATCATCCATCCAAAATCTGTGTGTTCACCCACCTATAATCAGTCTAGCTACCCATCATCTCTCACCTAGCCATTATCCATCCATCTATACTCTGTCTCCATTCACCTGTATCGTCATCTATGCATCCATCTATAATCCGTCTCTGTATTTCTCTATTTCGATCTCTGATCTATATATCCACCCATGCACAGTCTATCATCTCTCTGCTACCAAGGACCAGATTCTTCCCTGAGTGTCTACACTTCTAGTTCTGCCTCCTGCCTCTCATCTCCGTGCAGTCTGCCTTCTGCTCCACTGCTTTTCTGAAATCATGCCGGCCAACATCACAGTCTTGCTGCCTTTTAAATCCCGCCTTGCTTGACTTCTAAGCAGTATTGGACACAGTTTATGCCCCACCCCTCGTGAAATTCTCCCCAAGTCTCTGGCCTGCTGAGTTTCCTCGTAGCTCTCAAGGGCTCTGCTTGAAGCTTCCCTGTGAGTCCTGCGGGGCCTCCCTGCCACTCAGGAGGGTTCTGTCTCCTTGACCCTGTCTTCTCACTCAATGACTCCCACTGGCTGATCTTGGCCATGCTCATCTCTCCATTGTGCTCGTGTGCTGATAATTCTCCAGTTCCTATCTCCAGTCCGAATCTTGCCTGAACTCCAAAGCTCCGTGTCCTACCCTTCGTAGCCAACTCTGCCTACACACCCCACCTGCCTCCCATTCACTTGTCCACGTGTGAACTTGCTTCCTTTCCCTACAGCTGCCACTCCTCTGGATTGCTGGTCTCAGGGAAGCCCACTCTTCATCAAACCAGAGGTCTGGGTGTTGCCCTTGACCATGTCCCTCACCGAGCCCCTCCTGAAGACTGCGCACATCTACCTCCCCTCCCCACCTCTCCCCTCACAGCCACTCACCTGACACACTGCTGCAGCAGTCTCTGACCTAGCCTGCCAGCCCCCTCCCCTGTTTTCTTTCTAGCCTGTCTCCAATCTTTGGAGAAATCTATGCCCTTATTTTCTTGCTTAAAACCCTTAAAGTGTGTGAGTGTGTGCACGTGTTAGTGTGTGCATATATATGTGTGCGCATGTGTGTGCACATGTGTGTGCATGTGCATGAGTGTGTGTGCGTTTGGGGGCGCAGGGGTGTTTGGTGTGGTGGTGGGATGCTACTCGAGTTGCCCACCTTCCACATCTATGTGCTGCTTTGGGTCCCAACTCCTCTGCTTCCAGTCCAGCTTCCTGCTCACATGCACCCTGGGGAGCAGCGAGTGACGGCTTAAATACCCCGATACCTGCCACCCACATAGAAGACCCAGATGGAGTCCTGGACTCTGGGTTTGGGCCTAGCCTAATCCTGACTGTTGCGTGCATTTGAGGAGCGAATCAGTGTCTGGAAGATGTGTGTGTGTGTGTGTGTGTGTGTGTGTGCCTTTCAAATCAACTGAATATAAATAAATAAAAGTTAAATAGAAACCTTACAGGCACCCCAAGCCCTCAGAGCAGCAGACAAGCCCTGCCTCTGTTCACAGGCCTCCTCCAGATCCATCCGAGATGAAGGGAGCTGTTCCCAGTGCTGAGCGGAAACGTGTGGTTCTCTCTGGAAACTTCTGAGCCTCTCCTGCACAGCTGCACACTCCCTGCAGCTGGCCCGGGAGTCTGTGCTCCATGTCGCCCATGACCGCAGGGGTGTCACCGTGCTGGCCCTGCTGGCCAGCTGGCCCTGAGCGCCGTGAGAACAGGACTTTCCACCTTGTCCACAGCTCTCCCTCCAGGGCTGAGTACCGTTCAGCTCTCCTTGGGGCTCAGTAACTGCTCATTTAAAAAAAAATATTCATTAATTTGAAAAAGTTACAAAGAGGGAAAGACAGAGGGAGAGAGCTCTTCCATCCAAATGGCTGCAGCAGCCAGGGCTGGGCCAGGCTGAAGCCTGGAACCTGAACTCCATCATTCGGGTCCCCTGCATGGGTGACAGAGGCCTGAGCACTCGGGCCGTCTTCCGCTGCTTTCCCAGGCTGTTATAGGGAGCTGGATCAGAAGTAGAACAGCTGTACTGGAACTGGCGCCCATATTGGGTGGCTTACCCAACCGCAACGCTGGCCCCAGGAACTGCTTATAAAGCACACTTAGGAAAGAGATCAGAGGCGTGGACCCTGCCCGCAGCAGGCTCAGCATCCAGCGTCACTGGTTCAGCTCTGAGGCCTCTGCCACCCTGGCTGTGCTCCTGGGTCAATGGGAGGCAGGAGGAGGAGCTCTGCCTCTGGATGCCACAGCTATCACCTGCAGCCACTCACACTGTCACCCACCCACTAGACTCATCCCCACGGAGTTGAGATGATGTGGGACTTAGGTTAAAGTGCTTCCTCCTCTGTGAGGTTCTAACAAGGGTGTCTTCACTCCCAAGAGGGGCCTGAGCATCTTACATTAACACCTATTGCGTATGAAGTGCTAACCTATGGCAGTTCCTACTCCAAGGGGTTGGCGTACACAGCTCTCTGCAAGGTGGCCGGAGCAGAGCCCCGGGAGCCAGGCGCTATGGGTCTGAACCCCAGGCTCTGCCTCCATGCTGAGCAACGCTCCACGAGTCACCGGAGCCTCCTGGTAAAATGGGGGGACGATGCCCACTTCTATCGCTGTGGAAAGAGGTGAGGCGACAATGTAAGGGCCCGTCATTTGGTCAAGGTCAAGTTGATTTGTGTTGTCAGATGCTAGCTGGTGAGGGTCAGGCCTCCAAGACGGGAGGAGGCCAACCTCAGCGTCCTGGGCCTCTAAGGGACGCTGGGCAGCAGCAACACGCAGCCCACACTCCCAGCACCAGGCCAGCCTCTTACAGGCTGACAGCCCTCACTGACGGCCCACGGGTGACAGTCCATCCACGGACGACAGTCTGCAGATGAGGAGCGTGGCTCCTGCCTCAGGCCATGTCGCCTGGTAGCAGACAACCCTGAGCTGACCTTGACCTCACCCCTGACCCCTGCTCTTCCAGGGTCTGATCCCAGGAACATGTCCCTCTTGTGCTGTGGCTGACAGCTCAGAGGGCCAGGCAACTTCAGCCCCTCACCACAGGTCACCCGGCCACCCTTTTCCCGATGGGGCTGCCGGGAGGCGAGGTTCCACGGCAGAGAAGTGGCAGCGTGGATCTGCCCTCTAGCATTCTAGTTCCGTCTGTGTTATGCAAGTGTGTCCCTACGTGGAACCCAAAACGCAGCTGAGGAAACCAAGGCACAGAGGCATTTACAACAGAAATTGGCCATAAACTCAAGTCCGTGGGACAAATAATAACTGGGGAGCTGCATACTGATGGAAACATGAGGAGTCAGCAGCACCTTGGTGGGACAGGCTCTTTGGAGGGTTCAGGGCTGGTGTTTGCTTAAAAATAAAGCGAGGGAGGCTGTTTTGCTTAGTGGTTAAGGCATTGCTTGGGACACCAGCATCCCATGTCAGAGTGCTTGGGTTCCAGCCAGCTCCAGCTCCATTCCAGCTTCCCGCTCATGGGAACCCTGGGAGGCAGCAGGCGTGGCTCAAGTTGCTGGGTCCCTGCCATCCACATGGGAGACCCTGATGGAGTTCCTGGCTCCTGGCTCCTGGCTCCTGGCTGCAGCCTGGCCCAGTCCCAGCTGTTATAGGTATTTGGGGAGTGAACCACTGAATGGATGATCACTGTCTGTTCCTCTCTTTTTCTCTGCCTCTCAAATAAATACACTTTAAACAATTAAATAAAATGAGCAAGAAAGGTGGCAAAAAAGGAAAACCCCAGGAAGGAAAGACACCCCCCTGCGCCCCCCCCCCCGTCATTGCTGAGTCAGCAGGAAGAGCTAGGGGGTGGAGGGAACCCCAGGCTGCCCTCATGTGAGCTCAGAAAGGTAACAGGGAAGGGAAGGAGGAGCTGGGACTTGCAGACAACCCATTTCTAGCTCTATTTAAAAAAAGATGTATTTATTTATTTAGAAGGCAGAATTACAGAGAGACAGAGAGAGAGGTCTCCCATCCACTGGTTCATTCCCCAGAAGCCAGGAGCTTCCTCCAGGTCTCCGATGCGGGTTCAGGGACTCAAGGATGTAGGCCATCTTCCACTACTTTCTCAGGCCATAGCAGAGAACTGGATCAAAAGTGGAACAGCTGGGTCTTGGGTGCTCATGAGATACGGGCACTGCAGGTAGCGGCTTTATCTGCCACGCCACTGCGCTGGCCCCTCTACTGTGTTCTTTTAAAAACGCCTCCTCCCTCACCCATAGAGCAATAACAGCTCCCATACATCAAGCTGGTTCATTAAGTGCCTCACTTTTAATCCCCTTTATTTTGCAATACTGCCTATAAAATAGGCATTATTGCTAATCCCATTTTATGATGAGAAAACCGAGTTCAGAAAGGCTGAGTGAATTATTCAAAGTCACTTGGCCACACACTGGTGAAGGCAGGTGGCTAACAGGAGCCTGGGCACCTCTGAAGCTGCTCAACCCTTGTATTGGGGGGTGAGGCTCACTTGGCAATCTCCCCTGCCCTCAGTCCCCAGCTCATCCTCTCCCAGAGGCTGGAGATGCTTCGCACACCCAGCCCAGGCACAGTCAACCCCACAGGCCCTCTGCACATAGGCCCAACTCCTTCAGGCTTCCAGGGCAGGGCCCCTCTCCCCCAAGCCCTGATGACGCTCATTGCGCATTTGTTACACTGTTACCATGATCAGGGCTGCTGTTTATTTTCTCCCAATATACTCTGAATTTCTCAAGGGCAGGGACCCGGTCTTTACTTTGTATCCTTGGGTTAAAAAAAAAAAAAAAAAAAAAAAAAACAAGAAAAAAGGAGAGAGAAAGGAAGGGACAAAATGAAGAGGGAAGAGGCAGGGCAGATGAATGGTAGACTAAACCAGGTCAGCTGCCAAGGAGCACGCACTGGATTGTTTGAGATTGCCACTATTCTATCCTTTTATGTCTACAAAAGAGTCAGACCAAGAGAGAAAAAAAAGAGAGAGAGAGAGAGCTCCTATCTTGCTGGTTCACTCCCCAAACGCTCACAACAGTTGGGGCTGGATCAGGCTGAAGCCAAGGGCCTGGAACTCCGTCTGGTTCCCCATGAGGCTGGTGGGAACACAAGTACCTGAACCACCACCTGCTGCTTCCCAGGGTGCCCATTCACAAGCAGCCCGAATCAGGAGCGGAGACTTGAACCAGACCTTCTGATGATGCTGGCGTCCTAGGAGGTCAAATGCCCGCCCTCCAAATGGCAATTGTATATTTAATAATCTGGTATCATGGGGGTTTCCCACTGTCAAGCACCACCCAGGTACCATCACTCCCCCTCTGGTAGTCCCTGCTCCCAGCCTTTTGTTTTGGGGGCGGCTCGCACTGTGTCCCATGTCCCAACCACACGGAGTGGCTTGGATGGAGACTCAGCCAGGCAGGAGGCAGGGTGCACACTGACTCGGCGGCAGGGGGCGCCTGCACCTGTGATCCATCTCTGCATGGCAACCCAGGCCTGGTCCTTTTGTCTTAGGGGCTTGGCCCCTTCCAAGGCTGGAACTTCATCTCCTCGTTCCCCTTTAGCACCCCAAGGAACCCCCACCAGTCTGGCATAGGTGTAGGTGGGAGAGATGGCGAGCCAGTTCCTATGGACTAGGACTCCGACTGCTGTGTCTGTCGCTGCCTTCCCCTGGGTGCCTAGTATAGAAAACAAAGTAATTTTCCTTCTCTCTGCAGTCTAGTTCCCAATCCTCGGGCAAAGAGTCCCCTCTGTCTGCCAGTGTGAGGGCCAGCAAACCTGGGGTCAGAAGACACAGATGAATTCCAAGAGCTGTTTGTCCTCACCCCAGCACGACTGTCTTGGTCAAGGGGTCTTTGAGCTTCCTGAAAGTTCTCTGGGAGATGCTGCACACAGCACACACAGGGCTGGGGAGGGGGCCGTGTGGCAGTGACTGCCACCTCACCTTGTGGACTCCTCAGCTGGCCTGTGCCTCCCCTCCCCCACTCCGTGTTTCAATGCTTAGGACTGGCCATGTGGCTCAGGGGGTTAAACTGTGCCTGAAACTCCAGCATCCCATATCCAAGCACAGCTTTGGGTTACAGTCCCGGTTGCGCCACTTCTTCTTCTTCTTTTTTTTTTTTTTTGACAGGCAGAGTGGACAGTGAGTGAGAGAGACAGAGAGAAAGGTCTTCCTTTGCCGTTGGTTCACCCTCCAATGGCCGCCATGGCCAGCGCACTGCGGCCGGCACACTGCGCTGATCCGAAGGCAGGAGCCAGGTGCTTCTCCTGGTCTCCCATGGAGTGCATGGGCCCAAGCCCTTGGGCCATCCTCCACTGCACTCCCTGGCCATAACAGAGAGCTAGCTTGGAAGAGGGGCAACCGGGACAGAATCCGGCTCCCCGACTGGGACTACAACCTGGTGTGCTGGAGCCGCAAGGCGGAGGATTAGCCTAGTGAGCCGCAGCGCCAGCCCCGGCTGCTCTGCTTCTAATCCAGCTCCCAGCTAATGTGCCTGGGAAAGCAGCAGAAGATGGCCCAGGTGCTTGGGCCCCTGCTTCCTGTGTGGGAGACCTGGATGGAGTTCCTGGCTTCAGCCTGCCCAGTTGGGGAGTGAACCAGCAGTTGGCAGATCCTTTCTTTCTCTCTCTCTCTCTGCCCACCCCCCCCGGTCACTCTGCCTTACAAATAAATAATAAAATAAGTCTCAAAAAATAAAACAATATGTTAAATGCTCGTACACGGGCAGTTTGTTTGGAGGGGTCTGGTAGAGGCAAATGTCCACACAAACCCCAGAAAAGCAATGGTTCACCCAGGTGGGGGAGGGAAGGAGCTTGCAATCATGGGACCTGATGGAGGCAGATGGCTCCTTCAGAGCCCTGGCTAGCAATGCCTAGGAGGCCTCCTCCTCCCCAGGGCAGGGTGGGCTCTGGGGTCCCATCCCTCCCCTCCCCTGGTCCCCGGCCTGTGGCTTCACCTCTATGTCTTGCCCTCATCTCTGGCTTTCCCAGTCTGACCACCTGCACTTTGTTCTGTGTCATCTTTCCCTGTGTACTTCTCTGCTTCCCTGCCCCTGCCCCCCTCCAGTGGGGCTGGGGGAGGGCGAGGAGGGCTCAATGAGCCACAGGCTATGTGGTACAGAGGAGAGGGCCTATCCAGTAGTGGCTAGGACTAGAGCTAACTGTCCCCAGGACCCAGGACAAGTCCCCAGCCACTCTGCACCTTTGTTTCGGCAAAGTTGGAACAAGTGACTTCATTTTAAAACAACTTTATTTAGGTATAAGTAATATACAATAAATTGCACATATTCAAAGTATACAACTTGAGTAGCGTTGACAAATGCACACACCCTTGCAATGCTCTGCTTACTTTTCTCGTCCAGCCTCTGCCAAGGCTGGGATCCCACGCTTCCCTTCACTGAAATTCAGCACAGGATGAAACCTGCACTTAGCATGCAGGATTCTGAGCCTTGCACCACGCAGTGCAACCTTGCACAACTCTGGCTATCGAGGTTTGCTTTACGGGGCTGATGATGCAGGCACCTCTGGGGAGATGGATACAATCCAGAGTGGGCTTCCCCTAGCACCGCCAAGCAGGGGCCAGTGCTGGGGCACAGCAGGTCAAGCCACCGCTTGAGATATCTGCATCCCATATCAGAATGCCAGTTTGAGTCCCAGTTACTCCACTTCTCATCCAGCTTCCTGCTAATGTTCCTGGGAAGGCAGTGGAAGTCGGGCAGCTCCTGCCATCCATGTGGGAGACCTGGATGGAGTTTCAGGCTCTTGCTTTTTAACCTGTCCCAGCCCCAGCCATTGCACTATTGCATCTGTTTAGGGAGTGAACCAGCAGACAAAATGTTCTCTCTCTCTCTCTCTCTCTCTCTCTCTCTCTCTCTCTCTCTCTCTCTCTGACACTCTGCCTTTCCAATGCACACATAAAAGAATAAATCAATTTTAAACAAAAGAACCTCCAAACAGTGACCCTGACTCTTTGTAGAGGCTCTATTTCTCAGAAGAGGAGCTGAGTCCCAGAGAGAAGAATGGTGTGGACAGGGGTTAAGTAGGTGTGTCCTAACACCCACTCGGGGGCTGCTTCCTGGCTCGGTGGGAGGCACTGGCAGGGCCAGGCTCTTGCAACTTCTCAGTTCCTACTGGGGGAGGGGGTCCTAAAGACCCCGAGGAGAGCTCTGAGCCCCACGGAGTTCACAGAAGCTCATCCTCATGCAGTCAGTTCCCAGGACTCAGCAACAAGTCAGTCACATCGTAAATGAGAGAGAAAGGCTGCCTGCCCTCCTCCACCTGCCCCCCCGCCCAGGGCTCCACACAGCAGAACCCCGGAGAGCCATCTGTGTGGAGACAGGTAGCGCCCTGGTGAGCATGGAAGCTCCCTGGCATTTTATAGAACCAGACTCTGAATTCTGGCTCTGCTCTATCAAACTAGGCCAGGCCATGCATGGCAACACGCAACGGTAAACTCACTGGCTTCGCAAATAGTTTATTTCTCATTTGCCTGCTAGGAATAACAGGCGTGAAGGTGCCAGAGGCTCTTCAGACTTCCACCTTGAGGTGACAATCGTCAGCACCACTGCCTTCCACCAGTGAAAGTCACTGGTCACAGCTACCAAAGTCCACCTGCATCTCACGGGTCAAAGTAAGTCAACGGCCAGGCAGCACCGCCAAAGAGGGAAGACCTGCAGGCCTACCCCGTGCCAGAAGCAGAGAGCTGGAAGTTTGTGGGGAGCAGCACGAATGACCACTGCTTTGGCCAAGTGACCTTTGAACCCATTTCCTCTTCTGCAAAATGGACCCATAACAGTGTTGTCCTCACGGCATGTTGCAAGGATCAGATGAGAAAACTTAAGGAACAAACACACGTGGTGAAGCGTGGCACACTGCAAAACCTAGGTCTTGTTTCAGGTAGTGCCTGGTGAGGTCCGGGCACCTCGGGGATCCAGCGCATCAAGCTTCCCTCTCTCAGCCTTAAAAAAAATGTATTTATTTGAAAGGCAAAGCAACAAAGAGAGAGAGATAGAGAGAGATCTTCCATCTGCTGGTTCACTCCCCAAATGACCACAACAGCCATGTCTGGGCCAGGCGAAGCCAGGAGCCTGGAATTCCACCTGGGTCTCTCACGTGAGTGACAGGAGCTCCAGTACCTGGGCCATCACCTGCAGCTTTCCCAGGTGTGCTAGCAGGAAGCTGGATGGGAAACAGAGCGGCTGGAACGTAACCTGGCACTCCAATATGGACGGCCCAACCCACTGTACCACAACACCAGCCCCCAAGGTTTCCTCCTGCTTCTGCCAACGCTCACCTTGTCTCCAGAGCCTCCAGTTTTCTGAGTTTCCAACAGAGGCTGGCAAACTTTCCACACATCTGCCTTCTCCCACCCTGGGGCTCTGGCACTGACATTTTGGGGCAGGCAAGTCTCATCACCGTCCCTTCCCCGGCCCACAGCCCCATTCACACTCATCTCTGAGACTTCATTATGACAAATCCACCCTCTGTCCGGCTCATTGAACAAGGACAGACGATCCCAGAGAAGCATCTAGTTTGTGTGGGGAGCTGCACTGGCTCCTTGGCCCAGGCCACCTCGTTTCAACCTCAGAACAGTGCTTGATGAGTGTGATTATCCCCACTCAGAGATGTGGGATCTGATGCTTGGAGGGATTACACAGCTGGCCGGTTACACAGCTGGTGAGTGAACCCAGACCTCAGTGACACAGAGGACGTCTGGGCTGCTTTTGGTCATTTCATCTGAACCTCTCCTTTTGTTAGATTTATGTATTTATTTGAGAGGCAGAGTTACGGACAGAGAGAGGGAGAGACAGAGAGAGAGGTCTTCCATCTGTACTGGTTCACTCTCCAAATTGATGCAACAGCCAGAGCTGGGTCGATTCAAAGCCAGAAGCCACTAGTTTCATCCAGGTCTCCCACGTGTGTCCAGGGCCCCAAGCACTTGGGCCATCTTCTACTGCAGAGAGCTGGATTGGAAGTGGAGCAGCCAGGACTTGAACCGGCACCCATATTGGATGCTGGCACCACAGACGGAGGCTTTACCCGCTACGCTACAGTGCTGGCCCCCAGACCTAACTTTTATGCAGACCA
Source organism: Sylvilagus floridanus (assembly GCA_949820135.1). NCBI lineage: Eukaryota > Metazoa > Chordata > Mammalia > Lagomorpha > Leporidae > Sylvilagus > Sylvilagus floridanus. The sequence continues at coordinate 87,191,565 of OX463240.1, forward strand.
TTAACCTGACACAGGCCCCTACTTTGAGGCTCAGCCTTTGGGTTCTATGGGGCTGTTGTGGAAACTGTCCTGCTCTCAGAGTACAGGGACCAGGCGTTCATCACTGCTCGGTCACTGTGCCACCGTGGACAAGTCCCTTTACCTCCCCTAGGCCTCAGTGTCTTCCCCTGAAAATGAAGGGGCTGGACTAGATGATCTTAGGAAAACTTCCCAAGTCTGGGATTGGTGACGTTGGCAATTGCTCCCACCTGCTCTGCCTGTGCCCTAGTGCTGTATCAGAAAGCATTGCACAGTCGAGGGAGAGAAGGAGCACATGTTTGAGGTTATACAGAGCATTCATTAAACCCTTGTTAGCATTAGAAACCAAAAACGGGCTTTTTTAAGGCTTACGGGGGTGTGTGCAATCCACAGTCGCTCTTGCCTCCTTGCTATTTATAACAAACCCTGGTTTCCTCTGCGGCTGTGTCGGCCTCCTCTGGTAACGGGGGAAGTCAGGCCAAGCCTGTGCCTGAGCTGAGATCTCCTGGGAAGTCAGGCCGAGCCTGTGCCTGAGCTGAGATCTCCCGGACCCGCATCCCAGTTGGTTCGGCGCTCCTGTTGGCTGCCAAACGGGGTTCTGTCTCTAGGTGGGCACTGGAGGGCAAGACAAGACCATATGCCCTCAGGGTGGGCTAACACTTGTTCCCCCGTAGAGCCCAGCACAGCTGCAGGGGACAGGGTGGGGGTTAGGACTGGAGGCCTGGACCGACATTTCCTGCCTCTAGAGTGGTAGGTCCAGGTTCTGGCAGTTTTTGCAAATATCAATGCCCAGTGTTCCACTTGAGGAAGATGGAAAGGACTCCGGCCTCTGGAGACATTCTTAGGGCCTATGGAGACATTCCCAGGGCCTCTGGAGGCATTCCCAGGGCCTATGGAGGCATTCCCAGGGCCTATGGAGGCATTCCCAGGGCCTATGGAGGCATTCCCAGGGCCAAAGGAGACATTCCCAGGGCCAAAGGAGACATTCCCAGGGCCTATGGAGACATTCCCAGGGCCTATGGAGGCATTCCCAGGGCCTATGGAGACATTCCCAGGGCCTATGGAGGCATTCCCAGGGCCTATGGAGGCATTCCCAGGGCCTATGGAGGCATTCCCAGGGCCTATGGAGACATTCCCAGGGCCTATGGAGGCATTCCCAGGGCCTATGGAGGCATTCCCAGGGCCTATGGAGACATTCCCAGGGCCTATGGAGGCATTCCCAGGGCCTATGGAGGCATTCCCAGGGCCTATGGAGGCATTCCCAGGGCCTATGGAGGCATTCCCAGGGCCTATGGAGACATTCCCAGGGCCTATGGAGGCATTCCCAGGGCCTATGGAGGCATTCCCAGGGCCTATGGAGGCATTCCCAGGGCCTATGGAGACATTCCCAGGGCCTATGGAGGCATTCCCAGGGCCTATGGAGGCATTCCCAGGGCCTATGGAGACATTCTTAGGGCCTATGGAGGCATTCCCAGGGCCTATGGAGGCATTCCCAGGGCCTATGGAGGCATTCCCAGGGCCTATGGAGACATTCCCAGGGCCTATGGAGGCATTCCCAGGGCCTATGGAGGCATTCCCAGGGCCTATGGAGACATTCCCAGGGCCTATGGAGGCATTCCCAGGGCCTATGGAGACATTCCCAGGGCCTATGGAGGCATTCCCAGGGCCTATGGAGGCATTCCCAGGGCCTATGGAGACATTCCCAGGGCCTATGGAGGCATTCCCAGGGCCTATGGAGACATTCCCAGGGCCTATGGAGACATTCCCAGGGCCTATGGAGACATTCCCAGGGCCTATGGAGGCATTCCCAGGGCCTATGGAGGCATTCCCAGGGCCTATGGAGACATTCCCAGGGCCTATGGAGGCATTCCCAGGGCCTATGGAGGCATTCCCAGGGCCTATGGAGACATTCCCAGGGCCTATGGAGGCATTCCCAGGGCCTATGGAGACATTCCCAGGGCCTATGGAGACATTCCCAGGGCCTATGGAGGCATTCCCAGGGCCTATGGAGGCATTCCCAGGGCCTATGGAGGCATTCCCAGGGCCTATGGAGACATTCCCAGGGCCTATGGAGGCATTCCCAGGGCCTATGGAGGCATTCCCAGGGCCTATGGAGGCATTCCCAGGGCCTATGGAGACATTCCCAGGGCCTATGGAGGCATTCCCAGGGCCTATGGAGGCATTCCCAGGGCCTATGGAGGCATTCCCAGGGCCTATGGAGGCATTCCCAGGGCCTATGGAGGCATTCCCAGGGCCTATGGAGACATTCTTAGGGCCTATGGAGGCATTCCCAGGGCCTATGGAGGCATTCCCAGGGCCTATGGAGGCATTCCCAGGGCCTATGGAGACATTCCCAGGGCCTATGGAGGCATTCCCAGGGCCTATGGAGGCATTCCCAGGGCCTATGGAGACATTCCCAGGGCCTATGGAGGCATTCCCAGGGCCTATGGAGACATTCCCAGGGCCTATGGAGGCATTCCCAGGGCCTATGGAGGCATTCCCAGGGCCTATGGAGACATTCCCAGGGCCTATGGAGGCATTCCCAGGGCCAAAGGAGACATTCCCAGGGCCTATGGAGACATTCCCAGGGCCTATGGAGACATTCCCAGGGCCTATGGAGGCATTCCCAGGGCCTATGGAGACATTCCCAGGGCCTATGGAGGCATTCCCAGGGCCTATGGAGGCATTCCCAGGGCCTATGGAGGCATTCCCAGGGCCTATGGAGGCATTCCCAGGGCCTATGGAGGCATTCCCAGGGCCTATGGAGACATTCCCAGGGCCTATGGAGGCATTCCCAGGGCCTATGGAGACATTCCCAGGGCCTATGGAGGCATTCCCAGGGCCTATGGAGACATTCCCAGGGCCTATGGAGGCATTCCCAGGGCCTATGGAGGCATTCCCAGGGCCTATGGAGGCATTCCCAGGGCCTATGGAGGCATTCCCAGGGCCTATGGAGGCATTCCCAGGGCCTATGGAGGCATTCCCAGGGCCTATGGAGGCATTCCCAGGGCCTATGGAGGCATTCCCAGGGCCTATGGAGGCATTCCCAGGGCCTATGGAGACATTCTTAGGGCCTATGGAGGCATTCCCAGGGCCTATGGAGGCATTCCCAGGGCCTATGGAGGCATTCCCAGGGCCTATGGAGACATTCCCAGGGCCTATGGAGGCATTCCCAGGGCCTATGGAGACATTCCCAGGGCCTATGGAGACATTCCCAGGGCCTATGGAGGCATTCCCAGGGCCTATGGAGGCATTCCCAGGGCCTATGGAGGCATTCCCAGGGCCTATGGAGGCATTCCCAGGGCCTATGGAGGCATTCCCAGGGCCTATGGAGACATTCCCAGGGCCTATGGAGGCATTCCCAGGGCCTATGGAGACATTCCCAGGGCCTATGGAGGCATTCCCAGGGCCTATGGAGGCATTCCCAGGGCCTATGGAGACATTCCCAGGGCCTATGGAGGCATTCCCAGGGCCTATGGAGGCATTCCCAGGGCCTATGGAGGCATTCCCAGGGCCTATGGAGACATTCCCAGGGCCTATGGAGGCATTCCCAGGGCCTATGGAGGCATTCCCAGGGCCTATGGAGGCATTCCCAGGGCCTATGGAGACATTCCCAGGGCCTATGGAGGCATTCCCAGGGCCTATGGAGGCATTCCCAGGGCCTATGGAGGCATTCCCAGGGCCTATGGAGACATTCCCAGGGCCTATGGAGGCATTCCCAGGGCCTATGGAGGCATTCCCAGGGCCTATGGAGGCATTCCCAGGGCCTATGGAGGCATTGCCAGGGCCTATGGAGGCATTCCCAGGGCCTATGGAGGCATTCCCAGGGCCTATGGAGGCATTCCTAGGGCCTATGGAGGCATTCCCAGGGCCTATGGAGGCATTCCTAGGGCCTTGGTCCCTTCCTGTAGGATTACTGGAGCTGCGACTGCGTGAGAGCGGGGAGCCAGATGCCTTCCCTGAGCCTGGCTGGAGTATTTTAACTACAGTAGCGTGGGAGCGCCCTGCCTGGGAGAGAGCCCCTCCCCCAGGTCCCATCTGCTCCTATGCCCACAGCTCCCAGCAGGAGGAATGACGGCGGCCCCAAGACGCCGGGAAGGGCCTCAGAGCAAGACAGAGCTGGGGTTCAAACTCCAGTGCAGTGAGGGAACTCGGGGCCAGCTCAGAGCATGAGCGTGTGTGTGCGTATGTGTGTGCGTGTGTGTTTGCATGTTTCTGACAGGTGGAGGGTGCAGAAAACTTGCATTTCAGCAGCTGAGAAACTTCAGCGGTTGCCAAGCAGGGAAGGAAGGAGCAGCCAGGAGGAGGTGGGAGGGAGGGGTGGGAACAAACCGGGGAGGAGGAAGCAGGGGCTGTGTGGGAGCTGGACAGAGCCCCAGAAGGGTAGCAGTCGGCCTAGGCCTCCTCCAACCAAGCCCAAATCTCTCCAAGCCGCTGTTTAAGCCTCTTTCCCACCTTGGATCCCGTCTGGCCTTTGTCTACTCACCTCCTCAGGGCTGGGCAGCAGAGCCAAGGTCCGGTGTAGACACCCAGCCTCCGTGCTGCTCCCCGGGGGCCCAGGAGGGAGCCGCTGAGGTGCTGCAGTCCCGAGGCCCTGACCTCCAGGAGGCCTGGGTTGCTAGCCCCATGTGCTTCCCGGCTTCCCCTGGTTTTACAGTCTGTGGCCTGGAGGAGCCCAGAGGGGGTGGGCATGGCTGCACTTCCCAGCAGTGGACCTGTGAGTCAGAAGGGACCTCCTGCGAGCGGGAAATCAGAGTCAGCCCCAGAGAAGGCCAGCGGACTCCCAAGTGCAGCTCTGCGGGGTCACGGTGGTGGGCTGAGCAGGGGCTCCCTGTGACTGGAGGAAAACCCCAGGGCCAGCCCTGCGCCGCTGCAGCCAGGCGCCTGCTCGGAGGGGAGGCGGGGAGTCTGGAACCAGCGCGCGAGTTCACATCCTGACAAGACCGAAAGAGAAAGACAGCTGCTCTCAGCTCACAAGGCGATGAGGACGAGCAAGGACGCGCGTGCGCAGCTAGGACCGCCTTGGTGTAGGTGGCCCACTGGTGTTACTCCACGTCCCACTTCTTACACCGGCTCCAAGACCAGGAGGGAGTGCCCGAGACCTGACCCGACACCCGACGGGCTCCTGCTCTGAGAGAGCGACCCCCTGCCCACCAGGAGAGCTTCCCTGGTGAAAGACTCAGGAGACCCCCGTGACTTGCCACCTTTCCTTGGGGGCTGCCGCCTAGTCTCCTGTTGGCCAGGAGGATGGGAGGAGTACGCTGATTCGACCTTGCCTTCATCTTTGTTTTCTGGGCTACTGAGTGGAGCAGTTATGGGGGAGGGGCAGAAGGTGGCATCGCAGGTGCAGCCTCAGACCCTCTCCCACGCACATGTCTGAGGAGGTTGCATCATCTGAGGATGATGCAAGAGGCTTGGAGGAGACTCCCCTCCCCCAAGGATCTCCCTCTGCATCTGGAGTCGCAGCTGGACCTTTGTCAGGGGAGGGGACAGGGGAGGGCAGGGCAGCTGGTGAGGGGCCCTGTGAATGGCCCCAATGTTGGGGGCTGGGGGGCAGGGAGGAGCGGAGGCGACTGGGAGGCCGGGTCTCCTCCGCCACTGCCCGGTCCTTTTATCCGCTCCTGCGGGCAGCTCCTCCTCCCCTTCGCGGCCCACTTACCCAGGTGCCGGAGCTGAGTGCCCGCTTTGTTCGCTCCTATCCCCGGGGCGGTTCGGGCTTCCCACACTGACCCCCGGCCCCCGCCGTCCCAAGGGGCAGCGTGAGAGACGACCCGTGGGGGGTCGTCTGTGGGTCATACAGGTCACAGCAGCCGGGAAGCCACCGTGGGATGCGCTCGGAGATACCGCGGGAGGAGGCGGGGGTTTTTAGGTATTCGCCTGCAGGAATCGCGGTCAGAGCAGGTTGCCGGGTTTACCGGAATAAATGCAGAAGGGAAGCCTCCCTAGCTTCCAAGCATAAACCGCTAGTCGCTGTGGGCTGCTTTGAAGGGCAGCGCCCTGCCGGGTGCCCGGGGCTGCGACCTATGCATAGCCACCGCCTCGCCGCGTGACCTCGGGTGGTTCCCCAATTCGCGTCCCAGTTTCCTCATCCGAGGGTCCAAGGCCCTGGCTCCCCGCCCCCCGCCCAACCTCCAGTCCCGCCCGCCCCCACCCCCTGCCACCGGGTGGCCGCGAGCCAGGAGGGCCCTTTAAAGGAGCTAACCCCGCCCCCTCTGCTCGTGCGGGCCTCGGATTGGTGGCCCCCTGGAGGGCGGGCCCGTCCAGCAGCCCCGCCCCCTGTGTTCGCGCCGCGGCGGGAGGCGCGGCCCGGCCGAGCTGCGCGCGCGGGAGCCGCGCGGTGTGAGGAGCGCGGGGCGCGCTGCCGGCTGTCAGCGAGCGCCGCGCCGCCGCCCATGGCGCGAGGGGGCGCGCGGGTCCCGTCGCGGGGGGCCGGGCGCGGGTGAGCCCCCCGCCGCCGCCGCCGCCGCGAGCATGTCGCCGGCCGCCGCTGCCCGCCGCCGCCTCGGGCCTCGGCCCCCAGACCCCCGCCCCTGAGGCGCGCCGGACCAGCACCGAGGACCATGGCCGGCCAGGGGGACTGCTGCGTCAAGGTGGCCGTCAGGTGGGCAGGGGCGCGCCGAGGGGCTCGGGCTTTGTCTCGCGGGGGCGCGCCGCGGCCGGCTGGAGAGGGGGCTTTGTTCGCGTGGCGATTTCGGGCCCCTCCTGGGAGCCCTCGATGATCGGAAAATCGAATAAACAAGGAAATCCGGTATTTCACACCCAGCCCTGGCCCGGCCGGGCGGCCGTGTGCTTCCGCTCCGCCTCCCGCGAGGCCGCCGGCTCATCACGGGTCCCTGAGGGGAAACTGCTCCCCTCGGCCCACGAGCTCCGCAGAGGGAGGTCGGGGCGGGGGCCTCGGTCTTCCGCGGGCGCCGTCCCCGGAGCAGCCGGCGGGGGCTCGGAAAAGGTGCGCCGAGGTGCACCCGAGGGCGCTGTCGTCAGGCACCATCGTGGCAAGGCGCCCAGGGACCGCGTGGACCGACCGGGCTGGAAGGGACGCCTTGACAGAAATCGGGCGAGGGTGGGCTGGGGGGGGGGCGGTTCTGCAGGCAGGGGCCGCCGAGGTGCAGGGGCAGGAAACACTCCAAGTTGAGCCATGTGTGTTCTTTGTGCTGGATCCAGAGGCTCGGCGCAGCACCGCTGCCTGCTTTTGTTTGGGGTTTCGCTCTGGGAGGGGTGTGTCCTCCGGAGTGTGCCAGCCCGGGGCTGGTCCCCATGGCAGGGATGTGGACGGGACCCTCCGGCTCTGCCCCAGCCCTGTGTGATGAGGGGGTGTGGGGGTGGGTGGTGGGGAGCATCCAGGGCTAAGGTGTGTTTCTGAGACCTGTCCCTAGATCCCCTGAATCTGGGGTGACCCAGATTCCAAGGGTCCTGGGAAGTTGCCTCCAAGCAGGGTCACCGATGGCAATCACGGCCAAGCTTCCTCCTGTTCCTGCCCCAGGGCAGATGCCCCGCCCCACCCCCCAGTCACCTGGCCACCCCTCTGCAGCCCCAGGAGTGGGGAGCGGAGCTGACCCCTGATCACAGGGTGAGGGAGGGCAGTTGAGGCTCACCCCTGCACTTGTACCCCAGGTTGCTGCACAGCATCACCGGGGCGACAGCTTCCTGGCCCTCAACAGCCTGGGAGACAAAGAGGAGCCCGCAGGTGCCTGGTGCGCTGGCCGGGGCGGGGCCAGGCTGCTGCCTGGGCTGACACTGCAGCAGGAGCCTGCGGATGGGGGTGGGAGTGGGAATGTAAATATGGCATCTGCTGCAGATCGGGAGAGGCCGGGAGTGCCATAAAAGGGAAATGAAGCTGTAGCCCCAACCCCGCCAGAGACAGGGCTGAGAAGGAGGGGGCTTGGGGTGCCCTTGAGAGGGGCTTTCCTTGAGAACCCATCTTGCAGGAGAGAGCCAAACCAAAGGCCTTCCCCTCTGCTCAGGGTCCGCAGGCGGGTCCGGGCCCTGGACTTGTGCGGGGACCTCGCGGGCTTGTGCCCCTGGGTAGAGGAGTGAGGAGAACCTTGGCTTTGCTCCCCACTCTCACCAGCTGCTCGGACCCTGTCTGCAGAAGGGACTGGTCTGCTCCGGGGTCCTTCAGAGCAGTGAGGGTCATCTCTACTTCCCACCTGCCATCTTTGAGTTGCTGATGTCTGGGGGGGGGGGGGGGATTTCAGCCAGGCTTTCAAGGGCTCTGAAGATGAGGGCCCCGCCCACTCCTCTCCTCCCACCCCACCATGCGTGCCCAGCCCCAGCACACGCCAGACCTCAATGGGCAGCCGGCCGTGGAAGGCAGACAATGCCTGGACAGAACCCAGTTTCTAATCAGAGCTGAGGATAGGACTGGGCTAGGCCTGGGGCTGGGAGGGGGAGCAGATGGTGGCAGTGATGGGCTCTGTGTGTGGGGGGGTGTCGTTCTTGCTTTTGGGTTCCCTGCTACTTCCCAGCCCAGCATCCAGGAATCAACTGTTTCACCTAAAGGACTGGGTGGCAAGCTGCAGAGTCGAGGAGCAGTTTTTTGCAAAGAGCTGGGGATTTGGGATTGCCTGGAGAGCACACCTCTGCCCCAGGCTCCTCTGCTCCTGCTGGGGCCGGCCTTGTTCGGGCCTGGTTTCTAACTGAAGTGCTTTAGAATTCCCAGTGCAGTCCAGCTTGGTGGGCAGGGAGGCCAGCAGTGAGGCAGTCGTGGTCTGGGGTGTGTGTGTGTGGAGACCCCTGGGCTGCTGCACTAGGTGAGAAGTGCCAGGCCCAGGGCTCTTGGCCCTGTCATCTGTCTGGGATGAGGATCAAAGCTGGCCGTCTGCACAGTGCTGCCGGGAAGGCCTGGGGTCTTGGAAAGCTGGGCGAGGAGACTTCCAGGGCCTGGGGCTTTACAATAGAGAAGGTCTAGGGGTGAGCAGACCCCGAGCATGGTGGGGTCCGGCCCATCTGCCTCTGAACCCAGGCCAGTCGGCTTTGCCCTGTGATCGCTTTATCCGTTAATCCCCTTGTACTGCAAGGCCTCCGAGCTTCCTGGGCTATACCTGGGGGTGGGGGTGGGGTGCAGTGAGACTGAGCTGCAGAAATGGAGGCTGACAAATGGGGGAAGGGGGTGGCGGTTAAGAAATGCAAGTTGGCGAAGTTGAAATTGGGGAAGGAAGCCAAGTCACATGGAGAGTTTATTTAAGACCCTTTCAAGCCCCTAGCTCTGAGCCCCCACCATGAGGGGAGCCTTCGCTGTTGCCTACCCCCCTCCCCCCTTATCTCTGTTGGGTTCTCTAAGCTTCCTTCCTCTAGTCCGCTGAGGAGGGGGAGGTGCCTTGGCCAGCCCCACATCCATCCCCGGCGACTCTGGTTGAGCAGGGGTGGGGAGGGCTGGGGTAGCCCCCGCCAGTGTTAGATCGCACACCTGCCGCGTCCCATCTGGACTCTCCAGCTGCAGTTATTTCCCGAGCTCCAGGCTACTCCAGTCTTGGTCATCGACGGTCTGAATTTTGAATCGGGAGCTGTGCGTAGCTGAGGAGAGACTGAAGAAGACAGAAGCAGCTGCGTAGGGGTGGGCAGGACGGGTGCCTGCAGAGTGCAAAGCCAGGCAGCGCCAATCAGTGCCCGACGTATGGATCTGGGAACTGAGGCCCAGACAGGGTTGTGTGCAGACCTGAGACTTGAAGTGGTTGCCTCCTGCTGCAGAAGTAAGGTTTATGTCATCACAAGGAAGTGTAGTAACCACAGGCCCCGGAAACCACCCTCCATACCCAGACGGCCTGATCTGTGTTTGAGAGCCTCCAAGTGGAGGTGGGGCGGGGTGGGCCCAGGGCCAGGGAAGTGGTGGAGTTGACCCATGCCTGACACCCTTACTGTCACAGCAAAGGGTAGCGCTAGAGCCTGGGCAGCCCATCTACTGGCCTGTTTGTTCTTCCGGGCCTCAGTTTTACCCGCTGGAGAATGGTGACACCTGATTTGTTCATTTGCAAGCAGTCGTGGTTTGAGTGAAACATAAGGTGTACGATTCTAGGAGAGAGTGAAGTATGAACAGACTGTAGACAGAAGCCTTGCTTACATGCAGCTCAACGGTGTCCCTCTGGTTTAAGCTACAGTGAACTGTTCACCGTGAGCAAAAATCTGTGTGCTTATGCAGAGCAGGAAGCGCGCTGTGTAGGGCAGGGACCGGGCAGCAGCTCAGCGCTCTGATTTATCGAGCCCTTACTCTGTGCCAGGCATCGATCCTGCCAGTAACTGAACTGGGTCCCCTTGTACAGGTGAGCAGACACAGCCAGGAGATGGAGGAGTCTGGACTTGAACTCGGGGCACTGCCTTTGCAAGCACCCACTCCTTATTCTGCTCTGTGCCACCCCCTGGCGCTGTTGCCCGTTTGCTCGATGCTTCGGTGTCTTCCAGTGCTGGGCCCCACACAGTGGGGTGCACGTGGACGGGAAGGCCCTGAGAACTGACAGAACCAATTCCGACTGTCCCAGTTCTGTGAGGTCACTCGGCTTGGGACTGCCTGCAACTGAATCCAGGCTGTTCCCTTGTGTGGGGGAGCTTCTCCCTCCTCATTCTCCCTCTCTTAGATCCCTGCAGCTGACCCCCACATCTGTCTTTCTCCCTGGGTTCCCCTTGCCCCTGTCTAGGGCAGGAAGTTTTGGGGGCAGTCCCATCTCTTGCTGCTCTCGGCCCTCTACCTTACACACAACCCAGTCACCGGTCAGAGCTCAGTCGTCCTGGATCTCCTAGACAGAGGGAAGCAGTGTCTTCTGTGACCTCCCCTGTGAACAACTCGAGGGGCTGGGACAGGAGCTGGGTCGGGGCCAAGGCCCCAGAGATCTCCCACTGTATCCGCGAGGCGAGACGGAGAGGCTCTGAGGCCCCCAGGGCGGGTGGCAGCAGCATCCTCTTCCCTGGGTGGCTCCAGCTCCCTCTGGCTGGCTGCCTGTCCCCTCTGGCTGGCTGCTCTGAGCTGTGGGAAGGAGTGTCCTGGGTCCCTCTCACTCTGCCTGCCTGAGTGGACGCCCACTGTGACAGTGGTCTTTTCTCTAGGCTGGGCTGGTCCCCGTGAGGCTGGTGGAGAGTGGCCTGCACGCAGCTGGCATTGGGGGTGGGGGCAGGGCCAGCTGCCTGTTGCTCTGCATTCCTCAGCAGGGAAGCATCCCCAGGGCCCAGTCCCCTCGGAGCTGCCCCCCACCAGATGCAGATGCCGATGCCTGGGCTGAACCCGACTCCACAGTGTCTCCTGTCTCCCGGGAGGTCATGGGAAACCCCTGCCAGATGCCCCGAGATGGGGGTGGGACAGAGAGGGAAGCCGGAGCTCCAGCTCTGCCCTGAGCTGGGCTCGCCTTCTTCCCAGGCCCCAGAGACAACTCCGAGGGAGACTCCAGGCTCAGGCGGCTTGGTCCTGGCCAGCCGGGGAAGACCAGTTCAGGACACAGACGGGCCCCTGTGCCCGGCTTCTGCCGTCTCTCCCCAGTCTGCTTCTCCACCTTCTTCTGCTCATGCCTGGTTTCAGCCTTTCTGGGGTTGGGATCCGGATGCCCTGTACAACCTCATGGTGCCCCCCCCCCCCCCGGTCCTGCTTCGCCCCTTCCCCCAGTCCTCGGAATTACTCAGAAGTCAGCAGCCATGACTTCGGGGAGAACTGAACAAACAAGGATCTAGAACACCTTCTGAGAACGGAGTGGGGTCAGAATCCCGAACTCCAGGCACAAAGCGCCTGTCAGTTTTCTCGGGGTTTCACAGCCCTTCCCCGTGCTCTCAGGAATGAGGGCCGATGGCAGAGGGTTAATAGACCCCTCTGACCAGCCTTCCAGAGCCTGGTAAACTCATGCTCTTTGACCCCACATACAAAGCCTTCTTGTTTGGGGGGTTCAGAGCGAGCCTGAGTCTTATCCCTGAGGGCAAGCTCAGGAGGCCTGGACTGGGGGCCAGTCTGGGAGGCCTGAGGATGGCCACCAGACCCTCTGGCCGTCACAGGGTTCTAGAAGCTCACCCCCCCTCCCTGAGCGCTGGCTCTCCCTGCACTTGACCCCTGCAGCTTTCAGGGCCGGCACCCAAGTTAGATCTTGTCACCCTGACTTGGAGGAGACTGGCCCCCAGGGAGGGTGCCTTGTCTGGGCAAAGTCAGCTCAAAGCCCCCGGGTGTCTGGGAGCCAGACTCCCCTGAGACTAGAGATTTCACTTGCAGCCGCCTTGCCCAGAGCTGGCAGGCTGCCAGGGGGAGGAGGCGGCGAGGATGCTCATTAAGGTGGGGGTGTGGACAGCCTCTCGGCACAGGGGTGGGGGAGCCACTTTCCTCTGGCCGGTTCCCGGCTCTGCTTCTCCAGGCTCTGGCCTCGGCTTCTTTAACTGCAGGCCAGGAAAACGCTTTCCCCGACAGGAAGCCCGTGGCTCTGCGGCAGCTGCTGCTGGGATCAGGCCGGGACTCGTGCAGGGTTCATTTTTCACCCGCCGCCCTGTCTTCCACGCTGGCGCAGAGTTGCTCGGTGGTGGCAGCAGGATGGGAAACGGGCTTGGCTCGGATTTCACCTCCACCATTACAAACGGCATGACCTTGGGTTCCTGACGTTTCACACCTTCTGAGCCTCGGTAAAGTGGGGGCCATCCGACCCCGCTCCACCGGGTTGTCCCAGCACAGTGTGTGTGTCAACGCACAGAAATGAGCCGAACACACCACTCCTCAAAAGACCGTCGTTTTCAGAGGAGCCCTGGGGGTGCAGAAGGCACCAGAGGAAGCAGGAGCGAGGTACCAAGGAGGAGTGACTCCTCATTAAGAAGCTGCGCAGGCAGCCCTTCCCAGGGTGTAGCAATCCTGGCGGGCAGGAAGTTCCTTCCGCTGGCTTATCTAGATCCCTCCCGCCGGAGCTCAGTTCCCCTTGATTTTGCCCTGTCATTGATGACGATGGGGTCCTGGTGGGTCACGGCAGGGCGAAGTGGCCCTGTGCGCCAGGCAGACTAGCAGTCCTGGGGCTCCTCTCTGTGTCCCTGTCCCCTGGCCCACCCCTTACAGGCACGTGCACTCCCCACCCCCAGCAGTCCGTTCCCCTGTGCCCCTGCTGCCTGTGTCGCCAGCCCAACATGTCTCTGTGCGGCTGGGAATGAGGCGGGGACGTGGTGGAGTCTGGGAAAACTCTGCTTTTTCTCTTGGGGCTTGGGTGCGGCATACCCAGAGACTGACTTCGAGCGTCCTCCCGGGCTGTCCCTCCAGCCTCTGGGGGCCGCTTTTCAGGATTCTGGAGAGGCACTGGGGGTCCTACAGGAGGAAAGAGGGGACACATTGTAGTACCCTTGGGCTTCTTCAGAGGGTCCAGCCTCGATGGTTGATTTGGCCATCGGAGGGGCGGTGCCAGGCCAGGGCTGTGGTTCTTCTCAAGGCCTGTGAGGTCCTTCTGGGGAGAGTGTGCCCCCCAGTGCAAATGACACACAATTGGGCAGCTGCTTGCCCGCTGGTTCTCCCAGGCTCTGCCCTGGTAGATGCTAAAGGAAGTCATCCTAGAAGACTCTGTTACAAGTATGAGCCGTGTGGCCTTGAGCCAGTTGTACATCAAGGGTAAAAGCACCCACCTGAGGACTGAGATTGGAGTGGGCATTTGGCAGCAGCCAGACACCGTTTGGGACCCTGCATCCCATATCAGAGTGCCTGGGTTCGAGTCCCGGTTCTGCTTCCTGTTCCAGCTTCCGACAATAGGTGATGGCTCAAGTACTTGGGTCCCCGACACTCACATGGGACACCTGGATGGAGTTCCAGGCTCCTGGCTTTGGCCTGGCCCAGCCTTGGCTGTTGTGGTCATTTGAGAACCGAACCAGGGAATGGTCCACCTCTGTCTGTGTGTCTGTTAGTCTCTCTGCCTCTCAAAAACTTTAAAATAAACTAATAAAAATATTTTTTAAAAAAGAACTGAGTGATAATGAAATGACTTAGCAGGTGCATCCCGGGTGATTTGTTGCACGAGCCACCTTGCTCTGTGTGGTGGTGCTGGCTGTTGATTGAGGAAGTTTAGTTAAGTGGGGGTGTGATGGGGTTCCAGGTCCAGTATCAGCAGAGAAAGGCACCAGGAACCAAAGACCATGCATCATGGCTGTAAGAATTTTCTAGAATTCTGGGACAGTTCTTGGTTGTATTTTGATATTGTAAACTTTCTTCTCATCAGTGAAAAGTAAGGCCCTTCAAGCCTGGGGCTTCTTCCTTTAGGGGCCTCAGAGCAAAGATTTTCATGGCAGATCAGCAAGGCAGGTTGGTTAGGAACCAAGGGAGGGGCCTCAGCCCCCTGGGAGCCAGGTCACTGGGTGGAGCTCCTGGGAGGGCTGATGGGTATTTGTGCGACCTCACCAGGGACAGTTCAGAGTGCAGCCGGGCAGTGGGGCTGGCACGGTGCTGCAGGCACGTGCCGGCTTGCCCGTTGATACCCTCAGCGAAGGGAGTCTCTCTCCTTGGCAGCCTGTCAACATCCCTCCTGGCTGCCTCCCTGGGCTCCTCTGTCCTCCCCTTCCGGAACCCCATCCTCCTGGCTCCGCAAAGAGCCCAAGAACCGCTGAGCTCAGCGCTTTCCGCAGCCCCAGGCTCAGGGCTTTGTCCCGCCCTGTCGCAGGGTCTGGAGGAGGGGGCTCCCCAGCCGCCTGTGGCCTCCCTGGCCCGCACTCAGGCCTGGGGTGGGGGCGGCTTCCCACATCGCGGCAGCCCCTGCTCAATTGTGAACAGAGGAAGCTGCCGGCGACCTCTCGCCAGTGCCAGATCCTGCCTCTGAAAGGCTCCCGGGCCCTTTCTCCTTGCCCGCAGCTCAGCCTGCGGCTGCCAAGGAACAAATAGGCCAGCTCTGTTCTGGGAGGCTCTGGCCAGGCCGGGCCTTTCTGAGCGGGCCTCTCCCCCAGGGTTCTTCCCTGCAGGACCTCGGGAGGAGTGGGGGAGGTGTGTAGGGGTGGAGCCCGGGGAAGCCGCCCTCTGGTGAGGTTCAGGAAGTCCCTGGGCCTGAATGACACTGCACGTTCAGCCGTGGTGGGCAGCTGGGGCCATAGGTTGCCAATTTGATTTTTTAAAAACGTGAAGTCATCCATTATCTTGGTTGCTGAGGTGGTTCTTCCTGGCCTCCTTACCTTCTGTGCCGAAGGTGGATGCCTCGCTTGCTTAACCTCCTCCCAGCTCTGGTTCCAGCTCCTTGGGCCCCCAGTTCAGCTCCTTGGGCCCCCAGAGACTGACCCCAGGGAGGGACAGGGATGAGTGGCTCCCTCCTTCTGTCAGAGCAGGCGGCCTCCTTCCCTTTACGTGGGACTGGTGGGCCATACCACTTAGGAGCAAGGCACAGAAGTGACCTCATCTGGTGGGGCCGGGATGGGGCGGTTCTTAGAAAGTTAAATCTGGGGAGGGCCCGTGTAGGGAGCCCAGCCCAAGGCAGAGGCATGAGAGCTACAGGCGGCAGGGGCTAGGAAGTCTCCTCCCTGCAGAGCATGGGTTTGAATTCAAGGTGGGGTGTGTGTGTGTAGAGGGCAGATTCCCTAGGACCCAGGATGACTGAGGCCTTTTGTGTGTGTGTGTGTAGAGGGCAGATTCCCTAGGACCCAGGATGACTGAGGCCTTGTGTGTGTGTGTGTGTGTTTGTGTGTGTGTGTGTAGAGGGCAGATTCCCTAGGACCCAGGATGACTGAGGCCTTGTGTGTGTGTGTTTGTGTGTGTGTGTGTAGAGGGCAGATTCCCTAGGACCCAGGATGACTGAGGCCTTTTGTGTGTGTGTGTGTAGAGGGCAGATTCCCTAGGACCCAGGATGACTGAGGCCTGGTGTGTGTGTGTGTGTGTGTGTGTGTGTGTGTGTGTTTGTGTGTGTGTGTGTAGAGGGCAGATTCCCTAGGACCCAGGATGACTGAGGCCTTGTGTGTGTGTGTGTGTGTTTGTGTGTGTGTGTGTAGAGGGCAGATTCCCTAGGACCCAGGATGACTGAGGCCTTGTGTGTGTGTGTTTGTGTGTGTGTGTGTAGAGGGCAGATTCCCTAGGACCCAGGATGACTGAGGCCTTTTGTGTGTGTGTGTGTAGAGGGCAGATTCCCTAGGACCCAGGATGACTGAGGCCTTGTGTGTGTGTGTGTGTTTGTGTGTGTGTGTGTAGAGGGCGGATTCCCTAGGATCCTTGTTGACTGAGGCCTGGTGTGTGTGTGTGTGTGTGTGTGTGTGTGTGTGTGTGTGTGTAGAGGGCAGATTCCCTAGGACCCAGGATGACTGAGGCCTGGCCTGCCCCCAGTGCACTGTGAACTCATGGAGGTGGGCTCTGGGGCATGGACAGGTGCATGGGACCCCTTCCAGAGAGCCTCCCTGGCTCACAAGGTGGTGCGGGGAGTTTCCTTGGCCTTTGGGGATGGCGGGTTCTCCCGATGGGGCAGCTGGCGACGTGGAGAGTGTGTGCAGTCGCCGGGCAGCAAGCGCTGCCACCTGTCCACTGCTCTGTCTACTGCTCTGTCCACTGTTCTGTGTCCACTGCTCTGTCCACTGCTCTGTGCCCACTGTTCTGTCCACTGCTCTGTGTCCCCTGCTCTGTGTCCACTGCTCTGTCCACTGCTCTGCCCACTGCTCTGTGTCCACTGCTCTGTGTCCACTGTTCTGTCCACTGCTCTGTGTCCATTGTTCTGTCCACTGTTCTGTGTCCACTGCTCTGTGTCCCCTGCTCTGTGTCCCCTGCTCTGTCTACTGTTCTGTGTCCACTGCTCTGTCCACTGCTCTGTGTCCACTGCTCTATGTCCACTGTTCTGTGTTATTCGCCACCTCAGACTGCAGCTTCCTTTCTGGAAACCCCCAGCTCATAGCATCACGTGGGTGAGCTGAGCTGTGGGGAAGGTGCCCGGGCCGACGCGCACCCGGAAGCTCCTGCAAAATCCTACTTCTCCTTTGCTTCTGCACCTGTTACTCGTTCAGTCCTTCAGCTCACCTGCTCTGGGAGCTGTGACTCATCCAGGGTCTGTGCCCTTTATCTCCCAGCTGGTACACATTTCTCTGGGTGACGCTGCTCACCCACCTGCACCCTGACACGGGACCCTGGTCTTAAAATGGCCAGCATGAGCTGGATGGCTCTCTCTGGTCACAGAGGACCCGCCCACCCCCGCATCAGGATGTGCTAGGTCAGCGTAGGGTCCCAGGCTGAACGTCCAACTAACCCCACAACTCCTGGCCCCGGAACCCTGGGGCCCCTTCCCTGCCGCTCTGTCTACATTGCTCTACCTCCTGCTCACTTCCTGGCTTGCAGGCAGGCTCCCAGGGTGGTCCTGGGGCTGAGGCAGCGGCCACCTCGTCAGGGAAGGGCTCTGACGAGCAGGGCTGCTGCTCCCCCTCCCCTGCCCCACTGTCTCCAGGGATGCTGATTCGATTCCCTCCAATCGCCGGCATTGCCATCTGCCTGCTGTAATTAAATGGTCTTTGAATTGGATCCAGAAATCCCATCACAAGCAGCCCCACGGTGGGGAGGGCGGCTTTGGGAGCCGCTGGTAGCCAGTAGAACTGGAGACTCCGCAGCCACCGCCCGGGCCGGAGCCTCAGTTCACCTGGGAGCACCTGGCTGCCAGGGGAGGAAGAGCTGGTCTCAGGTTCCCCAGGCCCTGGGACAGAGCTACTGTGTGCAATGCACACCTCTCCCTCTGAGCTTTCCGCCTGTGTCTGAGACCCCTTCCCCTCTCAGCACCCTGAGCCCTGCCCCTTAGAGCAGCCCAGGACTGTCCAAGCGTCGGCGGACCAGACCTGGCTGAATTCACGCTGGTGCCTTGCTGTCTGTGTGCCTGCACCTTCCCAGTTCCCTCCGCTGTACACCGGGGTGGTGGGGCTTAGCTCACAGCACTGTCACGAGGATGGCAGCTTCATGAATGCTTGTTAGCGCTTGGTCACCTCATGTGTCTGTGCTGCTGTTAGTGGTCAGGGCAGGGGTCAAGGAGGAGCCTTGTTGGCTCTGAGGTTTGACCAGGAGTCAAGGTTCCTGTCTGCAGGTGCAGAGAGGATGAGCGGGATCCAGCTGCTCCCTTCCCAGTTGAGAGTCACTGCCAGTAGGAGACCTTGGCCCAGCGCAGCTGGATCAGTGGTTACCTCCTTGGGTTCTCTGGCAGGCTCAGCTGAGCACCTTACCTGCCTGCAGCTGTGAGTGAGCCAGCCCTGGGGGCAGGGCCAGCTGGGCTGTGTGGCGCCCTGGGCCCTGGATAGGTGCTGGCGCTCTAGGTCTTCTTGATTAAATGCTAGCTTAGGGAGAGGGAGTCAGACAAGCAGGCCCATTGTGAGTGCGCAGCCGGGGTTGGCTTGTGTGAGCCTGGCCCACCCCTCTTACTGTAGGGTGTTTGGGGGTGCTTTCTGCCAACCCCCGCCCAACATGCATGCTCAGGCAGTCCCGCTTGGTTGCCATGGGAACCTCGTCATGGTGATGGCTGCTTGGAAGAGGGAGGAAGGGGTAGTAGAAGGAGGTGGTTGTGTCCATGGCTGGCATCCTGCTAAGCCCTGATGCCACTTTCCTTCTCTGTGGGGGAGCTTCCGGGATTGGGGGTGGAGCCCGCACTGTGGCTTGCCTGGCGTCCCTCCCAGAGATGCCTGCCCTTCTCAGGGGACCTCTGCCTTGACCTTGTGCCTGGTCTGGCCCCTCAGCTCTGAGAAAATCTGCCAGACTCTGGCTTCTGGGCAGGGGGCTCCTAGCTGCAGGACCCTTGAGGCCCCTGGGGGCCTGGGGAGAGCTTAGCTGTGGCTCCCGGGTATTTATCCAGAGCTGTGGAGAGTGGCCACTCCGGTCTCTGTTCCCCACCCTCACCCCGAGCTCCATTTCCGCACAAGTGGGTAAGCTGTCTTCTCTGTCCTGCACAGTCCTGGATTTGGCTTCATCCCTCTCCGTTATACAACCTCGGGCCGGTCTGTTACACTCTCACAGCCCGAGTCCTCGTCTGTGAAATCAGGCACATGGTGAGCCCCTCACAGACTCGTAGTGAATTCACTTACAGAAAGTGTGTGCAACACGGCTCCGGTACCTGTCACAGCTGCTTTCCCAGTGAGGTTGACTTTGTCATCACTGGCTTCCCAAGGTTGTCCCCAGGGTCCCCGGCTGCCTTCCTCCCTGCCGTGGGGGAAGTGGAAGCTCGGCAGCTAGGGGAGCAGGGAGACCTGCAGCCGTGCCCCTGGCACCCTCAGCTGGGCCTGATCAGGGCTGTGTTCTGGGCAGGATCCGGCCCCAGTTGTCGAAGGAGAAGATTGAGGGCTGTCACATCTGTACCTCCGTCACCCCGGGGGAGCCCCAGGTCCTGCTGGGGAAGGACAAGGCCTTCACCTATGACTTTGTCTTCGACCTGGACACCTGGCAGGAGCAGATCTACTCGACCTGTGTGAGCAGGCTCATTGAGGGCTGCTTCGAGGGCTACAATGCCACAGTGCTGGCCTACGGGCAGGTCAGTCCCCTGCACCCTTGCCAGCGCCCATTCCAGCCTCGGTTTCCCTGTGCCCTGTCTGATGGGGAGACAGTCCCACCTCCACAGCCAAGCAGCTGTCCACTGAGGGCACTGCTGTGCTGGTTAGCAGAGGGAGGGCTGCCAGTCAGAGATCTCCACAGGGCATGGCTTTGGGACCAAGTTTGGTGCACAGGGCTTATTGGTGCCCCCCCTTCCATCTCTGCCCACACAGACGGGAGCTGGGAAGACGTACACTATGGGCACCGGCTTCGACGTGGCGACGTCGGAGGAGGAGCAGGGCATCATCCCGAGGGCCATCGCGCACCTCTTCGGGGGCATTGCTGAGCGCAAGCGACGGGCCCAGGAGCAGGGCGTGCCTGGCCCTGAATTCAAAGTCAGCGCTCAGTTCCTGGAGGTACAGTGGGCAGGAGGGAGCCTTGGGGACCACAGGCCGTGGGCCGGGCCTTCCCCCACTGTGGTGGAGAGGGCCTGGGAGCCACGGGGGCATCTCCAGGGGATGGGGCCCCACCGTTGGAAGTTGCCGGGTGAGGGCTGGAGGAGGCCGTGGTGGGCCACCACCCTGGGTTTCTGGATCTGATGGGGCTTGTGTTGCTGACCTATGAGTCTCTTCAAACCTTGACTGGTTCTTAGCAGCCACGTGGCCATGAGTGAGTCCTTTCGCTCTCCTGGCTGATAGCTGTGTCCTCGGGCATGTGACCGTGCCTTGGGCGCGTGTGCCTGACACATGGTGGGGACCCTGCTTCCCTCCCTTCTGGCCTTCACTGGGTCCCTCCTAGCAGCCTGCCCTGTCCCTTCCTGCCCGGGGCCCTTCCCAGCCCTTAGTCTTTGAGCCCAGGGCAGCAGGGGCTTTGGAAAGTACCCTCTTGGCATCACGCCTTGCCTGTCTGTGTGGGAGCAGGCAGACATCTCTGGGCTCTTTGGCCTCTGGGCCTGTCTGATCCCCAACTCAGTAACCCCAGAGGCAGGGGCTGGCATTCACAGGGGCCCTCTCTGAAGGCTCTTCAGGCAGGTGGGCAGCTCTGTTTCTCAGGAGAACCTGACTTGACCAAGCTGCTTCTCTAGGACACAGCTCCGAGGGCTGCTCCAGATCTCAGCATCTAAAACCCCCTCCCAAGGACTCCAACCACCCTGGTGCTCTGACTGTACCCAAGTAGCCCTCAGCTGCAGGGATGCCACCTCCCCCCTTCAAGCGTCCCATGCCCCACCCTTGCCCTAGGTGGGCCCTGCTGGCACACAGAGCAGTTGTTCCCCGTGGGGACCCTGGAGTTGTGACCTGGGAGTGTTTCTTTGTCCTTCTGGGCTTTTGCTTCTGGTGAACACTGCCTGGCTTGGTTCTCTCATAAGCTTTCCTTTCACTTCTCTCTGTTTTCTTCTCTCCTCCATCCTGTCACTGTGGGGATCCCCAAAGAACAGGCCGATTCCTAGCATGTCCCTGCCAAAGGGTGGGCCACGAGGGGGTAAATGACAAGACGCCTGTCCCTACGCAGGCAGACATGCACGACGGCACCCCTTGGTCCCTCTGTTTCCTCTTCCCCTTCCTGTGAGGTATTTCTGTCCCTTTAAGGTCGTCAAAGCCTCGGACGTCTGGGAGCTGCAGTCTCCCGCCTCGTCCTGTGGGATGCTGCTGCCCGCGCTGCCTCTATCCTTTTCCCACTCCGCAGCCCAGCTCTCTGCCCATTGAATAGCCAGCCCCTTAGCAGGTGGAACTGTCCCAGCCAGTGCTTCCAGACGCAGGAAGCTCCGTGGGCTTAGGCCCCATGAAATGTGACTGCCCCTGGCCAGGCCACCTCTGCACTGGTCTCTGCAGGAGGCTGGGACACAATGGCCTGCTCTCCAGGCCCGGTACTGTCCCAAGCACAGGGCGAGGTACGGACACATTCACCTACCACTGGGAGTTTCTCTTGGCCTCCACCCTCAGGGACACGGGGATCAGGGCGTGGCTCCTCTGGTCTCCACCAAGCTCCGCCTCCATGCTCCCACATCTGGAATCATGGCCCCATCTCCTCTTTCCCGGGGCAGTTACCTGATAGGCTCTGCCCAAGTCCCGGTCCTGTCTTCCTCATCTTCCTCACCACTGGATCTGTCCCTGTGAGGTCCTCAGCTGCCGGCTGGGACCAAGAGCTGCCGGAAGCTGGTTCCTTGGAGAGCTGAGGAGCACTGTGTGCAGCCCCAGGGCTGGTCTGCCTGGACCCAGAGCCCTCCCTACCCTGTCCAGGAGAAAGATCGTGAAACTCAGAACCCACTGGGACGAGGGCTGGGGGCCTCTGGAGCCTCAGTTTCCACATCTGTGAGATGGTTTACAAGTGTGTGAAAGCCCCGTGCTGCGTGCCCTCGGAGCCCAGCAGCTGTTTCCCCCCCACCCTGGCACAGCTCTACAACGAGGAGATCCTCGACCTGTTCGACAGCGCCCGGGACCCTGACGCCCGCCACCGCCGGTCCAACATCAAGATCCACGAGGACGCCAACGGCGGCATCTACACCACAGGCGTCACTTCTCGCCTCATCAACTCCCAGGAGGAGGTGAGCCTCCGCTGGAGGGTCAGGGCGGGCACGGGGCGCAGGGAGTCCAGGAAGGGTCGAGTCCTGAGCCCTCACATCTGCCTTCATCCCCAGCTGATCCAGTGCCTGAAACAGGGTGCCCTGTCACGCACCACGGCCAGCACCCAGATGAACGTGCAGAGCTCCCGCTCCCACGCCATCTTCACCATCCACCTGTGCCAGATGCGTGTGTGCACCCAGCCGGACCTGGTGAGGAGCCCCCGGGGGCCGTGCGTGCTCAGCCAGCCAACCAGAGCCCAGGCTCGCCTCTGCCACGTGTTGATTTTTCTTTATCCTTAAGCCTCCTTATTTCATCTCAAGGATGGGGATCTGATGCCTCTGTCATTGGGTTGTGAGCAGTCAGTGAGAATTCAGCATGTGTCACCACTGTGGGCATGGCCAGGGGTGTGAACATGCCAGGGGAGGGGGGCACAGGGCAAGCAGGGGCCACGGGCAGGGAGGCAGTGAGGTGGGCTGTGGGCTGGGCAGTCAGATGTCTGCTCCTGCTGCAGGGGACTGAGGCTGTGCCTGGGCTCCCTGAGGGCACAGCTCCTTCGAGCGAGTATGAGACCCTCACCGCCAAGTTTCACTTTGTGGATCTGGCTGGCTCGGAGCGCCTGAAGCGGACGGGAGCCACGGGCGAGCGGGCCAAGGAGGGCATCTCCATCAACTGTGGCCTGGTACGTGCACGACGGACCCCAGCCCCAGCAGCAGCCCAGCTCAGGCTCAGACCCTGTGACCCCATGGCTCAGGCCCTCCTTGGGCCTCTTGCTAGCCTCTGGCCAAAGCACCCGGGGTCACTCCTGTTAGCTCATTGGCCCTTCAGCCTCAGGCTTCACCCCTGCATCCGGTGTCCCAGTGTCACCAGCTCACATGTGTCTGAACTCGCCCAGCGAGCCTGAGAGCTGCTGGGGCCAGGGAGCAGGCGTGGGCATCTGGGGGACTGTCCTCTCCCAGCCCTGCCCTCATGCGTGTGACTCCTGAGTGCCAGGGTCTGTCTCCCGCAGCTGGCCTTGGGCAATGTGATCAGCGCCCTGGGCGACCAGAGCAAGAAGGTGGTGCACGTGCCCTACAGGGACTCCAAGCTCACGCGGCTCCTGCAGGACTCACTGGGGGGCAACAGGTATCTGGACAGCATCCAGGGAAGGGGCAGGGGAGACGGGGGCTCCTGGAGAACACTGGTGTGAGTGCTTGGTGCCCAGTGGCAGAGGAGCCTTGAAGGGCCCCACGGTCGTCGGCCAATTGTGCCAGACTCAGTTTCCCTACCTGCACAACAGGGAGTCACACAGCCCAAATGAGATAAAAGATGAAAAGTTCTAGAAAATGCAGGGGCTGTGACTCAGCCTTATCACCAAGCAGGAGACTGGCAGCCGTGCATCACCCCCTCCCCAGCCTGGGTAGCTGCCTTCGCTGGGGTTACCCAGTGTTGCACCCCTTGGCCAGGTAGTCCCAGTCGCCATATCCCAGGTTCTGCCCTCCTGAATGCCCAGGTCCTTCAGGCACGAAGGCGGGAGGGATGGGGTGAGCAGAACCCCCGCTCCAAATTAGTGCCTACAGAAGGCGACCGTGTCCCTCGTCCTCACGCTGGCCTGGCTGCACCCCCAGCCAGACCATCATGATCGCCTGCGTGAGCCCCTCGGACCGGGACTTCATGGAGACCCTGAACACACTCAAATATGCCAACCGGGCCCGCAACATCAAGAACAAGGTGGTGGTGAACCAGGACAAGACCAGCCAGCAGATCAGTGCGCTGCGGGCCGAGATCGCGCGTCTTCAGATGGAGCTGATGGAGTACAAGGCGGTGAGCACACCCCACGCGCGGTCCAGCACCCCGCCCTCCCCCCCCAGCCAGCGAGTCAGGCACAGCCTGAGCCCTCACGGTTCTGGAATACTAAGTGCAGAGGGAAGACTACCTCACCCCTGTTGCCTGGATGTCATGCTTAGGGCTGAAGCCATCTGGGGTACTTTCGTGTCCACTGAACACGCTGGGCTGAAACAAGACAGGGCTGCTAGGCTGCGGTACAGAGGGGACTCTGGGAGTAGTCCCGTGTGCTGCGGGGGCAGAGGAGAGAACTGGCTCTACTCATGCAGACGGGCAGAGTGGGCCTCATGGAGGAGGGGGACTTTTATATCAGCAAAAGGAGGTGGAGGTGAGACAGGCCTTTTTGGGTGGAGAACATGCTGCACAGAGGCATGGCAATAATGGATGCTTTGGGAGAAGTGTCTGATTCCACGTGATCAAGGGAAGTCGCCAGCTGTGGCCATGGCCTGCACTTAGCACCAGACAGGTTTTGGTTTGGCTTACGTTTTTCTTACAATAATGCATCTTAACTGCCAGCCTTTCTTCTCTTTGTTAACATTTATTTATTTGAAGGGCACAGTGGCAGAGAGAGGGAAAGACAGAGACAGATTCTCCATCTGCTGCTCTAACCCCCAAACGCCTGCAACAGCCAGGACTGGGCCAGGCTGAAGCCAGGAGCCAGGAACTCCCTCTGGTCTCCCATGTGGGTGGCAGGGGCCTGAAAGCTCGGGCCATCAGCTGCTGCCTCCCAGGTGCATTAGCGGGAAGCTGGATTGGAAGCAGAGTAGCTCCAGTGGGATGCAGGTATCCTAATGCTATGCCCCAGAAGCCAGGAAATTTCGGTTTTTCTGGGAAAATGTGAAGATGTAACAGCGCGTAGCACAAAGTTGGCTGGAGTAAGGGTGGCTGCTCCCCTGAGACGGGGTGTGTGGCTGTTAGCTCCAGGCTCCCCTACTTCCCGTCGTCTTACCCAGAGTGACTAACTCATCTATGCCAACTTCCTGGCCCAGGTAAGGTTTGGACCCTAAGATTAGCATTTACAAAGATCTGAAAATGAGCAGTGGAAGAGAGGTCAAGGTGGGGTTGTGGGAGGCTGTGAGTGGCTGATGTCAGAGGGAGCTACATGAGGTCACTGAGCGTGGGGAGGATGGAGCTGTGTTTTCGGAACCCGGGGCAGGGGAGGCCGGCACTGCAGAGGGCGGGGCCTTGTGGTCCCAGGGCTCCCGGGCACTCTGGTGCCAGCCTGTCCACGTCTGCCCCTCCCCAGGGCAAGCGTGTGATTGGGGAGGACGGCGCCGAGGGCTACAGCGACCTGTTCCGGGAGAATGCCATGCTGCAGAAGGAGAACGGGGCGCTGCGGCTGCGTGTGAAGGCCATGCAGGAGGCCATCGACGCCATCAACAACCGCGTCACCCATCTGATGAGCCAGGAGGCCAACCTGCTCTTGGCCAAGGCCGGTGAGTCGGATGTGCAGCCCAGCCCAGCCCGTCACTGAGCTGGGACCCTCCCTCCCCATCCCCATCCCAGGATGTTGAATGGTCAAGCCAGTCCATCCAGGCAGTGAGCATCTCATGTATGCGTCTTTTTCAATTGATTTAAAAACATTTTGAAAATTATCTGTTCGAGGGCCAGTGTTGTGACGTAGTGGGTAAAGCTGCTGCCTGCAATGCCGACTTCCCATGTGGGTGCCGGTTCGTATCTTGGCTGCTCCACTTCTGATCCAGCACCCTACTAGCGGCCTTCAAAAGCCATGGAAAACGGCACCAGTGGTTGAGGCCCTGTACCCCATGGTAAAGCTCCTGGCTTGGGCCTGGCCCAGTGCTGGCTGTTGTGGGGGGGGGGGGGCATCTGGGGAGTGAACTAGGGGATGGGAGATCTCTCTCTCTCTCTCTCTCTCTCTCTCTCTCTCTGTAACTCTGATTTTCAAAATAAATCTTAAAAATAAAAATAAAAATCATTTTTTCAAGAAACAGAGAGCGAGAAAGAGCGAGTGAGCACGTTCATCCTTTGGTTCACCCCCCAGATGCCGGTAACTGCTAATGCTAGGGCTGCAAGCTGGGAGCACAACTCAAGCCTCCCAAGTGGGTGGCAAGGACCCCACTACTTGAGCCATCCCTGCGGCCGCCTGGGGTCTACACCGTCAGGAAGCTGGAGTCAGGAGCCGGAGCCGGGTATCAAACCCAAGCACTCTGGTGTAGGCCTCATCTTGCCTGTTAGGCTAAATGCCTGGCCCTTGGAACATCTTTGTGTCTCGTGTGTGACACGAGTGATGCATGAGCGTGTCCTCTCGTTAAGCCTGCCAAAGGCACATCTGTATATGAAGTGAAGGCTGGAGTCCCTCTCCCCAACTCCGCCCACCTCTCCTCTGCTCTCGGAGGCCCTGGCAGGCAGGCTGGCGCCTGTTTCCAGCACTTCTCTCAGTGCGATTGTGTCAAGTATGAAGGATGGTGTGTGTGTGTGGGGGTAGCGTATGCTACTCCCTCTGTGTTTGGCCTCACTTCAGGGCACTTCCAAAGAAAATGGGATTAAAAGGTAACTTTATTTTGCTGTAAAAATCTTTAAACATTTGTACATAGTTTTTTCCTAATATACATTTTCCACTAAGCTT
The DNA here is from genome assembly GCA_949820135.1 of Sylvilagus floridanus. Classification (NCBI taxonomy): domain Eukaryota; kingdom Metazoa; phylum Chordata; class Mammalia; order Lagomorpha; family Leporidae; genus Sylvilagus; species Sylvilagus floridanus. Next base: position 87,217,921 of record OX463240.1, read on the forward strand.
TTTTAAAAACTTAGTTTATTTATTTATTTGAGAGGTAGAGTTATAGGCATAGAGTGGGAGAGACAGAAAGGTCTTCCATCTGCTGGTTCACTCCCTAAATGACCACAACGGCTGGAGCTGGGCTGATCCAAAGCCGGAGCTTCCTCCTGGGAGCTTCCTCCAGGTCTCCCAAGTGGCTGTAGCAACCCAAGCACTTGAGCCATCTCCCACTGCTTTCCAAGGCCATAAACAGCAAGCCGGATTGGAAGAGAAGTAGCCGGGACACAAACTGGTGCTCATGTGGGCTGCTGGTGCCACAGGCAGAGGCTGAGCCCGCTACACCACAGCGCTGGCCTCTCCACTAAGTTTTTAAGATATTTTTATTTATTTGAAGTATTTATTAAGTATTTTTTAAAGATTTATTTATTTATTTGAAAGTCAAAGTTACACAAAGAGAGAAGGAGAGACAGAGAGATAGAGAGAGGTCTTCCATCCACTGGTTCACTCCCCAGTTGGCTGCACCTATCCAAAGCCAGGAGCCAGGAGCCTCCTCTGGGTCTCTCACATGGGTGCAGGGGCCCAAGGACTTGGCCATCTTCCACTGCTTTCCCAGGCCATAGCAGAGAGCTGGATTGGAAGTGGAGCAGGAGGGACTCGAACCTGTGCCCATATGGGATGCCGGCACTGCAGGTGGTGGCTTCACCCACCACCTCACAGCACTAGGCCCTTAATTTATTTTTAATTGAAAACCCTTTTCTACTTATTCCCAGCTCCTAACGTTAGTCTGGCCCAGCCCCCGCTGTTGTGGGCGTTTGGGGAGTAAAACAGCAGATGGAGATATCTCTTTCTCTCTCTTCTCTTTGTCTGTGTCTCTGCCTTACATATTAAAAAGCAAACAAACTAAACTAAACTACTGCGTGGTGTTCTGTAAGTGACCATGATGACGATTTTGTCATCATCGCTCTCTCCAGTGGACAGCTGGGTCGTTAGGTCGTTTCCACTTCCCCACTGATGCCAGGTGTTTGTGTGCACCTGTGCCCTGGGTGCCGATTCCTTTCTGGAAGAGGCCTGTGCGCTTGCCCTACTGGAAGTACAGGCCAAGGGCACCAGGTCAAGTCGGAGCTGAAGGCCCTGCTGTTATTTGTCTTGTTTATCGCTCCCTCCTTTTGCCCTCCCACCCCCAGGTGATGGCAACGAGGCCATTGGCGCTCTGATTCAGAACTACATCCGGGAGATTGAGGAGCTGCGGTGAGTGAGCCCCCACCAGCGTGGCCATCTGGGAGCCCTCGGCCAGGGCAGGCCAAGAGCAGTGCCAGCTTACTTGTTCCCCCTCTCCGTCCCGCCACACTCGCTTTTGCACACAGGACGAAGCTCCTGGAGAGTGAAGCCATGAATGAGTCCCTCCGCCGCAGCCTCTCCCGGGCCTCTGCCCGGAGTCCCTACTCCCTGGGAGCATCCCCGGCCGGCCCAGGCTTCAGCAGCCCGGCCAGCTCAATGGAGGATGCCTCCGAGGTGATCCGCAGGGCCAAGCAGGACCTGGAGCGGCTGAAGAAGAAGGAGGTCAGGCAGCGCAGGAAGAGGTGAGTGCAGTGCCACCTCCTCCCCCGGCCTGGGGCTCCACCAGGTGTAACCCCGGGACCAGCTGCAGCCCCGGGGCCTCCCCCAGTAGTGCTTGGGAAGCCATGGAGCAAATTTGCTCAGCCCTGGGCAGAGACCCTGCCCTTCCCCAGTGCTGTGCCCCTCTCCCAGGAGAGGAAGGGTAGGGTAGAGTCAGCAAGGGTGATTCTGGCCCTGGGCCTGGGGCGGGGCAGCCAGCAGTTCTGCAGAGCAGGGTCCAGCCCTCATCCTGCCCTGTGCTCAGGGCTAATCTGCCCTCCTTTTCACCCCCTAAGCAGCCCAGAGAAGGAAGCCTTCAAAAAGAGGGCAAAACTCCAACAGGAAAACAGTGAGGAGACTGACGAGAATGAGGCGGAGGAGGTGAGGACCGCCGCCCCCTCTGCACACGCTCACCCGCCATGTCCCCGCTGGGCTCCGGCGCCCCATGGGGTGGAGGAGGGGTGGATCTGCGTTTGGTTGGTCCTTGGGCTTCCTGGCATCATGGCCTGGTTGCCACGGTGCTATCCGTCCCAAGTGGATGATGCAAGGAGGAAGGTTACCCCAAAGGACCCTGCCCGGGCTCCCGGGGAGGTGGGATCGTCCCGGGGAGGGTGGCAGAGGCGCCCGCTGCCACCTCTGCCCTCCTGACACATGGGAGCCTTGGGCTGGCCCGGCCTCTGCTCCCAGGCCCCTGTCCTGAGGCCAGGCCCAGCCCTGATGCTTCTTGGTGCGCAGGAGGAGGAAGAGCGAGATGAGAGTGGCTGTGAGGAAGAGGACGGGCGCGAGGATGAAGACGAGGACTCGGGCAGTGAGGAGAGCCTGGTGGATTCGGACTCAGACCCCGAGGAGAAGGGTGCGTGGGCCCGGCTGGGTGTGGGGAGAGGAGAGGCTACAGCCAGCACTGGGCCTGGGGAAGGCCAGATGCCCCAGGGCTGGGTCAGGCTCTGCCTGAGTTCACAGAGAGAGTGGGTGCCCAGGGGCCCAAGGGCTCAGCCCTGATACGGGTGACAAGGACAAAGCCCAATAGCAGTGACAGTTGTAAAGGTGACTAGTGCAGAGCACCCCTTAAATAAGTGCCAGGCGCTGGGCTTTGCCCCACCCCCACCCCCAGCCGGGTTTTTCCAGTGCTCACTGCTGCCCTGGGGCCAAAGCCCCCTCACGGGAGGGGGAACACTGCCCATGTGCTCCGCTCTGCTGCCTCCCTGGCCCACAGACCTGCACGGTGCTGCTGGCCCTGTCACCCTCCCCCTTGTCACCCGCAACAGGTGGACTCTGGCCTCCAGGGCCCAGCAGGGATGGATGGGGAGGAGGCACAGAGCCTAGCCTTGCCTCTCTGGGGCTGCCCCTCAGAGAAGCGCCCCCTGCCGGCAGCACCCTCCCGTCTATGGTCTTTGCAACCCCGTCCAGCGGCTGACTGGCCACAGCTGACCAGAGGGAGCCCCGGCCTGCGGCCGAGGCGCGGGGCTGAGCCGGGCTGTGCCCCCGCCCCCCAGAGGTGAACTTCCAGGCGGACTTGGCCGACCTGACGTGCGAGATCGAGATCAAGCAGAAGCTGATCGACGAGCTGGAGAACAGCCAGCGGCGGCTGCAGACGCTCAAGCACCAGTACGAGGAGAAGCTGATTCTGCTGCAGAACAAGATCCGGGACACGCAGCTGGAGCGGGACCGGGTGCTGCAGAACCTCAGTGAGCCCCGCCCCCAAGCCCCCCGCAGGGGCCCCGGTCACTCCCTGGCCCTCTGCACAGGCGGCCTCTGACCCTTTGGCCTGTATCTGAAATCTCCTGGGTCCAACTGTAGCTCCTCTGCCACACTGACCGATTTCTGTCTTTCTACTGTCTCTTGACACCCTAGAATCCTTTATGTTCCTGGGCTTGTGAGCGTGACTCCCCTGGCTTTGCCCTCGTCCTCTGGGTCATGGTCTGTCTTCTTGCAGCTCCTCAGCCCGTTCGTGCCTTTTTCCACCCATTCACTCCTTGACTCTCACTTAGCGAGTGTTCGTTAAACATACGTTACACAGCAGCAGACGCCACTCTGGGGGCAAGAGACACTGGGCAAATAGCAGCAGGAAACGGAACAGGGAGCCCAGGGGGCGGTTTGGTGTTTTAGAAAGGATGGCGGGGGAGACTCCACTGAGAAGCGACCCAGGAGCAGACCTGAGCGAGTGAGGCAGTGCCGGGTGGGTGGACAGGGAAAGAGCATGCCGGAGAGGGGAGCAGAAGGTGCCGTGCCGCAGGCGACCACGTACCGGATGCGCTGGCGCAGTAACAAGGAGCCACGTCAGAGAGGCATGGGACCCATGATGTCAAAGACAAGTGGCCAGCTCATTGTAAGGACACCACCTCCCGCTCCCTAGCGAGATGGGGAGCTAAGGGCTTCTGAGAGGTGTCGGTGGCAGGAAATGTAAAGGCATATTTTTTTTTTGACAGGCAGAGTTAGACAGTGAGAGAGAGAGAGAGAGAGAAAGGTCTTCCTTTTCCATTGGTTCATTCTTCAATGGCCGCTGCGCCCGGCGCGCCACGCTGATCCGAAGCCAGGAGCCAGGTGCTTCTCCTGGTCTCCCATGAGGTGCAGGGCCCAAGCACTTGGGCCATCCTCCACTGCACTCCTGGGCCACAGCAGAGAGCTGGACTGGAAGAGGGGCAACTGGGACAGAATCTGGCACCCCGACCGGGACTAGAACCCGGGGGTGCCTGCGCCACAGGTGGAGGATTAGCCTAGTGAGCCGCGGCGCCGGCCTGTAAAGGCATTGTTAAGCTACCGCTCGGGGTGCTATGGAAGTGGGAGCTGGAGGCCTCTTAGGAAACTGTTAACTGAGAGCGCAGGAGAGTGGCTGGGGCAGGAGGTGGTCATATTCTGTAAGTCCCGGGAGGGCTGATTGAGCGGGAGGATTTGCCGATGATTGGCTGTGGAGCTGAGGGGGAGGAGACGAGGAGGGGTCCGGCGTTAGCTTCTGGGAGGATGGTGCTCTTCACTGAGGGGGGAGCGCAGTCTCCTGTTGTGCCTGTTCCGTCTGAGACAAGCAGCAGGGGTCTTGGGTAGGGGGTCAGCCTCTTCCTCCTGCTTGGGCCCACGTCACTGTCTTTTGCCAGCTCTTTTCCTTCCTGTTGGCCGTGGCCCCTGCCTCCACCGCGGTCCCTGGGGCAGAATCGAGCCAGCGTGAGTGGGCTGTGGGGTCCTCATGGGAAGCTGGGGACCAGGGCTCAGGGGTCTCAGGCCCCCTCGCGTGCGAACAGAATGTCCTAGCAGGACGGGGCGTCAGGCGCCTGCCACCCAGACCTGCACCGGAAGTAGTAACAGGTTCAGGGAGGGCTGCGACTTCCCCCAGGTCTTGCAGCAGCCGGAACCCAGGCCTCCGGCCTCCCCCGATGAGGAGCTCACGTGAGTGGGAGAGTGTGGGGACGCGGCTGGCGCTGACAGCCGCCTCCCGCTGCCCTCAGGCACCATGGAGTGCTACACAGAGGAGAAGGCCAACAAGATCAAGGCAGACTACGAGAAGCGGCTGCGGGAGATGAACCGGGACCTGCAGAAACTACAGGCGGCGCAGAAGGAGCACGCCCGGCTGCTCAAGAACCAGTCGCGCTACGAGCGGGAGCTGAAGAAGCTGCAGGCCGAGGTGGCCGAGATGAAGAAGGCCAAGGTAGGGGCTGAGGGCCGAGGGGGAGCCCTAGACCCCCTTCCCCGGTTCCCAGTGACCGTCGCTGTCAAGTGTGGGTTGTCTCCCAGACGTACAACATTGCCGGGTCAACCCTGTCCTGACCCTGGACCCCGTTCTCCTAGCCGAGTCTCACAGCCTTCCCCCAGCAGTGAGGCGGTGTGCAGGATGGAGGGTTGCGTGCAGGTCACAGGGGGCCTTGCTCAGTGCTGCCCCCTGTGGTGGGAAGCTGCACCACAGATGCCTCCAGTCTGCTCTTTGAGGCCTGGCATTGAAACAGACTTGCCTGCCATGGTGATGAGAATGACACTGTTTGAAGGCTTACTGTGGGCAGGCTGAAGACCTTGAGCTCACGTTAAGTCCTTGGGAGAACCCCACAAAGGAAGCCCAGTGGTTATTCCCACGGTACTGGGGAAAGTGAGGCGCAGAGAAGGTAATTCCCGCTACCAGGAGGCGGCGCTGCCTCCCAAGCCCTTGTGAGCTCTGGGTGGCCCAGTTTTCAGAACTCAAGTCTTGTGTCCAGCATTCAGGTGTGTCCTGGCTCCCCTGTGTGGCCTTTCCCCGGCCTTGCTGCCCTGCCCCCCAGCTGCTGGTGTAGCCCAGCCGTCTGCAGTCTGGGGCCCTGAGCAGAGCCCCGCAGGCTGTGAGGGCTGTCTTGGCAACACAGACCGGAATGGAAAGGGGAGCTTCCTTGTGCTCAGGGCCGAGGGGACGGGGCCCGTAGCTCGGAGCCGGCAGTGAGTGCATCCTCCCTGGCGCTGACCAGGGAGCAGAAGAAAGAGCAGAGTGGTGATGGCTGACATAGATTTCGAAAGCTGCTGTCACAGAGACCTTGCTAACTTGCCCAAGCAGCTCTGTCCCCAAGCCCAGGCTATAGGTCTGGGGACTCCGTGAATCTGGAGTAGAGAAGGCCCCGCCATGCGTGTTCAGACCAGGTTGGACTGTGCTGGCCTGGGGAGCTCCCTGCTGTATCCACGCCATTGACCTTGAGTGGACTTGGAGCCCAAGGACCCACAGCTCCCCTGGGCTCCAGCACCCTCTGGTGGTGAGGGAGGGACCAGCAGGCCTTGTTGCCCCCAGATGTAGCTGCACATCCACGTGGGCCTGTGTGGTCTGTGGGTTCCTGAGCACTTTGTCCCCACTCTGTCGCCCTGGAGGTTCCTGGCCAATGCCTCTGCAGGGTGGTCCTGCACAGCCTGGCCAGCCCCCTTCTCGGCTGGGGCAGGCCCTGGAGAGCCTTCTGAGGGAGGATGTACGTTTGGCTCTGAAATCTTGAAACCTAACCGATCGCCCCCGGGGCACTGAGCGGAAGAAGGATCCGTGTATGTACATGCATGTCACTCGGGATCAGGGGCCTACCTCTAACCCTGAGACTGCTCTTGTGAGCCTGGGACCAGCACAAGGCCGGACACACTGGGGTCGTCCCCGGGTGCCCCAGGAGGGGCCCAGGTTTCCTCCTGGAAGGACAGAGGGTACGGCAGGCAAAGACCCTCACCAGAGGCTGTGAGAGGCAGTGCCCGGCACCTGCCACCGCTGTCGAGCCACAGGGCCCAGCGATTCACAGAACCGGGGGGTGGGGGACTGCCTTCTTCAGATTTATGGAGCAGCGCTGGCCTGGGAGCTGTGGCCCATCTCAGTACTGTCGTGGGCCTGGAACACGCCCACCTGTTCTGACAGTGTCACCTCTGTGGTGACCTCTGCAGAGCTGGGCCACGCCTCAGGCCAGGAAGACGTGGCACCTGCCCAGGGTCCCGGCACCTGGAGAGGCCCGACACCTGCAGCTTGCACGCAGCCCCTGCCGCACTGGAGTGTTCAGGTCCACGTTTCACTGAGCGTGTGACTTGGTCTTCACAGTCCCAGGCCTTGGGAGGACACTCATTCTGTACGCCAAAAACCTCTGTAGATTCAACTCAACAGAGCCTTCCCCTCAAGGGAGAAACCAACTCTGCCAGCCACTGGCCCCTGCAGCACCGGGGTCCTCAGGGCAGGGCAGGTTCCTGGCAATGTCTGCGGTCTCCCGGCAGAGGGAGATGGGGCCCTGTGGTTCTCACGCCCTGTCGCGTGGAAGACGTCTGGGGCCCTGTGTGTGCTGCACCCCGTCTGGGGCACCGGGGGTCAGGAGGGGTACAAAGCTCTCCAGCCCACTGGGTGGTCTCGGGCTGCTTTGATGGTGCTGTGTGTGCCTTTGGCCAGACCTTGGAGAACTCTGGGGTCCAGGCTGTCTGTGCTTGGCCCCTGGCTCTGCTCTGGCCTGCCTTGGTGCCACCTGGGACTATAGGAAGAGCTAGATTGAGGAGGCAGTCCGGGCTGCGAGCTTGGCCCTGACTTGAAGTCATTGTGTCTCTCTGGTGCTCACTTCCCCGTTCACAGAACAGAAGCAATAGCTCCTCTCTCACAGGATTGTCATGCAGATGGTGCTCGATACATCCCGGTGGGCTTTTATCGCTCTCAGTGTGAGCCCCGGGCATCCAGCCCTGTCCACAGCTCAGGCTGTCCGTGGGAGAGACCCAGGACAGCGACTTTGGGTGAGGGCCGCCAGGGGCTGTGACTTTCAGCAGTGGGCGCCAGGGCTGGACCTCCCAGAGTGCACCTGTGCTGCCACGCTTGCAGCAGGTGGCCGAAGGTGGCTTCAACCCCTCGGGAGCAGGGCGTGGCCCTCTTGCCCTGAGCCCGTGCTGCTCTGCCCAGTGTCCGCATTGTACGGCCACATCCTGCTCAGCCCTGCACCATCGCACCTCTCCCCAACCAGGTGGCCCTGATGAAGCAGATGCGGGAGGAGCAGCAGCGGCGGCGGCTGGTGGAGACCAAGAGGAACAGAGAGATCGCTCAGCTCAAGAAGGAGCAGCGACGCCAGGAGGTGAGGGTGGCCCCAGGGCTCCCGGGCGCCCTCCGCCCCGCGCCCCTCCTCGCCCACCCACACAGGCCTCAGCCCTTGCTGTCCCAGTGGCATGGGCTGGGCTCGGAGGTGTCAGGCCCAACCCCTCCATGTTCTGAGGAGGGGCCTGAGCCCCAGAGCGAGGCAGGACCTAGCCCACGGTCATTGGGCCAGAAATGGGCAGCTTCCGGCCTGCAGGGCTGAGCCCTTGGTGCAGGATCCCTCCCCCCATGGCAGGAGGCGTGGCCATGGAATTTGGCCTTGCAGTGAAGGGGCAGAGGAGCTGAACGCCGGCTCCCGTGTGTCAGCCATTGGCTGCACGCAGAATGCCCTGAACCCTAAGGCCAGCCGGCCTGTGCCCACCCCTGCTGGGGCGGCAAGGGCTCAGGGCCACCCCGCCTCTCGACCTGCAGTTCCAGATCCGGGCTCTGGAGTCCCAGAAGCGGCAGCAGGAGATCGTCCTGAGGAGGAAGACCCAGGAGGTAAGCGCTGGACGGTGGGGGCACTGCCCGCTGCTCCCCATCTCCTGGGGCCTTGGGGACGAAGGCAGCACCCCCACAGAGCCTGAGGGGGCGGAGAGCGGGCAGGTGGTGCTCCTGGCCCTCCCTTCTCTGACTCAGAGCGCCGTCTGTGCGGGCTGTGGCTGGCCTGGCGGTTGTTGCTTTTGCCTTCATCTCATGTCAGAGACCCCCCCTGGTCTTTTTACCACCCAAGCCCGGGCCAGCCCAGAGCAGCTGATCTCCCTGCCTGGGCCCCCAAGCTGGCCCTGTCGGTGTGGCTCCAGGATCCCGGCTCACCTGGCCCTTCCTCTGGCCGCCCCGCCCCCAGGTGTCGGCGTTGAGGCGGCTGGCCAAGCCCATGTCTGAGCGGGTGGCAGGGCGTGCGGCCCCGAAGCCACCTATGCTGGACTCTGGGGCCGAGGTGTCGGCCAGCACCACCTCGTCGGAAGCCGAGTCGGGCGCCCGCTCCGTGTCCAGCATCGTGCGCCAGTGGAACCGCAAAATCAACCACTTCCTGGGGGACCACCCCGCGCCCACTGTCAATGGCTCCCGCCCAGCCAGGTGAGCTGCGCTGATGCTGCCCTGGTGTGTGGGGGCGGGGCAGTGGGGGCGGGGGCTCTGGGAGTGCCCCTGGCCCCGGGGCTGGGCTCAGGGCTCGCTCAAGCCCACCCAAGCCCCCCCCATCTGCATCTCTCTCAGAAAGAAGTTCCAGAAGAAAGGGACCAGCCAGAGCTTCAGCAAGGCGGCCAGGCTCAAGTGGCAGTCGCTGGAGCGGCGCGTCATTGACATCGTCATGCAGAGGATGACCATCGTCAACCTGGAGGCCGACATGGAGCGGCTCATCAAGGTGCCCGCGCCCGGCCGCCCCTGCCCTGCCTCTCCGTCCTCACCCCTTCCTCCCGCCCCTGAGGCCTCTGCTCCCTCCCCAGAAAAGGGAGGAGCTGTTCCTCCTGCAGGAGGCGCTGCGGAGGAAGCGGGAGCGGCTGCAGGCCGAGAGCCCCGAGGAGGAGAAGGGGCTGCAGGAGCTGGCCGAGGAGATGGAGGTGCTGGCCGCCAACATCGACTACATCAACGACAGCATCACCGACTGCCAGGCCACCATCGTGCAGCTGGAGGAGACCAAGGTGCCTGCGGCCGGGCCTGGCCAGGGTTGGCTGGGAGAGAAGGGGAGGGGCAGCCCAGGTGACGGGCCCTCTGCCTCCCCGTGCCAGGAGGAGCTGGACTCCACAGACACGTCGGTGGTGATCAGCTCCTGCTCCCTGGCGGAAGCCCGCCTCCTGCTGGACAACTTCCTCAAGGCGTCCATCGACAAGGTGAGCCGCAGGGACACAGCTGTCCCCTGACGGACCTCACCTCGTGGGCCAGGTCAGGCGGCCTGACCGCTGGGCCTCAGATGCTGCAGCTGTGAAGCCAGCGCGATGCATTAATGCTCAGCTCGTAGCTGGTTGAGTCGCTCGAGCGCAATGATACATGCGGGGGTGGGGGTTGGCACACCCCATGAAAGGTGGCCCTGCATGTCTGGCCCAGGCCTGCCCCCTGCAGGGCGGGGCTTGAGTCTGTTGGAGGTGCCGAAGCCTGTGTACACTGGGGTGAGGGAATGGGAGACGGACGGACGGATGGACCGTCCTCCACCAGGGGGTTTATGCTGGAACATCAGGTGTCCTTGAAGGTTCGTCCCTTGTCCCCCATGTCCCTGGAGAGGATGTACTCCTTCCCCCTGTGGCCATGTGTGTGCCAGGTGACCCTGACAAGGGGTCAGGAGACTGTGCCCTCCCTGGCCCTCACCCTGTGCTCAGGGGGCTCCTCCAGCTCTGCTTTGTGTCTGAGGGGGCTGCAAGAGTCCGCCAGGGCCACCGTGACCCAGCGCCGCCATGACCCAGCACCCTGGCTGGGGGCCTTGAGCCCCAGCGTGCACACTCTGTGGTGCTGGAGGCCAGGAGCTCATGAGCAGGCAGCGTAGAGCTGGCTTCCAGAGGCCTCTCTCCTCACTGTTGACGGCTATTGTGACCCCGCCGTACTTCCACGAGGCCCTCTCTCTGACCTGCTCCTCTCGTGAGGACCCCAGTTGTGCTGGCTTGGGGTTCACCCGTACGGCCTACTGTTGGCTCGGTTGCATCTTTAAAGGCCCTGCTTCCAAATCCAGTCGCAGGCTGCAGTCGTGGGGGACTTCTACATATGAACAGGCCTGGGGGCATGGCAGGGACACAGTTAAGCCCCTAGAGGGTGTGTCTTAAGTGTGTATACAGGAGCTAAGGGGATCTGGGTGTCCAGGCGGGTGACAGGCACCAGGGTGGGTCCCCAAGGAGTCTCACAGGGAGCAGGTTGTGTGCCGTGGACAGGCCAGGGTGGGGGGAGCAGCTTGTGTGCCGTGGACAGCCAGGATGGGTGACTCCCAGGCCTTGCCTCCTGTGCTCAGGGGCTGCAGGTGGCGCAGAAGGAGGCCCAGATCCGGCTGCTGGAGGGGCGGCTGAGGCAAACGGACATGGCGGGCTCCTCCCAGAACCACCTGCTCCTGGATGCCCTGCGGGAGAAGGCCGAGGCGCACCCCGAGCTGCAGGCCCTCATCTACAACGTGCAGCAGGGTGTGGGTAGGTGTGGACCCCCCCGCGCCCCCAGCTCTGACCCCCAGAGGCCTCCCTCGCCCGATCTCGCCCCAGCCCGGCAGCCTTGGTCTGCTCTTGGTGTGTGGGGTGCAGGAGCGAGGCCTCCTGCTCTCCCCAACTCCAACAGGGCTCCTCCCTCCCACAGAGAACGGCTACGCCAGCACGGATGAGGAGATTTCAGAGTTCTCGGAGGGGAGGTGAGCTTCCACGCTGGGCACGAGAGGCGGGAGGGGAGGGCTGCCGCAGGGTCCCGGGGCTCTTTGGGATTCAGAAGCTGGGGTCCCGGAGAGCCAGAGAGAACTTCTGTGCTTCCTCCCCAGCTTCTCCCAGTCTTTCACCATGAAAGGCTCCACCAGCCACGATGACTTCAAGCTGAAGGTGAGCCCCACTGGAATCGGGTCCTGGTATGGCGCAGCCGGCTTCCCCGAACCTGGTCCCCACTTACTGAGGCTCTGCCCCCACTCCTGCCCCCTGCAGCGGGGGTGGGGGTGCCAAGAAGAATGGAGCCTGGAGCTGGGGCTGTCCCCCTGTGTAAGCCAGCACAGCTCGTTCTTTGTGAGGTGGGTGGCAGGCAGGGCAAGTGGCCTCTGCTGGCCTCCGTGCCTGCACCAAGTCCCACTTTTGCACCGTCCCCTGCCCACCCAGGGCGGCCTCATGCTCTGGGTCAAAGCCAGGCAGCTGGTGGTCTTGCTGCCGACAGCTGACTCCAGGGTGGGAGCCGACAGTAGGGGAGCCTCCCGAACAGCCAGGGAGCCGTTCTTAGACTGAACCAACACAGGGGCGACCAGAGAGGATGAAGAAGGAGCTGCAGGCTGGGCCCAGTGACTCAGGGGTACTTCTGGAGTTAGCTGGTTGGCTGGTGTGCAGTGTGGGAATCAGGTGGGGCCCAGGGGTTGGTACAGTCAAGCAGCAGCAGTCTCTGGAGACCCCAGAGGCTTGCAGGCATCTGTGGGGCGCAGAGGCAGTCTCTGGAGACGTCTGCCCAGGTCCTTCCACCAGCTCCTCCCCCTTAAGCCAAGGAGGCACCACTTCCGCTGTTGGGCCCCCCCCCCCATCTTTCCCTCTGTGTGCCATCCCCTTTGGGCTGGTTGGCCCACCACATCCTTTCTTCCCTAGGGTGAACCCAAGCTGTCTGCCCAAATGAAGGCAGTGTCGGCCGAGTGCCTGGGGCCCCCACTGGACATCTCCACCAAGAACATCACCAAGTCCCTGGCCTCACTCGTCGAGATCAAAGAGGACGGAGTGGGCTCCTCCATCCGAGACCCCTACTACCGGGACAAGGTCTCACGCACCATCAGCCTGCCCACCCGGGGCAGCACTTTGTAAGGAGGGAGCCAGGGCTGTGGGTGTGGCTGAGCAGGGCCGGGGCCTGGGCCTCACTGGACCCTTCTGTTGCAGCCCCCGGCAGTCTCGAGCCGCGGAGACGTCCCCTCTGACCCGGAGGAAGTCCTATGACCGAGGGCAGCCCATCAGGTCAGAGCACGTTCCGGAACCTGCTCCAGAGTCGCCGCTGGTCTTGTCCTTGGGTGCATGAATAGCTGTGAGATTGATTCTGAGGATCATCACGTATTCTTTTTTTTTTTAATATTGTATTTATTTATTTGAGAGGTAGAGTTACAGAGAGATGGAAAGACAAAGAGAGGGAGGTCTTCCATCTGCTGGTTCACTCCCCAAATGGCTGCAACAGCCAGAGCTGAGCAGATCAGGAGCCAGGAGCCAGGAGCTTCTTCCTGATCTCCCACACAGATGCAGGGGCCCAAGCACTTGGGTCATCCTCCACTGCTTTCCCAGGCTATAGCAGAGAGCTGGTTTGGAAGAGGAGCGGCCAGGACTAGAATTGGCACCCATATGGGATGCCAGCATGGCAGGCAGAGGCTTATCCCACTACACCACAGCACCAACCCCTATACTTTTTTTCAAATAATTCCTTTTTTAAAAAAAGATTTATTTAGAATGCAGAGTTACAGAAAGAGAGGGAGAGATCTATCCACTGATTCACTCTCCAAGTGGCTGCAATGGTCGGGGCTAGGTGAGGCTGAAAAGCCAGGAGCTTCGACTCCCTCTGAGTTTCCTATGTGGGTGCAGGGGACAAGCACTGGACCGTCTTCCGCTGCCTTCCCAGGAGCATCAGCAGGGAGCTGGTTCTGAAGTAGAGCAGCTGGGAATCGAACCGGTGCTCATGTGGGATGCTGGCGCTTCAGGCCCTGGCTTGCTTAACCCGCTGCGACGGCGCTGGCTCCGTGGTGTATACTTTTTAATCTGGGCCAGATGTGTGCCCTGGAGCGTCCGCTCCATAAGGCACCTGGGAGTGGGGAGCCCCGCCACGTGCTGCACTCAACACAGGTGGCCCTATGGTGGCTTGGGTCGGTCACCGAACTGGGGTGCTGCAGCCTCTCATGAGCAGCATCCTTGGGAGCTTCCGCCCTGTCCAAGGCCTTGTCTGGGGAAAGGAGGTGGAAATTCAAAGAAAAACCAAAGCGGTCACTGCAGAGCCGTGATGTCTCAGCTGGCCAGCCACACATGGGGCCAGGCCCCTCGAGCTTCCGCAGAGAGTGGGTCACCTCCATGCACGTAATTTTCGGAGGTCTGGTGGCCTCAACCTGGTAACACAGTGAAAGCCAGGGCTCAAGATGACCTTTGGGGAGCTGCTTGGTGGGAGGCGAGAGGCGGGCTTGCCGCAGCCCTGCTTCCTCGGCCGGGCCTGAGCTAATGCCCGCAGCCAGGGGCTTGCCAAGAGGTCCCGGGCAGGTGTTGACAGGATGTCTGTCCACTTGGAGGCTCACCAGCTGTCACGTCGTCTGTGACCCAAGAGAACAGGCTTAGGCTGCAGCCAGGCCGCGCCCGTGACAACTCTGGAGGGAGGGAGGAAGCGCAAAGGCTGAGCCTGATGGTAACTTGGCAGGAGCGGGGCCGTGGGGTGCAGGAGCGGGGCCATGGGGTACAGGAGCCGCCCGTGCCTCGCGGTGGGACCGGCTGCCTGCAGGTGCAGTCACTGGAGTTAGGTTCTGAAAAGCAGCTGTGAACACCGGGTCGGCCAGTGCCAAACCACTGCTGCTGGGGGGATTCGGGTGGGCTCCCACAAGCCTCTGCTCCCGGCGCTCTCGACAACCAGTCAGCACCCGACTGTGCGTCACGCGTGTGCTGTGGATCCTTAGCGCTGGGCTCATAGCCTGGTGAGGAAGATGCTCACCGTCCCCCATCACAGCTTCTGACACGCAGGGACTCTGGACAGCACCCAGTACTGTGCTAAGTCTTCAGTAAGAAGGACAAAAATGCAGAAAACCAGAAGACTCACAGGGCCCTGAGGCTGTGAAGAGCGGATGCGGTGCAAGCCGGGAACGGGGTCTCCCTTCCTGGGGCACAGCCAAGTGACAGACGCTCCTCCCCTGCTGCCTTGGGGGTCACACATGACTTGGGAAGTAGATGACTTCTGGGGACGGAATCTGCGACTGACCTGAGGCGACTTTCAGAACCGTGCCCAGGAGCTTAGCTGGGACAGGAGCTCTGCCCCGCGGGCCTCCACTGAGACAGAGGTCAAGCCCAGTGCTGGGGGTGGCCTGCGGGCAGGGCATGGCCACCAACTGTCGCCCCTCTGTTCCCCTCACCAGGTCCTCAGACGTGGGATTCACTCCTCCATCGTCCCCTCCCACTCGGCCCCGCAACGACCGCAATGTCTTCTCGCGGCTCACCAGTAACCAGAGCCAGGGGTCGGCACTGGACAAGTAAGGGGAGGGCTGAGGGGTGGCTTGGGAGGGCGGGGAGGGAGGGGCCTGGCTGGACTTGCCCAGGGAGCTGGGCAGACCCAGGCCTGCTCTCGCGGCTCCTCTAAGGTGAGGCTCTGACCCCGGGATTGCGTCCAGTGCTGGCAACAAGGTTGGGCACTGGGAGCTGGCACACCAAAGGGCCCCCCGGGACTGCCCCTCTCATCTCCTTGGCTCACTCGATTTTCTCCAAAGCTCCTCCCTTTCAGCGTCGGCCCCTCCCCTGGCTGACCACAGCTCCTTCAGCCAAGGCCTGGTGGCCCTCGCACACCGCCCTGGTGGCCACGGCAGGTTCAGCCCCTGTGCACCGGCACCTGCTGCAGTCACGCTGTCGCCGCCCAGTGTCATGCCCAAGGGGCCCTGGCCTCTTCACCTGTCATTCCCTCGCCTCTGTCCGTCAGCAGTGAGCATCACCTTCTGTGCCTTACGTTAGAGGGACGAGGCCCCTCGAGGGGTCGAGAGAGAGAGAGAGAGAGAGTGTGGGAGCAGGGCCCTGACTTTCGAACAGTGGGCTCTGCCTGGCCAAAGGGGGGACCCCATGCTCCCTGTGTCCCCATCTGCTTGGCCCAGCCTGGCCCCTGCTAACTCTCTGAGCTCCCCTGGAGTAGGGGCTCCTCGGGCCTCCTGAAAAGCTTCCCTAGTCCGAGAGGCAGCCATGCTGAGTCCTCCAGGGCACCCCAGGCCCGGAGGTCTTTGTACCCAGTGCTGAGCGCGCCCTTCCCCTCGCCACACACGTGCCCCTTCCTGCTCAGATTACGGCTCTGTGAGTGGTCCCTCCTTCCCAGACTGCCTCAGCTCAGGCCCGGCCCAGCCACGCAGGGTGCACCCCACCTCCAGGCCATCACAGTGCACAGGCCCCCAAAGACTCCATCCGCCCAATCTAATTGTCTCCCAGTGGCCCTGGTCTTGGGGCAGGGGCGTGGTGCAAGGTGCAGGGACTTCCTGGGGACAGTGGACCTTGTAAACAAGCGAGCTCCTGAAGGGTGGCCAGAGACGCAGCTCCCGGCACCTCCGTCCGGCCTCAGGCAGGCAGTAGCGTTGCTGGGGTGGGGCCGTGCCCCCAGCTTGTCCCGCGGGGCAGCCGGAGAGCTTGGAACCAACAAACAGCCCCAACTGTCTCCCCCAGTGTGCGGCCAGCGCGCCCACACCTCCCACAGCCCCTCCCCACCCCCTCTGCTAGCCGGGGGACCCCTCAGTGCTCGTCCTGGGCCGGCCCCCGGCTCGCAGAGCCGCCTCCCACCCCCTCCCCGCCTCCCTTGAAGGCCCTCCCTCCTCCGCCTCCCTCCGCTCCCCTTGAAGAGAATAACCCGCCCTCTGACCTGGTGCTGCTGCCGCTCTGCCGCCCTGTGTGTGTTTCCTCTCTCCCCCTAATCCAGCTAATTTTCTGCCCTCCCCAGGTCTGACGACAGCGACTCCTCTGTGTCGGAGGCCCTGAGGTACACACAGAATGTCTCCCGTGTTGGGCCCCCGCTCTCTGCTCTCTGTCCCGCCTGCACACCCGGCCCTCCGCATGCAGCCCCTCCTCTCCCTGGCCCTCCCCACACCTGTCCCTGCCTCATGGTTCCTCCCTCTCAGGGCACCCGGCGGCATGGCCTCTGACTGCACCACACCCGGCTGGAGCTGGGGGCTTGGGGGGTGCAGTTGCTTGTGGTCGATCTGGTTCTCTCCTCCCTCGCGGCCTGGGTGGGGAGGGGACAGGGCGTGGACACCTGGGGCAGGCCAGGGCTGGAGCTGAGGGCCAGCCGGGCTGCTGTGTCAAGGGCTGTGGCTCACTCAGCTAGGGCCAGAGTGGCCAACTCTTTAGACCTGGGCTCTGAGAGAGGCACCATGGGGGCACTGCCCCCGCCCACGTCTGGTGGCACCCGGATATGCAGGTCCCTGCCCCCCACCCCGGCCAGTGGGATGAGCCAAGGCGAGTCCTCCCTAGCACCACCATGACATCCCACAGCCAGGTACAAGTCTCTGGCCTGCTGGGCCCAGGTTCCTCCCCGGCTCCAGTCCTCCTGGCGTGTGTGCTGCCGGCGCCTTCGCCACTGTGGGCAGTGAGCCTTTGCCGTGGCCATTGCCACGGGAGAGTCAGCCTCCCGGCCCCTCCTGACGTGTTTCCATGGCACACTCGGGCCTCCTCCCCAGACACACCGCCGGTTCCCAGACCCGTGTCAGAGTGGGTGCAGGGCCGTCTGGGAGAGCCATCTGTGTGCGAGAGACTCTGGGCCGAGCTGGGCCCTGGGGGGTGTGTGGGGGGTGCTGCTGTTTGAGGAGCCCTGCACGGGACATCGGGCATTTCTGTCAGCCCGTGGCATCTCTGTCAGGGGCAGCATGTGCTTGGAGCAAGAACCAGAATCTGTTTTCAAACGTGACTCGGCCGGCGCCTTTACTAAGAGGAATACAGTCCATGATCTCCATCCTCAGAGCCGCCCCAGGGCTGCATGGCGAGTGCCTCGCCCTCCCGTGGGTCGGCTTCCCTCCTTCTCTCACAGCATCTCGGGGGCGAGGGTGCCATGCCGCATCCGCAAGGCCTCACTCCAGAGGCCCCCAAGTGTCCTGGCCCGGGCAGGGCTGGGCTTCCTAAAGGGACCCACCTCTCGGTCAAGGCAGCCACAGGTCTGACTGTGCTGGCCCACAAGGCTGTGGCAGCATGCGTGCACATGCGTGTACACGTGTGTGTGTGTGTTGTGGGTGAGGCCTGGCCATCTCTGCTCCCTTCCTCTCGCCCTTGGCGGCTGAAGGAGCTTGGCGAGGCTGACTCCAGCACTTGGCCTCTGCCCCATCCCCGGGGGCCTGCATGTGTTCTCTGGCCGCATCTGGGCCAGGCGCTGTGAGATGGGAACTTTCCGGGGCAGGGCCCATGCCTCCTGCTCCTTCCATCCAGGCCTAGGACGCGGCTTGCTTCCTGGGAGTGCTCGGGGCGCCGACTAACAGATCGCCGTACAAGGCAGGCCCTCGCCGCCCTAACAGCCCGTTC
This sequence comes from Sylvilagus floridanus, assembly GCA_949820135.1. Lineage (NCBI taxonomy): Eukaryota > Metazoa > Chordata > Mammalia > Lagomorpha > Leporidae > Sylvilagus > Sylvilagus floridanus. The sequence continues at coordinate 87,235,852 of OX463240.1, forward strand.
CTGCTCTCAGACCCCGGTGGAGTTTGGCTGCAGTCTCTGTCGTTAGGCCCTCGTCCCCTCTCTGCCTCAGTCCCCTCTCAGCTCTGCACCTCTGGCAGCCCATCGCGATCCCCAGGGCTGACAGCCGTGCCCTCTCTCCCTCTCTCCTGGAAGGGGCGTCATCACACCTGTTGGAGGAGCCAAGGGCGCTCGGACGGCCCCGCTGCAGTGCACCTCCATGGCCGAGGGCCACACCAAGCCCATCCTCTGCCTGGATGCCACGGACGAGTTGCTTTTCACCGGGTCCAAAGGTGCGTGGAACCCCGACTGGCCACGTTGGGGTGAGGGTCCCCCCAGCTCTCCTTTTGCCGGCGTGGACTGTGAAGGAGATAAGCACAGAGTCCCCAGGAGTTGAGGGCGCAGGGGCCCCCTCACTGGGCACCTCCTTTGTCTCCTGCCGTGCCCCGAAGCTCCCATCCCGTGTGCCCCTGACTGATTTTTTTTTTAAGATTGATTTTATTTATGTATTTATTTATTTGAGAGGTAGAGTTACAGAGAGAATGGTCTTCCATCTGCTGGTTCACTCCCCAGATGGCCGCAGTGGCCGGAGCTGAGCCGATCCAAAGCCAGCAGCCTCCTCCAGGTCTCCTGCATGGTGCAGGGCCCAAGCACTCGGGCCATCCTCCACTGCCTTCCCAGGCCACAGCGGAGCTGGATTGGATGAGGAGCAGCCGGAACTCGAACCAGTGCCCATATAGGATTCCGGCACCGCAGGCAGAGGCTTAGCCCACTATGCCACAGCGCTGTCTCCGCCCCGTGGCTGATTGTTCCCTCATACCTGACCCTGGGGGCTCCATCATGACCTCAGAAACTTCAGGAAGCTTCTTAGGAGCCCCACCTGCGTGTGCTTGTAACCCTGACATCAAACCCGTACCTGTGGCTAAGCAGTCCCTGGCTCTCAGCAGCAGGCCTCCCCGGGGCTAGGGCGCGCTGACTCGGTCGCAGTAGCAGTCAACAGGGACCAGGGAGGCGTCAGCCTGCAGCAGGCACACGTGGCAGCCGCGCGAGTGTCTGTGTCTCCGGGGCAGGGGCAGGGAGAGCTGTCAACCCAGGAGCCGTTGATTGATTCGCAGCTTTCTCCTAAGACTTGCTCTCCACTTGTTCACTCATTTCATCAGCTGTTCGTGTCTGTAGGAACAGGCACCCAGGGCTGGAGAGTTTCATCTTGGCCCGGGCAGCTTGGCGATGCTCACGGCACTGGTGTTTGTCACACGTTTGCTTGAGACGCTCTGGTCTGAGATCTGAGATCTTGGCCACGAGCACACACATCCGTGTTTCTCTCCCTCTCTGCCTGGGGGAGCTGCCTGAGCCCTGGTGACCAACGTCTGTCCATCCCCCCGCCTCTCTCAGACCGCAGCTGCAAGATGTGGAACTTAGTCACGGGGCAGGAGATCGCAGCCCTGAAGGGCCACCCCAACAACGTGGTGTCCATCAAGTACTGCGGCCTCTCGGGGCTCGTGTTCTCCGTGTCCACCTCCTACATCAAGGTGTGGGACATCCGGGACTCGGCCAAGTGCATTCGGACCCTCACGTAAGTGACCCACCTGCCCGCTCCCTCCCGTGCAGGCTTCCCAGCCCAAGTGACCCACGAAACAGCTCAGCCTGGGTCCATGAGCACAAGGCCCTTCCCGGCCCGGGGCCTTGACTCGACCCTGGGGGCCTTGGGTTGGGGGACAGTGTCCGGGGCAGCAGCAGCGTGGTGAGCCTTTGGCCTGCTTACCCTCTACCTTCATCCCAGTCCCCCAAGCCCTGCCCCTTGATACTGCCCTTGAGACCAGTGGACAGAAGCCATCGGCTGCCTTGCAGGGATAGGCCACCCGATGGCCATGAGCCCTGGCCTGACAGGCCGGCAGACCCCGGGGAGATGGAGCTGAGACCAGGACCCCTGCAAAACAAGATCGTTTTAAGCGAGGATAGTGCTTCATCCGTACATGTACATTGTCAGCTACCATCTATTCCTTAAGTTGATCCTTAAAAAGTGAGCGCCAAGGCCTTCTGGGGCCATGAAGTTCCCCTATAATGGGAGAGGCGTGTCATCGCTGGCTTACTCGGACTGTCCTGTTCGTGGCCACTAACCGTGGACTCAGGGCGGCTGTCGGTCCCTGCAGGTTCATCCATTGTAACGGATGCACTACACTAGCGGGGGTGGGAAACTGGGGGCTGGCATATGAGGAACCTCAGTACCTTCTGTTGGGTTCTGCTGGGAGCCTAAAGTTGCTCTTAAAATTTTTTTAGAACAAGGTAAAGAGAGTGGGCATTATCATCTTTTCCCAGATGGTGAAACAGACTCGGGTTAGGTGATCGTATTGAGATCCGAGTTCAGACTGAGTCCCGTGCCCCGTGGGCACACGGGCAGGCCACGTGGTCACCTGTCCTCTGGGCTGGGGTGGAGCTCTCTACCCCGTCTCACCTCTCGGGAAGGCTGTTGCTGTCTGTTCAGTGGAGGAAAGCTTCCTGGAAGAAGTGGCTCGGGGGGGCTGCTCTGAGCGGGGTTTCATCCGTCTCCTGGCCCACGTGGACAGACCATTTTGACTGATAGCCTTGCCTCTGGTCCTCGCGGGCAGGTCCTCAGGCCAGGTGATCTCAGGGGACGCCTGTGCTGCCACGTCCACCCGCGCCATCACCAGCGCCCAGGGGGAGCATCAGATCAACCAGATCGCACTCAGCCCCTCCGGCAACATGCTGTACGCTGCCTCGGGCAATGCCGTCCGTGTCTGGGAGCTCAGCAGGTCAGCGGGGGGCCATGCGGGACTTGGGCTCTGCAGGGCCCAGGGAGGCTCCCTGGCCTCAACCTGGGAGGAGCCCCCGGGATGGGCAGGACCTCAGCTGCCCCTCCACTTCCCTGCGCTGCCGGACTTGGGGCCCCTGGGACAGGGAGCACCTTAAGTCGAGGTTCTTGATCTCGCTTAGAGGGGAGGGGCTGTATCCTGGCCAGGCCTGCTGTCCCCGAGGCAGAACCCCACCCCAGCCACAGGTCCTCCCAATCCACCTGTCCTGGCTGGCCTCTCCCCACTGCAGGTTCCAGCCCATTGGCAAGCTGACTGGCCACATCGGCCCCGTGATGTGTCTGACGGTCACCCAGACCGCCAGCCAGCACGACCTCGTGGTGACCGGCTCCAAGGACCACTATGTCAAGGTACCTGAGGCTGCCTCAGCCTGAGCCCTGAGTGTAGTGTCTCTCGCATTCCTCCCCGACCTTTGCCCTCTCACCTTGGGAGTCCAGGAAGACCCCTGGGGGTCTGTGCTGAAGAAACCATCCCAAAGAAGGCTGGATGAGAAGTGTAGGACATTACACGGCTGTGCTACTCTGTAAATGGCACAGAATTTGGAACAACCTAAATGTCTAAGAGCAGAATATTCTGGAATACTCTAGAATATCCAAGAAAAGTCTGGAAAATCCACAAACAGGATGCAGTGCCACTATGAAAATAATAAATAGGAAAAAACAAAGCAGCAAATGTTCAAACAATGCTAACTGGGTCTGCCACCTAATTATGCCAGTGTAGCCGGAGCTCTGTGGTTGCACTGCAAGGCAGTAGGGAGGGAGGAGGGGAGGAGAGGGAGGACTGGGAGGAGTGTTGTAGTTACAGAACATGCAATGCTACATTTAATTTGAATTTTTTAAAGATTTATTTTATTTGAGAGGCAGAGTTAGAGGGAAAGACAGAGAGGCCTTCTATCCACTGACTCACTCCCCAAATGGCCACAGTCTGTGCCAGACTGGAGCCGGGAGCTCCCTCCAGGTCTCCCACGTGGGTGCAGGGACCCCGGCACTTGGGCCATCCTCTGCTGCTTTCCCAGGCCATTAGCAGGGAGCTGGATCAGAAGAGGAGCAGCCGGGACTCGAACCAGCGCCCATAGGGATGCCAGTGTTGCAGGCAGAGGCTTTTCCTGCTACACCACAGCGCTGGCCCCAGTTTAATTTCTTAAAAAGTAAAAGTTTTGTTGGGCTCCTACCCCAAGGGGACCTTTCTTCTCAGTAGCTGCTTATTTAGCTGGGGGCTGTTCCAGTGATTAGCCCAGTCACCAGTCCCCACGGGGAGGTTCAGGCCCTGGGCCTTCAGGGTCCCCAGTCCCTTGGAAGAAGTGGCCCCTCTCCCAGGAGCCCTGGGGAGGCTCCTCCCTTCACCAGCGGGCCGGGCCCTCAGCCTGCCCCCCCCCACCACGCAGATGTTCAAGCTGGGCGAGTGTGTGACCGGTACCATCGGACCCACCCACAACTTCGAGCCCCCGCACTACGATGGCATTGAGTGTCTCGCCATCCAGGGAGACATCCTGTTCAGTGGTTCCCGCGACAACGGCATCAAGAAGTGGGACCTGGAGCAGCAGGAGCTCATCCAGGTGCGGTGGGAGGGGCACAGCTCCCCAGCCCAGGGGAGCCTGGGGGCTCTGGGGTCTGGGCCCTCCCCAGGCTGGCCGGTTTTCCCAGCTGCCCCTGACTTTGGGGAGCATGACCCCATGGTCATGACTCTGGGGGTGGGAAGCCTCCACCAGCACAAGACCTTAGGTGTGAACCTGGCAAGGGGCAGAAGGACCCACCCTGGGCCCCCAAAGCCCCCAGCCCGTGTGACCCGTGACGCCTCCCTGTGCGGCTGCTCAGCCACCGTCCCCCAGCCACCAGCAAGAGGGGCCCCAGGCCCGTCCCCTCCCACCTCACCGCCCACTCCTTCTGCAGCAAATCCCCAATGCACACAAGGACTGGGTGTGCGCCCTGGCCTTTGTCCCGGGTCGCCCCATGCTGCTGAGCGCCTGCCGAGCCGGCGTCATCAAGGTCTGGAACGTGGACAACTTCACGCCCATTGGTGAGATCAAGGGCCATGACAGCCCCATCAACGCCATCTGCACCAACGCCAAGCACATCTTCACGGCCTCCAGGTGGGTGCCGCGTGGACGGGCTGCCTCCGCTCCCCCGCCCCCACCGCCCGCTTCCTGGAGTGGGCAGGGAGCCGGCAGGCTCGGGGCCCTGCAGCTGCCCCCGCGCCCCCTCTTTCGGTACCCAGCCCATGCCAGCCTTCACCGTGTGCCCACCAGTGCCAGGCACTGCAGTGGGCAGGGGAGCGGGGAGCTGCTGGGCCCCCGGGCTGGACTTAACCCGCCTGTCGGCCCCGAACAGCAGTCTCTGCAGGTATCTCAGGCCACACCTGGTAGCCTGGCCCCGCCCCCGCCCCGCCAGCCCCCTCTCTGGGCCCTGTGGTCATCGAGCACCAGACCCTTGGCCCTATGGGCGCTGCTCAGCATCCTCATCTCTCGTTCCCACCGTGTCCCTCCCCCCTCCCGTGTCCACCGGCCCCTCCTCTCTCCTCTCTCCCCCCCACAGTGACTGCCGGGTAAAGCTGTGGAGTTACGTCCCTGGACTCACCCCCTGCCTTCCTCGCCGAGTCCTGGCCATAAAGGGCCGCGCCACCACCCTGCCCTGATCCCCCCACCCCGTCTCTCTGTCTCCCCTCTCTCCTCCTCCCTCTCCCCCCACTTCGATCTGAGCTGCTGCTTCACGGTACGAGATCCTTTTCCCCCCTTCCTGCTCGCCCTTTCTCGCCTGCCTGGCCCAGAGACACGGCCCCACCCCCGCCCCTTCCAAGCATGAGCGGGGGAGCGCCCCCCAGAGGGGTGCCAGGTGCTGAGCAGGGGGGAGCATCCGGACCCCAGCCACACAAAGCCACAGCCACAGAGGAAGCCCCGAGGTCCCTCGGGGCCGGGGACGGGCCTGACCCCTGCCCTGCACGCCCGGCCTGCAGCCCGCCTGCCTGAGCAGTGCCTGCCCCATGACCCAGCCATGCTTGGGGAGCTCAGGGGATCCTGCCTGCCGCCCCTCGTGAGCTCACCGGCCCCTCTCTGTCCTTCCCCCAGTGACCTGACGGTGAAGTTCTGGAGCGTGCGGAGGGTGCCCGGAGTCGCATCCTAGGAGCGAGGTCCGAGGGATGCCCGACCCTCGGCCCCAGCCACCCAGCCACTGTGGAGGGGAAGCCGTGGCTGGGGGTGGAGGCTGCGGCCCCCTCCTGCCCTGCTTGCTCTCGGCCTTCCCACCAAGCACTGCCCCTCAGAGAGAGGTTGGGAGACTGAGCCGCGCAGCCAAGGGGCGTCATCCCTCTTCCTCCCCCTTCCGCCGCGTGGTCTCCGCTGAGCCTCCGGGCCTCTCCCCGGGGCTCAGAGGGGAACTGAAGCAGCGCAGCCCAGCCCTGTGGCGCCCCCCACCACGAACGGGCCTCCCCTGTGTCCCAGCCCGGCCTCTGAGCCACTGCACCTGCCTCTGAGCCGAGTCCTCAGGTAACCCCGGGGAGCCAGGTGCAGGCAGCTGGCCCTGTGCCCTGTGCCCAGCAGTGGCTCAGGGGCCTCTCCCAGGGGGCCGGGGTGGAGCTGCTTGGGGAGATGGTCAGAAATACTCCAGCCGTTTAATTTATTATGTTTTTGTTTTTGTTTTTTGCTGTTGCCTCCTGGAAACTGACTTGAAGTTTCTTCCCATGTGTACTCTCCCTCCACTCTCGGGGGGGTGGGGGCCAGGAACCCCCAGGGCCACTGCCTCCGAGTGCTGCGCACAGGAGGGTGTGCCCCCTCCCACTCTGCAGCTTGGGCCTGTCCCTGCTCCTGCCCCCGGGGACCCTCCAGGCCGCCCAACGCTACAGTGCCTTCCCCCGTCCTGGGGCCTGGCACCCGTGCCGGGCAGCCTCATACCAGCCACGCCCGCCGCGCCACACGTGTCTTCTACCCCAGGGGCTCGTGCCCACCACCCCCAGAAAGGCAGGGCCTGTGAGGTCACACAGAGAGCAGCTCAGTGGACAGCCCCCCGGCAAGTTGGGGGTGGTGAGGGTCCCCGGGCTCCCCACCCAGCCCCGGGGACTCACCCCGTCTCGGGGCTCCCCTCGCTTCTTCCACCCTGGTGTTGTCAGCAGCCGGGCTGTCTAGCCTTAAAACCGGCCTGGGCGTGGCCCCCCTCAGTGAGCTGCTTCCTCCTTCCTCTGGGACAGAGGCCTCCCGGCTCCAGAGTCCCGGCGCCCCCTGTTGGGGCAACTGTGGATGTGCAGGAACGCTCCCCAGGCCCCCTCCCTGCCCACACCGGCCCTGGGCTCCGTCCCCAGGGCACGGTGACTTTGGGACTGCCGAGCTGGGGCCAGGGTGGCTGCCGTGGCCCAGGGGAGGCTGGGGGGCCTGTCCTCCTCCCACGGCTGCTCGCGCGTGGCCCTCAGGGACGTGCTGCTGGACTCTGGCTGTGCTGACCGGTGGGGACCTGAACCCGGCCCTGGGCACCTGGACAGCCCCCGGCGAGGCCTTCCTCTGCCCGTCCCCCGCGCCGGCCCTCAGCGCTCAGAAGTGGCCGCAAGTCTCTTCCCGCCCACGTCCGCCCCTCCCCAGCCACCTGCCACAGAAACTTGCTGCCCGCGGGGAAGACGCGGCGCACGGCTGTTTACGTACACGCTGCCGGAGCTGGGAGGCCCGCACCCGGGCTGACCGTGCCCGGTGCTCTTCGGTCCCGGGAGAGGTGCTGGGCGCCACGGCCGCGTCCTGCTGTTTCTGCTGGGTCAGCTACCTCACGCGGGGCCGGCTCTGCTGTCCTGGCGAGCGTCACTGACTTACGTCCCCGGGAGTCCTGGGCCGCTCCGAGCTGTGCTCCACGGGCGCCGTCCCTGCCGCTCTCTCAGGGAGCCCGAGGCCCAGGGCCGGGCCAGGCCCCAGCTCCGCTCAGCGCACAAGACCCACGTGTCGGAAGCACAGCATGGTTGCCATGGAGCACAACGGGCCCGGCTGGAGTTAGGCCGCGGGGGCCCGGCTCGTCCTGATCCTGGGACCAATCCCGTTACTTCCTGTCCCTCCGTGCCCTTCCCTAAGACTCGAGACCAAGCCGCATGTGTGTGCCGGGGGCCCCGTGCAGACCCTGGATCTTCACACACCTGGGCACAGCCGGGGTCCCCACCCTATTGAGCCTGAAGAGCTTGGACCCCAGAGTGCCCACGTCTGGGGCCGAGACCCCGTCTACACCTTTGAAGCTGACTGCAGGCTCCTGGGGCGGAAGGTGGCTCCCATCCCCGTGGCCGTTGGGACCAGGCCCCGGTCTCCGTGTGAACCAGTTCAGTGTTTGCTTTCCTGTGAGTGACTGACCCCTCCGAGGCTCCACCGGAACACCTCCGGCGCCTGCCGTGGAGGGGGCATCGGCCAGGCGGAGGCCGGAGCACCTGTGGCCTGGCTGCAGCTCGGGAAATGCCGGTCCTCGGTGATGGCCCTGCTGCCCGCCCCGGGGCTGTGTGGTGGGCGCAGGGCACTTAAGGGCACAGCCACTGTGGGGAGGGAGGATGCTGGGTCGCTGGGACCCCTTGTGCCTCCTGGTGTGGGGGCTGTGGTCGGCGCCCAGCCCCCTGCCGACCCCGCCGGGCTCCCCCGATGTCATCTGGGGCCGTGTCCGCCCTGCAGGAGCGAGGAGGCCTTCCCGCTGCAGGGCCCAGGCATGTGGCATCTGTCCCTTTGCCATCGCGGACAGGGAGGCCCTTGCTGCTTCCCCTGCTGGCTCCCTGACCCTCCGCTGCCCTCTTCAGTGCACGGACAGAATCTGCGGGGAGGCTCTGGGTCATCATCCGGCCCCTGCCCAGCCCCAGCCTCCTCCTCGCCTGGCTCTGCCCTTTGAAGCTGTGCCCCCAGGGCTGAGCAGGGACGTGGGGGAGCGGGAGCGGAGCGCCGGGGTGACGGGTGACACGAGCGGGGCCCTCCCGGCTCGCTGTCCTCCCGCAGTGGCGAGCACAAGTGTGTGTGTGTGTACCTCTGCCGCCGGCTGTACATAGTGTATGGAAGCGATGGAAGCTTCCGCTCCTAGGTGGGATGTGTGTGTTCTAAGACGCTGTCATAAATAAAACCCGACTGACCATCGCCTGTGCAGGTGTGGCGCTGAGGGCTGCTGGGAGGCGGGCAGGGGCAGGCCTCGGGCTGGGCTGAGCCTGATGAGAAGATTCTGGGCTCGGAGTTTGGGGCGCACCCACCCAGTTAGGAAAGAGCTTCGGGAGGGCTGCGTCCTCCACCAGGCCCCGCAGGCTGCCTTCCGGGCCGGTGCAAGGGCAGGACCGCCACGTCCGACACCTGCTGTGGCCCAGGTGCTGAGGGCGTATTTGCTTCCATCTCCCCCAGCCTCCGCGGAAGCGAGACAGGTCTCAGTGGGAGTGACTGAGCCAGGCTCACGGCTTCTAAGGACACAGCCAGCCCTGCCCAGGCTGCAGTGCGCCGTGCCCACCGTGGACCGTCCCCACTGCCCTCCCTAACGGAGAGAAGACAGAGCAATGGCTTGGAAGGAGACGGCTCTGCTCCAGCAGGTGACGGAGCCCCCGTGGGAGCTGCTTATTAGGATGTGGAGCTACTGTCCTGCGTTCTCCCTAGGACATGGCAGGCTCAAGGTCAGGGGTCACTGGTGACACCCTGGGTGGGGGAGTGGGGTGATGAGGGGCTGTCACCTGGCACAGACCCCAAGGGGCACCCAGACTGCCAGGCCGACCTGGGTAAGAGTGGCTGCAGCGGGAGGCAGCAGGTGCTGCCCCCGCCCTCCTCCCAGCACCAGGGCGGGAGCCTGGGGCTCGCCAAAGGAGCAGTGGCCAAGCTTCAGGTGTCCGGCCCGAGTGTTGTCCCTGGGGCAGAGGTCTGGGCAGCACCGAGGGGCAGATGCTGGTGTTTTCACAGAGCAGCCCTGTTGCTGGGACTCGGACCCTCTGGTGTTCCAGATACTGGGCAGGGGGCTCACTAGTAGCCCACCCCTTATCACTTTGCTGCTTGAACTAACCCGAGCAGAGCTGTGTCCATCAAGGCACGGCCGGGCACAGCGAGCCCACAACACCTGCCTGCCCTGGCCTCGGGACGCGTGGCTGCGCGGGAGAAGGGAGCAGAGGGCAGAGCTGGGAGCGGCCCACATGTCTCCGGCAGAGAAGGCCTGCTTCACCAGGGTGCGCGCTTTCTCCTTTATTCACAGCCTGCGGCAGGGACAGTCCCGGGGCTCACAGGCATCTCCCGCGGGCCCGCCGCCTGCAGAAACAGGTCACGGAGGCCTTGGCCAGCGCCTGCTGCCGGTGGGTTTCCAGGACGTAGAGGGTCTGCATGGTGAGGCAGCTGACCGTGGGGTCGGGGTCTTTCCGCATGGACCTCAGGGCTGTAACAGACACTCCGTGGAGCTCTGAACAGCCTGAGGCTGCTGGGCCTGCTGGAGGCCTGCACAAGTCCCGCCCAAGTCCAGCCGCATCCCTCCCAGCTCCCGGGGGCCTCGCCCCCTCCCTCCCTGGCTCTGCCCTCCTCTTGCTGTAGAACAAGCAGCAGCGAAGGCCTCGGCCTCCCGAGACAGTTGCCTGGGACACAGCGGGTCAGGGTGCCCGAGAGAGGGGACAGGGATAAGGAAGCGGTGGCCAGCGGTGCAGAGGCATGGCCCCTGAGGGGCCTGGGGGGCACCAGGAGAGGGGGCACCCCCGTGTCTCCCACAAAGAGTCCAAGGAACGGCCCTGGCTCAGGTTCAGGTTCAAGGTGCACGAGGGAACACGGGGGGGGGGGCAGGAGGGCTCTAACTGTTGCCTAGGAGACTGATCTCCCTCCTCGGTCTGTGCCCGCCCCCCGCATCCCAGAGCCAGGCAAGGGGTAGGCGACCAGGTGCCGCTCACCTGTGTAGGCTTCCTCAACCCCCTCCTCCTCTTCCAAGTCCAGGGTTTGCATAATCTGGCCTGGGGGGGGCACATACGAGGGAGCCTCAGGAGACCTCGCACTCATCGCCCCTCCCTCTGCCTGTGTGTCCCCGCCATGGCCATCACGTCCAAATGACGCCCTCTGCCTCCTGCAGGGAGGGCTGAGAGCAGGGGCAGAGCCCTGGGGGGACAGGAGGCTGCCCCCACCCCCGCCGCCTGCCCTGCCCCACCCCCGGCAGCACCCACACCCGCCCACCCCGACCCTTGCTGGCCTGGCCTGGGATGTGGCCCATTCTGCTGGAGGTCACCCAGCCCAGCAGGGCAGGGAGAGTGGCCAGGGACAGCCCACCCTGTAATGCCCTCAAGTTCAGGGACCCTCCTGGAGGTCCCTGTGGCCGTACCTGCAAACCACACGGCTGCCTGGCGGATGGGGGTCTGCGGGCTCTTGAAGAGAGCCACACTCTGTCTCAGGAACCACGGGGCCTTGCGGGCCTGCTGCTGCAGCTGTGAGATAAAGACCCGCTGAGCCCAGGGCCCCGGGACTCGACCCGAGCTAGCCTCTCCCTGCGGGAACGCGCGAACCTCCCCTACCTGACCCCAGCTCCCTAGATCTTACTCCGTCCACGGAACCAGGTGGGGGCCACTTCCCCAGCCCCGACCCAGTGCAGCCTGGAGCTCGAGCACACCCACCCCAGCGTTCGGCCCATGTGGGTTCCCTGCCCTGCTGCTCTTCACAGTGGGGGGCGAGCCCACGGTTCCCACGCAGCTTAGGCACATCCAGGTCTTGTGCTCCAGGCCACGAAAGAACTGCTCTTTACAGCGTGGCAGGCAGTGTGGTCAGAGCCTCCTTCCTGCTCGGCCCTCGCCCGGCTTCCTCCCTGGAGGCGTGGGGGGACACCCAGCCCGCCCCAGCCCCTGCGTCTCCTTTCTCAGTCTAAGTTCTCACCACCGGACGTCCCTACTTTTCCTTTTCCTTTTTTTTTTTTTTTTTTTGCCAGCATGACTCTAATTCAAATAAAAATCCTAACCGGGGAGCCAGTCTCCCAACCCACGGGCGTGGGGCTGCTTCGGGTGCGCCCACCTGCTCCTCTGTCCCGGCTTCCGAAGTCACCCGCGGCACCACGACCTCTTCCCGCCACACGGCGCAGGGTTCCCAGTGGCTCCCAGGGCCCCCATCCTTGGGCACGTCCCATCCGGATCCTGCCAGGCACGCGGCCACTGACTGCCCCCAAAACCGTGTGCTTCCTGGGGGCCGTGGCCCTGCCCCCTGGTTCTCCCTCCACTGTGCACCTGATTTTCTTTCCCAGCCTGCTCTGTGGGACCCTCGGAGATGGTGCTTCCCGGGGTCCCGAGGTCGACTCCCGTTCCATTTCTGCAGCGGCCACGTGGCTGCCCCCACAGCACAGCCCTGCCCCCGGGCTGCCGTGACACATGTCCGACTTCCCAGGAGACAGAGCCACGTGGAGGGAGGCCTCACGGACTGGACAAACTCAACGCGCACAAAGCCCAGCCCCGTCTTCCCTCCGCACCGCCTCTCCCCCTGGTCCTGGCCGCGCCCAGGCCCCCACGGCCCTGAGTGGCCGATCTCTGCTTACTCCTGTCGAGACAGTGTACTGGACCGGCCTGCAGGCTCCCCCATGTGGGCCGCACAGATGACTGCCAACAGAAATCTGGGGAATGTCACCTCAGCTCGGACCTCCTGTGTCTGCAAGCAGTCTGACCCTGTTCCTCCCCCATGGAAATAACCGCTGGTTCTCGGCGGGGGCCGCCCTGTCCCCGGAGAGAGCCGTGCACCTGGCACGTGACTTCCGTCGTCACAATGATCAGAGAGGGGATGCTCCTTTGCAATGTCCCAGTGCCCATCCGTGCCAAGCTAAACCCCGCATGTCGCTGGTGCCCGGAATGCGACTGTGTCTCCTGTAACAGGGTGCTTTCTCCTGGCTTGAGTGCGTGCTAGATTTTTCCAGAAACGCGCCTGGGACACGAATCGGAGACATGGCTTCTTTTTGTTCAGTGGCTCACCAGAGAGTACTCGTGGCTTTGGAAGTCACCCCCAAGGGCAGCACCTCCCGCAGGGTTTGGGTCCCCGGGCGGGCGGCCGCGCCTGTAGGGTTCTGCATCGCTGGCAGATCCGGTTGCGGCGATGCTGTGTGTGTTGGGGGACGAGGGGGATGTGACCACTGTGCTATGTCGCTCAGGGCCGAGCACTCACACGTACTGTCTCCTACTGCTGCGCGCAGGGCGAGGGCGTCCTATGCGTTTTGGGATTACGTGCAGATGGGTGGCAGCTACTGTGGGACCTCACCCAGCTCCAACCCCGGGCGCCTGTGGTGACGCCACGGCCCGAGCTGGCCCCGGGGCCTCTGATACCCCTGGGCTGCCAGTCTGCTTCTCTGCCTCCCGTTGCAGGCCTTTGAGTCTCCTGCGCCTCCCCTTGGTGCCAAGGCCCTGGGGCTCCCCCACAGCCCTGCACGCCCCATCCCTTCCCTTTGCCGCCCGCTCCTCCCCCAGGAAGCCCTCCTTCCATGCCCAGACTGCACTAAGCAGCCTCTTTTTCCTGCAGCTTTCTCCTTGTGCGCCTGGCAGCCCCGTTAGGAAGCACTGGGCGGGCGGGGATGATGGCCAAGGCCAAGGACGAAGTGGGTGATCAGCGAGCGCCTTGGAACTGTCGCTGGCCACCATGACTGCCACAAAGCCCCCCCCCGGGGTGCAGGGCACCCCCGCCCCCGCCTGGGGCGCTCACCAGAGCTCTGAGGATGGTAAACTCGTCCTCCTCGGCCACCAGCACTTTGAGCCTTGACCAGCCCAGCAAAGCAGCCGTGTGGTTGAGGGCGAGCCGGCAGACCTGGGGAGACAAGGAGGTCGGCGGGAGGCTTGCTGGGGGCTGGTTGCTGTGATCCTGCACCAAGACCCACCCCAGGGGAGCAGGTCTCCCCAACACCTTCCTGCCGCACCTAGGGGGTCACTATACTGAATCGGGGCTGGCCGTCAGGAACTCCACTGCCAAGTCCCCGGGCGGGACTGCACCCCACAGGGGTCATAACCCTGTCCAACAGCTCAGGTGGCAGCCACGGCAGAGGCACCTGTGAGCGTGGCATGGTTGCCTGCTCTGTGGCATCGGGGTGGCAGCGGGGGAGCCCCGGTACAGACCGCGTCCTCCAGCGTCCCAGTTTTCCCAGGGCAGGGAAGCAGAGAGGACCTGGCGCTGGGCCTGTTTCGGCCGGGAGTCGCTGGCCAGCCCAGCAGCCAGAGCTGGTGGGATCCCCGCGGCGGCACGCGCCCCTCCTGAGACTCACCAAGGTCAGAGACCAAGGTCAGCATCACCCATGGGCCTCAGCTCCGTGCGAGTACACAAGGCACCTCCGGTGACAGCCGGGGACCCAGGCCCGGGCTCCAGGGCCCAGCTGCTCACCTGAGCCACGTTGATGTTCACATCTCTCAGGTGCAGCACCAGGGGGATGACCAAGTTGAGGACCTGGTGCCTCAAGGGGAAGACGAGGGTCCTGCGCTTGACCTTGGCCAGCAGGCTTCTGTAGATCTCGAAGGCTGCCAAGCGCAGGTGCTCCAGCTCCTGGGTGAAAAGCCCCCTCTGTGCACCTGCGCCCCGCCTGGGGGCGCTCTGCTCCAGGCCGCCTGGACCCGAGCCTCTGACGCCCCCGCGGTGGTCCCGCGCCCTCTCCTCTCGCTCCATCTCCCCTGCTCGGCCCCTCACGCTGCGGGGGGCTCACCTCCTCGAAGAAGGGCGCCAGCGTGAAGGAGAGCTGGATGAGGAAGGCGGAGGAGGCCGCCCAGCTCAGGTGCTGCAGGAGCCGGCTCAGCACCAGCAGCGTCTCCATGACGATGTCCCCGTCGGAGGAGTAGCAGCAGTTGAGCACGTGGGGCTGCAGGATGCGCAGCCTCCGCTCCTGCGGGGGCAGCGGCTCGGTCACCGGGGCCCCTCCCAGCCCCTGCCCATCTCCCCAAGACCCGGACGCCACATCGGGGGTCCTGGGGTGGGCTTGGCCGGCTGTTTGAAGTGCCCCAGAGCAGACTTCCCCAAGCCCCAGCCCCTAAGGCTTTGCTCCCTCCCATCCCACCTCCGTCCCCCCCCTCCCCGCCCCCGCCGACCACGCCTCCCGGGAGCCCCCCTGCCCGCCCCATCTCACCGTGGTCGGGTGCTGTGCGAAGACCTCTGCCATGTGCAGCAACACCTTCAGCGTGGCGGGCTCCTCGCTCTTGAACCAGTTCGCCAGCACGTGGGCGGTGATGTCGTCCACGGTGGCCGCCACCTCGGGGCACTGCAGCAGCTGGAAGGAGATGGAGGACTGAAGGGTGGGCGGGGCCGAAGCCACTTAGAATCCAGATGCCTTGGCCTCCTCGTTAGCCAAGGAGGCTCCCACGGGCTGGGAAGAGTGGGCGAGGAGGCTGGCGCTCAGGTCAAGGGCCAATTCACACCCGAAGGTTCCAGACATCGCTAGCTCACTGCACGTCTGCTCCAGGCATTTTTTAAAAAGACGTGTTTATTTCAAAGGCAGAGTTGAGAGAGAGGCAGAGACAGAGAGAATCTTCCACCTGCTGGTTCACCTCCCAGATGGCCACAATGGCTGGGGCTGGATCAGGCGGAACCCAGGAGCCTGGAACTCCATCTGGGTCTCCCATGCGGGTGCAGGGACCCAAGCCCTTGGGCTGTCTTCCACTGCTTTCCCAGGAGCATTAGCAGGGAGCTGGGTCGGAAGTAGAGCAGCCGGGACTCGAACTGGGGGCAGTCGTTCAGACTTCCTCCATCAATGCTTTCATGTGTTACAGCCAGGATTCGTGGGAATCATCTGGAACGTGAGTGGAGACGTCACAGAGATGTTCCTTATAGAATTTATTGTAGTGTGAAATTGGGAACCACGTGCGATCAGTTACAGCACGTGTCTGAGGGGAGACAGCACCTCAGTATTAGAAGTTAGAATTGAAGGGGCCGGCACTGTGGCGCATCAGGTTAAAGCCACCACTTGCAGTGCCAGCATCCCATGTGGGCACTGGTTCGAGTCCTGGCTGCTCCACTTCCGCTCCAGCTCTCTGCTGTGGCCTGGGAAAGCAGAAGATGGCCCAAGTCCTTGGGCCCCTGAACCCACGTAGGAGACCTGGAAGAAGCTCTCTGCTCCTGGCTTAGGATCGGCTCAGCTCCGGTCGCTGCGGCCATCTGGGGAGTGAACCAGTGGATGGAAGACCTCTCTCTCTCTCTCTCCCTCTCTCTCTCTCTCTGCCTCTCTGCCTCTCCTTCTCTCACTGTGTAACTCTGACTTTCAAGTAAATAAATCTTAAAAAAAAAAAAAAAAGAAGTTAGAATTGCAAAGAATGGACAGTGACGTAGGAAGACGCTTGGAGACGCAGGAGACGGAACATTCGTCGAAAATGACCCCGACCGTGTGACGAGGGCGCTTCAGAACGTTTGCGGAAAACCCAGTGAGGAGCCACGTGCGTTTTGGCGCCAGCATTTTGAAATGCACGTGTGGTTTTTACGTGACACACTGCACATGATGGATGTCAAAAAACTTTTGGTCCAAAATAAACTCATTTAATCCTGTTTTCCATGACCCTTTTAAAGGACACACTCACACACACACTCACACACACACTCACACTCACACACACTCACACTCTCATACACACACATCCACACACACCCACACTCACACACACTCACACTCTCATACACACACATACACACACACCCACACTCACTCTCACACTCACATACACACACACTCACACATTCACACACTCACATACTCACACACTCACACATACTCTCACACACCCACTCACACACACACTCTCACACTCACACATACTAACTCTCACACATCCACACACACCCACACTCACACACACTCACACTCTCATACTCACACACACTCACACATTCACACACTCACATACTCACACACCCACACTCACACACACACACCCACTCACACACACACTCTCACACTCACACATACTAACTCTCACACATCCACACACACCCACACTCACACACACTCACACTCTCATACTCACACACACTCACACATTCACACACTCACATACTCACACACCCACACTCACACACACACACCCACTCACACACACACTCTCACACTCACACATACTAACTCTCACACATCCACACACACCCACACTCACACACACTCACACTCTCATACTCACACACACTCACACATTCACACACTCACATACACACTCACACATACTCTCACACACCCACTCACACACACACTCTCACACTCAT
The DNA here is from genome assembly GCA_949820135.1 of Sylvilagus floridanus. NCBI lineage: Eukaryota > Metazoa > Chordata > Mammalia > Lagomorpha > Leporidae > Sylvilagus > Sylvilagus floridanus. The sequence goes on from OX463240.1 coordinate 87,252,784, forward strand.
ACATACTAACTCTCACACATCCACACACACCCACACTCACACATACACTCACTCACACACACACACTCACTCCCCTCCCCATCAGCAAAGCCAGTGATTCCCGCGGGGAATTGCGAGCAGCAGTGGCTCTGCCATTTTGATAAGCTCTTCCTTGTTTTCTAGATTTTCCGCAGAAGCGCCCGTCAGAAGCGCCGAGCAGAGGCCACTGTGAAGAGGCTGAGGGGCTGCAGGACAGGGCTGACCCGCTGCAGAAGTCAGGGCGGAGGCGGGGGCTGGCGCTGTGGGCAGCAGGTAAAACCATCCCGTAGGGGCGCCGGTTCGAGTCCCGGCTGCTCCACTTCCCATCCAGCTCCCTGCTAACAGCCTGGGAAAAGCGGCAGAAGACGTCCCAGCTGCCTGCATCCTGCACCCACGTGGGAGACCGGGAAGCTCCTGGCTTCAGCCTCGCCCAGCCCTCAGTATTGCAGCTACTTGGGGAGTGAGCCGGCAGGTGGAAGACCTCTCTGTAACTCTGCCTTCAAATAATTAAATAAACCTTAAAAAAAAAAAAAAAAAAAAAAAAACCAGCAGCATCACATGGCCATGACCCACGGCCACCTAAGAAAGGGCTCTTGGTGGGGTCCCCAGCCCTCCCACGAGGCAGCTGCTTCTCCCCAGAGACCCTCCTGGGCAGAGTCCCTTGGGCGTTTCCGTCTCCCAGAGGAGCCCCGCCCGCGGCCCTCCCCCCGCCGGGGCGTCACCTCCGTCAGGAACACCAGGGCCGTGAGGTGATGGACGCAGTCCGGCTCCTGGAGGAGCCTGATGATGTGGCTGAAGAGGGGGCAGTTGTGCCAGCACGTCATGGCGACCAGGGACCTGCCGCACACAGCAGGTGCGCAGGATGAGCCCTGGCTGCAGCGGACGGCCCGGGGGACGGCCGGGCCCCCAGCCAGGGCCCCGGGGCCGCTCACCTGGCCAGCACAGCCACTCCGTCGTAGTGTCTTTCGGGGTTCACGAGCAGCTCCCAGCCCCCCAGTTTCCGGACGTAAGACACGTGGTCCGCGTAGCCCGAGCACCGCATCAGGGTCTTCAGGGCCTCCACGGTGGAGCTGGGAGAAGAGGAGAGGGCAGACAGGAAGTGGCCGCTCCCTGGGCTCCTCCTCCTCCCTGGCCACCTGCCGGGCACCAGAACACGCTGAGAATCCGGGGACAGCCCTCAGGGGCCCCAGCTGCTGTTTTACAAATGAGGCCAGGATGGAGCATCCCGGAGGTGGAGGTGACCGGGGAGCCAACCAAAGGGCGAGGGAGGGGGTCCGGGTCTGTTTCACTCATTGGGCTGAAGGCACTGGGGCGCAGGATCTCGGTGCCAGCCTCGATCCCCGGATGTAAAGGAAGAGTCCCACAAAGCCCAGGAAGGCTTCCTGGAGGAGGGCACAGGAGGGGTGCCGGGGCCCGCAAGTCAGGCGATGGTGTGAGGACGCCGGGGCCCCAGCACGCCGGCCGGGGCGGCTCGGGTACCTCAAGGGATCCACCCATTCGGTCACGTGCTGCTGGTCCTGCATGGTCTCGGCACAGCCTTCCAGCACGAGGCAGGAGATCTGGGACAGCAGGGCCGTGAACAGCGAGGAGAAGAAGGCCTGCACCTCCATGCGCCGGCTGGGCTCCAGCAGGAGCTCGTGGATGGCCCTGGTGGCCTGCGGGCCGGGAGGAGCAGCATTGCCACCCCGCCCATACCCGCGCGCCTCAGACAAGCACCTGAGAGCCAGGGAGGGTGGGCTTTGCTCTTTCCTAGGCTCAGCCCCCGGGGCACCCAGCTCCCTCTCGGTCTCCCGGACCAGGCCGGACCAGGCCGGGCCGGGGCCAGTTCCTCCCTCCGCCCCGCAGAAGGCCCAGCCCGCCTCCGAGGCCCACCGAGCTCCAGCGGCCCTGGCCAGCCCCTGCCCCTCCATACTATCAGTGGGGAGATGAGGGTGCGGGGCCCGGGCTCCCAGCCCTTGGCCTTCCGGTACGGAACCAGCCTCTGCAGCAAGTGCTCCATGATCATCTCGTAGCCTTTGGGGAAGGACGCCAGGATCTCCCAGGGCTTGCGGACGCCTCTGTAGGGTCAGAGACCCGGGCGGCGGTCACCCCGCGGGAGCCCACGCTGCGCCCGGCACACGGCACGCCAGGCTCCTTTGCCCGGCCTCATGCACTGAGAATTGACGCAGCGTCAAAACGCAGTGGACAAGTTAAAACAGAATACCCAAGAAGATCCGACAGTTACAAAGGCTGCAGAAAAGCGAGCCTGTGAAAAAAACCAGAGGGAATCAACAGCAAAGTCATAAACCCGTGGTCTTCAGGGAGCGGTGCCGACAGCAACTCGCAAGGCAGGGACGCCTTGGACTGCGCCATGGCCCATCTCTGGCTCATTTAGAGAGCGCTCGACCCACCCACCGCAGGGGGCGCGCAGGGAGCCGTCACCACGATGTACAACACTCTGGCTGCAAAATAAACCTCCGCACATTTTAAAGAGTAGAAGTCACGTGAAGTATGTTGTCTGGCTAAAATGGACTTAAATTAGAAATCAGAACAGAAAAACATATGGACAGTCCCCACTATTTGGAAATTAAACACTTCTAAATAATTCCTGGTCTCAAAGGAAATCAGAAAAAAAATTTTAACAAGTGAAAATGTAAACAAGAACATATCGGGGCCGGCGCTGTGATGTTGAAGGTTAAGCCTCCACCTGCAGCGCCGGCTCCCATGGGTGCCAGTTTAAGTCCTGGCTGCTCCACTTCCCCTCCTGCTCCCTGCTAATGTGCCTGGGAAAACAGCAGATGGTGGCCCAAGTCCTTGGTTCCATGTGGGAGACCTGGAAGAAGCTCCTGGCTCCTGGCCCAGCCCTGGCCATTATGGCCACTTGAGGAGTGAACCAGCGGATGGAAGACCTGCCTGTCTCTCCCTCTCTCCCTGCAACCCTACCTCTCAAATAAATCTTTAAAAAAAAAAAAAAAGGCAACCAGAAGGGCCACGGGGCCTTCCGAGGCTGGGGGGCACCACCCACTTCTGAGACTGGTCCTCCATCTTGAAGAGCGTCAGGATGACGTCATCCGTGTAGGCCTGGGCCAGCAGGTGCAGGATCTTCCTGACCGTCTTGTGTGCGCTGCCCTCGGTGATGCTGCTCATGTGGTAGTAAATGTACTGGATGATCTCCGGCACCTGCAACGCGGGCCAAGCGGCTTCTTCCCGGGTGCCCGCCCCCAGCCAGGCAGCCACCTGAGGTGGGGGCCGCCCACCACGGGCACTCGGAGAGGTGACGGCTGCTGCCTTCGGCCCGCTCAGGCCACACGCGCAGGGAAGGGTGATAGGAGAACACAGCCGAGGGGGGTGACCTGGCGAACCAGCATATGGATGTAGGATCTCTCTCTCTCTGTCTCCCTCTCAAATAAATAAAAACTTGTTTTCAAAAAACAAGGAGAAGGGACTGGCACTGTGGCGTAGTGGGTAAAGCCGCTGCCTGCAGTACCAGCATCACATATGGGCGCTGGTTCGAGGCCCAGCCGCTCCACTTCCAATCCAGCTCTCTGCTATGGCCTGGGAAAGCAGTGGAGGATGGCCCAAGTGCTTGGGCCCCTGCACCCACGTGGGAGACCTGGAGGAAGCTCCTGGCTCCTGGCTTTGGATCGGTGCAGCTCCAGCCATTGTGGCCAATTGGGGAATGAAGCAGTGGATGGAAGACCTCTCTGTGTGTCTCTACCTCTCTCTGTAACTCTTTCAAATAAATAAAATAAATTTTTTAAAAAGTCTATTTTGTAGCAAAATAATGTTGAAATCCATGCTCCATTTTTCTTCACATGTGTTTTCTGTGGACGTCTTAGAACCCTCGGGGACACACAGCCTTGCCCTTGACCACGCAAAGGAGGCACCTGCAAAGCGAGCCCAGGTGCTGTCTGGAGGCAGGAGGGTCAGGTCCTCCAGGTCCCAGGGTCTCCAGGGGGTTTTCCTGCCCCAACTGGGACTCAACTCTTCTCCCTTCCTGGAGGAGGCAGGCGCCATACCCGCAAACTGCCCCCCCCCAGCCCTCTCTGCCTGCACTGAAGGACTGAGGGGGGCAGGACGCCCGGCCGGAGCCCCGGGCTACCTTCCCCATCTCTGGGAGCGGGTACTTGAGGATCATCTTCAACATCCGGGCCGCGGCACAGACGTCAGGGACGTGGGAGCTCCCCGCAGTCTCCATGGCCACCAGGAACACATCTGCTCTCTCGTCGGGGCTCAGGTATTTCTTGAAGAACTGGAGAAAGAACAGCAGCAGCTGGCCCCGAGCTGCCCACACACTGCCCCACATGGCACGGCCCCCCGCGTCTGCCTCCAGAGAGACTGGTCAGCCAGGCCCCGTGGACGCAGTCCCTGGCCAGCGTCTGGTCATCGCGTGCAGTGAGGCGAAGCTCCTGACGCCAAGAGGCAGCAGCGGTCGAGACCCCCTGGCGGGGAGCGTGGTGCCGTGGCCCTGGGGGGATGAGCGGGAGGGAGTGCTCTGCCGACGCCATAGAGCGTGCAGGGCCCACGTCTCCCAGCCCACACCTCCGTGGCAAGCTGAGGCCAGCTCTAACCTGGCACTGGGCTGGCAGCTGGGGACAAGCATGGCCCAGGGACCTCAGGGCAGGGCAGATAAGGAGGCAGTGGACAGGGAGCAGGTGAGGCCCCGGGACAGGAGAGGCAGACGTGACAGGTCAGGGAAGGCCTCCTGGGACCCATTCCCCAGGCAAAGGGGAAGGGATGACAGAGGGAACAGAATGTGCAAAGGCCTGGAGTGCAGAGGATTTCGGTCTGGCTACTGCATCTGGAAGAGGAGACCAGGGCCAGGCGGAACAGGGAAACTGAGGCACGATTCGGCAGGTCCGATAAAGAGGGGCCGTCCCGTGAAGGGGCTGTGGGCCAAATAAGGAAGCGTGCTTTGGGGGCTAGCGCTGCGGCGTAGCAGGTAAGCGGCTGCCTATGACACCAGCATCCCCCACGGGCACCTGTTCAAGTCCCGGCTGCTCCCTGCTAATGGCCTGGGGAAAGCAGCAGAAGATGGCCCAGGTGCTTGGGCCCCTGCACCCATGTGGGAGACCAAGAAGAAGCTCCTGGCTCCTGGGTTCGGCCTGACGCAGCCCTGGCTTTTGCGGCCATCTGGGGAGTGAACCAACGGATGGAGGACCTCTCTCTCTCTCTCTCTCTCTCTCTCTAACTCTGAATTTCAAATAAATAAATAAATCTTAAAAAAAAAAAACAACTGGATTTGGAACAAGGCCAGCAGCTAGCAGGAAGTCAGGGCAAGCCTAAAGGGGAATAATGGGATGAGTCTGTGTCTTAGAAATAGTTCCAGGACTGCGGCTTAGAAATGGAGCACAGACAGGGGTGGCGGGGAGAGTGGACAGAGGATGCTGCTAAGGAGGCGGCTGTGCAGACCCGGGCTCAAGCGGAAGGCGGATGGACCAGAGCGGCCATCGCAGGGCTGGGGCAGAGCCGAGGCAGAGTGGACGGGCCTGGGGTTGGACTGGAGAGGACAGCAGGGGAGGAAAGTGCAGAGGGCACCCCCAGGTTCCGGCCTGGCAGGGCCAGCGCGCCTTTGCCGAGTGAGGCCCCAGGCACAATCCGCAGGAGCAGGAGAGGCTGAGCCGCTTCTCTTTAAAAACCCGACCCAGCGCTCTGACGGCTCAAGTGCAGCTGGGGGAAGGCCTTGAACGTGGGAGGCCCTTCCCCACATAGGAGACGGCTCCTGCAGGGCCTCACCTGGACCCCTTGGCTCCCTCCCCGCCCTCTGCCTCCCGGGCCGGTGCTCCCCACGTAGGCGGCCGGGCCTGGTGCTGAGCTAGGTTACCCAGGTGAGAGTCTGCATGTTGGCCAGCCACTCCCCGCGGAAGTGCTTCTGCAGGTCCTTCAGGGTGCCCTCGGTCTTCTGCTTCACGCCTGCGGGCCAAAACAGCAAGCAAGGGGCGGGGCACACCCCACCCTGGTCCCCGGAGCCCCCGAGGCCATCGGCAGAGCTTAACAGCAGGCACCGCACCCGCCCCACAGGATGGGAGAGGCGCCCAGCACCAGGCTGGCGCTGGAGAGAGCTAGGGGCTGGGAACCATCCTGTCCAGGCGCTGCGCAGACACCCCAGCTGGAGGCGCGGCCGTGGGATCCTGAGACTGCTCAGGGGGACGCCTAGGAACTGCCCTGGTGGCTCCGTGTGGGTGACAGTCTGTACCCTGGCTTTCCTGGGGCAGAGCAGGGCTAGCCTGGGGACTCCCAGATTAGCTCCCTGAGAAAGGACACTTGGTTTCCCAGTCTTGCCCCTAGCGGGACGGAGGGCCAGCTGGCCAACACCGGGCATCCCAGCTGGCCCCAGGGGTGGCTGGAAGCCACGCTCCCCTCTTGTCCCAGAGAGCGCTGAGTCGGGAGGTGGCTGGAGCTCGGCCCCGGCCCCGGGGCCCCAGGCCTGCGGCGGCGCAGCCTTGCTCCAGTGCCCCTGCACGAGGCCACCGCCCGCTGCTGCGTGCCCGCCCCAGGTGGGCGCTCGGAGGGGGCTTCTCTGCTCCTGTTCCCCGGCTCCCACAGCCCTGCGGCACGGGCCTCCCGCGTCCGTATGACTTACTTCTCTGGAGCACGAGGATCTTGAACAAGTAGTGCAAGGCCTCCGACGCCCCCATGCTGACGTCGTGGTTGGCGTGCAAGCAGAAGAGGCCCAAGATGCCCATCAGGGTCCCCGACATGGAGAACTCCGCCATGTGCTGCCGGAGAGGGACGGTGGCCTCACCCCCCCAGCCCCCACTCCTCCCCCCAGCCCCTTCACGTCACCCAGCCCCCACTCCTCCCCCCAGCCCCGTCACGTCACTCCGGCCAGGAGAAGCCTTCCTGGTCACACCCAGAGCAAGGGGGTCCCCGGCCCCCTACACCTGCCAGCCAGCAGGGGGTCACAGGCCAAGGGCAGACCCGAGCCAAGCCCCTTATAGGAACAGCAAAGGCACCAAGGCGAGGGGTGGGGGGAGTGGGGAGCGCTCTGAACACCCACCCCGGGTGCCACCCCCAGGCTGCGTCAGGTGCCACATACAGAGGCCAGGCCTGGGGGGCCAGCCCTCCCCCGACCCCAGCACTCACCGACAGTTCCGGGAAATTGCAGATAAACCTCAGCAAGTGGGCCATGGCGCCCAAGGCCCGGGTCTGCTCGTGTGCTTTGTCTGACAGCGTCACCCAGGGCAAGAGCACCTGGAGGGGAGCGGACAGCCCGTCAGCACCCAAGGGAGCACGCGCCCTTCCCTCCTTTTCCTGCTTCTGTGTCCCTGATTGCCAAAAAGACAAGTGGGGGGGGGGGGGCTGTGGCAGGTGCATGAGCACAACGCCCCGACCTTGGCAAAGCAAGGCCACGTTTGAGGAGCCCCCAGCACGTCACCTGTCACCTTCTGAGTCTTCCCACACCGGGGGGGGGGGGGGCGCCTGGCCTGAGTTAAGACCCCCAGGTGCATATGGGGACGCATGGGTTCCATACCCAGCTCTGGCTTCTAATTCCAGCTTCCTGCAAACGCAGATCCTGGGGGGCAGCAGTGACGCCCAAGTAGCTGAGCTCCTGTCACCCGCGGGCGGGGGAGAAAGACCCCGACCACATTCCTGGCTCCCGGCTTCTGCCTCCTCCCGTCTGGGGGAGTGACCGGTGGATGAGAGCTCTCTCCGTCTCTCGGCCTTTCAAATCAATTAATTCATCTAAACGCATACATAAATAAAGACAGCACTGCACCTTTGAGACAGGCAAGCGAGGATGAGACGGGTGGAGACAGGGTCCTCCCAGCAGGTGTCTGCACGAACCCCTGGCTACCAGGTTGAGGACAGGTGACAGAAGTGACCGATTCCCGGTCAGTGACTTCTGGGGATCGCTGAGGACAGCCAGCGACACCACAGGGGCGCCCTCTGTACGCGAGAACACACGGCCTCCCGACGATGGGGGAGACAGGTGCTGTTAGTGCTGCACTATGCTGGCGCCGGAAGGTGAAGGGGCCTGTGTCCCGAGTCAAAGCTGCTGGACAGCACTACACTCTGCCATGCATCCATGTGCCAAAAGAGAGAAAAGGAACCATTTCCACAGCCTGACTCCAACATAAAAATTAACTCAGGGGGCTGGCGCTGTGGCATAGCAGGTAAAGCTGCCGTCTGCAGTGCCAGCATCCCACATGGGCGCCAGTTCGAGATCCGGCTGCTCCACTTCTGATCCAGCTCTCTGCTATGGCCTGGGAAAGCAGTGGAAAATGGCCCAAGTCCTTGGGCCCCTGCACCTGTGTAGGAGACCTGGAAGAAACTCCTGGCTCCTGGTTTCGGATCAGAGCAGCTCCAGCCATTGCAGCCATTTGGGGAGTGAACCAGCAGATGGAAGACCTCTCTCTCTCTCTCTCTCTGTCTCTCTCTCTCTCTCTCTGCCCCTGCCTCTCTGTAACTGTCTTTCAAATAAATAAATATATATTTTTTAAAAAAAGGCAGCCATGGCATGAGGGGAGCCTCCGAAAATCTCGAATCTGACGAAAGACACACCCAGAATGTACAAGGAACTCCCGAAAGACGAAAGTAAAGAAACAGCGCAGCAAAGAGCAGCCAAGACTGGGAGGGACACTCCATCAAAGCAGGCACGTGGCGGCTGGCAGCCACGGGAGCGTGGGAACCCCAGGTGACAGCGCTCACCTGTCCACGAGTGACAAAGACACCGCGTGCGGGTGGGGACACGGCCCCCAGGCAGGGATGGAGAGCAGCCACTCCGGAAAACTGTGTGAAGTTGTCCTACAGACATCAACACACGAGCGCCACACGTGAGCTCCACCCCCCCACCCACACACCGTGACAAAGTGCAAAGGAACAAACAGTCCACACCCAGGAAGACGCGGCTGATGCCTCGGCGAGTCTACACTGAACAAAAGGGGACCGACTCGGGGGCTGCATACCGCACAGGGGGACCCCACGATGCTCACGGAAAAAGGAATTAAAAGAGCGTTCCCAGACCCACACCTGCTCTGAAGTGCCTCCATATGACTATTTCACTGAGTTTTTAGCAAAGAACTGCAGGGACGGAAAACAGATGAGCCATTGTCAGGGCTGGGGAGGGGTTGACAGAGTCCCAGCGCGGTTGGGGTTGGGGTCCCCCGGCCCTGCCCCCGGTCAGCACCCGCACAAGCACACGCTGCCTCAACGACACCTCCATGTAAAACCGGGGAGACAGCGTCACAAACACCACCAAGGGCTCTTAGGGGCGCTACAGAGCCCTGGAGTGCTGGTGCAGGATGACCTTGCTTCGGATCCTGCTGTACAAAGTCAGATATGAAGTGAGGTTGCACAGTTAGGCTATCACATAATTTTGTAGGGAAAATTACTCCTAAAACTACACCCCTGATATTAAAAAAAAAAAAAAAAAAACAAAGTAGGCGGAATGGGCATTCGGCCTGGTGGCTACCAGACCTGCAGCCACAATGCATGCCCGGGTTCCATCCACAGCTCCGACTCCTGACTCCAGCTTCCTGCTAGGGGAGACGCGGGGAGGCGGGGGTTGTCGGCTCAAGCTGTGCAGCCCTGTCACCCACACGGGAGACCCGGATGGGGGTCCTGGCTCTTGCGTTCAGCCTGGCCCAGCCACAGCTGTTGTGGCCATGTGGAGCGTGAACCAGTGGACAGATCTCTCAGTCTCTCTGTCCCTCCCTCTCGCTGTTGCTCTGCCTCTCTGATAAACACATTGTCAAGCAAAGATACAAACTGGCAAATATGAGTTAAATTTTGCGGCATATAAAAATAACTTTTTTTTCTAACTTTATCAAGGCGAATCTACATCCTCACCGTTTCCTATGGAGGTGACAAAGATCCGGAATGGAGCCTCCTCAGGGCTCCTCTCCAAGCAGCGCAGAGCTCAATGTGTCCACTCCCCACCAGCTCCGAGGACCACAGAGCACTTCTGCTACGCTGCCCCCGAACCCCACTCGCCAGCCCGGACGAATTCCCCTCCGGAGCCAGCCCCAGCCAAAGCCTTGTTGAGAGATGCAGGCGCCATCTTGCCTCCTTATCTGTAGCCACCCCAGCGCTGTGTGCAGTTGCATGACCCTCACTGGCTACCATCCTGCTGAGAAGTCTATGAAAGTCCACAAAAGGGCATAGTGTGAAAAAATGATGCATGGAGTTCAAAATTGCTTACACCAAAAGCTTATCTTTTAAAAATGGTTATTTATTTAAAAGGCAGAGGACAGAGAAGAGAGGGATACTCCATCCGCTGCTTCACTCCCCAAATGCCTGCAACAGACAGAGCTGGGCCAGGCCAGGGTCAGGAGTCAGGGACACAACCTGGGTCTCCCATGCAGATGGCAGGGACCCAAGGACTGGAGCCATCACCTGCCTCCCAGTGTGTGCATCGGCGGGAAGCTGGAGCCCAGAGCAGGGCTGGGACTCGAACCTGAGCACCCTGATATAGAACGTGGGTCTCAGGTTATGTATTTTTTTCTTTTAATTTAAATTTTTTAAAAAAATTTTTTTAATTAATTAATTTATTTGAAAGGCAGAGGTAGAGAGAGTATGCGTGTCTTCCATCCACTGGTTCACTCCCCAAATGGTTTCAAGGGCCATGCCGAAGCCAAGAGCCTGGAACTGCATCTGGGCCTCCCATGTGGGTGCAGGGAACCGAGCACTTGGGTCACCTGCTGCTGCTCTCCCAGGTGCATTAGCAGGGAGCTGGGGCAGAAGTCGAGCAGCCAGGACTCCAGCTGCTCATGTGGGATGCCGGCATCTCAGGAGGGGCTCACCCCGCTGCGCCGCAAGGCCAGGCCCCGAGCTGTGGCTCAACGTCTGTGCCAAAAACCTGCGCCTGCTTACGCTTTCATTCCACTCCCCCAGGAGCTTTTGGAAGTCTGCTGGTATCCGAGACGCTCTGAGAGGAGTTAAGCCCGAGGGGCTCCTTTAAGGGGCACGGTAGGGGCCCAGATGGGTGAGCCCCACGCTCTTTACCCTCGAGCAGCCACAGATGCTGCAACAGGGGGAATCCTTGAGGAAGCTGCCAGTCCCCCTCCGCGGGGGGAGACGCTACTACTGTTCAAGCCTCAACACGCCAGAGCTCTGGACCCACGGCCGCGGCTCTCACAACACCATCGTCAGAACACGGGGAGGGGAGTGCAGAGTGAGAAGCCCCGCTGTGTGCACTGAGGCTTCGAGCTGGGGGCCCCTGGACTCACAGGTGGCCCCAAGGTGCCCCTCCTCCCTCCCGAGAATCAGCCCGGGGTCCTGGTCCCCGGCTCCGCGGCCACTCACCTCCAGGAAGTGCTGCAGAATGCGCATGTCGGGGTTCAGGTCATCCATCACCAGCGCGTGCAGCATGTCGTCCAGGGCTTGGACCGTCTGGCCAGCGGGAGACGGTGTGTGTCCAGGAGGGAGGGGCGGCTCCCTGGGGACCCTGCCCGCCTCTGCCCCCAGGCGTCCCCTGACTGTCTCTGGCCAGCTCCGGGAGCAGCGGGGTCACCTGCAGGTAGAGACTCGCGCTGTCCTTGCGGTCCAGGCTGGGCACGATGAGCGGCAGAGAGAAGACGCTGGCGACGCCCGCGTTGACCAGGTCCAGCTTCTGGGACAGGTGGAATGGGGGGTTCACCTGGCTGGGGGAGAGGCAGGGAGTGACAAGGGGCTTGGGGGCCCCTGCCGGAGGTTGCGTCACTAAGGGCCAGGAGACAATCCCACACACTTCCCAGGGTGAGGGCGCTGGCTGCTGGGGAGGCTCCCCCTCGTGGATGGCCCAGCAGGTTTGTGCTGGTGAAGCTTGGGGAGCACCCCCAAGCACCCCAGGATGCAGGTAGAGGAAGTAGCAACCCTGGGGGGCACTGCCCCCACCCCCGCAGCCGGAAAATCAAGCCCTGGAGCCTGGCCCTCCGTCCCAACCCAAGTGTCCTCAGCATCGGGGAGCCAGGGGCCCGCGGACCTCAGGGCCACGATGCACAGCATGGCTTGCTGGCGCACGTTGCTGTCCAGGACCTCAAAGGATTCTTCCAGGATCAGCATCTGGAAGAGCCCGGGAGAAGGGGGCAGTGCCCTGGAGAGCGAGGCTACCGCCCTGCCCACACGCCCCAGGGCTGACCACGCCGCCGGGGTCACCTTGACCTTCTTGGCCAGCACGTTCTTGGGGCAGTAGTCGTTCATGTTGCCGTCCGGCTGCGTGCGCACCACGCCGCTCAGGGTCTCCACGGCCCTGAGGAAGCTCAGCTTGGAGAACTCATTCTAGGACACGAGATACGGGCCACCTATGAGCTGGGACTCTGGCCCCGCCCCGGCCCCGCCCCCAGGCCCCGCCTCCAGGCCCCCCCCACCCGTGTCTCTCCTGGCCCCGCCTCTGGCCTGCCCCTGAGGCTACCCCCAGCCCCTTGTCCACGGGAAGGGAGGGAAGGGAGGGAAGGGAGGGAAGGGAGTGCGAGAGAGACCTGAGCCCCAAGCTGGCCCCTCACACCCTAGCAAGCTAGTTCCTGCCTCAGTTCTAGAAAGTTCTGGGTGATGCCTTACCATCTGTTCTTGCTCTAGAAATTCCATAATCAACTCATAGGCATCTCGTTCTGATTGGCGCAGTCCTGGAAGGGGACAGGGTCGGAGGGAGTAGAGTGATTCTTCCCGCCCCCTCCACAGGCCCACCGTGGGCGTCCCCACGCCGAACACCAGCTTCTCCAGCCGGGGGGTGCCCAGCGCCCCCAGAGTAGACTCAGAGGCCAACAGGAAAGCAGCCACGTGGCGACTTAGATAAGGGACGTTCTGCACGGTCGTGGCGAGGGAGGAGGGACACCTTGAAGTCCCTCGCAGTGGCCAGTTCCTGGGGCTGCCCTAGGCTCCCTTGTCAGCAGGGCTGTGAGAGCCCACAGGGCCTCCCTGGGCAGGGAGGGGACAAAGCAGAACGGGACGGCGGTAGAACGCCTGCGCTTGTCTGCACGCACACCCCAGGGGACAAGGAAGCCGCATCGGGGTTTGAAGGCCACAGGCCCCTGGCTCTGGGGGTGGGTAGAGTGGCCTTCGTCTAGCAAGGTCCCCCAGCTGTGCAGTTAGGCACAGCTCAGGAGGCTGCGCCAGGAGTCCAGGGGGCTCACGCCAGGGGCGAGGGGGCAGCGAGGGCAGACGCCGTGTCTGTGTTGTAGGTGGAATCAGAGGGACACTGAGGGCCCAGGTGTGAGCAGGAGAGAAGGACAGATGGCAGGAGTTTGGCCGGGGTCATTTTGGGGTCACGGGCAGTCGGGCTCGAGAGCCTGGGGTACACAGTGGCAGACCCCGCCTGCGGGCGGCGATTCTGGGTACTGAGGGAGCTCTCACTGCTTCTCAGACCATGGCCCAGTCCCAGTCCAGCTCCGGGCCTCCCGGGGAGGGGCCAGGCACGCTGGAACTCAGCTCACGCACGGGCCCGGCCCTCAGCACCACAGCTCACCGGTTAAGTCGGGCTCCAAAGAGATGTGAGGAGTGTCAGGCTCAAAGGTGACTCTCTGGGGACTTAGCGTGCCACTGGGGCAGGTGTGTGCCGGGGCTTCCTGGCCATGCATCTTCTCCACACCAGGGGGCGCTGCAGGAGGCAGGCCCTGTCCTCTGTGAGAAGGGAATGGGCGGAGCCGGGTCCCTGGGGGGGGGCCTCCCCTGGAAAGGCGTGCCCACCCCCACCTTTGGGAAACCAGGCTCCCAGGCTACCTGCCCACCCCTCTGCCTCTAGGAGTCTCCCCACCTTTTCCAGAGGCTTGCATCCCCCTCCCCCCCATCCAGAAACCCACGTCTGCCCCTCCCCCAAGTCTGCGCCTCCCAGACCCGGCCAGGGAGAGAGAGGCTGTACAGCCTGTAGCCTGCATGCTGGACCCCCCCAGAGGGGTGTGCCAGGGCTGGCTGTGCGGGCGGCCTCCTGCTCCTCCTCCTAGCTGCTCTGCCCTCTCCCCTGCTGGGGCTCGGGCAAGGTCCCCCTGAGCCTCCCGGGCTCATCACAACAGTCTACATGCAAACCTCAGGCCCACTGTCCGCAATCCAGTTAGGGCAAACACAGATCGGAGACTACAGCACCTCCAGAGACCCTGCAGGGGGCCCACCTCCCAGCCCGCATCCCCACGGCCCCCAGGGCCAAGCACCCGGGGCAGGGCTGGGGTGTCCCCCGCCACAGCCACCTTCCCCTTTACACCTTCCCCTTTACGGCTGCGGGGACCAGCAGACAGGGCCCCTTTACCTAATTTGATGGGCTCCTCAGACCCAGAGCACTGGCTTCTCCCCGGCACCCTGGCTCCAGGGGGCGCTGTGCTCCCAGCTGAGCGGCCCCTGCAGGGCAGGCCTGGAACTGCTCTGAGCTGGAGCATCCCACCCCCACCAGGCCAGTGCAGGGATGGCTGTGGGCCCTGCTGCCAACCCTGGAAGAAGACTTGAGGGAGCCCCCCTCCACCCCAAGGAAGATCTTCATTTTTTTTTAACAGAGGGAGAGAGGTCTTCCATCCGCTGGTTCACTCCCCAGACGGCTGTATCGGCTGAGGCTGGGCCAGGAGCCAGGAGCTTCTTCCAGGTCTTCTGCTTTCCCAGGCCATCAGCAGAGCGCCGGATCGGAAGTGGAGCAGCCGGGACATGACCCATGTGGCATGCCCGTGTCGCAGGCCACAGCGCCGGCCCCAGACCCCCAGCCTTCGAGTCCTAGGGAAGGGGCTGCTTCTCAGGAGGCCCTGTAGGTGCTCGGCCGCGCCCACCTCCAGCCACTGCCGAGCCCCTGTCCTGGGGGAGGTGCCTCCCGGGCCAGGAGACCCAAAGGACCCTTGACACGTATGGCGCTGGCTTCCACCCTACAGGGCAAGCAGAGTCTGAGGGCCTCCCTCCCCGGCCCTACCCACCCCAGGGAGCCGGCCAGACCAGCCAGGGGCCAGGCAGCTTGACCAGGCAGAAGGCAGGCGTCCAGCAGGGCTCGGCATAGCCTCTGCTCGGGACACGGGGCACACACCAAAGAAACCTGAAGTCCTTGGCTCGGCCAATCACAAAGAACAGACTTTATTGAGCTGGGTGGCGCCAGACCCACAGTTCCAGCCAAAGGTCTGGCCGCGTGCAGTGGCTACGCAGGAGCCAGCAGCGACTGAAGGAGTCAGGCATGCTCCTGGGAGGACCCGGGGGAGGCGCAGCTGGGCACCGGGAAAGGGGCTTAGAGGCAGACGGGTCAGCGTAATGGAAGGTAGAGCCAGCCCAGAGGTGGGGCTGGCTGCAGTGCGTCCCCTCGCCACCACTGCCCCCTCCCTGCCCAGGTCTCCCAGGAAGCCTCTGTGCAGTGGGCTCTGCTGGGCCAGGCATGGGCGGCCCTGGATATGCCACAGCTCTGCTACACTCGGGCCTGTTCCAGTGCAGGGGACGTGGGCAGTGGCCTCGTCTCAGCAGCTGGCACCGTCTCTCACGCCCCTGGGAAAAGCCAGCCCGTCTCGGGCGTGAGCACCCCCAGGTCTGTGTACACCGAGGCTTTTCCAGAGCACAGGCGTGGCTGGGCGGCGAGCAGGCGCGGCGCCTCCTCCCAGCTCCGCCACCAGAAGCGAGTCCAGGAGGGGTACCTTCCTCAAAGTGTCCGTCAAGTATCGCCTCCAGGGTCGCGATGAGGAGAGGCCGCGGGAGGCGAGAGGCTGCAAGCCCTCACTCGGCCCGGGCTGGGGGCCCACAGGGCCTAGAGAGGTGATTGGGGCTGGGACCCCGAAGGGGGGCTTTACGGGAATAGGAAATGGCAGCGTCAGGGGACAGTGCTGACCTCTCCCCGGCACTGGGTGTGCATCATGGAGCACATTACAGAGGGAGGGCGGTCCCCCCGGCCCAGCCTACGGTCCCCAGAGACCGGGGAAACAGCAGAGTCAAGAGTGTGTGCGGGACGGCGGCCAGGGGCTGCTCTCCAGAGAGTCCTCGAACCGGGCGCACAGCAGCTGAGGGAGTCCCGGACCGGCCGACTCCGCGGGGCACATCCCTGCCACTCGTCTTGAATACGGAGATCGACGCTGTCCACCACACAGACAAAGCCTGAAGTTCCGGAGGCCAGAAAGGGGAGAGGGAGTCCAGTCCCATCACGGGGGTCTTGGGGACAGGCCACAAACAGGCAGACCCCCAGGGCAAGGCTGCTGAGAATACCATGTAAAAAAAAAAAAACCACCAGGGAGAGGTCTCAGCTCCGGTCATCGGCCTGCGATGGGGGCGGGGAGCTGAGGAGGCACTGACAGGTGGGGTCCTGGCCCGGCCCCGGGGGCGCAGTCCTGCCCGGCTCAGCTCGGGCGCCCAGTGCTACACCTGGCTGATGAGCTCTCCGTTCTCAGGCACGTACACTTGCACGGGGGCCCCCTCAGGCGATCTCCGGAGCACGCACACGGTGGGCACCTGCGAGGGTCAGGGAGAAGGACAGGTGAGCTCTCTCCGGCTCACCCCGCTCCCCAGGGGGCTCCACAGCCGTCTCCCACCCAGGTTCCTGCGGGTGTGACGGGCCCCCTGCTCCTCCTCCCCGCCCTCCCCATCAAGCCTGGGCCAAGAGCGCGCCCAAGCTCGCAGGAAGGAGGCGTCCGTCAGCTGGTGGGTGCGGCCTGGGACCGGGCCAGGTGCTGCCGGCCTGGGACGCCAGCTGCAGCCCAGAGAGCTGCGGGTGGGGGAGGGACACGCAGCTGGGCTGCTGGGAATCTGGGGTCTCAAAGGCGCAGCCTGTTGGGAACTCCTGGGGCATGTCCCCCGCGAGCAGGGCGAATAAAGGCGGGATTCATGCGTTATCTCCGGTCCGGGATGAAGAAACTGGATCCACAGACACCAAGGCCGCCCTCCGCCCCACATCAGCGTGCTCTGTCCTATCTGCCACCCACCAGCCTGGCGCCCGGCCTGGGGCCTGGTGACGATCTATCACTTATTAGTACTCGCTACGCATGGCTCCAGTCACTTTAACTCCTAACAGCCCTATGCGATAGGCACTCGACTCCTCCTGCCTTACAGAGGGGCAGGTAGAAGCCTGCTGTCAGGTCACAGGGCTTGTGAGCAGCCTGGTGGCCCGGCCGAGGCTGAGCTCTTAGCTGCACCACCATCGGCTCAGCAGGGAGTGTGGGGACAGGCAGTGTCCAGGGCTGGCTCTGCCACCCCATTTCCAGACTGCTTCTGCCTGGGGCCCTGTGGCTAACTGGATGGGACTGGATGGGACTGGATCGTGCCTAGGCAGGGAAAAGGCTCAGCAGCCTACAAGGACCTGAGCTGCACACACGTGACGTTGGGGGGGTGCACAGGGAGGGCACCTGCCAAAGCCAAGAGGAAGTTACTTTGCGGCTTGTCCACCCAGGGCGGCGTCAGCTGACAGCAGGCTGTACCCGGGGCGCAGCTAGAACCGCCCCCTGCCCCTGCCTCCCCCCACCCCCCCAGCGCAGCCATACCTGAGTCCGGGGCCCCAGGGCGAAGCCCTCTCTCCCGAGGGGCAGGCTCCTGACCCGGAAGGCCCCTTGGCGGTCCAGCGAGTGGGGCCGCGCGCTCCGGAGGCGCGCCCGCTCGTGCCACCACTTGAGCTCCTCCGAGACGGCGGCCTTGCTGAGCGCCCGGCCCGCGGGGCTGTCCTTCAGGGAGGGCGTCCGCACGACGCGGCCGTGGGCGGGCAGCGGCCGCTGGTAGCGCAGGGGGGCGGCCTCGGCGTCGTAGGCGGCGCGGCGCAGCTCCCACTCTCCGGGCGGCGGGGGGCCCTCGGCCACCATCACGTAGCGCCCGGCTGGGAGGTACCCTGCAGGCAGCAGCACCCTGGGGTAGTGGGCGGCCAGCTCCCTGCCGCTGGCCGGCCCCCAGGCCCCGCGGTGGCGAGGGAGCTCGGGCGGGGACAGGGGCCGCAGAAAGGAGATGTCGGGGCTGCTGCCGCCCGGCGAGGCGGGGTGCGAGACGCTGGAGACGTCGGAGCCGCTGTCTTCCGAGCAGGAGTGGCAGGCGGCGTGGGGCAGCGGGGGCTTGGCCGCGGGGAAGCAGGACTCCGGCACGGTCACGGTGTAGTGCGTGGGGCGGCGGCGCGGAAAGGCGCTGCGACCCCGGCCCTCCGGCCCCGCCCGGAAGGAGTCCACCCTGGAGGGGAAAGCAAGACAAATAGCACTGTCCGCTGTCCTACATGGCCGCCGGTTCGAGTCCTGCCTGCTCCAGCTCCCTGCTAATGCACCTGGGAAAGCAGTAGAAGATGGCCCAAGTGCTTGGGCCCCTGCACCCTCGTGGGAGACCCAGAAGCAGCTCCTGGCTCCTGTGTTGCGGCCACTTGGGGAGTGAACCAGCAGGTGGAAGATCTCTCTGTGTCTCTACCTCTCTCTGTAGTTCTTCCAAAGAAATACAATAAATCTTCCAAAAAAAAAGTTCTTGGACAGTGAGGATTAGGAAAACACTGCATGATTTTGATTTTTTTTTTCTGCACCCAATAAGCTTATCTTTTCATTCCATTGTTTCTGGGGCGGAAACACCACATCAGGAGGGGATGAGTTAACACGAGTGAGGCAGGCGGCCTAGCACCTGGTCAAAGTCAAGGCCAAGCCTCCCCAGAGCAAATGCCTAATGCGCAGACGGCCACCTTCCCTCTCTGTGTGCTTCACTCACGGTACTCAGCCCCGGAGACACACCACGTGCAGTGGCATTTCACGGCTGGGGTCTGTGCCGGCAGACGCTCAGGGCATCTAACTTGAATGCACGCACGCTGGTGCACGTGCGGTGCACAGGGCGGCAGCATGCGGCCAGGGCTGCAGTCCACTCCTCACCCTGCTAACGCACGCAGTGTGCATGAAGGCAGTGCACATGGACACGGGTAGTACATAAACTGTTAGCATCTGCTTCACTGGAGAACGGCTCTCCCAAGCCGCACCCAGTCTAGTGCTGCCCCTCAAACAGACTGACGATGCTCTGAGGGTGCCCCACGCCCACCGCTGCCAGCCATCACTCAGCCTCTCAAACTATTGCCCAGTAGCCGGTGACCTGGACAGGACCACACAGGCGATTCTCATCGTTCGCAGATCCAGTATTGGCAAATTTTCCTAGTTGCTAAAATTTACTTACCATTCCAAATCCATGTACACAGTGCATTTAAAGCTATTGGCAGAACAGCCCAAAATAGGAGTTGATGGGGCCAGCACCGTGGAGCAGCAGGTAAAGCCGCCACCTGTGGTGCCAGCATCTCACATGGGCGCTGGTTCTAGTCCTGGCTGCTGCACTTCCTATCCAGCTCTCTGCTATAGCCTGGGAAAGCAGTGGAAGATGGCCCAGGTCTTTGGGCCCCTGCACCCATGTGGGGGACCTGGAAGAAGCTCCAGGCTCCAGGCGTTGGATTGGCCCAGCTCTGGCGAGTGGGTGAGTTGAAGAAAAGCATTGTGATGCAGGAACCTCCCCCGTGTTTCCCCTGGCCAATGGCTCAGTATTACAGCTACTTTACTGCAGGGGCCGGCGCTGTGACCTAGCAGGTTAGGCCTCTGCCTGCCATGCTGGCACCCCATTGGGCGCTGGTTCATGTCCCAGCTGCTCCATTTCCTATGCAGCTCCCTGTTAGCGTGCCTGGGAAAGCAGTGGAAGATGCCCCAAGTCCCAGGGCCCCTGCACTCGCGTGGGAGACCTCGAGGAAGCTCCTGGCTCTGGCCCGACCCAGCCCCGACTCATGTGGTCATCTGGGGAGTGAAAGAGCAGGGAAGATCTCTCTCTCTCTCTCTTTCTCCCCCACCCCTCTAATTCCGCCTTTCAAATAGACAAATATTTTTTTAAAAAAAGAAAGTAAAGAAGGAACTCTGGGAACGAGGACCAACTGCACACCGGCTGCAGGAGTGATCTGCCCTTCGCCAGTGACCCGAATAAAACCACTGCAAAGCGGACAGGGCAAGAGGGGAGGGGAACTGGCCCCAAGCAAAGGCAAAGCCAGAGCCTGGACGGAAACAGCTTGTCCCATGGGGACTCCTCTTGGCACAGCCTTCGCCAGGCGACTAAGTCGACCTACGGAAAAGCCGCAGCACCGCTGGCATGTCACTCGGGGTGTATCCTGTAAGCCCTGGATGCGTGGCACCCCACCTCCCCAGGGTACACTGTCCCTTACCTCAGGGACTGCGACTGGCCCCTCCGTCCCTGCATCTCGGGGGTGGCGGGGGCGCTGGTGCGGCCCTGGCGCTGGCCGGGAATACTGCGGACCGGAAGCACACGGGAGAAGGCCGGCTCCAGCAGCCACGTGCTGGGGACGCTGGGCCCGTCCTGCGGCGTGGTGGCAGGGCTGCTGCAAGCGGATCGTAGAGCAGTCGGTGGCAGGATGGAGGCACGGCGGCTCCACCACCTGCCCCAGCACCCGGCCGCCCGGCCCCTGCCCGGCCACGGCGCTCCCCACGCTGACCTGGACTCACTACTGGGCTCAGTGGACTTCCTGGGCCGCTCGTAGGGGTGGTCGAGGCTGGTCTCCTTCCAGGGGCTGCTCTGGATGGGGGCCCGCTCCAGGCCCCCGGTCTCTGGTCCTGTCGGCTGCAGCCCCTCCAGGCTCTGGGGTGGCAGGGGCCGGGGAGCTGGGGCTGGGGGTTCCGGGGGAGGTTTTGGCACTTGGGATTCCTCTGCAGGGTGGGGGAGAGCACTGCTGAGGGCTGGGGCTGGAGGAACCGGCCCGGCAACAACCTCCACAGCCGCCCTTGCTCTCCCTCCCGGCTGGCTTGTCCAACCACAACCAGGCCAGGCGCTAGCCCGACACTCAGGACCTGGTTTCTCCTCCTCCCCTCCCTCCCTCCCTCCCACAGCCCTGTTCTACACTGCCTCCTTCAAGAAGCCCCCCCCCCCCCGCTGACATCACTCCACTCCCAAAGCTCCGCTCCAGGTGCTGCGCCTGCCACCTGTTTACCTCTCTCCCTCGTCCCTGCCACACCCACGTTGCCACTTCCTTACTGGCCTGGGCACTCCCCTGGGCAGGGCTGCAGCACTGACCCCGGCAGGCTCAGGGTTCGTAAACAGGGCTCTTGGTGTCTAGACTCGCGTCCCCTCCCCCAGTGGCGCCTTCTGTATCGAGGGCTCCTTGGCCCTGAACCTCTCACTGTGCAAGAAAGCCCCAAAGAGAGGCAGGGGTGCCTGGGACTCTGCCGGATCGCGCCTCCCCTCCCCTGTAAAATGCCCAGCCTTGAGGGCTGGCCCCAGCCGTGCCTCTCACCTTCCTCCAGAAGCAGCCCATCGGACAGGGAGCTGTCGTCGGAGGCGCTGAGCTCTGCAAAGTCCGGGAGAGAGGGAGGTGAGGAGACGAACCCACAGACACGCAGGACCACAGTTCCAAGTGGCCCAGCCCCGCCCCCGCCCCCAGCACAGTGCCTATACCTGGAAATACCCACTGTGTGCTAAATATACACTGAGTTTGAACTTGTTACTTGGAAGTGGAAAAAAAAATCAGAAGTCAGGGGTGGGAGCGAGAAGCCACGATTTTAACCCTGGCCATTGCCTGTGCATCGAGGGAACAGCAAGAAACCGTTCCTTCTGTCATCTTCCCACACTGCAAACACAACCCAGCCGGAGGACCCCACACCTGAGCACTCGTGGGTGTCCAGGAACACGAGAGCAGGTGGGAATCCGAGTGGCGGCCCTGCCAGGCAGGGTCTGGCCAGCTGGCTCCAGGGGAGGGTCCTACCGACGGACAGAGAGGGTGGTGTTTCCTTTCACCCAGGAAATCATGGGGAACTCATTTCGCCATCACCTTGAGCAAAGGAACCTGCCGGGACCCGGATGGACTCACACAATCTCTCACCCGGGTGTGAGAACCAAGGAGAGGAAAGAGGAAGACTCGCGTCTCTCCACGGTCTCAGGGCTTAGCTGAGCACTTACTCTCCATCTCCGCGTGCCGGCTGCGGAAACCGTCACACAGGTGAGTTCTCAGGTGTACGCCAAC
Organism: Sylvilagus floridanus; assembly: GCA_949820135.1. Taxonomy (NCBI): domain Eukaryota; kingdom Metazoa; phylum Chordata; class Mammalia; order Lagomorpha; family Leporidae; genus Sylvilagus; species Sylvilagus floridanus. The sequence continues at coordinate 87,274,580 of OX463240.1, forward strand.
CATCGAAAGGCGTGAGAGCCAGCATTCACCCCCGACAGACCCGCCGGCCCCGGCTCTCCCGCTAGCCTCGGACACACAGGTCAGCACCGGGAGAGGCAGCGGCTCCGACCACACTGGTGCCCTCACAGCAGGGGCTGGCACAGGAGAGCCGGGGGCGAGGGAGGCCCCTCCAGCCCCGTTTTATAAATAAAGCCTGATTGGAACACAGCCACGGTTTGTTTTCGCAGTGCCTGGCTGTGTTAGCACTAACATGGCAGAGACAGACACCACGTGGCCCCCAGGCCAGCAGATTCGCTATCCAAGCCCCAGAGAAAGGCTGGCGACCGTCTGTAGGGCGCCCTGGGCAAGGAGCCATGTCTGACTGCAGAGCGACCGGCTCCCTGAGCTTCCCGTGGCCCCGGAACCCAGCTGCGACACCCTCTGGGCAGGTCTCGCTTCCCCGCCTGGGATCCGTCACAGAAACCTGGAGAGTAACGGTTTTGACTTTTCACAAACGCCAGGTTGAAGAAATGGAGGAACCGTCACCGTCGTGGCCTAGTCACGTGTTTTGGTTTAAATAAATGACCAGGGAAGACAAACATCACTCCCTGTCACCTCTAATCTATAAAAACCAGCAGATCAGTGATGGAGAGGCCAGATGGTGTGCTGTGGCGGGGCGGGGGGCGGGAGAGATGGGGGCTGCTCACAGCACCCACCTAGCACCTGCTCCGCCACACCCTACCAGCAGCAGCAGGAGGCGCGAAGCCAGGGAGCCTGCTCTGTGCAGCCGCAGGGGTGGCCCTGCCAAACACGGTAGCCACCAGCCCCGTGTGCCTCTTCCATGAAAATTAAATGAAGTGTAGAATTCAGTTCCCAGGGGGCCGGCGCTGTGGCGTAGAAAGTTAACCCACCGCCTGCAGCGCTGGCATCCCGTATGGGCACTGGTTCGACTCCTGGCTGCTCCACTTTGGAGCCGGATCCCTGCTACTGTGCCTGGGAAGATGGTCCAAGTCCCTGGGCCCCTGCACACACGTGGGAGACCCGGGACAAACTCCTGGCTCCTGACTGGCACAGACGGGGCTGTTGAGGCCATTTGGGGAGTGAACCGGAGGATGAAAGATTCTCTCCCTCGTCTCTCTCTAACTCTACCTTTCAAATAAATAAATCTTAATAATAATAAAAGAATCCAGTGCCTGGGCAGGAATCAGGCTCAGTGGTCAAGAAGCCAGTTACCGTGCCTGCGTCCCATCTCAGTGGCAGAGTCCCACACCTGGCTACGGCTCCTGACAGCAGCTTCCTGCTAACACAGACCCTGGGAGCCAGTACTGGGTCTCTGCCACCCACATGGGAGACCTGCACCGAGTTCCTGGCTTCTGGCTTCAGCACTGTGCGGGGGCTTCTGTGAGCACGTGGAGAGTGAACCAACGGATGAGGAGCTCACTCGCTCTCTCTCTCTCAAAATAAATCAGTCCCTCAGTCGCACATGAGGCACGGGTCAAATGCTCACCAGCCGCACGTGGCGAGTGGCTGCCACACTGGAAAGCCCGGATACGGAACTTTCCATCCCTGCAGGCATCCTAGCAGAAAAGCTGGTGCCGCTGACCCACAGGCAAGGAGCACCTGTTCTACTCCTGGGACAGGTGTGTGCTGGGGCGGCGCCCCTCAGGCTCAGCACTGCCCCCACCAGCTGCACAGTGCCAATCACCCCCACCTGGCACAAGTCACCGCCCACACTGAATAACTTTTTTTTTTTTTTTGACAGGCAGAGTTAGACAGTGAGAGAGAGAGACAGAGAGAAAGGTCTTCCTTTACTGTTGGTTCACCCTCCAATGGCCGCTGTGGCCGGAGCACCATGCTGATCTGAAGCCAGGAGCCAGGTGCTTCTCCTGGTCTCCCATGTGGGTGCAGGGTCTAAGGACCTGGGCCATCCTCCACTGCACTCCTGGGCCACAGCAGAGAGCTGGACTGGAAGAGGAGAAACCAGGACAGAATCTGGCACCCCGACCGGGACTAGAACTTGGTGTGCCGGCACCGCAGGCGGAGGATTAGCCTAGTGAGCCATGGCGCCAGCCATACACTGAATAACTCTTGTGTGGAGGTGGGGGCAGGTGGTTTCCAGTTTGGGGCTTTTTAATTTTTGAGTTGGTTTGCTCTTTTTTATTCTCTCTCTCTCCCCCACCCCCGTTTAATTAAAACCACCTCTCAGCTACACTCTAACTATCCATCCTGTCTACTTCCTGCTTTCTTAGAGCGCACAGCTGGGCAAGAGGCGCCACAGATCAGGAGTCACTCGTCTGGAAAGGCCCCCCCCCTGCACTCCCAAGGCAGGACGCTGGAACCCAGGACCTTGGCCCCAGGGACCGGAGCCGGGGAGGAAGGGACTCCAGGCCCGATCTGGGAGCACCGGCGGCCGCACCAGGGACTCCTCCCCACAGTTCTGTCCTCCCCTGGGCCCAGCGTCCCGACGTGGTTGTGGAACCACAGCATTAAACCAGAGCCCAGGGCACGTCCAGGCCTGCATCCAACGTCATCGATCAGGATGGCGTCAGCAAACTGACACCCTGAGGCCAGCCCCAGCACAGGCAGAAGGTGCCCCGCCCCCCGCAGCTGCGGCAGCACGGGGGGCCGAGGAGGTGCGGAGCAGAGTGAGGCTGCAGGGGAACATCCGGGCTCAGGGCAGCTGGGATAGAGCTGCCCTGCACCACCCGGAGGGCGCCCTCGGAGCACAGCAAGGCAGCCTCTGAGGATTTCCCAGCCCAAGGCAGTAGCTGCCCTGGGATTGGAGCATCAGAGCTGGGACTCCAGGCTGGGCCAGCCACAGAGCCTTTTGGGTCTACTGAGTCCACTGTCATCACTTGCAGGCACCTCCTCCCTTGTCGTCCGCTCCCGCCTGCTGGGGGTGACCTGGGAGAGTCTGGCCCCACACTTTCCACCCTAGAGACCACAGAGGACAGCAGGGACTCGTGAGACATCTGCTCCAGCCGGGTCAGGAACACCAGGACCCGACGGGCCTTCAGTGGGCTGCCATGGTCCCAGCCAGGGACAGGAGCCTCTGCGTGGGGAACTGCAGTCCCCAAGCCAAGCCCCAGGCCCCATCACAATCCCCCTGGATGCAGCCGGGAGTCCATGGAGCAGCACGGGAGGCCTGGGGAGCAGGGCCGTGCCCTGGCTGCCGCGGTGGGGACCGGATGGAGCAATGGAAGGTGGCAAGTCCTGACCTGACCAGCTGGATTTGGGTCAGGGCAAGGAAAAGCAGTCACACCTCAGGGCTCGAAGCACCTGCTGGAGCTAACCTGGGCGGAACCCACTGACACCAGCTGCTGGCCCCAGGCCTGAGCGACCACCGGGTCCCCACAGCCAGGGTCCCAGGGATGCAATGACAGGTGCACAAGGACACAGAACAGACATGGAGGGCGCCAGTCTTGTTAGGGTGGCTGCATATACTTAAGGGATTATGGGTGGCCCTGGAGGTGCTGGGTTGAGCTCTAAATGACCCATGAGTGGCCGGGGGGCCCTGCGCAGCCTAACCCAGGCCAGGGGAAAGGCCTCAACTCAGCCTGGGGCTCACACGGGCCCCATACTCCCTGACCCAGACAAGCCAGGGGTCTGGAATAATCCAGCTGAAGCAGCCCTGGGACTGAGCTCCGGGTAGCCCGGGGAACACTGTCTCGTAGGCCGTGAGTTTTCTGAAGATGCAGAATAGGGCTGTCTTCTGAGATGAGGGGAAGGCTTCCCAGGTGGGTAAGGCTTGGTGGAGGGGTGGCAGAGAGGAAAGATGGGGTCCAAGCGGCCCCAGGAAGCAGGTTTACCCACGGGAAGCAGCGGCGCACACCCGCAGAGCGTGACGCGGCTCACCTGGGCCTGGCGCCGGCGGGGGCTCGCTGCTGCACCTCCGCTCGCCCAGGCAGCGCTGCAGCTCCCGCAGCTTCCTCTCCTCCTGCAGCACCACCTGCTTCCGCTGCCGCCGGGCCTGGCGGCCCAGGTTCTCCTCCAGGCACAGGCGCCGCGCCGCCTCGGTGATCTGCAGCTGCAGGGCCAGCTGGCGCTCCAGGCTGCTCAGGGGGTCCTGCGGGAGGGAGGGGTGCGCGTGAGGCTCCAGGGGGCCCAGAAGGTGGCATCCGGACGTGGAGCAGAGGATGGCGTGGCAGGGGTGGCCCAAGGGCAGGCGTGGGGCCCCAGGAGCTGGCTCGGGCCGCCTGCGGAGCCAGGAGGGCAGGAGGCCAAGTGGGACACTTTCCCTCCTGCCCCAGAGGGCTGGGCGGGCGAGCCCGTGGGAAGGACGCAGGGGCCGGAGCCACCCCAGCCTCCGTCCTGTTGGCTGAGAAGCGGCACAGCCCTGGCAACCAGAGAAGCCTGTCTGAGCTGGCCCCGCCTCTCTGCCAAGGTCTTCCGCCCAAGGCCAAGCCAGCCTCCCTCCCGTCCACGGCGACCACATGTGGGGCACCCACACTGGGCGTGAAGGGCAGAGCCAATGGTGACCAGGCGGGCGGGAAGACCGACAGCTATCGGGGCCCATCACCTCCCTGTGCAGGGCCCACTCATCTCTCCGTGCAGGCCCACTCACCTCCCTGTGCAGGGCCCACTCGGCCAGTCTGTAGGCGGCGCCGACCCTGCGGCGCACCGTGGGGGCTTTCTCCCCTGGCTTCAGGGGGAACTCTGCCGGCAAGCTGCCCGTCAGCTCCTGGGGGTGGGAGGTGGGGGGAAGTGAAGTGAGCCAAGGCCCAGCCCAGCCCCACCCACCCCATTCCCATCTGGTCCCCAGCCCGCCTTCTGACTGCTTCCTCTAGAGCGCACGCGGACCCACTGCCCCCCACCCCCCTCAGCACTCAGGTCAGGGCTCCTGTAGAGCACGCGGACCCCACTGCCCCCCCACCCCCCAGCACTCAGGTCAGGGCTCCTGTAGAGCACGCGGACCCCACTGCCCCCCACCCCCCCAGCACTCAGGTCAGGGCTCCTGTAGAGCACGCGGACCCCACTGCCCCCCACCCCCCAGCACTCAGGTCAGGGCTCCTGTAGAGCACGCGGACCCCACTGCCCCCCCAGCACTCAGGTCAGGGCTCCTGTAGAGCACGCGGACCCCACTGCCCCCCACCCCCCCAGCACTCAGGTCAGGGCTCCTGTAGGCCACGTGAACCCCACTGCCCCCCCCAGCACTCAGGTCAGGGCTCCTGTAGGCCACGTGAACCCTACTGCCCGGCCCCCATCCCCCTCCCCCAGCACTCAGGTCAGGGCTCCTGTAGAGCACGAGGACCCCACTGCCCGGCCCCCATCCCCCTCCCCCCAGCACTCAGGTCAGGGCCACCCCAGGGACCGGAGCACCAGAACCCGCCAGCCACCACAATGCACTCCTCACCGCCTCCCTCAGGCAGAGCCTCCTCAGCTCCTCCAGGCAGGCCTCCAGGCGTGCTTCCAGGGCCCTCTGCTGCTTGCGCACTGCCTGGGTCAGCTCCTTCATCGGGGAGACGGGGCTGTCAGGGCCTGGGGGAGGGGACGGGGCGCAGGCTCAGCAAGGAAGCAGAGGTGGGAAGCCCCCTGGACGCAGCAGATCGCCCAGGCGCACCCCCAACGGCCCTGTACTCGGCCTCCCCCCCGCCCACGTCGCAGCCCCAGAGCGCCAGGCCTCCTGGGCCACCTCCTGGCTCCGGGGCAAGGGCTGACCCACCAGGCAACCTTCACACCTGAGGGTGCTGGGCCAGACACCTCCGCCTCGCCCTTCTCCCCTCCTGTCTCTGGTTTCTGTCTCTTGCAATCTCTGTCTTTGTCCTCTCAATTTTTCTTTCTAAAAAGATTTATTTGAAAGGCAGAGTGAGCAAGTGAGCGAGGAGCGTCCATCTGCTGGTTCACTCCCCACATGGCCACAACAGCCAGGCCGGGGCCAAGCTGAAGCCGGGAGCTCCAGCCACACCTCCCGCAGGGACGGCAGGGGTCTAAGGACTTGGGCCGTCTGCTGCCGCTTTCCCAGGCACAGCTAGCAGGGAGCTGGATCGGAAGCGGAGCAGCCAGGACTCAAACAAGTGCTCGGATACGGAAGGCCTGCGTCCTGAGCTGCAGCTTAACCTGCGGCACGCCGGCCCCGGCCCCTGCCTTTCTCCGGCTCTTGTTTGTCTGTTTTCCTGTCGGCCTGTCTCTGACTTCTCTCACTCACTCACTCACACACCCCGGTCTCCCTTGTCCTCGGGCAAGCCCAGGCCAAGCTGGGGCCCTCCGAGTGACAGCCACGAGAGATGTTTCCCCTTCTTCAGAATCACGGGGGCTCAAGTCCAGCACGGCAGGTCCTCGTTCCGGATAGGATTCCAGAGCAGGCCCCTGGCGGGGGTGGGGGTGGGCTCCAGGGCAGGCCCTCCCCCCTGCACCCTCTCCTTCAGAGACCCAGCGAGGGTAGCCCCAGACCCAGGGGATCAGGAGCCAGGGCGACAGGGACTTCCCCGAACACTCACCAGACTGCAGGATGATACCGCTGTCAGTGTCGCTGACCTCATCCTTACTCTCCATGGTGGGCTTCTGGGAGGAGGGGACACGGAGCAGGGAGGGGCGACGCCGGTCCCAGCCTGGGCCAGGATGCAAAGGTAGCCTGGAGCTTCCCCAGCTGCGAGAGAAAAGAGAGTAACAAAGAAGCTGGGTTACCCTGCCTTGGTCGCTAACAGAGCTTAGGAAAAGATGCAGGAGAGGGGAGTGGAGGCCAGGACTGGGTTTCCAGAACCATCTGGGGTGGGCATTCTATCGGACCAGAGGGGGAGGAGCCGAGAGGGAAAGACCCTCAGGCCCTCAGCCTGACCACCAGAGGCCAGAGCCTTGCACTACTGCTCGCTCCAGTGGGGTGGACACTTGCAGAAGTGCTGGGTCCTGGGCACTCGGCCTGGGCCCTGTAGCTAGACAGGGCATTCCTTAGCCAGCAGGTGCAGCTGCTCACCGTAAGGAGTTGCCGCCCTGAGCCTCCTCCTGTCCCCAGGAGAGCCCTCCGGGAGGAGTCGCTGCCTGGCTGACACCGCACAGCCAGGGGAGATGGGGGGTGTCTGTCAGGGCAGCCAGAAGTCAGGGTGGAGGGCAGCGAGTGGAGCAGAAGCTGCCCCGGCCAGACAGGGGCCGCATCCAGCAGGCACAGGTGCAAGCCCAGGGGCGTGTGGGCCCTCCTGGGCACCAGGCACCTAAGGTCTGTGCCCACACCCCTGCTTGGGGTCCCGGCCGGCCAGGGCCTCGCAGCTGCTGGCTGCAGCGGGGCGTGGGGCCCGGCGGTCTGGAAGGCGAGCGCTCAGCCACCTCCTCACTGAGTCAGCCCGTTGAGCAAGAGTCCAAAAGTCCTCGAGTTTCTGTCTGGAGCTTATCCTGCTTCCTCAGAGCCCAGGGCTGTGGCACGGGGGAGGCGGCCCCAGCCCTCCTCCAGCAGCCGCCAGCACAGCCAGGTGGGCCCTGGGGAAGCGGACCCCGCGCAGCAGCAGGGCCAACAAGGTGCACCTTGCACTGGGGAAGTCAATTATCTGAGAAGTCTCGAGAAGGCACAAGATTTAAAAAAAAAGTTTACACGGCTTTTCTGATCACACACATTCTGGAAAGCCCCAGCCCTCAGGTGGACTGTTGGCCCAGCCTTCGTCCCTGCCCCAAGCGCACTCCCTCCCGCAGATAAGACCGGGACAGAGGCAGGCCTCCTCCCCCCACTTCCCAGAAGCCAGGAGCAGGGCCCAGAGCAGGAAGGCAGAGGCTCAGCTGGCCCCTGGGCCCTTCTGCCCTGGACAAGGAAGGAGCTGGTGGGGCAGGACAAGCCACTAATTAGTCACACTTGCTAATTAATTAGTAACCACCAAGGAGCGGCCTCAAAAGCTGGGGCGCCCTGGCCACTGGCTTCCTAGAGAGTGGCCCAGAGGAGGGGGCGCCCCGGCCTGCGTCAGTCCCAGGCAGATGCAGGCCGCACTCCGGGGGACTCCCTGCTCCGAGGAGGGCAAAGGGCACAGGACTGGGAAGTCCAAGGCTCAGTCTGCTCCTGCCTGTTACCTGCGGGCACTCAGCTGGCCTCGCTGGGCCGCCTTCCTCGTAGGCACAGGGGTCACCACAAAGCACCAAGGCCCCTCGGTCTGTCCCCAGCCCTCTTGGAGGGGATCCTCACAGCCACGGAGCACCCCCGCCCCCTCGCCCCTGCCCGGCTGCCATCCAGCACTGGGGGACCTGCTCCTGAGCCCTGCCCCCAACACAGCTCTTAGACAAAGGCATTCCAGGTGACATCCCTGATGGGGGCTCCATCCTGGCCCCCCTCAGTCACCACCCTCCAGACCCTCAGCACTAAGCCACAGCCAGTCCCAGTCCAGGGCCCCTCAGCGCTGAACGAGGCCACAAAACCAGGCAGAGGGCGAAAGAAGGGGCAGAGAGGGAGGAGGGGCCCCCTCAGACTGGGGGGCCACAGTCAGCTCCTGGGCTTGTTGGTTCCATTTCTTCTCTGTTGGAAACTGAAGAACCACAGGGACAGACTCCCCGATCCAGCCCCCCGCATCCCTGTACCCCAGACCTGAGCTGGTGGGAAGGGGCGGGGGCGGGCACAGCCACCACCTACCTGGGTCCCCGTACCCCAGCCCAAAAGTCCGGCTCCAGCCAGCCCCACCCTCACCTGCTTCCGGTCTTTGGTCCAGGAGTTTGGGGAATAGCCCTGGCTCCCAGGCCGGGGGGTGGGGGGGCCTCGTGGGTCGCCTCGTGGGTCTGCCAGGCCCACCACCTTGCGCTCTCCCCAACCGGGCTCCTGCACTGTGCTCGCCCGCCGCGGCCGGCCCTCTGGCCGGCCCTCCCAGGCTGCCGGGCCAGGGGAGCCAGGTTACTTGTTATGACTTGAGTCAGAGGGAGGAGCAGGTGAGCAAGCCCTTCCCTGAACTAATCCCGCTCGGCAGCGCAGGGCCTCTGCACTTCCGGGCCAGGCCGGGGGCTCCCAGGGAGGCACCCCCGAGGCAGGCAGCAGTCTGCATGGTCTCCGGGGATCCTGGAGCAACCTCCTGGGGTGCCAGGGGCTCCTCCTGTGCTGTCCGGCTCCCCATACCTGCCCCGATGCCTCAGTTTCCCTTTCCAGAAATCCAGGTGTGTTAAGCTCCCAAAAGAAGGGTGAAATGCTCATCGCTTGAAAGTTATCAAGGGCCAGGAGGGGCCTCACGCGCTGGGATGGAGACCAAGACCCCAACTTTGTCTCTCCCGAACCAGGACCGGGAAGCCCAGGCTGGAGTTCCACCTGTAGCGGCCCCAGGTCCTAGAGGGGAGGGGCCAAGCTGTCTTCTCTTTTTAGCCAGGCTTCTCCCCAGGAACAATAAGGACCTGGGGCACAGACCTGAACCCCAGTCCCGGCACCTACTTGGCAGGAGGGCCACCATGACTGCGACCCCACCCCAAGTCCACTCTCCAAAAGCAAGGGGGCGGAGACCAAAACAGAACTGGGTCCCCCCCCAAACACACACACAAAAGCCTCCAGGTCCCGCTCTCTGCGAAGCCTCAAGCAAACTGGGAACGTCTGGAATCCAGAATGTTTCACAAGAGAAGCGGAGCCAGGCTGACCGCGCCTGTCCCGTGGGCTGGAAGGAGCCAGGCTGACCGTGCCTGTCCCGTGCCTGTCCCGTGGGCTGGAAAGGTTCTGGCACCTCAACCTTGGACTGGCTCGCTCCCCTCCCCCACCCCAAGCATAAGGAGGAGGAAGTCCCTCTCTCCAAGCATCCCTGGACACAGAACCCCTCAGCACCTCCACATTCCTGCACACACCCTCTGTGCAAACAAGGCCAGCCCCACAGGCCTCCAGGCTGACCAAGTCCTCTCTCAGGGGCCCTAGCAGGGGACAACCCCCCCTCCCTCCCCCACAGGCCAGTCCCCACCCCCTGCAGGCTGAGCACTTTCTCCCAAAGTCAAACAGAGAGGCTGACCTGCACCTGGCCCACCCCCCAGCTCAGGTGGAGACTGGTGGAAATTTCTAGAACCAGATTTTTTTTTTAACGCATAAAATAAAATTATGGGGGCAGGTGTTTGGCACAGCAGCGTCTGGTGGTCCAGTCCCAGCTAGCACACCTGGGGAGGCAGCAGGCACTTGGCCCCAGTCTCTCCTGTGGGAGATGCGGATAGAGCTCCGGACTCCTAGCTGAAGCCTGGCCAGCCGTGGTGGCTGTGGGCATTTTGGGGGGAAGAATCAGCGAATGGAAGATCTGTCTCTCCCTCTCTGCCTTTCCAAGAAATAACAGAGTAAGTACCGATTTAAAAAACAAAATGATGAGACTAAGTAGATCAGTGGTAGTAACAGGCAAAAGGCACAGCAACTGGTAACACGAAGCAGGACCTCGCAGTGGGTGGCTGTAAATGCCAACACCCGGGATGAGCTGCGACCTGGCAGTCACAGGTACTACTTGTGGAAGTCATGATGCTAAGTTTGCGCCAGGCTGGTGAGAAATCAACATGGTCCCCCGTCTAAGTCTGCACACCTCAGAACTGCACCCGCAGACGCCTCGTGTGAGCAACCACCAGTCAGTCCCCCATCATCGGGGAACAGGGCGCCAACCCGCGCGCGCTGGGGCCCCGAATCCCCAGCCTGCACTCCCAGCCCCGCACAACCTGAGGCGCGCGCGAGGGGCTGCCGAGCCGAGTCTCCCGCCAAGAACGCCCCACTGGGTCCAGCCCACAGCCCCGGTACGCCAAGGCCAGAGTGGACTCTGAGAGTCAGCGTCCACTCGCGCCAGTCCCGGCTCTCGGGCGCCGCCCCCACCGGCAGGTGAGAAGCGGGGCCCTTGGAGTCCGGGCTCCGCGCGCGAGAGCTGCCCCCGCCCCGCCGTCCGGCTTTCGCCTAGGGCCAAGGAGCGACCCCCGGGGGCTCCCGCCATCCACCGCACCGGGAGTTCCCGACCACGAGGGTCTCGGCCCGCAGCCCGCCGCCCCGGCAGCGCCCAGCGAGGGCGGCCTCGAGCATTCCCCAAACTTGAGGCAATGAATTAGCAATGCACAGGCGGCCGCTAAGGAAGAGGGGGAGACGGCCCGGGACCCTCCCAGGCACCGTCTCCTTCCGCGACCCCCTCCCCGCCCCCTGGGAACCGTGTCCGCTTCCCCCGCGGACCCCGGGGCTCCTCGGAGGGCGCCTTTGTCCGGCCCGGCCCGCTCCCCTCCCCCACCGCGCCCTGCGCTTCCAGGCCGGCCGGGACCCGGCTCCTTTTGTCTGGCTGCGTCCTGGCCTGGGGAACCTGCCCGGGACAGCCCCGGCGCGGGGAAGGTGGCCGGCGCAGGGCGCAGAGGCGGGAGCGGGCGACCTGGGCTAGGAGCTCGGGATGGCCACCCCCAGCACGGATCGCCCCGCTCGTCCGGCGATCGCGGGGCCCCCAGCGTGTCCCCCCTTACCTGTCCCGGGCAGCTCCGGCGCCGGACGCCCGCCCCCGCGCCCCCCGCGCGCGCCTCGCGGCCTCGGGACCTGCAGGTCGGGGCCGCCTCCCCGCCGCCCGGGCCTCCCCCCGGCCCGCCCTCCCCGGAGGTATTTCATTTAACTTCGGCATTTGCAGCATCCCAAATGTTAAAGATCCCGAGACATCTGTCCCCTGGGGCATACCAAGGCCCCCGGCACGGAGGGGACGAAGCCAGCGGGGCCTCGCGCTCCGCGCCCGCGAACCGGAGAGCGGCGGCGCGTCTGCGCGCCCGGGGGCCGGCCGGGGGCCAGTCCCGCGGGGGCGACCGCTCACGAGGCGAGGCCGCCCCCTCCTCCCGCGCGCGGGCGCGCGCCGCACGAGACACCCCCGGCGCTGGCAGTTTCCGCGGCCCGGGCGGGAGGAGGCTCCCCCGTCGGTCCGAGGCCGCCTTTCATCCGCGCGCTCCGGCCGGGCTGGGGGCACTCTTCATTCCGAGAGACCCCGGAGGGGGGCGGATGAAAGGCGGCCGCGGCGCCGCCTCCCCCCCCCCGCGCGCCCCCCGCCCTGGCTGCGCCCCGGGGCGCGCGCGTCCAGCCGGGGGCCGGCCTCCCCTCCCGCGGCCCGGCTCAGTCCCGAACTGGGGGCGCGCGCGGGCCAAGGCGCCCCCTGCGCCACGAGCGCCCCCCTCCGGCTCGCTGGGGGCCGCGGCGGCCCATCCCTCCCTCCGTTCATTCATTCACTCGCTCGCTCGCAGTTCCCGGCTTTCATTGGTTCAACTAATGGATCCGAGTCGAAACTCCGTGGCTGGGGACCTCCCCCCACCCGCCCGCTTCTAGCCAGCGGCGGAGAGGGAAGGGCCAGGAGCGGGGAGGCCGGCCCAGCCTGAGCGGGCCCAGCCTGGCCCCGGGGACTCAGGACAGCAGTGAGCTGGGGTGCGAACGCGTGGTGGCAAATCCGTGCGCGGGAAAGTGGAGAAGACACAGGCCGAGCGGGAGGCGGGGCCGGCTGTCGGGGCCGTGCACGCACTGAGCCTGGTGGGCTGCCTATGGGCTGCCGACGTTTGCCTTGAAGTTGAAGCGGCAGGGAAAGCAACAGGAGGTGTGTGGGGAGTGGGAGGTGGGGGCGGGGGCGGGATCTGTGTTAAGGAGCTGCCTCCGTGGCCAGCCCAGAATCTGCAGGGTAAGCCGGGGCCCGGGCCCTACACAGGCCCGCGGGTGGAAGCCTCCTTGCTTTCCGGTCAGGGCCTTGGACCCACGGGGTGAGGCCTACCCCCTACCTGTCTACTTTTCTCCAAGCCCCCAATGTAGGCGTTAATCATCCACAGAAACGTCTAGAATAACGTTTGACCACATTACCTGGACCTCGTGGCTTAGCTAAGTGGACACCACCTAAGAACAGCGACGCAGGAGGCAGCCCAGGCAGGCTCACCTGCGGCAGGTGGCTTTGGTGGCCAAGTGGCAGGACCTGGACAGGGACAGCCAGGGAGGAGCTGGGGGCTCCCAGGTGTCTGGCTTCACAGTGCAGGGTGAGGACATTGATGGCGGTGGCCAGTGAGCGGGAAGTCTGCAGGGAAGCGCCAGGGAGCCCCTCTGAGGAAGACACCCAGGGCGGGGACAGGGCCAGCGTTGTAATTGCTCCTGGACTCAGTGAGTTGCTGAGTGATCCTGATCCCCCTGCCCACGCCCCCTCCCCCCACTCACACTCATCCCTCCTTTTCCCTGCAGAGTGGGGGGAGGAGCTGGACTTGGTCTGTCCCCACAGGTCCCTGCCCTGTGAGAGAATTAGGTTCTGGCCCCAAGGGCAGGCCACCTCCTGGAGTGAGCAGAGTCCTCTCCGGCCCTGGGCCCCACCCTGGGACACGCTGTCTGCCATGTTGTGAAGCAGCCAGGGGACCCTTGCCAGAATCTGGACCCAAATACTCCATCAGGTGCTGAAGCGGCCGCTGAGCCGACGCCAGGTGTGCTGACAGGGCGACGTTGCTGGAGTGGAGGAGAAAGGTTTGGTGCCAGGGTTCACGGAGGTGCCCTCAGGACATGAGCTGACCTCAGCAAGGTGGGAGCTGGGCCCCCGCAGACGCCTGCACCCCACTGCTTAGGCGGCCGGAGCCCCTGCCTCCCGGGCTCCCTCTGAGCTGGTGGGGTTCCGTATAAGGAAATGGAATTTTGTTCTGCCTTCCCGGCAAGTCGGGGCCTGGAATAAAAATCAAATGGATTTATAAGCAATAAAGTGATTAATGTGTGTGAATGTGTCTCCCAACGATCATGTGTTGGAAACTCTGTTAGCTGTCTTGGGAGGTAACCGGGGCACAGTAAGGACTGAAGGGTGGGGCTGCAGGGCTTCCTAGGAGCAAGAAGAGAGCGACCCAGGCCGGCGCCCTCTGCTTCCTGGTCCCCAGGGCCCTCCCAGCTCCCGGACGCCCCACCTCCGGAGCTGCCGGATAAACGACAGGGTCTCAGGTGTTCTGGTGCAGCAGAAAGTGGGCTGATAGCCTGACTTGCCGTGGGTCTGCAGGTCCAGGCTGGCATCTGGAGCCAGCCCGTGGTCCTCATTTGCAGATGAGAAACCCGGGTGACCGTCGTGAAGCCGAAACCAGGAAGGGACTGGCGTGGGCTCTGAAGGTGGGTGTCTCTCACTCCATCGCCCTGCATTGGGGTTGAACACCTGCTGGTGGCAAAGGAGCCAGGGCCGGGCAGACGCAGCGAGGGGAATGAGCGTGTCAAGTGTAAGGGTTCTGGCGCTCATCCCATGGGGTTTGCAGCTCCTGGGTACTTGGCCTGGGCATGTGTACGCATGGGCGGGGTTGTGGGGACAAATTAGAAAGTGCAGGCTCTGTCTTCAAGGGGCCAGACAGGGCTTCCGTGCTCAAAACAAAAGGGAGACATCCAGACTTTTACAAAGAGTCTAACTGGGGCTCAGCCTATGGAGGCTGCAAAGCCCCAGGGGGCTCCTCCCCTTCCCTGGCAGGCCAGGGCGCCCCTCCCTCAGGTGAAGGAGCTGCCCGGAAGTGCTTGCTGGCTGGGGAAGAGAGCAGGCAGGCTCTCCACGGCTGCTGTCCTGGAAGCGTCGTGGTAGGGGGCGCCAGCCTGCCTGCCCCCCTGGGCTGTCCTCCACGCACATGGTGGGGGGGGCTCCACTTGCTGCCTGCTCTGCCCCTCCCCTCTCCTGGCTCCAGGACCCAGGGAAGGAGAGGGAGGTTGTGCTTAGCCACTCAGACAGCAGCCAGAAGCTCTCGGGAAACTCCAGGGTGACTGAGCCCGGGCCTGGCCTCCTCTCCTGCCAGCGTCCAGCAGCTCACGGCACGGCTGGGCAGATGCAGGAGGGGCACCTCCCGGCGGCCTCTGGGTACCAGAACCCCCGGGATGCGCCGGCTGGGCTGCAGCTGGTGAGTAGCTGTGACAAAGCCGGTCAACCAACTCAGGCGGAGAGCCAGGGGCCCTCCCTCTGCTGTCTCCAGGGAGGAGAGCCCCCCAGGCTGGAGTCCAGGAGCCTGTCTCAGGAGCTGCTGGGGATGGGGGGGGGCCCAGACGCCTGAGTCTTGCAGGAGCTGGGAAAGGCACCCTCTGCCCCAGGACGCGCCTGCGCCCTCCTACCTACCCAGGATTCCTCAGCTTTCTCTCCTTCCTTTTCCATGCACTTTCTCTTTCCTCCTCCTCCTCGTCCCCCTCCAGACCCTCAACCCTGGTCACCAGGGCTCTCATAGATTTCGGGGGCCACAAACCTGTGGCTGACCACCCCCACCCCTTTGTGGTACTGGCGCCAGAACCCAGCTTTCATGGAGCTGCCCGCGGGGACCACCAGGGGGCGCCAGTTGCTACTCGTCACCTCCTTGGCTCAGGGTCTGTGAGCCCTGGACAGGCACACTCTGAGCTCAGGGGAGTGGCCCTGGGGCTACCTGGGGACCTTCCTTGTTTCCTGTGTCTCTGCTGGCGGACCCCTTCCCTGGGGAGGGCATACCGTGGCCCCCACGCTGTGAGCCCGAGTGCCTGGCTGCCTTCACACCCTCCCCCCATTACCTGTCGCTGAGGCCCTGAAGCCCTAGCCTGGGGCCTCAGGGAAAGCTGTGACTGGTGCTAAAAACCAAATACAACTCAAAGGAAGAGTAAATCCAGGCGGCGAGGAGGCGTGGCTGTGGGGTCTGAGGGCAGCCCTGCCCCCTCCCCCTGCACCTGCTGGAAACCTCCAGCAAAGGGCCCCCACCCTGTCCCTTCCTGGCAGGGTGGGGCTGGGCCTGGGCACACTCAGGCCCCCTAAGGGCCGAAGGTCAGCCAGGCGGAGGTTACACCACTGAAAAAAACAAAATCCCCACAGGGTCAGCTAAATCATCTAATTGGCAACATCTAATTGGGGCAACATCATGGAAAAATGGAGCTGAGCTGAGCGGAGGAGGCGGGTCAAAGCAGCACGGCCGTGCTGGCTTGTGGGTTAGCAGGAGGGGACTTCCTGTTCACGCTGGCTCAAACTGGCCTTCCTGGGATTTGCCATGTGGCTCTCTGCCCTGGTCTGTCTGAAGGTCAGATAAACAGTTTAGTTTCCATTTGGCGATGGGGACCATTAGCGCGAGTGACTCCATTTTGGTTTGGTCTGCTGGGGCCCAGTGTAGGAGCCTCGTCCGAAACAGTGGCCTCCTGTGGTTTCCGTTGAGCGGTGCTGGCAGCCGCTGCGCTGTCAGAGGTTGGAGCCACAGTGCCCTGTAAAATACTGCCTGGCCCACTCGGAGCTTTTTACCCTGTCATTTTTTTTTTTAAATGTATTTGTTTGAAAGGCAGAGTCACAGCAGCAGAGAGAGAGAGAGAGGTCTTCCATCCGCTGGTTCACTCCCCAGGTGGCCTCAATGACCAGAGCTGCGCCAATCTGAAGCCAGGAGCTAAGAGCTTCCTCTAGGTCTCCCATGAGGGTGCAGGGGCCCAAGCGCTTGGACCATCTTCCACTGCTTTCCCAGGCCATGGCAGCGAGCTGGATCGGAAGTGGAGCAGCCATAGCTGCTTATGGGATATCCTTATGGGATACCGGCACTGCAGGTGGCAGCTTTACCCTCTTAGCCACAGCACCAGCCCCCTTTGTGATGTTAAGTGGCTCAGTTACATCGTGTAGCAGACTTTCAAAGCACAAGGGGGTTTCAAAATATTTGCATCGCCTTCTCATTCCATTTTCTCTGCAAACTTTTTGAAACCCCCTTGAGTGAGTTTCAGGGTTTGGTGGCCTTGGCACCTCCATCTGTGAAATGGGCTAGGACCCACCTGCTCATGGATTTCAATCGTTGTGCTTTGCACATACTAAGTGCCCGGTACGCGGTGAGGATTTTCAGAAAATGTTTTCCCGTTGTCTTAAAAAAAAAGTTTTTCATGTCTCTCACACCCAAACCATAGGGAAAAAAGTGATAAGATTTCCGGGCGCTAATCACGCCTTCAATGGTGCAAAACTGCCGGCCCACGAGCGAGCGCCGTTTCCTGTGGTTTAGCAGGTTCAGGCTTCAAAAGGCTCGCCTCCCACGTGCGGGCGGGGGCTCGGCCTGGGCTGGGTTAATTAGAAACAAATTAGGACCTCACGCATTCGACTTCCCATGAAACGCTTAGCGATGCCTCGCAGTGTGTGTGTGAAGCCAGGCTGGCAGGGACAGGCCAGAGGCTGGAGCGTCCACTGACAGGGCCGTGCGTGGCCACCCGGGGCTCCGGCCCAGCTCCGCCACGCCCGCCCTGCCCCTCTGCGGCTGGTTCATTGAGGCCAGTACAGTTACCTGTTCATCGATATGTGCACTACAGCTCTGCGGGGCTGGAGGGGCACTGGCCTGATGGATGACGCTCCCCTTCACCCAGCACAACTAGATGACTAACAGATCCTCTGTACCTCGCTCTGTTTGCTTTGTAAAGCGTCTTCGAGAAAATGCTAGGCACAAGGACATAGCGTGTTTACATGTTTCAGAATATCTCTGAAAATAACGGGGCATTGTCTTATACCACCATATGACCATTTTTACAGTAACTTCTTTATACATACACACACACACACACACACACACACACATATATATATATATATTTTAAAGAATTATTCATTTGAAAGAATTACAGAGAGGCAGAGCCAGAGAGAGAGGTCTTCTATCTGCTGGTTCACTCCCCAGATGACCACGACGTCCAGAGCTGAGCTGATCCAAAGACAGGAGCTAGAAACTTCTTCCAGGTCTCCCACGTGGGTGCAGAGGCCCAAGGATTTGGGCCATTTTCTACTGGTTTCCCAGGCCACAGCAGAGAGCTGGATTGGAAGAGGAGCAGTCAGGACTCGAACCGGTGCCCATATGGGACGCCAGTGCTGCAGACTGGGGCTTTAATCCAGCGCCAGCCCCTCTTTTTATATTTTTACCTTTAAAAAAGATTTACTTATCTCTTATCAGAGTTAGAGAGGGAGAAACAGAGAAAGAGATTTTTCATCTGCTGGTCCATTCCCAAATGGCCTCAACAGCCAGGGCTGGGCCAGGCTGAAGCCAGGAGCCTGGAAAACCCCCTCTGGGTCTCCCACGTGGGTGCAGGGGCCCAAGACCCTGAGCCATCACCTGCTGCCTCCCAGAGAGCATTAGCAGGGAGCTGGGTCAGAAGCCAACCAGCTGGGACGTGAACTGGTGGCTCTGATATGGGAGGTGGGTGACTTAACCTACTGTGCCAAGGCACCTGCCCCCAAGGGTGTTTGCTAAGTGGGCTGATAAATGTCCTTTGCTATCATAAAGCTAGAGTTCGTTCTTTCTTTGGTTTTCCCCTCGCTGGGCTTGTTCATAGGAATGATGGGTTCGTGTTTTCTTTTTGCCTTGCTTGTTTTTTAATCAATAAAAGTATGTGATTCTGTTATACGCCTCTGGAGAACAGGCTGGGCTGCCGATCATGGGATCTGGGGGCCTCTGGACTGTCTCTGTCCTGCCCAGCTGGGGGCTGCACACCGATGGGTAAAGCACTTGGTCCCTATGACCTCAAGGAACAATCTGGACTCCAGTGGGAAACTCAGCCCACAGACACAGCGCCCTGGGTGTGCTCCGGTCCAATGCAGGGACGTGCCAAGCATTAGACCTACAAAAGCAGCCAAGACACAGCACAGAATTCTTTGTGTGATTTTTTTAATAAAGATTTATTTATTTATTTATTTGAAAGGCAGAGTTACAGAGAGGCAGGGGCAGAGAGAGAGAGAGAGAGAGAGAGAGATCTGGTTCACTCCCCAAATAGTGGCAACAGCCGAACCTGAGCTGATCTGAAGCCAGGAGCTTCTTCTGGGTCTCCCAAGGACTTGGGCCATCTTCTACTGCCTTCCCAGGCCATAGCTGAGAGCTGGATCAGAAGTGGAGCAGCTGGGACTCGAACCAGTGCCCATATGGGATGCCAACACTGCAGATGGCAGCTTTACCCGCTACACCACAGAGTTGGCCCCTGTATGATTTTTAGTTTGAAGAAAAAGACATGGGGGCCGTGGCCAGTCTGTGGTGCCGTGGGTTAAACCGCCACCTGCGATGCTGGCATCCCTATCTGAACACCAGTTTCGGTTCATGTTCTGGCTGCTCCACTTCCGATCCAGCTCCCTGCTAATGCACCTGGGAGGCAGCGGAATATGGCCCAAGTGCTTGAGCCCCTGCACCCACGTGGGAGACCAGGATGAAGCTCCTGGCTACGACCTGGCCCTGGCCATTGAGCCAATCTGGGGAGTGAACCAGCAGATAGAGGATCTCTCTGTGTCTCTTCCTGTCTCTCTGTAACTCTGCCTTTCAAATGAATAAATAAATCTTTAAAGTAAAAGAGAGAGAGAGAGAGAGAGAGAGAGAGAGAGAGAGAGACATAGGAAAAGAAAAATAACACTTTCCCTCAAAGTGCAAGTCCACATGGCCTTTATTTCCTTCTTGGGTACCAGTCAGCCCAGGTTTTCCACCTCCTTTCTGGGCGGGGCGGGGCCTCAGGTCTTCAGTGTTGTTCTGTAGGATTTATTTGTTTATTTGAAAGGCAGAGGGGCTGGCACTGTAGGTTAATCCTCTGCCTGCGGCACCAGCATCCCATATGGGCTCCAGTTCTAGTCCCGGCTGCTCCTCAGAGAGAGAGGTCTTCCATCCGATGGTTCACTCCCCAGCTGGCTGCAACGGCCGGAGTTGCGCCGATCCAAAGCCAGGAGCCAGGAGCTTCTTCTGGGTCTCCCATGTGGGAGCAGAGGCTCAAGGATTTGGCCCACCTTCTACTGCTTTCCCAGGCCACAACAGAGAGCTGGATCAGAAGTGGAGCAGCCGGGTCTCGAACCAACGCCCATATGGGATGCTGGCACTTCAGGCCAGGGTGTTAACCCATTGCACCACAGCCCCCGCCCTAGCCGGCCCCTTATTTAACAAATATTTTTATTATTCATTTTACTGTTGATAAGTTGAGTCCATAAAATGCCTGCTGTATGCCAGATAGCGCAGTATACGTCATGCATGAGCCCGGTGAACCCTCATACGCCCTGGGAGACAAGAGGCATTAACCCTGCGCGGTCCGTTTTCTGTTGCTAGTAACACAGACCACAGCCTGGGGTACTCACAAGGAACAGAGGGATGGGAAAGAAGTTCCCAGTCTGCTCTGTGGCTTAACAGGCTAAGCCGCTACTTGCTGCGCGCGGGCGTCCCATATGGGCACCTGTTCACGTCCCAGCTGCTCCACTTCCGATCCAGCTCCCTGCTAATGCACTGGGAAAGCTGTAGAAGAAGGCCCAAGTGCTTGGGCCCCTGGACCCACATGAGAGACCCAGAAGAAGCTCCTGGCTCCTGGTTTCAGATAGACCCAGCTTTGGCAGTTGTGACCATTTGGAGAGTGAACCAGTGGATGGAAGAACTCTCTCTGTCTCTCCCTGTCTCTATCTGTAATTCAGCCTCTCAAATAAATAAGTAACTCCCCGCACCCCCCCAAAAAAAAACCCAGCAGCTTAAACATCTAGTGTGGGAGGAGGAGTGACATTGCTCACTGAAAGCTGCTTGGGCCGTGCACAGGATGACATCCAGGCAGGGCATGGTCACAGCAGGTGTGAAATGGCACCATGATAGGGAAAGGTCGGGAGGAGGAGGCACAAAAGTGATTGTTAATGCATTTAGGTGTTGTTTTTTTTTTTTAATTATCGATATAAAAGAGTTGTAGAGAGTGAGAAAGAGATCTTTTATATGCTGGTTCACTCCCCCCAAATGGCCAAAACAGCTGGGGCTGGGCCAGGCTGAAGCCAGGAGCCCAAAACTCCATCTGGGTCTCCCATGTGGGTAGCAGGGGCCCAAGCACTTGGGCCATCATCTGCTGAGGCTCAGGCACATGAGCAAGGACTCAAACCCGCGCTCAGATGGGATGCCGGCCTCTCAGGCGGTGGCTTAACCTGCTACACCGCAGCCCTGGCCCCAGCGTGGCGGGTGTTGAGCTGATCTACATTTTTTTACATTTTTTTTTTATTTATTTGAAAGGCAGAGTTACAGAGAGAAAGAGAGATCTTCCATCCACTGCCTCACTCTCCAAATGGCTACAATGGCGTGTTCCGTTTTTCTCTCTTTATGATGAGAATGATTCTAGAAATCGAGACTTGAGAAGACTTGAGGCCATAGGTCACATTAAAAGCAAGACTTTGTTCAAAAAGAAAGAGTTCAGTGAGCCTTGTGACCATAGCAACCTGGGGCCGTGTTGTGGGCCCCTGCCTGGGGCAGCCCGTGGCGTGACCTGCTGGTCTGGGACATCTAGGGCTGGGGTGGCAAACGGCGGGCGCTGGCGAGCGTGCCCGGGGAGCAGTCATTTCCAGAGACAGGCCAGCCGCATGACTCACCCCGTCTAGCACAGCTCCGGGGCAAACCACAGCTTCCACCCGGGCGCTGGCAGCTGCCGTCACGGGCCGCTGCTCCGGGCCGTGCCGCCCTCTGAAGCCGGCCCTTCTGTGCCCGGCTTCCTACCCCGGCAGCCCTGGGGTTAGCGGGTTTCTCCCAGTCTCACCCTGAGCACCCCTGGGAACAGCCCTCACCATTCGTTGTCCATCTCTGCACCAGGGGCCTCGGAGCTTGGGAGAAGAGCAGCAGGTCAGTGACAGCCTGGACTCCCGTGCACCCGGTGGGTTAGCAGCCATCAGCCATAATCCACGTGAGCCAGGGGCTTCCAGGGGAAGATGGAAGAGGGGGTGAGCTGGGACCAGGAGGCACCGGCTTGACGTCCTGCTCTGTGTGTGTGACCCCAGCGACTGAGCAAGTCCACCAGGCTCTCCCAAACGCAGATAATCATGCAAGTTCTTTAGGTGAGAAACTTTGATTAAGTGATGGAAACTTCCCAAGACTTTTTTTTACAAAATATTTATTTAGTTTATTTGAAAGCCCGGGCCAGGCTGAAGTGAGGAACCAGGAACTCCCTCTGGGTCTCCCACGTGGGTGCAGGGGCCCAACACGCTGGCCACCTCTGCTGCTTTCCCAGGGAGCTGGGCTGGAAGCCGAGCAGCTAGGGCGTGAACCAGAGCTCCTAAGGGCTGCCAGTATGGCAGGCGCAGCTCAGCTTTTTAATCTGTAGACCAGAGGCCATGATCGCATGTACCCAGAAAGCTGTTGTGAAAATGAATGAGGTCAGACACAAGGACGCTTCCAGAGGTCGGTGGGAAAAAAATGGAATTAAAAGATCAACTTATTTTGGTGCAAAAGAAAACTTGAAATCCATGCACAGTTTTTTCTGTAACCCACAAGTCCTGTCACCTTTTAGAAAACTCTGTATACCTAAAACCTCCAGTTCCTCTATGCAGGGGGTGCTCAGTAAATATCAGGTATTATCTTGGCACTGACTTCAGAGAGTGGTATAATGGAATAGGTATATGAAAGGTCTTTGGCATAATGGAGCAGTATAGCAAAAACATGTGTCCCTCAAGCTGGACAGATATCTACTTGAGAGCAATGTTTTGGAAAGAACAACCCTGGTGGTGTTTGTCAGGGCTTGGGGGACGGGCACCCCTGCGCCCGCCCTGCAGACTTCGATGTCCAGCTCTTGGTCTCTACGCTCAAAAGTCGTAAGGTGTTCACAATCCTCGATTGATAACGTCTCATCTCGGAGTCTGTTCTGAGGGAAGAATTAGGGATGAACACAAAGATGTTGCACAAGGATGTTCATCAGAGAATTGTTGGTGGCAGGCTGGGTCAATGGAAAAGGTCACGGTCTCCTCAGGAGGTCCTGGAAGCTTAGACACGTGCTGTAGGATAATCTGGGCAATCACAACGAGAGGCGAGCAAGCTGCACCATCAGGCGCAGTCAGCAATAGCTCCCGAGTGCCAGTTTCGTGCCAGGCTGTGGGCAGACAACAGGGAAGCAGGCCAGAGCCCGTGCCTGGCCTCACACCCACTGTGGCCACTGACCCAAACGTAGCTGGAATAAAACGGGCACGCACCTCGAGAAGAGTAAGATCATCTTCGTGGGGGGACGGTATGTTCTCCCTGCGTGACTTTAGTAACCAGGGGGAGGGACTAGACATTTGGAGAGCCAGGGTGAGGGAGTCGCGCTGTGTGAATTGTGTTCGGGCTGGCGCGCGCGCCTGTGTGTGTCCCCCTGGAGCTGCGGCAGGTGCAGAAGGAGACAGGGCGAGGCTCCTGCGTGCTGGTCTGGGATCGCACCCAAGCCACGCGGCTTCCGATCCACAGTGCCATCAGGAATAAAGTAAACGTGAGTGTTCCTCCGCCTGAGCACTTAGAACGCCTGAGAGCGCAGGCGCATGCGCGTGCTGTTCAAAACATTTTATTTTTCTTTGTGTGCTTGAGAGGTTAGGGAGAGTGGCGGACAGTGCTTCCCATGCTCTGCCACTCCCCAAATGCTCACAATAGCCAGGACTGGGCCCAGGCCAAAGCTAGGAACTGGGAACAGAAGTCAGATCTCCCATGTGGGTAGCAGGAGCCCACTTACCTGAGCCGTCCCCGCTGCCCGCCGAGGGTGGGGTGCAGTGAGAGGAAGCTGGAGTCGGCAGCTGGAGCTGGACGAGGAGCAGCGCCCAGTTACCCCGATATGGGGTGCACCCGAACCTTTAGGCCAAAGGCTCCCTCCAGCATGTGCTTTCTGGAAATCGGGGATGTGCTGCACAGATACAACTGACTTCCCCTTGTTCTTGGAATGGCCCTCGTTCTGAGAACGGACAGAACGAGCCTCTCGCTCTAAAGCTGGAAGCTCGGGACGTACGTACGCCTCTCAGGTCGCCCTGCTTCTGCGAAGACGCGATCGCGCCCTCCGGAAATAGTCTGATTCGGAAGAGGAGGAAGAGGACCAGTGATTTCACATCTCTGCTTCCTCCCGCCCTCTGGTCTGCCACGCATTTCCTGGGCTTTTCAGCTCTTGCCCCATTTGACTGGGGCAGGGGCTGGGTGGGGAGGGGGCCACTCATCAAGGTCGGCAGGGTCTTAGACCCCACAAGCGAGGCATCCTCACTGTGTCCCCAGAGTGCCACGGGGGCTGGGACACATCACACGTCCCCGAGTGCCCTCCAGCTCTGCCACCCTCCTGAACTCTCCAGATCACTCAGCACCCAGGGCCCGGCTTCCCACGCTGTGCCCCAGGAAGGAGGCACGGGGTCGAGAGAGGTGAGGAGAAAGTCCAGAATTAGTCACAGGAAGCAAATCAGAGCCACACACGGCCTATATGCCCAGCCGCCTCCCAGGTGCCAACCTTCTAATAGCAGCTGCGCTCAGGAGGGGGAGGGGAGCTGAGCCTGGAGCAAGCCAGTCCTGAGGGTGGACCCTGTGTGATGTCTGTGTAAAGCCCTATCACGCAGATTTCCTTTGGTCTTTGAGGCAGCCCCCACAGCCCCTTCTTCAGCTAACGACAGTGCAGCTCCAGGAGGCTGGACAGGTGCCCAAGGACAGGCAGCTCGCGACCGAGTGGGAGCCGGGAGCCAGGACCCAGGTCTGAGGTTAGCCTCTGTGCTCATCACCTGCCCTTAAAAACAGCTAGAAAATGGAAAGAAATGGAAGAAAAGGACCTGTGAGCCTCTGGCACAATCATTGCAAACAGCTGCTGCGTCTCCTTCTGCCTTTTTGTTGTTCAGCATAGAGAAACTCCCTGCCCACGCAGGGCTCGACGCGGTGCAGGAGACAGAACCGGCAAAGACACAAGCACGTGGATCCCGCGCGTCCGCGGCAAGGGAAAAGGCGCTGGGGTTTAAAACCTGAGCAAGGTGAAAGCAGAGTGAAAGCTGATTTTATCAAAGGGGTCGTGACACCTGCCACGCTTTCCTTCCGCGAACAGTCTTGAGATGCGTGAGTGCGTCTCACGTAAGCAATTTTCTGTTTTCCTTTTAACTGATCGTCACCAATTCCTCCAGTCTCTCAGCAGCATCTTCACATGTGCAGGGTGGTCTTCGCACACCTCCACTACCGCTCACCTGGGGTCATCTCGCAGAAGCGCAGTGCCCCCAGCCTGTCTTACTTCGTACTAGCACATTGGGAGACAGTGGCCGAAGTGAACGCAGAGTGAACATTTTGGAGGAATGGAATGCGAAGATGTTGAAAGCTCTTCAGTGACACACTACTTTTTTTTTTTAACGGTTAATAGTTCTCAGTCATAGCCAAAGACTTCTTTTTTAAAAGATTTTATTTATTTATTGAAAGAGTTACACAGAGAGAGGAGAGGCAGAGAGAGAGAGAGAGAGAGAGAGAGGTCTTCCATCCACTGGTTCACTCCCCAATTGGTTGCAATGGCCGGAGCTGCGCTGATCTGAAGCTAGGAGCCAGGAGCTTCCTCCAGGTCTCCCATGTGGGTTCAGGGGCCCAAGGACTTGGGCCATCTACTGCTTTCCCAGACCATAGCAGAGAGCTGGATCGGAAGTGGAGCAGCCAGGACTTGAACCGGTCCCCATATGGGATGCTGGCACTGTAGGGGTGGCTTTCCCTGCTACACCACAGCGCGGGCCCCGACACGTCACTTTCTACAGAAATCCACTGTGTCCACTCCCACCAGCCACCTTGGCGGGAGAGCCCACTTAACAAGGTCCTCATTGCAGCTGCGCCTGCCTCGTCTTCCCCTGGTTGGAAATGGGAGCTCACCGACCCCCTTTAATTCCTGTCTGAACTTAAGAGGCTTTTCCGAGGGACACGGGGCCGACAGAGGCCGGCACACGGGAGGGCACTCTGTTCACGTGGTGCAGAGAAGTGCTGAGTGTTAGTACCGCTGTGGCAGGTTGAATGGAAACCCAAGGGGTGTGGAGAGCCTGCTTCCTGTCTGCCTTCAGAGAGCCTCATTACCCAGCGGATGGGAGAAGCAAGTCAGTTGTTGGGGGGGGGGAGCTCAGTTTCTAGTGCCTAGAGAAAGAGGTGTCTCCCCTGGCCAGGATGAGGGTCAGCCTCCCCCTCCTGGAAGCTGGAGGCCTCAACCCTAGGAAACAGTAATTCTTAGTGCTGGCGTTCTCTATCAGAGCAGCCGTTCACGTCTGGGCGGCTCCACTTCTGATCCAGCTCTCTGCTGGTGCCCCTGGGAAGGCAGTAGAAGACGGCCCAGGTGTTTGGGCTCCTGCTAGCCATGTGGGAGACCCAGGTGGAGCTCCAGGCTCCTGGCTTCGCCTGGCCCAGCCCTGGCTGTTGTGGCCATTTGGGGAGAGACCCAGCAGGTGCAAGGTTGCTTTCATTTTTGTCTCTCCCTCTCTCTGTCGCTCTGCCTTTCAGATGAGGGAGAAGAAGAAAGGTGGAGGAGGAAGAGGAGAAGAAGAGGAGGAATTTCTTGCCTTAGAGAGACCCTGAAATACGCCAGCTGGCACAGACACTTGCAGGCGGCAAGGCTGGCCTCTCTGGTGTGCGGGAGTGCGCGCTCTGCCGGCCTGGCTGGAGCTGATGGCAGGGGAGAGGTGGTGACACGGTGTGCAGTCTGCTCTGACCCAACAGCTCCGGAAGAGAAGGCAGGGTAGCAGAGGGGGGGTTAAACAGCCTGAGCATCAGAACCAACCTAGCACCTGCGTGCCAACCTGCGGGCACGGCCCCCAGCCCGCTGCTTCCTGTGGGGCCCTGCGCGCGCATGCGTGTGTGTGTATGTATATGTGTGTGCATGTGTGTATGTGCACGTGTGTATGTGGGTGTATGTATATGTGTGTAAGTGTGCACGTCTATGTATGTGTGTGTGTGTGTATGTGGGTGTATGTGTGTATTTGGGTGTGGGTATATGTATGTGTGGGTGTGTGTGCATGTGTGTGTGTGCGTGCGTGTGTATGCGTATGTGTGTGTGCGTGTATGTGTGTGTGCGTGTGTATGTGTATGCGTGTGTGTGTGGGGGGGTCTGGCTGCACCACCGCCCTCAGGAAGGCAGAATCCCTGAGTCCCTTTCCCTGCACTCCTTTTTTTTTTTTTTTTGGACTGGCAGAGTTAGAGAGAGACAGAGACAGAGAGAGACATAAAGAGAGAGAGAGAGAGAGGCAGAGAGAAAGGTCTTCCTCCCATTGGTTCACCCCCCAGATGGCCGCTACGGTCGGGGCTGGGCCGATCCGAAGCCAGGAGCCTGGTGCCTCCTCCTGGCCTCCCGTGCAGGCCCTGCATGCCTCTTAGATTGGTGTTTCCAAACCCTTCTCAGCAGAGAAATCACAGAAGTCCTAGCAGTGGGGCTGGGCGGTCTCCCAGCAGGCGGGAAAAAGGCACAGTGCCCCTGCACATTTGAAACCCAAATGACACATCTCTGAAGGGACGCTTGCCTGGCAGGTCCTCACATCCTTTCCTTCTGTAACCTTCAGAATGTGAAAAGCCCTTAAGAGCGGTCGGCTCTCACAGCCCTTCATCGCCACCCCCCCCCCTCCGCTCAGCCTGAACTCTGGGGTTCTGGGGTTGAGGTTCACTCCACCCCGGCGCTGCCTCGCCTCCTGACACTCATTCCGCGCCCACTGCTCAAGCCAAGACATGCTGCCAGGCTGGGGTCAGCAGAAGTGTTTATTGAGGGGGGCACAGCCACATGGGAGACTCTGAGGTGCTCGGGCCAGCGATGCAGGAAGCCAGTGCGTGGCCAGAGGCTCGGAGCCCCCTTGTCCAGAGGGAAGGGCCAGGATGCGTCCAGAGAGAGCCCTGTGGCTTCGGGAGAGGAGGCAGTCACCATCTTGGGCAGGCTGATGGCTCAGTTCGGGGCAAGGTCCAGGGGGCCACGAGGGCATTTCACACCAGGGCCGGGTCCCGAGACTCTGGGGAGCTGTGAAAATGAAAATCACAGTTGATGGTGACTCATGGCGCAGCCAGCGCAGCTGCAAGGTGAGCGCACAGTCATCCCGATCGCTTGGTTGCCAGGTCCTGTGTGTCGGAGAGACGCCAGAGGGTCTGACTTGCAGCGCAGCCAAGAGGGGGACTCCGCGGGTCTGGGTGGGACCTCGTGCTGCGCGCTCCAAACCACTTCCCTTCTCTGCTCGGCGAACCCGTCGGCGTCCATGCTGCTGTCTGTTCCGTCTCCAGGGGCCTCAGGCTGCCAGAGGAAACTCACGTAGCCTGCGGGTCTGGGGAAGGCGACCCCGGGGAGCTGAGCAGCGCGCTGGAGCCGCCACACAACGGACCCTCCCGGGACGCCGGCGCCCGCCCCACCAACCTCCCCGCGGCGCCCGCTGCACGCACCTCCACCGGCCCGGGGGCAGCTACAGGACGCACGAGAGGGTGTTGGCGCCGTGCGGCCGGCCCCAGAACACCGGGCTGTCGTCCCTGGAGAGCGAGGAGGCCGAGCTGACCCTGCGCCCCCCGAGGCCCGCGCGCCGGCACAGCCCGTGCCGGGCCCGGGCGCGGAAGGAGCGGTCCAGCAGGAGGTAGATGACCGGGTTGGCGCAGCTGTTGACGAAGACCAGGCAGGTGGCAGCGGCGAGGCCCCAGCGTAGCGCCAGCAGCAGAGGGCAGGGCAGCGGGAGCGCCCCCAGGCGCGCCAGGTGGAAGACGGCCCGCAGGGCGCCGAACGGCAGCCAGGAGCCCACGAAGGTGCTCTCCACGGCGAAGATGATGCGCAGCGAGTTGCTGCGGGCGCGGCCCACGTGCGGCGGCCTGCGCAGGCGGCTCGAGATGCTGCAGTAGCAGAAGACGGAGACGGCCAGCGGCAGCACGAAGGTGAGCAGCAGCAGCAGCAGGCCGAGGCCCTGGAAGGCGTCCGAGGGCTCCTCCCCGCACTGGCTGCCCCCGCCGCCGGGCAGCGGCTGCAGCCCGCGGTAGACGAGCGCCGGCAGGCCGGCCAGCAGCGCCGCCGCCCACACGCCGCAGCAGGCGGCCAGCGCGCAGCGCCGAGTGCGCAGCGGCCGCGCGTCCAGCAGCCTGACCACGGCCAGGTAGCGGTCGACGCTCAGGCCGGCCAGCAGCAGCGCGCCCGCGCAGCGCGACGCGGCCAGCGCGAAGCTGCTCAGCTTGCAGAGGCCCTCGCCGAAGGGCCAGCGGCCCCCGCGCGCCGCCGCCGCGGCCCACAGCGGCAGCGTGAGCACCAGGCCCAGGTCGGCGGCCGCCAGGTGCAGCACGAAGGTGTCCACGAGCCGCCGCGGGCCGCGCCGCCCGGCCAGCAGGCACACCACGAAGCCGTTGCCCAGCAGGCCCACGGCGAAGGCCGCCAGGTAGAGCGCAGGGATGTAGGCGTAGCTGTAGGGCAGGTCCCTGGAGGGGCACAGCTCCAGCTCGGCCAGCGCGCCCGAGCCCGAGTAGTCCCAGGACACCGGCGCCCACCCGGGGCTCCAGGGCTCGGTGGGCTGCATGGCCGGCCGCGGGTGTGTGCGGGGCAGCCGGACCGACGGAGGGCGGCGGCGGCCGAGCAGCAGCGGGGCTTGGCGCTGTCTCTACAGCCGGTGCCCAGCACCTCCCTTCCTGCCGGTTCGGGCCGGGCGAAAGGGTGGGGCGGGAGGGGCGGGCTCCTGTGGTAGAGATGGGGGCCTCGATTTGGGGCCGACCCGAGGGGGAAGGGCAGGGACCGGCCGGGGGGCTTCACCGCTGCCTTCTGCGTGGGAATGGGTGCTGTGGGGACGCTGCCCCCTCTCAGCCTGGCCGCCGGTGGGAGTGGGGGCTGCCGCATCCCCTGCTCGGAGCTTTGTTCATGAAGTCAGGGTCTGCTGTCAGGTTTAGGGGCTAAACAGGAGCCCGGGAGCCCCCAGCTGGCCTCAGAAACCCCCGAGGACTCCTCAGTTTTAGAGGTGAGGAGACGGACCCAACGATGGCGCCTCACCCTCCTTCCCACCCCCCTGTCCCGTGGGAAAGAGAGTCTGCACATTTGGTGCGCAAGGGGGTTGGGGGTGGGGGGAGGCCTGCCTGTGGCAGCCAGCGTGGGCTGAGATGTCAGCCTTCAGCCTAGGGGTGGCTTGTGCCCAGCTCACGTCCCCAGGGACCCCCTGCAGGGGTTTTAGGCCAGAGGGATGGCTTCAGGTTATCCGGCTGCGGCACCAGGGATCCGAATCCGGCCCTCCCTCATCTTCCCGCCCGGGGTCTGCAAACCCTCCCTGCTCAGCTCCACACAGGGCACAGGTGTAAGCTCCGTACACAGCACAGGAGATGGCACCCAGGGAAGCACCAGATGAGCTGTCCCAGAGCTCAGAGGGCACGGGATGCCCCGGAGCCAGGGTATGGAAGGATTTTTGCAGAGGGAGAGGGAAGTCTCCTCGAGGGGCTGGGGGCCCGGGGAGAGGCCGGGGGAGGGGAGTTAGGGCTTCCTCCCGGAGGAGTGTGTGCAGGCCGCCAGCCGTCCCTCCTGTGAGATGTGTGTTGGTATTAAGGTTGGGGTGCATGCACCCAGAATCTGCCCGCTTGTCAGGGGAGTGACCCCCACGCATCGCGGCCTGCTCTTGAAAACTGGAGCGGGGTTAGCAGTGTTATCTGACCCGGTCCCTACTGGATAGCGGGCACTGTTGCAGGCATTGCTACAGATGATATTCTTTTTTTAAAGGTTATTTATTTAACTGAAAGGCAGAGACACACAGAGAGAAATCTTCCATCTGCTGGGTACTCCCCAATGGTCACATTCTGGTCTGTGTGGGTGCAGGGGCCCAAGAACTGGAACCATCTTCCTCTGCTCTCCCAGGTGCATTAGCAGGGAGCTGGATTGGAAGCAGAGTTCAGAAACGGAAAGTTGGGATTTGAACCAGCGCTTCCATGGGGTGCCAGCATCACAGGCTGCCGCTTAACCCGCTGGGCCACAGTGCCAGCCCAAAGATGCCGTTCCTGAGCTCAGAGGTCATACGCAGTAAGTGCATTGGCCAGCACACCAGGGATCCAACCACAGGAAACGTTAGTGTGATTCCTTCTTACACAGAGTGGATCAGAAATGGTTTCCCAGGGAGTGACACTTGACATGCGTTCCAGGAAGGAGTTCAGGATCAAACACGAGCTGTGGAGAAGAGGGGAAGAGGAAGAGATGGGAGTAGGAGACGGGAGGAAAGTTATAAGCACGCCAAGACGAGTGGGAAGACTCGTCCTGGGACAAGCAGTGCCTGGAGCCCCGGCTCGCAGGAGGTGGCAGCATGTGACGCAGGGAAGCCCGCTGGGGCTGGATCATGGAGGGATCTGGTTTCCCTCCGTAGGTAGTGGGGAGCCACTGGAAACTGATCAGACCCGCAGTTTGGAGAGGGAGAGGCTCAATCTGGGGGCTGTTATGATTATCCGTGTCAGTAGTCGGTTCTGGGCTGTGAGGATGGAAAGGAGAGGATCTACCCAAGGGGTCGTGGTCGGATCACAGGTGTCAGCAGAAAGGCGTGAGGGATGGGCCTGGGGTTTGTCTGTTTAGGGCCAGTCTGGACGCCGTCCCCCTCATCAAGGCTGGGGTGGGCCTGTGTGTGCATGGATTCTGCTTGAGGTTGATTCGGGCAGGTGATGAAACAACTTGTGACCCAAACCAGGACGTCCCGAGGGTGGAAGAGGCACTACCGTGGTGAAGCTGGGTCATAAGCCAGGACCGGTCTGGGCTGCCAGGGACGAACGGTCAGCGCAGCTCGAGGTCCCTCGGCCCTATGGACCCCCAGCAGGGGGAGCTGGGCGGTGTCCAGGCCATGAGCAGAATGGGGAAATTCAGGCCAGAGAGGCCGCCACTTCCGGGCCTGTCCGTGGGTCTTCTAGCCTCCAGACGGGGGTCTCTCCTGAAGACCACTCCCCTGGTGCGTGGGCCCTCATTCTGCTGGAAGCCCAGCAGGGCCCGTGCTTGGCGGAGGCAAGCCCACGCAGTGAGGGACAGGCCAGGCCGCCTGGGCATCACTTCCCCTCTGGCACCCCCAGGTCTGGGGCTCGGAAAGCCTAAGGGATCCTGAGAGCTGGAGGCGCCAGGTGAGACAGAGGGATGGGGCGAGGCCAAGAGAGGAGCAGAGCAGGCGGCTGAGGGGAAGTAGAACCGGGTTGTTTGTTTGAAAACACACAGATTCTGGCTTCCTGGGGCCGTGGTCACATACCCAAGGGAAGTCTGTGGCCTCGAGCCTGCCTTTGGCGGAGTTTCTCTGTGCCGGCCTGGGCGTGGCGGCCCTTCCTGAACTTGGCCTCTGTGGGAGGAAGCAACAAAGGCCGAAGCCAGGGCCCCTGGGCCTGGTCTCAATGACCAAGGCCGACTCTCTCCTGCCCCTCGGGGGCGTCCCCGCAGGCTGTGAACGGTGGTCGGTGGTCGGTCACCCTGAGAACCCTGGCCCATCTCTGCGGGGTGTGAACAAGGCAGAGCAGCATCTTCCCCTGCCTCCACCCCACCCTGGGGCCAGCTCCCACCCTCTCCCTAACAGGCACCTGGCCGACTATTGGGTCTGTCTTGCCTCTGTGGGCTCATCATCTCAGGCTCAGTGGAGCTTCTCTGTCCCTCACAGCGACTGGCACAGACCCGAGACCAGAGGAGACACTTCAGTGATAAATCCCCAACGCGTTGAACCAAATCGCTTCCAGGCTGTATTTAAGCTCTTACAATCTTTTTTCCAGTTTTAATTTTTCTGTACAAATAGCCTTATGCTTTAGGCAATAGGTTTTTGCTTTTTTTTTTTTTAAACAAATATTTATTTTGCAAGAGTGGCAGAGAAAGAGGGAGAAACAGAGAGAGAGAGAGAGAGAGAGAGAGATCTTCCATCTGCTCGTTCACTCCTCAGATGGCCACAACAGCTGCCCTGGGCCGGGGCAGTCAGGAGCCAAAGCTTCTTCTAGTCTCCCACATGGATGCAGCAGCCTGGTACATGGGACATCGTCTGCTGATTTTCCCAGGCCATTAGCTGGGAGCTGGACTAGAAGTGGAGCAGCTGGGACACGAACCTGCACATTTGCTTCTTTCTGTTCATCATAAAAGCCATTAAATCACATTTTAGAAGAAGAGTCACCACAACACAACCATGCTTCGATGTTTGGTGAATTTCTTCCAGCCAGTGAAGGAAATTTTCAAAAGTAAATAATTGTATAAAATAAATGTATAAGCCCATTGTTCTTGGATCCTTCACATTGCAACTCAGAGCTTCTCCACGTAGGAGGGGCTTACAGGAGTTTGTGGAATGAGGTATGCACTTAGCCCAGGTGTCAGGACCCCCTGTCCCCAGCAGAGAGCCCGGGCTCAGTAACTGGCTCCAGCTCCCGCCTAGCTTCCTGCTAGTGCAGGCCATGCTGGGCACTGTGACAGCTCAGGGGATTGGGCCCTGCCAGCCTACTGGGAGACCTGGATTGTGTGCCCAGCTCTTGACCCTGGCCTGGCCCCAGCCACTGTGGGCATTTTGCAGGTGAACCAGCACATGGGAGCACTCTCTCTCTCTCTGTGCCAATCTAAAAAGATGTGTTGTAGAGAAATAGAACTAAGAGGTTCTATGCAGGGGTTGGTGCTGTGGCACAGCGGGTTAAAACCCTGGCCTGAAGCACCGGCATCCCATGTGGGTGGCGGTTCGAGTCTTGGCTGCTCCACTTCCAATCCGGCTCTTTGCTGTGGTCTGGGAAAGCAGTAGAAGATGGCCCAAGTCTTTGGGCCCCTGCACCCACGTGGGAGACCTGGAGGAAGCTCCTGGCTCCTGGCTTCGGATCAGCGCAGCTCTGGCCGTTGTGGCCATCTGAGGAGTGAACCAGAGGATAGAAGACCTCTCTCTGTAACTCTGTCTTTCAAATAAATAAAATAAATCTTTTAAAAAAAGATAATGCAGACTTTCATATGTATTTTTTGACACCACAGTTTCATATTTGTAATTAGAGTGTACAGTTTTATAACCTGTTTTTTTCAATACCAAATAAATACACAATTTCCCATGTTGCTTAATTCCCTAAAATCCTTAAATTTGGACATTTAGGTTGTTTCCTAATGTACTTTTGTTGTTATAGAACTATATAATAAATAACTCAAATTATGACTCATTTTCTTCTTTCTTGCTCTCAGTATATAAATCCCCGGGTGTAGGCCAAAGCTGTGAGAACTTTCCCTGTGTGACACAGAGGTTTACTCTGAGGTCCTTTACAACATCACTGACATCAGATGAAGGCACTGGGTTCAAAAAATCTTGCTAGAGATGTCCCTGAGTGCGATATATATGTATATATTTCATTTTAATGAGTAATGAGGAAAAATGGCACCTCATTTTAATTTGCATTTATTTGGTTACAAATAAGGTGGAAAAACCTTCCCATGTTTATTTCCTCTTATGTGAACTGTCTAATCATACCCTTCACGCATTTGGCTGTTATCTTAATTATCTAATTAATTTGTATGAACTATTTATTAGATAACTCATGATCCCATTTCATTTGGATATTTTCCCTTTTTTCTTAGCTATTTTTATTGCTTTATTTTTGCATATCATATAGTTATATTTGTTGCTATTAGCAATTTTAGAGGTTAGAATGTTACTTCTCTTTGACAATGTGAAAACATTCAGTTCTGTGTTAAAAAATAACTTGCTTGGGGCTGGTGTTGTGTTAAGCTGCTGCCTGCGATGCTGGCGTCCCATATGGACACCAGTTTGAGTCTCGGCTGCTCCACTTCCAATTCAGCTCTCTGCTAATGCTCCTGGGAAAGCATCAAAAGATGACCCAAATGCTTGGGCCGCTGCCACCTACATGGAGGCCAGGATGGAGTTCCAGGCTCCTGGCTTTGGCATGGCCCAGCCCTTGACATTGCAGCCATTTGGTGGGCAAACCACCCATGGAAGATCTCTCTCTCCCCTCCCCCCCTTTCTTCTGCTGTCTGTAACTCTTCCAAATAAAAAAATTTATCTTAAGATTTATTAATTTATTTGAAAGGCAGAGTTACAGAGAGGCAGAGAGAGAGAGAGAGAGAGAGAGAGAGAGAGAGAAAGTCCTTCAGTCACTGGTTTACTGCCCAGATGGCTTCAATGGCTGGAGCTGGGCTGATTCCAAGCCAGGAGCTTCCTCCAGGTCTTCCACATGGGTGCAGGGTCCCAAGGACTTGGGCCATCTTCTACTGCTTTCCCAAGCCATAGCAGAGAGCTGGATCGGAAGTGGAGCAGCTAAGACCGGCACCCATAAGGGATGCCAGCACTGCAGGCAGTGTCTAATGTATTTTTATTTCCAGATTTCTATGTAGCTTTCCTAACGCCATTTATTAAATATAAAATATATTTTTAAAATCCTGCTCTTTGTGTTGTGAATCAAAATTATGTTTCTTATGTCACTATATTTATTTTTGATCAGTGAACAGACTGATCAGTGGTGAGAATGAGGCTTCAGGGCACTTTTTCTTGATAGCTGTGTGATGTTGGACCCCAGTTTCCACATGTAAGAGAGGGCAGAGTAGTGTATCTGGGGTATGGTGAGTATCCAGCTGTGGAGACCCTGGCCCACACTGGGTCTGAGCGCGTGGGCCCTGCCAAATCCAGGGGACCACCCTGTCCCCTGCCACACCCACTGCTCACTGCTTCTGCTGCCACCAGGACATCACCAGGCTTTCTTGGCACATCTTGGCTGGTTGTGAATGTTCTGGGGACTGTACTGGAAACCTACCCGGACAGAAGCCCCACACGGGCTTCCAGACTTGGCCACCGTGGTTCCGTGGTGGGCGTCACTGTGCTGGTGAGGTCCACAGGTGCCAATGCAGCAGACACACACGCTGCGACGGGGGAGGTGGCAGTGACTCGAGCCCCGAGCTCCTCCTTCAAGTCCGGTGTCGCTGTTTCCACCCCTTCGCTTGGTTAGTGTTGAACAGAGACTGCGGAGTCCTCTACTACAAAGGCACTCAGAAAGTTACGGAAAATGAATTTAAGAGATAAGTTAATTGTTACAAATGATCTTTGGAATCATGCAGAAGGATCTTCAAATTGTTCATGGAAAATGCAGTTTTTATTAAAAAAAAACAATGTGTGGATTGCAAATTTTTTCTTTTGTGCTTAACTTTGTTAATTCCGTTTCCCACAAAGTTTCTGAAGTACCCTTCTATCACTGACTGCTACCAAGCTGAGGTTTCATGGACCGCAGCCCATTAAGACCAGCGTGGGGGTGTGTGGTGTGTGACTGTGAGACTGTGTGTGTGTGTGAGTGTGTGTGTGTGAGACTGAGTGTGTGGGTTCATGGTAGAGAGGAACTCTTGCCCCAGCCCTGCAGCCTCCCCACCCAAGGGATGGTTGGCACACATGGGGCAAGGGGCCCCACCCCGTGTGCCAGAGGCCCTGCAGAACGTTCCAGATGTTCAATTATTTTAGAAACTTTCAGGTACCAAATAGGGTAGCTGCGGCAGGGTACCATCTGAGCTAGAGGTGAGCGTGGGCTCCAGCCCACACTGCTGAGGGCATGACTCAGTGTGAGAGCCCCGTGGCCTGCAGCTGTGTGGTTATCCCAGGGTCCCATGCACCCCAGATGTCACTTAGGGAACGTGGGGGAGGCCAGGGACGGGGTGGAGGGTGGAGGGCAGAGTGCAGCTTTCAAGGGAAGAGATGCCAGTCTTTCTCCCATGCAGGCCGCTCAGAAGGTGCTTTTAAAGGCAAAAAGCAGACCTAGCAGAAACTTAACGGAGAAGCTCCTCAATAGAAACACGGCCCCCTGAATTTGTCTGGAAGGGAAGTACTGTTTTCTCTTTGCAGTACTTATCCTGCCTGTGGACGCTTCTCCTCTGTGACTTGCCACTGCTCTGCGTGAGCTCACACGGAGGCCGAGCACGTTGCTGGCTGCTGAGCTGGCAGTGGCGGTTTCTTGGTGCTGGGTCCCTCCCCAGGGCAGTGCTCTGCTGCTGGGGGAGGCAGGCTCCTCAGGTCACCTTTGCTCCCCACCGCCCCAGGCGATGGGTCGTTGTACTCACGCTGGACACAGCACTCCTTCTCCAGCAGCTTCCACACCGGCGGAGAGGCTGAGCAGCCATGCGGACAGCTTTGGTTCACGGCCACTGGTGACAGCCTGCCGTCTACCAAGATGGAAGCAGGTCGGCCTTTCTGAGGGACTGTGCACAGGAGCGACCTGGAACACAGGATTAAGATCTTCAGGGGCCCCAGGTGTGGGAAGGAGTACACGCCAGTCAACACCTCACCCCCACCCTCCCTGCAGTTCAAAATAAAATGCGGGACAGCACTGGCGCTAGGCCTGCTGGTTAAGACAACCGTGTCCCGTACTGGAGCACCTGGGTTCGTGTCCTGGTTCTGTTCTCATTATAGCTTCTTGCTAGTGTGGATCCTGGGAGCAGCTGGTGAAGGCTCAAGTTCTTGGGTTCCTGTTGCTCACACTGGAGATCTGGACTGAATTCTAGGCTCCTGGTTTCAAACTGGCCCAGGGGCTGCCCTCTGGCACAGCAGGTGAAGTCGCTGCCTGCAGTGTTGGCATCCTATATGGGCACCGGTTTGTGTCCCGGCTGCTCCATTTCCAATCCAGCTCTCTGCTATGGCCTGGGAAAGCAGTGGAAGATGGCCCAAGTCCTTGGGCCCTTGGGCCCCTACACCCACATGTGAGACCCAGAAGAAGCTCCTGGCTCCTGGCTTCAGATTGGCCGTTGCAGCCAACTGGGGAGTGAACAGTGGATGGAAGCCCTCTCTCTCTCTCTGCCTCTCTTTCTCTCTCTATGTAACTTTCAAATAAATGTTAAAAAAAATTAAATACTTAATAAATATTTCAAATAAATAAAACTATCTTTAAAAACTTAGTGGAAGGGAACCAGAAATTAGGGGTAACCTAGTAGAGATCAAGTTCAGATCAAGTTGTGAATTCAATTTTGAATCCTGGATCAGAAGTGGGCGGCCCTCTTTTTTTTTTTTTTTTTTTTTTATTATTTGAAAGTTAGAATGACATAGAGATATTCTGTCCACTGGTTCACTCCCCAAATGGCCACAACATCCAGGTCTGGGCCAGACCAAAGTCAGGAACCAAGAACTCTATCTGGGTCTTCCACATGGTTGGTGGCAGGGGCTCAGGTATTTGGGCCATCTTCTGCTGCCTCCCCAGGCACATTAGTAGGAAGCTGGATCGGAAGCAGAGCAGCTGGGACTTGAATTGGCTCTCCAACTTAGGATGCCAGTGTCTCAAGTGGTGGCTTACCCCTCTGCCTCACAAGGCTGGTTCCAGGTAGCCCTCCTTCCATGTATGTGACAAATGTTTACTGAACACCTATTATGTTGAGGAGTAAGAGTCCAAACACAGTCACTTCCTACTGCACACAAATAGATCTATGGTTCCCCTCTAGTGAGACTGCATGTTCCGCTTCTTTCGCATCTGGTAGGAGTGGACTAGAGAAGCAAAAAAACAGAACACTGCTCAGAGAGGCTACAACACTTGAGCCCTTGGCTAAGAACACAGGAGGCAGGAGGGTGCAATTCTCAAACAACTGTGTCCGCTGTCTCTGATCAGAGCAGAGCCTTAAGCCTTAATGCCACGATGTCTCTTCAATTCAAAATTTGTTTGCTTGAGGAAAACTAGGCTGTGGCATCCACTTGGTTAAGGTAAGCCTCAAGTTCTTTGTAAAGTCAGTTTTAATCAGATAATTCAGTACATGAACTTGTGGGAAAAAGAAACCTGCTTTTGAGGCCGGCCCTCTGGCGCAGGTTAATCCTCTGCCTGTGGTGCTGGCATCCCACGTGTGCTGGTTCTGGTCCCGGCTGCTCCTCTTCCGATCCAGCTCTTTGCTGTGGCCTGGGAAAGCAGTAGATGGCCCAAGTCCTTGGGCCCCTGCACCCACATGCGAGACCCAGAGGAAGCTCCTTGCTCCTGGTTTGGGAACAACTCAGCTCCAGCCATTGTAGCTATTTGGGGAGTGAACTAGTGGATGGAAGACCTCCCTCTGTGTCTCTCCTTCTGTGACTCTACTTCTCAAATAAATGAAATCTTTAAAAAAGATAAACTTACTGTCAGGTGCTGATCTGTTACTTTTGGTCTGTATCTGTATTAGAGCATAATGTATGAGTGTTTCAAAAATTTGTGGGAAAATAGAACTAAAGCATAATGTGTGTTTTCCAGTCATTTTGAAGACCCTGCATATTGGTTTTTTG
Organism: Sylvilagus floridanus; assembly: GCA_949820135.1. Classification (NCBI taxonomy): domain Eukaryota; kingdom Metazoa; phylum Chordata; class Mammalia; order Lagomorpha; family Leporidae; genus Sylvilagus; species Sylvilagus floridanus. Next base: position 87,313,174 of record OX463240.1, read on the forward strand.
TCAAGACCATGACCTGGCCAGCCCTCTGCCATCTAAAGAACTGTTTCTCAGGTGTAGTTGTTTGGCCTCGTGGTTATGACATCCGCATCCTGCCTGGGAGTGCCTGGGTCTGTGTCCTGGCTCTGCTCCAGAAAATGGCTTTCTGCTAGTGTGGATGGGGGAGGGGCAGCAGCGACGCCACCCACAGGGGAGCCCTGACTGAGCTCCTGGCTCCCAGCTTCGCCTGGCCCAGCCCCCCCGCTGTTACAGGCATGTGGGGAGTGAACCTGTGAACAGGAGCTGTTTGTCTCTATGCCTCTCAAATAACAAACAAAACTGTTTCTTGGGTAATATGAGCAATCTGTTATCAGAATTACTTTATTTTCACTTCTGCAGTTTTTCCATTTGTCATCTTTAATGCCATCTAGATATTCAAGAGTAAGTGAGCATACCAGTATTATTTTGGCAGTTGCTGTATTGATGCTGGTTACGTCTTGGGCAAGAGAACAAAATCCACTTTAACCACAAGTTCTCTTTTCCCTCAATGGTTAGTACATTACTGACTAGGACAACTCTATGCCTTTCAGTAACAGCCTCACTGCAGTGGGGGAAAACTGCGCCATGTGGCACAGTGCAGGGGTTGTTATTTTTTTTAAAGGTCTATTGATTTGAAAGGCAGTTATTGAGAGAGGGAGAGACAGAGAGAGAGATCTCCCATTTGCTGATCTACTCCCCAAATGGCTGCAACAGCTGGAGTGGGTCTGATCTGAAGCCAGGAGCCAGGAGCTTCTAGGTCTTCCATGTGGGTGCAGGGGCCCAAGGACCTGCGCCATCTTCCACTGCTTTCCCAGGCCATAGCAGAGAGCTGGATTGGAAGTGGAGCAAATTAGAAGTGGCACCCATATGGGATGCTGGTGCTGTAGGCAGTGACTTAACCTACTATGACACAGCACCAGCACTGGGGGATTGTTTTTATCTGAAAGAGTGACAGAGATCTTGCATCTACTGATTCACTAAATGCTAAATGACTGCAACAGTTGGGACTAGGACAGGCTAAGGCCAGGAACCTGGAACTCTATCCAGGTCTCCCACATGGATGGCAGGGGTCCAAGTACTTGTGTTAGGAAGGCAGACACTAGCCTGTGTGTGAGGGGCCGAAGGGGAAAAAATGGGAAACATATTTGGTTAAATCAAGGATGGTACCAGCAGCTCTTTGAAGCATGCCTCCAAAGCAGGCCAGCATTTATACATCACAAATCCTGCCCTTGTCTGATGATCTTATAGGTGGGGGTTCTGGTGCTGTCCTCCCACCTCCCAACCTCAGGGGGATTTTCCAGGCCTGGTGCCAAGGAGGGGTGTTAGGTCTGATATCACTGGGCAATAAAGTCCCAGGAGGAATTTCACACCCGGAAGGTCCTCTGGGCAGCGAGGACTCTGGGGGGAGAAACAATAGCTAAAGGTGTGCCCCCAACCCTTGTCAACCGTCTAGATACAGGCTAGGCCCTCAGCTCTTTGCTGAGTGGCCCAGCTGACCTGTCAAGTGTACTGCTTCATTAAACTTCTCTAGCTCGCTTACTGCCAATCTGTCTCGTCTGTATTCCTTTCTTTTGGGAGTCAAGAGCCTCTGCTCCAGCTGTCTCTGGTAACTGAGGCCGTCATCACTGTCTTCCTGGGTGCAGTGGCAGGAAGCTGAATTGGCCGTGGAGAAGGCAGAACTTGAGTCCACACTCTAATATGGGGTGGGTGTGTGCTAAGCGGTGGCTCAACTGGTCACGTCCCGATACCCGCCCCGAGAGAAGGGGACTGGCGGTTGGAGGCCTACACCCCAGGCCGGATGCTGCCACTTACCAGCCTTGAGCACCAGGGACAGTTACTAACCTTTTAAAGCCTCATCATCCTCATCTGTAAAATGGAGAGTAAATGCCTCCCTCCTGAATGAGAAAGCAAATCAAAGAAAATTTCACATTAAAAAGCAGTATTCAGATGGAGAGTTTGTTCTGGGGTTGAGAGCCACTTATCACTGCAGACTACACATGCTGTTCTGTGTTCTGTAGCCCCACAATGCCTCCAACACCAGGCAAAGGGAGGCACAGCTTCAGTCACCTAAGACAACAGACTGGAGTTAGGAATAAGAAAACACATCAGTAGTCTGGATATTACAGTGGCTTCAACATGTTTTTTTTTTTTTTTTTTAAAAACCCTGGTGAGTCTTAAAACTTATTTGCTTTTATCCTATTCAATGGAAAGTAGATAAATCATTTACTCTTATTTTTCTGACATACACATCAGCCACTGTGCATGGTGATATCTTTAGCTACAAATGCCAGAGTGATATGAAACACAGGCCCAAAACCAACTTCTGTTGTCAAAGTTCCCCAGTCCTGGAATACTGAGGTGCTGGAAGGCCAGGAAGCCCACAGGTGCAGAAAGCAGACGACTGGAACGGGATTCCAGATCTCTTTATTTGAAGAATAACTCTGACATACCAACCCACGCACCACCATCAACACTCATAAATTTATATATAAAAAAAACCCCTTAATAATACACGTTTTTTTAAAAGCAAAACTTCCATTTAAAGTAGATACAGATCTGTTTTCTTTAGCATCTACACCTTTCTAAGGGATGACGGAACCTCAGATGGTATTACAGATGTGTTTTATAATTTCTGACTCTTAGGCCATGGCGTTACAACCTATGTTCTCTGTTTTTTTTCCCTGTTAACTTTTTGTGCAGACACTTATAAAGTAAGACACTGGTTCCTGTTCGCTACAAATTAATTTTCTTTCACCCCAGTTAAGAACCATCAGTTGCTAGATCAAGGAAGTGTTTTTGAAAGGCAGAGAGACACAAGATTGTCCATCCACTGGTTCACTCTCCAAAGGCCTCTAACAGCCAGGGCTGGGCCAGACCAAAACCAGGCTAGGTTTCCTACATGGGTGGCAGGGACTAAACCACCTGACCCCATTATCCGCTGCCTCCCAGGGTGTACATCAGCAGGAAGCTGGAATCAGGAGTGGAGCCAGGTCTCAAGTCCAATCACTCTGAAACAGAGTGCAGGCATCTCAAGCAGTGTCTTAACTACTGCACCAAACGCCCACTCCATGGAATACGCTTCTGAAAATTAAAGTACAAGGGGAGAGCTTGTGACTTGATTTCAATACCTGTCTCTGCCTCCCGATTCTAGGCTCCTGCTAATGCACATTCTGGGGGGCAGCAATGATGGCTTAAGCGATTGGGTGCCCGCCATCCATGTGGGAGACTTGAATGGAGTTCCAGACCTCTGGCCTTCATCCAGCTTATCCCTGGCTATTACAGGCATTTAGGGGAAGGATCCAGCAGATGGCAGCGTGCTCTCTGGTCTCTCAAGTAAATAAATAATTTTAAAATGCAAATTAAAGTACTAGAAGAAATACTGTGGAAACGTAGCTCAGTCTGAAGCATGAGCGTTCTAGCAGAAGGTCCCCAGGCACAGAACCACACTTAGGCCTGGCAACTGCAGACAGTTCTTGAGGTAGGTAAGTATGCACAGCAAATTTAGTCTTTCTTGGCTGTTATCAGACTGCTTTCTTCTCAACTGTTCTGGTCTGCTTAAATATAACCAGCAAAATCATAGTAAACTCAGACAAAAATGATCAAGAACTGGCTTCCTATTGCTCTGTAGATTAGTGAGTTCACTAGCTGTTTAATTTTAAAGACGTAGAGCACTAATTCTGGCATAATTTACTTAACCAAAGCATAGCAAATTAATATAAACAAAATTAAGTAAGATGAGCACATTTCACATATCATATAGACTGTGCAAGGGAAACACAGAAAGTTAGATTTTTTAACACTGCCTCGTATGAATATTCAAATTATTAAATTTAAAAAGATTAAGGGATAGGAAAATATATGATGAGTTGTCCTAAGCTCAAATGATTTTGATAAAAAATACACTTCATGCAAGAAACAGAAAAGTAGTCATTTGGTGCCATGCTTTTATTCAAATGAAAGGGGAAAAACTACACTGTACCAGGAAATAGCAAATCTGACAGTATTTTACAGCAAAACATCTTAAAAAAAAAAAAAAACAAAAACCTGTAAGCAATGCTCTAAAGTGGACAGGTAAACACACCATACACTGCACATTGCCCGACAGTGACCATGAAATCATAATTCAATAGCTGAATCTGGCTTCAAACAGACAAATAAAAACTGTAACAGTCATCCTAAAACAAAAGTGAACAACTGAGAGGAATGCAAAGCTTTCCAAGGCTGTGTCAAATAGGAGACTCTTCCAGGCTACCCTGGGAACCATGACAAGTGTCAGGCAAGCTAGCTGAACGAACATCTGAGCAAGCTGCCCTCCAGTGATGAAAGCACCTGTTTCAGAAGGCTGATGCAAATCCTGACTTCACGAAATGGCATATTTTTTCATTGTATAATTTTAAAAACATAATTCAAAAAAAGCTGCACCATAATAAAAATTTGCAGAGTTAAAGAAATATATCCATATTCCTTTTGCATTAATAAAGTAAAATCTTATACTGAGAGCAATGAACTTTGTGGCAATATTCACATCCTACCTTTAGACATTATGGACATTGGATTCAGTTGCTGGACACATCCCAGTTTAAGAACAAAGGACACTCCTGTTTAGTGTTAAGTAGTTCCTCTATTGTCTTACATCCAATTTTTCTTTATTTAATAGCCAAGTACTATCAAAGAAACTGCTTTGATAAGGGACACTAATTGGACAAATTAAGTAATATAAAATGATGATTATGTTCTTTTTGACTGTTATTTACCACATTTTGATTAGATTTGTTTTTTTATGACTAATCTTAATCTAAACATATATCTGACAACTGTTTCTTTCTAATTGTGATAGAAGTTGTGTCTGAAAGGTAAAATGTGCTATTCCCCATTTCAATATTCATATATTATATACACAATATGTATACACTTAAAATATAAGAGTTACATATCCTGGTCTCTTACATGCAGACAGCAGATCACAAATAGTTTTGAGCTACACATATATCTTGCACAGGTATTGGAAAAAAATCTGTGAAATTTTTTTTACAGTTTTAACAAATATACATAAGAACATAAATTACAGTAAAATATTGACAGCATTTGAGAAAATGTTGATAACCCAGATGCAATGATGCCTACGGGCCTTACAATAATAGAAAAGTACAGCTCAGGGACATCTCATTCCTATTCTTTTTTTTTTTTAAATAAGTAAATACATCATATCAGACATTAGTTCTCTCTCTAAACACCTCAATTAGAGAAATGTACATATTTTCATCTCTACTTTCCATGAAAGAAAACAAACTACACATCTCATTTATGATACAACACTGTCTCTCCCCGAGTTACACAGCTGTCACAACACTGAAACAGAACAGGGTCACATAATCATTCAAGTCTTTTCCTGAGAACGAAGTTTCCCCCAACTAACCCTCTGGTATACACTGTTAAAGAACAAGGATTCAAGTGTGTACTTAATCTAAGCTGCTCCACTTGAAAAGGATTAAAGAGAAGAACCCAATGTAAGTAAAATAATGTGAAGCTATCTTAAAATTAAAATGTAGCCCTTTGGACATGTTTAAAAATTCTAAATATACTTTTATATTATAAATATAATGTAGAGACCTCTTGAGAACTTACTGCAGGAAGTCTTACATCTTCAGACTGAAAGACTACTCTCAAAGTGTCATTCACTTCCGCCAGCTTATAAAGTGACTTGCTTTAAAAGAGATAGAAAGCCTTTTTTTTTTGTGAAAAGAACAATCTAAATTATTCTGAGTTGGCCAGAAGTGGCATAAAAACAGCACTGATTTAATCAGCAACTTCTGGCAGCATATTCTTGGTTAAGCTCATGTGGTTTAAAGCGAACCTACTAGCAGCTCTTCACAACACCTCCTGTTATTTAATACGGAAACGTTAATACTTGAGTGATAATAAATACAGAGTTGTAAATACTCAGCAGAATAATTTTTGCAAATGCTCTAACACCACTTAAACATGAGGGTTATTGTAAAACTAAACACTAGTGTTTCTCTTAACATCATTAAAAAGGTGCAATTACTTCTGAAGGTATATTTCCTACTTTCATGATCTCCACATGAAACAAAATACAAAGGTACTTAGAATAAACCCCCAGGAGAGAAAATAACAAAACAGACCATCTGAAGACAAGCATGTACATTAAAAGGTTAAAAAACAACAAATAAAACACATAATCTGTAATCCTAGCCATATGTCAACCATAAATCCAATTAGTGTCCATGAAAATTCAGTGCTTCGATGTATGTAATACCAAGCAGGTGAGCCTCATAGCACATCCAGATCTCCACTGGTGAACCAAACTTTTCCTTCCTCTCTTGGCCTTTTCACCTAAGCGAGAATCCTCTATATTCCAAAATACTGTGGTTTATAATTCCAGTTGTTCTTGACAACAGAGCTTAATGTCCAGTTTTAATTAATAAAAGTCTTGTTGGCAATTAGAAAGATTTTTCTATAGGCAGGAAAGATGAAGTGCAAATTTACCACAAATGTTCTGAAGCAAATATTCCCCAGCTCCTATGCCTTAGTGGGTAAGAGTTTTTTGGGTGTTACTGGTCTTTTGGTCTGCCATAAATGGCTATGAATAGTAATTGCATCAACACTGGCAGACAATGTTTTAGCAGGTATGTGGCTGAACTGTTTCCTGTCAGAATTATATTTGTAAAGTCCCTCAATCATTTTTTTAGTGATCGATTTAGGGCCTATCCCGGTCAGTTTATTGATTTCTTCAGTTTCTGGGCAATAAGTATACAGAGATCTGAACTGGCAGCCTGAATCCCGGAACAAGATTAAGAAGTTGTTGGCATCTGACTTCTCCATTTCCTTTAGGATAAAAAACAAAAACAAAATGAAATAACAACAATAAAATTTTGAATAGTTTATATAATTGGTCAAATTTTGTAATAGTATCTTAGTGACAGATCTTAAGGTCTATTCCTGGTCTTTAAATCTGCAGTCTTCTAGAACCCAATCTGAAACTGAACCAGCTCAGTCTAATAATTATGACATCTCATTACAGATCCCTTATATGCTGGTAAAACTTTAGGAGGCCTATGAGTGTATTTTCTCCTGAATTGACCAAGAAAATTCTTAGAGTTTTGGGATGTTGCCAAATTTAACTTTTGTGTAAACACACTTACCTCCAGTATCTTTTTCTTCTGACCTTCATTCACTTTCCCAGCCAAACAGCAATGAGCTAAAGCATTCTGAATTATGTGCTTATTGGATTTCGCACTGGGTTCTTTGTAGAGCTTTGGTCCTGCAGGAAGGATTCAATAATAACAACAACTTTTCTAAGTCAGAAATAAATGCTACCATTTTTAAATAATGTACTTGTTCCTTCACTGATGAAACACCGTAATAGAAAACAAAATTCTGTCCTTGAAAGCCTCTTACTGGCTGCAGTCCAATCAATGCACTGTTTTGTTCACATAGAGATACACCTGAAGGAGGTTCCTCTGGCTTTTTGAGGAACAGAGAAACAGAGGGAGTACCACGGAAATAGCTGAACCCCACACTTTAAAGACTGCAAGACTCACTCTAGGAGGTTGCATTAAAAGCCACGGAGTAGGGAGGAAAAAAGGGCCAGCATGAAATACACATGAAAATGCTCTAGCCAGTTTGAACCTCCACAGGCCTTTACAACTTCTACTTCCACTGGATCACAGGTGGACGTGGACAGAGACACTACCCTTTCCCCCAGCTTTTTCCCCATACCTGTTCTTCTCCTGCCTTTCCCTATTACCTCTTAATAAGTTGTTCACATTTCATTTTCAATCTTGCCTCATTTCTGTACAACTCGTCCTTACCTACATTTGATATGTGAGGCTGGATACCCTCCTAGATCCAATGCATTGTTCTTATCTTACTTGAAAGGCAGAGTTAGGGAGAGGCAGAGACTCCCCAAATGGCTATAATGGTTGGGGCTGGGCCAGGCCAAAGCCAGGAGCCAAGAACTCCATCCAGGTCTCCCATGTGGGTGCAGGTGCCCAAGGATTTGGGCCATCATTCGCTGCTTTTCCAGGCATGTTAGCAGACAGCTGGATCAGAAGTGGAGCAGCTGGGACTTAAACTGGTACTGATATGGGATGCTGGCATCACAGGCAGTAGCTTAATCTGCTATACCACCATGCAGGCCTCATTGTTCTATTAGACTCTCAATAATTCTAGATACCTGAAATCCTAATCTTAGGGGGAGCAATTTGTGGATTCCAATCTTTTTTAGAGATTTATTTATTTGAAAGGCAGACAGACAAGGAGAGAGGGACAGAGAGAGGGAAGCAGGGCAGAAAGAAAGAGTCCCTCATCCATTGGTTTACTTCCCAAATGGCTGCAATAGCCAAATCTGGACCAAGGTTGAATCCAGGAGTCAGGAACACTATCCAGGTCTCCATGGGGGTGGCACAGGCTCAAATACTTGGGCCATTCTCTGCTGCTGTCATAGGTGCCTTAGCAGGAAGCTGAATGCCAGTGTTGCAGAAACAGCTTAACCGGCTGTGCCACAATACCAGCCCCAGATTCTAGCCTTTACTCAGGACTGAAGACCTATGTACTGCAGCTCTGCTCCACTTGTGATCCAGCTCCCTGCAAATGTGCTTGGGAAGGCAGTGGAGGGTGGTACACTGCTTGGGCTCCTGTAACCACATGGGAGACCTGGAAGAAGCACCTGGCTCGGCCCAGCCCCAGATGTTGTGGCCATTTGGAGAGTGAACCAGCACATAGAAGATCTCTCTCTTTCTCTCTCTCTGTGTAACTCTGCCTTTCAAATAAATAAATAAATAAAATCTTAAAACAAAATTTCCTCAGACCCAATCCACCACATAGAAATGCCCAGCATCTTTAAGAGAGAAGCAGAGAGATGAGATGTAAGTGGCACTCACTAATTCTGTTTAGAAACCTATCTCACACATCTGGGACAAGGCACTACACCTCCCTAAGTGGAGCTGTACCACTGGCCTGGAACTGCCTGAAGGTGGCCACCTGAGTTTACTATTTTCCTTCAATGATCTTTTATGTTTAGATTAAAAGGTACCCCTATAAGCCTCTCTTTCTTTATAGTCACAACTAGTGCCATCAGTATGTTAAAATGTTTCTCTAAAATATATGGACACAAACCTGTGTATTCTGTCCCAGAAGCAACTGAAGAAGTCGTTGATGCATTTTCCCAGTCTTTTTCTCCATTTCGACTGCCACAGCGACTGGGAGATAAGAAGCCCTCCACAGACTCTGATCTAAATAGTAAATAAAATATTTTTTAATATCTACAAGAAAGAAACAATGTTTGGAGCACCAGAGGATAAATGTGAGCAGCAATCCAACCCAGCCTAGAGGCTACAAACAAGACAGCGATGGTGCTATCTTACTCATAGCTATAGTCCAACACGTGAGGCACAGCAGGCCTTGGTAAAGTGTTGAAAGACTGAATGTCTTCCATATGGAGACAGGCAAATATCGCCACAGTACGATAACACAAGATCAGAACTTGCCGATGGTGACTGTCACTAGAACACTCTTTTCTGTTATGGGTTTGAAGTACAAGATAATGAAGTACTGAGTTTTGCTTCTAAACTCTATCCTAGGAAAGACAGTACAAGAGATCTTTACTAAGTTATAGGCAATCTACTTTGGAATTATTCTAATGAGAAAAACACTTTATAGTCAATGGGAAATAAGCTAGAGAGGCTGGCATTACATAGGTTATGTATTTTCTATTTCTACCACGATTATCACAATCATTAGCAATTACTGATGTATAATTATTGTTAATGTTTCATGTTATATAAATTGCCTTATCAATGTCAATAATTCTGAATTCTCAAATATAAATACTAAAAAATGAAAAGAACATTTCATATAATTTATTCTAGCAGAAATCTAAACAGTCCTAAGTTAGCACAACATAAAAATCTGTGATTATGATTCAGTCATTCTAAAATAAAAACACTACAGACTTTTTACTTAGGATTTTGTATAATTATATAATTTTACTTAGGATTTTGTACCATATTCTTTTCTATAAAAAATATTCATATTATGGATTTACCTTGGTGTCCTTTTGCCTGAATGCACACTCTCATTATCGCCTGTGTTCAGTGATGCCAAAGAAAGGCTAGAGACTGAAAAAACACGATAAATTCGTGATCCTGAACAAAAACAAAATTAGAAATTTAAAAGGAGCAACTAGTAAAGAGTCTGTTCATTAGCTAACACCAGCATATAAGAATTGATCTTCTAATAGTTTTTCTTTTTTCTTTACTCTTAATCTGAACACATAATATGCTTGCATGCATATATACACTATTTAAAATTAGCAAGGGACTCAAGTTTAGGAAAAAATGATAAAATTCACTTGCTGTTACAAAATGAAAGTACTAGTATAAGATATGATACTATGACCCCAGAGAAAGAAAAATTGACAAAAAGAAAATACATCTAGGAATATCTAATTCCTAGGTAGAAAACTAATTTGTTAACTTTAACCAGTATCATATACCATCATCTAGAAGTTTCACTGACTAGAAAAGACAAGAGTTCTCAAAATGAATGTCATGTAATTTTTCCTCAGGTTTACAGTAACTATGAGAATTCTCTGAAATTTTCCATGGGGCACTTATTTTTAATAAAATATCTTTAAAAAACAAGAGGATACATGTTGAATTTTTAAAAAAAGATATATTCTCTCAACTCCAGAAATTATCTTTGGATGTTTGCCCATTTCTTTCTTTCTTTTTTTTTTTAAAGAAAAAGATTTATTTATTTGAAAGGCAAAGTGACAAAGAGAAGAGGAGAGACAGAGAAAAACTGATTTTCTATTGGCTGGTTCATTCCCCAAATGCCTAAAACAGGGCTGGACCAGCCTGAAGCCAGGAGCCAAGAACTCCGTCTGGATCTTCCCTGAGTGGCAGGTATGTTAGCAGGCAGCTGGAATCAGAAATGGACCTGGGCCTTGAACCTACACTCTCCTGATATGGGATGCAGACGTCCAAAGCGGTATGTTAACTGCTGAATCCAAAGTCCCCTCTCCACCTCTCCCAACATTTGTATTTAGAGCAAGCTTGTGAAATCTTGGATCTTATGCTCCTTATACAGATAGGTTTCTTGTGCATTTCATGCACATAGCATTTATCCTTACATTTACAAGTATGTAAAGGGTAGTTAATTGGGAGAGTATATGGGAGGGCAGCATTCTCTAACAGGTTAGTATTTAAATTGGGTTTTTAGCATTCATGTTTGTTTTACTGAATATATGCAGGCACACATAATAAATTTAATTCATCCAAAACTCCATTTGTTCATTTTGGTTTTCCAAATAAGAAGCATGCATAATTTAAAATTGTGTCTCCAATTTAGTGTATCGAAGCACAATCAAGTTAGTGCACAAACCAAGCTGGTGTTTCTTTATGAACAGACTCCTCACCACATGTGGTATTACCTGGAGGACCTTTTACTGGTGTTTTGGGGGATTCAATATGATCTCTATGAATAGATTTTGGCCGCTGCTTTTTTTGTTTTGTCACTTGAGGACGAGGTTTAATTACTGTATCCATATCTTCCATTAGTTTCAGTTGTTTTCTTCTCATATACTCTTGCCTAATAAATTCTCTGCGTGCTCTCTCATCTTCTTTCTTCTGACGTTCTTCCTCAGTTTTACGCCTAATAAATTGAATATGGTTAAATTCTTTATTCTGCAAACTAAAGACAACAGACACTGGAGAGGTTTATATATTTGATGTGAGAAGGAAGAAATAGCTATTTCAGTATATTGGGGGAAAATGATGCATTTAAAATGTACTTTAGATAATCTACATCCTATACACACATACAAACACACACGTATGTACCTACTGCTGAAATTATTTTAAATGAATGCTTCTGGAGAACTTAACTCTGCTATGCCTCAAATTTAAGGATAAAAATGTAAAATCAGGTAATATTTTGGGAAAACAAATTAATTTCTAAAAAGCACCACAGGCAGTATTGATCTAGCTGTCTATGTATACTGTAAACATCTCTGAAAAAATCCATTAATAAAAAATTAGTAAGAAACTGTAGGGGCTGGCACTGTGGCATAGCAGGTAAAGCCACCGCCTGCAGTGCCAGCATCCCATATGGGCACTGGTTTGTGTCCCGGCTGCTCTACTTCTGATGCAGCTCTCTGCTATGGCCTGGGAAAGCAGTGGAAGATGGCCCACGTCCTCGGGCCCCCACCCCGATGCGAGAGGCCGGGAAGAAGTTCCTGGCTCCTGGCTTCAGATCTACACAGCTCTGGCTGTTGCAGCCAATTGGGAAGTGAACCAGCAGATGGAAGACCTCTCTCTCTGTAACTCTTTCAAATAAATAAATCTTAAAAAAAAAAAAAAAAAAAACCTCGAGCCCATATTTCCCACATTTTTTGCCTATGTACTATTAGTGCTCAGATTTAAAACTAGCACAGCAATGTCCCTTACCTTGTTTCCTCTTTCTTATGCTCCATTTCTGCTTCTAGCTGCTGTTTCCGGAGCTGAGTTTCCTTCTCCCTTCTTAACCGTTTCTCCAACAAAGCTGCCCGTTTCATTGCCATATCATTTTCTGCTTTTTGATCATCCTAAGAATGAATTTTATTGAAAAAGATGGAACATTTAGGCACCAATATTCTCTTTTTCAATGGCTGCAGTCACACTTTGCCGTTACTCTGAACTATTACAACTCCATGTGGACATGTTCCAGAAATTATGAAAGAAGAACTCAATTAAAGTGGTAACGATTCTATTCAGAAACAAACGACAGCTGCTCCTCTTCCAGTCCAGCTCTCTGCTGTGGCCCGGGAGTGCAGTGGAGGATGCCCAAGTGCTTGGGCTCTGTACCCGCATGGCAGACCAGGAGGAAGCACCTGGCTCCTCCTGGCTTTGGATCGGCGCAGCACGCCAGCCGTAGCGGCCATTTGGGGAGTGAACTAACAGAAGGAAGACCTTTCTCTCTGTCTCTCTGTCTCACTGTCTAACTGCCTGTCAAAAAAAAAAAAAAAAAAAAAAAGAAAGAAAGAAAGAAAGAAAGAAAGAAAGGACAGTTAATAACCTTATAAAAAGAACCGAAGTTTCTTCTTTTACCCTAATAGACAATTTATAGCAGGGTGTTTTCCCTCATTCTAAAAAAATTGCTTTTAATTTGATTTAAAACATACACTCAATAAAGATGATGCAGGATAAAAACACCCAAATTAGTCAACCAATATCACATCACATAAATGCTACTGCTTTATGCTACTGCATGCTACGCTTTAAATTTTAACGCTACTTTGAACCTACTTGATAGGTTCTAAAATATGCTGACAATTCTCCCTCTAAAGAGAAGATCGAGCATGATCATACTCCTAGAATTCTTTCGACCTGAGAGCTAGTTCAGGATCTCTCCGCCTCCGGGAGCAAGCAGGCCTCAAAGGGCTTCCGCAATGCTTCATGTTTCAGGAAAGTAACTAGATGTAGAAGTGGTTCATTGACTTAATGACTCCTGTCAGTTACTGTTGTTAGTTTCAAATAAAAGGCTTTTATACGAAAGTTAGGAACAGAGAACATATCTAAACATGTGATAAAAAAGTTTTTTTACAGCTTTGAGTCTACACTGGAAGACTGTTCTAAAAGTCACAGTGTACTTGAACATTACTATACTCCACCAAGGGGGGCTACTAAAATATATTTCAGGATTAATGGCAGACTTATAACAAAAGGGAGTGCTACTAAAAGCAGCTCGTCGACCAACACACACACATACACACCCCATCTGATGAAGGTGTCCCAAACTAAGCCAAATAATAGTACCTTAAAAAAGAATCCACAGCATACTTTCTGGTCATCATCAAATTGTTCTTTATCACTTTCTCCATCATATTTTTCAACAGACACATCAGCCTTTTCAGGGGGTTTCAAATCTGAGAGGGAAACTTCAATCAGATTAACATTCTTTGGAGCAGTAGGTGGGAAAATGGGTTTAGGAGGTGGTTCTATGGGTTGATTCAACTGGTCTTCATTTGGTGTCAGACATACAGTCTCTGTGACAGGCTGTGACAGGACTTCAGACACCGTAGACTCCAAAGGCTTGATCTCCTTTCCTTCTGGGTTGTGTTCATGGTGGTCTGAAGTCCCTTTGCACTCCAATTCCTCCTTCTTAAGTTCCTCCTTAGGTTTGGATTCCTTTAGCTGAGGTTCTCCATCATCCCCAAAACATACAAATGACCTAGTCTGAATAGGAACTTGACTGGGTGAAAACCTCCTTAAGCGGGGCAGACTATCCACAGATCGTGGCGGTGTCAGGGTGCGATTCAACGGCGTTATTTTTAATTCATTTGGCCTAGGAGTCCTTTGATTTTTAACAGAAGAAGAGGTGCTTTTCCTGTTAGAAGACTGTGGTGATGGATGAGTAGGACGAGAGGAGTCTGAGGAGAATGGTGCCATGGCTGATGCCAGGCCCGTCTGCCGAGAAGGTTTAAAATCTCGAATCTGTTTCTGTGGAGAAGGCTGAGGAGGTGAAATTACCCAGGATTGCTGCTCTCTCATCTGCATCAGCATTTCCTGCTGAAGTGACAAGCGTTGCATTTCTTGTTGTAGAAAATGCAGGGATGAATTTAACTTTTCAATGGATTTTGTATATTCTAAAAGTTCTCCTTCATTTAGAGTTTCTTCTGAGGGGCTTGCCAGGTTCCACTGCTTCTCAGGATCCACAGGTGTGGTTGGAGACTTCAGCCATTTTGCTGGAGGGTTCTCCATGCTTTCTTTTATATCTGCCAGAGACTTGCTCCTTTGCTCGTTCGGTTTCTGTGGCTCCTTCTCTTTAGCTCGGTCAGTATACACCTTCTCGTCTTCTGCACCAGCTGCTTCCTCACGAAGAGGGGAAATCCCATCCCCCTTCTTTTTCACCACAGTAAGGAACGCTGTCCTTCCCATTTTCTGCCTCTGTTTAGTGAAAGCAGCTTCCATTTTCTTTTTCTGGGCTTCTATAGCACGTCTCTTTTCTTCCAGTTTCATCCTAAGATGTACCATTTCAGAAGCCAACAACTGGGTAGTGTCCCGTCCTTGTGGAAGGCCCGTTTCTTCTGGAATTTGTGCCCAAGCAACTACATGAGGAATGTTGAGTTCAGAGCCCTCTGGTGTAGTTTTTTGAGAACTGCTTCCACTACTTTTTCCATCAGCATGGTTCAATTTCTTGAATTTCTGTTCTGCAAAGTTGGTCATCTTCACTCCAGAACTAGAAGAAGCACTGCTACCTGGTTGAGACTTGGTACTTACAGTGCTTGGGCAAGGACTCAAAGCTTCTCTGGGGTTGCTGGTTCGTAGGTCATAATCCTGAAGAAATTTAGATGCATCATCCATGTCAGAGTCTAAGCTTACAGTGTAGTCTCTCAAAGAAGAATCTTCATCCATAGTTTCAGGAATATCTTCTGAAGGTACATGAATTCCAGTGTCTACTTCAGTATTGTCAGTTATGGGACTCAAGGCACCTTTTGTATCAGTCACATTATCAGGACTAGATTGATTTAGCCTGATATTTGAATTCAAGATACTCATTTCCTGGCTATGAAGGAAGAAGCCATTAGCAATTTGGTCTGGCTGAGGAGTACGGGGAGATTTTTCGGTATCATGAATTATCTGTAATGCTTCTTCAATGCTTGGTGTCTCAATCTGATTGCCAAACTCATCTAGAAGTATTCTATTTTGCAAAGCTCCATTTGGAAGCCTGTAATGAACGTTCTCATTAGAATTTAGTTCATTTGTATTAAGGGGCACATAAGACCTGAGGTCACTGTGAGACTCCACATTAAATTCTTCTTCAATGCTCTCTGCTTCCTCCTCTCCATTCACTGGCTTGAAGGACAGGTTCTTCCTAATGTGTTTAGACGTGCGACTGTTATTCAGGGTAAGTCCTTCATTACTAATAGATCGAGTGATTCCTCGGGTGGGAGTCGGTCTCCGTACACTATCTTCTTTATCAAAAGAAATATCAAATGAAACACCATGTACTGATGACCTAAAAAAATTTACAGAAAAAAATACTTAAATAATCTAAGAAATGATTTTTAAAATATAATTAAAAATCTGAATATTTCCTTTGAATATTATTTGCATTTCCTGTCTTTCTTCATTTCTCATAATCGTACTGTCCTCAAGATAAGCTAGAGATACTTAGCTTTCTTTTAAATTCAGTCCTTTTGATCTTTCTATCATCTGCCTTAGTTGCCCTTTTCAGATTTAGGTACTAAGTAAAAGTCTACATTTAGAAATTTGATTAGCAACAAGAAAGATGACACAGATGAAAATAGCATTTCTTGAAAATGGATATACACAATAAATAGTTCTGTTGTTTACCTTTTCTCTTTGGGCCATGTCCCTATGAAGCCATCAACATAGGACATAGATGAAGATCTTCTAATTCCTCCTTCAAATGCAAAAAAAAAAAAAAGTCATTGAACTTGTGTAAGAATTTAAAATGATAGAAATTAACTGACTTCACATATCTGAGAATTTCTTAATAGTATGTTAGAAATTAGTAGGCACATATGGAGAGTCAGAGATCATTTTATTGATAAGCAAACACACAGACCAATCCCTGAACGCATCTATTTTAGCTACTTTTCAGAAAAAAGAATGCATTTTCCTAATATTTATTCTCAGTGAGCTACTTGAAACTAGCACTTTTCTAGGCTTTTAAAGATGCATTACCTGAGGCTGAAGAGTGAGCTTGGGGACGTGAATATCTAGAAGGCAAATGATGAGGCTGTGTGTATGTAGCTCCTTCCCCACTGCAATGTAAAATGCTTTATTTTAGCTGTTTCATATTTTATAAAGAATGGTTAAAATTAAAAACAATACTATCACTTCTGATTCTATATTCTAAAATGACGGAAATAAGGCAATACATTGTTTAAAGCAAAGAATGGCTGAAATTATAATGACATCTATATCTACATACAACCTGAAGTACTTTCTTTATACACCTCAATGTCCTTGTGAGATAAGATATGGGATATTATTTTTATTTTACAAATAGAAAAATGGAGAACAAAAAAGACACCAAGTGAAACTCACCAATTTGAAAAAGCTGAGTCAAATCTAGACTAAAACTATCGGTCTAATAAACGCATGTAAAAGATCCTGACAGCCTCGCTGCTCACAGACCGAGGTCTCTGCACCTTCAGCAGTTACATGAAGACAGTGAGCTGGACCTTGAAGACCACAGTGCCTTTGAAGACATCAAACTTTCCTGTCATTTCTTCTCATTTGATTCCACCTCATTCCAGTTATTGTAGAGGATCAGATAGTTTCCTCAAATTGTAATGACATTTGTCCACAATTAAGCTGTCTGTTCTTAACTTTTCTCTTTGTAAGTTTTAAGTCTGCCAGGTCCCTCTTTGCACTCAGGTGAAGAAATTAAGCATCTTCACTCACAATTAGTTGAAAACAGATTGGGGAACAGACATAGTGATTTCTGTAGCTATCTCAAATCATATTTTTTCTTGGCTGATATAAATTGAGAAGATGGACAAGTCAACCAAAGAATTCAAAGGTGAATATCAATGCTATATTCTTACTATTTAATGAAAGCTTAATTAATGACTTTTCCCAAAAGCAGCAATACCTGAAGAACCTGCTCTGTCCAAAGCAAATGCTTTTCAGTGGACATTCCCCACACCCCCTCTCTTGCAGCTTAACTGCACATCACACTTTGTTTTATTTGTCATCATTTGTTAGTACTGTAAGAGATTCCTCACACTGCTCCCCTGATGTGTGTGTTAACTATTATCCCTCCCTCTAAAATCACTTCTGCAGTTTCTACTCTCCCTCAGATTTACAGGTGTGTTGGAAGGTAATCCTGAATAGAAACAGGTTAGTTATTAAAATGTGCTCACTCTTTTCTTCTTCCCCAAATAATGGCCAAAATGTTGTAAAGGTCAATTGTACTTTCATATGTGCAGAGGATTTTGATCTGATGTAACTCTTTAATAAGGGTTTGTGTGTAGATTAGCTGGTGGGATGCCTTTTGCTTTGCCTGTCTTCTTCCTTAGATTTTTCTTTCTCCTACAATAACATTTGTATATGTGCCTACATTATCCCAGGGAAGAGCAGAAAGTTTTGAGTCCTTCCTCAAAAGTTCCACAGTGTTGGAGAACTACAATGGGCCACACGGAGACTTACAGAAGTGAGAGGATGGCTAGGAGCCTAGAATGACGGCTGCACAATAACTCTTCAGGGAAAAGAATTTAGACATCTATCTGGGTTAGACATCTGCTAGGAAAAAGTAGCCACTCAGATATCGGAGAGAAAGAAAAGAGATGAGTCTTCCCAGGGGACCTAAATGAAAACATTTTCCAGTGTTAGAAATTGGGAACTTGTCCATTCAGCTTCCTAGAACAGTACTTATGGAATCATCTGCTCTTCAAAATTAAAAAATTTAATAGGGTAGGAGTGATACTGAGTGTTTTTCAAAAATAATTTCCAAAGAAGGAAAGGTTACTATGAAACCAACTCAGGAAAGCACTGAGGGAATAATAAGTTGAAAAATGCTTCCCATGGGGAAAAAAAACACACAGAAGCTCCTAGATCAGAAATACTTTAATTTAACCTCTTTGTACTAAATCCCAGAGACAGTTATGGAACAGAGAAATTTAACAGAAGGTAAGAAAAGTCATAGTAGAAAATCAGAGGATAATGCAAAGCTTTCTTAATTCATAAGAAATAACTTTATAGACATCAGAAAGTTCATACAAGTAGGAAGCCTCACATAGGAAGTAAAAGTATTTAAGAGTTCTGCCAAGGCTTGGGTTTCACATTCATTAACATGCACTTGAGAAAGTGACTTCTTAAATGTGAGGAACAGGTGACAGCTTCAGTTAAGTTTATGTGTTTAAATATTGAACCAAGAATTTATACATAAAGTACTTTATAAAAAATTCAATTTTAAAAATGTATTTTAATGGATCTACTTGATTTCTAAAAACTCTCAAAATATAAACATTTTAACTGAAAAAAAAATCAGATGGGTTAAGGAGCCAAAGTCAACATAAATTTTAGGTTCTAATAAATAAATGAATAGCTAATTACAGGATCTGCTAAAAACATTTCTAAACAAACTGATGTCCCTACCACAAACTTGAAGCAAAAGTCAGGATTATCCTGAAAATAAATGGCAGGACATTTTTACTTTGCTTTCAGTTCAATTCCTGATGTTAAGAACTAAAGCACTAGATAAAGATCCAATATTATAATAAATATTGTGACTTCTCAATAGCTTTAGTAACCTGAAAATAAAATGGTGGGAAAAACTGCCTTAGAGATTTTTTTAAAAATCATAAAAAATTTTTACAATCCAGATATAATTAATAAATTTCCCTCTGATGCCTAAGAATTACTTATTAGATAATCCTCAATTATAGTACTGGGCAATACTCAATCATTTCAGTGTATATTTCAATTAAAGTTAAAACAGACTTTAATAGGATAAGGTAATTATAACAGTTCAAAATCCAACAAAAAACTTGTTCAATATGATGTTACTTGGTTTCATGAATGTTTAGAACGGAAATAGTGAAAATGAAGCCACTGTGGACTCTACCTTGAAGTGAAGTCAGAACTACATGAACCATCCAAAACATTTTTCTTGGCAGCATTCAAGACAGGAACTGTCACAGGTTCAGCTAGAATACAAGACAGAACCTCAAAATTACATGCTTAGCAGGTTTCTAACATCATTTAAAGAATCTGGGGCCATAAACACTTAAAATGTAATTTCTAATACTCTTATTACTTAGAAATTTTAGCACAAAGTTTTCTTCTTAAATAATTTTCAAAGGATCAAATTTTCTTTAAATTCTTCCTTAAGTACTAAACGTTGTTAAGTTTAATTGAAGGGAAAAGACCTAACAGAAAATAAATGCAGTGTTTAAGATTAAAAATAAATCTGAATGTTTAATTTTGTGAAAGCTTTCACAGAACTTTAGGTACATGTGGTCATCTTTGCTTTTTTTATGAAATGGCTGGTATTTTAGTAATCAATTAAAGAAAGACACAATTTAATAGGAAAAAATTTAAACCTAATGGTATAAGTTTACATTTTTGTAATTAACCCTGGGGGAAGAGGAAATTTACTTTCTGATTTTGTGAGTTCTAATGCAACAGAAGGAATGTATGTGAAAATCCCATTAATTAAAAAATTCTGCTAATAAATACTAGTTATAAAAATTAGTAAGGTGTTTGACCTTACTTAATAGCCTTAGGGAAGGATCTCAACTACTACTACTTTTTTTTTTTTTTTTAAGATTTTATTTATTTATTTAAAGGCAAAGTTACAGAGAGGCAGAAACAGAGAAAGAGAAAGAGAGAGAGAGATCCTCTATCTGATGGTTCATTTCCCAAATGGCTACAACAGCTGGAGCTGGGCCGATCCAAAGCCAGGAGCCAAGAACTTCTTCCGAGTCTCCCATGTGGGTACAGGGGCCCAAACACTTGGGCCATCTTCTACTGCTTTCTCAGGCCTAGCAGAGCCGGATTGAAGTGGAGCAGCAAAGTCTTGAACTGGTGCACATATGGGATGACAGCACTGCAGGCAGCAGCTTTATCTGCTACGCCACAGCACCAGCCCTGGGATCTCAACTTCTTTAAAGATATTCTTTGTTTTACAATGGCTCAATATTCAAAATATTTTCTTTTTTAAAGATTTATTTATTTATTTGAAAGGCAGAGTTACAGTGAGACAGAGAGGGAGAGAATGAGATCTTCCAATGGCTGGTTCATTCCACAAATGGCTGCAAAGGCAAAGCTGGGCCAGCCCAGAGCCAGCAGCCAGGAGCCAGGAGCTTCTTCTGAGTCTCCCACTTGGGTGCAGTGACCCAAGGACTTGGGCCATCTTTGCTGCTTTCCCAGGAATATTAGCAGGGAGCTAGATCAGAAGTGGAGCAGCTGAGGCTCAGAACAATGCAGATACAGGATGCCAGTGCTGTAGGCAGCAGCTTTACCTACTACGCCACAACACCAGTCCCAATATTCAAAATCTTGCATACGCTGAGAGACTAGTCATGTTTCACAGATTCTTGCCTGAAGCAACCTCACTGTACGCATAAGAATGATGTGCCTTCCCCTAGACTAACATGTTCCCCTCCTTTCTGACCTCTCTTCTCTTCTTTTATTGCTTTTTTGGGGGTAAAAATAATGGTAGTGAGGAGAAAAAAGACATTTGGAGCCAAGGGAAGCTGTTAAGTAGGTAGCTGGAATGCACAATGATCCTGTTCTGTGTTGGGTGGAGGTGCTCATCAATAGCTGAAAGAACTGGCCCCAAAAGATATGCTGGAGAAAGTTTTTAGTGGGACTGAAGTTGTAATTTAGGATCATTTTTACCCTGTAGGCATAAACCTCTGGTTTTATAATGAAAGCCAGTGGAGAGTCTATTTTGCTAAGCGAGATTCTGCTGTAGAAAAAAATTCAGGACGTTTTTTGCTCTTTATAACTAGGGGGTCTCTTTATTTCTTATTAGTTTTATCCTTATTATATAACCAATAGTCATGATATTATAATAATCACAAGATCTTCTAGGTTTAAAAATTCATACACAAATATTTTATGATTTATTGGCAAATTCAAGTTTGGCCAAGCCAATGTGTGAGTAGATTGTGGATAATATAATTTTAAAACTAAGAATTTAGTAGGGAAACAAGCTAGGGAGAGGGGTAAAAAACACAGAGAAGAAAATAGGCCAAGAGTTAAAAGCTGAAATTTATCATTGTAAGACTTCAAAAATGGAGTTATTCTTGTCATTTTTTCTTACCTCCTTAACCATCACAATTATCCATTTATCACAGAGAATTTCAGTGGCTTTAAATATTAAAATACTCAGAATTTGTCAAGGGTAACAACTAAAATCTGAAACAATAGGCTTTCCTCTTTTAAAAGACTAACCAAGTAGAGTAATACAAACTTCCATTTTCTACATTGAAAATAAAATGATTAATTACCTCCTTGTGGATGAAAAACACGAGGCTGCACAAATGATGGCTTCACAACTTCAAACCACCAGAAGAGTTCTGCCATGAACACCAGATAATTACTCTATGTAGGAAAGTTAAGAAAACTTAAATTAGGTAAAACTTGACTATAAATTAATAAATAGAATTTTATTTTGTTTTATCTACTAAAAAATACAGGTTTAGATCTTATTCATCACTAGAGTAATATATATGCTATTGAACTTAGGATAGAATACTGTCTCTTGTGGGCAAGAATACAACCACTATTCAAATCCTCTTTGCTAATCTGCTGTCTAGTGTCAGAATGGTGGTCTAATTTGTCAAGTACGTATTAATATCTCTGGCTGTACAGAACTTTAAGAGAATATATAAGGCACTTTTCTTCCAAAGTAAATACAACTTAAACAGCTATTCACTGTTTGGGCACTCTTTAGAGAGATTATCTTTTTTAAAAAAATTAATTAAGATCTGTTCAGACCCTTAGAAATTTCTCTGAAAAATAATGAGGGGCCGACGCCATGGCTCACTTGGCTAATCCTCTGCCTGTGACACCGGCACCCCGGGTTCTATCCTGGCTGGGATGTCAGATTCTGTCCCAGTTGCTCCTCTTCCAGTCCAGCTCTCTGCTGTGGCCTGGGAGGGTAGCAGAGGATGGCCCAAGTGCTTGGGTCCCTGTACCCACATGGGAGACCGGGAGGAAGCACCTGGCTCCTGGCGTGCAGCGCCGAGTGTGGCAGCCATTAGGGGAGTGAACCAACAGAAGGAAGACCTTTCTCTCTGTCTCTCTCTCACTGTCTACAACTCTCTCTGTCTCTCTGTCTAACTCTGCCTGTCAAAAAATTTCAAAAAAAAGAAAAATAATGAGATATATTTAAAAATATCCCATTTATGTGCCAAACTCAACAGTAATCTGGACACTAAATAATATCACAGTTTAGAGTAGCTAATTCTTCATTTTGAAACATACAAGGGTTGGTGCTGTGGCTTAGTAAGTTAAGCATCTGCCTATCACGCTGGCATCCCATATGGGCGTTGGTTTCTCCACTTCCGATCCGGCTCCTTACTGATGGCCCTGAGAAAGCAGGGGGGGGGGGGGGGCGGTGCTGTGGCGCTGTGGCTCACTGGGCTAATCCTCCACCTGTGGTGCCAGCACCCCAGGTTCTAGTTCCAGTTGGGGCACCGGATTCTGTCCCGGTTGCTCCTCTTCCAGTCCAGCTCTCTGCTGTGGTCCGGGAGTGCAGTGGAGGATGGCCCAAGTGCTTGGGCCCTGCACCCGCATGGGAGACCAGGAGGAAGCTCCTGGCTTCAGATCGACGCATTTGGGCGGTGAACCAACAGTAAAGGAAGACCTTTCTCTCTCTCTCACTGTCCACTCTGCCTGTCAAAAAAACAAACAAACAAACAAAAAACCAAGCAAGCAGTAGGGGATGGTCCAAGTGCTTGGGTCCCTGTACCTGCCTGGGAGACCTGGAGGAAGCTCCTGGCTCCTGGCTTCAGATCGGTCCAGCTCCAGCCATTGTGGCCATTTGAAGAGTGAACCAGCGGATGCAAGACCTCTCTCTCTTTGTCTCTCCCTCTCTCTGTCTGTAACTCTGCCTCTCAAGTAAATAAATAAACAAGTATTTTTTTAAAGAATTATACAAAAACATTATTTACATAATTTAACATATCTACATAATTCTGAAAAGTTATTAATAGGGGTAAGCCAACAACATTTTATTTATACCAGAAAATGCAAAACAAATGCAGATTGGCTTAAAATTAAAAAGATGGACTAAGGGTCATCAAAAGCACATTTGTACCACCAGCTTACATTTTAAAATGTATATACCACAAAGGCTATAATTATCCAACATTTTAAAAAATATTTATTTATTTCAGATCAGAGTTACAGAAAGAGTGAGAGACAGGGAGAGAGGTCTTCCATCCGCTGGTTCACTCCCCAGATAGCTGCAACAGCTGGAGCTGGGAGGATCTGAAGCCAGGAGCCAAGAGCCTCATCTGTGTCTCCCACATGGATGCAGGGGCCCAAGCACTTGGGCCATCTTCCACTACTTTCCCAGGTCATTAGCAAGGAGCTGGATCAGAAGTGGAGCAGCTGGGACCTGAACTGGTGGTCATATGGTATGCTGGTGCTACAGGCAGAAGTTTAATCTACTATGCTACAGCACCAACCCCCATCCTAATTATTTTTAAAATTTATTTTATTTATATGAAAGACAGAATTACAGAGAGAGGTAGAGACAGAGAGATAGGTCTTCCATCCGCTGGTTCACTCCCCAGATGGCCACAATGGCCAGAGCTGTGCTGATCCGAAGCCAGGAGCTTCCTCCCACGAGGGTGCAGGGACCCAAGGACTTGGGACATTTTCCAGTGCTTTCCCAGGCCATAGCAGAGAGCTGGATTGGAAGAGGAGCAGCCAGACATGAACTGGTGCCCATATGGGATGACAGTGCTTCAGGCCAGGGCTTTAACCTACTGCGCCACAGCACTGGCCCCCATCATAATTATTTTAAACATGCCCCTTAAATTTTGGGTATTTAACATCTAATAGTTTCAAATTTATTAATATTTCATGTTTGTGATATCTAACTTCATATTGAATTTGTTTGAAAAATTATCACTGGAAATATGATTTTGCCTTCTTCCCTGATAATTATGAACAATTCTCAAGGCTCAATACACTCTCCCTTAGAGTTTAGGTTCTCATATTTAGGTTCTCATATTTAGGTGGTGAATTTCAACTAGTCATCTCTTACATGATAATTCTAGAAGGCCATCGTGTATAGGCAGTGAAGTAAAGAGGAACTGAGGGTGGCTCCTGAGTTTTTTTCTTGGGCAACCAATATTACCATTTCATGAGAGGGAGAAGCTTGCAGAAATAGGTAGTGAAAGAAATAAATATTATATTATTTATTTTATTATATATTTTTTAAAAATTTGAATATTTATTTTGAAAAAGTTATAGAGATAGGTCTTCCATTCACTGCTTCACTCTAGATGCCTCAATGGCCAGCACTGGGCAAGGCCAAAGTTAGGAGTCAATCTCTTCATTCCAGTCTCCCACGTGGGTGACAGGGGCCCAGACACTTGAGCCATCTTCTGATGCTTTTCCCAGGCCTTTAGCATAAGCTGGGTTGGAAGTGGAGCAGCCAGGACACAAACTGGTGCCCATATGGGATGCTGTTATCTCAGGTCGTGACTTTACCTACTCTGCTACAACTCTGGCCCCAAGATTATTATTTTTGAGATGTTCATGAGACACTAAAGTAGTCCTGTCATATAGATGGTTGAGTATAAGAATCTGGACTGTTCTACAGGATAATGTTCAGTGGTGAATACAATTTGGTAATTCTGTTACTTTACTTTCAGCATAAATTCTCAGAATATTCAAAGGTTGTATACAAACATGTACTGTTTAGAGCTGTCATTAAAATTTGTGACAAAAATATAATGAGAATGCTTATTACCCCTTAAAGCTGTGCATCTAATCTCATCCCTTCTTGCCTTCTAAAAAAAAATCTACATTTTTTTAGGCCAGTTATTGTGGCACAGCCAGTAAAGTTGCTGCCTGTGGTGCCAGTAGCCCATATGGGCACTGGTTCAAGTCCTAGTTACTCCACTTCAGATCCAGCTCCCTGCTAATGCGCCTGGAAAAGCAGTGGAAGATGGCCCAAGTGCTTGGGCCCCTGTGCCCAAGAAGGAGACCCAGAAGAAGCCCTATTGAGGCTATTTGGGGAGTAAGCCAGTGGATGGAAGATTTCTCTCTGTCTGTCTCTCTCTCTCTGTAACTCTGACTTTCAAATACATACATACACACACACATACATACAAACATACATACATACATATTTTTTAAAATTGAGGGGTTGGTGTTGTAGCACAGTGCCACGTTGGAAATACTTATTAGAGAGCTGACTTGAGTCTTGGCTACTTCATTTTTCCAATCCAGCTCCCTAATATCGCACCTGGGAAACAAGATGGCCCAGGTACTTGGGTCCCTGCCTCCTACATGGAAGACCAGAATGGATTTCCAGACTCTAGGCTTCAGCCTGGCCCAGCCCTGGCTATTGCAGCCATCTGAGGAGTGAACTGGAAGATGGAAGATCAATCTTAATCTCTCTCTCTCTCTCTCACTGTGTCAAATCTTCAGAAAACCCCACAGCATGAAACCTTTACTACATCATTCTCCAGGTTTTCCTCAGCCCTATCTTTTTACCTGTGCACAAACTTCTTTTCAAATTCTAATTTATTCACTTACTTGAAAGGCAGAAAGTGAAAGAGAGGGGAAGGGAGCACAGGGGAGAGAAACAGATCTCCTATTCACTGATTCACTCTCCAATGCTTGCAATGGTTGAGTCTGGGCCAGGCTACATTTGGCAGCCGGAAATGCAACCTGTTCTCCTATAAGGGTGGCAAGCATCAATTACTTGAGCCATCATCTGCTGTCTTCCAGGGTACATGTTAGCTAAAAGTTGAAATCAGAAATAAACACAGCACTAAAACCCAGGCACTCTTGACGGGAAGTAGGTGTCTCAAGCAGCATCATTTTTTTTTTTTTTTAAAAAGATTTACTTACTTATCTGAAAGCCAAAGTTACAGAGAGAGAGGGAGAGATTTTCCGTCCATTTGTTCACTCCCCAGATGGCTGCAAGGGCCTGGGCTGGACCAGGCCAAAGCCATCGGTGAAGAGCTTCTTCAAGGTATCCCACATGGGAGGCAGGGGCCCAAATACTTGGGTCATCTTTCGCTACTTTCGCTATTAGCAGGGAGCTGAATTGAAGTGGAGCAGCTAGGATTCCAGTTGGCAGCCACGAGGAATGCTGGTGTCACAGGCAGCTACTTAACCAGACATATCATGATGCCAGCCCCCTCAAGCAGCAGCTTAATGACTGAGCCAAATGCCCGCCCCTGTATAAACTTCTTTAAGAGCAAGCCCATGTTAACATTTTCCATTTTGTTCCTTCCAACTCCTTGATCCATTCCAGTCTGTTAATGCACCACATTATTCCTCTCAAACAGCATCTGCTCATCACTAATGACTTACATACGTCATAAAGTCATATAGATGCTTCATTTTACTTAACCTCTCAGCAGCATTTGATATTTCTATCTCTCTCTTCTTGGAAACACTGCTGGGATTTGTTGTGATACTATGAGTTAAACCACTGCTTGTGATGCCTGCATTCCATGTCAGAGTGCTGGTTTGAGTCCCAGCTACTTCACTTCTGATCCAGATCCTGGCTAATGCACCCAGGAAGGCAGCAGATGATGGCCCAAGTACTAGGGTCCTTGCCATCCATATGGGAGACCCGGATTGAGTTTCTGGCTCCTAGTTTCTTCCTTTGGTATCTACTGGGGCTGGTTTTGTATCCAGGATCCCCATGGATACAAAAATCTGTAAATGCTCAAATCCATAAAATACAATGGTGTGGTATTTACATATAATCCACACACATCCCCATTTATTTATAGTACCTAACACAATGTGATTGTTATATATAAATAGTTGTTATACTGTACTATTTAGGGAAAAAAAACAAAGTCTGTACATGTTCTATACAGATCTAAGCTTTTTTTTTTTTTTAAAAAAAGATTTATTTGAAAGGCAGAGTTGCAGAGACAGAGAGAGGTCTTCCATCCACTGGTTCACACCCCAAATGGCAGCAATGGCTAGAGCTGGGCTGATCCAAAGCCAGCAGCTAGTCTCCCATGTGGGTACAGGGGCCCAAGGGCTTGTGCCATCTTCTACTGCTTTCCCAGGCCATAATATCAGAAGTGGAGTGGCCAGGATTCAAACTGGCACCCATATGGGACGCTGCCACCTGCAGGTGGTGGCTTAGTACCTGCTATGCCACAGCGCCGGCCCCTGAGATCCAAGTTTTTAAAAATATTTTTGATCTGTGGTTGGCTAAACTCATGAATGCAGAGTCTGCAGATATAGAGGGTCAACTGTATTTATATAAGTTTGCATAAAAATAGAAAAAAGATTTAAAAAATATATGAACTGCATCGTGGTATATATTTGTTACTTGCTTTCTTCACTTAATGTCTTAGTTTCCATATCAATAAGAGTATCTTTACCTCTTTTCCTTTAAATAGCTCAACTACATTAGAAAACATATAAATTATGCCCTTATTAAGATATACTGTTTCTAACTTTTCACTATGGACAATTCCTAAACATGCCTTTTGTGGATTTTTTTAATAAAGATTTATTTATTTATTTGAAAGGCAGAATTACAGAGAGGCAGAGGCAGAGAGAGAGAGAGAGAGAGAAAGAGAAAGAGAGATTTCATCCACTGGTTCACTCCCTAAATGGCCACAACTGCCAATACTGTGACGATCCAAAGCCAGGAGCCAGGAGCTTCTTCCGGGTCTCCCACGTGGGTGCAGGAGTCCAAGTACTTGGGCCATCCTCTACTGCTTTTCCAGGACATAGCGGAGAACTGGATTGGAAATGGAGCAGCTGGGACTCGAACTGGCTCCCAAATGGGATGCTGGCACTGCTGGTGGTGGCTTTAACCACCACACCATAGTGCCAGCCCCATTCTGTGGATTTTTAAACTTAGATAATGTTAAACTGCCCTCTAAAATGACCACGTCGATTTATATTTTCATCAGGAGGAACAGACAGTGCTCATTCTCTATACCTCCACACGCTTGTTATTAAACTGAAAACAAGATGCCAAGCATTACAGATCAAGCAAACTCTCAAAGGCTAATTTAAGATATTCATAGAAGTCAAAGCTGTGGTTTTAATAATTTAGCAATGAACACAGAAAGTGACCAAAGTCCTTTCTGTAGATAATTATCTATTTTAAACATGCCTGACTTCAGAAAATATCTTTATATCAGCAGAACTATATATTATTTATTTAGAGTCCAAGGTATCAACTTAAATGTAATCTTTTAAAGTAAACTTTCTTTAAAAAGATTTTATTTATTTATTTGAGAGGTAGAGTTACAGACAGAGAGAGGGTTCACTCCCCAAGTGGCCTCAATGGCCAGAGCTGGGCCAATCCAAAGCCAGGAGCCAGGAGCTTCATAGGGGTCTCCCACATGGGTGCAGGGACCCAAGGACATGCACCATCTTCCACTGCTTTCCCACACTATAGCAGAGAGCTGGATCAGAAGAGGAGCAGCCAGGACTCGAAGTGGTGCCCCAATGGAATGCTGGCACTGCAGGCAGAGGCTTTCAGCCTACTACGTCATAGCACCAGCCCCCTTAAATGTAATCTGATGTCTCAATGTATGTGCATGTAGTGAGACAATAGTTCTCCCTTTGAAATTATAGTAGTATATAAATTTTTGAACAGACAAGTGACAGAAAGGAACTACTAAGAAATACATGGAAACAAGATTTCCTAACTTCCATTTTGATAGAAAGGACAAGGTGTCAATCTTAAAACAAATTAAGGCTTTTAATTTGATTAGTCAGATAGTAGAGGGTAGGTACTGGTTTGTGGAAATGGTAAACATGGGCTCTACCTTCCACCCCTGAACCTGGCAAAGGAAGAAGACAGAATTTAAAGCGCAAGGCACTGGCACCACTGTGAGAGAGATCCATTAACAGTTTCTATCAATGTTGGCTTTTCAGTGTCTGGCATGTAACAGGCTCTTACAGAATGTCAGTCAAACATCACGGTCGGTTTGGAAATGTTCTAACACTTACAATTACCTCCAATTTTTGTAATTTTACATTTTGCTGACAATCTTGTTAATATGACCTGACTTTCATTTTAATGAAACTCATTTCTTTCTCCAGAGAATGCCTTAATTTTGATTTGTTTTAATGATGCACATGACACTTGGTGGTAGTCTAGTAGATGCAAACAAATCCTAAAATTCTTCAAAAGCAATAGGTGTTCAGTTTGTTTCCACAATCTGCTTGCAAGTGATTTACCAAAACATAAATTATATCCAGGGGGGCTGCTTGTTCTTATAAATGTGCAGGGATCTCCCATTACTTATTTAACAAAAACAACTCTTCAAATAAATTACTACTTTAAATTCTGCCCCACTTCAGGCATTAAAAGAAAAAGCTCCCAAGGTTTTTTATAGCCATAATCATATTACAGAATATTCCGAATTCACTTTACATTAATGACTTACAAAAATATAATACTAATATTAATAAAATAATCTCTGAAGGATAAGAAATAATCTTTGAGGAATTAAAAATATCATATTAATGATACAACCTAACTTTCAAAAATATAATACAATTTTCAAAAATTCATTCATTGCTATTATTTTTAACTTCAATATAAGTAAAATGTTTCACTTATAAAGAAATGGTACTAACAATAAAATTTAAATTATTCTTTTCACAAAATCTGAAGGCAAGCACTGACCAATAGTCAAAGGACAATGAAGGTGACAAATTCCAAATAATCTGTTAACTAAAGAACAATTCTATATGATCTAGTGAGAATAAATAAACTAAATTTCAATCTCATGCTCAATGATTTAGTATACACATGAAAATATGTAGATCCATCATTTTGCATAACTCTATATACATATATAATAATGGTAGCTAAACCGTAGAAGCCTTATCTGTCAATTCTTAGCTTAATTAAAAATTCTTCAAGAAAAAGAAGGCTTCATTATTTATAAAGAATCTTACTATTTGTTAGTTTCTATCTATGGCTCATCATCTATTGTGATAACAGTGAGACAACAGATCAATTTTGCACATGACTCTATGTGGTTCTATACTGTAAAAGGATCTTAAGATAGTTGAGAGTATATTTAAAAATATAAAATAAGCACAAAAATAAAAAATTTTTAAAAACTTTTGATTGATAGTTAATCTATGAACTTAATGTAGCTCGATCATCTTTTTTTTTTTTTTTTTTTTTACCAAGCAAACTTTAACAAAGCAAAGAAAAAAAAAGAGACTAACTTAATGTACCTTTATGGATGAAGCAGCATAGAGCATATCTTCCAGGGTGAAATGGCAACACTGGTTCAAGTATTCTTGGCAAAATTCTTGAATCAGCTGGAGATTATACAGGCTATCAGCCAAAGACATAGTTTCTTTCAAACAAATATCTTCAAAAGGGAAAACAAGGTGATGACTTTGGGTAATTGGATAATAAGTGTTTCATAATTAGTAATGCAGAACAAATACATGATTATATAGTACCTGTTTAAAAAGCAAACACTGACATATTGTGGTCATGATAAAGATTTCCTTTTCTTAACTATCTTCCGCAAAATTATATATAAAAGTTATTTTTCAAAAATCTACTAGCATTTCTTGTTGTCTCAAAAATTTATTATCTATCTGTAGCTGAGAAGTACCTCCCTGTAACACTCACCCTCTAATCTGACAACACTGGGGCAGTAAAAATGAATAAGGGCAGCCAGCGCACAGCCATCTGTCCCATCCTTCAACAAATTTTCTACCAGTGGAATGCAAGGCAGCTGCTTCAGCAAGGTTTGCTCTTTTCTATAACGAGCCTACAATATAAACAAACAAGATAAAAATAAGTACTAAGCAACAAACAGGAAAAACAAATCAGTACTGTAGATCCTGTGGTGTCAGTAGTAACATATAAATCAGGAGAAATGAGGACTATTTACCAATATCCTTCTTTTCTAAACAATACTAGGTACTACCAAAGTAAAATATACAGCAACATAATTGTGGCTTCAAAGCTAAACAATATAGCAAAAATATTGTTAATTTAAATGAAATGACATTTAAATATAAATATAAAAATGCATCATAAAACATTTTGCAAATTTTGTATATAAATCATCAATTCTGTTCCTAATAATAAAATGCATTCACTTTAGTTTTTTTACTTTTAATTTTTAAAAAGATTTACTTTATTTGAGAGGCAGTTACAGAGAGAGAGAGAGAGGGAGAGAGGTCTTCCATCCTCTGGTTCTCTCCCCAAATGGCCACAACAGCTGCAGCCGCAATGGTTGATCTGAATCCAGGAGCTTCTGGTCTCCCACGTGGGTGCAGGGGCCCAAGCACTTGGCCCATCTTCCACTGCTTTACCCAGGCCATTGGCAGGGAGCTGGATCAGAAGTGGAGTAGCCAGGACTTGAATTGGTGCCCATATAGGATTCCAGCGTTGCAGGTGATGGCTTAACCTATTCCACCAACACTGGCCCCTCACTTTATATTAGACTTAAATTAAGTTCTTGTATAGAACACCAAAGTATCATTTGAATAGAATTACAACAGTTATCAAAATCAAGGGACAGGTAGAGGAATATTAAAAAAAAAAAAACCTTCCCAATTAAGTTTCATTATCCAACAATGAAGTATGATTTCCACTCTCCCTCGGTTAAACAGTAGAAACTTTGTTTTCTCAAGATAGTTCAGTATGGCTGGACATAAAATTTTAAGACAGTTTTCTAAAAAGACAGGCTATAAAACTGATTAAGAGAACCATCTCTTAAATCAGGTTACCTGAGCTCAGAGCCTGGTTCTGACACCTAGCTTTGTGATCTTAGACAAGTTACTTAAATGCTTATTTCTACTAACAGTACCTACTTCATAGAACCAGTGGAGGATTAAACAAGATGCTGGTACAGAGTGCTGTGTACACTGCTGTGCACACAGCAAGCAAGCAATAAAGACTAGCTGTTATTAGCAAGCAGATTTCTTCAAGGCAAGAAAAATAGTGCTACAGATTCAGTGAAAGTGCATCCTAAAGTATTTTATCAGCAAAATGTATGATTATATAGGTTCCTGATATTTAAGTGATTATTTTTAACAGGGGAAAACAAGTTAAGATCGAAGTCGGCGAACCCTAAAGGCTTCCATAGCCTCGGCAACTCATGACTAGAGCCTAGGGAGATTACTGATGCCATAAACAAGAGTGTCAAATTGTTAAATCAACATCAGGAGTCACTGTGCACTTACGTCTCATGAGGATCTGTCCTTAATGTGTTATCCAATGTGAAATAATGCTATTACTAGTACTGAAACAGTATTTTTACACTTTGTGTTTCTGTGTGGGTGCAAACTGATAAAATCTTTACATAGTATATACTGAATCAATCTTCTGTATATAAAGATAATTGCGAATGATTAAAAAATCTTGGTGTTAAATTGGGAATTGCATAGATAATTAATCAATTCTTTAAAAAAAATCATGTAGGATCTCTGTCCTTAATGTGCTGTACATTGTGAATTAATACTATAACTAGTACTCCAACAGTATTTTCACTTTGTGTCTCTATGTGAGGGCAAACTGTTGAAATCTTTACGTAATATGTACTAAACTGATCTTCTGTGTATAAAGAGAATTGAAAATGAATCTTGATGTGAATGCAAGGGGAGAGGGAGCGGGAAAGGGGAGAGTAGTGGGTGGGAGGGAAGTTGTGTGGGGGGGAGCCATTGTAGTCCATAAGCTGTACTTTGGAAATTTATATTCTTTAAATCAAAGCTTTATATAAAAAATATATATATAATTCTGAGATGTAATACTTTTCTGAGAATGAAAACAGAAAAGTTAGAATTTATTGAAAGAACATTAAACATTCGGTGGCAAAATTAGATTTCTTTTTTAAAAGATATCCCTCAGAAAAGCATATACATTAACAAAGAACAACATATTTATTCCTTCTTCTCTTTTACTGGTTACTCAAGGACAAGATCCATGGAAAATGTTTTCCTCTTCAAGATTTTTGGAGGAGTTTGTTCTTATTAATCAGTGCAAGCTACACATTTGTGTTTAATCGCGTATCCCAACTCATAGAGTACCTATATTAAGAACAAAAAATTAGTTACATATACTATAGATTCTCTAATTTATTGCTTTTCTTAATTTGCTGCCAGGACAGTTAAAAATCAACCATGGAAAGGAGAGAAACAAAAAAGAAATCAACCTGTAGCATCTTCTAGCCTTTCTCACCTCTTGGCTCCTCACATTATTTTCTTTGGTCATTGAGAATGAAAATAGTCTGCCTCTTGGACATGCTCTAAACTGGGTTGGGACTTGGTCCCAAATTTCACTCTCTAGGCCTAGTTTTCAGCCTAGGATCCAAACTGGACTAGCCAAAGCACACAGGGTCATGGAACACAGAACTGAATTGTGTGATTTTTCTATTCCCCTCTGCCAAGTAGCACTTCTGGACAAAGCGTATGCACACACATATACACCCATATTCAGTTTCACATGGTATTAGCAGTAATTATAATGATTTAGGCTAGACAATCAGAGAATTATGAGTTGCATGTAGAATCATTTTCCTGAGACTCTATCCTAGAAGGTATACAATGAGACGCCACAAAGTTTGTGTAAAAGTGGAATTAAAAGGAAGAACGGGGCAGGTATCTGGCCTGGTAGCTAAGACGCCAGCTAGGATGCTTGAATCACATAGTGAGGTGCCTGCATTTGAGTACCAGCTCTGCTCCCAATTCCAGCTTCCAGCTAATGCATACCCTAGAAGGGCTCAGGTGATGGCTCAAATAATTGGGTCCCTGCCAGTCGTGAGGGAAACTCTGACTGAGTTCTCAGCTCCTGGCTGCAGCCTTCTGCTCAGGGCTGTTATGGACATCTGGGGAGTGAACCAGCAGATGGGAACTCTGTCTCTGCCTGTATTTTTCTCTCCCTCAAATAATTTTTTTTAAAAATAAAAACTATATATTTTCAAAATAAGCTCCATCAAATTCAAGACACCTTTTTTAAAATAATTGTTTTATTTATTTGAAAGATAAGAGTTATAGAGAGAGGTAGAGCCAGAGAGAGAGAGAGAGAGAGAGGTCTTCCATTCCGTTGGTTCACTCCCCAAATAACCACAACCACCGGAGCTGAGCGCATCTGAAGCCAGGAGCCAAGCCCCTCCTCTGGGTCTCCCATATGGGTGCAAGGGCCCAAGGATTTACGCCATCCTCCACTGCTTTACCAGGCCTTTGCAGAGAGCTCGATTGGAAAAATAGCAGCCAGGACTCGAACTAGCACCCATATGGGACACCAGCACCACAGGCTGAGGCTTTAATCCACTGCGCCACAGCGCCAGCCCCTAACACACTTTTCCAAGAGATGGTTCCAGCCATTTAGTCCATCTGTCTCTAAAGAACTGAGGGGGGTTGGCGCTGTGGCATAGTGGGTAAAGCTGCTGCCTGCAGTGCCAGCATCCCATATGGGCGCCAGTTTGAGTCCCAGCTGCTCCACTTCCAACCCAGCTCTCTGCTATATCCTGGGAAAGCCACAGAAGATGGCCCACATCCTAGGGCCCCTGCACCTGCGTGGGAGACCAGGAAGAAGCTCCCAGCTCCTGGTTCCTGGCTTTGGATCGGTGCAGCTTTGGCTGTTGTGGCCTCTGGGGAGTGAACCAACAGATGGAAGACTTCTCTCTCTGCCTTTCAAATAAATAATCTTAAAAAAAAAAAAAAAACACCTGAGGTTCCTGGAAATTTAAATATGCCAATGCCATAATTATTACATTATTAGTGAAGAAAAATGAGTGCTGTTTGAGGATTTTTTTTAAGATTAGGAAACAAAATTGCTCTTATTCGATAAGAGGAATGAAAGATGCATTACTGTGGTAGAAAAGGACTCTCTGGGGCTTTTCTGGGTGTGTTTCTGCTAAAGCTTTGGTTTTTCTCAAAACATTCTTTGATAAGTAGATGTTACTGTTCCTGGCCCCCAGGAAGCCAACAAAAGAAATGACCTGAGTATCCCTCAAAACTTCCTTCACACCCTTTGCTCTTGATTGACTGGTCCACTTCTGCTGTGACTGGACCACTTCTTCCCAGCCATGGGTCTGATTGTGCTTTACCTTTCAGGATCTCACTGGCAAAGCCACGTTTCAGCTCCTTCTACAATTTTTTGAAGAAATGTTTCAAGATTTTGATCCCATTTGTTTAAAATTCCCATTGAAAGCTCTGCTCATCTGTAGCTGATCTGGGAATAACAGTTTTGGTTCCAATCGAGCAGAAAGTTTTGTTCAACTTTAATTTTTCAGTCATAATTGTGTAAAATGAACCAACTGAGATGTAAGTGTTGGCTATTGTTTCTGCTTTTTATTGCTGGTCCTCTTCAATTAGGGCATAAATAAGATGAATTTTTGCCCTTACAAATTGATGTGGATGGTCCGCCACTGTGGGCTTTGTGTCCCTTCCTTTTTGAAATTTCTATATTTTCTATTTACTTATTTAATTTATTTGACAGATAGAATTAGACAGTGAGAGAGAGAGAGAGAGAGAGAGAGAGAGAGACAGAGACAGAGAGAAAGGTCTTCCTTCCATTGCCTCACCCCTCACCCTTCAAATGGCCGCTATGGCTGGAGCTACACTGATCCGAAGCCAGGAGCCAGGAGCTTCCTCCTGGTCCCCCACGCGGGTGCAGGGCCCAAGGACTTGGGCCATCCTCCACTGCCTTCCTGGGCCACAGCACAGAGCTGGACTGAAGAGGAGCAACCAGGACTAGAACTCTGCACCCATATGGGATGCCAGCGCCGCAAGGCAGAGGATTAACCAAGTGAGCCATGGTGCCGGCCCCTATATTTTCTTTATATTTGCAAAATATCCAAGGTATGTGTGTGTGTTGGGGGGGAAGTATAGAAGGGGAGGGGGAGAGAGAGAGCTTCAAACTCTGGTTCACTCTCCAAATGCTCACATCTGAGGCTGGGCCAGATTGAAGCCAGGAGCTGGGATCTCGATCTTGGTCTCCTACTTGGGAGCCAAGGACACAGGAAGCTTGAAATGAGAAATGGGATGAGGACTCAAACTCATGCACTTTGATTTGGGATGCAGGCATCCTAAGCAGTGTTTCAACTCCCACACCAAACAACTGCCCCTTACAGCCCACCCTTATTCCTGCTTGAAACAAGTTCTTCAATTCTTAACTGTTGATTTCTTTGGAACACTGTCCCTAGAAACTTTTTCTAAAGCATCAGTGATGTCATCGTTTTCTCATGCAAGCTTCAGTGTATATTTGTTTTCTTTTTTAAAAAGATTTATCTATTTATTTGAAGGTCAGAGTTAAACAGAGAGAGGAGAGGCAGCGGGGCGGGGCGGGGGGGGGGGAGGAGGAGGGCCTTCCAAGCACTGGTTCAATCCTCAATTGGCTGCAATGATCAGAGCTGCACCGATCTGAAGCCAGGAGTCAGAGCTTATTCTGGGTCTCTACATGGGTGCAGTGGCCCAAGGATTTGGGCTACCTTCTACTGCTTCCCCAGGCCATAGCAGAGAGCTGGATTGGAAGAGGAGCAGCCAGGACTCAAACTGGCACCCATATGGGATGTCAGCCCTGCAGGCGGCAGCTTAATCCATTCTACCACAGTGCCAGCCCCTCAGTGTATATTTGGCATTTGATCTTGCTTCAATTTAAAGAGAATTAATGCTGCTCTGATAGGCTTATTTCCAAACTGATGTCTTATCCTTCTTAGTGCCTCAAACTAAGATTCTGTTCAGACATGTGGTAACAAGTCAGCATTTTATTTTGGTACAAAAAATATATATATTTTTAAAGATTTAGAAAGGAAGAGTGATAGAGGGAGAGATAGAAAGATCTTCTATCTGCTGGTTCACTCCCCAAATGGCTACAATGGCCAGGGCTGGACCACGCCAAGGCCAGGGACCTAGAACTCTATCCAGGTCCTCTACATAGGTTGCAGGGGTCCCAGTGGTCATCTTCTATTGCTTTCCCAGGTGCATTAATAAGGAGCTGGATGGGAAGGGGAGCAGCTGGAGATTGAACCAGTGCTACAATAAGGGATGTCTGCATCTCAAGTGGTAGCTTGACTCACTGTGCCACCACACCAGCCCCAGTGCTGAAATCCACGCCTAGTTTTTTCATGATACACCTTCTTCCATGAGTCTTTTGAAGATCCCTCTCATCAAATAAATCTAATTTAAATCCTGAGGTTATGTGTAACTCTCATAAAGTTTATCTTTAGTTCATCAAAATTATAGTGACTTTTATACTTGAACATGTTATATGCTTTATAAACTCAACACACAAAAACATTCACTGTTTTTTCTATAACCTTAGAAATTCTACATTTAAAAGGAATATTTTCTATGTTTCAACTTTACAGTGTATTACTAAGTCATATTCTTATTCCTGAAAGATCAATCCTGCAAGTCCCCTCAGAATTTAACAGTTTAGATGCAGCACTGGTGAAGACACAGAGACCCTTCTGCTTTTATAATCACATAGAAAGTACTAGTAGCCTCTATAATTCATGCTAAATAGGAAATGATTCTGTCAAAAAGGCGGTTTTAAAATATGAAATATGCATGCAATTAAAATCCATTTATTAAAATCACTAAAATTAATGAGACTCTACATTCATAAAATTGCTTTTAACATGAATATTGACAAGATTGGCAAACATATGCTTACTCTTTAAATTATTTTTAAAACTTCTAATCCAAACTTTGATCTTTGACCTTTCCACTTTATATTATAAATTACCTTAAAACCCAACCTACAGCCAGTTACTAACAGAATTATATGAAATGACTGTAACACCAAGACAAAGACAGCATCATTCCACAATGACAAATATGGAGAGGAAATTGAAGTAACTGAGCAAACTTACTGGAACCAGTTTCCAAAACCATTTGGAAGGAGACTTCAGAGGAAGCAGTGGAAAAAAGGTAAAGGGAAAATTTATCAGAATTATTTTTAATTAATAAGTTATAGTAAAACTTATGAAAGGAGTCTCAAGTATTCTTCTAATAATATTTCTTCATATGTTAATAATTTAGTGAAAAATATACAGATAGGTTCATTTTAGAATACTTAGGATATGTTCTATAATTTGGCAGCAAAGAATTTTATTTCTGAGTTCTGAGATCATAGATCACATTAAAACATCCATATCATAAAAGAGAAGTAAAAAGATTCTAGGGCTATATTTGCAAAAATAATTGTCAGACATAAGCAGACCAAGTCTGGTAAGACAATATTCTTCCCAAGGAGAAAGGAAGAAAGACCATTTCAATAAATACAAGTATTTATACAGCAATGGGATAGAATTTACCAAAATGATCATTTCTTTCCACCATCTATATTAAACATTTTCTTTCAATTATTGGGAAAAGTTGACAATTCTTATCAGTTAAGATTTTCATAAGTTTCTAATACAAGCAACTACTTATATAACAGGGGCTGGAACTGTGGTACAGTGGGGTTTAAGCTGCCATTTGCAATCTGGTGTCCCCTATGAGTCCCAGCTGTTCTACTTCCAAAGCAGCTTCATGCTAACATGCCTGGAATAGCAGAGGAAAATGGCACAAATTCCTGTTAAAAACTAATGAATCTAGGTAAAGGGTTTATGATAGTTCTTTTTACTATGCTTACAACTTTTCATGCATTTGAAATTATTCCAAAATAAATATTATAAAGTTCTACTAAGGATTTACTGATCTAAGCCTTAATTGAGTCTTGTGTTCAAATACACAAGGCTATTGACATGTACAACTGTTGAGGAAATCAAATTGTTACAGCACCCTTAGGCAAAGATTAAAGCCATGGTGCCATCTTTGAACTTTAAAAAGTATGTAAAATGAGAAGTTCCTCACTGAACTACATTAAGTGAGTCAATAACAGAACAAGAATATATTCCAGGTTGGCATGTTGTGTTTCCCATAAGGGCAAGTTAATTATTGCCAAAAGCTAAAGGTATGTCGGCAATAGGTGTAAAAAAAATGAATTTAATGAGCACTGACCAAAGAAGCTACCACATGGGTAGATTTGGAATCACTAAACAGAATCTCAGGGGCAGGATTCTAAACCAAAAAGAATGATCTAATTGAGGCAAGTCAAGTCTTCATAATTTTTAACTGAAATAATGGCAAGAAAAAGGAAGTCAAGATAAATCTAACAAACCAAATGATATGTTTGAGAATACTGTGCTATATTTCAACATTGTTTTATATATTTATATATGTATTAAATAGTCAACCAAGTACAGTTATAAGTTACAAATCAATGGCTTCCAAAGTATGCTCCAAACAACCTAACTCTATGGAGTTTTAGTATATGTCACTTCTAAGAGTGACCAAAGATCAAAAACCTTTGGGAAGCAGCCAGACAAGTTCCTTGAACCTTTACTGTACTAAAATAGACTGTAACAGCCGGCGCCGTGGCTCAATAGGCTAATCCCCCGCCTTGAGGCACCAGCGCCCGGTTGGGGTGCCGGATTCTGTCCTGGTTGCCCCTCTTCCAGGCCAGTTCTCTGCTGTGGCCCAGGAGTACAGAGGAGGATGGCCCAAGTGCTTGGGCCCTGCACCCCATGGGACACCAGGAGAAGCACCTGGCTCCTGGTTTCAGATCAGCGCAGTGAGCCGGCCGCGGCGGCCATTGGAGGGTGAACCAACGGCAAAAAGGAAGACCTTTCTCTCTGTCTCTCTCTCTCTGTCCACTCTGTCAAAAATAAAAAAAATTAAAAATTTTAAAAAAATAGACTGTAACTTAAAAAAAATATTTTATTTGAAAGGCAGAGTTGCAGATGGAGAGATCTTCCATCCACTGGTTCACTCCCCAAGAGGCCACAGCACCCAGGGCTGAGCCAGAAACTTCATCCAGGTTTCCCACATGATTAGCAGGGGTCCCAACACTTGGGCCATTTCCCACTGCTTTCTCAGGCACATCAGCAGGGAGCTGAATCAGAAACGGAGCAGCAGGGACTCTAACTGGTGCCTGGCTCTGTAGGCAGCATCTTAACCCAGTGCAGGCTCCCAAACCGTAATTCTTAAAGGGGCACTGACTAGATAGTGTTTTTCAAGTGTACTTGACTTCAAAGTCCTTTTCTCAAATAGTATCTTAAAGTACTATCTGAAGAAATAGAATTTGAAAAATAAGCAGGTTACAGTTACTAACTGCTAAGTAACTTTTGTCAATGGAGAAATTCATACGGCTAAAATAATCAAGCAGAGACACACTAAGAGCATTAAGCCGCTGTCTCACTGGAAGAATGTAGTCTATTCTGAGGCCCCACCTTCAAGTGACAAGCAATTAGAGCTCAGTGAATGTCTTCTCTCCAAAGCTAATTCCCTGATCCCTTCCTGGCAGATATCTCACAAATATTTTTCTTTAGTGTATCTTTAATATTTTGAGAAACATTAAACTTCACTACATATAACTAGTATTATAAACTTCACAACACAAACCCAGGAATTCACAGCTCTTTACAAAATGCCTGTGAAATGGAACTACTAGTAATTTAATATGCCTTTACTACGACTTTTACCTGCAACTTAGTGTTTCTATTTATGTTATTCCTTGTGACCTCGTGCCCTCTTTTCCAAATAGTATAAACGCTTCTCAAATCCCACATCCTCTAGAAGACCTTCCTAGATATTTCACTAACAAGGTTATGATAAATCTATGGGTAACATACATATAGAAAAATCTATAATAACCAACCACTTACTTTTTTCCAATAACCTTCTTCCTTTGAGTCCCTTATGTTTACTTTAAAATACTGGAAGGGAAAATTGAGACTCTTTCTAGTTACAGAATTTAGGAACCACTGAATCTTTACAGGTGAAGAAAACCAGTGACTCTGTAAAGGTCATGAAGCTGGTAAGTAGCAGAATTACTAAGTACAGTACTCATTTTACCCTAGCACTTTGCACACACTCTTTAAGAGAATGAATGTTGGGCTTAAAGACATCCCAGCTATAAACTTTAGAGATGTTTAAAGTAGAATTTCCAGATTTAGCAAATAAAGCTTCAAGATGCCTTTGTAGCTTACAACAAAAATGTATGTACTATTTATCTAGAATTCAAATTTAATTGGGTATCCTAATTTAGAGTGGGAAGGAGCACTGGAAGCAAAAAGAGTGACTTGAGATGGTAACATTAGTAAACTGCTTAAACAAAACATATTCCCAAGACAGTGCTATCTGAAATGCTTAAGACAACTCATCTAACAATCAGAGATAACTATCAAGGGACCTAACATTCAAACAAAATACTTTTGGAATCTTCAATTTTGGTCCAACACTAAAAATACATAATACAGTACAAGTATCCTTCAACATACACATAGATGAGGGTACTTCAAAAAGTTTGTGGAAAATCAAAAGGTATATTTATTTTGGTAGAAAAATTTCTGAAACCCACATATACGGGGAATCCTCTGAATATGCACAAAATGCATATTAATACATGAAAAATCTGTAAGTATACGTCAAATATTTTATACCAAAATAAACATCTTTTAATTACATTTCCATACTTTTTTGAAGTATGTTTGTATTTTACCAAGAATATGGCTATGTTTAATAAAACAAATTCTTTTGAACTTCTGAGTTGACAGGAGTTCGGCAAGGACAAAAGATAAGATACATTATCATCCAATACCACAGGTTTTCTTTATAGCTCAATAAGTAATAGACAACAGGGCTAGGCATCTGCATATGTCTTACTGGGAAAGCTGGCTGAAGCAGATGGAAAGAGTGGAGATTTCCTATCAAGCTATCTTATTCTGTTTTCCTAAAAGGAAAAAAGGAATCACAAATTTTGCTTTGGCAGGATTTAAAAGTCAAGAATGGATTGGTATTTCCAGCCAAACCAATTAGTTCAAGTGCCAAAATCACACTGCTAGGTAACATAGCAAGACTACTTTCCGTAGTTTACTGTGTGACAGTGTTTCCTCCTCATAATCACACCTGTACAGGTAGTAAGATGATGTCAAATTCATACTTATTCTCACAAAGATTATAGCAATGAAAAAAGATAAAGTTCAATAAAAATAAAGATGCAATTGACATGTATTTGCTAAAATAAAAATGTGTACAACCCTAAATACCTAAAATGAATCACTCACACAATC
Source organism: Sylvilagus floridanus (assembly GCA_949820135.1). Classification (NCBI taxonomy): domain Eukaryota; kingdom Metazoa; phylum Chordata; class Mammalia; order Lagomorpha; family Leporidae; genus Sylvilagus; species Sylvilagus floridanus. The sequence continues at coordinate 87,355,967 of OX463240.1, forward strand.
ATTTATATATATTCAAGCACTCACTGAACAAATATTGGTTGAAAGTTAACAAGTACAATTGCATGGGCTGAGTGCTATGAAAAAGTCAAAGAGGTATGTATAAGTAGTGTCTGGGGGCTGGCACTGTGGCGTAATAGGCTAAGCGTTGGCCTGCAATGCTGGAATTCCATATGGGCATCAGCTCGAGTACTGGCTGCTCATCTTTTGATCCAGCTCTCTGCTATCGCCTAGGAGAGCAGTGGAAGATGGCCCAAGTATTTGGGCCCCTGCATCCGCATGGAGACCCTGAAGAAGCTCCTGGCTCCTGGCTTCAGGTTGGTCCAGCTCTGGCCATTGTAGCCAATTGGGGAGCTAACTTAACCTTTCTCTATGTCTCTACCTCTTAAATAAATAAAATCTTTAAAAAAATAATAATTAGTGTCTAGATTCCTACTGCATTTTTCTTCTTCTTTTTTTTAACGGTATATTTATTTTGAAAGTTACAGAAATAGTGAGAGAGAGAGAGAGATCAGTCTTCCACCCACTGGTTCACTCGCCAGATGGTCTCAATGGCCAGCACTGTACCAGGCCAAAGCAAGGTTCCAGGAGCTTCATCCCAGACTCCCACATGGGTGGCAGAGTCCCAAACACTTGGGCCATGTTCTGCTGCTTTCCAAGGCCATTAGTGTGGAGCTGGATCCAAAGTGGAGCAGTCAGGACATGAGTTGGTGCCCATATGGTATGCTAACATTGCAGGCAATGGCTTTTCCCGCTATGCCAATGCCAGCCTCTGGTTGTTTTTCTTAAAGGTCATCTGGTTGTCTGAAATACAAACAGTATGTTTTTCCCATAGAAATAATTTTTTTGGGTCCTATGTCAGCATATAAAATCTCCACTAGTTCATAATGCACATCCAATGCATTTAACCACTGTATGAGGGTACTTCAAAAAAGCTTCAGGAAAAATTGAAAGTTTATTTTGGTAGGGAAAAAAACTCTCTGATAACTATGCATAATATTTCATAATGCACATTTTCCAGGAACTTTTTTGTATAACCTCATATTAAAAAGTCAAGAGTTCTATGGGAAAATTCATTAGAGTTATAACTTAGAATGATGCCAACTTACTCTTAATATGACCAGAGCCAGGAGCAAATTGGAGTGGCAGGACTATATGTTATCACCAAGACAAAGATTTCAACTGTCATAGTATGGGAAAGAGAAAGAGCGGAAAACTAACATGAAAGACCTGGGAGAGATTCGAGGTGAGAGATAGGGAGGAAAACTGGTTAGAGGCAGGAACATGACATGTCATCTGGGATGACAGAAAAAGAGAAGAGTTTCATTCTCCTGTACCTTTAGCAGAAGGCACCTCAAAAGAGGTTAAGATGAAGGATTGAGCATGGATCATGTTTTTAGGAGATAGTAAGCTAGATGGGGGAAATCATCATGATCCCAAAACATCAAGTTTAGACAAAATTTAGGTGGTTCCCCATAAAGTTTTTCTATTGGCCTGGTTAATACACAAAATAGGTTTTCTCTTTCCTTCATTTCTTCTTTTTCTTCTTATGGATGTATGAATGACTAATAAAATAACCCCAAAGAATAGAAGCACTCTGTAACAATGAAGAGATTTACATAATCTAAATGAAAAATAAAGTTTTTGAATAATTATAATTTCTTACAACTCAACTCCAATAATGCATAATACATTTAAAGGACTCTACTACAATACATTTAAAACGATATAAGATATTGTTTTGAGTCTAAATACATGACACACACACAATCAGTTTTCAAAGGATAAAACTCTTAAAAACATGTTTGAGATTTTTTTTTTTTTATTTATTTTTTTTTTACAGGCAGAGTGGACAGTGAGAGAGAGACAGAGAGAAAGGTCTTCCTTTTGCCGTTGGTTCACCCTCCAATGGCCGCCGCGGTCGGCGCGCTGTGGCCAGCGCACCGCGCTGGTCCGATGGCAGGAGCCAGGAGCTAGGTGCTTTTCCTGGTCTCCCCATGGGGTGCAGGGCCCAAGCACTTGGGCCATCCTCCACTGCACTCCCGGGCCACAGCAGAGGGCTGGCCTGGAAGAGGGGCAACAGGGACAGAATCCGGTGCCCCGACCGGTACTAGAACCCGGTGTGCCGGCGCCGCAAGGCGGAGGATTAGCCTGTTGAGCCACGGTGCCGGCCCATGTTTGAGAATTTTTAAAGAATGAATCTGTTACATGTTACTGTTTCTTTGTTCCTCCAAATTCTATAACTTGAAATTCTGGGAATTTTTTTTAAAGGTTGTTCATATTAAAAGTCATCAGAAAGGCAGAAACATTTAAAATTGCTTTCTTGTTGTTTCATGTATTTTACCAAAGAAAGGCAAACATTTATTTTTGCCCAAAGAACATCAGAAATTGAGTTCTAGTCATCAACAGTTTTTCCACAAACGCTATCATCTAATTAATTTGCATTTTGTACTCCTACTTAGCGTTTATAGAATGGTTTTCTAGGGTGTAAGTAGCATCACTAAGAAATAACTTAACAAAACATCTGTTAACATTTCCTAAAGTAATACATATGTGTGAATATATATGAACTCATACAGGTACATCTTTTCCTTTGAAATGTATACCTTTTGACCTCCAGGAGCTTCAACTGTGTGATGTTCCTTCAATTTTTGTTCTTGTTCCATTATGTCTTTCAAATGTTCATTTACCTTAAAGAATAAAGACATTAATTTGAACTTATACTGAAATTTAACAATGAAATAACAAATACCTTAAAATGCCTATGGTCAGATCCTTGCTATCAAATATCAGTATCACGTAAATGAAGAATATTTCATTTTCACAACCAGAAAAGAGTATTTTACAGGTGCTTCATTTATTTATTTATTTATTTTTGGACAGGCAGAGTTAGACAGTGAGAGACAGAGAGAAAGGTCTTCCTTCCGTTGGTTCACTCCCCTAATGGCTGCCACACTCGGCACTGCATGCCAGGAGCCGGGTGCTTCCTCCCGGTCTCCCATGCGGGTACAGGGACCCAAGCACTTGGGCCATCCTCTGCTACCCTCCCAGGCCACAGCAGAGAGCTAGACTGGAAGAGGAGCAACTGGGACAGAATCTGACGTCCCAGCCGGGATAGAACCCGGGGTGCCGGTGTCACAGGCCGAGGAATAGCCTAGTGAGCCACGGCGCCGGCCAGATGCTTTATTTCACATTCTAAAATTAATTAAGCTATCAAATACCTGTTGAGCATCTGTTATATGTCAGGAACAGAGCAGAGTGCTAGGAGGAAAAAAAAAGTACTTGATAACATTAGTTTTAATGTTTAGGAATCAAAATAATACTTTATTAAAGTAAAAAAAAACTGACAATCTACAACTAGTAAACAAAACTATTTTCATCAGAATTAAATATTTTTATTATGGACAAAAAAAACCTGTAAATCAAAGTCAAGCTGTGATTTCACAGACACATTCATGGATGGATCATGAACAGGTTTAGTGTAGTCATGAGGCCACAGTGAGAACACACATAAAATAGCTGCACCTGAGACCAATTTTGAGAGCAGGCCTGATTTAACTTTTATCAGATTATTCAAGTAGCCCGTAATCAAAAAAGTTAAACAGTCCATCTGGTGCACAAACTATTTACTGAGAAGACTAGACAATTTTGGATTTTGAATTAATGATTTCAATAGGATCACTCTGGTAACAAAGAGTCCAATTTACTCATTTTTTTTTTTCAACATATCCATAATGGCACTCTAGAAAATACTAATGTCATTGGCCACCAGAACTTTCAATTTCTACTTTGTTTCTGGCACTTGAGAATTTCCTTTTTTTAACTAGCTTTATAGTATAAATTTTTCTAATTTTATCAAGCATGTCCAGGTACAACCACCTGACATATTGCTAAAGACATTTTGTGGTTGATATGCGTGCTATAAAACATTTTTATAATTTTCATGCATCTTTCATAAAGCATTTTGGTCTATTTACCAAAGAGGGGTAGGAGAAAGAAGACAGGACTAAAATCTGGGAAAGTTTATAACTTTGTTTTCCCTTATTTTACTTAATATTTTTAAAGATTTATTTATTTATTTCAAAGACAGAGTTACAGAGAGAGATCTTCCGTCCGCTGGTTCTTTCCCAGGAGCATAAGCAGGGAGGTGGATTGGAAGTGGAGCACCTGGGACTTGAACTGGTGCCCATATGGATGCTGGCTATGAGGGCACTGGCTTTACCTACTATGCCACAATGCTGACCCCTTTCTCTCTCTCTCTCTCTTTTTTTTTTTTAAAACACATTTGTTTATTTAAAAGGGAGAGCAACAGGGAAAGATTTATCTTTCATCTGCTAGTTTAGTTCCCAAATGGCTCCAATGGTGGGGGCTGAACCAGGCCGAAGCCAAGAGCCCAGAACTCCATCTGGGTCTCCTATCAGTGGCAAAGCCCCAAGTCCTTGGGTCATCACCTGCTGTCTTCCAGGTCTGTTATAAAGGAGGTGGATTTGAAGTAGAGTGGCCAGAAATTGAACTGGCACTCTTACATGGGATGTTAGTGTGGCAAGGAGCGGCTTAATCAGCTGTGCTACAACACTTCCTTTCTCCATTCTTACAGGAGAGAAGAGGACAGTGATGCTGATGCAGAGGCTTACAGATTTGGGAGTTATAAGACATAATTCCCACCTGATGACCTTCCACCCCTGGTCTCAAAATGGGACAAGGCAAGGTAGGCTGACAGCGGTAGGTACAGCTGATGGTGATGAAGGAAGTGTTCCATAAAGTCTGAGGATTCATGGAGAAAGGATTCAACAGTCACCTTGAAGTACGGAAAAGCAAATTTCTTAGCGACACACTGGTTGGACTGGCTGTGACTGGGTGTTCATTTGAAGTTTGTGCTTAAGAATTTGAAGTGAAAACTGCTTTCTTGTGTAAATGTCTCCAGCAATATATACCTCCACAGGTTCAAAGAGAGCCAACCTGGGTAACAACTCAACCATCTGAGTTATTACCAGAGACTAACAGAGAGGGAAGATGAGAAAGAACTGACGGTACCTGCAAGAATCCAAATCAAAAAGAAGAATGTGAAGTCAAGCGAGATTGTGAGAAATCAATAGGCTTTGAAATCTTAAACTTGAATAATTTTAATAGGGGGGAATGTAAAGCAGATGAGTTGGAAAGATAGGAAGAATTGTTCAAGAATGGGAAATTTACAATGGGATGTGATGCTCATATAGCTCTGACAATGAATAGGTCTAAGACGTGACAATGATTCTCTGTGGCTGAGAAGTGAAAAAAAAGATCACTAAAGATGAAGAAATAAAGCAACTCCATGGGTCCCCCACGCTGATACTGGTAGTATGAAAAATTTAAAGGGACCTCAGTGTTTTTTACACTTAGCTGCCTGTAACAATCTTCACATGAGTATTTAAGAAAGGATGCCTGGGAGCTGGCACTGTGGCTCAGCGGGTTAAAGCCCTGGCCTGAAGCACTAGCATATCATATGGGCACCGGTTCTAGTCCTGGCTGTTCCTCTTCCGGTCCAGCTCTCTGCTATGGCCTGGGAAAGCAGTAGAAGATGGCCTAAGTCCTTGTGCCCCTGCACCCGCATGGGAGACCCAGAAGAATCTCCTGGCTCCTGGCTTTGGATCGACGCAGCTCCAGCCATTGTAGCCATCTGGGGAGTGAGCCAGTGGATGGAAGACCTGTCTCTCTGTCTCTACCTCTCTCTGTAACTCTGTCTTTCAAATAAATAAAATAAATATATATATATATATATATATAAAGGATGCCTGAAGTGATAATTTCTTTAAAATCTGTCCAGTGTAGACCTGTAGATCAGGTTTCATTTTCTCTAGGGTGACAGGTATAATGAAAGTGGATGGAGAAGAATTAACTATTCAAACTGGAAACAGGGATGATAAATTGATAATTTAAGCACAATTCACAGTTTCACAAAAATTTCCAAGAGAAATTTATAATCAATATGATCTTGTGCAATATGTTCAAGTAAACTTAAGAATCCCATAACTAGAATGTGAGAAAATTATTTTATTCTTGAATTAAAAAACTATTTACTGAACACTCAACACTCACTATGCATAGCTCCTATTCGGAGTACTCTGAATTCTACAATAACCTGTGTGGAGGGCCGGTGTTGTGGCATAGTAGGCTAAGCCTTCACCTGCAGCACAGGCATCCCCTATGGGTGCCAGTTCATATCCCAGCTGCTCCTCTTCCAATTCAGCTCTCTGCTATTGCCTAGGAAAGCAGTGGAAAATGGTTCAAGTGCTTGCTTGGGCCCCTGTGCCTGTGTGAGACTCAGCAGAACCTCCTGGCTCCTGAACAACTCAGCCCTAGCTATTGCAGCCATCTGGGGAATGAACCAACGTATGGGAGACTTCTCTTGGTCTTTCCCCCTCTCTGTCTGTGACTCTACCTCTTAAATAAATACTTACATAATAATAATTTGTTGTGAACTATGTTAATCATTATTAAATGTAGTTATATACTGCTGAATATACAGAAATCTATTTTCTTCATTCCAACAGGTTCTTTTTTAATAAAAAAATTTTAAGTGAATTTCACAACTTAAGTTTTCACTTTGATTTAAAACAGAAAGTAAGGGAGTTGCAATGACTAATTTAGGGTTTTACTTTTTCTGATTATGAGACTTTTACTTATATTATAATCTTACCTTATTTATCCAGTACATGACAGCATCCTCGATATCGTAGGGCAGATCCGTGGCTTGAAAAAAAGTTGAATATTGCTGAGCACATGCAATTACTTTTTCTATACTGACCATTTCTACAGTGTAAGCCATCATTAAAGTATCTATCATGGCCAAATGTGCACTCTGAAAATACAAAACAAGAACAAATAGTTAAAAAATTACACTTATAAATCTCTGCTTATTTATTTTGAAATAGTAATAACCTTACAGTAAGCAACAAGAGAGCTAAAGTCTATAGAATACCAGCCTTAATTGTAAAAAGCATAAATTGTACATGTTTAGGATAGCTAACTGAATCAAACATTTATTCAGATACTTATTAAACTATCCAGCTCTCTGTTATGGCCTGGGAAAGCAATGGAAGATGGCCCAAGTCCTTGGGCCCCTGCACCCTCATGGGAGACCCAGAAGAAGCTCCTGGTTCCTGGCTTTGGATCAGTGCAGCTCTGGTTATTTCAGCCATCTGGGGAGTGAATCAGTGGATAGAAGACCTCTCTCACTCTCTGCCTCTCTGTCACTCTACCTTTCAAATAGATCTTTGAAAAAAAAGATTATATACTATGATACCAATCAAAATACCAAAGACGTTCTCAGATCTAGAAAAAAATGATGCTGATCTTATACAACAGAAACAAAGCTGGAGGCATCACAATGCCAGATTTCAAGACATACTACAAGACAGTTATAATCAAAACAGCCTGGTACTGGCACAAAAACAGACCTGTAGACCAATGGAATAGAACAGAAATGGCAGAAATCAATCCAAGCATCTAAAACCAACTTACGTTAGACCAAGGAGCTAAAACCAATCCCTCGAGCAAGGACAGTCTTTTCAACAAATGATGGTGGGAAAACTGCATTTTCATACGCAGGAGTATGAAGCAGGACCCCTATCTTACATCTTACACGAAAATCCATTCAAAATGGATTAAAGACCTAAACCTATGACCTGATACTATCAAATAACTAGAGTACATTGGGGAAACCCTGCAAGACACTGGCACAAAGAGTTCCTGGAAAAGTGTAGGCAGCCCATAAACAAGTCATAGACAAGTCAAGGTCAGTCTTGGCTTGTGGAATTCCTGGGATGAAAAATGTCACCTATTCCCATGCTCTAGGAGAATGATCAAACAAGAACACTCCGCTAAAATTAACTATGTGACTTTTTTTTTTTTTTTTTGACAGGCAGAGTGGACAGTGAGAGAGACAGAGAGAAAGGTCTTCCTTTGCTGTTGGTTCACCCTCCAATGGCCGCCACGCTGCGGCTGGCACATCGCACTGATCCAAAGGAAGGAGCCAGGTGCTTCTCCTGGTCTCCCATGGGGTGCAGGGCCCAAGCACTTGGGCCATCCTCCACTGCACTCCCAGCCCACAGCAGAGAGCTGGCCTGGAGGAGGGGCAGCCAGGACAGAATCTGGCGCCCCAACTGGGACTAGAACCGGGTGTGCTGGCGCCGCAAGGCGGAGCATTAGCCTGTTGAGCCATGGCGCTGGCTAAAATTAACTATGTTATGACTGTGTTGTAGAAAGCCTGATAAGTTGCTTGTGTATGTTGTTAACTTCTGTATTGCCTTGAGCTGCAGCTGGTTATGTATAAAATATCACTGAGACACTGGAATAAACGAGCCTTGATCAGCCTTGTTGTCTGGGCTCCATTCTCTGCGCCCTTGTCCCTCTTTTCATTCCCACTCCCTCCTTCAGGTTCCGTTCAACAGGTGCCAGATGCAGCTGGCCCACATCAGAAAAGACCCCAGAGACACAGGCAATCAAAGCCAAAATAACCAAATGGGATCCATCAAATTGAGATGCTTCTGTACTGCAAAAAAACAAAACAAAACAAAACAAACTCAGGAAAGTGAAGATGCAGCCGACAGAATGGGAGAAATTATTTGCAACCAATGCAACAGATAAAGAATTAATAACCACAATATATAAAGAGATCAAGAAACTCTACAACAACAAAACAAACAACCCAGTTAAGAAATGGGCCAAGGACTTAAACAGACATTTTTCAAAAGAAGAAATCCAAATGGCCAACAAACACATGAAAAAATGCTCAGGATCACTAGCCAACAGGGAAATGCAAATAATACCACAATGAGGTTTCACCTCTCTTCAGTTAGAATAGCTTTTATACAGAAATCAACAAACAACAGATGCTGGCGAGGATGTGAGGAAAAAAGTACCCTAATCCATTGTTGGTGGGAATGTAAACTGGTAAAACCACTATGGAAATCGGTTTGGAGATACCTCAGAAATCTGAATATAGACCTACCATATGGTATCCCACTCCTGGGAATTCACCCAAGGGAAATAAAACCAGCAAATAAGAGTTATTGCACCCCCATGTTTATTGCAGTTCAAGTCATAATAGCTAAGACATGTAATCAACCTAAATGCCTGTTAACTGAAGACTGGATTACGAAATTATAGGATATCGGGGCCGGCACAGTGGCGAAGTGGGTTAATCCTCCTCCTGCAGTGCCAGCATCCCACGTGGGTGCTGGTTTTAGTCCCAGCTGCTCAACTTGCAATCCAGCTCTCTGCGGTGGCCTGGGAAAGCAGTAGAAGATGGCCCAAGGCCCAAGTCCTTGGGCCCCTGCACCCACATGGGAGACCCAGAAGGGGTGCCTGGCTCCTGGCTTCGGTTCAGCATAGTTCCGGCCATTGCAGTCATTTGGGGAGTGGACCAGCAGAGGGAGGTCCCCTCTGTCTTTCCCTCTGTCTATAACTCTACCTCTCAAATAAAATAAATAAAATCTTAAAAAAAAAAAAAAAAAGAAATTATAGGATACGTACTCTATGGAATACTACACAGTGGTAAAAAAAAAAAAAGAAAAAAAAGAAATCCTGTCCTTTGCAACAAAATGATGCAACTGGGAAATACACTTAGTGAAACAGGCCAGTCCCAAAGGGAAAAATACCATATGTTCTCCCTGACCTGTGATAACTAACAGAGCACCTAAAAGGAAATCTGTAGAAGTAAAATTGACACTTTGAGAAAGGATGACTGAACAGCCCTTGTCTTGACTGCTGAGGAACAGTTTTGTTTTCCCTCTTAATGGAGAATGGGACTGGGAATGGGAGAGGGAGGAGTAGTTGGGGAGGGAGGGTGGGTACGGTGCGAAGAATCACTAGTCTTAAAGTTGTACTTATGAAATTTGTACTCATTAAATAAACGGTTTCTTTGGGGGAAAAATGTATATGAGCTGCTTTTTCCTATTTTTGATGTCATAAGCATTTACTCATAACTTACAATTTACAAACTTCACATCTACAAAGTAAAAACTAGATTCTACTTTTTTTTAAAGATTTATTTATTTATTTGAAAGGTAGAGTTACAGAGAGGCAGAGGCAGAGAGACAGACAGAGAGAGAGAGGTCTTCTATCTGCTGGTTCACTCCCCATATGGCCGCAACGGCTCCAGCTGGGCCAATCCAAAGCCAGGAGCCAGGAGCTTCCAGGTCTCTCACAAGAGCGCAGAGTCCTAAGCACTTGCACCATCCTCCACTGCTTTCCCAGGCCATGGCAGAGAGCTGGATTGGAAGTGGAGCAGCAGGGTCTTGAATCGGTGTGCATACAGGATGCTGGTACTGCAGGTGGTAGCTTTACCCGCTACACCACAGTGCCAGCCTCTTGATTCTACTTCTAAAATATCTCTTGAATCTGCCCTCTTCCTTATGCTGATTTAGACTTAAACACTTCTCATACCTGAAAAAGGCAAAAAAAAAAAAAAATTCTTTAATGGATTCTCCTGTCTCCAAGTTCTTCCTCATCTAAACATCCAGCACAGGACTTCTAGTCTTTCCTTTGGCTTTTTTCCTTTCCTTTCCTTTTTTTTTTTTTTTTAATATATATAAGAATGCTATATGGATATGAACAGGCATTTTTCAAAGGATGAAATACAAGTGGCTGACACATGAAAAAATGCTCAAGATCAGGAGACATCAGGGAAATGCAAATAAAAACCACAATGAGGTTCACCTCACTCTAGTTAGAATGGCTATCATCCAATAATCAAAAAATAGGGGCTGCTGCTGTGGTGTAGCAGGGAAAACTGCTGCCCACAATGCCAGCATCCTATATGGGCACTGGTTTGTGTCCCAGCCACTCCACTTTCAATTCAGTTTCCTGCTAATAGCCTGGGAAAAGCAGTGGAGGATGCTCCAAGTACTTGGGCCTCTGCTACCTACGTGGGAGACCTGAAAGAAACTCCTGGCTTCTGCCTTTGGCTTAGCTCAGCCTTGGCCATTGCAGCCATCTATGGAGTGAACCAGTAGATGGAGGATCTCTCTCTCTCTCTCTCTGTCTCTCCCTCTCTATCTCTAACTGTGTCTTTCAAATAAATGAATACATCTTAAAAAACATAACAAATGCTGGCAAGGATTAGAGAAATAAGTATCCTAACACACTGTTGGTGGGAATGTAAACTAACACAGCCATTATAGAAGACAATATGGAGGATTCCTAAGAATTCTGAAAATAGATTTACCATATAACCCAGCCATTCTACTCCTGGGATTTCCAAAAGGAAATGAAATCAGCATGACAGTTATCTGTATCCCCATCATTTATGATATATTAAACTTTAATAATAGAAAAATATAAAATATAATGTTGAGTGGAAAAAAACAACACTACCATAATAATGTAATATATATGAGGGACAGGAAGAGAAAACAAATGAATAAAAGAAAAATTCAGTAACTGCCTTGTTATAGTGCACAAAGTACACATAAATCAATAGTGTACTTCAAGTATTGGGATACTCAACATTAAATGTAATCAGTAACACATTTTTCAGACCAAAGCTCATTTCATTGATTACTTTAACTTTCTAAATTGAAAAACAAAGTCCAGAAAATGCCATTACTTTGCTGACTTATTTCTACATTATTGCCACTCATTTTCAAACTAAGAATTCTCATACTTTAGGTTTTTTACTCTTTATTATATAATATAGTAAATAGAAAATTATATTAAATTATATTTAATGGCAAGTATATACATATTAGATCTAGAAAAGATCATCATTAAAAAAATAACCTCAAGGTTAAAATCAATCAATTTAGAGCTAGAAGGTTCCACATCAAATACACATGTTTAGGGGAAGGCATCTGACTTGGTGGTTAAGGTACCCGTGACCCATATCAGAATGCCTGGGCTTGAATCCCAGCTCCAGCTCCTGAATCCAGCTTCCTGCTAATGGAGATCCTGGGAGGTAGTAATAAATGCCCAAATCACTGGGTTTCTCTGCCTCCCCATAATGGGAGACCTGGATTGATCCTTGGTTCCTGGCAATGGTTCAGGATGAGGGGCATCTGGGGAGTGAACCAATGGATGGGAGCTCTCTCTGTCTCTCAAGCAAATTTTTAAAAAATATACATATTTAATTTTGTACTAAATCATTAAGATCAGAATAATAATAGCTAACACTGTTTTCAACGTGTAATATTTTCAGTATTTATATTAAACTAATTTAATACAACAACCCTGTGGGATAAACACTGCTTTTTGTTTTTTGGTTTTTTTGCTTCTTATTTTAAAAATTTAATTTAAGGTATACAAATTTTATGTATTTCCTATATACACAATCAGGAACATAGTGACACTTTCTACCCTCCCCTCTCTTTGGCCCATGCCCCTACCCTTCTTCCTCCTCCCTCTCCTATTCCCATTCTTATTTTTCACAAAGATGTATTTTCAGTTAACTTCATACTCATAAGATTAACTCTACACTAAGGAAAGAGTTCAACAAATAGTATGAAGAAAAAAACACTGCCTCTCTACAGTCGAGACAACTGTTGTAAACAATCATCGACCCTTAGAGAGTCAATTTCACTCCTATAGATTACTTTTCAGGTAAGAAAACTGTGTAACTTGCTGAAGGTGATGTAGCAAGGGAGTGGTGATGTAGGGATTCAAACCTAGAAGTCTGGCTCCAGAGCCCAGACCACGGAACATGACACCTGCACATGTTAATCCCAATCTTCTATACTTTCACTGCAGTAGGAGGCAACAGCATCACAGACGAGACAGTACACATGAGGCCACCAGGTGGCACAGCAGATCATGACTCCTAAGAGCAGCAGTAGAAAAGCCAGGTTATGGAAGAAAAAGCAGGAATGCTCCTTAGCATTTCAATGAAGGGAAAGGATTTGGAGGATGTGGAACCTCAGGGACTTTGCTGGGTGACATCCAAAGCAAACATTAGGTTTTTGATTTGTGTTACAAGGTTTCTATTTTTGCTTTCTCCAAGCAATGGAGAAAAATAAGTCACTTTTATGTATTAGAGATAAAAGTTACAACTATTAAAGAAAGCAGAACTTTTAAGCATTGTAAGTTTATCAGTCTCATCGGTTAATAAGATATTTTAAGTACCATTTATTTATATACAGGTTTACCCTGTTTCATTAACCTTTTAATTTAACATGAAGATAAAATATCACAACTTTACTAACGAGATAGGTCATCCTATCTATGAGGTAATTAAGATTTGGACTGCGTGATGTGCATTTGGTCACATAGTAGGAGTTAGAACTTGGAGACAAGACCTAGGTCTGTTGTCAAAGTTCATATAATTTTCAGTACTCCATGGTGGCCCTAGTATTTCACAATAAATCTTTGTAATTATGTAGTATTAATTTGCCAGAGAAGTATATACTAAATTGTAACACCAATTATTACTTCTAAACATTTGATGTTAAACAATTCAGAGAGTAAATTAAAACTGAAGCTTCCAATCCAAAGACATTCATGTATGGAATTATGTTGGTTTAAAACTGAATTAAGGTTAAAATTAAATAGCTTTACCATAGGCTGCAGAGGTAAAAATCATAGTAATGCTATCACAGCACTGCTAATGTCCTCAGCTCTGCTACACCAAGAATACTGTTAACCCATCAAGCACTGACCTCCTTCTTCTCAAGGCTCAAATGGAATTCCCAGAACAAGCAAATAAGCAGGAGACAAGAACAAAGGAATTAGCAGAACTCAAGAATACTTCATCATAGATAATTACCATCTGACCTTAGCTTTTGGCTTCTGGGTATCTCATCTAAATATGGTCTAGCTGCAAGCTGAAATAACATTCAGGTATGTCACCACTCTTGCCTTTTAGGATTATAAGAATTTTTCTGTGTAAATCTCTAAAAAGTAAGTTTTAGCAAACTAAATTAGACTGGTTTTCATTTAACCATTAGAAGAGAAAATAAATGACAGAAATAGTTCTGCTTTGAAAGTACATTTCCTTCAGTTTAATTACTATATTACAGAACAATTTGAGCATAACATGAATTTCAGTTTGTTTACACTTATTTTGTTCACCAAAAATACTAGGTTAATGCAAAAAAGTTGCAACCAGCCATACTGAGACATATGGGAATACACAAAATGCACAAATCCCTCAGATAATCTATTACCTACTACCTCAGTGCACCACATGTGACATGAATCATACCCTCATCTTCCTCATCTGGTGTTAAAACTTTTTCTGGTGTGTTCACTATCTGTCCCATTTCAGAGAAGCCTTCTTCCATCATTCTACTAACTCACCTGCTGTAACCATTCTGATGCCTCTTCCACAGCAAACTTCAGGTCTTTTTCAAGTGGAGTGCCAAACATACCACAGTATCTATGTGTTTCCTAACTATTCATGTGTAAAACTGTGCTATTTTTATTAAGTTCTTATGATTTAAGAAAACTGACAATGATGAAGTTTGAGTACTGTGCTCTCGCCCCCTTTTTCTCAAAAGCCCTGTGGTATATTTACTTCACAACTTCGCATTCTGTAGCGATTTAAGTACCATGTACCAGAGTACTTCAAGAAGTCTGTAGAAAAATGGAAATTAAAAGATCCGTTTATTTTAGTGCAAAAATATTTTGAAGTCCATTCATAGCTTTTTCCTAACATGCATTTTTCATGAAATTTTTGAAGGTCCTTTGTATGCAAATGTTTCAAAGAATTTTTGCACCAAACTAAATGGATTTTTTTTTTTTTTGACAGGCAGAGTGGACAGTGAGAGAGAGAGACAGAGAGAAAGGTCTTCCTTTTGCCGTTGGTTCACCCTCCAATGGCCGCCGCGGCCGGCGCGCTGATCCAATGGCAGGAGCTAGGTGCTTCTCCTGGTGTCCCATGGGGTGCAGGGCCCAAGCATTTGGACCATCCTCCACTGCCCTCCCTGGCCACAGCAGAGAGCTGGCCTGGAAGAGGGGCAACTGGGACAGAATCCGGTGCCCTGACCAGGACTAGAACCCGGTGTGCCAGCACCGCAAGGTGGAGGATTAGCCTATTAAGCCATGGCGCCGACCTAAATGGACCTCAATTCTACTTTCCATCAACTTTTTTGAAGTACCTTTGTATATCACATTATTGACTATACTATACACAAAATGACCCAAGGAATCTAGAACTCTTCATAAAACTACATATTGAATAGAAATAATTTTCCAATAAAGTAATACCTTTCAAATTGAAGTAATGAAAAATGTGTTAAAACATCTGATGTTGTATCCAGACTGGAAAAAATAGAAGTTAAACTGTCTCTATTTGCAGATGATATGTCCATATATATAGGAAACCCAAAAACTCTACTAAAGGCAATAAGAAACAAGAGTTCAGTAAGGATACAGGATACAAGATCAATATATAACAAGCAATTACATTTTTATACATATATACTTATAATGAACAACCCAAAAATGAAGAAAATATTTCAATTTATTTATTTAATTTATTTGACAGAGTTACAGACAGTGAGAGACAGAGAGAAAGGACTTCTCTCTGTTGGTTCACCCACCAAATGGCTGCAATAGCCGGACCTGCACTGATCTGAAGCCAGGAGCCAGGTGCTTCCTCCTGGTCTCCTCTGCGGGTACAGGGGCCCAAGCATGGGCCATCCTCCACTGCCCTCCCGGGCCACAGCAGAGAACTGGACTGGAAAAGGAGCAGCTGGGACTAGAACCAGCAGCCATATGGGATACTGGTGTCACAGGTGGAGGATTAACCAAGTGAGCCATGGCGCTGGCCCCAAAAATAATTCAATTTATAATAGCATCAAAAAGAACAAAATATTTTGGAATAAATTGAACAGAAGTTATGAAGCTTAAACTCTGAAAAGCAGAAAACACTGTTGAAGTTAAATATCTATATAATGGGCCAGCACCATGGCTCACTAGGCTAATCCTCCGCCTGCGGCGCCGGCACCCCGGGTTCTAGTCCCAGTTGGGGTGCCGGTTCTGTCCCAGTTGTTCCTCTTCCAGTCCAGCTCTCTGTTGTGGCCCAGGAAGGTGGTGGAGGATGGCCCAAGCGCTTGGACCCTGCACCCGCATGGGAGACCAGGAGGAAGCGCCTGGCTCCTGGCTTCGGATTGGTGCAGTGTGCCAGCAGTAGTAGCTATTTGGGGGGTGAACCAACAGAAGGGAGACCTTTCTCTCTCACTGTCTAACTCTGCCTGTCAAAAAAAAATCTATATAAGTCATCCCATGTTCATAGATTAGAAGACTTGGTATTGTAAGAATAGCAATATTTCCCCCCAAACTGATGTACAAATTAATATAATCTCTATCAGAATTCCACACAGTTTCTGTGTAAAAACTGACAAGCTGATCCTAAAATTCATATGAAAACTGAAAGAATCTAGGATAGCCAAAATAAGAAAAATGAAATAGGGGCCAATGAGGTGTAGCAAGTTAAGCTACAACCTGTATTACTGGCATCCTATGTGAGTGCTGGTTTGGGTTCTGGCTTGCCACTTCCAATCCAGTTCCCTGCTAATGCACCTAGGAAAGCAGTGGATCATGGCCCAAGTGATTGGGCCCCTGCCAACCATATGGGAGACTTGGACTGAGTTCCTGGCTCCTGGCTTTGGCCTAACCCTGCTCTGGCAATCTGAGGCCATGTGAGGGATTAACTAGTGGATGGAAGATCTCTCTTTCTCTATAATCCTGCCTTTCAAATAACCAATAAATCTTAAAAAACAAACAACAACAACAACAACAAAAACAACAAAAAATACCAAAGTAGAAGCACTAACAATTCCTATCCTAAAGCTTACTATAAAGCAACAGTAATCCATACAGTGGGGTTTGGTATAGACACAAGGATCAATGTAAAAGGACTGAAAGTTCAGAAATAAGCCCATGTATCTATGATGAATTGACTGACAACGGTATCAAGACCCTTCAAAGAGGAAAGTACAGTTTCTTCAACAGTGTTAGATCAACATATAAAAAGAATGAAAAAACTTAATTAAAAATGGGCAAAGACTTAATGAGAACCTAAACCACAAAACTCTTAATCTTCATGATTTTGTATTTGGCAATGGATTCTTAGATACAACACAACACAATAAAATACAAACAAACCAACAAAAAAACAGATAAATGACTTTTTCAAAATTTAAAAGTTTTGTGCTTCAACAGATAGTTTCAGGAAAATAAAATGACAGCCAATAGAATATGAGAAAATATCTGCATATTCTAAAATTGATAAGGGACTTATATCTAGAATACACAAAGAACTCTTATAATTGAATAATTAAGACAACCCAATTTTAAAAAAGACATAATATCTGAATAGGCATTTCTCCAAAGTAGACAAACAGCCAAAACAAATAGGGGAAGATGCTCAATGTTAGCTATTAGGGAAAAGCAAATCAAAATCACATTGAGATGCACTTGAAAATCCCATATAGGATGGCTGTAATAAAGAAGTCAAACAAAAACAGCTGTCAGTGAGCTCATGGAGAAAGTGGAATCCTCATAAGCTGCTGGCAGGACTGTAAATTGGTGCAGCCACTGTGATAAGCAATTTGGCAGTTCCTCAAAAAGTAAAACAATTATCATTTGACCCAGCAATCCACTCTTAGGCATATAACCAAAAAAAATGAAAACACGTCCACACAAAAACTTGTGCAAATATTTATAACAGTATTATTATTTATTATAGCCAAACAGACAGAAACAATCCAAATGTCCACCCACTAAGGAAAGGCTAGCAAAATACTGTATACACACATAATAGATTCTTTTTTTAAGATTTATTTTATTTATTTGAAAGAGTTACAGAGAGGTAGAGACAGAGAGATAGGTCTTCCATCTGCTGGTTCACTTCCCAGATAGCCGCAATGGCCAGCATTGGGCCAGGCCGAAGCCAGGAGCCAGAAGCTTCATCTGGGTCTCCTGCGCGCAGGGTGGGAGCTCAAACATTTGGGCTATCTTCTGTTGCTTCTCCCAGGCCATTAGAAAGGAGCTGGCTTGGAAGTAGAGCTGCTGGGACATGAACCAGCACCCATATGGGATGCCAGCATCATGGGCAGCAGTTTTACCCGCTATGCCACAATGCCAGCTCCACAAGTTAAGGGTTTTTAAATGCAGCTTATCAGACACATATAGGAACTGCATACTAGTAGCCAAATGTATGCAGTAGTAGGCAAAGAACAGTCAAATATATATATATATTAAATAAAATATAAAATATATTACAGGTTTTAAAATATATATTAAATATATGTATTAAATATATATTAAAATAAAATACATATAAATATATTAAATAAAATATATATTAAATAAAGAAATATACATATTAAATAAAGAAATAGGAGTGGGCACCGTGGCACAGCAGGTAAAGCCACTGCCTGCAGTGCTGGCATCCCATATAGGTGCGAGTTCAAGTCCCAGCTGCTCCTCTTCTGATCCAGCTCTCTGTCATGGCCTGGGAAAGCAGTAGAAGGCCCAAGTCCTTCAGTCCCTGCACCCACATGGTAGACCTGGAAGAAGCTCTAGGCTCCTGGCTTTGGATTGGCCCAGCTCTGGCTGTTGTGGCCATTTGGGGAGTGAACCAGCAGATGGGTGACCTCTCTCTCTGTAACTCTGACTTTTAAATAAATAGATCTTTAAAAAAACAAAACACTTCATTTTTTTTTTTTTTAAAGAAACAATTTAGAGAAGGGGTTCCGGATGCAGCTGATCCCTAGAACATTAAATCACAATTTCCCTGGCCTCAATTGATTCACCAAATCTCCAGAAAGAGACCCAAGAATAGCATACTAACAGGGATCCTGCTCTTAATAACCCCTCACAGTAACAAGACATTAACCCTTCTATAGTGTTTCCAATTATCACTCTATAGTCAAAAGGCTTCATGATTTTTCAGGGCCTACAAAACAAGTACAACGTTCTTTAAATAATATTCTTCTTCAAGATCTTAAAATAATCACTCTTTATCTTCTAGCATTTCTCTATGTAAATCCTATAGTCTAACAGCCTAGGTTTAAGAATAAAGACTGCTTAAACAGAGTGCCTGGGTTCAATCCTGACCCTCCCACCTACTAACTACGCCATACCTGGCAAATTCCTTATTTTCTCTGTGTGTCAATAGCTTAATCTGTAAAATGAGGTGACAATAATAAAAGGTATTTCATGCCCTGAAGATAATATGATGTGTCAAAAATAGGATTAGGGGTTTTGACAGCTGTCAGAATCAAAATGGAGTCTCTTTCATGTCTAAATAAATAAATAAAGCTGGGAGATTATGAAGGAAGGAACCTCGTATATGTATGCTTGATAATATGAATTAGCATAAGACTCAAAAGATACTGCAACCTTAGACAAAAAATAGTTCTGCACAATTTTAATCATAGACTGGCACCACCCTGGTTATTGAGCCTTGTAGCCAAAGACTTGATATATTACACAATATCTTATGTAATTCTCCTTATTTGCTTTAAGAAATTCCCCTTCCCTCAACTTCCTTGAAAATGTACATGTTCCTGTTGCAACAGTGTTCCCAAATGAACTTAGTTAATCCTCTGGGGAGCTCTGCTATTTGGTTGACATATTTGGTGTCAGAAGCGGGATCAAAGCAAGCTAATCTAGAACGGACTGGCAGCCCCTGGAACCAGCACGTTACTAAGTAAGCCCTTCTACCTTCTCGCTCTGTGAGCGGCTCTTTCTGCTTTGGTGAACCTCTTCTTCGATTCCCGGGCCTTTGGTGAGTTCCTTTTTACTTACTCAGGATCTCACTAGTTGAACACTCCCTTATCTGGCTTCCCTCTTGGGACTATAAAAGACTTTTGGACAAATCCTTTCTGGCATAAAGACAAGTACCCTTCTGACTTCAGCAGTCTGTTTTCTACAGAATTTACAATTTTGTGTAAGGACTTCATTTCTTTTTCTGGTGAAGTTTAATTCTGTGCACCCAGTTTAATATTGTGTATAATATACATATATAGTTTTAAAATTTTGTGAGCTCTCTTTATTTTGCTTGGTTATGCATACCTGTAATTGACTTGGATCTCTTACTTTTTTTCCTCCTCCTATTGGTTCTTGACTTCTCCTAAGAACAAAAAAACAAACTTTCTAAATGGCAGGCTCAGGTTGGCTAAAAACTAGCAGGGCAGTCACCACCATCTGAGGGACTCCAGTCTCTGGAGATAAAAATTCCCATGAGAAAAACAAGCTGGCCACAGACAAGAATACCACTTGGGGCACCTGCCATGCAACAGGGCATAAGATTTTATTTGTTCTTAAGATATTAAGAGGCCAGTGCCCCAGCTCACTTGGCTAATCTTCCACCTGCGGCGCCAGCACCCTGGGTTCTAGTCCCAGTTGCTCCTCTTCCAGTCCAGCTCTCTGCTGTGGCCCAGGAAGGCAGTGGAGGATGGCCCAAGTGCTTGGGCCCTGCACCCGCATGGGAGACCAAGAGGAAGCACCTGGCTCCTGGCTTTGGATTGGCACAACACACTGGCCGTAGCAGCCATTTGGGGGGTGAACCAATGGAAGGAAGACCTTTCTCTCTCTAACTCTGTCAAAAAAAAAAAAAAAAAAGACACTAAGAAACAGATTTAAGGGCCAGCGCCATGGTACAGTGGATTAATCCTCCACTTGTGGCGCCAGCATCCCATATGGGCGCTGGTTCTAGTCTCAGCTGCTCTTCTTCCGATCCAGCTCTCTGCTATGGTCTGGGAAAGCAGTGGAAGATGGCCCAAGTCCTTGGGTCCCAGCACCCACGTGGGAGACCTGGAAGAATCTCCTGGCTCCTGACTTCGGATCAGCGCAGCTCTGGCCATTGCGGCCATTTGGGGGAGTGAACCAGTGGAAGGAAGAACTCTCTCTCTGTCTCTTCCTCTGACTGTCTGTAACTCTACCTCTCAAATAAATAAATAAAATCTAAAAAAAAAAAAAAGAAAGAAAGAAAAGAAACAGAATGAGATCTCTAAATTCTAGAGCATGCAGAGTCCCAGCACCACAATCAGTGCCTTAATCTGCTGTGCCACAACGGCAGCCCCAAGATGGAAATTTAAAACTTGACTAAACATGCTAAAGGTGCTGGTGAAAAAGTAGATAGCATGCAAGAACCGATAAGTAACATATTCAGAGATGGAAACCCTAAGAAAGAATCCAAAAGAAATGCCAGAGCCAGAAACATTGTGCAGAAATGAAGAACACCTCTGCTGGGCTTATTACAAGATTGAATATGGCTGAGTTAAGAAACATCTGAGCTTAAGGATTTATGAATAGAAAGCTCCCAAACTGAAAAACAAACAGAATAATCACTAAAGAAAACAACAAAAGAATATCAAAGACTATGGGACAACTACAAAAGCTGTAACACATACTTGATGGAAACCTCAGAAGAACAGAAAAAAAAAATATTGAACCAATAATGACTGATAATTTTCCCAGATTAACGCCAGATGCCAAACCACAGAACCAGAAAACTCAGAACACCAAACGGGTTAAATGTTTAAAAACTACACTGAGACATCACTTTCAAACTACAGAAAATCAAAGATACAAAGAAAAAAAAAAAAAAAACCCTGAAAGAAGTTGAGAGGAAAAGCACTATATCTACGTAGAGGAAGGAGAAAAAGAATTATATCTGACTTCTCTTCTGAAACCATACAAGCAACAGAGTGCAGTGAATTACTTAAAATGTTGGGAGAAGAAACCCACCATGAATTTCATGCCCAGAGAAATTATTCTTCAAAGAGTGAAAAATTAAAGACTTTCTCAGACAAAAATTGGAGCAATTTTGTTACCACTAAAAATGCCTTACAAGAAAACTGCAATGTTAAAAAAACTTTAGAGGGGAAAAAAAAAAATATATATATATATATATATATAGTCAGAAAATAAGATCTACATAAGCAGAGAAAGAGCACTGGAAAAGGATTAAGTAGGTAAGTTTAAAACTTTGATTTTCTTTATTTCCAATTAGTCTAACATAACAATTTGTTCAAAATAACAATGTGTGAAGCTGTAGCCGTGGCACAGTAGGTTAATCCTCCGCCTGCAGTGCCAACGGAAGGAAGCGGTTCTAGTCCAGGCTGCTCCACTTCCAACCCAGCTCTCTGCTATGGCCTGGGAAAGCAGTAGAAGATGGCCCAAGTCCTTGGGCCCCTACACCCATGTGGGAGACCAGGAAGAAGTGCCTGCCTCCTGGCTTTGGATCAGCGCAGCTCCAGTCATTGCAGACATCTGGGGAGTGAACCAATGGAAGGAAGACCTTTCTCTCTGTCTCTTTCTCACTGTCTAACTCTGCCTGTCAAAAAAAAAAAAAAAAAAAGAGAGAGAGAGAGAGAGAGAAAAGAAAAGAAAGGAGAAAAAATTGAATCATACAAAATGCTCAGTTAAAACTTTTTTAAAAAAATTTTTATTTGAAAGTCAGAGAGGTAGAGACAGAGAGAGAGGTGTTCCATCTACTGGTTCACTCCCCAATTAGCCGCAACGGCTGGAACTGTGCCAATCCGAAGCCAGGAGCTTCTTTCAGGTCTCCCAAGTGGGTGCAGGGGCCCAAGGACTTGGGCCATCTTCTACTGATTTCCTAGGCCATAGCAGTGAGCTGGATTGGAAGAGGAGCAGCTGGGACTAGAACCGGCACCCATGTGGGATGTCAGCACTTAAGGGGGCAGCTTTACCTGCTGAGCCACAGCACCAGCCTCTAAGTTTAAACTTTTATGACCCTTTTTCACAGAGTTGCTGCCAGAACACAGGCGTCATGAACACCATTGCTAAGTCAAAGCCAAGAGGGGAAAGGAAAAGATTCATAGCAGCATTGCTGTCACTGGACACGCAGGTTCAGGTTAAGTCCACCACTATGGGCCATGTACAAATGTGGCGGCATCAACACAAGAACCAGTGAACAATCTGAGGCGGCAGCTGCTGAGGAGGAAAAGAGCTCCTTCAAGTACACCAGGGTCGTGGACCAACTGAAAGCTGAGTGAGAGTGTGGTATCACCATCGACATCTCCCTGTGGAAATCTGAGACCAGCAAGTATTATGTGACTATCATGGATGCCCCAGGACACAGAGACTTAATCAAAAACATGATTACATGGGGCTGGCGCCATGGAGCACTAGGTTAATCCTCCGCCTGCGGCACCAGAATCCCATATGGGCGCTGGGTTCTAGTCCTGGTTGCTCCTCTTCCAGCCCAGCTCTCTGCTATGGCCTGGGAAGGCAGTGGAGGATGGCCCAAGTGCTTGGGCCCCTGCACCCACATGGGAGACCTGGAAGAAGCACCTGGCTCCTGGCTTCGGATCAGCATAGCTCTGGTTCTTGTGGCCATTTGGGGAGTGAACCAACAGAAGGAGGACCTTTCTGTCTCTCTCACTGTAACTCTACCTGTCAAATAAATAAATAAAATCTTAAAAAAAAATGATTATAGGCACATCTCAGGCTGACTGTGCTGCCCTGATTGTGCCCTTCTGGCTGACACACAGAGTGTGAAACAACTCACTGTTGGGGTGTTAACCAAATGGATCCCTACAGCCAGAGAGATACGAAGAAATCATTAAGGAAGTCAGTACCTACATTAAGAAAATTGGTTGGAACCCTGACACCACAGCATTTGTGCCAATTTCTGGATGAACAGTGACAACATGCTGGAGACAAGGTGCTCACTTGCCTTGGTTCAAAAGATGGAAGTCACCTGCAAAGAAGGCGAATGCCAGGGACCCACACTGTTGGAAGCCCTGGACTGCAGTCTTCCCCTACTAGAGCAACTGGCAAGCCTTTGCATCTTCCCCTAAAGGATGTCTAGCGAATCGGTGGAATGGGCACTGTCCCTGTGGGCTTCGTGCAGACTGCTGTTTCAGACCTGGCACGGTGGTAACTTCTGCTCCAGTCAACATCACAACTGAAGTAAAGTCCACTGAAATGCACCAGGAAGTGCTGAGTGAAGCTCTCACTAGGGATAATGTGGGCTTTAATGTCAAGAATCTGTCAGATGTTTGTCGTGGCAATGTTGCTGGTGCAGAAAAAATGACCCACCAATGGAAGTAACTGGTTTTACTGCTTAGGTGATCATCGTGAACATTCTAGGTCACATCACTGCTGGGTGCGACTCAGTACTGGATTGTCACACAGCTCACACTGTTTGTGAGCCTGCTAAACTGAAGGAAAAGACTCATTATCACTCTGGAAAAAAGCTGGAAGTTGGCCTTCCAGTCTTGAAATCTGGTGATGCTGCCATTGTTGATATGGTTCCTGGCAAGCCCATGTGCGTCCAGAACTTCTCTGACTATCCTCCTCTGGGTTGTTTTGCTGTCTGTGAAATAAGACAGACAGTTGCTGTGGGAGTGATCAGTGGAAAAGAAGGCTGCTGGAGCTGGCAAGGCCACCAAGTCAGAAGGCTAAATGAGTATTGTTCCTAATATCCGACACCCCAGTCTTAACCAGTGATAGAAGAATGGTCTCAGAGCTGTTGGTCTCAGTTGGAAAGACTGGTTAATGATAAGGCATTGTAAAACCTTCAGAAGGAAAGAAGACTTTCGTGGACCATTTGTGTAAGTTTTTTTGGTTCTTGTGTGTGGCAATTTTAAGTTACTAGTTTTTATTTTTAAAGATTTATTTATTAATTTGAAAGTTACACACAGAGAGAAACAGAGGCAGAGAGAGAGAAAAGGCTACCATTCATTGGTTCACTCCCCAGTTGGCCACAATGGCTGCAGCTGCACCGATCCGAAGGCAGGAGCCAGGAGCTTCTTCTGGGTCTCCTACATGGGTGCAGGAGCCCAAAGACTTGGGCCATCTTCCACTGCTTTCCCAGGCCATAGCAGAGAGCTGGATCCGAAGTGGAGTAGCAAGGAATTGAACTGGTGCCCATATGGGATGCTAGCACTGCAGGCAGCAGTCTCAGCCACTACACCACAGCACTGGCCTACTAGTTTTTTAAAATTAGTACCTTGTAAAGGAAACAACTTGACCAAAAATCTGTCACAGAATTTTGAGACCCATTAAAACAGAGTTTAATAAGGAAAAAAACAAAAGACTTTTATGACAGAAAAGGAGTGTAAGACAAATTTTAGGAAGAAGGGCAACAAACAAAAAACAGTAACAAATATGACAGATATTAATTCAACTATATCAGTAATTACACTGCATATCAATGATATAAATTACCATTTAAAAGAGAAACTGACACAGAAGATCAGAAAAGAAGACTGAACTATATGTTGCCTATTAAAAAACCTACTTAAGGCCGGCGCCGTGGCTCAACAGGCTAATCCTCCACCTGGCGGCGCCGGCACACCGGGTTCTAGTCCCGGTTGGGGCGCCGGATTCTGTCCCGGTTGCCCCTCTTCCAGGCCAGCTCTCTGCTGTGGCCCGGGAGGGCAGTGGAGGATGGCCCAAGTGCTTGGGCCCTGCACCCCATGGGAGACCAGGAAAAGCACCTGTCACCTGGCTCCTGCCATCGGATCAGCGCAGTGCGCCGGCCGCAGCGCGCCGGCTGCGGCGGCCATTGGAGGGTGAACCAACGGCAAAAGTAAGACCTTTCTCTCTGTCTCTCTCTCTCACTGTCCACTCTGCCTGTCAAAAATTTAAAAAAAAATTTAAAAAAAAACTAAAAAAAAAAACCTACTTAAAATGTAAAGACATATAGATTAAAAGTAAATGGATGTAGAAACATATATCATACTAACATTAATCAAAAGAGAGAGTAGTTATATCAATTTCTGACGTGGGAGGCTTAGGGGCATCACCTAGTAACAAAAGGGACAATTCTTCAAGAAGATATAATCCTTTAGGTATGTATGTCTAAGAACAGAGCATCAAAAAATCACAAAGCAATAAAGTGACAAAACTATAAACAGAAACAGATGAGTTCACTATTATAAAGACTTTAACACTTCTCTGTCAGAAATAGACACAGCAGCAGAAAAACACAGGAGAGTTGAACTTAACGTGATTGATAATTAGAATAAAATGGACATATATTGACTACTTCACCCAATAGCAGAATACACCTTCTCAAACTCACCTGGTACATTAATCAAGATAGATCAAATTTTGGACAATAAAACCATGAAACACACCTTAACAAACTTTTAAAAAATTAAAATCATACAGTGGCTGCTCTCAGATCACAATGGAATTAAACTAGAAATCAAAAACAGCAAAATAACATGAAAAACCTCAAAATACCTAGAAAATACACAACACATTTATAAATAACATATAGGCTAAAGAAGAGAACTCAATAGAAATTTTAAAATATTTTGAAGTAAATGAAAAGTGGAATGCAACTTATTAAAACTGTGGGATGCAGCAAACACAGTCCCTAAGAGGGAAATTTATAGTTTTGAATGCATATATTAGAAAAGATATCTATATTTCCACCTTAGGAAAGTAGAAGGGCAAACTGAAACCAAAGAAAGTAGAAGAAAAGAAACAATAATCAGAGCAGAAAGTATTGAAATTGAAAACAGGAAAAGAATAGAGAAAATCAAGAAAACCAAAAGTTCTCTGTGAAGATAAACTCTAGCATGCCCCTAACTATGCAAAAGAGGAGACACAAATTACTAATGTCAGAAATGAGAGAGGGGGACATCACTATAGATTTTACGGAAAATAAAAGTATAACCAAAAAATAGGAGAGGTTTTCAAAAAGTTTATGGAAAAATGCATATTACAAAAATATGTATGGATTTCAAAAATTTCCAGCATTAAAACAGACTCACAGGCCGGTGCCGCAGCTCACTTGGCCTGTGGCACCAGCACCCCAGGTTCTAGTCCCGGTTGCTCTTCTTCCAGTCCAGCCCGGGAAGGCAGTGGTGGATGCCCCAAGTGCTTGGGCCCTGCACCCACATGCGAGACCAGGAGGAAGCACCTGGTTCTTGGCTTCGGATTGGTGCAGCACGCCGGCCATAGCGGCCATTTGGGGGGTGAACCAACGGAAGGAAGACCTTTCTCTCTGTCTCTCAATCACTGTCTAACTCTGACTGTCCAAAAAAAAAAAAATCACAATAATTTGAACAGGATCCAGTTGGAGATACTTAAACATAATTTTGAGAAGCACAGTTAAGATATTACTCAGGAAAAGGAACCCTTATTATAGCAACATGAATTTCACTAAAACTGAGGCAAGAACGAACATCAAATGTATGCTGAAGTTAAGTGCAAGACAAGTAAAATCAGTATTGCTTTACAAAAAGTTTATGGGGACAATACCACAAAGAAATCAGCATTTTACAAAAGGATATCTCATTAAGCAGGGGCAACATGATGTTGAAGATAAAGCCTGCAGTGGTGGACCATCCACATCAATTTGTAAGGGAAAAAATAACCTTGTTTGTGTTCTAACCGAAGAGGACTAACAATTAACAGCAGAAACAAAAGTCAACATCATCGATATCTCCATTGGCTCTGGTTACACAATGCTTACAGAAAAAATTAAAGTTGAGCTGAGACCAGCGCAGTGGCGTAGTAGGTAAAGCCGCCGCCTGCAGTGCCAGCATCCCATATGCATGCTGGTTCAAGTCCTGGCTGCTCCACTTCTGATCCAGCTACCTGCTAATGCCTGGGAAAGCAGTGGAAGATGACCCAAGTGCTTGGGTCCTGCAACCGTGTGGGAGACCTGGAGGAAGCTCCTGGCTTCTGATTGGCCCAGCTGTAGCCGTTGCAGCTGTTGAGGGAGGGAATCAGCAGATGGAAGACCTCTCTCACTCCCTCTGCCTCTCTATGCCTTTGCCTTTCAAATAAATAAACAAATCTTTAAAAAAAATTAAAGTTAAGCTAACATTCTGCTTAATGGGTACCAAAAGCATTATGACCAGATCAGTTAGTTGCATTTTTGACTGCTGATTTTCTGCAGGGCAAAACAACAAAAACATCTGCTTATTACGAAAATGTTTTCAGAAAGTTAGCCAAAGCTTTAGCAGAAAAACACTCAGGGAAGTTTCACTAGAGTCCTTCTCCTTCACAACGATGTGCTTATGCATTCCTCCCACAAAACAAGGACAGCTGAGCCTTGATGGGAAATCATTAGGTGTCTACCTTAAAGTCCTGGTTTGGCTCCTGACTTCTTCTGTTTCCGAAACTTAAAATGGCACCCGTTTTTGTTCAGGTAATAATGTCAAAACCATTGCATTAGCACGAGTAAACTTCCAGGACCCCTAGTTCTGTAGGGTAAACTGATGGGCTGGTACCACTGCTTATGAAAGTAACTTGAGGGGCCAGTGCTGAAACATAGCAGGTTAAAGCCCCAGCGTGCACATCAGCATTCCACATGGGTGCTGGTTCAAGTCCCAGCTACTCCTCTTCTAATCCGGCTCTCTGCTATGTCTGGGAAAGCAGTAGAAGATGGTCCAAGTCCTTGGGCCCCTGCACCCTCATGGGAGACCCAGAAGAAGCTCCTGGCTTCAGGTCAGCGCAGCTCCATCTGTTGCAGCCATCTGGGGAGTGAACCAGCGATGAAAAATCTCTCTCTCTCTCTCTCCCTTTGCCTCTCTGTAACTCTGCCTTTCAAATAAAAAAAAATCTCTAAAAATTTTTTAAGAAAGAAATTATACCAATTCTCTATATGAATTCTTTCATTGGATAGCAGCGGATAGAATACTTTCTCACTCATTCTATGAGGCCAGCATTATACTACTATCAAAATACTCCTAACCATATGATCCAGCAATTGCACTTTTTGGTATTTCCCCATAAGAACTTAAAATTATGTATGGGACTGGCATTGTGGCACAGCGGTTAAGGCCACCATCTACAACACTAGCATCCCATATGTGCACCAGTTCATGTCCTGGCTGCTTCACATTTTTTAAAATTTATTTTATGTATTTGAAAGGCAGAGTTACACAGAGGCAGAGGCAGAGAGGGAGAGAGGTCTTCCATATGCTGTTTCACTCCCTAAATGGCCTGCAGGGTCTCCCACGCTGGTCCAAGGGCCCAAGGGCTTGGGTCATCTTCTACTGCTCTCCCAGGCCATAGAAGAGTTGGATTAGAAGTGGATCAGCTGGGACTCCAACTGACACCCACAGTGCCAGCCCCTACTCCACTTCTGATCCAGCACCCCGCTAATAGACTGGAATAAGCAGCAGAATATGGCCCAAGTGTTTGGGTCCCTGCTATCCACATGGGAGACCAGGATGAAGCTCCTGGCTCCTGCTTTGGCCTGATGTAGCGCTAGATGTTGTAACCATCTAGGGAGAGATGGTCTCTCTTTCAAAATCAATCAATCAATCAATCAATCAATCAATCGGCCGGTGCTGTGGTGTAGCAGGTAAAGCTGCCTGCCTGCAGTGCTGTCATCCCACATGGGTGCTGATTCAAGTCCTGGCTGCTCCACTTCTGATCCAGCTCTCTGCTATGGCCTGGGAAAGCAGTAGAAGATGGCCCAAGTTTTAGGGCCCCTGCACCCACATGGGAGACCTGGAGGAAGCTCCTGGCTCCTGGCTTCAGATCAGCACAGCTCTGGCCATTGTGGCCAACTGGGAAGTGAACCAGCAGATGGAAGACCTCTCTCTCTGCCTCTCCCTTTGTAACTCGGACTTTCAAATAAATGTATAAATCTTAAAACAAACAAACAAACAAACCTATGTCCATAGCAGCTTTATTTGTAACTAGCAAAACGTACAAATGATCAAAATGTCTCCCTTCAGTAAATGAATGGATACATTGGGGTATATCCAGATAATGGGATATTACTCAGTGCTAAAAAGAAATGAGCTGGGGCTGGCGTTGTGGCATAGTGGGTAAAGTCACTGCCAACAGTGCTGGCATCCCACATGGGCTCCGGTTTGAGTCCCAGCTCTCTACTTCTAATCTAGCTTTCTGCCATGGCCTGGGAAAAGAGTAAAAGATGGCCCACGTGCTCGGACCCCTGCACCCATGTGGGAGACCCAGAAGAAACACCTGCCTTCAGATGGGTGCAGATCCAGCCTTTGCGGCCATCTGGGGAGTGAACCAGTGGATGGAAGACCTGTCTCTCTGTCTCTACCTCTCTTTGTAACTCTTTCAAATAAATAAAAATAAAAAGATTAACTCAGGGGCTGGTGCTGTGGCATAGTGGATTAAACCTCCGCTTGTGGCACCGGCATCCCATATGGGTGCCGGATCGAGTCCTGGTTGTTCTACTTCCAAGCCAGCACCCCTGCTGATATCTCTGGGAAGGCAGTGGAAGGTGGCCCAGGTACTTGGGCTCCTGCAGCCAGATCTGGAAGAAGCTCCTGGTTCCTGGCTTCAGATTGGCCCAGCTTTGGCCATTGTGGCCATTTGGGAAGTGAACCAGCAGATGGAGGACCTCTCTATCTCTCCTTCTCTCTGTTCTGTAACTCTACCTCTCAAATGAGTAAATAAATCTTTTTTTAAAAAAAAAAAAGATTAATTTAAGGGAGTGGTACAAGGCTCAGGCTGGACCTGCACGACTCTGGGCTGCAACTTTTTCAGAATCCAATTATTTGCATGGCTAACATCCTACTGCTAGACACTGCTTTGAGATGTTTTGCAGGAACTTCAGGGCCTGATCAAAAAAGTAATAACCAATCTCCAGATGGGCTGGAACCCATTTTGCCATCACAGCATCTTCAGAACACATTGGAAGATCAGAAGCACTTTGGACCAACCAGAGGTTTGCACACAAGCTGACAATGCACTGCTCAAACCCAACTTTACAAGATTCACCACTCTTAATCCCTCAGGGAATCTGGGACTTGAGCGTTAATAATCTGACTCCATATGCTGCATACTGGAAATAAACTACTTTTTTTCACTATCCCAATGTCAGAATTGGCTTGCTGCATGTTGGGTAAATAGACCCAGTTTTGGGGGTTCTATAATAATTTTTCCAAGTAACTTAGGGTGCTCAATAACATATACATTTGTCCAAACTCACAGAAAGTACACACCAATGTGATGGACTTTAGGAGGTAAGGATGTGTCAGCAGGGGTTCATCAACCGGAACAAACGGACAACTGTAGTGGCTATGCTGATAATGCAGGGTGGGGAGTATGCATGTGTGGGGGTAAGCGATGTATAGGTAAACTAATCTACATTGACAAAAATAAAATCAAGGCATACGTAGGATGCTGTTCAGTGAGGGGCTGACTGCCAAAAAGTACAAAGGAATTTTTTTGAAAGAGAAACAAGAGGGGGGCTGGCGCTGTGGCGTAATGGGTAAAGCCACTGCCTGCAGTGCTGGCATCCCATACAGGTGCCAGTTCGAGTCCCGGCTGCTCCACTTCCAGTGTAGCTCTGTGCTATGGCCTGGGAAAGCAGAAGATGGCCCAAATGCTTGCGGCCCTGCAATTGCATGGGAGACCTGGAAGAAATTCCTGGCCCCTGGCTTCGGATTGGCCCAGCTCCAGCTACTGCTGTCAACTGGGGAGTAAACCAGCGGATAGAAGACCTCTCTCTCTCTCTGCCTCTCCTTCTCTCTCTGTGTAACTCTGACTTTCAAATAAATAAATGAATCTTAAAAAAAAAAAAAAAAAAAAGAAACGTAGGGAGAGATCTCTTCTCATTAGTTTACTCCTAAAATGCCTATAGCCACTTGGGCTGGCCCAAGCCAAAGCCAAGACATGAGAATTCAATTAAGATCTTCCATAGGTGGTAGGGACTCAACTACTTGAGCCACCATCTGCTTCTTCCCTGGGAGTGCACCAGCAGGAAGCTGGAACTGGGAGTCAAGCCAGATTTTGAACCCAGGTACTCTTGGGACACCGGCACAGCAAGTGGTGTCATTACTGCTATGTCAGACATGTGCCCTATCAAGAGAAGTTCTGAGGATGATAATGCTATCTTGACTGAAGTGGTATTTGCATAAGTATATATATTTTTCAAAATTCAAACTACTCTAAATGTATATATCTTATTTTATGAAAATTATTCCTTAATAAAGTTGATTTTTAAGAAGAAAACTATAATCATAGGAAGTCAATTGATTTCACTACCTTTATCTCCTTCACTAAACTTGGGATAATACTCTGATTTCTCACCACACAAGGTATCAAATAAGATGTGTATCAAAGTACTCTAAAAATTCTAAGTGATACAAAGATTTTGTGTTTTTATTACATATAGCATTATATAGTCACTGTTTGACTATGAGATTAGCCTACAGAATCTCTTATCACATAATAAAAAAAACCTCTAATCTGTTAACTTTATTGTAATCACTTATTGTTATGTTTTTCCCAAATGTTTTGTCAATTAATGATTTAAGGAATTAAATTAGGAGATTTCTGTAACATCACTCTTCATGTGCCTAGCTCACTAATAATGGAGTTGCCAATGACCAATTGAAGACATTTAGGCAGGAAAAAAAAAAAATCAAGACCATAAAATATGGGCTTTTTGAAAAGCCCACTACAGTACATGATTATATCCAACAAATCAAGAATTAAATACAGAACATATGTATTTTCCAAATGTCCTGACCAGTGTGACCTGGACAAAATTTATTTTTATGATAGTTTATTTATGGCAGCTTAGGCTTGTCCACCACCACTCAACATAATTACTGCTACTTTATGCCAACAATGTACAATGATCAGCTATGCTCTTTCATTTGCTAACCATTATGACATTCCTAGTATATTTTAACCAGTCACACATGTTGTATTCCAAAGTATGCTTCTGTTTTATAGCTTTTCAGATCTGAAAGTTCTCCAGGAATAGTTGGTCCTGAGCCAAAAATTGTGCTTCAAATCTCAAAACCTAAAACAAGTTACATAAAAAACACTGAAATATATTTTATTGCATAAAAATAACTATCAGGAAAAGCTCTAGTTAGTATGAAAAAAAAAGTGCCTGAAATAAAGTTTGTCAGCAAATTTTTTTTGGGTATTATAAAAATAAGCCTGACAGCACTAGCTTTATCAGGAGGAAAAAACCCGAACCATACGAGGCTATGACACAATCATAGCTGTTCCCTAATTTGCCTCTACCACCTGGTCAGGCTTCATCTCCTATGCACTAGGCCTGACAAGAAGAACAAAGTAACCAGCCGTCCCAGGTTTTCATAAATCACAAAGGCAATTTCCAGCTGAAAAATTTAGCAGCAGGGAGTTTCACAAGGTTGAATATACCTACGGCAGACACTCAAAAGAGAAGAGTAAGAAATATAAACATCTTTCCTCCAACCTAAGGATTGGGTCCCTGTCACTCATGTGGGAGACCTGGATGGAGTTTTTGGCTCCAGTATAGCACAGCCCCTGGGAGGCAGACAGTGATAGCTGTAGAGGTGGAAGTTAAGAGAACAAGTTTACCTAAGTCATAGCCTCGTGACCTCCATCATCCAGACACTGGCCAGAGCCCAGAAAGCTACAGGTATGAGGAAAAAATTTGGGTAACTGGCAGGAAGACATATGTTTGCTTGAAAAGTGCTAGAACAGATGCCAGTCAATTGAAGCAGTTATTTTCTTTGCCTCGAGTTAAGCAAAAATGGCCTGTGACATAATTCTCAAGAAATACTTCCACATAAAATAGAAGTCTCAAATATTTACTCTGTTGACTATAAGGTGGACAAAAGTATAAAGAGATTAAAAAGGCACAGGGCCAGTGCTGTGGCGTAGTGGGTAAAGCAACCCCCTGAAGTGCCAGCATCCCATACGGACACTGGTTCCAGTCCCGGCTGCCCTGCAAGAAGCTCTTGGCTCCTGGCTTCAGATCAGCGCAGCTCTGGCTGTTGTGGCCAATTGGGGAGTGAACCAACGGATGGAACACCTCTCTCTCTGCCTCTCTGTGTAGTAACTCTGACTTTCAAATGAATAAAAATAATCTTTAAAAGATTAAAAAAATGCTCTCTCCCAGTATCTCAATTTCCATGGATTCAAGTAATCATTACTATCTGACTGATTCAGAAATCTCTATCTGCAGTCCATATCTCTCTGGGTGGCCTGAAGGTGTCTCCAACTGAAACCTGTTTCAAACTTAATTTATTATCTGTACACTCTACCATACCTATTTCCCCAACTACAATTCCTCCTTTTTCTTTTTCCTATTTCAATAAAAGTCACTACAATGTACACTCTGTCTGCCTAGTCTAGGTTACAGTCAATTATTTCTATCTTTTAAAATTAGAACTCTGGGCTGGCACAGAGGGTTAAGCTGCTATCTTCAGTGCCAACATCTTATACGGGTGCCAGTTTGAATTCCAGTTGCTCCACTTCCAGTCCAGCTCCTTGCTAATGTGCCTGGGAGAACAGCAGAAGATGGACCAAGTGCTTGGCCCTTGCTCTGGGCTTCAGCCTGGCCCAGCCCTGGCTGCTGCAGCCATCTGGGGAGTGAACCAATGAATGAAAGATCCCTCTTCTCTCTCTGTCTCTTCCTCTCTCTCTATAACTTTCAAATAAATAAATCTTTTTAAAAAAGGAACTCTGACATGTTATTGTTGCAAATAAAACTCCTTTGTTGTGGGGAGGTTCTAAACATCCATCAGTAAGGGACTGGGCCAATAGGATAACTTCATTCCACAGAATACTGTGCAGCCTCCGGAAATGACGGTATGGCTCTCTCACTCATGGATCTGGAAAGATGGTCATGAAGCTGTTCCCTGCACTGTCCTTGTACTTAACTCCAAGGCTTCTCATGGCTCCTCAAGCCCTAACTCTACCTCGTGACTCTCTTCTTAATTTCCATATTAGCTAAGCAGCAAGCTCCTTTGATGATTTGTCTAATTTCCAAGTCAAAGAATGTGGCTGGACTTACTCATCCTCTTGTGCCATGCACTGAGGCAGAAGCTGTAGGTAACCAGCTACTCTCTGGATTTTACCTACTTGCAAAAAATGACTTTCAGGAGCCGGCATTGACATAGCAGGTGAAGTTGCTAGCTGTAGTGCCGGCATCCCATACGGGCACTGGTTCAAGTTTCGGCTGCTCCACGTCCCATTCAGCTCCGTGCTATGGCCTGGGAAAGCAGTAGAAGATGGTCCAAGTTCTTGGGCCCCTGTACCCGTGTGGGAAGACCAGGAGGAAGCTCCTGGCTTCGGATCAGCATAGTGGTTGCAGTCAATTGGGGAGTGAACCAGAGGCTGGAAGACCTTTCTCTCTCTCTGCCTCTCCTCTCTCTGTGTAACTCTGACTTTCAAATAAATAAATGAATCTTTAAAAAAAAAAAAAGACTTTCAGGCCGGCACCGTGGCTCAACAGGCTAATCCTTCACCTGGTGGCGCCAGCACACCGGGTTCTAGTCCCGGTTGGGGTGCCGGATTCTGTCCCGGTTGCCCCTCTTCCAGGCCAGCTCTCTGCTGTGGCCCGGGAGGGCAGTGGACGATGGCCCAGGTGCTTGGGCCCTGCACCCCATGGGAGACCAGGAAAAGCACCTGGCACCTGGCTCCTGCCATCGGATCAGCGCGGTATGCCGGCTGCAGCGCAACAGCCGCGGCGGCCATTGGAGGGTGAACCAACGGCAAAGGAAGACCTTTCTCTCTGTCTCTCTCTCTCACTGTCCACTCTGCCTGTCAAAAATTAAAAAAAAAAATAAAGACTTTCACTAAATGCAATAAAACTCTGTTAATTTATATATATATATATATATATATATATATATTTTGACAGGCAGAGTCAAAAATAAAAAAAAACTTTCACTAAATGCAATAAAACTCTGTTAATTTTTATATATATATTTTTTTTGACAGACAATGCAATGCAATTATACAAGCATCATAAAACAATTTGGGCAATAAAGTTTATTGTCAATAGATTGCTTCTAAAATACATCTGTTATTAACAGAATTACATCTCAAGGATGCTGCAGTTCTTGAAAACAAACTGGCAGAAATTCAGAGTTACACATATCATGCAGAATTATTAAACAACAAAGCTGGATGTGAAAAGCAAAGAGAGAGAAACTTCTCTTATGATCACTAGCTAATTAAAACCAGAAGTCCAGGGGCCGGTGCTCTGGCATAATAGACCAAGCCTCTGCCTGGGTGCTGGTTCTAGTCCTGGCTGCTCCTGATCCAGCTCTCTGCTATGGCCTGGGAAGGCAGTAGAAGATGGCCCAAGTGCTTGGGCCTCTGCAATTGTGTGTGGGAGACTCGTAATAAACTCCTGGCTCCCAGCTTTGTATTGGCTTAGCTCTGGTGGTTGCAGCCATTTGGGGAGTGAACCAGCAGATGGATGTCCTCTCTCTCTCTCTCTCTCTGCCTCTGCCTCTCTGTAACTCTGCCTTTCAAATAAATTAATGAATAATTATAGCTCACTCTACTCTTATCTATAGGGAGAAAAACAAGACAAACTCTCCACAACTCTCTTAGACATAACTCTAAATGGTTTTCTTTCCTTCCAAAATATACTTAATTCTTAATTTAAATATTCACTAGTATTTCTCACTTCACTAATTGAGCATCTTCTCAGTCAGGCACTGAGAGCATGATGAGCAACATGGCTCAGTCTTAGTGTAGCTGATTCCCTGTGAAAAGCGTTCTTTGCATTTGCCTTGTCTGGGTGGAACAACTCTAAAGTAGACTTTTGCTTCCTATTAAGAATTTAATTTGGGGGCTTTCCTATTAGTTACATCATATAAAAGTAAGTTGACCTACAGACTTTCTAAAAATGAGTTCAAGAATTCAAAAGAGCGAAGAGATAAAAGTTGCTCACTATTTTTTAATGTTATTAAAAGTTTTCCTTCCGTATTTATCAGAGAGAAAGAGCTTAATAAAACATATAAATATGGGGCCAGTGCTGTGGCTTAGCAGGTAAAGGGGCTGCCTGCAGTGCTGGCATCCCATATGGGCACCGGTTTGAGACCCAAATGCTCCACTTCTGATCTAGCTCTCTGCTATGGCCTGGGAAAGCAGTGGAGGATGGCCCAAGCGCTTGGGCCCTGCACCCGTGTGGGAGACCCAGAAGAAGACTCTGGCTCCTGACTTTGGATTGGTGCAGCTCCAGCCATTGCAGTCATCTGGGCAGTAAACTAATAGAGGGAAGACCTCCCTCCCTCCCTCTCTCCCTCTCCCACTCCCTCTCTCCCTCCCTCCCTCCCTCTCTCTCTCTTTCTGCCTCTCTGTAATGTTGCCTTTCAAATAAATCAATAAATCTTTAAAAAGAAAGATACAGGCAACATTCTATTTCCTTTCAGATTATTACATAAGATGTCCCATCATGCTTCATCCAATTAATTTTAAATGTTTTGCTGAAGTGGCTCTAATATATAAACAAACTAAAAAACAAACTTGGGGGGCTAGCATTGTGGTGTAACAGGTAAAGCCATCACCTGCAATCCTGGCACGTAGTTCTAGTCTGGGCTGTTCTACTTCTGATCCAACTCCCTGCTAATAGCCTGGGAAAAGCAACAGAAGATGACCCAAGTGTTTGGGTCCCTGCCACCCACTTGGGAGAGAAGAAGCTCCTGGCTCCTGGATTCAGCCTGGCCCAGTCCTAGCTATTGTGGCTATGTGGGGAGTGAGCCAGCAGATGGAAGATCTCTCTCTTAAAATAAATAAAAAAATCTTTAAAACAAAACAATATTCTAAATCCTTCTCATCATAAAATCGGCTCAAGGAGAAGAAAACACTTTGATTTAAGCATCCTATCCCTACCTTTACTATGTAACCAGCAAAGAGAAATATTAGTAGGAAATAGATCCTGAGGGACCGGCGCTGTGGCATAGCAGACTAAGCCTCCACCTGTGGTGCCAGCATTCCAAACAGTGCCGGTTCATGTCCCAGCTGCTCTTCTTTCGATCCAGCTCTCTGCTTATGGCCTGGGAAAACAGTGGAAGATGGCCCAAGTGCTTGGGCCCTTGCACCCATGTTGGAGTCCCAGAAGAAACTCCTGGCTCCTGGCTTCAGATTGGCCGAGCTCCAGTCATTGCGGCCACTTGGGGAGTAAACCAGCAGATGGAAGATCTCTCTCCCTCTCTTTCTCTCTGTCTGTAGTTTTGCCTCTCAAATAAATTAATAAAATCTAAATAAAAAAGAAAAAGAAATAGACTCTGAAACACAGACTGGATTTGCAGCAAGTCAGTACTGTCACAGTTCTTTGCCATCAAGGGCTGCAGTGTTCATGAGCCCAGAACCTGCTCCCTCTAGGCAAGCCAGTCATCCCTTCATTCTCTCCTTACAATAGTCATTAAGATAGTAAGCAGTGGGCCGGTGCCGTGGCTCAACAGGCTAATCCTCCGCCTTGCGGCGCCGGCACACCGGGTTCTAGTCCCGGTCGGGGCGCCGGATTCTGTCCCGGTTGCCCCTCTTCCAGGCCAGCCCTCTGCTGTGGCCCGGGAGGGCAGTGGAGGACGGCCCAAGTGCTTGGGCCCTGCACCCCATGGGAGACCAGGAAAAAGCACCTAGCACCTGGCTCCTGCCTCCTGCCATCGGATGAGCACGGTGCGCCGGCCGCAGCGTGCCGACCGCGGCAGCCATTGGAGGGTGAACCAACAGCAACGGAAGACCTTTCTCTCTGTCTCTCTCTCTCACTGTCCACTCTGCCTGTCAAAAAATAAAAATAAAAAAAAAATAAAAATAAAAAGATAGTAAGCAGTGGATCTCAATCACCGCAGCACAATGCCTGCCACCCCGGTCTTTGTCTTTACAAGATCTTAACATCACTCTCCCTCTCTATCATGCTCACTACCAACCGCAGTGGCCTTCTTTCAGCTCCTCAAACATACCAAACTAACGCCTGAATCAGGGCCATTACGTTTGCTACTTCTTTCGCCTGGAATGTTCTTTTCCCAGAATGGGACATACTGGCTCCTTCTGGCATTTATGTTTCGGTTCAACTGTCCTCTACAGACAGGCCTTCCCTGACCACCTCCTATTAAAACGACACGTTCTACTACTTGCAGCACTTTCTAATTTTTTCCTTTTTTTAAAGATTTATTTATTTATTTATTTGAAAGGCAGAGTTACAGAGAGGCAGAGGCAGAGAGGGAGGTCTTCTATCTGCCAGTCCACTCCGTGGATGGCCGCAATGACCAGAGCTGTGCTGATCCAAAGCCAGGAGCTTCGTCCGGGTCTCCCATTGGGTGCAAAGGCCCAAGGACTTGGGCCATCTTCTACTGTTTTCCTAGGCCATTGCAGAGCAGATTGAAGTGGAGCAGCCAGGGCTAGAACCGGCGCCCATATGGGATGCTGACACTGCAGGTGACAGCTTTACCTGCTACAGCATAGCACCGGCCCCATCTAATTTTTTGCTTCATAGCTATTTACATTTTCTGAAACTGTTAAAATGTATTTAATTGTGTGTGGGTTATCTTTCCTACTATAGCAATAGCTGCATGAAAGCAGGGGATTGGCCTGTCTTATTTCCACATTCCAAGGCCTAGGCCCACAGTCAAGTATTTCATATCATAGATATTATAAGATTAATAAATGTGGCTTTAAGATTTCCAATTCCTGAAAATGTTTCTGGCAGAAAACTCTTTGTAGGACATTTCTTATCCACGTATAAATTTCATTTATGTTGTGTATTACCTACCAACTCATGGAGTTTTTATGTATTCCCGTGGTCAAGTGATCTTCTCCCTAATCTCTAACTGGTTCCTTATCATCTTTTTTAAATTATTATTTTAAAATCAGAGTTATGGGATGAGAGAGAGAGAGAGAGAGAGAGAGAGAGAGAGAGAGGAGAGAGAGACACCTTCCAACCACTAGTTCACTTCCCAGATGGCCACAAGGCTACAATGACCAGCACAAGGCCAGGCCGAATCCAGAAGCCAGTAGCTCCATCTGGGTCTCCTACATAGGTGGCAGGAGTCCAGACACTTGGGCCATCTTCTGTTGGCCCTCTCAGGCCACTAGCAGGGGCTGAATCAGAAACAGAACAGCCAGGACACCGGCACCCTCATGGAACGCCGGTGGTCACATAGGTGGTAGCCCAAACCACTACTCTGCAATGCTGGCCCCTCTTCATCATACTTCAGATCTCTGCTCAAACACAATCCTGTGTAAGGATCCTAACTACTATAATCAAACAGCATGCCACCCCTTCAAATCACTCTGTACTACTATCTTCCTTTCATTTTCTTCATATTTTTCGCCACTCTCTAAATCTATCTTTTTAAAATGTTACTTGTTGCTTACCACAAAGTAACACTTTCATTTTCAAAAAACAATAATCTGGAGGCTGGTGCAGTAATGTAGCAAGTTAAGCCACCACCTGTGACGCAGGCATCCCTTATAAGCACTGGTTCCAGTTCTGGCTGTTCTACTTCTGATCCAGTTCCTTGTGAAAGTACCTGGGAGGGGCGGGTGCTGTGGCATAGTGCGCTAAGCCTCCAGCTTTCTATATGGGCACCAGTTCGAGTCCTGGCTATTCTACTTTTGAATAGCTCTCTGCTATGGCCTGGAAAATCAGAAGATGGCCCAGGTGATTGGGCCCCTGCACCAGCATGG
The DNA here is from genome assembly GCA_949820135.1 of Sylvilagus floridanus. Taxonomy (NCBI): domain Eukaryota; kingdom Metazoa; phylum Chordata; class Mammalia; order Lagomorpha; family Leporidae; genus Sylvilagus; species Sylvilagus floridanus. The sequence goes on from OX463240.1 coordinate 87,396,248, forward strand.
GAGACCTGGAATTAGCTCCTGGCTCCTGGTTTTGGACCGTCTCAGCTCCAGCCATTGCGACCATCTGGGGAGTGAACCAGCGGATGGGACACCTTTCTCTCTCTCCCTCTGTCTATAACTCTACCTCTCAAATAAATAAATAAAATCAAGAAAGAAAGGAAGAAAGAGAGAGAGAAAGAAAAGAAGGAAGGAAGGACAGACGGACGAACAGACAGACGGACCTGGGAAAGCAGCGGAGGATGGCTTGAGGGCTTGGGCCCCTGCCACCCACATGGGAGACGGGGATGGAGTTCCAGACTCCTGGCTTCAACATGGCAGAGCCCCAGCAATTTGGGAAGTGAATCAGGGGATGGAAGATCTTTCTCTTTCTCCCTCGCTTTCTATAACTGCCTTTCAAATGATTAAGTCTTAAAAAACAAATAATCGGTATTGTCACAATCCTCTAAGTATATCAAAAGAACTTCCTGAGGTCAGGACCCTGAGACAGCTCTGTAACACAGCTTACTTTGGAACATAGTTCATTACAGCATTCCTTCCAAACACAAAATAGTACAGGCTCAGAAGGAATCTGGGCATTGTAAAGATTTTTTTTTTTCCTCTTATGCAAGCTCATTTTATTCAGGTGTCTGAACACAGGGAGGCATCCAAATAGAATAGCTTTTAAAGTTTTTTTTTAAATGATCATCTGTTTTCTTTTGTTGAATCACATCACTAACATAAATGAAAAGCAATTTGCTAAACTGTGATAATCGACCAAACTGCAAAACTGGGTCAGTATAATGAGAACTGGTGGGAGATCAATGTGTTTACCACAGATTGAGGATAGGGATGGCTATAAGCAATACCTGTGACTTCCCACTGTTTGACAACACTGGGTTACAATTGTGCAAATTAGGAAAATCTGTACTTTTATACCAAACCTAATAAAACATCTAAACCTTTGCTTCGATTATTTACATATATACATATGCATGAAGTAATACCAAAAAGCTCATGGATGAGCCGCTGCCTGCAGTGCTAGCATCCCATATAGGCACTTGTTCGAGACCTGGCTGCTCCGTTTCTGATCCAGCTCTCTGCTAATGGCCTAGGAAAGCAGTAGAATATGGCCCGAGTCCTTGGGGCCCTGCATGGGTGTGGGACATCAAGAAGAAGTTCCTGGCTCCTGGCTTCAGGTTGGCACAGCGCTGGCCATTGCAGCCATCTGGGGGAGTGAACCAGTAGATGGAAGACTCTCTGCCTTTGCCTTTCTGTAACTCTGCTTTTCAAATAAATAAATAAACCTTAAAAAAAAAGTTCATGGAAAAACAAAACCAACATGTTTATTCTGGTGGAAAATTTTTTCAAATAATGTATTAACAAGGAGTCTTCAAGTTCACTGAAGATGCACATTATAAAAAAAGATGCATTGATTTAAAATATTTTTGTGTCGAGGCTGGTGCTGTGGCACAGCAGCTTAAAGCCCTGGCCTGAAGCGCTGGCATCCCACATGGGCGCCGATTCTAGTCCTGGCTGCTCCTCTTCCGATCCAGCTCTCTGCTATGGCCTGGGAAAGTGTCCTTGGGCCCCTGCACCCACATGGGAGATGAAGAAGCAGCTCCCGGCTCCTACTTTTGGATCGGCGCAGCTCCAGCCTTTGCAGCCATCTGGGGAGTGCAGCAGCGACTGGAAGATCTGTTTTGCTGTCTCTGCTTCTCTCTGTAACTCTTTCAAATAATAAAATAAATCTTAAAAAATGTTTTTGCATCAGAATATATTTTAATTCCATTTTCCATGAACTTTTTGAAACAGCCAAGTATATATACATAAACATACAAATATATGTTTTTGGGGGAGGTCTGACTATCTAAACTAGAATATTGTTACTCCAAAAATAAGCCAGATTCCAACACTGAGGCTAAAAAATTTTATAATGTTTCATCTATTTAAGTAAATTGCAATGAATGTTCCAATTTTTAAAAGACAAATAGTCCTAGTTACTGTATACTTCTCTTAAAAAGTTATCAAAAATTCATTGCTCACAGGTCTGTAATGACCTTCCTAAGTATCTCAGCTTTTCCTACTTAGAATCTTTTCTTATAAATACAAGATTACTAACAAAAAGGAAATAAAGCTTTCACTATTCAAAAGTGAAGGACCAGGGCCGGTGCCGTAGCTCAACAGGCTAATCCTCCGCCTTGCGGCGCCGGCACACCGGGTTCTAGTCCCGGTCGGGGCGCCGGATTCTGTCCCGGTTGCCCCTCTTCCAGGCCAGCCCTCTGCTGTGGCCCAGGAGTGCAGTGGAGGATGGCCCAGGTGCTTGGGCCCTGCACCCCATGGGGATACCAGGAAAAGCACCTGGCTCCTGCCTCCTGCCATCGGATGAGCGCGGTGCGCCGGCCGCAGCGCGCCGTCAGCGGCGGCCATTGGAGGGTGAACCAACGGCAACGGAAGACCTTTCTCTCTGTCTCTCTCTCTCTCACTGTCCACTCTGCCTGTCAAAAAAATAAATTAAAAAAAAAAAAAGTGAAGGACCTATTTCATAGGCAGTGTGCAACTTCTTCCCTCCACTTTAGCATGTAGCTCCAAAAATTAGACAAAGAAAAAAGATACGCATCTGATATCATAGTGTATACCGCATATCAAGTCAAACAAAACAGGTTATAATATAGAATCAAAGTGATGCAAAGGAAAATTAATATGACAGAAGTATACCTTAGACTAGATAAATCCTATGGATCAAGTCAACATAAAACCCTATTCCCACAGTTCTTTTCAAACAGACAGAAGCTGCTGACAATTTGTAGATGAGAATATATACATTTTTCAGGAAATACATGGGTATGGTAGTCATATATGCTTAACAGGATATGTTCTGATAGCTGCATCATAACACTATTTTGCAATTGTGCAAATATCATAGAGTGTGCTTATACAAACCTGGGAAAGCACAATCTGAAAGGTGGGTTATCGTCCACACAGTCCTCCATTTCGCTGGCACACCAACTTGGCAGGGTGTCTTTGCAGAGGCGCTGAGATCACTCGGACTTCCTACTGTTCCTGCAGTAAACTGGCAGTGTATACTTCCTAATGTTCTTGAGGACCCTGGGGCTCTCACTGTGCCAGATCAAGATCTGTAGCCTGCAACATCGCCTCCAAGCGAGACTCTTGTCCTGGCCTCAAAAAGCCTTAAAATCGGCACTGACTTGGCCTCCATATGAAGAAGTCCTTTCAGGCATGTTTCCAGAATAGGGAGGTTTCAGCCATACTGAAGATTAGCTCTGGCAAGTTATTTTTCTTCACAATCAGCTTACCTAGAATTTCTGAAAATGCTTCAGCTGCCTTTACATCAGCACCTACAGACTCACCACTCACATTATGTAACGAATAACAACATTTGAATCACTTAAATCACCCATAGCTAGCAGTAAATTCAACAGTTTAGTAATAGCATGGTATTCATCTGTTTTATTGGGAGTAGAAGAGGCCATAAGATATATATAGGATAAGCATGGGCTTTGGAGTCAGAAGACAAAAGTTTAAATCCTAACATAATTTGTTACCTGTTCGGTTTTGACCAAATTAGCTCACTGTTTGGAATAAGTTATAGATCAGTTTCCTCATCTATCAAATAGGAATACTATCACCTAAATCACATATTACATTAATTAACATTTATAAAGTACATCTAACTTTGCTCATCCTTTATTTCTTTTTTAAAGATTTATTTATCTATTTGAAAGGCAGAGCCACAGAGAGGCAGAGGCAGAGAGAAAGAGAGAGAGGTCTTCCATTAGCTGGTTCACTTCCCAAATGGCCACAACTGCTGGAGCTGGACCTATCTGAGCCAGGAACCTGGAGCTTCTTCCAGGTCTCCCCATGCGTGTGAGGACCCAAGGACTTGGACCATCTTCTACTGCTTTCCCAGGCTATAGCAGAGTTGGGTTGGCATTGGAGTAGCCAGGACTGAATCCAGTGCCCATATAGGATGCCAGCACTGCAGGCAGTGGCTTTACCTGTTATACCACAACACTGGCCCCCATCCTTTATTTCATACCCACAAGTGTATATCTTCAGTCCTATCCCATTTCCACACTGCACCTCTTTCAATCCCACATGACCTCTAACCTTACTTTTTTTTTTTTTTTTTTTTTTGGGACAGGCAGAATGGACAGTGAGAGAAAGAGAGAAAGGTCTTCCTTTGTCGTTGGTTCACCCTCCAATGGCCGCCGCTGACGGCGCACCGCGATGATCCGATGGCAGGAGCCAGGTGCTTCTCCTGGTCTCCCATGGGGTGCACGGCCCAAGCACTTGGGCTATCCTCCACTGCACTCCAGGGCCACAGCAGAGAGCTGGCCTGGAAGAGGGGCAACCGGGACAGAATCCAGCGCCCCGACCGGGACTAGAACCCTGGGTGCTGGCGCTGTGGGCAGAGGATTAGCCTAGTGAGCTGTGGTGCCTGCTCATTCTTTATCTTTCATCAAAAATAAGAGGCTTAGAAATATCAGCTCAAGATTGTTAAGCTACAAAGTTTTTCCTTTCTTTTGAACCATTATTAGGCAAAAACACGTTTCAAAAGCATCAGGAAGAACAGATGGGAAGTGAATATCGAGCTCACGAAGCCCAGCAGAACAGGGTAAATCCAAGGAGCCATTTTTGCTCAGCTTTCAGTAATCAGCCACCAATTGATTAGAGTTGACATAAGGGATAAAATCTTTTCTTGCCTGTCCTGTTCTAGGCTCTCGTGTTCAACTCCCAACTCTGAAAAAACAAAAAATAATCTCAATTTTACTTTAAAAATGCCTCCTTCATTTCCCAGCCTCTATCTTACTTCATGCCTCTGGCTATTTCAACAGCCTTCCAAGTGGTACCTCTTAACACCTGAGTGACTTTCTGAAACACAAATCTGATGATATCCTCTCTGGTTTAAAACCCTTACCCATTTCCAGTTTAACACACGCACTTGGTATAGCATAAAAGGCCATACCTGTCACCACCTAGCTCTGTGATTCTATTTCTCATCATCCCTCAATATGTACCTACAATGAAACCTCTTGCTTTTCTGTAAATGCATCACACTCTTACACTCCTTCAACATGCCCATATACTTCCATACTCAAGGGGGCTTCAAAAAGTTCATGGTGAGCTGAGTAGTCATCTGGCCCAGTGGTTAAGACACCAGTTGAAAGACAATGTCCCACATCAGAGTGCCTGGGTTTGTGGCCAGGTCTGGCTCCTGATTCCGGTTTCCTCAGGCAGACATTGAGAAGCAGCTGTGATGGTTAGGTAATTGGGTTCCCAACCATGTGGGAGGCCTAGACTGGATTCTTAGCATCAGACCCCTAGCTACTGTGGGCATTTGGGGAATAAACCAGTGGATGGGAAATGTTCTCTCTCTGTCTGGCTCTCTCTGCCTCTCAAATAAACAAATTAATCTTTTTATTCATAAAAAGTGGAATTAAAAGATAAGTTTATTTTGATACAAAAAATTTTTAAACTATGCACTGTTTTTTACCAAAAGACACATTTACCATTAACTTTTGAAAACTCACACAACACCTCACAATACAGCCCTCACTTCCCTACATGGGAAATTCCTTCAAATCCTCCAAAACTCAAGAGTAGGATCAAGTTTGGTGCCTCTATAGTCCTCAAACATATGCATTACAATTTGGTTAGATTTCTATAACGCACACTAGAAAGTAAGACACAGACAGGAACCCTTCTTAATTATAGTAGAGAGTACAAAGTACATTACAGAAGCTCCTTATATAAACTGAATAAATCAATGACTGAATACTGAATTCAGTTTTATTATAAACATAAAAAGCTTTTGTGGAATCATCCGGTAAAATAAGCACCATTCATCAAATCATTTCTATGAGAAAGTAAACTTGGAATTCTAAATAAATGATTACAAATCAACTCTAATGTGAAAAACATGATTGTAAGACATCAAATGATGTGAACTTGTACCAGAATATGTACTAGAAACAATGGAATTCAAATTAGATACATGATGAGTAGAAAACAGTTCTGGCACTGTGCATGATGAAGAAAACTCTATTCACCAATTGCTATGAGAATTTAAAATAATTTTTCCAAGACAAGTTTTACTTATAAATCTGAAAGGCATTCTTATATTATGGGGCCAGAAATTAACATTTCATCTCTTACTATTTAATAATAAATGTATACAATCCCTTTCCTCTGAAGTGGAATTTTTAATCTTCTTAAACAGGGGAAAGCTTTTTTAAAGACTCTACATGAGTAAATTATACTGAGTTCCAACAGATGGTGGCACCATGGGAATCCCTAAGAATAGCTGCCAAACAGTACCAGGATGTTAAGAAAGAAAAGGAGAAAAGAGAGACAACACAGTGTTCCTGAGATCCACTTCTCTGTTCTCAATACCTTTTGTGTACCCAGCAAAAATAGTAACTGAAGGATTACCACACACATCCTAAAATATCAAGAAATTCACATCCACCCAGACTTCATCAAAACCAGGCTTTATTCTCTATCAGCTATAGTTACTTCCTCCACAGTATATGAAATGAACATAACCTTTCAGAAAGGATGAAAAAGGGTGAAATACCTTGAAAAGATGCTTGGGCAAATTAATAGGACTTCAAACAAGCCACCAGGATTCCAGACAGCACTCCACTTCTACTGTCTTCCACCTCACCATTTCCTACCTACCTACTACCTAGTGCCTAGGTAGAGTCAAAAGTACAATGTAATGGTTAAGAACACAGAATTTATTATTAAAGCAGAGATGGTCAGAATCCTGCCTTTACTATTTACTGCACTTGCTATGAGCTTTAATTATGCTCTTAAAGTCTGTGTCTTCGTCAGTTATCACAGAGATACACTGTTCTCAAGGTTGTTGGAAGAATTAAATTATGAGAGTAAGTGAAGTGTAAGCAAACTAAGTGCCACACAGTAAACCAAACAAAAAGAGCTACCTTCACAGTTCAAACTTGGATCAAAGAATTCCTTCAACCCAGTCACCATTCTCACCCCATTCCTTTTCCTATCTATTGTAATCCCATCAATCATTGCATCCAATGATAACTTTCTTGATTCTCCTCAGTAGAGACCATCAACTTTAGCTCCAGGTTCCTAATGTCTATTGTTTAAACTTAAATTCAGAGCAGTTATTTCAGGCTAATAAGGGTTTCCCCCCAGTCTTGTTCCTCACTACATTTTTAGTTCAACATCATTCAAGTTGGAGGTACGAGTGGTCAGCAGGATGCACAGATAATAAAATATGATAAAGGGGCCGGTGTTGTGGCATGGTGGGTAGAGCCTTCACCTACAAGGCTGGCATTCCATATGGGCGCTGATTCGAGTCCTGCTTGCTGCACTTCTAATCCAGCTCCCTGCTAATGTACCTGGGAAAGCAATGGAAGATAGGCCTAGTGCTTGGGCCCTAGCACCAATGTGGGAGACCCAGAAGAAGCTCCTGGCTCCTGGATTCAGTCTGGCCCAGCCATGAGCACTGCGGGAGCCATTTGGGGGTGAACCAAATGGCTGCAGATGGAAGATTGCTCTGTCTCTCTATGTCTCTCCCTCTCTCTCTGTAACTGTGCTTTTCAAATAAATCTTAAAAATAAAATATGATAAAATAACATCTTTTTACATAGGAATATACTTGAGAGTAAAAAACATTTCCATCATTTTTCTGCATTTTAATCACAGCTTTATTGGCCTGCCCATTATAGTACAATAAAGCAGTATAATGTGACTAGCATGGAAGTATAGTAACTTTTTAGCTTAGATATTCTGGAAAACCAGAAATATCCATTGTAATGATATATCTGTCTACTTTAATTTTCACTAAGTAAACAGAATATTCCATTTCTTTTTGCTATTCATTAAGGGGAATTCAAAATAAATTTTTGAATAACAATGTCAGTCTCATAAAAATATTTGACTAAATAAGTCTTATCTTAACAATTCACATATGAAAATCAATCTTATTATTTCATATTACACATACTATAAGTATGTACATATATCCATTTACTTAAGAGTTTTATAGATATCAACACCTATTTCTTATATACACAAACGTGGTTAGAAAGCTAATTCACAACCAACAGTCCAACCCATAACAGTCTAGTTTAAATAATAATTGAGTAAATATGATTCCAAATGTGTACATGAGCAAATGTACTTCAGGTTACAGCAATGTAAATTAGAAAGTCACAATTCTAGCTCATTCAGAGTCTTATTCTAGTTTTGCTACTAAATAGCAGAGCTACCTTTAGCAAATCATTTAACATTTCTAAGCCCTTGCTAAGTATTATATCTGTGAAATGACTCTGGATTAGATCCGTATTTCCCTCACATCCTTGATCATAAAAATCACCCTGATTATTGTGACAAATTCACATTCCATCCCTCCTCAAAAGGCTCTAACTTAACAGCTCTGACTGCAGGGCCACAGAACTGCATTTGAAGCTTACCAGGTAGCTTTCAGGGAGTTTTATGCGCACTGGATCCTGATTCTTAAGGTTCCTTCTCAAAGCTGTAAACTTCTATAAATTTAAGATTTTATGACACTGATCAAACTCCCCAGCTCAACCTGATAAAATTAATGCAATCCCCATACAATTTTTTTTTACTGTGAATAAAGTTCAAAGCTTTCCTCTATTCTTAAGCTACCATCTTTAGCATTTGGCTCCATTTGCCACAACGTCTTCCATTTGCACATCACCCTGAATATCAGTACAGTATTTATTTTGATAAATAATTTGGTAGATAACATAATTTGGTCTGGAACAAATTTTGGTTGCAAAATGTTCACCTATGATTTTAACATCTACAATTTTTTCTCTGGTCATCACTCAGCCATACGTTTAATGTTATCTCAAGAATATATTAATGTTGGCTCTCAGAACTAACCATTTTTTAACCCTGTAACTGCAAAGTTGTCCCTTGGCATCCATGCAGGAAGAGTTCCATGGACACCAAAATCTGTGAATACTCAAGTCCTCTATCTTATAGCATAGAGTTTATATACAACCTACATATATCCTCCCGTATACTTCAAATCACGTCTAGGTTACTTATACTTAATACAGATCTACAGTTGGTTGAATATGAAGAAGCGGAACCCAAAGATATGGAGAGCCAAATGTATGCTGTCTACATTTGTACTTTATTCACATACTTGTAATATTCTTTAGACAGATCACAATTACAACTCCTTCCAGAAATCTTACAGATAATGCTTATGTGCTGAAATAAACTCCAAGGTATTATGAACTTTAATTACTGACTTTCAAACATAATGTATGAAAATACATTTTCAGTAGTATGATTACAGAAGACTTTTTTTGTTTATTTATTTTATAGGCAGAGACAGACAGGCACTTCTACCCTACTTCACTCCCCTAAATGTCCACAATAGCCAGAGTGGGGCAGGCTGAAGTCAGAAGGAGGGAACTTAATCCTGGCCTCCCAGATGGGTGGCAGGTACCCAACTACTGGAGCCATCACTGCTGCTTCTCAAGATGCGCATTAGCAGGAAGCTGGAATTGGGAATGAAGCTAGGACTTTGAACCCAGACTCTCTGATATAGGATGTGGTCATCCAAAGCAGTGTTCTAGCCTTTGTGCATTGCAGGCATCCCATATGGATGCCGGTTCAAGTCCTGGCTGCTCCACTTCCAATCTAGCTCTCTGCCATGGCCTGGGAAAGCAATGGAGGATGGTCCAAGCCCTTAGGCCCTTGCACCCACATGGGAGACCAGGAAGAAACACCTGGCTCCTGGCTTCAGACTGGTGCGGCTCCAGCCACTGCAGACATCTGGGGAGTAAACCAGCAGATGGAAGGGCCCCCCTCCCTGCCTCTGCCACCGTGTAATTCTGCCTTTCAAATAAATAAATGAATGAATGAATGAATAAAGCTAGAGCCCTTTCTCTCTCAAAATCTGTCTTTAAAACCACTTTAAATTTTTAATTTAAAATGTTTTATTCGCAAAAACATTTTAAAAGCTACAATCTTAAAACTTTTTTATTACATTGCTTAAAAGCATACATTTACCAAAATAACATTTTTAATATAAAAATGCCTCTCAATACCCACCACAAAATTAATAAGATTTGTTTATTAGTCAAACTTGCTTTTTTATAAAGGCTGGTTATTAAAATGAACCACAGAAGATATCCTAAAACTTTGGACTGCCATTACAGGATACTCTAATTCAGTCATTTAGAGAAGCCTTCAATATTCATCCTCATTTACTAAATCTGCTTAAAGGCTAACAGCAGGATACTCATTTCTCTTGAACAATTTGACCACCAAAAATATCTAGGAGACACGTAAGGCACTCTAGGGGATGATCATCATTTCCATATGAATTTTTTAAAATTTATTTATTTATTTATTTGAAAGTCAGAGTTACACAGAGAGGAGAGGTGGAGAGAGAGGGAGGTCTTCCATCGATGGTTCACTCCCCAATTGGCTGCAACGGCCGGAGCTACACCAATCCAAAGCCAGGAGCCAGGAGCTGATTCCGGATCTCCAATGTGGGTACAGGGGTCCAAGGATTTGGGCCATCTTTTACTGCTTTCCCAGGCCATAGCAGAGAGCTGGATAAGAAGTGGAGCAGCCAGGACCCGAACTGGCATCCATACGGGATGCTGGCGTTTCAGGCCAGAGCATTAACCCACTGCACCACAGCGCCGGTCCCTAAATCTTAAATTTTATTTGAAAGGCAGACAAAGCTCCCATCTGCTGGCTCACTACTCCCCAAATGCCTGCAAAGACCAGAGGCTAAGCTGGGAACCAGGAACTCCACTGGTTATCCCACAGGTGGCAGGAACCCAATCACTGTAACTGCTGTCTCCCATAGTCCACCCCAGGGAAGCTGGACCTAGGAACAAAGCTGGGACTCAAATGAGACACTCCAATTCAGTAGGGGATACTCCAATCGGTGGCTAAATCACTAGGCCAAACACCCATTTAAAAATAAGGCCAGCACTGTGGCATAGTGGGTAAAGCCACGACCTGCAACACCAACATCCAATAATGGGAGCCGGTTCATGTCCTGGCTGCTCCACATCTGATCCAACTCCCTGATCATAGTTCAGGAAAAGCAGCAGAAGACAGCTAAAGTGCTTGGGCCCCTGCCACCCACATGGGGGACCAAGATGAAGCTCCTGGCTCCTGGCTTTGGCCTTGCCCAGCACTGGCCATGGTGGCCATCTGCTGAGTAAACCAGCAGGTTAAAGATCTCTCTCTCTGTTTCTCTATCACTTTCAAATAAAGAAACAAATCTTCAAAAATAAATAACAAAAAATTAAATAGTATAATTATATTAAAAAGTTAAAAGTACAGAAATAAACCAAGTAAAAAATAAGTTTCCATTTATCTCTTCAACCCATTTTGATCTCATTCCCCAGACGAAAACAAGTAAGTTTCCATTTATCTCTCCAATCTCATTCTCCAGAAGAAACCAAAATTAACTAAGTTTGGTGTATAATCTTCTAAAAAAACCCACCAACTCAATATACTCACAGATAATTCACTGGGAATTTTATATTCTCTGAGACTTCGATCAAAAAGAATTGGTTGGTAGTAACATTATTTCTTAAGATGTTAACGTAATACTTTTGCCACCACTATACATTGTTTTCCCAAAAAAGCTGTAAGGCAGCACACAGGAATAAACATGCCAAAATTACCAAAAGAATAGAAAGATAGAAAGTGCTGGTGAAGGGATCACACCTTCAGTGCAATTTTAAAGTAACATTTTTCGTGATCCTTCCCAAAAAGAAAAGATAATATTTATATAACTCTTATTTTACTCTAAAAAACAGCAAAACAAAACAGTGGTTTGCTAAGGAACAATTTTTCACCAGTAATTTGGGAAATTTTCTCACATAGGTTTTAGGAAAATTATAGCATAATATTATAATACCATCAATCAAAACATCACAATTGGAGAACTTTAAATTGTTATCAAAATGTAAAGTGTAAGGTTAAGAAGAGATGAAGTTCCCAAGTTCTAACAACCCACAAGAGCTAGAATTAGTAAGACAACTACAGAAACAGGGAAATAAATTTTGTATTATTTAAATTACATTCCTTAAATATTATTTAAATGCATTCACAGCTATCAACAGGATCAACACAGTGTGAAAGAAGCCTGAGGTAATGTAATTAGCTGTCCACCAAACCTCTCATTTTAAAGTTAATTCTGCATCTTCATACTCTATCTGCACACATAACAAACTGCACTAAAAATATAGCAAATATGGTAAATTTGTTACATTATTAAAGAGGATCTAAAATAGATGACCTACTTAAGGACAACTAGGTTATCTAATGCCTACGTATCCATGCTGAAAGAGTAGTTACTAAGGGCACAAGGATTCACGAAGTCATCCAAGTGTTTTCAACTATTCGCTTGGCCTTAAGACAGTGGAGGTTAAGCCATCAGTGGGAGCAACCAAGTAGTGGAGTGATTATGGAGGAGATAAATGTGACACATACTGACAGGACATCTAATCAGAATTCTGCTTGCCCATGGTGCTGACAAACTATTCACATACATGAGATGTATACAAAGCAGATGTATAAAAGTCAGAGGATACTCATAAGGTGCATTTGGAGCTGTCAATAAAAGTTGGAAATCTCATATCTAAAAATAATAATTGGTAGTTATCACTAATAATTCTACTGGAAATCTGTAACTAAATTCCATTAACTACTTTAAATATTATTCTTTATTTTTCAGTAGTATCAAAATAATTTTAAAGAAGGAAAACAGGTAGAAAGCAAAGTAGGTCACACTTAATTTAGTACTAGACTTGTAAACTAATTTTCCCCCTCTTAAATCTTATAATCTCTTGATAAATTCTTCCATATGTAACCTTCCACTTCTTGTAAAGCAAGATGACTACTCTACGATCAGATTTAATTAAATGCACAAAATTATTTTTCTAATACTATTTTTGATGCTATCTAGTTTGTGAAACTTTAACAAAAGCAGTAAAACAGGTTGAAAAAGCATTAGCTTAAACATTTGGATTTATGTCTCCAGTGACCATGAGAGTTCTCCTGTACACCTGTCCCAAGCCAGGTTAGAGCCTTTCTGCATGTGTTTTTTACAAGAATGAGTTAATAAATATTAAACAAACTAAAATATCTGATACACAGAAATTTACCAAGAAGTTTTTCAATCACATAAATGAGTACTATAAAGAATACACTTTCTGTCCCCAGTCTCTACAAGGAAAAAAAAAAAGTTTTTAAATAAAAATTACATTAAAGTAGCTGGAGACTATGTAATTGTTTCCTTCTGCTATTAGATGGCAACAAACATTCCAAAATAGTCTGTTAAAATCTTTCTCAATTTAGAAATAAAGTTTAAAAAAAAGTTTTTAAAATTCTAGGCAGAGATAATTTAATTTCAAAACATTTCCCCTCTGTTTTATAGTACAATTCACACTCAAGAATATGCACTTCAAACTTAAAATAATCTTGGGTATATAAAAACTCACCATCTGTATGGGTTTCTTGTGGAGATCTCGTTCAGTTACCAACTTTTCCTGGTCAGTGACATAAAGACCTTTCTGTGCTAAGGCTTGCATTACAGCATCATGGCCCAAAAGGGGCTTTGCAGCATCACTCTTGAGAATGAGACTCCCAGCACGACAGTAAAGTTCAGCTGATAGAAGCAAATTAACAACAGGTGGTTTGATGTGTTCCTGGTCATACTGATCTGTGTAAAATGGTTCTTGAAGTTCCTCTGGCACATTTTCTATAAAGATTAAGGAAAAATATCTCTTATAAGGTTTTTATAAAAGAAACAAAATTTAATTTAATTAATAATTAGTATTTACATCACATAAGGTTTCCTCTAAAAATAACAATAATCTTTAAATGACAAGATGATTTATAATTCCTTGGCATATAATCTACAATGAGAGAAAGGTACAAATTTCCTTTATAGGAGATGAGTATATCCCAAAAAGGGATTACAAAGAAAACAAGGAGAAAAGTTTTTTAGCCCAGTGGTTCTGGCAAAAGTTTTCCCACACACATAATCAAACCTGATACAGATAAACTGAGATTCCTAAAAACTAATTTCAGTGAATATCCTCACATACAAGCGATCAACCAGGAAATGCACTACAACAGCTATTTCAACAGATTGCTAAGCCTTGTGACTCAGAATATGGGAAAAAAAAAAGGAAAATCAGAGGCAGCACCAATTCCGGAAGCAATATCATTAACTCAGTTTTCAACAAGTTTGAAATGATTGTAAAAATACCCAATAAGCAGCAAGAGATACAGGACTCTGGAATGAGGTCAAAGGAGATGCATCAATCAGGGTTTTTGGTGACACCTAAAAATATTATTCTTACTTAATAACTGAAAATACTTTCCTTCCTTCATAGCTATATTAAGTTAGCAGTGAGCCAATCTTAAACTTAATTTAGTTGCCTCAGCATTGTGAACTACAGAATATATAGTGCTGGTATTCATTCCAATTTTAGTATCACAGGAACTAACAGAGGCTAGTTTTTAGAACAACTGTAAAAAGTAAATTATCTCACTTTAAGATAACTTATAAAAATGTATGCACGATGGGTTTATATTTCCTGAATCAATTTAAAAATGACTAATATTGGTGATGTGGTATCTGAATATAGCTGTGGAAAGAGTGTTCCTTATCAAGATTATAAATGTATCTATTATACCTACATACATCCACCTAAAATTTACTTACCACTGTTAGATCCATTTTCACACATGATCTTTACAACACGGAGACAATGGCAAATCAGACCCTATACAGATAAATAACAACACTAGTAATACTTACTAAGGAACTTCTACGTGTCAGACACTCCTAAACACGGTTCTGACATTTAATCTTAACAACCTTCTTATCCCCATTTGAAAAATAAAGGAGAGAGGTTATTTTGCTTGAAGACACAAAACTGATAACAGAATTCTAGCTCTAAATTATCTAAATAAACAGTTTCAAAACTAACAAGGGTTTGCCAGGATCCCAAGGTGAAAACAGGAGCTGAGGACTGTTTCCATTTTATTAAGGCATACCCACAAGCCAAAGGAAACACTCAACAAATTGGGGAGGCAACCGACAGAATGGGAGAAAATATTTGCGAACCATGCAACTAATATAGGATTAATATCCAGAATGTATAAACGCTCAAGAAACTCAACAACAACAAAACCATCAATCCAGTTAAGAAATGGGCAAAAGACTTCAACACACATTTCTCAAAAGATGAAATTCAAATGACCAACACATGAAAAAATGCTCATGATCACTAGCCATCAAGGAAATGCAAATCAAAACCACAGTGAGGTTTCACCTCACTTCAGTTAGAAATACATACAGAAATCAAAAAACAAAAAATGTTGACAAGGATGTAGGGAAAAAGGTACCCTAATCCACTACTGGTGGGAATGTAAACTAGTACAACTATTATGGAAGACAGTATGGAGATACCTCAGAAATCTGAAAATTAGTCTACCACATGACCCAGCCATCTCACTCCTTAGAATTTACCCAAATGAAATGAAATCGGCATATGAAAGAGTTATTTGCATCCCCATGTTTATTGCAGCTCAATTCACAATAGCTAAGATATGGAACAACACAGATGTCCATCAACCAATGACTGGATAAAGCAAATATGGTATATATACACTATGGAATACAACTCAGCCATAAAAAAGAATGAAATCCTGTCTTTCACAATGAGAGATGCAAAATAGATGCACAAAATAGATGCAATTGGAAACCATTATACTTGAAATAAGACAGTCCCAAAAAGACAAATATGTTTTCCTTGTTCTGTGGTAACCAAGAGTATTTAAAAATGCAGTGTATATGAACAAAATTGACATTATGAGGTTTTATTACTGTTTATAGTCCTTGTCTCCACTGTTGAGGAACAAGGTTTTTTTTCCTTGTTATTATTTGTTGAGTTCTTTACATAGTGGAGGGTTAAGCTTATGATTATTAAATAAACTGACAGTATGTCATTGTAAAAATTAAAAGAATAAGAAAAGAAGGAGGAAGGGTGGGAAAGTGGGCAGGAGGGAGGGTAGAGTGGGAAGTATCACTATGTCCCTAAATCTGTTTGAATTTGTTTACCTTATATAAATTTTAAAAACTGAAAAAAATAAACCCCTAAGAAAAAATTCACAGCAAACCCAAAAAAAATTCAAAAATATGACAAAAACAGATTTTTCAACCCCCAAAGAATGTAAAGCTACATACTGAATATTATAAAATAAGTCACTTGAAAAACAAGGTTTCTTTTTTTTTAATGGGCATTAATCATGTCTTTTATAATGGCATTATATGGCACAATCAAAAGTCAAACTTCTCAATTCTGTTAAAATGGCAATCAAATACAAACATCAGTTATGAAGGAGACAAACATTCAAATAGCATTTCTACACTGTCCTCTCAAAACTATATCCTGCTCATATACTAAATACATTCATTCCATCCCAATAGCCCCAATAAAATGTTAACATAGTCCAAGTCCAGAGAATCAACTAAATCAAATATAGCAGAAAATCAAAAAACAATGAATTCTAAGTAAATTCCTCTTCAGCTGTGAGTCCATAAAATCTAACAAGTAATCAACTTCCAAAATGCAATGGTGGGACAGATGCAGTATAAACATTCTCTTTCCAAAATGGAGCAGCAAGAAAGGAGAAACAGGTCCCAAGGAAGTCTAAAACCTAGTAGGTGGAATAACTAAACCATAAAGCTTGAGAATAACATCTGACTCCATTTCTTCCTTCAGGGAGTACTGGGGTGGGAAACGAAGACCTCGGGAGCCCTGACTCTACGGCGTTGCTGACATTGGTCCATACAGCACACCCAGGTTGGAGTCTCATGCCTGTAGCTCCCCCAGGCTGGCACTGTATATTGGTGGTTCTTCGCTTCTCAAGTCTCAGGGCAGTCCTTCCCCCACAGCTCTACTAGGCCTAGTGGAGAATCTCTTTAACCCATCGGCCCCTATAACACACCTTGGAAGCAGCCTTTGTAAGAGAAACAAGGTTTCAAGAACTAAATATGTGGGCCAGCACTGTAGTGTAGTAAATGCTATTTGATGCCAGTATCCTGTAACTGAACACCAGTTTGATTCCCAGCTGTTTTGTTTCCCATCCAGCTCCCTGCTAATGTGCCTGGGAAGGCAGCAGAAGATGGTCCAAGCGCTTGGGCCTCTGCCACCCATGTGGGAGACCAGAATGGAGTTCCTGGCAGCTTCAGCATTGCTCTGACTTGACTGCTGAGGCCATTTGGGGAGTGAACTAACAGATGGAAGATCTCTCTGTGTCCCTTCCTTTCTCTCTCTCATTCTACTTTTCAAATAAATAAATTAATCTTAAAAAAGAAAACTAAATATGCCTATTAAGAGAGACTTTAGAGGGCCAGTGCTGTGGCACAGTGGTTAAAGTTGCTGCTTGCGATGCCAGCATTCTATCCTGGAGCGTTGGTTCCAGTCTCAGTTGCTCCATCTCAATCCAGGTACCTGCTAATGCACCTGGGAAAAACAGCAAATTAAAAACAAAAAACAAAAACAAACAAACAAAAAAACCAAGCAAGTACTTGGGTCCCTGCCACCCATGTGGGAAAGTGGATGGAGTTTCAGGCTCCTGATTTCAGCCTGGCTCAGCCCTGGCTGTTGTGGCCATATAGGGAGTGAACCAGTGAATGAAGACCCATTTCTCTCCAACTCTCTCCCTCTTTCTATCACTTTGATTTTCAAATAAAAAAAAATTTTGGTTAAAAAAAAAAGAGAAAACTTTAAAAATGTCTATCATTTTACCAATGTTACACTATTATTTTATTAAAACAACTTGCAATTATATCACATTTTTTAAAAAGTAAACTGAAACAGCATTTTTAAAAAATAAATAGGCAAGAATGAAGATCAGAAATTTTACTCTCTCCTTACCTCCCGAACACAAAAGGCAAGAAAGCAACACTTGCGGAATAACTGAGTGAAATAATACTTGCTAGAAATGCAATAAGAGACAAGTTTTTCTTGTATACCACATCATAAGCAGAAATCACTTAATCATGTTATAAATCTTGGATAGGTCTAAGTTTTGACATTAACGTTCACGTGAAATGCTTGAGGTACAGGTAGAGGGAGTAGTGACAATATTGCTCAAGACAATTTTTTATAAAGCTAGGGTAGCTACTGTTTTATCCATATTCCACAAGTGGTAAAGATTTTCTTAAAATAATTAAAAGGCAGGAAGTAGGAGAGGAATGCATTTTATAAATTAAATATTATTGCACTAGATCATGAGAACGTTGCCTTATTTCCCAAGTCTAAAAACAATTGTTTGCAATCAATGCTAATTAAAAAACTATAAATTTCAGAAAAATAAATCAGACTCTGAATTCAAAATTAACCAAAAAACATAAAAATGGTCAATAACATGGAAAAAAATTACAGAATCAGTAATCTAAGGAAGTTGTGAGACATGTCATGAATGACAAGATATATTGAAATGAATACCTTCATACATGATCAAAGGGCAAGGACCATGTCTGTCCTATTCACCATGATATGAATTCCCCAGCACCTAAGCTGGTGCCTGCTACATGGCAATCACTCAATAAACATTTGACAAATGAGTGAAAATTTTTTGTTGTTGAAAATTCTAGTGATGGGGTTAGCATTGTGCAAGTGGATTAAACACTACTTAGGACACCAGCATCCATATAGAAATTCTGGTTCCATTCTTGGCTGTTCTGCTTCTGATCCAGCTCCCTGCTAATGCACCTGGGAAAGCAGCAAAAGGCTCAAGTACTTGGACCCCTACCATGTTTCCCACATGAAAGACATAAATGAAGTTCTGGGCTCCTGGTCCAACTCTAGCTGTTGCAGCCATCTGGGGAGTGAACTAACTCTTTCTCACTCTCTTCTCTTGCACTGCCTTTCACATAAACGAATAAAAACTTAAAAAGCAATAAATTTAAATTTTTTTTTTTTTGACAAGCAGAGTGGACAGTGAGAGAGACAGAGAAAAAGGTCTTCCTTTTGCCGTTGGTTCACCCTCCAATGGCCGCCGCGGCCAGCGCGCTGCGGCCGGCGCACCGCGCTCATCCGATGGCAGGAGCCAGGTGACAGGTGCTTTTCCTGGTCTCCCATGGGGTGCAGGGCCCAAGCACTTGGGCCATCCTCCACTGCACTCCCGGGCCACAGCAGAGAGCTGGCCTGGAAGAGGGGCAACCGGGACAGAATCCGGCGCCCCGACCGGGACTAGAACCCGGTGTGCCGGCGCCGCAAGGTGGAGGATTAGCCTGTTGAGCCACGGCGCCGGCCTAAATTTTAAAAATTTTAAAAATAATAAAATTCTAGTCATAAGCCTCTGCCTGAAAGGATTCCCAGATTTCAAACTTTCTTTCAAAAATTCTTTCCCTTTTTCTGCACTAGTAATCCTAATTTACTCTTGGTACCCATTTTGAGAAAAGCAGCTTTCTCCAGGCCATTCATTTCTGTAATAGCATTCTCTCTTAAAATCAAACCTTTTTTCAGTTAATCTATATTCATTTTGAAATTAGGAAAATCTGGCATTGGGAAAGTATGGGCCTTGAATTTAGAAAGAAAAGTCCTGATTTTATCACTCAACCTGGTAGGGGTCTTGAGTGGCAGTAACTACCCTGAGTTCTATTTTCCAAGTTCCACAAAGTGGTGCTTTCTACTCCTCTGACTTCAACTTCCTCCACTTCCCCCTGGGCCACAGGACACCCAAATCTTTCTGTTGTTGGAACATGCCACGTTCATAACTTTCAGCCTCTGCACTAGTTGTTACTTTTGTTTCCTCCACCACCTAACCACACAGTTGGTTGGCTCTTTTCATTTAGATCTCAGTTATATGCCATCTTCTCGGACATACCTTCCATAACAACCCAAGCATCCTATTTTAATCCTCTAGATAGTAAGTATTATTATTCCATAATATTTTACTTTTGCCTCTCCCATTATAATATGCCAAGAGGAGCACAACACTTCTCTATCCTGTGTCAATAGTACCTACAACAGTGCCTGAAACACAGCAGACACTCCAGTATTTATTCAGAGAACACAAAGTCCCTAAACATAGAGCCTTGCCTTCACAGAAGGTACCAAGACAAGTCAGCTCCCTCTTTCCCCTCACTTCATACCCAACAACGTGTCAAGTGGTGTAAAGTCCTCTACTGCATTCCTGAGCTTGAATTACCACCTCCACTGCTCCCACTACTCTGAGACCTAAGCTCCTCTTGCCAACTCCAGATCCTTATAAGCCACCAGCCCACTCAACTCTTCACTTGGATGTCACAAAGAAACTTCAAACTCAAAACAGGAGCCAGGTTTCTCAGTGGCCAGGAGAGCTACAAACACAAGTGTGGAAAACAGAAAGATTAGAAGGAATGCTGAGGTGCTGGATGAAATGGGAAGTGTCAGTATGAAGATAAGGCATTTAAGATATATCTGCATCTAGGCCGGTGCCACGGCTCACTAGGCTAATCTTCCGCCTGCCGCGCTGGTACCCTGGGTTCTAGTCCCGGTTGGGGCACCGGATGCTGTCCCAGTTGCTCCTCTTCCAATCCAGCTCTCTGCTGTGGCCTGGGAGGGCAGTGGAGGATGGCCCTAGTGCTTGGGCCCTGCATCCACATGGGAGACCAGGAGGAAGCACCTGGCTCCTGGCTTCGGATCAGCACAGTGAGCCAGCCATAGCAGCCATTTAGGGGGTAAACAGAAGGAAGACCTTTTTCTCTGTCTCTCTCACTGTCTAACTCTGCCTGTCCAAAAAAAAAAAAAAGATATACGTGTAACTCAATACACAAAGAGGTAGATGTAGTTATATGTCATCTGTGCATATAAATGTGCCTCTAGTTCTTCATATTGCCTAAGTATTCCTCTTGGAATACTGCCAGCAGCCATGCCAGAATCTCATCATCCCAGCCATTCAAACCAAAGACAGAGGGGGACATTGTGGAATGAGGGCTTACCCCTCCAAAGCACTGTAAGGGAACATATGGAAGGAGGTGGTCCAGTTGTCCCCCTCAGAGCACTGGCTGCTTGGTCAGGTACAAAGGAGTGAGGAAGTTTGGCAAGAGCTGAGGTTTTGCCTGGGAAGGGGTATGATGGCAATTCAGCAAGTTGCTCAGGGTACTGAAAGCATCAATATCATGCAAGACAAAGACTAAAGAAGGACTCCAAGCTGAATGAGACTAAAGAAGCTTAACAACTAAATGCAGTGCATGATCCTGGACTGTGTTGTGGAATGGGAAAGAAAATAGCAATAATGAACATTAAAACAACTGGTAAAACTGATACGAGCTGCAAATCAGATGATGTATCAAGTAAATTTTCTGATTTGTAACAGAGATTATGTAAGAGAAGTATCCTTCATTTCAGGGGATAAACACTCAAGTATACATGGGGAAGAGAACAAAATGCCCCTCTACTGCATTCTGAAATGGTTCAAAAAGTATTCCTTATATATACTTGTTTATACACACACACACATATAAATGCATACAAATACTTGGAAAGAAGAGAAAGGGAGAAAGCAAGAATGATAATACACGGGACAAAATGTTAACAGTTGGTAAATCTTGGTAAAGGTTATGTGGGAGTTCTTTGTACAATTCTGGTATGTTTGAATTTGTGTTGCAAAAAGTTACCAAACCTCAAAATCCAAAACCAATCTTTTCCCATCAATTTGACCCCCTTCCAGTATTCCCTACATGACTGAACTACATCACTGCCCATCTAGTTGTGCAAGCCAGAAACCATCAATAGAGTCTCCTTCCTTCTCCCTCAATCCCCAAATAAAATCCATCAGAAATCCAGTTCAAAGCCATGCCACTCTCACAATCTCAACTCACATCTCCCTGGTCTAGACCATCAGCACTTTTTATCTCTGCTAGCACATTTACCCCTAAATAATCCCACACTCACTCTTGTCCCCACTCCTAACCATTCTCTACTGTAGCCAGATTTTACTCATTTCCCGTAAGTACATCTGTCATGTCACACATAACACCACTGTCACCCTGATGGTTTTCAATGATGCCACTTCTTGAGGGACTAAAGATCTTTCCTCTAGCCTAAAAGACACAATCCTGTCCCTACAAGCCACATTCAGTTCTTGGAAACCATGTTCTCATCTACTAAAAAGGCTTTGCACACTCTGGTCACTTGGTTTGGAATGTTCTTTCTCTTTATGCTTTAGACCCTTTCACATTCTCAGACGCTAGTGATCCATTGGGATTGGTCCGATTTCACCTGAGTAAAGGGAAAGAATACAGCACTTATTCTGCCTTCCGAGTGTCTAACTGTAATGTACTTTTTGAGATTATTCAATTATACTATAAAAGATAAATACGATTGTAGCGAAATGCTTTAAGATTTCTTTAAATATTTGAAAGACAGAGTAACAGAGAGGGAGACACAGAAACACAGAGACAGAGAGATCTTCCATCTGCTGGTTCACTCTCCAAATGGCCTCAATGGTGAGATCAAGGCTGAAGCCAGGAACCAGGACCTCCACCCTGGTCTCCCCTGTGGTGGCAAGTACTTGGGCCATCTTCTGCTGCCTTCCCAGACCCATTAGCAGGAAGCTGAATCAGAGGCAGAGCAGCTGAGACTCAAGCCAGCACTCCAATATGGGATGTCACTTAACTTACTGTGCCACAACACCAGTCCCTTAAGATACCTTAAAGTAGATAAAGAGTTAACCTTGTTAGACACAGACTTGATAGGACGTTAAACAATGGTAAATAGCAGCATTTGTATATAAAGCATAAAAAGGGATATCTAATATCCACAAAAGATATCTAATATCCACAAGGCACCTAGGTACTATTTATGATACAGTAAATATGCATGAGATTAAATAGTCAATGAAGGGGCTGGCGCTTTGGTGTAGTAGGTTAAGCCTCTGCCTGCAGGGTTGACATCCCACATAGCCACCAGTTCGGGTGCCAGTTTGTGTGCCAGCTGCTCTTCTTCCGATCCAGCTCTCTGCTATGGCCTGGGAGAGCCGTGAAAGATGGTCCAAGTACTTGAGCCTCTGCACCCACAGGGGAGACCTGGAGGAAGCTCCTGGCTTCGGATTGGCCCAGCTCCAGACATTGCGGCCAATGTCTCTCCCTCTGTCTGTAACTCTGCCTCTCAAATATAAATTAATCTTGAGGCCAGTGGGATAAAGCCCTGGCCTGTAGAGCTGGCATCCCACTCCACTTCCAATCCAGCTCCCTGCTAATGTGCCAGGGAAAGCAGCGGAAGATGGCCCAAGTCTTGGCACCCCTGCACCCATGCGGGAGACCCAGAAGAAGCTCCTGGATCCTGGTTCGGATCAGCTCAGCTCTGGCCGCTGTTGCCATTTGGAGAGTGAACAAGTAGATGTCTTTCTATGTCTCTACCTCTCTCTGTAACTCTTTCAAATAAATAAGATAATGAGAACTTGAGTTTGAATGTCATCTTCATATTAAAATAAGTAAATAAATCTTTTAAAAAATGGTGAACACTAAATATGTATGAACTTCTAATATTCAGGAGTCCTTAATTCAGCCACCCATTGATGATGCCCATTCTGGTCTACAAGTCTTCTACCAAAGGAATATAAAACCCATGGCTATTTCTCAGGCTTACTGCCAAGCTGAGTCTGACTGTGGCAGGCATTCTTGTTCCTGTGACTCTCTGATATGGTAAGTTGTATGTCATTGGCCAATGTCTCTGAGGGTCTCTTGTTCAAACCTTAACTCTGCTCCTGGTGACAATACCATCAACAGGGAAGGGAAATGTGGCAGTCAGAGACAGATATATAAACACCATCTACCACTGGATTCAGAGTGGCCCTTCCTCTTCCCTGCCTACACCCTAACCTAAGTGTGCTAATTCATCCCATCTCTTTCTATCTGCTTCTCACTTTAAATCAAATTAACAAACCATATAAATTGAGCATTTTAAATCGTTGAGGGAGCTTTCCATTCTGTGGCCTCTGGGATAGTTTGACTGGTTTGTCCTTGAAGACTACCACTACATCAAGGTAATTTTCCACACAACATTCAGGGTAACCATATAATAAGGGAAGGTTCTTTTTAAAGGAATATTCCCCTAATAAATGAGGTCATGACAGAGAGATCATCTTAAATGCCTCCTAGGAGAGATACATACAAACTAGACAGTACACCCAAAACTGAAGGAAATCAATCCTCTAGAGCTGTCAATTTATAAGAAATATAGTAGACAAAGAGAAACCTGTTAAACAATTACCACAGAGATCCAGACTATGGTTTCTCCAACAAATATGATCACACTGAAGGAAGATAAAATGATATGGAAAGGGAGTTTTACATTAACATTAAAAAAAAAACCTTGGAGAGACATATTGGTCAGTTGTAAAGTATGGCCATTATCTGGATCCTGACTGGAAAAAATGAACTGTAAAATAAATAAAAACAAAAGCATTTCCAAGACAATAAGAAGTGTTAATATTAATGCCATAGACTGTTATGTTGATGATGGCAGCCATAACAGATATGGTTATTTTTTTAAGATGTATTTCTTTATTTGAGAGACAAAGTTAGAGAGGGAGAGACAGAGGTCTTCCATCCACTGGTTCACTCCCCAAATGGCCGCAATGGTTGGAGCTGGGCTGATCCAAAGCCAGGAGCTTCTTCTGGGTCTCCCACGTGGATGCAGGGGCCTAAGCACCTGGGCCATTCTCTGCTTTTTTCCCAGGACATAAGCAGAGAGCTGGATTGGAAGAGGAGCAGCCAGGACACAAACCAACACCATATGGGATGCTGGCACCACAGGTGGAGGCTTAGCCTACTATGTCATGGCACCAGCCCCCATGGTTATATTTTAAAAGGAAGTCTTATGGTGGGCATTTGGCACAGTGGTTAATATACCATTTTGGACACCCTCATCCCATATCGGAGTGCCTGGGTTCAAGTACCAGCTCCATTACCAATCTGGCTTCCTATTAACACTCACCCTGGGAAGCAGCAGGTAATGGTATAAGCACTTGGGTCCCTGCCACTAGTGTCAAATACCCTCCTGGTTTCAGCCTGACCCAAACTCAGCTATTGTGAGCATTTGGGGAATTAACCAGTAAGTGGAAGATTTCTGTCTTTTTGCCTTTCATACGATTTTGTAATCAATTACATAAAAACTTAACAGGCCAGCATTGTGTGCAGTGTGCTATGCTTCAGCTTGCAACGCTAGCATCCCAAATCAGATAGCCAGTTCTAGTTCTAGATGCTTTGCTTCTAATCCAACTTCCTGCTAATGCACCTGGGAAAGCAATTGAAGATGGTCCAAGTACCTGAGCCAATACCACCCATGTGGGAAACACAGATGAGTTCCAGGCTCCCAGCTTCAGACTGGAGCGGCTGCAGCAGTTATGACCATTTGGGTAGCGAGCTAGCAGATGGAGGATCTCTCTCCCTCTCTACTACTCTGCATAATTAATAAATAAATATTTACAAAATTTTAAAGGGAGACTTTATGAGACAGGTGAATTGAAGGCAATGGTGGAGTGTATGAGATGTAGTAATTTTAAAATATGTCCCCAATTCTTTGATATCTTTTCTTTAATAGCAAAGCTTAAACTGTCTCCTCTTTGGATATGAGTTGGATTTAGTGACTTACTGTCAATGAACAGAATATAGAGGTAGTGACAATGTATGATTTCTAAGATTATGTGATGAAAGGCATCATTTTCTTGGGGAAAATACAGGTGCCCCACCAAAATGACATTTCAGAAGCCCTGTGGAAAAACTCATGTGACAAAGAGTCAGGGCCTACCAATGGCCATGTGAGCGAGTCATCTTGAAAGCAGATCCTCTGGGACTGGCATTTTGGCACAGCAGGTTAAGTAGCAGCCTACGACACAAGTACCCCATATGAGCGTTCGTTTGAGTCGTAGCTGCTCTGTTTCTGACCCAGCTCCCTGCTAATGCACCCAGGAAAGTAGCAGGAGATGGCCCAAGCATTAGGCCCTGCCACACATGTAGAAGACACAGATGGAGTACCAGGCTCCTGGTTCCCCAGCCATTGCAGCCATTTGGGGAGTGAGCCAGCAGATGAAAGATGTTTTTCTTTCTTTATCTCTCTATGCCCCTCTGCCTTTCAAATAAATAAATTAAAAAAAAAAAAAGCAAATCATCCAGCCTGTCAAGTCTTTACACTAAAGCCCTAGTCAATGTCTTGACTACAACTTCATGAGATACTAAGCTAAGCTACTCTTGAATTCTTGGCACACAGAAGCTGAGATAATAAATATGTTAAGAAAACTGAATGAAAAGGGAGTCCTTGACATTTGGAGAAACATACTGATACTTTTATAGATGAAATGATATAGTATCTGGGATTTGCTTCAAATAATTTGAGAGTTTGCGGGGGGCAGTGTTTATAGATGGATCAAGACTGAATAGCAATTGATGACTGCAGAGGTAGGGTGATGACTACGTGAAGTTTAATTGTTATTCTATATATTTGAGATCTCCTATAATCAAATGGCTATGTCTATTTAAAGAGAAAGAAGAAAGTGAGAGAAGAGTACCAGAACTTTCATTCAGTGATCAAGGAAGAGCCCTGAACCACGTGGTAGAAGGATGTGAGACCTGGAACTACAAACCTCAACTACATTTTCTACCATGAAAGAAGACAGCCCAAGGACTCAATAGACACATGGAGAAGGGCACAATTGAAGGAATAACATAGTTATAGAGCTGGAGTTCTGATCAAATCAGTAGCAAAGCCCAGCTTATTTTACAACTTTTCCGGTTATATAAGCCAACACATCCTCTTCACTGCTAGTCAGTTTTAGTTGGATTTCTGTTACTTAAGTGAGGATATCATAACTGATATAATCCATTCACTTTCAACCTAGTCATGTTTCTGTCTCCATATCCTTCTTCATAATGTTCTCAGCAGTCACTTGTCTTTCACGTTGCCAGCTCCAGAGAACGTATTGCTTAATCTTTGTCAGATGCAACTTCTATTTCTTCAATGTCCTTTTCCCTAGGCTTGTGAGACCTTAGACTCTCCTTATTTTCTTCCTTCCTCTCTAGTTATTCCATGTCTAGCTCCTTTGATGCTCTTCCTGCTCTACATTCTCCCTTAAAAGACTAGCAGTTACTTACTTTCTTGAATTTAATTACCACCTACATCTCTCATCTCTTGAGACCTAAGTTTCATACATGAAAGACGAACACACACTTAGACTTAGACCAACAAAACCATCTTAGACTGTCCTCAAATTCAGTGCTGTTTTCTCCTACCCTCTCTCACAGTCTGGCCTTCTTCCACCATTCCCTTTTTCACTACACAGAATCAGTCTTAACACTTCTCCAGATCTCATCTTCCACTCCACAAATCCAATCAATCAACAAGTCTCAATTTTTACTCTGTATATACACTGTTACTATCCAAACTCAAGCTCCCATAATCTTTCACCTAGACCATAATAACTCCTCAGTTGGCTTCCTCCTTCATAACAATTAGTCCAATCCAATCAATTTCCTATTCTGTTTCTAAGAGATCCCTCTTTAAACAGTGGTAAAATACATACAGCATAAAATTTAACATTTTAACATGTAATCCAAGATATCTCTTGAAAAACAGAGATTCTGGGGCCAGTGTCATGGCATAGCAGGTTAAACCTCCTCCTGTGGCACTGACATCCCATATGGGCACCAGTTCAAGTCCTGGCTGCTCCATTTCCGATCAAGATGGCCCAAGTTCTTGGGTTCCTGCATCTGCGTAGGACACCCAGAAGAAGTTCCTGGCTCCTGGCTTTGGATTGGCACACCTCCGGCCATTGCTACCACTTGGGGAGTGAACCAGCTGATGAAAGACCTTTCTCTCTGTCTCTCCCTCTCTGTCTGTGGCTCTGCCTCTCAAATAAACTCAAATAAATAAAATGTTCAAAAAAAGTATTACTGTCTCTAATATTTCCATTTCAGAGACAGAAAATAGTGTGTCTGTGGGGGGAATGGGAATGGGGGAACATGGTCACTTCACAATAACTGTTTAAGATCACAAATATACATTGTAGGTCCCCAGGTATGTGAACAATGGAGTGCAGAATGAACACTTATTTCAGTTAAAGTTTCCATTTCTTCACAGGAAAACAGAAATAGGTTCTTCTGAACATTACTACATATCATACTCCAGAGTACAAAGAGAAGGTTCCAGATGGAGTTCACCCTCCTTTCTATTGCTACATTCCCAGCCTTTGTTTTCCAGTTTATAATGAAAAATAAATTAAAAGAATTACTTGGGGGCCAGCACTGTGGCACACTTGGCTAATCCTCCACCTGCAGCGCTGGCATCCCATATGGGCACTGGGTTCTAGTCCCGGCTGCTCCTCTTTCAGTCCAGCTCTCTGCTGTGGCCTGGGAAGGCAGTGGAGAATGGCCCAGGTGATTGGGCGCCTACACCTGCATGGGAGACCAGGAGGAAGCACCTGGCTACTGGCTTCGGATTGGTGCAGCGCAGGCTGTAGTGGCCATTTGGAGAGAGTGAACCAATGGAAGGAAGACCTTTCTCTCTGTCTCTCTCTCTCACTGTCTAATTCTACCTGTCAAATAAGTAAAAAATTTTTAAAAAAAGATTCACTTGGAATAATATAATAAATACAATCCATAATATAATAAATACAATCCCAGTCCCCAGCGGGAACCAGAATATCTGACAGCAGCCTCGGCACAAGACTAATAAATTTCAACACTCTGCAATTATTTGTGTTTCTTCTAAACAACTTAAAGTAGCAAATTTACTGCCATGACCATTTTCCGAGTAGAAAAACTGAGACAAAGAGTACTGTAGAAACATGTTCCCGAAAAGGAAGGAGTAAATGGTGAGATGAGAACCAGAAAGATACTGCTGTGTAGGCCTTTAATTTTAAGTATATCAAAGAGTCAAGGTTCAAAAAGAAAAGGAAAAACTGTGGTAAAGATTAGGGCAGGAAAACTCTAAATGAAACAAATAATATCATAGCTAAAGGGCCAAGCTCCTCACTACTCACAAATGCACAGTATTTCATGGAGACATCATGATCTGTATGTTACCAATAAAGGTCCACAATCCAGTATCCACAGAAAACTAGATCCACTGAGGGAGAGGAAAGGCCCTGAAATGACAGGTCAATGCTAAATATATTTCCTATTTCTGTACTAATGGATCAAATGTCAACAGGCTTGTTGAAAAAAAATCAATTTAAATTTTGACAAAAAAAGATCGAAGTATGAAAGGTTTTCATGCTTTTTTTAATACTTAATGAACTACACAAAGAGTATAACATAGTCAAAAATACAAATTTGGTATCATAAAGTCTTAGATTCTAATTTTAGTTCCATCACTAACAAGCTATATCTGTTTCTTCATTTATAAAAAAGGGCAATCCATCATACTTACTAAATTCTTATTTTTGACTTAAATATTTGTGAAATCAGGATGTCCTATAATTACTATGTATTTTAACATATAAAAAAAAGTCAAGGGGGTGGAACTGTGGCACAGTAGGTTAATCCTCTACCTGCAGCACCAGCATCCCATATGGGCTCCAGTTCTAGTCCTGTCTCTTCGTCTTCCCATCCAGCTTTATACTATAGCCTTCTGAACCAGCGCTCTGCAATGGGAAAGCAGTGGAAGATGGCCCTGTACCCATGTGGGAAACCCGGAAGAAGTTTCTGGCTTCTCTCTTCGGGACGGTCCAGTCTGGCAGTTGCAGCCATTTGGGGAGTGAATCAGTAGATGGAAGACCTTTCTCTCTGTCTCCCCCCCCCCCCTTACAGTCTGTAATTCTACCTCTTGAATAAATAAATAAAATCTTCAAAAAAAAAAGTCTAAATCAAGGGATGTCTTACAATCTTAACAGCCTTGATTCTCAAGCTGGGAACTTTTTGCTTCCCAAGGGACATTTGGCAATGTCTAAAAATGTTTTGTTTTTGTCAAAGATAGGAATAGGGTAGAAAATACTACTGGCAACTAGTGAGTAGATGCCAAAGATATTGCTAAAATATTACAATGCACAGGACAACCCACAGCAACAAAGAATTATCTGACCAGTAGCTCTGCAGTCAGGAAACCATGCTTTAGTCTTAGAAGGAGAAGAAAAATAACATCTACTTAATAGGGCTGTTCTCATAATTTAAAGAAACAATGAATGCTCAAAATAGTAATTAACACCAAGTACACATCTAATAAAGTAGCAAGTTTTAAAAAAAAAAATCCTATGTGCTTCATTTATTTATCAACCAAAAAAATAACAAATTCCTTAACCCAGTCTTTCACATAATTATGTCCCAATTTGTCCCTCAAGCTGGATCTCCCACTACTTCATTGTATAAACCTCCTCCAGTCAATCCGGCTTGTGTTGTTTGACCAAAACTACCTGGGTTTCACAACTCCATTCCTATCCACAGAACATTTCCTTCATCTGCAATGCCTATTTCCCACAGGCCTGGCTCTTCAGGGTCTACCTTAAATACCACCTCCAGTACTCCCTCAGACCACTAAGGCTAAAGCAACCCTCACCACCCACCCCCCAACTTTCTCCACCCTGTCTGGTCTCCCCCAGAATATCACTGTTCCAGTTACATGGCTTTCATCACAGGTTTCCTGAACTCTTCTACA
The DNA here is from genome assembly GCA_949820135.1 of Sylvilagus floridanus. NCBI lineage: Eukaryota > Metazoa > Chordata > Mammalia > Lagomorpha > Leporidae > Sylvilagus > Sylvilagus floridanus. The sequence goes on from OX463240.1 coordinate 87,426,904, forward strand.
ATTACACACTTGTTAGGTCTCTCTTTTTTTTTTTTTTTTTTGAAAGATTTATTTTATTTTATTTGAAAGACAGAGTTACAGAAAGAGGCAGAGACAGAGAGAGAGGTCTCCCATCTGCTGGTTCACTCCCCAGATGGCCATATCCAAAGCCAGGAGCCAGGAGCTAATGCCAGGTTTTCCATGTGGGTGCAGAGGCCCAAGCACTTGGGCCATTTTCTACTGCTTTCCCAGACCATAGCAGGGAACTGGATCAGAAGAGGAGCAGCCAGGACTAGAACACATGGGATGCTGGCACTTCAGGCCAGAGCTTTAACCTGCGTTAATGCTGGCCCCTAGAATATAAACTCTTTTTTTTTTTGGACAGGCAGAGTGGACAGTGAGAGAGAGAGACAGAGAGAAAGGTCTTCCTTTGCCATTGAGGACTAGAACGCGGTGTGCCAGCACCGCAAGGTGGAGGATTAGCCTAGTGAGTCGTGGCGCTGGCCTAGAATATAAACTCTTAAAGGCATGGTTTAAACTACAGCATGTGACTGCTCATTAGCCAGTTCCCCTTGAAACTCTCTCCTGTCATGGCTTCAGTGCTATTATACTTTGTTAATTCTCTTGCTAACTAACTGTACTTACTCAGCCCCCTTTTCCTCAGCTACCCCCTACCCCCATTCTAAGTATCCACTGCTCTAGATTCTTTCTTGAATTTCTTCTCTCTCTACATTTCACCTACTTTCAATTTCAATTGCAGTGTTAATAACAGATTGCCAAATGATTATTTCTAGCCTCTCCTTCTCAGCTGTACTGCAGACCTGCATTTATAGCTACCTATGTCACTGGTTTTCTCAGACAAGATATTAAGCTAACCATCCAATTCAGGGTTTTCAAGAACAAAGCTGCCTTCCATTCCAACTTGCTGTGGTCTCCATCTCTAGCAAGGCATCACACTTGATCCTTGCAGCCACTAACCTCAAAATCCTTATCCTTATGGCTAGTGCTGTGGCATAGCAGGTGAAGCCTCCTGCAGTGCTGGCATCCCATACAGCTGCCAGTTCCAGTCCTGGCTGCTCCACTTCTGATCCAGCTCTCTGCTATGGCCTGGGAAAGCAGTAGAGGATGGCCCAAGTCCTTGAGCCCCTGCACCCTCGTGGGAGACCTGGAAGAAGCTCCTGGCTCCTGGCTTCAGATAGGTGCAGCTCTGGCCATTGCAGCAAATTGGGAAGTAAACCTCTCCCTCTCTCTCTGCATAACTCTGACTTTCAAATAAATAAATATTTTTTTAAAAACCCTTATCCTCCTGAGAACTTTAGGTGACCTTTACCCTCATATATTCTCTCCCTCATACACGCCAAATTCAGCCTTTTAGAAATACTAGTGATTAAATCTCTCAAACTTCTTTTTCTATCATTTCTACTCTTTTAATTTCTACCCTACAGTACAGTGGCTGAACACAGACTTAAGTCAGATTCCCCAGGTCAGATCCCAGCTCCATTAGCTGGGGGCTCTGGATGAGTTTCCAAACCTCCAGGCCTCACTCTCCTCATCAGTAAAACTGGATTGATTAACAGTTTCCACCTTGTAAGACTGTCATAAGGACTAAAATGAAACAATATGTATAAAGTGTTTGGACACAGAAAATGCTCAATTAAAGAGTAACAGTTTTATTACTATTTCTGCCATACTTCAAGTCCTCATCATCTCTTGCCCAGATTCCTGCTGTAATGTCCCCAAATAGTATCTCTGCCTGATCTCTCTTAACCACAATGCTACGCACTGCTCTCTCAATCTTCATACATATGTTAGAGTCAGATCTTACCTAGGATTTTGACAAGATCTGTTGGGATACACAAAGAAATATAACAAGATGAATTTCTAATAGCAAATGGTTTTATCACTAAACTAAATGGAATAAAAAGAAGAATGATAATTGGTAAGACTGAAATGACAAAATGACACTAGGAAGTGGGCCTTGAATTCTACATTAAGAACTTAATATCCAAGAATTTTGTACAGAAGAGTGTCACAGAGGTTGTGAATACCATTGCCCCCAAAGGGAATTCAGTAATATCATAGCTTAAACTGAATTAAGCTCCTTAAATAGAGTAGTAGAGGCTACAGAAAAGTTTAATTTTCTCTTTCACAATTCACTTAAAGTAATTGGAGTATCTTTATTGCTTCAAATTCATCTACACAAAATTATTCTTTATTTGATTAAAATTGTATGTGTTGGGGCCAGCATAGCAGCAGAACAGGTTAAGCCACCACCTGGGAGCTATATCCCCTATCTGAATGGCAGTTGGGAGTCCTGGCTCCTCAGCTTCCAATCTAGCTTCCTGCTAATGCACCTGAGACTCAGAAATTGCTGGTGCAACTATATGAGTTTCTACCACAACATGGGAGGCTCAGACAGAGTTTCTGGCTCCTGGCTTCAGCCTGGCCCAATTCTGGCTGTCTTGGGCATCTGGGGAATGAACCACCAGACGGAACAGCATGCTCTTGCGCACATTCTCTCTCTCTTTCAAATAAGTAAATCTAAAAAAAAAGCATAAAACTGTCTGCATTCTTTCACAAAATAAACTTAACACTTGGGCTATTTTGAATATTTTCAGTATGAAGAGAAACATTAAGAGAAGCTACTGACATGAGACTTCAGATTAAGTAAATACTCCACATCTGCTTTCTAAGTATTATAGTGCTTGTACTTTATTTTTTATGGTTCGATCACTTCATTTTATGCCCACAATTGATTTCTAGCTGTCACTTTCAAAGACTGCTCCAATATATGGTTCTATTATTGACTACTTTTTCAATGTCAAAAGTTAAATGTTTCTGACAGAAAAATGTTAGGTGCCTGAAAACCTAATATAGCATTGTTAAAGAAGTGATTTTAGTAAATCATACTTGCAGTTGGGCTTCTTGAATAACTGAATGCAATTAGGTAATATCTTTGAAATGTATTTTCTATTAACCTTTTAGGCATAATAGTGTTGGTAAATATTCACATTAAAAAATTAAAACTTTTTCTATTAACTTTTACCACATAAATTTGTTCTGAAAAACTGTTGACAAATGATATACAAAATGTACAAACATAATATTCATAACATTGTATTCATTTCTTGCTACTAAGTCAATCTCTTAAAGTCTCATAAGCTTGTTTTTCATACCCCTCCTTGAATATGGTCTTTTTATCTGTCCCAACTACTACCAAAAGTTGTCAGCTAAGTACCAACAATATTCATCTAAACCATCTGCAACTGAGTTAAGATCTGCCCAATCTTAAAAAAAAAACAAACTTTAATATGTATTGTGTGCATATTTTTGCAGATAAGCTCATTCTGCAGAAGGATAGAGTAAAAGGGTCTGAAAGCCCCCACTTGGCAGATGTTTAATCTTGTGCAAATTTATCTCTCTGTTCCCTCATCTGCAAAATGAGAACAGTATCAACAGGGTTACTATAGGAACAAATGGAGTAATGTATTTAGAGCACTGGCATCTAACAAGTATGGCCCCCTCCACTAATATTTTACTCATTAGGGTCAGATCTCAAGGGAAACATCTCTGCTTCTTACCAGCAGTGAGATGGTAGGAAGCTGTAACCTCTTTGTATGCTGGTTCCCATATTTTTTAAACTGAGGAACACACTATGTCAGAGTTGTTGTGAACCCCAAACATAAAACTTAATACCCAGCATCTAGCACAGCACCCCACCAACAGAGATTCCATTGATACTATATGCCTTTCACTTTCTTAAAGTATTTAACATGTCTCATCAAGTGGTCCAGAATCTAGTAACCTCCCTGACACACATCCAGAAAGTAGGCCATTTTCTGGTTAGCTGTCTTTGTGCATGTACAGCAGAATGTTGACATCTGCACTGTAAGTACCCTCTCAGTTTCAAATAGAAAGAAAATAATTTCTCTTATTCTCTTATTCTCTCTTCTATTTTGTAATACTACTTAGGTAATTCCACTTAGGTTACTACCCTCTCTCCATTTTTCTAAATACTTAAATGTCCTTCATTTACCTTTCGAATAGATATTAACTTCAATGGCTCAAGGTAAAACCAAAATACATCTGTTATTCTTACTTCTTACATCAATGGTGCCAGAAATTCAAAAGGAAACAAAATGTGTGCTTCCTCCTATGTGTAATATTTCCAAAGAAACATTAAAATTTAAGTTTTTTCAAAGACTTACTGTATTTTGTTCTGATGGCAGTTCAATATCAAAGCATGAGAATTCAAACAAAATGAAAACTGTCATAAACAAAATTACATCAACATGAGGTTTTCCCAAAAAGTGAATTCAAATAATTTTCCAAGCACTGAGACTCATCTACTGGTTAAGATGAGGCAAATACTGAAAACATTCAGCTGTGTATTAAGCTGTAAAACTGAACTAAATAATTTATCCACACATTTTCACAGGTCTAGAATCAGAAATCAGCAATCTTCCAAAAAAATCTATATTTAACATGTGGCGAAAAGTTTGCAAATGCTAAGGAACTTTTCCATAATCATTTTATGTATTCAATATTCATTAACGAGTCAACAGAAATCTTAGAAAATGACTCTAACAAGTTACCAGACTAAATTACAGGAGCATCTTCCCACGAGAAGCAGCTCTCTAATTTTTCTCAGCATTCTGCAACTCTGGCTCCTAAAGCCTAATTCCTGGCTAAGGAATTGCAGCAGGAGGCCCTTTTCCTGTTATTTTGCAAAGCCTGGGTTACCGAGGGAGTGTTAAAGTGCCACTGCACTATACAACGTCTGTGTCCGCAGCATGCTTCTATGAAAAAGAAATCAACCAAGGCAGGGAGCTTTTGCTTCTCTTAATTTCTTTAGACACAATACATTTGGAAAAAGCAATGTCTCTGACAACATGAAAGGAAAATAGCGGCCCATGGTCATCAAACTAAACACTGGTTGAACATTGTGATCCTGAAATGTTACGGAGGGCTAGTGCGGGCTTCAAGAACGACAACACAATCAAGACTGCATTTTGCACCAGGCCACCGTCCAGCCAGCGGAGCCTGAACAGCGGCCATCACCACAAATGTCAAAGTCAATTCAGCGCTGCGTGCCCTCCGCCTCCTTCCACCGATAAAGGAACCAGCTCGGATTCCTTGGTAGTGTGGTCGCGATCAGGGCCGAGGGGAGGAATGGATGCAGCACCGTGAGAAAAAAAAATGCACTAATTAAAACCTGCGTGGAAAACACGACGAAATTCCTCAGTGATTAAAAAAAGAAAAAGAAAAACACTTGTGCTACCCAACAAAAGGAACCGGGCCGAAAGCCACCTGCCCATTCAAGGGCCCTTTCTTTGAAGCCCAAACCGGCCCTCTCTCCTCTTCCTGGTCTCCCCCCCATCGCCCTGAGAAGACACGCGTGGAGGGGGATGCGCGGCTCGGGAACAAAAACCAGGATGTGCACGTCAAGAGGAGGAAGAGGGAAGACAGCACTGACCTGATCCAAAGGCTTTGGCCACCAGCCAGGCCAGATTGCAGGCGATTTTGGCCCTGGAGAAATCATAGTGGTCAAAGGGCTTGATGGCTGGAACAATGAACGTCTTCTTCAGCTCCCGGGGGTCTGCGGCATCCCCCATCTTTCCCGGCGGCGGCTCCTCGGGGTGTCCGGACTCCCACCTTCACATGGTGTGGCCTCGCCGCGGCGGGGGTCCGGGGGAGGGTGGGGTGGGCAGGGGCGGCGCGCTCAGACCATCAGGGCCGGGGCGAGGCCGCCCGGCCGCCGGCGCGGGAGAAGACGCTCAGCTGTCCGCGCCGCGAGCCGGCCGCCGCTCCCGGGCATAGGAATGTGGCGGCGCCGCGTCCGCCCGCCCCGCGCCCCTCCGGGCCACACGCCCCGCGAGCGCGCGTGTGAGCGAGGCCGCCTCCCCTTTGTCTCGGTTGAGTCACACGGGCCTGGGGGAGGGTGGGGGCTGGAAGGGCCCGGAATTTTAAGGGCGGGGGCGGGGGAGTCCTGAACGCTCACGTTGTGGAGAACGTCCCCGCCATCGCGGGGCCCGCGCCTCGCCTCCCGCTCCCCTCCGCTCGGAGCCGGGCGAGCCCTCAGGCCCCGCGGGGCGGGGGGCGCGCGGGGCTCCGGGGGCGGCGGCCCACTCAGCGCAGCGCGGCCGCGGCCCGCGGCCGACGGAAAACGCCAAAAAAAAGAAAAATCTCTGCGGCTCGCAGGCCGCCGGCCGCCGCCTCAGCGCTGCCCTCCGTCGCCGCCGCCGCCTCAGCGCCGCCTCCCGGCTCTTCCTCCCTGCTGACGGCCAAGGCGGTGGCCCGGGAGTCGCCGCAAATCCCAAGCCCTCAGCTCCTGCCTTATCAGTTACGTCCTTGTAATTTTTTTTCCCCCCTCCCGGCTCCTGCCGCCCGGCCCCGGCGCTCCCCCTCAGCCGCCGCCGCCGCTGCGGTTTTCCGGCTGCGGCACTGATGGAGGGAGCCGCGGCGGGCCCCGAGCATGCGCGCTGGCGCGCCCGGCCCCCGCCCGCCGGCGCACTGAGCATGCGCAGCCTCGTTCCGGGCGGGCGTCGGGAGTGTCGCTCGAGTGGACAGCGCCCGCGTCCTCGCCTCGGCCGCCGCGGCCGCTGCTGGCAGAGGAAGGGGAAGGGAGGGGAGGGGCGAGGGAAACCTCGCCGTGGCGTTCGCAGTCTCGCCACACGCTGGCTCAGCGAAGAGAACTGATTTGTTGAGAGTGCGCTTATTGTGTGGCGCACGCTCTGCCGCGAACTTGACCCGCGCGTCCCTACCTGGTCCTCGCAGTGACCCTGAGGGGCTGGGGGTTATCTCTGGCTGACCACGAGATTACGGAGAGGTGAGGCGACTGGGTCACACACGGGCTTATCCGGGACGGGATCTGTGGCGCTGCGAGCCAGTGTCCATCTGGTGAAAATCTCCGCTTGCGCGTTCTAGGTCAAGGGGCACCTCCGCCCAGGCCGACCCCTTTGCCTCAAAGCACACGGATGCCCTTGGGGATCTGGCCTCAGCAAAGCTTTACGCCTTTGTCTTGTCGGCCTGTCATCCCAAAGGGACGCGTGTGCTTGACCACCGTGGTCCCTCTGTCCACCTGGCTTGCTCCTCCTCGACCTTGCGGCCTCTTCGCCGTAGTCACTCCTTCCAGGAAGCCTTCCCTGATAGCTGCTGACAACTTCGCAGTCAGGGCTGTCACACGGGTGCCTCCCAAAACACCCCGTTCTTCTGTCATTGCACTTCCCACGACTGTGGCAGTCATCACTCACTTGTCTGTCCTAGACGACATGGTTGGTGGCAGGGTCTCTGTCCCCAGCACCTGTACCGTAGTAAATGCTCAGTTAATGTTTAGAGTCTGAGGGTAACGAACGTGTTGCATTTAACACATACTGAGCTCACCTGATTCACTCACCCCACAGCATTCCATTTTAATATATTCTCTACTGTTAATCATAAAACCCTGTATTATCTTCATTTTACAGATGAGAAAACAAAAGCTCAGAGAAAATTGAAATTCACCCACATCACACCACTCGTGAAGGCAGAGCCAAGATTTCAACATAGCACTAGCAGACTCCAAAGCCCATGCTTTCAACTACTAGTGCCTCTTTTGCTCTCTACTATCTAAAACGGCAGTTCTACCAGCTAGCAAGCCCCTCGGATTCTGTTGAATTCCTCCCTGAACCTGGTGGGACTCTACACATAAGACCTGTAAACAGTCTGAGATAGGATCAGAACATACGTGATGCTGATAATATGCTGCAGTGTGGGTGATGTGATTTTTTTTCAAGAATTAATAGTGTTTTCCTCCTCAGCAAGGCCCTTTGCTAGATCACATAGGAATAGTAAAACTTACATAGACAGTAGTTCACAAAGTCTGTTCATATGAATACTAATTTCTAGGGGCCAACATTGTGGTGTAGTGGGGTAAAGCTGCTGCCTTTGACACTGGCATCCCGTATGGGCGGTGGTTTGCATTTCGGCTGCTCCACTTCTGATCCAGCTCCCTGCTAATGCACCTGGGAAAGCTGTGGAAGATGGCCTAGGTGCTTGTGCCCCTGTACCCATATGGAAGACCCAGAAGAAGCTCCTGGCTCCTGGCTTTGGCCTGGCCCAGTCCTGGCCATTGCAGCCATTTGGGGAGAGAACCAGGAGATCTCTGTCTCTCCCTCTCTCTGTCTCTGTAACTCTGCCTTTCAAAACAAATACACCTTTAAAAAAAAAAAGAAAAGAAAACTGATTTCCACATCCATTCTACTAAATAAGAATGATTATCATCTTCTAATTCTAGATACAGGGCTGAGGACCGTGGAGGGTATGTGACATGGCCAAGATTTCATAATTGACGCATAACCAAGTCTGGCTCCAAATTCAAGCACAAATCTTCTGGCTCCACTCTTGAAGCACCTTTCCCTGTGCCTGCTCCCTTTCTGGATCATGGAGGCCAACAGTGTCCACAAATAAATACAATACCATGCAAAAGCGGTGAGTACTGTGAGACAGCACGTGCAGGGAATATATGTGCCTAGGTAGCCTTGGCGAGTTCTGTTAAATGTAATATCAAGTACAACTTCGACTGGATTCAAATGAACAGAAACCTGCAGCCTAGAAAGGTTGAAGAGAGATGCTAAAGTCTTTTGCCAGTCGTCATAATAATCTGTGAGGCCATTCAAGGCTCTCACACCTAATCACCTTTATATGCCTGGGACCTAGAACGGTACTTTGCTCACAGGGGGCTCTGGGTAAGTGCTTGTTGAATTTCATTGAAAAGTATTTCAAGCTAGGTAAACAAGATGAGGAAGAGAAGAAACAAAGACAGCTACTCCAACTCGTCCTCTGACTCAGTGGTGGTGCCTGAGCAGGGATGGTGTTACTTTGGCCCAAGTTGGGAAGGAGGGTGTTTAGGAAAGGGGGAAACATAAGTAACAAAGAGCAGCTATTCCTTTCAGGGAGGCTGTGAAATGACTCGGGGTCATGGGAGGAGGCCGTTGTGAACAGGGAAACACCCTGAGAACAAAGAAGAAAGATTCGTGTTCGGGGAGACAGACACTGTAATAGAGTGTTCTTTGTGACACCTTCAGAATGATCCTTTCAGAACTGGAAATCTCTGTGGGATATCTCTGTCAAGAAGAAATGCTCTCCCCAGCCTCCTTAAGGTATCGGACTTTGTTGAAAACAAAACCGAGGCGCAGTGGCTCTTTGGGCCTGCTTGTCCAGCCACACTACTTTTTAACCCCAGGCTTAGGATCTCTGTGCACTGGGCAACAGTTCTTCACATTTCCAAATACCCAACCCTCTGTTCTCCATTTTTAAATGTTTTTCTCATTTCTCCTGGAAAATCCAAAATGTGGCCAGATTTCTTTCCTTACGGCCATCTTCTATTTCTCTGTCACTGGAGAAATTCCGTAAGTTCGTTCACTCATTCATCAGCCAGTAGTGATTGAGCATAAGTTCGTTCACTCATTCATCAGCCAGTAGTGATTGAGCACCCACGTGCTGAGGATGCAGTTTTGAACAGGACAACTGAAGCTGCAAATGTTTAGTGAGAATACTTGGAGATCTGGCCTGGGCAGCCCAGATCCCGTTCCTTGTTGCGTGTGTATCTTTGAAGCTAGAAACCTTGGTGCTTCATCTGTTCCCTCAAATGCAAAGAACTGCTAAAGCAGCGAGTCCTACATTAAGACCTCATATTGTTTACTTAAATAGAAAGTATGCATGCATAGCCTTTCAGTTACCCTCACAGCAGCTAATGTGGAGCACATCCCATGGATCAGGCGCTGTCTACATATATTACTTTATTTATTTTTTTGACAGGCAGAGTGGACAGTGAGAGAGAGAGACAGAGAGAAAGGTCTTCCTTTGCCGTTGGTTCACCCTCCAATGGCCACCTCAGCCTGCACACTACGGCTGGCGCACCGCGCTGATCCAATGGGAGAAGCCAGGTGCTTCTCCTGGTCTCCCATGGGGTGCAGGGCCCAAGCACTTGGGCCATCCTCCACTGCACTCCCAGGCCACAGCAGAGAGCTGGCCTGGAAGAGGGGCAACAGGGACAGAATCCGGCTCCCCTACCGGAACTAGAACCCTGTGTGCCAGCGCCACAAGGCGGAGGATTAGCTTGTTGAGCCACGGCACCAGCCGATATTACTTTATTTCATCTTCACCACAGGGATGTTATTATTCGCACTTGCTATGTTGAGCAACCAAGGGGCAAAGGTCTTAAGTGGTGAAAACCTTAGGTTATTTTGAATCTCAGGGAACTAGAAAAAGAAAACTTTGAGTGAACCAAGTTGAGAATGCCCAAGGGGGTGGAGGTAGGGAAAATGCTTAGCTAACTGACAACAGCAAGAGGTCAAGTTGGCTGAAGTGTAACAGCAGCTAATTAACCAATGTGCGACAGAAGAGTCTGTGCTGTGTATCTGACTGTCCGTCATTTCTAGACACAGTTGTGGCTTTCATCCCAATAGCTAACAGATTTTTATAAGGATTACCTCATCAACCCTCACAACAGTTCCAGTGAGGCTTGAGTGGTATGATGCCAAGTGTGTGGCTGGAACGACTGAAACACAGGCCGCATAACTTCCCAGGCTCCCACCATGAGTCAGTGTCAGATACCGAACAGAGAAACCTGACCCTTGAGTCCCCAGGTACAGCACCGAGATTTCCCTAGGATGTGTACCCTTTATTTATTCCCTATTCAAGCCACTCTCCCTCTGGATCCAATAATGAGCAAGGTGTCCATCATTTGTAAATACCACTGAAGGCAGGAAAGTGTTGGGAAGTATCGAAAGAACACAGGGCAGGAGTCCGGACTCTGGGTCCAGTACTGTTCGTTTCCGCCATGTGATTTGGGAGAACACATAAGCCTTCTCTGCTGGAAGATTTCCACTGCTGAAGAATGGGGTTCAGCCAGGCAGCTCCCAGGTTACCCCGTGCCAGCAGTGTGTGACAGAAGGTGACATCTGTCTACATCAGCAGATGCCCACCATTCAGGATTTCAGTCTCTAAAGGAGGAGTATATATATACTCATGGAGTATCCTGAAAATTCCCAGAAACCTGCAGAGTCATTGTGAGACCCAACTTTTTTCTCCAGATGTTTTGGTAGCTTTGGTTCACTTGGATTCACAAGCTTCTTTACATATTCCAAATATAAATGGATGTTTTGTTAAACTAGCCTTTTCCCTTTCCTAGCGCTGTAGCTTCTGCTCCCACCACCCTACTGAGACTGCTCTCGTGAAAGCCATTGCACAATACTTCTTGCTGTGACTCTTGGGCTCCTGCCCCTTTGGCTTCTGGGGCATGCAGCACCACTGGTGATCGCCCCCTTGTTCCTAACACCATCTTCTCCACCAGGTTCCGTGGCCCTCCAGCGGGTCCTTGATCCTCTCTCACTTTCCGAATCCCTTCTCTGCTGCCTTCCAATCTTTACTTGCTCACCTGCCCAGAGGAGGAGCTACTCCAGACTCCGTCTCTGAGCCCCTCCTTCCCTGTCTCTTCCTCCCTGGGATCACAATGCTGTTTTCATGGCAGGCAATTTTCTAATCTGTATCTCATCTCCTGTTCCCTCCCTTGAGGACTTCTTAATGCCTGTAGGTCATCTTCACCCAGGTGCAGTCCTAGGACCAGATTCCACATGATCTAAAGCAAGCTCACTCAATTTCCCTCACTTGGCTTCTAATCTCAATCTCTCCTAATGATGTTGTCCATTCTGTGTTTCAAATGGGTCATTCTTGAGATCCTCCCACCCCTGCTAATCCTACTCTGCCCAAGCAATCCACTTCATCTACTCTTTTCCATTCCCATAAGATTCTCATTTTTCTCTCATTCACTCCCATTTAAGTCCAGAAAACTTTTTTTTAAAGATTTATTTATTTGAAAGACAGAGTTACAGAGAAAGGTAGAGACAGAGAGAGAGGTCTTCCATCCACTGGTTCACTCCCCAGATGGCCGCAACGGCTGGTACTGCACCAATCCGAAGCCAGGAGCCAGGAACCAGGAGCTTCTCCAAGGTCTCCCACTTGGGTGCAGGGGCCCACGGACCTGGGCCATCTTCTGCTTTCCCAGGCCGTAGCATAGAGCTGGATCGGAAAAGAAGCAGCTGGGAGTAGAACCAGCGCCCATATGGGATGCAGGCGCTTCAGGCCAGAGCTTTAACCTGCTGCGCCACAGCGCCAGCCCCAGACTTGACTTTTGAATTTACCAGTGGATATCTTAATCTTCCCCAATCTGAACTTTGATGATTCAACAAATATCCAGAGTCATACAACTTCAGTGATTTCATACTATGTATCTGAAACTACTAGGCCTTTCATAAACCGCGTCTTCGTTATTTAAATTTCCATTTACTTATTTCAAAGAGAGACTGACAGAGACTAAGAGAGCGCACACATGAGCCTGCTACCATCTGCTGTTCACTCACCAAATGCCTGCAACAAATGGGCCTGGGCCAGGGCCAAAGCCAGGGTCTGGGGATTCAACCCATGTCTCCATGATGAGTGACAAGTCCCAATTACTTGAGTTGTCACCACTGCCTCCCCAGGACTACCTTAGCAGGAGGCTGAAGTCAGGAGCAGGAGCTGGATGTAGAGCTCCCACACTCCACTAGGCTAAACATTTGCCCACTGCATCTTATTTAAGCATAAAATAGCACGTAACATTCACAGGGTCTTCAAAAAGTCAAATGCTTATTATGAAAAACTGTTCCTGTATTTCCAAATGTTTTTGCACCAAAGTAAACATCTTTTAATTCCATTTTCCATGAACTTTTTGAGGTATGCTCATAGGCTTCTACCTCATTTTATGGATGGAAAATGGAGGATCAGAGAGATTAGGGAAGCTCCTCAAGGTTTTACGAAAAAGAGCAGAACTGACACTCCAACTTGCAGCTCCTGATTTCAAGTGCAGGAATTTTTCCATCCTTACCTACCTGCCTGCTCACCAGACAGAGTCTAAATATTCGCCCTGCCTTTGAAGATCCTCTGTGAAATGGTCATATGTCCCCAGGATCCTTCTTATATCCAGATGACATCAAGTCAGACTACCTTCAGAAGCTTAAAGATGTTTAACCCTTTCCAAGGCTTATTGGTTTGGCTAATGTTATTAACCTCCCTCTGTAATGCCCAACATGGGATATTGAAATCCATGTTCCAGCAGCTCTTCCATGACCTTTCCCTGTTCTACCCTGGGCATCCTTGATGTGCCTGCGCTCCCTTATGGAAGGTTTTGTCTGACTTTTTAGTTCTTTCTCTGCTCCCTAAGAAGAGACAATCTTATCTGCTTCATAATCACCAGCAGAGTCTAGTAGGTAAGAGATCACAGGAAGTACTTGTGGAATGGATGAAAGAATTAGTGAATAATTTACATTTACACACATTCTAAATAAATTTCATTTCACTAGTTTATGTGGGAATCAAACATGGGAAATTGATTACTTTAATTCAATGAGTGACCCCCAGTGATTCCTAAACACTAGTTATTGTGTTTGTTAGAATTTATCTTGCGGAAATGTACTCATTTTTTTCATAATTTTTTTCCTCTATGAAACTATTTTTTATTGTGACATTATTTGCTTCCTGCTATTTTTCCCCTATTAAGATATCCTTTCTTTTATGAAATACCAGTGAATGTACAGGATGGTTGAGCTTTTATATATCCTTCTTTGGTAAAATGAAAAAGTTGATAACTTCATGCTCACTCCTATCCAGTTCATTCATCAGGGGAGATTTGGTTGCTTTATGAAATCCCAAAGTCTAGAGGCCATTGCTCTAACTGAACTAAGTGTTTTAACCTTGATTAGCTTCTTAAACAAAACTGGCTCCTAAACAGCATTTAGAAAAACGAAGCAGAAATCTAGTATTTTTGTGTATCCTAGTTGCCATGGAAACAGTTATTGTCATGGTTTCAGATACGTTGATGTTTGACCGAGGCATGATTTTTCAGGCTGACAGTTCCTTCTTTCACAGTGTCTGGAAATGTCAGTTAAATCTTCTAGGGCATTAGCTAGGAGCACTGTTTAAACTTTTTGTGGACTTCTTTTGAAATAGATTCTGAATCCTCAGTGGTTCATCCAAAGTGGTCATTTTGTTCCTTTCATCATGACCTATAGACAGCTGGGAAGATACACTCTCCTTCTTTCTGGTATCCAGTCTCTTTCGTTAGGATGCCAGGAAGATTTTGAATGTATGACTTTGATTAATGCAAATAAGGCATGGAGGTTTCCTTTTCCTGATTCAGTTTTCTCATCTGTTCCCCATCTTCCTCCTAATTTTCTAGATCAGAGAAATGTAACTTCCTGTTTAGTTCCTTTGTTGTTAACTTAAAGGTTCTGGATAAAACTAGAAAAGGAAAATTATAGCTTGACATTGAGAATTTGAAAAAGGCAAAAGCTTGTGGCATCCAAAATGATATTCTATGTGGCATTTAGATAACTCAGAATGGTTTTTTTGCCATGTGAGAAACAGTTTACTTTTAGGTTATTCAAAATGAAAGCTGGAATTGGACATAAAAGAAAAACAACAAAAGGCCTTAGTAGGTTAAAAATGTGCTGAAATAGTTTTTCACAATTCCAAAATAAAAAAGGTTTCTTTAAAAATAGAAGTAATAGGCCAGCGCCGCAGCTCACTAGGCTAATCTTCCGCCTGTGGCGCTGGCACCCCGGGTTCTAGTCCCAGTTGGGGCACTGGATTCTGTCCTGGTTGCTCCTCTTCCATTCCAGCTCTCTGCTGTGGCCCAGGAAGGTAGTGGAGGATGGCCCAAGTCCCATGGGCCCTGCACCCGCAAGGGAGACCTGGAGGAAGCACCTGGCTCCTGGCTTTGGATCAGCGCAGCGTACCACCCTTAGTGGCCATTTAGGGGGTGAACCAACGGAAGGAAGACCTTTATCTCTCTCTCTCTCACTGTCTAACTCTGCCTGTCAAAAAAAGAAATTGTAAAAATAGAAGCAGTAGAGGCAGGCATTGTGGCCTAGCAGGTAAAGCCACAGCTTGGGACGCTTCCAGCCCTGGCTCCTCTTCTTCCTGCCCAGCTTCCTGCTAGCATGCCTGGGAGGCAACAGATCATCTCCAAGTACCTGGGGCTCTGCCACCTATGTGGAGGCCTGATGGAGTTTCAGACTCCTGGCTTTGGCCTGACCAAGTCCGGCTGTTGCAGGCATTTGGGGAGTGAACTAACAGATGGAAGATTCTCTCTCTCTCCCCCTGTTGCTCTTTCACATTAATTAATTAAATCTATTATATAAGTAATCTAAGAAAAGAAAAAGTGCTATAGTGCTTTTACTAATCCATTTAAAGTCTGTTTACTTTCATTTCTTACCATATTTTAAAAGATTTTTTTTAAAAGATTTATTTATTTGAGAGAGAGGAAAGGCAGAAGCAGAAAGAAGAGAGAGAGAGAGAGAGGTCTTCCATCCGATGGTTCACTCCCTAGATGGCCTCAACAGCTGGAGCTGTGCCGATCCAAAGCCAGGAGCCAGGAGCCAGACAATCTTATCTGCTTCATAATCACCAGCAGAGTCTAGTAGGTAAGAGATTACAGGAAGTACTTGTGGAATGGATGAAAGAATTAGTGAATAATTTACATTTTCTCAGAAAATTTCCATTCTTTTTTTTTTTTTTTTTGACAGGCAGAGTGGACAGTGAGAGAGAGAGACAGAGAGAAAGGTCTTCCTTTGCCGTTGGTTCACCCTCCAAAGGCCGCCGCGGTCGGCGTGCTGCGGCCGGCGCACCGCGCTCATCCGATGGCAGGAGCCAGGTGCTAGGTGCTTCTCCTGGTCTCCCATGGGGTGCAGGGCCCAAGCACTTGGGCCATCCTCCACTGCACTCCTGGGCCACAGCAGAGGGCTGGCCTGGAAGAGGGGCAACCGGGACAGAATCCAGCGCCCCGACCGGGACTAGAACCCGGTGTGCCGGCGCCGCAAGGCGGAGGATTAGCCTGTTGAGCCACGGCGCCGGCCAGAAAATTTACATTCTTCTGGGTCTCCCACATGGGTGCAGGGGCCCAAGGACTCAGCCATCATCTACTGCCTACCCAGGCCATAGCAGGGAGCTGGATTGGAAGTGGAACAGCCGGGTCCTGAACTGGCGCCCATATAGGATGCCAATGGTTCAGGCCAGGGCATTAATCCACTGCGCCACAGCACTGGTCCCAAAAGATATTTTGTTACATTAAGTTAGTGAACTTAATTAGACTAATAACAACTATTTGTAAACAGAATTAAGAAAAATATTTGTTGTTTTTACATAAAATTGGAAATCTAAAAACTGGGTGTGTTTGGCCTCACAATCAGCCCTTAAGGCATTCGGATCTGGCTAAAAAGCCCATAGCATGGAAAGCCAAGACACTGTGGCAAAAAATGACCTAAATGAAAGATCTCTGTGAGTGAGATCCCAGTGGAAAGAAGGGGCCATTGAAAAAGGAGGTACCTTTCTCTGAAGGAAGGAAGAAACTGCCACTTTGAGTATGGCCTTTTCTAAATAATATCGGAGTTTGTGAACTCAAGAGGCTTCCATAGACTTGGCAGCTCATGACAAGAGCCTTGGGTGATTACTGACATCATAAATAAGAGTGTCAATTGTTAAATCAACAACAGGAGTCACTGTGCACCTACTCCCCATGTAGGACCTCTGTCCTTGATGTGTTGTACTATGAGAATTAACAGTAAAACTAGTCTTCAAACAGTACTTTATACTTTGTATGTCTGTGTGGGTGCAAACTGTTGAAATCTTTACTTAGTATATACTAAGCTGATCTTCTGTATATAAAGATAATTAAAAATGAATCTTAATGAAGAATGGGATGGGAGAGGGAGTAGGAGATGGGAGGGTTTGTGGGTAGGAGGATGGTTATGGGGGGAAGAATTCTATAATCCAAAAGTTGTACTTTCAAAATTTATATATTAAAAGTTTTCTATAAAAATAATAAAATAAAACAATAGTCCAATTTAAAAAAAACTGCAGTTTCCCTGTTCAGATAAATATTTATATCATTCATTAAAAAAAAACTGGGTGTGTACAAATAGTGAACTATCACATTCAAAGTCTTATATGTCAGTCTTAACAGTCACATAAAGGAGTAACCTAAGCAGTCTACACCTGTACATCATTACCTTCCATGAGCCAATTAGTAGTCTGGTTAAGTTGTTAGATCCTAGGAATGGGAGATGGAGCCGAGATGTGAGGGCGGGATTGGACAGGAGGTGGTAGTAGATACAGCCTGTTCCCAGATCTTGGCCAGCTTTTCTCTTCTTCTTCTTCTTTAATTATGCTTTCTTCATCAGGAAAAGAGAAAATGTATATAACAGGAAACCCTGCATCAATACACAACACAACGCATCCTTCTAATTACAATTGAGTGTGTTTTTAAAATATTTTAAAACGGAATTTGAAGATGTTTGTTGCCTTCTATTTTGGGTAGAAAAAGCATGCCATACATTGATTTAGCATGGCCCTGTGAAGTCCACAAAGCAGAACTGACTAAGAAGCATTTTCTTATTTGCGGTCCATCTCTGGAGCACCGTGAGCTGCTCCCTGGAATTAAATAGTCCTGGCAGCAGGCAGGCACCGCCTTCATTTCTCAATTTTCTGCTCTCAGCATAGGCAGCAGTTCACCATTTTCCTCTGTGTCCAGGCCTCCCGCAAGCCCACCGGTCCCAGGCCACTGTGTCCTGCTGGCCCGGCTTTGCCCTCTGGTGCGCGGACGCCAGTCCCACCCAGGGCTTCCAGAATCTCTCTGCTGAGCGCGCATTTTGCTTCCTGTTTGTTTGCTTTCATGAGGAGCAGCACACGACGCCTCTCCTCCCACTGGGGCCGTAGGGCAGACGGCCTGTAGCGCATCTCCTGCTTCGAGCGCTGTCGCCTGCTCATCTGAGACGTCAGAACCTGCAGGCGGTGCCGGGGCGGGGGTCCTCCCCAGACGCCTTCGCTGACTTGTGGTCAACCGGGGCACGTGCACCATCCACTCTGGCGGTTTTCTGAGAATTCCTGAAAGACAGAAAGGGGGGAACAGAACTATCCTCCTGTTTTCTGACGCTTCAGGAACGGCTTCGGGCCCCACACAGGAAACTCGCCGTGTCCTTGGCCAGCGCCGCCATGGCGTCGTGCGTCCGCGCACCTGCTGAGTCCCGGGCCCCAGAAATGGACCACAGTGAGGGCACGGCTCTGGAGCGCCGCAGCTCCGCGGATTGCGGGGCTGAGCCAACCACCCCTGCCCGGCGCCAGACGGGAGCTGTATTTTCTATATTTAAAATAATTTTTAAATTAAATTTTTTTCTAGTGGTGGAAGCAATCTACATCCATTTGTTTAATTCAGAAAATACAGGAAAGAAAAAGGCACAAATAAACATATTTAATTTCATCTCCCAGAGGTGACCTTAGGATATCCTGGATTCGTTTGTAACAAAATATTGTATATGACATTTTTAATATTTCTTTTACATATTAATATATTAATGTCCTTTTATATAAGTAAATATTCATTTAAAACACTAATTTAATGTATAACAGAATTTTGTTGTATGACACATCTTAAAAATTTTAATCAAGTCCCCGTTATAGTATATTTTTGTTACTTCCATATTTATTTTCTGTTTAAAAGATTTATTTATTTGAAAGACAGGATTGGGGCGGGTGCTGTAGGTGTAGCAGGTAAAGCCACCGCCTGCAGTGCTGGCATCCCATATGGGTGCCGGTTCAGGTCTCAGCTGCTACACTTGCAATCCAGCTCTGTGCTATGGCCTGGGAAGGCAGTGGAAGATGGCCCTAGTCCTTGGGCCCCTGCACCGACCTGGGAGACTCAGAGGAAGCTCCTGACATCAGATTGGCACAGTTCCAGCCATTGTGGCCATCTGGAGAGTGAACCAGCAGATGGAAGACCTCTCTCTCTCTCTCTCTCTGCCCCTACCTCTCTGTAGCTTTGCCTTTCAAATAAATAAATCTTAAAAAAAAAAAAAAAAGACGAGGTTACAGAGACAAGGAGAGACAGAGACACAGAGAGAAAGAGAGAAAGAGAGATCTCCCATCCACTGGTTCACTCCTCAGATGGCCTCAGTGGCTGGGCTGGGCCACTCTGAAGCCAAAAGCCAGGAACCAGGAGCTTCACCCATGTCTCCCACATGGGTGCAGATGCACAAGCACTTGGGCCATCCTCCACTGCTTTCCGAAGCCATTAGTAGGGAGCTGGATTGCGAGAGGAGCAGCTGGGACTCCACCCAGTGCCCAACTGGGACGATGGTGTTGTAGGCGGCAGCTTTGCCTACCAAGCCACAACACTGGCTCCGTGCATTGTTATTTTAATTTGTATTGTTAATTGCGAAGTAAGAATAATAAAGATTTCTAAACAATTTTATTTGCTATTTTCTGTTATGGGAGCATATTTTTATTTTTCTGTTAGAGTTTTTCTATTATGTGATAATAAATA
This sequence comes from Sylvilagus floridanus, assembly GCA_949820135.1. Classification (NCBI taxonomy): domain Eukaryota; kingdom Metazoa; phylum Chordata; class Mammalia; order Lagomorpha; family Leporidae; genus Sylvilagus; species Sylvilagus floridanus. Next base: position 87,446,276 of record OX463240.1, read on the forward strand.
TATTGTATATTAAATATATCAAGTCTTTGTTGATCAAATGCAGTCATTTTTCCGAGTTCATCGTATTTCTATGTTTGTTAATTGTAGCACGTTGGGTTGTGTCAGTTTTTCTATAGTCAAGTCTATCAACCTTTCCTTTTACACTTTCTGCATTAGATGTCAGTCTTTGAGAAGTCTTTCCTCCCGCCGCCCCACCGGGAAGGTTATGTAAATGAATATGTAACTATAACGACAGAGTGAGTGAGTGTATTGTCACAGCTCTTTCGTCTCCAGAGATACTTAGACTTTACTGTTTTGATCTCAGTAATATTTTTACTTTGTAGTCTAAGATAAGCATTTTTATCAGAATTATACCAATAATGTTGATTCTGAAGTTAGTATTCAGAATGTGTGCCATTTAGGCTAATTTTTAAATTATATTCTTCTCTGCAGTTATGGTACTCTCATTTTTCCATTTTCTTTTGCTATCTTTTTGAGAATATTGTTACTGGGATTTATTCTTTTCTAGGCAAATTTACAACAAATATTTTATTTAAAATTTTTTTTAAAGATTTTATTTATTTTATGTGAGAGGTAGAATTACAGATAGTGAGAGAGAGAGCCAGAAAGGTCTTCAGTCCGCTGGTTCACTACCCAAATGGCTGCAATGGCTGGAAGTGCACTGATCCAAAGCCAGAAGCCAGGCGGTTCTTCCTGGTCTCCCACATGGGTGCAGGGGCCCAAGGACTTGAGCCATCTTCTACTGCTTTCCCAGGCCACAACAGAGAGCTGGGTTGGAAGTGGAGCAGCCAGGACTAGAACTGGCACCCATATGGGATACCAACACCACAGGTGGAGGATTAACCCACTGTACCATGGCACCGGCCCCAAAGATTTGATTTTTAATGCAGTTTTTGTCCACTTCAAATTCTTTTATTTATGTATCTACTTATTTAAAAGAAACACAGAGAGGGACAGAAAGAGAGAGAGAGAGAGAGAGAGAGAGAAAGAATCTTCCACCCACTGCCACAATGGCCAGAGCTGAGCCAGGCCAAAGCCAGGAGACAGGAGCTTTTTCTGGGTTTCCCATGCCGGAAGCAGGGACCGAAGCACTTGGGCCATCTTCACTGCTCTCCCCAGAGCATTGAGCAGGGAGCTGGATCAGGAGTGGAGCAGCGAGAACTTGAAGCAGCACCCATATGGGATGCCAGCACTGCACTATTCCACAACACTGGCCCCTGTCAACTTCAGATTCTAACTGCAAGATCTTCTGCTATTGTTTTCATTTTTGGTTATTAACATTTTATTTTCCTGAGGAATATTTTTATAGCTCTAATTTTGTTTAAAATATGTGACTTTTTGGGCAAAACTTTTTATCTTCTACAATTTTTGCTGTGTACAATATCTTTTAAAATTTTATATGGATTATTTTTATTTATTTGAGAGACAGATGGACAGAGTTTCCATGCTGGTTCACTACTCAAATGCCACCACAGCAGGGACCAGGCCAGGCCAAAGCCGAGAGTCAGTAACTAACTCCAGGTCTCCCAGGCGAGTGGCAGGGGCACCAGTGCTTGAGCCATCATCCAAGATAAACATTAGCAGGAAGCTAGAATCTGGAGCCAGTGTTGGGACTTGAACCTAGGCACTCTGATATGGGATGTGGGCAACAGCTGCACCATACGTCTGCCCTTTGTATGGATTATCTCTGCTGGCATGTTTATTAGAGATTGGATACAAGATGGAGGGGCTGCAGGCTGGTGCTGTCACACACACACACGAGAAGAGAGAGTCAGACCCACAAATTCATTGATATTCTCTTCATAAAGGGAGCTGAATTCCTCATCCCTTGAGTGTCAGCTGGATTAAGGTTCTCAGTTCCAATGAATAGGAAAAAGCATAAGGGACAGTGTCCATCAACTAGCCTTTGGAAATTGCAGCTTCTTGCTTTTCTCTCAGCTCACGTGCTGGGGGAAAATCCTGCTGCCATGCTGGGAGGACACTTGAGTGGTCTGTGAGGAGGTCCCCCTGGTCAAGTAGTGAGGCTTCCTGCCCTCAGCCATGCAAGTGAGCTGTGTTGGAAGCAAATCCCCAGTCCCTGTTGGGGTTTCCGAAGCCTGCAGCTGGGGCCAGGGCTGGCGTCCAATATGGGTGCTGGTTCAATCCCAGCTACTCCTCTTCCAATCCAGCTCTCTGCTATGGCCTGGAAAGCAGTGGAAGATGCCCCAAGTACTTGGGCCCTGATACCCACAAGGGAGACCCAGAGGAAGCTCCTGGCTCCTGGCTTTGGATTGGCCCAGCTGCGGCTGTTGCAGCCATTTGGGGAGTGAACCAGCAGATGCAAAACCTTTCTCTGCCTCTGCCTCTCCATAACTGTTTTTCAAATAAATAAAATAAATGTTTAAAAAATAAAATCATCAAATTAGATATTTGATTTTTCTTGATGAAGAGAACACAAAGAATGTCTTGTGCCAGAAACAAAATTTGCTGACAGGGACGGGATGAACAGCTGAAAATACAAAAGGCTAATGTGCACTGCTTTTCAAAGAGTTTGTGTTGGGGTGGCAAGATTGCTTGCAGAGTTGTCCATTCTTCTTAGAACTCAAATAATATTTATAAAAGACAGGCTGTAGTTTTAGTTTATGTAAAGATTAGATTTTCCATTTGTTTCTTTACTCCTGCTCTTCACATCAATAAAACGTTTGTTTCTGTTTTTTTTTTTTTCACTAGACTCTGAGCAGCTGTAATATGTTTTTGGTTTTTAAAAAATACTTATTCATTTATTTGAAAGGCAGAGCTATATAGAGAGAGGCAGGGAGAGAGATCCTCCATCCACTGGTTCACTCCCCAGATGGCCACAACAGCTGGAACTGGAACAGACTGAGGCCAGGAGCCAGGAGCAAGAAGCTTCCTTGGGTCTCCCACATGGATGCAAGGTCCCAAGCACTTGGGCCATCCTTTAAGGCTGCTTCCCCAGGTGAATCAGCAGAGAGCTGCCTTGGAAGTGAAGCAGGCGGGACTTAAACCAGTGCCAAGATGGGATGCCAGTGTCACAGGTGGCTGCTTTACCCACCATGCCATAATGCCAGCCCCTATAGTAAGTTTTCTGTCTGGAGGTAATTTCTTTTATCAGGCACTTCCAACGGAATTATTTAAGTGGATAGCACATCATTTTATGTAGTAATTACATATGATTAAAACAATGAAGCTTGTTGTGTTATGGTAGGACCTCATTCTAGCATGATACTCCGAAGAGCCATCTCCTCTGAGACATGGTAACTATGACAAAGTTTGAACTAATGCTTATCCTGTAAGTTGCATACTAAGCTAGCACTTCTCTCCCAAATAGAATACCAACGTTAAAAAATGTTACTGCCTTAATTTTAAATTTCATAATGAAAATTAAAAGCAGCATTCAGTTTAGAAAAATCATTTCCACTCCTCGTTGCTCCACTGCAAAAAAGCAATTGTAATTCAAAGGACTGTATTGTGTGACCTCAGACATTCCATGGGGCTGGAGAAAATGCTGGGGGAAACAATGCAGGGAATAGGAGGGGCCCGGGGACTTCAGAGCCCGTGTTCATCCTCCAGTTTGGCAGCACAGTAGTGCTTCTTCACATTTCATGGATTTTTTTTTAATTTACAGGATATTTTTGGCATTATTTTTGAAAGTATATTAATTACTGCAGTTTAGAACATTAAGCAATTTTTTTTTCTACAGTTTTTTTTTTTTTTTTTATCCCAAACTGATTTATTAGGACCCCAGGTACTTTTTCTTAGGAGAACTGCTCTGAAAGAACACGAATTAGCACACTTTTTCCAAGTGAATGTCTTAGTTCTTGCTGGATTCCAAATGGAACCAAAACTGCATTATGTAACAAATGCTCGCCCAGAGTATAACTGGATTTTAATCAAAGGTCTCATTGAAATGCCCACTTCCTAATTGCATCCTTTCCCCAAAAAGAGTGAGAACACAACTTACGAAGGGAGAAAAATCAGACTCTACATAAAATGTTTGATTTGTTTTCACTTAGTATGTGTTTGTTTTCAGAATTTGTGAAAAGTAATCCTTTGACACAAAATTGTATGACGAATAAAGTGTTCCAGCCAAGTTATAAATCTCAGCACAGGGAGGTTTAAATGGCAAGTGTTGGGCAGGACGGGACCCTTGCTGCCCCACAACTGCTCAAACAAAGACACATTCATGAGTCTAGTGAGCCACTTAACGCTGCAGTCTGTCACCAGCTACACAGCCAGAGTTGCTAGTGAAGTTCATCAGGAAAACTCAAGGGCATGGAAAGAAGCAGGGGAGAGTGCACCTGGCTGCTTCCTATGCGTGGGACTTCCTGTAGACCAAATATGATTTTGATACACGTATTTCATTAGAAAAATAACATGCTTTTACAGTTTAACAAAACTAAGAAACTTCCAGTTCAACCAAATGTGTAACAGAGAATGTTTTGTTGGAAGACAGAAACTAAAATAGTCTTAAGAGTGGATTAGTATAATCCACTCCCAAGTCCCCATCTATTGACTCCCCGTATCACTTGCCTATTAAAATACCTGAGACAGAAAAGCAAAGCCTGTGAGCCTCTTTCAAAAAGGTTTCAAAACAGGAGCAGGCATTTCACCCAGTGCCTAAGGCATCTGCATTCCATATCAGGGTATCTGGGTTTGATAGCCTGTTCTGGCTCCAGCTTCCTGTTAATTCAGACACTGGGAAGCATCAGATGATGGCTCAAGTGGTTGGGTTCCTGTTACACAGTCGAAGGCCTGGCCTGAGTTCTCAACTCTGTTGTGAGCATTTGAGAGGTGAACCAGCAGAGGTGATCTCTTTCTTTCCCTTTGTCTCCCTGCCTCTTGAATAATAATTAAAAAAAAAAAAAAAAAGAAGAAGAAGATGATACATGCCTCAAAGGTGAACTCTATTTCTGTCACTCTGCTGCCACCATTCTTTTGGCTTTTCCTGTCCTGGGGAGGGGGGTGCCTTGTACTTCCCTCTCACACCCCTCCCACCAGCACCCCTTCTTGTTACGTGCAGGCCCATGTTTTATTAAACAACGCAGTGAAGTGGAGGAATCAGCTTCAGGGTGCCCTCAGTGGATGTGAGTGCTGCTTCCAGCTCTACGCTTACTTAACAGTGGGGACACTTAGTTCCCTGGGACTCAGTTCCCTCATTCTGAAATAAGGGTATTGAAGAAGACATTAGTAATTGTAAAATTCTATGATCTGAGAAAACAAAGTCACGTTCAGTGTCAAAGTCTGCCTTTTAAAAGTTTCTATGGTAATATAAAGAGTTACCTGCTCCACCACGCTTCCATGTCCTTCCATTACTGATGGTCTTGTACAGGTATCCCATTTAATTCACTCCTTTTTTCATTGGTTTCTGTCTCCTCCAGCTTCCTATTCAGCGTCGCTCCCCCTCTCCCTCTTCCTCTGCCCGCCTCCAGCCTAGTTCACCTTCTCCTCCATCTGTCCCTCATTTCCACTGAAAGCTGCTCTGTGTTCACTCTTTTGCCCTATTTGAAGCAATTTCAGAAGGCACTGCTTGATTTTAAATTAAGTCTTTCTTTTCCGGGCAATAAAGTAGAAAATGATGTTCTTCAATCCTTACCCAAGTTCAAGATGTTAGAAAAGCATGTCACATCATACAATATATAGCTACTATATTGAGATCCTAGCATAACTACTGGAATGTTAAAATCAGGCAGGATTGATTCTACCATGTTCACTCTTTAAAATATTTCAAGCCTAAAGAAACTTACAAAAAATAATATCATAAAATCTTGATCTTTGTTAAACCTGAGCATATTGCTATCTTTGCTCAACTTGTTAAAAATGTTAATTGGGATCGGCATTGTGGCATAGCACTTAAGCTGCTGCCTGAGGTGCCAGCATCTTATATGGGCACAAGTTCAAGTCCTGGCTGCTCTGCTTTTGATCTAGCTCCCTGCTAGTGAGACTGGGAAGGCAATGGAAGATGGCCCAAGTGCTTGGGCCCCTGTACCCATGTGGAGATCTGCATGAGGCTCCTGGCTTCGGCCTGGTCTAGCCACAGCTGTGTATTACCAGCCACAGGGTCTGTATTACCAGGAAGCTGGAACTGGGAACCAGAGGCAGGTATCAAACCCAGGTAGTATGACATGGGATCTGGGAATCTTAACCCCTAGGCCAAATGTCTACCGGTATTTATCCATTTTACTGTTAGTAGTTGTTTATGTGGCTTCTAATTATTTACTGTTGCAAATGGTATTAGAATAAGTATTGCTTTGTGAGTGCATTTCAAAGTTAGTGCAAAATGGAATTCAAATATCTTTATTTTGGTGAAAAAAAAAACAGAAATTTATGCATATGAAGTACCTTCAAAAAAGTTTATGAAAGTGCGTAGAATGAAAAAACTAGGGGACGGCACTGAGGCATAGTGGGCTAAGCTGCCACCTGCAGCACCAGCATCCCATTTGAGCACCAATTTGAGTCCTGGCTGCTCAACTTCCAATCCAACTCCCTGCTAATGTGCCTGAGAAAGCAGCAGAGGATGGACCAAGTACTTGGGTGCCTTTACCCACAAGGGAGACCCAGAAGAAGCTCTTGGCTCCTGTTTTCAGCTTGGTCCAGCCCTTGGTGTTTAGGCCATTGGGGGAGTGACCCAGAGGATGGAAGACCTCTCTGTCTCTGTTTCTCTCTCTGTAACTCTGCTTTCAAGTGAATAAAATAAATCTTTAAGACAAAGAAGAAAAAAAAAGTATGCATGGATATCAAATCATGCAAAGTCTTCTACATGAGCACACTTGGGAAATCTTGGTTTCGCCAAAGCATGACTCCCTTTGGAAGAATGGCCAGGGAGGTGGAGCTGTGGGCAGTGAGAGCCACTGAACATATCTAAGCAAGGGAGTCATACAATCAGATGTTTCTTCTGGCAAGATCATTTAGAAACTGAGATCCTGGTAGGGACTGGAATTCCACGGTATTGATTCTGAGAACAAGAAGACGCGCTTTAAGGTCAACGGAGTGGTACAAGGAAAATGATGCGCACTCATGTTAGCTCTGACTATTGCTTGTCTTCTGGAGACGGAGAGGAGGAAGCAGATGCTGAGGGTAGAGGCAGGGAGAGGAGGGGACCTTGAGGAGAGATTGGTTAGATGGTGTCCTTGGCCTGTCAGTGAATCCCAGGTGATAAGCAGGGGATTCTGTTGTTATTTTGGTTTTGTTCCAAAGAGAAGCATGTGTAAATCATCCTCTCAGAAATATTTTTAGGGATTAATGTTATTGTTTTTTGGTTTGAGTTGCCATTTCCTCACAATTCTGCGTGCACCAATGGAGTTGTTTTCAAAGTTTGGGGGGCAGGAGGTATCTGATCCAGGTTTTACATCACTTGAAGCTTTTATAATTTTACAGGTGGGAAGTGAGAGCCTCACATGCACACACACACACACACACACACAAAATACCGGATCATCTGGCTTGTTCAGATTTCACAAACACAGTGACCAGATGCAAATGTGCCTCTCCAAGGGCCTTGGGAAGGCTTGGTGTGAGCGGCATCCCTGCAGCACGAGCATAGAGCATCGAGCATCGTTGGTTTCGGTGAATGTGCCCTTGCTGCTGTCACTCTGGATAAAGGGAGAAGCCCCTCCCTTATTTCAGGTTCTGTTTTGGAAACCGCTTCTGAAGTAAGCAAGCTTTAACTCTGTGGCTTTTTTGCATAATTCTTTACACAAATCTATCGGTGATACCTCCAAACCACACAGGGTCAGAGGGTAGAAAAGCAGGCACTGTGCCAGGCCCTGTTTCCTCACCCACTTCCAGGCAAGAAGAATTCAGGTCTTCACTGCCTAGATCTCCAAGGTGCTCTTCGTGGAGACGGCCATCTTTATGGAGTCTAAGCCACACCCTTTCCCCCAGAACTGCCTCCACCTTTTAATACTCCCCAATCCTGCCATCTTCACCTTCCTCCCATTTTCTAGAACGTGCCACTTTGTCAAAAACCAAGTCCCTGTAAATGGTGGGCCTTGCCCTCAGCTCCAGACCCAGTCCTCCCCTCTTCACCCTGGGTTGTGCTGTAGCATACAGGGAGGCAGTGTTGAGGGGAGGAGAGAAGGGTAAGGCTCTCTGCTCTGGACTGCAATGTGGGCAGGCAGGATTTTTTTTTAAAAAGATTTATTTATTTATTTGAAAGGCAGAGTTACAGAGAGAGAGGCAGAGACAGAAATAGATCATCCATGCACTGGTTCACTCCCAAAATGGCCCCAAAGGCTAAAACTGGGTCAGTCTGAAGCCAGGAGCCAGGAGTTTCTTCTGGATCTGCCATGTGGGTGCAGGGGCTCAAGCACTTGGGCTATCCTTCTTTGCTTTCTCAGGTGCATCAGCAGGGAGCTGGATTGGAAGTGGAACTGCCGAGACTCAAACCATCACCCCGATGGGTTGCCAGCATCGCAGGCAGAAGCCTTACTGCTGTGCCACAACACTGGCCCCCAGGCAGGATTTATAGATAGGTCGCAAAGTCAGTGACCTACAGGAGCAGCTTGATCTGATTAGTTGGCAGCAAGGCTGAAGTCTGACCTCTGTGATTGACTGAGACCCCTACTGAGCACAAGAACATGCTCGTAAGTTAGCTTGCAGTTTGCTACATACAGAGGCAGCCTCAGCCCAAATTTAGCATATTTGCCATATCTTTTTAATTTTAAAGATTTTAATTTTAATTTTAAATATTTATTTATTTATTTGAAAGTCAGAGTTACACAAAGAGAGAGGGAGAAGCCGAGAGAAAGAGAAATCTTCCATCTGCTGGTTCACTCCCCAGTTGGCTGCAACAGCTGGAGCTGCACTGATCTGAAGCCAACTGTTGTGGCCATTTGGGGAGTGAATCAGCAATCAGTAGATGGAAGATCTCTCTTCTCTCCTCCCCTCCTTTCCCCTCCTCTCCTCTCCTCTCCTCTCCTCTCCTCTCCTCTCCTCTCCTCTCCTCTCCTCTCCTCTTTCCTCGCCCTCTCCCCCTTCCCCCTCCCCCCCGCCTTTGTCTCTGCCTCCCTGTAACTCTGCCTTTCAAATAAATAAATAAATCTTTTTAAAAAAGAAGACTTCATTTTTTAAACTAACAAAGAATTGAATAGATCTGGTTTACAAAACAAGGTACTCTTTAGGTCATAAATCATTTGGTGCACTATAGCTTCTAAATAGAGATTGTTTATTCAAGAATTAGTAAAGGACATTCATGGCCACATTGGTATGGTAGATCAGTATGCCTGTCAAGAACTAGAAGGAATACAACACAAAAATCTATCTGAAATATTGTTATATATGACTGTGTATATGAATGTCATAAACATGATATTGCATTAAAGAAGCCAGACACAAAAGAATGTTTTCAATATGAGCAATATATGCAAAACTCTAAGGCAGAGAAATCTAATATACGGGATTAATAATGATGCACCATTAAATTACTCCCCCACCAGCCCTCTCTCATTGGAACCTCTAGAGAGGCATGAGAGGATATTTCAAGATGCTGGCAATATTGCCTTTTTTTTTTTGACAGGCAGAGTGGACAGTGAGAGAGAGACAGCAAGAAAGGTCTTCCTTTTGCCGTTGGTTCACCCTGCAATGGCCGCCACGGCCGGCCTGCTGCGGCTGGCGCACTGCGCTGATCCGATAGCAGGAGCCAGGTGCTTCTCCTGGTCTCCCATGGGGTGCAGGGCCCAAGCACTTGGGCCATCCTCCACTGCACTCCCTGGCCACAGCAGAGAGCTGGCCTGGAAGAGGGGCAACTGGGACAGAATCCGGTGTGCCGGCGCTGCAAGGGGGAGGATTAGCCTAGTGAGCCGTGGCCAGCTAATATTGCCTCTTTATTTGGGACTGGTTATAGAGTTGGTTCTGGCATTGCAGGCAGTGGCTTAACCCACTGTGCCGCACTCTGGCCTGAGTATCCATCCTTCTGTCGTTACTTAATGCCAGCCAAAAGGAAGCTTTTATTTTGCCTAACTCAATCATACAGAGCAAGATAGATGAGTAATATAATTTCAATGCATTTTGTAGCTCATTCATTAAAATAAAATAGCAAGAATTGTTTTGCCTAAATTCTAAGGTGTCCTCGAAAGGAAATTTGGAATTCCAGCTCCCATTCAATCTTTTAAAATATTTATTTATTTATTTGAAAGTCAAGTTATAGAGAGAGAAGACGACAGAGAGAGAAGATCTTCCATCCACTGATTCATTCCCCAAATGATCACAAAGGCTGGGGCTGGGCTGATCTGAAGCCAGGAGTCAGGAGCTTCTTCTGGGTCTCCCACACAGGTTCAGAGACCCAAGTACTTGGCCATCTTCCACTGCTTTTCCAGGCCACTAACAGGGGCTGGATCAGAAGTGGAATAACTAGGACTTGAACCAGTGTCCATATGGGATGCTGGTGCTGCAAGTGGTGGTGTTACCTGCTATGCCACAGTGTTGGTCCCCCTACCATTCAATATTTTGAGGAAGAAATTTTTGACATGTTTTAGAAAGATTTGAATATTTTGTGGACATTATTTTGTATGTTTATTTTATTAAGAGTTTATTTATTTATTTGAGAGGTAGAGTTACAGACAATGAGAGGATGAGAGACAGAGAGAAAGGTCTTCCCTCCATTGGCTCTGCTGTAGGCGTTGCTTGGAAAAGGCAGGCATAGTTAGACAAGCGGCCTAGGTCACACAGTGTTGCTGGGTGTGTCGTAAATGAGACTTAAAGGTAGAGAGTCTTAGCATGTGGGATGTAGCTAGTTCCTTGTCACCATAGATTGTTATATTTCAACAGCTCTAGTTCAATTACTACAGAAGCCTGCAAATATGGTAAAAAGCCCCTCCTTTAATTTCGTAGATCTAGCAGCTCTGCTCGTAAGTGCAGTGGATGTTGTTTGATATTTATCTGAAATTTTCAGAGTCTTGATTTTCACTCACCAGACTCTAAGAAAGGAACCTATTAATGATTGAATTGGCTGTCACTGCAGCTTTCTGAGGCAAATGCTAAGTTTGGAGGATATGACAGTTTCTTTCCTCACACCCCCACACTTGCTCTAATATTTTACAGAAATTTTTCCCAAGAAAAATTAAGTACTTTTCACTTTACAGGAGGCGTTCAAAAGGCTCATGGAAAATGAGCATCATCTTTTAATTCCATTTTTCCACAAACTTTTTGATGTTAAAGAACTTTTTAAAATGAGGCAAAATAGCTTATTATATGTATTATAATATACAGAACACTGGTATCCAAAGTAAAAACATTTTAAGTGCTAGACATTCCACAATAGATGACTTAATCCTAAAGTAAGTATAAATCACCATTGCTGAAAAGAAACGTGTTGGTAATGTGGAATGTTGTTACATAACAGCCAAGAAAACATACATTTACTGACAAACAGAAGCCTTAGACATGCTGTAAAAACAAACATCAACAGTAGTTTCAACAAATATTGGTAAACAAAAGGAAAGCCTGGGGTGGCTGTTTGCTACAGCTGTTAAACACTACCTAAAATGCCTGACTCTCACATGGAAGTGTCTGGGTTCTGGTCCTGGCTTCGCTCATGATTCCAGCTTTCTAATGTATTCCATGGGAAGCAGCACATAATGGCTCAAGAACTTGAATCCCTACCACCAATGTGGGAGACTGGGATTGGGCTCTTGGCTGCTGGCTTTGGCCTGGCCCAGCCCAAGCTATTGTGGCCATTTAGGGAGTGAACCATTGGATGGGAGACCTCTCTCTCTCTCTCTCTCTCTCTCTCTCTCTCTCTCTCTGTCTGCCTTTCAAATAAATAAAAAATTTTAAAGATTTATTTATTTATTTGAAAGGTAGAGCCACAGAGAGGCAGAGTAAGAGAGAGTTCTTTCATCTGCTGATTCACTCCCCAAATGGGCTGAGCTGATTGGAAGCCAGGAGCCAAGAGCTTCCTCCAGGTCTGGCTCACTGGTACAGGGGCCTGAAGGACTTGGGCCTTCTTCTGTTGCTTTTCCAGGCCATAGCAAAGAGCTGGATTGGAAGTGGAGCAGCCGAGACTAGAACTGGCACCTATGTGGGACTCTGGCATTGCAAGCGGTACTTTATCTGCTACACCACAGCACCAGCCCCCATAAATAAATTTTAAAAATAAATAAATAAAACCATTTTAAACTAAAGAAAATAGGAAAGCCTCCAAATCCTAAAAGTTTGTATGAAGTCTGGATAGCACATGTAGATCAAATACATTTTTTAAAGTTGGCCCAAAATAAATAGCAACATATGGTAATCTGAAGAAATTTCTAAAGAGCTAGCTACAGAAGTGGAGTTTGCTGACTTTATGTCCTTCCAAGTAGGACGTAATGGCCTTTAATAATCCCATCTTTCACTTTTCATCTTGCTGTCAGTGACCTCCTTGTCCTCACAGAGTGGGCACCATGGCCTAGGCTGCACCTGTCAGTTACTGGTCAGTCATAAGTAGGGACTTGCAGAACTTCAGCTGCCAGGAGCACAGCCAACCGGGGCCCCAGCTGCTGTCCTCTGAGATCCTCGTCCATGTCCATGTCTGCACAGAGACGGCCCTGCCCTGCCTGCAGCAGCTAAGTCCCTGGGAGATACAGATCTCCAATGGACTGCTTTGGTCTGGGAACTCCCTGTGGCCTTGCTAGACCTTTCTTGACTGGCTGTCAGGTATGCTTCCACTCGACTTTCCTCTCCCCTTCCTTCACACAGGGTCAGACTTGCCTGGGGACCGGATGAATCTCCCAGTCTCCCCAGTGCCCTCTCCATTTCTCCTGACGTGCTTTCTCCTGGAACAGTCTTTTCTTGATGTCTGCTACTCAGAGGCTCAAACTAACACAGTCACTGTCACCCCCCCCCTCCCAATTTGGAATCTCGATCAGAGGGATGAAAAGACTGAAAACCGAGACTTTGTGCCATTCCAGCCGTTGTAACGGGACCAGAGGGCTCCAGGAATGAAACCACTCCTCTAGGTTCAGCTTCCTAGACTTCAAGATCTGTCTTTGCAATGCATCATTCCAAAGCTGGATGCTGAGCCTTCCCTTCCATTCTGTGAGCTCCTGATAACCTTCCAGTAAGTTCCTTTTTACTGAGGTTAGCCTAAATGTTTCTGATCTTGTAACCAAACAACTCTACTTAACAGACTTCAACATATTCAGATGAATGATATCAGTTAAATGGTCATGAGATGAATATTGCGGTGAGTGGGTTGAGCTGCTTCTTGGGATCCCTGCATGCCATATTGGAACACTGGCTCAGGTCCTGGCTACACCACTCCCAATACAGCTTCCTGCTAATGTGCCTGAGAAGCAGCTGATGCTGGCCCAGGTACTTGGGCCTCTGCCACTCACATGGCAAACAAGGATGGAGCTCTTGGCTCCTGACTTTAGCCTGCCCACCTCCACTTGTTGCAGGCATTTGGGAAATGAACCAGCAGATGGAAGATCTGTGTATGTAAGTGTATGTGTGTGTGTGTGTGTGACTCTGCTTTTCAAATAAATATTTTTTGAAAACTTTAAAAAGGTCACAAAGAATATAAAAACAACACGTTTGAAAAGATTCATATGCTATATTCCTTCATGTAATGAATGTCACTGATTATTCAACTCTAGCAAGCAAAGAGAGAATAGAATTTTTTAAAGATTTGTTTATTTGAAAGGCAGAGTTACAGACAGGCAGAGGCAGAGAGAGAGAGAGAGAGAGAGAGAGAGAGAGAGAGATTGAGGTCTTCCATCCACTGGTTTATTCCCCAAAAGGCCGCAATGGCCGGAGCTATATTGTTCTGAAGCCAGAAGCCAGGAGCTTCTTCTGGGTCTCCCACGTGGATGCAGGGGCCCAAGGATTTGGGCCATTTTCTACTGCTTTTCTAGGTACATTAGCAGAAAGCTGGATTGGAAGTAGAGCAGCCAGGACTCAAACCAGTGCCCATATGGGATGCCAACACTGCAGGAGGCAGCTTTACCCGCTATGCCGCGGTGCCGGCCCCAAACAATAGAATTTTTTAAAAAGATTTATTTATTTATTTGAAAAGCAGAGTTACAGAGAAAGAGAGTCAGAAAGAGAAAGAAAGAGAGATCTTCCATCTACTGGCTCACTCCCCAAACTGCAACAACTGGAGCTGGGCTAGGCTAAAACCAGGAACCAGGAGCTTCTTCCTGGTCTCCCATGTGGGTGCAGGGGACCAAGAACTTGGACCATCTTCTGCTGCTTTCCCAGGAGCATTAGCAGTGAGCTGGATCTGAAATGGAACAGCCAGGACTTGAACCTGTGCCCATATTGGATGTCAATGCTACAGGCAGCAGTTTAACCCACTGCACTGCAGTGCTGACCCTAACCAGAATATACTTTTTTTTAAAAAAAGATTTTATTTATTGATTTGAGAGGTAGAGTTACAGACTGAGGGAGAAAGAGAGACAGAGAGAAAGTCTTCACTCCCCAAATGGCTGCAGTGGTCAGAGTTGTGTCAATTGGAAGCCAGGAGCCAGGAGCTTCCTCTGGGTCTCCCACGCAGGTACGGGGGCCCAAGCACTTGGTCCATCTTCTGCTGGTTTCCCAGGCCATTAGCAGAGAGCTGGATCAGAAGAGGAGCAGCTGGGACATGAACCAGTGCCCATAGGGGATGCCAGTGCTGCAGGCAGAGGCTTAGCCTACTATGCCACAGCGCTAGCCCCCAAAATACATCTTTTAAAAAGAACCTGAGTTGTCACTGTCATCAGTCCTAGATAATGTGTGTCTGCTTCACACCAGCCCTGTCATCCCAGAGTAGACAGGAATCCTTGCACAGTTCATCCCACATCCAAGACCCTGATGAGCTCCAACAGCCGCCTTTCTTCCACATGGAAGTCAGGACTGTACTATTTTTTTTTTTTTTTGACAAGCAGGCAGAATGGACAGTGAGAGAGAAAGAGAGAGAGACAGAGAGAAAGGTCTTCCTTTGCCATTGGTTCACCCTCCAATAGCCACCGCAGCCAGTGAGCTGCGGCTGGTGCACCACGCCGATCCAAAGCCAGGAGCCAGGTGCTTCCTCCTGGTCTCCAATGGGGGTGCAGGGCCCAAGCACTTGGGCCATCCTCTACTGCCCTCCTGGGCCACAGCAGAGAGCTGGACTGGAAGAGGGGCAATCGGGACAGAATCTGGCGCCCCGACCGGGACTAGAACCCAATGTGCTGGCACCGCAGGCGGAGGATTAGCCTATTGAGCCGCAGCGCTGGCCAGGACCGTACTCTAAGTTCCCTTGCCTTGGATTTCCCAGGTGTTGTGAGATGAGTCCTACACTTAGCCAGCCAGCGTGGACCTAATGGCTCTGAGAACTGGATAAAGGCAGGAGATACAAGATCCACACTGCTCCAGACACCCTGTTCGTGATATGGGGCTTTGGAATCAAATTCTTCAGATAAGAATACATCCTAAGTGTCAGCAAATGTGATAGAAAAGAGACATAGGAACTTTCCAACAAAAACAGATAAACAGATATAGACGAGCTGTTTAGAAATGCGTGTTCAAGTCATCTGAATATCACGTTTTGTGTTTCGACTGCCATCAAACTCTGTAACAGACCTCATCAATGAGCACGGACGCTAGCTGAGCGCATCCCCGGGACCTAGTTCTGTGACTAACGTTGACTGTCTGAGGCACAGAGACACGACTTGTCCAAGGTCGTGCAGTTAGTCAGAGACAAGTGCTGTCTCCTCACACCACACCTAGTGCACTTCTGTCCCAATACACAGCTTGCAGGGTTTCAGGGGCAGAGACAGGACACAGTCATAGACCCTTTATGGAAGGAAGTGAATACTCCAAGGGATGATGTCTCAAATAAAAACCTCCATTGTTTGTTCATTGATTGTTTTTCTCAGATATATATTTTTCAAAATTTATTTATTTGAAAGACATAACAATAGGGAGAAAGAGAGAGATCTTCCATCACTGATTCACTCCCCAAATGGCCACAACAACCAGGGCTGGGCCAGCTGAAGCTGGGAGCCACAGATTCCATCTGGATCTCCCATGTGGTGGCAGGGACCCAAGCACTTGGACCATGTCCTGCTGCCTCCAAGACACATTAGCAGGGAGCTGGATCAGGAGCAGCACAGCTGGGACTCAAACAGGTACTCCCATATGGGGTGCCAGTGTTGCGAGTTGTGGCTTAACCCGCTATGCCACAATGCCTGCTCCTTGCCCATCTTTTCAAAAACCCTAGATCAGAGTACTTAATACAAACAACATTTTCTTCTAATTTAATTTATTTATATGCAGGAATTTGTAAAGATAATCATAATTTACCAACTTTAAATCATATTCAGTTGACAAATTTGACAAATCGCCATAATTGAACAGAATGAGAGTGGTGCCATATGAGCAAATCCAGGACTGCTTGTCTCATCAGGCTCCTGCACTATCAAAACCATGGGAAAAGCAATTATATCCTCTGGACATTTTTTATGTTAGCCCCCACTGAATACAGTAATTGTTATATAAATAAACTAACAAGAAAAGGCATCAACATAGGTACAATATCCAAATGCATTGCTCACAGAGGAATGTAGGTTACATTTTACTTGTCATGTGTACTAATAATGTCTCTCTCCCTCTGGATTCTGCAAAAGCCTCTTAAGTAGTCTCTGCTTCCACTCTTGTCCCCCTGCAGTCTACTTAATACAACTTGCAAAGAAATCTTGTTGACTGTTTAAATTGGATCACCTCCATCCTCTGCTGCAAGCCCTCCAACAATTCCCCATGCCCTGCAGATAGAAAGTCAGTCTTTCAAAAAGGACCTAGAATGCCCAGAACCATCTACCACTCTCCTCCCCTCTTTCCTCTCTGATGTTGTCTCTGCTCGCCCTTACCTCCAACCACACTGACCTCCCTGCTGCTCCTCCCACTCACCAGGCCTGTCCCTGACTCAGAGCCCGGCTGTTCTCTTGGCCTTCTCCTAGATATCCACACAGCAAACTCTTCCTTTTTTTTTTGTTTTTAGAAAACTTTTATTTAATAAATATAAATTTTGAAAGTACAATTTTTGGATTATAGAATTCTTCCCCCCATAAGCATCCTCCTACCCACAAACCCTCCCATCTCCTACTCCCTCTCCCATCCCATTCTTCATTAAGATTCATTTTTAATTATCTTTATATACAGAAGATCAGCTTAGTATATACTAAGTAAAGATGTCAACAGTTTGCACCCACACAGACACACAAAGTATAAAGTACTGTTTGAAGACTAGTTTTACTGTTAATTCTCATAGTACAACACATCAAGGACAGAGATCCTACATGGGGAGTAGGTGCACAGTGACTCCTGTTGTTGATTTAACAATTAACACTATTATTTATGGTGTCAGTAATCACCCAAGGCTCTTGTCATGAGCTGCCAAGTCTATGGAAGCCTCTTGAGTTCACAAACTCCGATATTATTTAGAAAAGGCCATACTCAAAGGGGCAGTTTCTTCCTTCCTTCAGAGAAAGGTACCTCCTTCTTCAATGGCCCCTTCTTTCCACTGGGATCTCACTCACAGAGATCTTTCATTTAGGTCATTTTTTTGCCACAGTTTCTTGACTTTCCATGCCTGAGAAACTCTCATGGGCTTTTTAGCCAGATCCGAATGCCTTAAGGGCTGATTCTGAGGTCAGAGTGCACACAGCAAACTCTTTCACCTCCCTCAAGGCTTGGCTCAAATGTCACCTTCTAGATGATTACTCATCTTAACATGTCAAGTTCTTCCCTACTCTTGCCACTCCCAGGACCCTCTACCTGCTGGGATATTTTCCCACAGCACCTAGTATATTCTTCAATGCTGTAGAGTTTACCTATTTACTCTGTTTATAGTTTGTAATCTTCCTTTACTGGAAACTCACATGTGTTGTTCACTGTTACAATATACAATATACAATATGCACTCAATTAGTGTGTGTTGCATGAAAGAATGAGCAATGATTTTGTTCAGTTGACTTATCTGTGGTACTTTAGACAATCTGAGTCCTGCTTGGGAGCGTGTTGTGTGAGAGGCAGCTGCTGCCCATGGGCCCAGGGAGTCCATTCTGACCGCCATAGCTAATGATGCTCAGAAATGGGCATACTGTAAGATGTCCTTCTACCTGCCATAGCCTCAGGTGGCACCCTAGCCTCTACAGACAGTGTCCATGGCTCTACCTGGACAAACCATTGTAGATCATGTTTGGCACCCAGATATTTCTTTTCTTCCGTGCTGTTGACCAGCCTTTCTTTGATCTCTTTCCTTGCTCCCAGCACCATTCACTGAGCCACTGAGACCCTCGTTGCTCCTCACCTGCATCCTAGGCAGTGCTGACTCTTACTGCCTGACTTTTCCTCCCCCAAGGTCCTGGCTGACATCAGAGTTCTGGACTCTACAGGGGAGGAAAAAATTAGATGTTTTATAACTTGCTCTAATTTTCAACAACCTGAGGAGCATGGTAGTTGGCTGATTTATCTGTGGAATATGCACACCCAGATTCAGATGATGACGGATCATCTAGAAAATTCTGTGCTTGAGCTTGTTTGACTGAATTATACGAGAATTAACATGGTGAGTAAAACCCACCAATCACATAATCTCTCATTTTTATTCATTCAGTGGTGGTTGCTGTAGATGAAGTGTGACTTTTTGCTTTCTCTGAGAGCCAAAGTCGACTTTGTACTTAGACAACCTTGTGCTTAGACAATCTCATGATTGATAGAGAAAGAGTCAGGAAATGTAAATGAGGATATAATTTCCAAACTTTAGAGAATGGGAGGCCTGTGAGTGAGGCTTTCTTTACACTGCTTGAATTCTTGGAATGAATCACAATTGATTAATGGCCCAGTCGTCATATTCCTGAGGGACCGAAATCTGGATTTCTAAGCTGACAAGACTATAAAAGAAAATACCCTTTCAAAACCACTCTTCTTTAGATAAGTTATTCCTGTGTCTGTCCAGAAATGATCTTGCAAAGGACTAATGATACATAAGCAGATTACAGAGCAACTCAGTTCACATCATCTCCTTTGATTCTGCTAATAAGCTTAGTGATTATACAGAGGAAAATATTGTTCCTATTTTTTAAAACAGAGAAAGTAACACCAAGCCCATTTGCAAACCTTGTCCGGAGAGCATTGGTGACACAGTGAGCCCATGATGTCTAGTTCACTGACAGGATAACGTAAGGGCAGTAAGTACTTGGGAGAAGTTTCCAGGAGGTTTGCAAGAACTGCAGGAAAGGAAAAGGACCAGGCTTGATGAGTCATCAGCAACACAGATGTTCTTAGAATCTACTTCGAGCTAGGCCTGGAGAACACTGAGACTAATGATAACTACAGAAGCAGGGCCCTCAATGAGACATCGGCATAGACATGAAAGTAAACAGCAGTGTAAGGGACAAAGGCTAGGCGTATGATGACCACATTGTGCAGATGAATATTGGATCATGTGGTTTTGGGGACAAACTATTCCACTTCTTTGCTGGTCCATGATATGGAGCTTGGAGGAAAGAGTGGTTATCAAGAGCCTGGCTGGCTAATTTGGCTTTGGGAAGGAGGTGGGACTTGGAGGGAAAGCCTTCAAAGAAGGGCATAGGTAGGCAGAAAGGAGGCAAGCAAAGCATTCCAGCGAGGGGGAAATGCCATGGGTGTGAGGAGTCTTATGCAATGCTTGGTTGGAATGGAGGGAAAAATAACTAAGAAATAAACCTGAAGAGTATGTAAGGGCCAGGCCATGAGGCCATGAATGCTGGCTGAGAAGACAAACCGTGATGGATAAAACTTAGCTACTGAATGGATTGAATTTGGTTATTGTAATTGGAAAACAATTTTTTAAAAAGATTTATTTTGAAAGTCAGAATTACTGGGGCCAGCACCATGGCTCACTTGGCTAATACTCCGCCTGCGGTGCCAGCATCCCATATGGGCGCTGGTTCTAGTCTCGGTTGCTCCTCTTCCAGTCCAGCTCTCTGCTGTGGCCCAGGAAGGCAGTGGAGGATGGCCCAAGTGCTTGGGCCCTGCACCCGCATGGGAGACCAGGGGGAAGCACCTGGCTTCTGGCTTTGGAAGCGCTGGTGGCCATTTGGGGAGTGAACCAACGGAACGAAGACTTCTCTCTCTCTATCTCTCTCTCTCACTCTCTCTCACTCTCTCTCACTCTCTCTCACTCTCTCTCTCTCTCACTGTCTATAACTCTACCTGTCAGATAAATTAAAAAAAAAAAAGTCAGAATGAGAGAGAGAGAGAGAGAGAGAGAGATCTTCCATCTTCTGGTTCAGTCCCTAGATGGCTGCAGTGGTATAGTGGGTAAAGCCACTGCCTTTAACACTGGCATCCCATATGAGCCCCAGTCAAGACCCAGGTGCTGTACTTCCAATCCAGCTCCCAGCTAATGCACCTGGGAAAGCAGTGGGAGATGTCTCAAGTCCTTGGGCCCCTGATACTCACATGGGAGACCTGGAAGAAGCTCCTATTTCTTGGCTTAAGCCTGGCCTAGCCCCAGCTGTTGTGGCCATTTGGGGAGTAAACCAGTTGAAAAGATCCTCTCTCGCTCGCTTGCTCGCTCTCTCTCTCTCTCCTTCCCTTCTTCCCTCCCTCTCTTTATGTAATTATGACTTTTTTTTCTCTTTTTTTTGAACTTTTATTTAATAAATATAAATTTCGAAAGTACAACTTTTGGATTATAGTGGCTTTTCCCCCCATAACCTCCCTCCCACCTGCAACCATCCCATCTCCCACTCCCTCTTCCATCCCATTCTTCATCAAGATTCATTTTCAATTATCTTTATATACAGAAGATCAACTTGGTATATACTAAGTAAAGATTTCAATAGTTTGCACCCACACAGACACACAAACTATGAAGTACTGACTGAGTAGTAGTTTTACCATTAATTCTCATAGTACAACAAATTAAGGACAGAGATCCTACATGGGGAGTAAGTGTACAGTGACTCCTGTTGTTGATTTAACACTTGACACTCTTATTTATGATGTCAGTATGACAAATAAATAAATAAATCTTTTTTAAAAAGTACATTAAGTGAGATTTCTCTTCTTCATCCCTTAATTACTTTTTGAAGTCTTCAGGACAATTTTAGGACTTTCCACTAAATCTAAATTAGCGTTCCAATCTCTCAGCCCATTGGGAGCTTCTCTCTTGTCCTTAACTTGGGCTAGATCTGTGGTTTGGGGACCAGCAGTGGGTGAAGGGTCAGTCTTTTCATTCCCTCCATACCCTTGACTTTTCCTGCCTCCAACCCTAACTTTGGCTTCGTTAGGCTTGGGGACAGTGGTGAAGAAAGGACTGAAGGGAAAGAGGAAAAGGTTGTTCCATAGTTGTAGTTTCCTTTTGGTGGCCTAACGCTTGGCAGGCATCCAAATGCTGGCTCTTTCATAGAGCACATTAGTGAGGGCTTTGGACTCCTGCTGGCTGGCCCAACACAGCACTGTCCCTTGGCCTTGACCAGCTCCATCCTCTGGTGTATCACCCACATCCTCTCTCCATCGAGATCTTCTAACCAGCCAGATAGTTCATCTGGATATGGTAATTCAAGGCAGTCCTTTCTTTCCTACTTGCATGGTGCCCACTTAGCCCACAGGAAACACTGGACACCTGCACTCTGGAAATGGACTGGAGGGCTGACTGTGCCCACTGTGGCCATTTCTCTTTGCTCTGCTTCCATGGGCATCTCTAGCCAGGCTCCATACCCTGTGAGTTTTCCAGAGGCAAGGCAGACACTGGTCTTACTTTCATCCTGTGTGATGACCTACAGCCATGTCCCCCCACCAAATATCCCTATGTTCTGTCATGGTTTCAAGAAATCCACTCCTTCCAGAGAAGGAGGGAGTGAGGAAGGAAGGGGGGTGGTACATCTTCCGTCTACTGGTTCATTTTCCAAATGCCCACAAGAACCAGGCCAGGCCAAAGCCAGGAGTCTAGAATTCTAATCAGATATCCAATGTGGGTGGCAGGGCTCAAACCCTTGAGCCATAACCTACAGCCTCCAGAATGCATTAGCAGGAAGCTGGATCAGAACCAAAGTAGCCAGGGCTACAGCTGGCACTCTGATACGGGTGCAGGCATCCCAAGAGGTGGCCTAACCCACTGTGCCACAGTGCCTACTTCTTTGCTTGATTTCTTGAATGTCATAGCAGTAGTCTACGCTTCTAATAATAAGTGAGATAACATGGAGCAAATGTGAATCATCTCCTCTTTTCCTACCCCTACCCCAATACTGTCCTTAAGTGCTATTCCTCCAAGGTGATCAGCGTCAGGGTTTTGTTAATACTTAAACAAATACATATTCAGATATGCTGGGGATTTATGTCATTATAGGCACATAATCTTACACCATATAGTTCTAGTTCTTTGAAGATTCCATATTGTATCTTTTTGTATAAGTATCTTCCCCCTACCCATGTATCCCAACTTACTTTTTCCATTTGACTCCTCACGTGATGGACAATTCTGCAAGTTAGTAGATACAGATATGTAACAATATTTGTCTAATTTTCTTATACTGTATATGGTTCTGTCTCTCATATTACATAGGAAAGATCATTCAATATATGCAAGGGGATGTTTGTGTAGTCTTTCCATTCTAATCCATCCATTTATCATATCTATTCATCTATCTGTCTCTATCTATCATTTGTCTACTTATCTATATCTCCTATCTATCTGTCTTTCTAGTTATTTTTTATCATCTCTCTCTCACTTTTACATACTCTCTTTCCCTCTTCTTTCGTCTCCCCTCTTTTTCTGTCCCACCCCTATATCATTTAGAGGATCTGTATGAACAGTGTGATGCATATTTTTTTCTATTTTTCTCAAGACTCATATAACCATACAATAAACATACATGGATATGTAGATTTCAAACTCATTGCTTACTTTACAAAAATGAGATTGTTTTATATACAGTGGTCTCAGACCTTAGTTTTCTCATGTAATAAAACGTCATGGTTGGGCCAGCACCACCACTCACTTGGCTAATCCTCTGCCTGCGGCACCGGCACTCTGGATTCTAGTCCCGGTTGGGGCGCCGGATTCTGTCCTGGTTGCTCCTCTTCCAGGCCAGCTCTCTGATGTGGCCCAGGAAGGCAGCGGAAGATGGCCCAAGTGCTTGGGCCCTGCACCCGCATGGGAGACCAGGAGGAAGCACCTGGCTCCTGGCTTTGGATCAGCGCAAACAGCCATAGTGGCCAGCACGCCAGCCATAGTGGCCACTTGGGGAGTGAACCAACGGAAGGAAGACCTTTCTCTCTGTCTTTCTCTCTCACTGTCTAATTCTGCCCGTCAAAAAACAAACAAACAAACAAACAAACAAAAAAACAAAAAAAAACTTATGGTTGGGGCCAGCACTGTGGCAAATCAGGTAAAGCGACCGCCTGCAGTGCCGGCATCCCATATGGGTGTCGGTTCAAATCCCGGCCGCTCCACTTCTGATCCAGCTCTTTGCTATGGCCTGAGAAAGCAGTAGAAGATGGCCCAAGTCCTTGGGCCCCTGCACCCGTGTGGGAGACCCGGAAGAAACTCCTGGCTCCTGGCACAGCCCCTGTGGTCACAGCCAACTGGGAAGTGAACCAGCCAATGGAAGACTTCTCCCTCTCTCTCTCTCTTTATCTCTCTCTCTCTCTCTCTCTCTGCCTCTCCTCTCTGTGTGTAACTCTTTCAAATAAATAAATAAATCTTAAAAAAAAGCCTCATGGAAGGTCATTTTTGTTGAGTGGAAGAATGCTAATGCATGCTTCTTCATGGCTGTACACAATGAGCAGCTCACGGTGTGGCTGCAGTGGGATGTAGTCACCCGTTTCCCTCTTTTGGCCACTGCTTCACATCCATTAGGAGAGGAGCTGCAGTTGACAGTACACATATCCCCTGGGGGCCTTTATCTCTAGGATGTCTATCTCTAGATGTCCAGCAGGGTTCCTGGGCTGATAGTGTAGAGTTTGATTGTTATTGAGGGGTTCCTTCTCAACAGCCTTCTGCCAGATAAGGATGGGAACAATTCCTCCTCCCATTCCTAGTCAGAAATTTGGCAGTCTAATGGATTGAAAGATGGTTTTCTTGTGATGTTAATGTGCATTCCCTGACCGCTGGAGAATCTGAGCATCTTTGCCTATTTCTCGGCCCCTCTGACCTGCCCTATCATGAGTGGAGTGTGTCCTCTGCCCACTTGGGTAGGTGTGTGTCCCAGGCTTTGCCTATCCATTAGTTAGAATCCTTTGTATTTTAGAGACATTAGTACTTTTCCTGTCACAAGCATTGTGAATACGTTTTCCTACTCCATTGCCAATTTGGTGTCGTTTGCCATTCAAAAGTTTTAAATGTGTATATTTCCAAATATGTCTTTTTAAAAACTAGGATCTGGATTCTTATTTTTGCTGAGAAGATCTTTCACCCTAGGTTCATATGTTGTTGCCTAGTTATTCTTGTTTGGTATTTATTGTTCTGTAATTTATTTGGTATGACAAAGGATCTGACTATTTCTTTTTCAGATGAGTAATCAGTCATGCCAGCACCATGTGCTCATAAACTATTCATTTCTCCCGAATGGAAATACCACCTTTGTCTTAGGTTAAGTTCACACATGCCCTAGAATCTACTCTGGCCTCTTACGTGTTCCACTGGCCCAATTGTCTGGACCTCAGCCAATGTCACACTGATTTGATTGTAGTTGATTTGTGGTTGCATGTTGGTAAAAGTTCTCTTTTAATTCCATTTTCCACGACTTTTAAATTTATTTTTTTATTATATTTGGAAGCCAAAGAGAGAGATTTCTTCCATCTGCTGGTTCACTCCTCAAATGCCTACAATAGCCAGGGTAGGCCAGACTAAAACCAGGAACCAGGAGTTTCACCTAGGTATCTGACGTTGGTAACAGGCACCTTAGTACCTGAGCCATCGGCTGCTGCCTTCCAGGGTGCACATGAGCAGGAAGCTGGATTGGAAGTGGAGGCAGGACTTGATCCCAGGTGCTCTGACACAGGATATGGGATGTAGGCATCTCAAGCTTAACTTGCTGCACCCTGCCTGCCCCAATTTACATACATTTTTTTATATTCTTGAAATTTATTTTTCCACATGTGCTTTAAAATTGATACGACATCTTTTATTCCCATTTAAAAAAAAATCCTGGTTAAAAATCAAATTAGAAGTGCACCTGTTGGTGTTGTGGTGCAGTGGGTTACATTGCTGCCTGCAACACTGGCATCCCACATGAGTGCTGGTTCCCAGCTGCTCCACTTCCGGAACAGCAGCCTCCACTGTCATTTGGGGAGTAAATCAGAGTGATGGGAGATATCTTTCTGTCTGTCTCTCCCCCTCTTTCTGTAACTCTGCCTTCAAATAAAAGGGAAAAAAAAGCTTTTAAAAAAACCCAAAAGTGTAGCTTAATTTTGACACATTTATGATTTTATTTTTTAATTATTTTTTATTTATTTGCAAGAGTTATAGAGAAATAGGGGGAGAGAGAGAGAGAGAGAGAGAGAGAGAGAGAGAGATCTTCCATCCACTGGTTCACTCCCCAAATGATCGCAACAGCTAGGGCTAGGATGGGCCGAAGCCAGGAGCCAGGAGCTTCTTTCAGGTCTCCCACATGGGTGGTGGGGATCCAAGCACTTGGGCCATCTTCTGCTGCTTTCCCAGGCCATAGCAGAGAGCTAGATTGGAAGTGGAGCAGCTGGGACTTGAACTGGCACCAAATGGGATGCCGGTGTTGCAGCCAGCGGCTTAATCTGTTATGCCACAATGCAGGTCCCAGATTTATGATTTTAAAAATGTCTTCTGGAGCTGATATTTGGCTTAGTGGTTAAGACAGTCAAGACACCTGCATCCCATATCACAGTGCCTCAAGACAGTTCCCAGCTCCAGGACATGACTGCAGCTTCCTGCCAGGGCAGACCCTGGAAGAAAGCAGATCTCAAGTCGTTGGGTCTTTGCCCCTGTGTGGGAGACCAGGATTGAGTTCCAGCCTGGCCTCATCAGGTCATTGTAGTCATTTGGGGAATGAAACCACAGGACAAGAGCTCTGTGTGTCTCTGTCTCTGAGTTTGCCTCTCAAATAAAAGGAAGTGTCTTCTCATCAAAGAGCACAGTAGATCTTCCATTTGCTTAGATATTGTTTCAAACCTTTCAATACATTTTTACTTTTTTTTTTTTTTTTACAGGCAGAGTGGACAGTGAGAGAGAGACAGAGAGAAAGGTCTTCCTTTACTGTTGGTTCACCCTCCAATGGCCGCTGTGGCCGGCGCACTGCGCTGATCCGAAGCCAGGAGCCAGGTGCTTCTCCTGGTCTCCCATGGGGTGCAGGGCCCAAGCACCTGGGCCATCCTCCACTGCACTCCTGGGCCACAGCAGAGGGCTGGCCTGGAAGAGGGGCAACCGGGACAGAATCCGGTGCCCCGACTGGGACTAGAACCCGGTGTGCTGGCGCCGCAAGGCGGAGGATTAGCCTGTTGAGCCACGGCGCCGGCCTCATTTTTACTTTTCTTCCTAAAACAGATTGCATTTATTTCCCTCATTTTTAGTGACCTTAGAAATATTGAAAAAACTTGTTGTTTTTATTGAAATTATCATTGAGATAATTATAGATTAACATGCAGCTATAAGAAATAATACAAGGAGTGGGCATATAGCCTAGCAGTTAAGATACCTGTATCACAGATCAGAGTCCTTGGGTTCAATCCCCGCTCTGGCTCCTGACTCCAGCTTCCTGCCAGTGCAGACCCTGGGAGGCAGTGGTAAAGATGCAGTAGTTGGGTTCCTGCCTCCCACACTGGACCTGAATTGCTCTCATAGCTCCTGGCTTTGCCCTTCACCCATCCCTGGTTATTGTAGGCATCTGAGGAGTGAACCAGCAGGTGGGAGCTCTCTCTCTAATAGTCACTAATTAATTAAATTAAAAACAATATAAGAAGAGCCATATACCTTTAACCATTTTCCACAATGGTAATTTGTGCAAAACTATAGTATAATGTATATCAAAATCGGGATTTGGATGCTGTACAATTTATCCTTTTTGTTCAGATTTTGCTAATTTGACTTACCTGTATTAATTTATTTGTGGGTACATTTAGTACTTACACTGTTGTTTCATGGGTAAGGTCGTATGAAGATACCACACAGCTCCATCACCACAAGGATCCTGGATGTTGCTCTTTTATAAACTCCCATCCAGCCCCTCGCCACTAAACCCTAGCAAGCAATGAATTGCTCTCCATTTCTAAGATTTATCACTTCAGAAATGTTATATAGGTGCAAGCATTTGGCTTAGTGGCTGAGACACTGCTTGGGAAGCCCACATCCCATATCAGAGTCCTGACTCTGCTCCTGACTCCAACTTCCTGATTCCTTCTACCTTAGGAGGCAGCAGGTGATGGTGTAAGGAGTTGGGTCCTTATCACCCACATAGGAGACCTGGATTGAGTTTTTGGCTCCTGACTTCAGCCTGGCCAGCCCTGACTGTTTGCAGGCAGTTAGTCAATCTCTCTCTCTCTCTCTCTCTCTCTCTCTCTCTCTCTCTCTGTCTCTCTCTCTGTCTCTCTCTCTTTCTCTCCCCCCCACCTTTTTAATAAATAAATAATTTTTTGAAAAGTTTCATATGAATTGAATTATATAGTATACAACCTGTTTGGAATTGGCCTTTTCCTCTTGGCACAGTTCCCAGGAGACTTAGACATGTCGTTAACATTTCTTACTCATTTTTACTTCTGAGCAGTACTCCATAGCAGGTCTATAGTACAATTTGTTTTATCATTCACCTGTTGAAAGACATCTGGTCTATTCCCAGTTTTTTGTTTCTGTGCTTTCTCTATTAGGAATAAGGCTGATATCAACACTCAAATACAGACTTCTGTATAAACATACAAGTTTTCACTTTTCTGGGAAAACGCCCCAAAGAAACTGTCGCATCAGCTTTGTGATTCTGATTCCAGCGGCCTCCTGCCTGCTGATTGGCCCCAGAAGAGGGAGCGGGAACTGGAAGTAGCGGAAATGTGAGAGACATTAGCTGCCAGCTTCCCTTTACACACATTTGAAATTAATTACTGTTTCCTATTCACCCAGATAATTTTTCATGTTAAATGGATGGTTTGCAAATAAAGTCTTCATGAGTCATCGAAATGTAAAAGCAAACTTGGAAGTCTAATTTTAAAGAACACTTCATATGTTCCCTACAGAGCTCAAGCCAGCCAAATGTTCCGATTCTCCAGTGTGAATATTTGTCTGTAGACATCAGGCATGAGCAACGTCAGAGCTGGCATGAAAATCCAGCAAATGGCAGCATCCATGGTTTAGGAGTGGAATGGTTACTTGATCCCGATGCAGACCTCAGCACATTTCTTCTTCTTCTTCTTTACCCTCTGGAAAGCTGTAATTTGAATTTAAGAGCAGTAGTTAGGAGCAGAATGCTAATCAGAATTAGAAACCCGTGTATTAAATCATCTCTCCAGTGGGGCTCCGTGTAAAGCAGAACTCACCATCCGTCTCTGAAGACTTGGAGCGCTTTTTCCAGCCCCAGCCTTAGCCCTTTGTGGATCCCAAATGTCTTCTTGCAGATCTCAGGGACCTTGCTTCTTTTCCAAGCTGTGATCAGTCCCGTTCGTCCTGCAGAAATCCTTTTGTCTAAGGTTTGTCTCACAGGCAAAAATATTGCTTCTGCTATATATTTTTTTATTTGAGAGAGAGATGGAGATAGAGATAAATAGATGGATAGATAGATAGATCAAAAGATACAGAGCACTTCCATCCACTAGTTCACTCCCCAGATGTATGTAACAGCCAACACAGTGCCAGGCCAAAACTGAGAGATGGGAACTCATCCAGGTCTCCTATGTGGGTGAAAGGAACCCAGCTATTTGAGCCATCACCACTGCCTTCCAGGATCTGCAGAGTCGGGAATCGAACTAAGCACTTCAGTGTGGGACATGGGTATCTTACCCACTAGGCTAAATGCTCACTTCTGCTTTTGCCAGTTTTTAAAAGTTTAGTTATGGGGCCAGCACTGTGGCATAGTGGGTAAAGCTGTCACCTGCAGTGCCAGCATCCCATATGGGTGCCGGTTTGAATCCCAGCTGCTCCACTTCTGATCCAGCTCTCTACTATGGCCTGGGAAAGCAGCAGAAGATGGCCCAAGTCCTTGGGCCCCTGCACCCACATGGGAGACCTGGATGAGGTCCTGGCTCCTGGCTTCAGATAGGCTCAGCTCCAGTCATTGCATCCATCTGGGGAGTGAACCGGAGGATGGAAGACCTTTCTCTCTCTTTCTGCCTCTGCCTCTCTGTAACTCTGCCTTTCAAATAAATAAATAAATCTTTTTAAAAAATGTATTTATTTTTGTTCATTTGACAGTGAGAGAAAGAGAGAGCAAGAGCAAGAGAGAGTGCTTTCGTTCACTGATTCATTCCCCCAAATGCCTCCAACAGCCAGGTCTGGGGCAGGCTAAAGCCAGGGACTCCATTCAGGACTCCCACATGGGTGGCAGGGCCCCAAGGACTGGAGCCATCACCTGCTGCCCCCCAGGGTGTGAGTTAGCAGGAAGCTGGTTCAGAAGCAGAGGCAACACACAAATCCAGGCATTCTGATACGGGAAGTGAGCGTCCCAACAATGGCGTAGCCCACTGTGGCACAACACCCACCACTGCTTCTGTGATTTTTATTTCTTTATTTGGAAGGCAGAGTTAGAGAGAGAGAGAGAGAGAGAGAGAGAGAGAGAGAGAGAGAGAGAGATCTTCCATGTACTGGTTCACTCCCCAGATGGCCACAGTGGCCAGAGCTGGGCTGATCCAAAGCCAGGAGCCAGGAGTTTCTTCCTGGTCTCCCATGTGGGTGCAGGAGCCCAAGGACTTGGGCCATCTTCCGTTGCTTTTCCAGGCACATTAGTATGGAGCTGGATCCGAAGTGGAGCAGCAGGGACACAAATTGGTGCCCATGTGGGATGCCGGCACCTACAGCACAGTGCTGGCTCCCTGCTTCTCTGATTATTGTAGCAGGCTGACAAGCTTTTCATTTGAAGAGTTTTCACTGCTCCACATTAAACAGGGAATTAAAAATAAACAAACAATGTAAAAATTACAGACGTTGAAGAAGTTACCCAAACTCATCTTTTTAAATTTTTTTTATTTTTTAAAGATTTATTTATTTATTTGAAAGTCAGAGTTACAGAGAGAGAAGGAGAGAGAGAGAGAGAGGTCTTCCATCAGCTGGTTCACTCCCCCAGTTGGCTGCAACGGCTGGAGCTGGGCCAATCTGAAGCCAGGAGCTTCTTCTGGGTCTCCCACATGGGTGCAGGGGCCCAAGGACTGGAGCCATGTTCTACTGCTTTTCCAAGCCATGGTAGAGAGCTGAATTGGAAGCGGAGCACCCATATGGCATGCCAGCACTGCAAGCGGTGGCTTTACCCACCACACCACAGCACCGGACCACAAAACTCATCTTTTTTAAAAATAATTTTATTTATTTATTTGAAAGGCAGAGATATATCTTCCATCTGCTTGTCTACTCTCCAAATGGCCACAACAGCCAGAGCTGCACTGATCCAATGCCAGGAGTTTCTTCCAGGTCTCCCATGTGGGTGCAGGGGCCCAAGTTCTTAGGCCATGTTCTGTTGCTTTCCTAGGTGCATTAGCAGGGAACTGGATGGGAAGTGGAGCAGCCATGACTTGAACTGGTGCCCATATGGGATGCTAATGCCACAGGCATTGGCTTTACCTGCTACACTGAAGTGCCAGCCCAGCAAAGTTATCTTAAGTATGTGTCCTTAGGTTGCAGTGGATCCTATCTGAAGCTGGGAGTCTTAGCACCTTCCTTTGGCATTGAGGATTGTGAGAGCAAACCTAGGGAACCTCCTTCCCCGTTTCTGTCACTCTTATCCTCTGGCTCCAGCTCGGTTAGACCTCCCTGGCCTCTGCCTACCCCCAGCTCCTCTCAGCTGGCAGTCC
Source organism: Sylvilagus floridanus (assembly GCA_949820135.1). Taxonomy (NCBI): domain Eukaryota; kingdom Metazoa; phylum Chordata; class Mammalia; order Lagomorpha; family Leporidae; genus Sylvilagus; species Sylvilagus floridanus. The sequence goes on from OX463240.1 coordinate 87,477,152, forward strand.
CGGATGCTCTGATAATCCCAGTGGGTATGACTTCAGATGTGCCCCAGCAGTGCAGCCAGATGTCTACGGACACAGACGTGGGTCCTTCACATGCCCGCCAACCGTTCCTTAACAAGCATGTGCCCTGAGTGTTCAGAAGTGGTCAGGCCCCTGTTTATGTCATAGCTACACATCTGGGAAGAGAAGGTAAGTGTGAGAGGAGGTGCAGTGAAAATTCAAATGAGGATTCAAGGTCTGGAATACAAGACTATATGAAAAAAAGTGGCCGGATTTATCACTCTTGATGCTTTTTACGTGTGTGCATGTGTGTGTGTGTGTGTGTGTGTGTGTGTGTGGAGAGAGAATGGCCCTGTGCTTGGCCTCTGCCCGCTGGATGCCAGCAGCATCTCCCTCCTCCAGCTGTGACAACTAAAAAGATGACTGCAGACATTGGGAAGCATCGGTTTGAGTTAAACTCACCTCCAGTTGATACCCATTGGGCTAAAGGGGTTAAGGTACTCATCACAAAGACGAGTCTCGGGGGCCAGTGTTGTGGCACAGAGGGTTAAGCTGCCATCTTTGACCAGCATTCCATATTAAAGCACAGGTTCGTGTCCCAGGTATCTTGCTGCTGATCTAACTCCCGCTAATGTGTCTGGGAAAGCAGAGTAAGATGGCCCAAGTGATTGGATCTCTGCCACCCATGTGGGTGACCCAGATGGAGCCCTGGTTCTGGCTTTGGCCTGGTCCAGTTCCAGCCATGGACGGCCATTTGAGGAGTAAACCAGCAGATGGATAATATCTTTGTGTCTCCCTCTCTGTGTGTCACTCTGTCATTCAAATGAATAAATAAAAATTTTCTCAAAGATGAGCCTTTAGGGGCCGGCGCCATGGCACACTAGGTTAATCCTCTGCCTGTGGCATTGGCACCCCATATGGCGCTGGTTCTAGTTCCGGTTGCTCCTCCTCCAGTCCAGCTCTCTGCTGTGGCCTGGAAAGGCAGTGGAGGATGGCCCAGGTGCTTGGGCCCTTGCATCCATGTGGGAGACCTGGAAGAGGCTCCTGGCTTCGGATCGATGCAGTCCCGGCTGTTGCAGTCATTTGGGGAGTGAACCAACGAAAGGAAGACCTTTCTCTCTGTCTCTCTGTCTCTCTCTCTCTCTCTGTCTCTCTCTCTCTCTCTCTCACTGTCTGTTAAACCTACTTGTCAAATAAATAAAATCTTTAAAAAAAAAAAAAAGATGAGCCTTTAATTAGATCCACACACATGCAGGTTCCCACCCTGATGACTGTCACCAGCACCTTTCTGTTTCCACTGAAAACAGAAGAATTTCAGCTGAAAGGATCTAGATAAAATAGAGTTGATAAATTTCTGGTGAGGCTCATTATGCACAAAAATTAAAGAACAGAATTTCCTCCTCTGTCTTTAGGTTGGGATAGGAGGATTCTAGTGCAATCATTCCTCAGAGAAGATGTGTGAGGGGGTCCCTGAACTCCCTCCAGCCCGTGTTCTACTGCCTGGCAAACTGCAGGAACCGTCTAAGCTTCCCAGGGGTTACTGAACACCAGAGCCCCCTGTTGATCAATGGGACTTTTCCAGACAGCACAAGGTATGGATAGTGCTGACTGTTCTGACGTTAGAAAAATATGGGCGGTCATAAAATTGTCCCTTGATATTTTCTTTTGAAGACACCTCTTAAAGGATTTGGTAGAAGTTTGAGTTCTTCTTTGTCATCTGGTATTATCTTACTCTGAATCATTTATATGCTCTGAGTGGTAAGAGGAAGCATTATTGTGCCTTCTAAGAGCCACAGGATGAGAACATGGAAAGGAGAGTTGGCGTCCTCAGAAAAGAAGATAAGGAAAGAGAAGTGAATTGATGCCTTTTTAAACTCATCTGTATTCCTCACTCATTCCTGAAGAATTGATGGCTGAGTTATTGATACCAAAATTAAGCTCTTAAATTTAAGTAACGTTGCTTAATGAGAAAGACATCTTGGGGCAGACATTTGAGGCACCAGTTAAGACATTGCTTAGAACACTTGTGTGTCCTATCAAAGTGCCTGGCTCTGCTTTCAATTTTAGGTTCCTCCTAACGTACCCTGGAATGCAGAAAGTTATGGCTGAAGACATTGGGTGCACATGGGAGACCCGGAAGAAGCTCCAGGCTCCTGGCTTCAGATCGGCGCAGTTCTGGCTGTTGCAGCCAACTGGGGAATAAACCCGCGGATGGAAGATGTCTCTCTCTCTCTCTCTCTCTCTCTCTCTCTTCCTCTGCCTCTCTGTAACTCTGCCTTTCAAATAAATAAATGAATCTTAAAAAAAAAAAAAAGACAAGACAAGACACTGGGTGCCTGCTACCCACATGGGAGCCCCAGATGGGGATCCTAGCTTTGGTCTGACCCAGCCCCAGCTGTTGTGGGCATTTGAGAAGTGAACCAGTGAATGGGAACTCTGCCTGCCTTTCAAATCTATTAAAAATACATTTTTTCAAAAAGAAAAAAATAATTCCTTAACTATTTTGAAGCCCATCATCAGACTAGTGCTTCAAACTCTGGAAGCACTGTGTAGAAAATAATAGTTTGTATTTCCTTGCTATATGATAATACCACATTCATATAAACATATAAATGTCACATTTTTATGTGAGCTTTTAAAGTTACTTCAATTCCTGATATGATTTTACACCTTGGAAATTCAGAAATAGTCACAAATGTATGTTCCAGGACTCTTGTATTGCAGGTCTACAGAACACATGCTACAGTGTCAGGAGGAAAAAGCAGGGGAGAGACTTCACTGGACCTCCTATCTGTGAAGCCCCTGTGCAGAGAAGGCTACAAATACGCTTGGGGCCTGGCCTTAAAAAAAATAAAGGTTTTATCGTGACGCTTTATCTGGCAAGATGGCTGCAGAGCTACAGGAGAGAATCGGCTTCTCTCGGTGGCTGGAATGAAGTCATCTGCCGGTCCCTGAACCACCACCGTGTCCAGGGATTGCCAAGTTCTGATTGGCCAGGCTAGGTCGCACGTCCCGCCCACGGCGTGGAGAATGGAGACACTCTGTGGTATCATATGACTGAGAGGAAGGAGGAATGGGTTCCCAAGCAAAACCAGGCTGACTGGAAGCAGAGTAAATGGATGTTGGGCAGCCAAGAACAGATGCCCATCATGTGGACAAGGGGCCTTTGAAAAGTTTCTGGAAAATGGAATTAAAAGCTAAGTTTATTTTGGTACAAAAATATTGAAATTCATGCAGTTTTTTTTTAAAGATTTATTTATTTATTTAAAAGGCAGAGTTACAGAGAAGTAGAGGCAGAGAGAGTCTTCTAACCACGGGTTCACTCCCCAGATGGCCGCAACAGCCGGAGCTGTGCCTATCTGAAGCCAGGAGCCAGGAGCTTCTTCCAGGTCTCCCACTCTGGTGCAGGAGCCCAAGCGCTTGGGCCAACCTCCATTGCTTTCCCAGGCCACAGCAGAGAGCTGGATCGGAAGTGGAGCAGCCGGGACTCAAAATGGCTCCCATATGGGATGCCGGCACTGCAGCGGCGCCTTTACCTGCCTGCTACACCACAGCGCCAGCCCCTCATGCAGTTTTTTGATAATTGCATTTTTTCATAAACTTTCAAATACTGCTGGCATGCATGGTTTTCAACATTTTTTGCACTAAGATACACTTTCAATTCCATTTTCCAAGAACTTTTTGAAGGACCCTCATGTTACTGAAGTGTGGGTATTTCCAGGAAACTCTTAGTTTAGTACACATTATCATTATGCTATCTGGTTACATAGCTTCTTTTCAGAGTTATTGTGGCAAAGACAGTCAATAATCTCCTACCGTTTCTTCTTCCAGAGTAATGGAATTTTTATCTAGGCACATGGCTACCCAGAATAAACATTACATTTTCCAGTTCCCTTATTAGTAGGCGAAGTCATATGGCACAGATCTAACCGAGGAAATGCAAGTACAAGTAATTTGTACATACAGCGGTGGGTGTTTGGCATAATGAATAAGATGTCACTTGAGACACCTGTATCCCATACTGAAGTGCCTGGTTCAAGTCCCAGTTCCTCTGCTTCCAGTCCAGCTTCCTGCTAATGCAAACCCTGAGAGGCAGCAGGTGATGATGGCTCAAGTACTTGATCCCTGCTGCCCATGTAGGACACTCAGATGGAGTTCCAGGCTCCTGGTGTTGGACTGACCTGGTCCTGGCTGTTGCAAGCATTTAAGAATAAAACAAGAGGTTGGAAGATCTCTCTCTCTCTTTCTCCTCTCTCTCTCTCTCTCTCTCTCTCTCTCTCTCTCTCCCTTCTCTCTCTCTTTCTCCTCTCTCTCTACTTTCTCTCTCTCTCTCTCTTTCTCACACACACACACACACACACACACAACCTCCAAGTTGTGTGATGTGTTATAACATGAAAATTAGACCAGGCCACTACTTCCTATATGAATATGTCATTTTATTTTATTTTTAAAGATTTATTTATTTATTTGAAAGGCAGGGTTACAAGAGAGAGAAGAAGAGACAGAGGGAGAAAGATCTTTCATCTGCTGGTTCATTCCCCAGATGACCACAATAACCAGGGCTAGACCATGCAGAAGCCAGGAGCCAGGAGCTTCTTCTGGGTCTCTCATGTGGGTGCAGGGGCCCAAGGACTTGGGTCATCCTCTGCTGCTTTCCCATGCACATTAGCAGGGAGCTGGAAGAGAAGTGGAGCAGCCAGGACTCAAACTGGTGTCCATATGCAGTGGCATTAACCTGCTGCGCCGCAGTGCTGGTCCCAGAGTATGTCATTTGAAAGATCACTTTTCTCACTACAGGAAAAGCCACCCTTCCTCTTTCATATGACAGATAGTGTAGCAAAGAGGAAAAAAATCAGGAGATATCCTGAGACACCAGCACTGTTGTTGACTTCATGCTGTTACATGATGCCTACGACTTCATTATTTTAATAACTAGTCTTCTCTTTTATAGAAACCAAATCCATATTATAACTAATACAGTAGTATTGATGCCAAAGTATATTCTTCTTAATTACTTGACAAAAACAGAATCATGATTTATTCTATCTCTATAGGGTCTAAAAAACAAGACCTATTCAACTTGCATGCTTAAGAACTTTGTCCCAAAGAGATGTGTGAACCCCCAAAAATATCATGACTTACTACCATTAGGTTCTTCAAAGCAAGAAAGGTTAAAATAAGGGAAGAGAAGACCTTAAGATATTAGTTTTAAAACCATTTTTAAGAGTTTGGGGTTTGTCCTCTCTTTCTAACCACTGGAATTGTTTTTTAGCAGAGCCTCAGCGCACCTGAGGAACAGCTGCTCAGCCTTCCTGCTCTAAGGCACTAAGAGTGCCTCCGGGAGGCTCGTTCTCTCATTCTCCCCTCTCACTCCCGAGACTCCAGGAAGAATCACTGACCTGGGGCATGAGAAATCTGTCTTCAAAAGTTTAACATAACGTAGGGTAGACCATTTCCTCATGCAACAACAACAACAAAACCTTATACTGATTATTCTTGGTCACATACAAACTATATGTAGGATTTCCTATGGTTGGAAGTGTTTACGTAGAAAATGGGTGATTCTTTACTAGGGATGTATACCTTTCCAACCCTAAAACTTGAATTTCAAAGTTCACATTAATTTTGAAAAGTGATCCTGGGACACACCGAGCTGTCTTGTTACTTTGGAGTCAAAACAGCTTCATTATTTGTTTTGAGATATTTGGTTCTTCAAACTCTCCGTCATTCATCTGAAAAAGATACAGGGCAAAATGGATCAAAGACAAAACAAACAAAAAAAGCTTCACTATGTTGGCCAAGCTGCACTATAATGTCCCTGTACTGCCATCTTCCTTGGGATTTCCAAATTTTTCTTCTCTTCATACCCCCTCCCTCCTCTCCTCCTGCTTCTCCTCCTCTTCTGTTCATCATCATCTTTAAACTTCAGCTCCTTGGCTGACACCTATTCTTGGGAAGTGGGCCCACAGACTCACTTGAATTTGTGAATCAGTGATAGACAAGGTTTAATGTGCTGCTTCTCGAGAGTGTTCATCTCAGGACAGAAGGTATACCTCAGGGGCAGGTATTGGCATAGTGGTTTAGATACTGCCTGGGGGGTGGGTGCTGTGGCACAGTGCGTTAAGCTACCACTTAAGGCATCCACATCCCATATCATTCCCATAGCAGAGGGCTGATCTGAGTCATGGCTACACCACTCTTCTAATCCAGGTGCCTGCTAATGTGCCTGGGAGACAGCAAATTGAGTCCCTGCCACTCATGTGGGAGACCAGATGGAGTTCCTGGCTTCTGGCTTCAGCCTGGCCCTTCCCCAGCTGTTGCAGATATAGGTATGGAGGTCTCTTTTTCTGTCTGTATTTACTTATTTAAGATAAACAAGTCTTAAAACAAACAAACTAGGATTTTTAAAAAATGATGCCACCCGTGATGCCTGTGTGTGATATCAGAGTGCCTGGGTTTAAGTCCTAGCTCTGCTAATGCGCACTCTGGGAGGCAGCAGGTGGCGTCTAAAGTGCCTGGGTCTCTGCCATGCACAAGAGACCTAAACAGTTCCAGGCTCCTGACTATGCCTGGCCTAGCCCCAGCTGTTGCCATCTGGGGAGTGAACCAAGGGATGGGAAATTTCTCTCTCTCTCTCTCTCTCTCTCGCTCTCACTCTCGCTCTCGCTCTTTCTCTTTCTTGCAATTAATAGGGGCTGACACTGTAGCTCAGTGGGTAAAGCCACTGCCTGTGGTGCTGATGTTCAATATGGGTGCTGGTTTGAGTCCCAGCTGCCCCACTTCAGATCCAGCTCCCTGCTAACGCACCTGGGAAAGCAGCAGAGGATGGCCCAAGTGCTTGGGACCCTGTCACCCACACGGGAGACCCAGAAGAAGCTACTGGCTTCTGGTTTTGGATTGGCCCAGTACAGATCATTGCAGCCATTTGGGGAGTGAACCAGTGGGTGAAAGATCTGTCTCTCCCCCTCTCTGTAACTCTGTCTTTCAAATAAATAAAACTTTTTAAAAAGAAATAAATACAATAAATGTTATGTTTTTAAAATTACCCCATCTTTAATTGTAGTATTTTTTAATTGTAGTATTTACATACACACACCACAAAGCCAATGAGAGTGGGTTTGTGAACTTGGTTTTATCTTTCATCAGGAAGGACTTCTTGACAGCTTTTGAATTTTTTTATGATCGGTTTGTTTAAATCAGGAACCAAATAAAGATTGGTTTATACATCTCTTTTCAACTTTGAGTTCCCCCTCTGTTTATATGACTCTCAGTTTCTCTTTGAAATGTGCTTGTATTTGTCATTTTTCTTGTGCATTTCCCAGACTGAATTTTGCTAGTTGCTTCCAGTGGACGTTGCTCAAGATTCCTCTGTCACTTATATTTTCTGTAAATTGATACATCTAGAAAGTTAATTAGATTTAAGTTCTTTTTTTTTTTTTTTTTTGCAAGAGTACCCTGTGGGTGGTTTTGTGTACATCAGGAGGCAAAAGATCTCTGGTTGGCTCTGACTGCACTGCTGACTGAGGGGTAGAGTCAGGCCCTGCCAGGCTGAGCCGTATGCCATCTCCATCAGCTTTTCTAGCAGCCACTGATGATCTTTGCTTACATCCGTTATTCCACTAGAGATCACAGCACTGGGATACTCTGTTATGCCTGCTCCGCTTGTTAGCTAGACTATCTGTAGACTATCTGTAAGGGGAAACTTTCAACTAATGGTAATCCTAAGGTATGGTTTATACAAGGAAGACAATTGTTTAATTTTTTAATGTTAATTTGTTTATTTTTAACTCCTTGAAAGGCAGAGAGATAGAGATCTTCTATCTGCTGGCTTACTCCCCAAATGCCTACAACACCCAAGGCTGGGTCAGATGGAAGCCTGGACCAAGTTCTCCATCTGAGTAGCAGAGGCCCAAGCATGTGAGCCATCATCCGCTGCCTCCCTGGATGCACAGTAGGAAGCTGGGTTGGAAGTGGAGTAACCAGGACTCAGCACTGATATAGGGAGCTGGCATCCCAAGGCGAGGCCTACCCACTGCACCACAATGCCCGCTCCAGTTCTTTCTTTTCATCTGTAGTTTTTAGGATTATATAGCTGATTCTCCAGAAACCTCCAAAGATAATCCATGTGTTTCTTTCATTTTTTTGGCATTAAGAAATCTATCTACACATAATATAAGCCTAAATACAATATTATTAATTATGTTAATAATATTATTATTTTACTCATATTAATAAACATAACAACATAATATAATAGTTTGTATAATATGCATATATTGTTACTTAATATTGCATGTTATTTTCTGCATATGAAAGAAAATCAATTCTACCTCTTATTAGATGATACATCTAAGCTACTATGGTTATTTTTTAAAAGAATTATTTTATTTATTTGAAAGAGTTACACAGAGAGAGAAGGGGAGGCAGAGAGAGAGAGAGAGAGAGAGAGAGAGAGAGAGGTCTTCCATTCCACTGGTTCACTCCTCAAATGACCAGAACAGCCAGAGCTGAGCTGATCCAAAGCCAGGAGCCAGGAGCTTCTTCTGGGTCTCCTATACGGGTGCAGGGGCCCAAGGACTTGAGCTATCTTCCACTGCTTTCCCAGGCCATAGCAGAGAGCTGGATCAGAAGTGGAGCAGCCAGTACTCGAACTGGTGCCCATATGGGATGCCGGCACTGCAGGCAGCAGCTTTACCCACTGTGCCACAGCACTGGACCCGCTACTATGGTTATTTTGAAAAGCAATTGAAAAGCGAACTAAATATTATTTATAGTAACAAGATGAAACATTAAAATGAAGAAAATATAGGCACAGTGGCATTTTTCTATTTACAGAAAGCAAATGAGGTCAAGCAGCATCAGTCATATTCACAGAGAAATTGTGTTTGACTCAGGAAATGTAGCATCTAAACATTTCTCAAATTCTAATCCAAATCAATAAATATTTGTAACTTTTTTTGAAATTTTCATGTCTTAGGAATCATCCAGATGGCTCACGTATCTAAAATTATTACCTTCCACAAATACACCCTTATCCAGGTTTGCAGGGCAAGCTTTTGTATGACCCTCCTTACACAAAGGAAAGAAACTCCAGGCACAGGGGCAAGAATGTTTAAGAGGAAGACTGTGGGGGCCAGTCTGTGGCGCAGCGGGTTAACGCCCTGGCCTGAATGCCGGCATCCCATATGGGCGCCGGTTCTAGTCCTGGCTGCTCCACTTCCAATCCAGCTCTCTGCTATGGCCTGGGAAAGCATTGGAAGATGGCCCAAGTCCTTGAGCCACTGCCCCAGCGTGGGAGAACTGGAGGAAGCTCTTGGCTCCTAGCTTCGGGTCAGCGCAGCTCTGGCCCTTGCAGCCAACTGCGGAGTGAACCATCAGATGGAAGACCTCTCTCTCTCTCTCTCTGATTCTCCTCTCTCTGTGTAACTCTGACTTTCAAATAAATAAATAAACCTTTTAAAAAATAGGAAGACTACGAAGGGCCAGGAACCCTCTTGGGTTATAGTCTTACCCAAGAAGAATCTGCAGATGGCACCTACTAGCAATTTCTTCTGCTGTGACAGTCATCAGTTAAGCTAGAAAATAAATTTCTGTTTCAATGGTACTAAATCTTTGTGAGTCATTCCATTTTTTTCTAAGATTGATTGATGTATTTATTTGAAAGCCAGAGTTACAGAAAGAGAAGGGGAGATACACACTCACAGGGAGGGAAATGGGCAGTCTTAGTCAAGGATTCTTGATGAAGCTCCACTGTGATATTTTTCTTCCAAAATAATGCCTGCTTTCCAATGCTAAATGAAAGCCTGTATTTTGTATTTCACGATAAGGGCAGCCGCTGAAAGCATCTCCATAACCCTACCCTTTTGCTTAAGCTTAACCTCTAAGGGATGCAAATGAACTGCATCTGTGGCCCTTGACATCAGCTTGGGCCATTATATACTAGTCCTCCCATATTGGAGGTCCCCTTTCCATGGCTTCAGTTACCCACAACCAATACCAGCCCACAGTATTACTATAGAGTAATGAGAAATTAAGATATTTTGAGAGCAAGAGAGACCACGTTCCTATAACTTTTATTATGTTATTCTATTCTATTATTAATTACTGATATTACCCTCTTCTTGTGCCTGATTATAAACTAAAGTTCCCGTGGGTGTGTGTGAATAGGAAAACACACAGCGTACGTAGGGTTAGGTACTATCAGCAGGTCCAGGCCTGCACTGGGGGCTCTGGGCATTTGCCCCTCAGATAAGAGAGGACTCCTGCATAGCCTCAGACACTTCGGACAGCGGTTCCCGGCCCGTGGCTATGGGGCTGCCTGCCTCACCATATAAGGGCCTTTGCCTCTGCACCTTAGAATTCAGGGCTAGGTCACAACTGATCAGTTAATACTGGAAGAACCTAAACATGTACAGAAGCAGCCACTGGCTTTCCAACTAGTTTTTCTTTTTCAGCTCCAGACCTTTGTTGAAACAGAATCACTCTGGGTATAAAACTCAAGGCTTCCCCCCATTCCCAGCTTCCACTCACAGACACTGACATCAGGGATGAACAGTAAAACAAAACCAGGAATCTCTAAGTTGCAATCTTCTGGCAAGGGCTTATGCTCATGCTCTTTAAGAACACATAGCCCTCCTGCTTTGTGTAATAATAATGCTAACACCTTACATTTTATAATGCTCATAACTTTTGGAAGGGCTTTTTTTTTTGCCAGTTATCTCAGCCTTTGATTTTTCTTTCTCATATGTACACACACACACACAAACACACACATATGAATACATATACAAAGCTCCCTGAGGTCTTTAATGCTCTATACTTATTATTTCATGAATTCAATGAATTCACTGAGCATAGGTTCCAGCAGCCCAGGCTCGTTCCCACAGGTTCAGACAAAGTAGGCCGGCACTGCCATTGAAGCCACACTTGCTTTCTCTTGGGCCTCCTTCTTTGTTCACTTTCCTTCACACATGTCAGGAAGCTAGCTCGACTCTTGGGGTGCTTAACATGCTCATATACCCACATTAATCCTCTTGGCAAGAATCTAACAATCAATGTGTTTGTTTACCACAACGCCAACTGCCTGCTGAGTCACACTGTAGACTCTTCGTGTTTTGCCATGGTGACATTCATGGGACACTCCTGTGTGAACAGTGCCTGTTCCCTCAATGTCTACAATATAATCTTTCTTGTAGATTTGCTTTTTGTGGCCAATGGAGGACTTCCGTGTTTTCTGAAGGCCTAAAAACACGTGTCAGGTGCCTCTCCTCTTTCCCTTGTGGCCATCAGTCTGGCTGATTACTGGAAGATGTTGGTGTGCACTCTGATTTTATTTTCTTTCTTTTTTTTTTTTTAGAAGTTGTATTTATTTGAAAGGCATAGCTACACAGAGAGACAGAGACAGTGAACCATCTGCTGGTTCACTCTCCAAATGTGTGTTAAGAGCTGGGGCTGGGCCAAGTCAAAGCCAGGAGCCAGGAACTCAGCCCAGTTCTTCCCCATGGGCGACAGAGACTCAAGTACTTGAGTCATTACCAGCTGCTTCCCAGGGTGCATACTGGCAGACAGCTGGATTGAAGGTAGAGTAGAGATTTGGGTGCAGGAACTCCAGTACAGGATGCAAACATCCCAAGTGGCGTTTTAACTGCTGTGCCAAACGCCTGCCACCTCCTCCAGTTTTGATGTAGTCATTTTTAATTTCATAATCTAGGAGGAAACTTTGATAGAATAACATGTTTATAGATTTTTCTTGCTGTCTTAGTACTAACTTATAACTAAGTAAATACTTTTTAAGCAAATATGAATTGATAATTATTTTCCTTAACTTTGGTTATTTGATACTGGCTGATCCACCCACCTGCAAAAATCAGTCAATCTAGTAATATGTGCTATATTAAAGAGAAAATCTCTAATTCTTAAAAAATACTTTTATATAATCTTTCAGACTTTACATAATCTATCTTAACAAATCTTTTAATTGTCACAGCATATTAATATTAGGTCAAACAGAAGTATAAGATTTCTTTTGCAGTTTGCGGTTACTGTTAAGGGATTGTAACAAAATGGTAACTGGTCACAGGGTAAGGGAAGGAGCAAGACTGCAAGCTGCTAACCGGATTAAAGTATTAAATTCAATTTGTGAAAGCACATTCGATGTGCTGCCATCCAAGAGAAGATTTTAAAGGGCAGAACGTTCTTGTGATGCAACAAACAATGAAAAGTCAAAAATGGAAAGGAATTCAGACTGAAGTGAATCATCACATAAAATGAAAAAAATAGAAACACCCACAAATGTCATCATTTAAAAAAAGTGCTTTACAGTAGCGAATAAGAAGATGTGGTAAATGAGAAGGAGGAATGGAGCAGTTTTCTTCAAACACAATTATTTGACTTAACAATGCTCCTGGGGTGAGCATTTGGCCTTGTGGTTGAGACCTGCATCCCATACTGTAGTGCTCTGCTCCCCATCCCAGTTTCATGCTGGCTCAAGAAGCTGGGTCCTGCCACCCATGTGGGAGACCTGGATTGAGTACCCAGCTCCTGGCTTCAGCCTGGCCCAGCTTGGCAGTTGCAAACAGAGATGAAAGCCCTCTTTCTCTCAAATACATAATTTAAATAGAGACAGAAAGACACAGCTGAAAAAAATGCTCTTAAACCATGACTGTATACTTAATTCTAATAAGTTACCTGTTAAGATAAACCATTTCAGGGCTGGCACTGTGGTGTAGCTGGTAAAGCCGCTGCCTGCAGTGCCAGAATCCTATAAGGCACCTGTTTGAGCCCCAGCTGCTCTACTTCTGATCCAGCTCTCTGCTATGGCATGGGAGAGTAGTAGAAGGTGGTCCAAGTACTTGGGCCCCTGCACCCACGTGGGAGACTGGGAGAAAGCTCCTGGCTCCTGGCTTCAGATTGGCCCAGTTCCAGCTGTTGCAGCCATTTAGGGAGTGAACCTCACCCTGCAGATGGAAGACAACCTCTCTCTCTCTCTCTCCCCCTCTGCCTTTCTGTAACTCTGCCTTTCAAATAAATAAATAAATCTTAAAAAAAAAAAAGATAAACCATTTCAACCAATGACTTTTTTTTTCTTCCAACTGGAAACATTTTTTAGAAGACTTCGATGGAGGCTAGTGCTGTGGCATAGTGGATTAAGCCGCCATCTGCAAGTGCCAGCATTCCAAAAGGGCGTGCCAGGTCTAGTCCCGGCTGCTCCACTTCCCATCCAGCTCTCTGCCCTGGCCTGGGAAAGCAGTGGAGGATGACCCAAGTGCTTAGGCCCCTGAACCCACATGGGAGACCCAGAAGAAGCTCCTGGCTTCTGGCTCCTGGCTATGGATTGGCCCAGCTCCAGCTGTTGCAGCCATTTGGGGAGTGAACCAGCAGATGGATGATCTATCTCTCTCTGTGTTTCCCTCTCCTCTGTAACTCTGCCTTTCAAATAATATAAATAAAGCTTGAAAAATAAAGATTTAGATGAATAAAATGAAAATTCACGGTAAACCCACCATCCAGAAATAACTACTAGCAACACTTTGAATGGCTTTACTGGGATACATATACCATGCTCTTCAGCCATTTAAGGTATGTAACTCAATGTTTCTTAGTATGTTTTCAGCTGTACAATCTCCACTGTCTAATCTGAGAACATTTTACTACCCTAGAAAGAGACCAAGTGGCAATCACTGCCCATGTTCCTTAAAGCACGTTTCTCCAACTCAGTCCTAAGCAACCACTGCTCTATTTTCTGTCTCTATAGGTTTGCATTTCTGAATATTTTATATAAATAGAATGATAATATTTGATCTTTTGTAAGTGACTTCTTTCACAACTGACTTCTTTCACTTACCATAATATTTTCAAGATTCATGCATGTTGTAGCATTATGTCAGTACTTAATATTTTATTGTTCAACAGTCTTCTGTATGGATACAACATTTTGTCTATCCATTTGATTATGCACATTAGGTGGTTTTCACTTTCTACTTTTTAAAAAAGATTGATTGATTTGAAAGGCATAGTAACAGAGAGAGAGGGAGAGAGATCTTCTATCCACTGGTTTATTCCCCAGATGGCTACAGCGGCCAGGGCTGTGTGATGCTGAAGCAAGGTGGGTTGCAGGGCTCCAGCACCTGGGCCCTCTCCTGCTGCTTGGCTGGTGTGTTACCAGGAAGCCGGGTCAGCAGTGGAGCAGCTGGGTATCAAACCGTTGCTCATGTGGGGGCGGGGCAGTGACTTAATCCGCTGCCACTGACCACAAGTGTGGCTTCTGTTTTTTGATTGCCTTGAATACTACTGCTATGCATATTCATACACAAGTTTTTGTTTAACACCTGTTGTCAAGTTTCTTGGAATCTAGGAGTTGAATGACTGTGTCATATAGTAAGTCTACATTTAACATTTTTAAATTCTGAGGAAATTCTAAGCTATTTGCAAAATAGCTGCACAACTTTACATTTTCATCAGCAACATATGAAAATTCCAATTTCTCCACATCTTGCCAACACTGTTCACATATGTGTGTGTGAATGTGTGTGTGTGTGTGTGTGTATTTGTATAAGCATGTGTCTGTCTGTATATATCCTAGTAGGTGTGAAGTGGCATCTTGTTTTGGTTTTGGCTTGCATTTCCCTATGACTAATGATGCTGAGCAGCATGGAGCTATGAACGGGAACTCCATGCACAGGTTTTTGACACTTCAGGTCTATGGTATGTAGCACTAGCCATACCTGCTTATCAACTGTAAGCTTGAGCCATTCATTTCACTCACCTAATAAGTAATTAAAACCACCAGTTACAAATACAAATGGGTAGCATGAGATATGCCCTCAGGAACCCTATGCTGCTTACGAAAATCCCACAGTACAAATTCAAGTAGAGGAAAGAGATGCCTTTTCCTCTTCCCTTTGAGCGTATACAGCTCAATGGTGTGTGGGACCATTAAGACCAACTCAGTAGCTGATGTCTGACTCCCTCTGATTAAACCCTGTCCATCCTCTCTGGCTCAAGATTTATGGGCTCACGTGGAGGCCCATATTCCACTGGGGAGCAACTTTAGTCTTTGGAAGGTCATCTTCTAATGTTACAAAGTTACTGCCCTGTCAAGTGGGATTTGCTTTTTCATTTGTTCCCCCATAGTGTGTGTGTGTGTATAGATAGATAGATACAGGTAGATACATCCTTATACTATTCATATTTGTCTGAATCTTTTCCCATTATTTTCCCTTTCTATATATTTACTCATTTATTTTATCAGAACTACTGATACAAAGCATACAGTTTTAATCTGTTTTCCACTTAATTGGTTATTAATATCCTTTTAAGTTATTAAATATTTAACATAATTGTTAGTTGTTGCTATATATTCTCTAGTACAATCCCAAATTACTGAATATTCAGGTTGCTTTCAAAATAACAATGCAAAAAATCCATAAATAATGCAAAAAATCCATAAATACCCTTATTTGCATCAGCATTTATTCCTCAACTACAAAACTTAGACTGAGACTTGCCAGGTACGTTTGTTTCTAAAGACGTGATACACAGTGCATGGTACATGGTATGTGATACATGCACATGACACATGGTGGGTGGTACCGACTGCCTAGCAGTGGGGAGGAGCGTCAGCCTCCTCACACACTTACTGACTCTGCATGTTACTATTTTAAAGTGTTGACCAATTCTGGATTCTCATTTTATCAGTGACTCATAAGAAGAAAGAAATCTCAAATGTAAAAGTTTCTGATATATTGATGTAAAGTTAAGTAACAAACCATTCCTCATGTCTCAAACATCTCAGAGTTTGATGTTATTTTTATGGCTTATACGAAGTGCTGGTTTATTTTTGCTTCACAGAGTCAATTGCTATTCAAAGAAAACATTTCAAATGAAGCAGAGTAAAGAAGCAACGAGTGACACGCAGACTTTCAGAGGCTGGGTGACTGCTCCAGCGGGGCCCACACTGATGTGGTCACCCAGCGGTAGCAGCTGTGGAATTCCTGAAAGTCAGTCTTGTCAGTGAATCTTGAGTTGCTTGTTCCTTGGTGAAAGGCCTCACGCTAAACAATTCACAAAGGACTGCTATTTACAATGGATCTGCCCATTTACTAATTTCCTGTGATCTATCTCCCCGACACGGACCAGGCTGCCCATGATGTTTGCCTGGGTGTATTTCCTCTTGCATGAGGCTTGGAACACAGAAATACTCAATAAAGGCCAACCATTATTGTTATAACTTTATAATTATTATTATTATAGTACAATATATAAATTAATATATGTATTCCCATCCTTATTCACATATATTATTATATCATATATAATGCAATATATTATAGTACAGTGCTTTGCTGTTGTCTCCCCTTTTTTTTTTTTAAGAGTTATATACAGGCCGGCGCCGTGGCTCAACAGGCTAATCCTCCGCTTTGCGGCGCTGGCACACTGGGTTCTAGTCCCGGTTGGGGCGCCGGATTCTGTTCCGGTTGCCCCTCTTCCAGGCCAGCTCTCTGCTGTGGCCCAGGAGTGCAGTGGAGGATGGCCCAAGTGCTTGGGCCCTGCACCCCATGGGAGACCAGGAAAAAGCACCTGGCACCTGGCTCCTGCCATCAGATGAGCGCGGTGCGCCGGCCGCAGCGCGCCGACTGCGGCGGCCATTGGAGGGTGAACCAACGGCAAAAGGAAGACCTGTCTCTCTGTCTCTCTCTCTCACTGTCCACTCTGCCTGTAAAAAAAAAGTTATATACATTTTACTAGCTGTTTCAGAATTGTCCTGGGTATTTAAAAAGGTGTCAAAAGAGCCGAGGATGCTGGTGGCAGGAGGCAACTGGAGAGAGGCGTGGGGATGAGGAATACGAGAAGACTTGTTTACAAATTCGGAGCAAACTCCCCTCTTCTGGATCTAAAATAAAGGCATCTTTTGTCTTCAGTAAAACAAAAGTCTTTCTGCCCAATGCAGATGGTAGGTACAGTTTGTTAAAGGAAATGTTTTCTCTTGGGAAGAAGTAGAGTGAGCTCAGAAAGCACCATGGGCCCAGGCCACCATCACTGCTGCATGTTGTTGATAATCGCCAAGATGCTCACCTTCTCCTGGGCAGAGTCCTCATTCTGCTGGGCCACACCCGTGCCCAGGTCACAGAGCCGCCCACAGTACTTGGCATCATCAACATTGTCCTCTAGAACCAGCTCTTTCATCCTGAAGAACGCCGTGCCTGTCAGCAGCGAGTCTGAGCCAGCCTGGTGCTGCCTTCCAATCCTCTGCAAATCCAGCTGATCCGCCACTTCCTGAAGGCCTCCCTTAAGGTTTTTGCAACTCTTCATAAGGTCTTTCACATCATAAATGGACAGGAGGAAAAGGTTCAGAATGTGAAAGAATTCATGCTGTTCTTCTGGTAAATGGGAATCTGTGAGCAACTTCACCATGTAGCCAAAGTCCTAGCCACTGTGACATGACAGCCACTTGACACTGTCGCACAGGACCGCTCCTGAGGTCGTAAGCAGCTCTGCGAAGCGCAGTGTGTCAATCCCTTCCTCCTCATGCTTCTGAAACTGCAGTCCTGAGGCAGCAAGGAGGCCTATGGAGTCCTGGGAGTACATGTCCTCTGTAAGGTTGAACTGGAAGTTAGACTGCCAAGTGTTGATTCCGGAAGGATATTCTCCCTCCTCATTTGTGAACGTAAGGCCCAGCTGGATGATTTTTAGAAGGTCAACATTGCACCGCAGAAGCTGATACTGGTAATCTATGGAACTACGAAATTCACCCCGATTGGACGCACAACACCTGGAAATTCTGTATCCATGGCAAAATAACTGTAACACAATTTAGCACAATTTCTCGGATCTTCCGCATCTCTTCCTCCAGACTGCTGGCCCCGACTTCACAGATAACCTGGCTGTTCTCCACAAGTGCTGCCGGCATCCTGAAGAAACCTGAGAAGTCACTTTCAGCTAACTTCATCAGAAGGCAAGCCAGACAGGGTTTGAGCTGACCCTACCAGCAAGGCCCGCGAAGCGCGGGTTGGCGGGCTGGCAGCTGGACTCCTGTTGTCTCCCCTTTACTGAGAACACAGTGTGATTTTTAAGGTGGCTCTCAGCCTTTTGGGGTCAAGAATCTAGTCTAATTGAGAATCTAATGAAATCCATAGACAGTTTCAAAAGAGACAAATAAAGAAAGGTCCATATGTATTTCGGGAGTAAGAACTGTGTCCTTAAGCTCACGACAGCCCCTCTCTTTCCCATTCTAGAGGAAGAATGCTCAGACTTGAGCATTACTGGGTTAACAGCGAGATGTACTTGAAGTTCACAGTCAGCTACCATGCTGGATCTGGTCTGGGATACCCATTCTAGGCTTTTTCCTTTCATTTTGCTCTGCACCCCTCTTCTTTATTTTTTAAAAAATATTTTATTTATTTGAGAGGTAGAGTTACAGATAGAGAGGGGGAGACAGGGCTTCCATCTGCTTGTTCACTCTCCAAATGGTTGCAATGGCTGGGGCTGAGCCAATCCGAAATCAGGAACCAGGAGCTTTTTCTCGGTCTCCCACATGAGTGCAGGGGCCCAAGCACTTGGGCCATCTTCCACTGCTCCCCAGGCAGATTAGCAGGGGGCTGAATTGGAAGTAGAGCAGCTAGGACTTTAATCAGCACCCATATGGGTTGCTGGCACTGCAGGCCAGGGCTTTAACCCTCTGTGCCACAGAGCTGGCCCCTCTTCTTTTTTTTTTTCTTAAGCTTTATTTTATTAATTTGGAAGGCAGTTACAGAGAGAGAGAGGGAAAGACACACAGAGGTCTTCCATCCACTGGTTCACTCCTCACATGGCAGCAACTGCCAGAGCTGGGTCAGGCTGAAGCTTCTTCCAGGCCTCCCACGGGGGTGCAGGGGCCCAAGTTTTGGGCCATCCTCCGCTGCTTTCCCAGGCACATTAGCAGGGAGCTAGATTGGAAGTGGAGCAGCTGGGACTCAAGCGGATGCCCATTTGATTGTCTGCCACCCCAAGATGCCAAGCCCCTCTCTTATCTTCTTTCTTGGAAATGCCCTCCTCTCAGAAAGCCAAGGAAACTGAGGCTCAGGCTGCCTTGGATTAAGGCATAAACAGCTTTCATCCCACTTGATTCACTGCTCTCCTTTTATTCTCTCTCCTTCCCTTCAATGATTTCAGCATTCATTTGGGTGTATATTCTACCTGACATCTTGGTATCTCACTGCCTCAGGCTCCCTACACCCAACAACCTACTCCTCCAACCCACCTTTGCCACCCATGGCCATATCAGGGCTGTGTGATGGGAGTCACTGCCCCCCGCTGAAATTCTGACCTCCAGAGTCCCGTTCTGAGGACACACCCCCCCCATCTGGATCCCCTTCTCTGGGACTCCAAGCAGTTCTTGGACTTCATCAAGAATCCCCCCATCCATAGACTCTCATTTTCTCAACTATAACCCGCTATCCATGTCCTCAGACCCTTCCCTTTTCCCAGCTTAAAGTTCTGTTTAAAATTACAAGCACCTGTGAGAAGTAAACATTTGGTTCATTTTCAAATAAGATGTTTAGCTCTGAGTAGACAACTGGCTGGCATAACAGCTTGCAGACATGTGGCTAGCCAGTGTAACAGCTAGATTACAGGTACCTAAAAGTTCTCTGCCAAACAGGACGTTAAAGGCCAGAACAGCTAAAGCGAACACCAGGAAGGTTATAACCCCATACTACTCAGCCAGTGAGGAACCGGGGGAGGGACCTGTGTGTTAGGAAATACATAGCTTGTAAACTACCCTGGGTGTGCTGGCCCACCCGGCACCGGTCTTACAAGATGGTTAATAAAGTCTCACTTTCACTACCTTCCTGAGTCTGAGTTGGTCCTTTGAGTGGTAGGTAAGGCTGTTTCTCACAGCATTCTCATGACACCCTGAACACCCTGGCCCCTCTCTCCCCGGGGTTCCCCTGTGGTGTTCATTAGGAAAGCCACAACTCTGCCTGCACCCAACCATCTGCCCACTTGGCTTGCACTAGAGCAGCTGACTGTAGGTCATCAGATCCTCTTCATGTCCATTAGTCTAAATTCATGGCTCCATATCTCACTGGGGTGCTGAGCATGATTCAACAATTCTGTTTCTGGAAATGCTCTCTTTCCTACCTTCAAGAGACTATTTCACACCTTCTGAATTATACCATCTCTCTCCAATCTCAACTGTGCCCACCCTTACCTATTTTTTTTTTTTACCATAAGATGAAAATAAAAGCAGATAAGGACCACCTTTCGGTGTTCCCAATGTGAGTGACCTTCTAGTCCTGTGGACCAAATGTCTTTGTTCAAGGCAAACACTATGCCATAAAAGTTCCTATCTTGGGCCGGCACCGCAGCTCACTAGGCTAATCCTCCTCTGGCACTCTGGGTTCTAGTCCCAGTTGGGGCGCCAGATTCTGTCCCGGTTGCTCCTCTTCCAGTCCAGCTCTCTGCTGTGGCCTGGGAAGGCAGTGGAGGATGGCCCAAGTGTTTGGGCCCTATACACCCGCATGGGAGTCCAGGAGGAAGCACCTGGCTCCTGGCTTCGGATTGGCACAGCACTGGCTACAGCAGCCATTTGGGGGGTGAACTAACTGAAGAAAAACATTTCTCTCTCTCTCTCTCTCTCTCTCTCTCTCTCTCTCTCACTGTCTAACTCTGCCTATCAAAAAAAAGTTTCTATCTTAGAAGACAAACAAACAAAAACACCATTTTGACTGTACAGGACTTTCCAGCACAGACTAGTTTCTGTACTGTCCGTCATCACAAAACTCCTTGAGTTGGCCACAATTTCGGACTTGCTCTTCTACCTCACATTGTCTCCTGGGTTGATTTTCCCTGAGATTCCTCTTGCTGAAGTCACTAATGGCTTCCATGTTGTCAGACATAATGGTTATGTCTCTGTTTTTATTCTACTTGAGTATCTGAATAGTAATAGACCTACTGTCTCCTTCTTTAAGTACTTTCTTATTTGACTTGCAGAGCAAAACAATTTCTAGGTTTTCCTTCTTCAGTGAAATTTGTTCTTAGGTCCTATGCCAGTTCTTCTCCTGCTCAACCCTTAGTGCTGGCAGGCCAAGGTATTGGTCCCAGGGCTCTCCTTTTCCGTGCACACACACTCACACCCTAGTCCTGCAGCATCAAACACCATTTACGAACTTGCAAGAATGGTTGGGAAACTAATGGGCAGAGCTAAGTGTAGGAGGATGATGAGTATGATTTAATTTTTTAAGTAAGAACTTCATATTCAGAAGAATTAACATTTAAATAATTATGTGAGAGGGAAATAAATTTCTGTCTTGTCTAGGCCACAGTTTATGTGGGTTCCTTCTTACACACAGCCAAGCTTAATCCCGACAAGGAGGTTCAGGTTGAGTTACAGGGCAGGAAAGGGGTAACTTCTAGTGTTAGGGTTCTGGGAAGGCAGGAGGGATAGGAGCCCAAGCCCCAGTGGAGGAACCGATCTTCGGGAGGAGAAAAGGAACATCCTCTATTGGTACAGCAGAGAGGAGAGAATCAGTGATGGTACAGAAGACGTGCGAGTTTGGCGAGAAGCCAAGACTATCTTATGTGAGGGCTTCATGTTGTCTATGAACCAGGAGGCAAGGTTCTCTGTTCCAAGAGCAGAAGTGGGCAGGGGAACCTAGGGGAAGGGACTGGAGGCTTAGAGGAAGTGATGGTTTGGAACAACTTTTGCTACTAGTGAAGTGCAAATTGCCCAGAGAAGAGCCAGCTGGTAATACAGATGTATAGGGTGGAGAACAGCAGGTGTGAGTTGTGACTTTCTTGGTTCAAATCTTAGCTGTGAGAGTAGGAATTAACCTTGGTGGGTAAGACGCCTGTATCCCACATAGGAGGCCCTGGGTTTCATTCTCAGCTCTGGCTCCTGGTTCCAGTTTTCTGCCAATGCAGACCCTGGGAGGAAGTGCTGATGGTCAAGAAACTGTATCCTGCCACCCACATGGGAGACCTGGATGGAGTTCCTGAAAACCATCTTCAGCCCCCTGAGCTGTTGTGAGCATTTGTGGAGCAAAGCAGTGAATAGGAATGTCTCTGCTTCTCTCTCTGTGTATTTCTCTGCCTCTCAAATTTTTTTAAAAGATTTATTTATTTATTTGAAAGGCAAGGTTACAGAGAGGCAGAGAGAGAGAGAGAGAGAGAGAGAAAGAGAGAAAGAGAGAGGGAGAAAGACTTCCATCTACTGATTCACTCCCCAAATGGCTGCAACGGCCAGAGCTGGGCTGGTCCAAAGCCAGGAGCTGCTTCCGGGTCTCCCACGTGGGTGCAGGGGCCCAAGGACTCAGACCATCTTCTATTGCTTTTCCAGGCCATAGCAGAGAGCTGGATCAGAAGTGGAGCAGGGGCCGGCATTGTTGCATAGCACATTAATCCTCCACTGCAGTGCCAGCATCACATATGGTGCTGGTGCTACTCCACTTCCGATCCAGCTCTCTGCTATGGCCTGGGAAAGCGGTAGAGGATGGCTCAAGTGCTTGGGCCTCTGCACCCACGTGGAGACCCGGAAGAAGCTGCTGGCTCCTGGCTTTGGATCTGCGCAGCTCCGGCTATTGCGGCCATTTGGGAGTGAACCAGTGGATAGAAGTCCTTTCCCTTTCTCTGTGTCTCTTCCACTGTAACTCTACCTCTCAAATAAATAAATAAAATCTTTAAAAAAAGTGGAGCAGTCAGGACCTGAACCGGCACCCAAGAGATGCCAGCACTGCAGGCGGCAGCTTTACTTGCTACACCACGGCACTGCCCCTCTCTCAAATAAATTTAATAAATTTAAAAACCAAAGACATTTTAACTGCTTTAGGTGATCACATGATTATTAATAATTTTAGTATTATTCTGAAATTATTCTGTATATAATGAATAAATAACTACATTATATTCTTAGAAACCAAGATTTTCAACTTAAAAGTAATACAAAAATAAAATCAAGAAAAATAAGAAATAAGAAAAAAATAAGAAATTAAATGAAAACTTTATCATTCATTCAAAATGTGAGATGAATAAACACATAATGGTCTTTCTCCTAAAAAAGAAAAAAAAATGACTATCTTAGCTTTGACCACTATAAAAGCTTATAAATGATAATCAACTTAGAAATATATACAATATCTTGGCCGGCACCGTGGCTCAACAGGCTAATCCTCTGCCTTGCAGCGCCGGCACACCAGGTTCTAGTCCCGGTCGGGGCGCCGGATTCTGTCCCAGTTGCCCCTCTTCCAGGCCAGCTCTCTGCTGTGGCCAGGGAGTGCAGTGGAGGATGGCCCAAGTGTTTGGGCCCTGCATCCCATGGGAGACCAGGAGAAGCACCTGGCTCCTGCCTTCGGATCGGCGTGGTGCGCTGGCTGCAGTGTGGCGGCCATTGGAGGGTGAACCAATGGCAAAGGAAGACCTTTCTCTCTGTGTCTCTCTCTCACTGTCCACTCTGTCAAAAAATAAATAAATAAATAAATAAGAAAGAAACAATATCTTCATATGCCTAGGCTATGGCCTGTAAATACCATTTTCTGTTAAAGGGGGTAGAAATCCAGGCTCCTGGGAGAGGTGGCTGATTCTCAGTCTGGGGTAGAAATATGTAAAGTGAGCCTGGAACAGGCTCCATCATACCAGAAAACAAGGAAACCATGAAAGATAAACAGGACTGGGTGTCTCAGAGCTCCAGGGACTAGAAGCCAGCCTAAGGGGGTTCCTGTTACCAAAGATGTAAAGATATCAGCTTCACAAAGAATGCAAGGGTAGTGCATCAAATGTATTAAAAAACCTTGGTTCACAGTGATTAAAAAAAATGATCAGCTCTACTCTCTACATCTCTCTTGATTCTGTCCGCCTTATGGTCTCCCCATTACCACCAGACTCTAGCCCAAATTACTGCCTCCGCTTTCTACAAGGCTCCTTATCTCAGTTTTACCCCTACAACCTTTTCCCTGAGAAATAAACCTTTGTTTTTATATGACACTGAGATTTTAGATAATTCGTTCTGCAACATAACTTGACTAGTAAACTAACACCTAGCCTCTATGCTACTTACCTGAAAGGCTGAGATGCAGACAGTGAAAGAGAGGGATATAAATAGAAAAACCTTCCATCCAGTGGTTCACTTCCCAAATGCCTGGAGGAATGGAGTCTTGGTCAAAGCTGGGCCAGGTTGAAGCCAGGAGCAAAGATGCTGGAACTCAATCCGGGAACCTCTTTGTTTTTTTTGTTTTTTGTTTTGTTTTTTTACAGGCAGAGTGGACAGTGAGAGAGACAGAGAGAAAGGTCTTCCTTTTTTGCCGTTGGTTCACCCTCCAATGGCCGCCGCGGCCAGCGCACTGCAGCCGGCACACCGTGCCGATCCGAAGGCAGGAGCCAGGTGCTTCTCCTGGTCTCCCATGGGGTGCAGGGCCCAAGCACTTGGGCCATCCTCCACTGTACTCCCTGGCCACAGCAGAGAGCTGGCCTGGAAGAGGGACAACTGGGACAGAATCCGGTGCCCCAACCGGGACTAGAACCTGGTGTGCCGGCGCTGCAAGGCGGAGGATTAGCCTATTGAGCCACGACGCCGGCCCCGGGTATCTCATGTGGGTGACAGAAGCACCTCTGCCTCCCAGGGTGCACATGAGCAGGAAATGGGAGCTGGAAGTGGAGCTGGCACTCGACTCAGGCACTTCCAGATGGGATGCGGGTGCCCCAGGTGGCGTCTTCACTGCTGTGCCACATTCTTTCAGCTCCTTGGATGTGCCACACATACTCTCTTTGGCCTTTCCCTCCTCTTCTCTTTCCCGGCTGAGTTGTCGCAAGCCCTCCTCAGCCTCAGATCTCTCCAGGTTTCATCTCTGGAAATCTCCCTGATTCCCCACGTCTGGCTTGTGTGTCCATCCTGCGCATTCCATGACACCCTGTACAAGCACTTACTACAGAATGATTTGTTGGTCTCTTCTCCTCCGATGCAAACTTGGTCAGGGCAGATTGACTTTACTCCCCTTTTCATTCCTGTATTCTCAGGCCTGTCACATGGTAGACACCATAAATGGTCAAATAATACCTCAGTTTTTGAAATATGAAGATTTGATCATATTACATGTCAGAAAGAGACTGGTTTGGTCTGATCCAATCTGTGCTTTCCTGCCTCCACACTGATATAAATTTTTACAGGCTCTCCGAGCCTCATATACGAAGAACGAGTAGCTGTAAACTGCTAGGTGTGAGACTGAAGTTTCCCGAGATGAAAGAACGCGGGCGTTATTCTCCCTGTACGTGTCTCGACAGCACCTGAGAACAGCACACAGGTCAGCTCACAAGATTGCAGCATTTCCTGCTCCAAGGCAGATTACGGCGAGCTCTCAGAACGGCTGTGTAGGATGATGCGTTCCACAACCCTTGTCTGAGTCACCTGGATATTCCTCTATCCCTCCCTGCCATGAAGCAGCAGGCACAGTGAGCATTTACTGGAAACACCATGTGTGATGTCCATGTGACCTACCGTGTACAGGTAATGTTTTCTGTGCCCCTGCACTTGAAAGATCATCATAACATCCCACTGGTGGAGACCTTTTGTGAAGGAAAAAGAAACAGGAGTTTGGGTTCCTTAGACTGGCTCTGGTGGGACTGCAGGAAACGTGGACCTGGGCTTGTTATTAAAGAGCATCGAGTGGGGAGGAGCCTCACGAGACCTGCATGGGTCTGAGGTTTGACTTCTTAGTCCTGAAAGGTGAAGGGTTGATATCTAATGTGTAGTAGGCATCATCTACCCTCCTAACTCACATGCAGAAATGAGTTGCAACTCACTCGGCTTGGCATCAGAAATGAATCATCCCACACGTCAGGTTAACTAATTTGCCTAAAGGAACAATAGGAATACGAACACGCACAGCAAAAGCTGAAAGCGTGTGTGAAGACTGAGGGAAGCTGAGCAGGCTACGGTATCCGCTTGAGTTCCTCTGAGGTGTGCAGACACTGCAATGCTAGGAGCACTACAAACCAGCCCCTTGATTCAAAGGCAAAGGGACATGGTTTTAGACCTAACATAGAGCTTGCAGACTCTGCACCATCTGGGTTTAAATTCCTACTGTGCCACTACCTACCTGTACGGCCTCCGACAAGTTGCTTATTTACCTAACATGTTTCTTCATTAGTACAATGAAGATAAAATGCCTACTTTCTAAGATTAGAGTGAGAATTAAACATGACAATATTTATAAAATGCTTCGCATAATACCTAGCCAGAGAGAGCCTAATTAAATCACAATGATGGGGCCGGCATTGTGGCGCAGCAGGTTAAGCAGCCACCTGTGATGCCGGCATCCCCAATGGGCACCGATGCAAGATGCAGCCCGCAGCTAATGCACCTGAGAAAGCAGAAAATGGCCCAGAGTAGTTGGGCACCCACACCGCATGGGAGCCCCAGATGCGGCTCCTGCCTTCAGCCTGGCCCAGCCCTGCCTGGCCACTGTGGCCACTTGGGAAGTAAACCAGCATATGGAAGCTCTGTGTGTATCTTCCTCTCTCTCTCTCTCTCTCTCTCTCTCTCTCTCTCTCTCTCTGTAATTCTGCCTTTTAAATAAGTAAATCTTTAAAAAAAAATGAATTACCATGCTTGATTTATTTATATCTTTGTACCTATTGGTGAATAAACATTCTTATGTGGCTTTGAACATTTTTCTTAAAGACTTATTTATTTATTTATTTGAAAGGCAGAGTTACAGAGAGGCAGAGAGAGAGAGAGAGAGAGAGAGGTCTTCCATATGCTGGTTCACTCCCCAGATGGCTGCAGCAGTCAGCTGCATTGATCTGAAGCCAAGAGCCAGGAGCTTCTTCCAGAGTCTCCCACACAGGTGCAGGGGCGCAAGGACTCAGGCCATCTTCTGCTGCTTTCCCAGGCCATAGCAGAGAGCTGGATAAGAAATAGAGCAGCCAGGACTCGAACTGGTGCCCATATGGGATGCCAGCACTGGAGGCAGTGGCTTTACCTGCTATGCCACAGTGCCAGCCATCAAACATTTTAAAGAATTGATTATAGTCTAGTTCATACAGAAAAATCTCAAACTTTGAAGAATCAATGTTATATTAATTCTCTAGCCATAGTACAATAAATGTATAAGTAAAATATATGTATATAATTATACAGTTTTTAGGTTAAAATACTTTAGTTCATTTTTTAAAGAAATATTTATTTATTTATGTATTTGAAAGTTGGAGTTATACAAAGAGAGAAGCAGCAGAGAGAGAGAGAGGTCTTCCATCCACTGGGTCACTCCGCACATGGCCACAACAGCTGGAGCTGTGCCAATCTGAAGCCAGGAGCCAAGAGTTTCCTCGAGGTCTCCCATGTGGGTGCAGGGGCCCAAGGACTTGGGCCACTTTCCCAGGCCATGGCAGAGAGCTGAATCGGAAGTGGAGCAGCTGGGACTCGAACCAGCACCCATACGGGAAGCTGGCACGCAGGTGGCCTCTTTATCCACTATGCCACAGCACCAGCCCCTACTTTAGCTCATTTTTAAAAATAAATTACTTGAGAGGGACTGAGACAGGGAGAGGAAGCTCACATCTGATTTACTCCCCCAAATGCCCAGAATGCCAGCGTTGGGCCAGGCTGAAGCCGGGCGCAAGGAACTCAATCCAGGCCTCCCACATGGGCGGCAGGGACACAGTCAGTTGAGCTATTATTGCTGCCTCCTAGGGTCTGTATTAGCAAGAAGACAAAGTCAGGATCCAGAGCTGGGTATCGAACTTAAATACTCTGATACAGGCTGCAGGTATCTTAACTGGGCAGGCCAAATGCCTGCCCCTACCTCATTGTTTAAAGAAGGGTAACAGAATTTTTTTTTAAGATTTATTTATTTATTTGAAAGTCAGAGTTATACAGAGAGAGAAGGAGAGGCAGAGAGAGAGAGAGAGAGAGAGAGAGCGCACGCGCGCAAGGTCCTCCATCTGCTGGTTCACGCCTCAGATGGCCACAATTTTTAAAAATATCTAGGAAAGCAGTAGGAGATGCCCAAGTCCCTGGACCCCTGCACCTGTGTAGGAGACCTGGAAGAAGCTTCTGGCTCCTGGCTTCGGATCAGCTCAGCTCTGGCCATTGCGGCCATCTGGGGAGTGCACCAGTGGATGGAGGACCTTTCTCTCTCTCTCTGCCTCTCCTTCTCTCCGTGTAACTCTGACTTTCAAATAAATAAACAAACAATCTCCTCCAGGCCTAGATAATTTTTAGGAAGTTCTGCCAAACCTTCAGCAAACAGATCATTCCGACGTTACAAACTGTTCCAGAGAACGGGTGAGAAGGGAGAAGACCTGCAAACGCGTTCTTGATGCTTGCAGAGTATGAGAAAGGTCAGTCTCACTTACAGACGTAACTCCTAGGATCCTAACCAAAGTGTCCAAATAAAACATAGATCATAAAAACAAGCAAAACCACCACGGCCCAATCAGGCTTATCTCAGGAAGGCAAAGGCGCTTAGCATCCGAAACACCTACAAAAGTAGATGAGGATGGAAACTTTGCTGATCT